>OY728134.1:540324818-541765501 GCA_963277665.1 Viscum album | reverse complement strand
TATTTTTATTTAAAATCATTTTATTCTTTAAAAAAGACAATCTATCATGCATTATCCATTTCACTAAACAAAAAACATAAATCCCCACTAAACATAATACATAAAATCCCACTAAACAAAAAATAATAAAACAAACATAAAAAAAACCATTTACCCCACTAAACAAAAAACATAAAACAAACCCCCTTGACCCCCTGCACTAAACAAACCCCACTAAACAAACCCCACTAAACAGAACATTTACGATGTATGAAGTGTAGAACAAAAAAACATAAAACAAAAAAATGGTTTGGTATTTTTAGTACTCCAACAACAATAACTCTAATTTAGCCTAAATCAAAACATCAAACATAAAATAAAAAGATGAAGAACATTAAAACTAAGGTAACACTTATTAATTTGAAGTGTAGAAATAGAAATTTGTTTGATTGAAGAAGGATCTTCAGCTGGAAGGTGTTTCATGGCCGAGAATACGTCGGGAGGAGGTCTAGATTAGATTTTCAATCGGACCTACTGGGAGCTCGGGCGCTGGGTATTTGGGGGGGAAACATTCCCAACGGTTTTTAAAAACCATTGGGAAAGCTTCCCTTTACCAATGATTTTAAAAAACCATTGGTATAACTTAGAGAATATAGTTTTTTCCCAACGGTTTTAGAAAACCGTTGGGAAATATTAGAAATAAATACACATTGCCAATGGTTTGTTCAAACCATTGGCAAATGTTGTTTCTTTTACACTACAAACAACGGTTTCCTCAAACCGTTGCTCTAGTACCATTGCGAAAACACCAAGTTCCAGTAGTGCACTTAAGGCCTCATGAAGGGATTCCACAACTCTATCTAAGACTGATGGTCCTCATAGGGGATCACCATCCTATGTACTCAATGTGATTTCCTAACAACCCTTAAGGAAAGGATCAAGAGAACATACCCTAACAAAACTTGTTTAATCTGAAGAGGGAAATGGCTCTAAGACTTATTTAAAGAATTATATGGTGTGTATTATCAGTACACGGTGTGTCCTTTTGGCATTGGGTTCTATATGTGTATCATAGCCTGTACCCGTGTCCATGTCCATGTTTGAGTACATGTCATGTCTGAGCTTGTGTACTCCTGACCATGTCCAAGTACACAGATCTACCAGTGTACACCTGGCCTGGCCATGTCCATGCTTGAGTACACAATATGTCCAAGACCATGTACTCTTTTCCATTTCTATGCACCATCCAAGGTACACATCAAACCACCAGGTTGAGTCACACACTATGTGATATTTAACATTCCATAAAAACCCTAACACTGCACAGGGGGTCCCACATGACATGTAATGTTGGAATACATGTTGTATACTATGGGATTTCATAGAACCTTAGGTTATTAATCTGTGTACATTTTTGCAACCATCACCACTAGTTTCAACACAAACCCCACCCATGTATTGTGGATTCAGGTCAACTGAGCTCAATTGTCACCAGGGATACAATTTCCATCCATTCCGGTTGCTCAGGAATAGTCCTGTAGATTTTTCATCGTCATATGCTCCAAAAACCATACGTGAACATCTCTAATTTGGTCACGATCCATTATCACTATCATCACAACTCAATCCTATCATATATTCAAACCCAAATATGCAATATCAAATCATTGTGCCAAGAAATGGTTGCACGGTGATTGATTATCAGATATTTTGTCAAACCACTGGTCAAATGAATCCCTGATAATGAATACATGAAGAACGGTGGGAGAAAACCAATAAACACACAAAATATGAATGAACCTAGGAAATTTTCAGGTTTTCCTTGACCCATTTACATTATAATAATGAATGAAGATCCAAATAAAAATAAACAATTTCTCCCAATAATCCCTGCAAAATAAACCCATACGCACAATACGATCGAACCGTGAATCAATATGTTGGTTGATTGATTTATGTTCATTGTAGGATAATAAAATAGGTACGAATCCATATAATACAAACATACTACCTCTAGAGGTATCAATCACTAATAAAGAATGAATTTGTGTTGTTGTCGTTGGCGAGATCAACAAATTTCGTTGGTGTAGACGATCCTTTGTCCATCTTTGTCGCTCACAAAGGCTCTCTCCAATGATATCTCTCAATTCTAAGGGTTATGAAGCCAACAATGATAATTGGTCATAATAATTTTTAAATAGAGAGGTATTAGGTTGTTACATCATGTTAAATAAAATAAAATAAATAATTTATTTTATTTTACTTATTCATCTGCAATTGCACTTTATGGAAAATCTTGATACTGACAAAGGTTATGTCATGCCTATAGTAAAACCCATGCTCTAAACTCAATGGTGGCCTCAAATTTTTGATCCAATATTCCATTTAAGAGTTATTCCTTTTTAGGAAAACTGACCACATGTGATATTTAATATATTTAATATATTTCAAAAATTAATTCTGGGAACACCGGGCCTCATAATCTCACGCTGTCTCAACGATTAGGTCCGAAAATAATTTATTAAATATTCCAAAAAAATATATGAAAAATAAGATTTGTTAAATTCTCCCCACCTTGGGGATTTATATCCCGGAAAGCCAAAACAAAACGCTACACAAAGAGATGTGGGTACCGAGCATGTGTCCATGTCTCCCACTACCAGATAATCTCTTCAAGATTCCTGTGTTTCCACTATAAATACACTAAAGGAATTGATCACCCATGGATGATCCTCTCCTACCGGTCCTTAATCTCTATCATGTACTTAGAAAAGGTAGTCACATCCTCGATATCTAACTCGCCCTAGTTGATAACATGTAGTGGATCGTGAATGTACCTCCTTAGTTACGACATGTGGAAGATTTTGTGTACCTAGTCCAATTACAGAGGTAGATTTAAGAGGAACACCACCTCACCAACTCTATATAGTATTTGGAAAGGGACAATTAATCTTAGATATATCTTTCCACCCTGGATAATCCTTTGAAACCCATGTTGAGGTGAGACCTGTAAAAACACACAGTCACCCTCCTTGAACCCCAAAGGCCTTTATCGTCAGTCTACATAGGACTTTTGATGACTTTTTGTAGTCCTCATCCACTATTGTATGATTTTAACCTTTTCTGTAGTGGTTCATATCAACTCTGGTCCCATAAGTGCCTACTCTCCTATGTCAACCCAACATAGTGGTGACCTACAGGGTCACCCATATAAGCCCTCGAATGGCACTATACTGATGGTGGAATGGTAGTTGTTGTTGTACAAAAACTCCACCAATGGTAGGGGATCCTCTAAACTATAAAGAACATCCAACATGTAAGACCGTAACATTTTCTCCAAGACCTGAATTTTCCATTCAATCTGGATGTTGGTCTGGGGGTGAAACACCATGCTCAAACACAACTAAGTTCCAAAGGCCTCTTATAATCTCTTCCATAATTGATATTTGAATTGAGCATCATATACTAAAACAATCATCAAGGTAACTTTATAGAGGTGAACTATCTACTGCACATAGAGGCATCCTAATCTCTCTACTGAACTTTTTTCTCAAATAGCTAAGAAGTGGGCCAAAATGGCGAGTTAGTCTATGATAACCTAGATGACATCATTTCCCCTGGATATATGTGGTAAACCCATCATGAAGTTCATGGATACCCCATACCAATTACACTCTAGAACCTTAAAGGGTTAAGCTAAAACTGTTGGAACCTAGTGCTTAACCTTCACTTGCTAACAAGTAAGACATCAAGAGACAAAATTCACAACTCCCTTCTTCATCACTGGCCACCAAAACTAATGTTGGAGATCCTAATACATATTTACCACATATGGATGTATCACCAAGGGAGATTTATGAAAATACCTCAAAAAATCATCCCACAACATCATTGATACCATCATGCATCATCTGAAAGGAATGACATGCTCTCCACCTTCAAAAAATCCATTAGGATCATGTCCAGTGGATATCTGAGTACACAGGGTCTTACAGTTGGTATCCCTAAGCTGTGCCTCCCTAAATCCCTATAAAAAAAGAGGGGTAACAACCATCAAATGGATATAAACCACTCTATCCCCATCCATAAAGGATAACTTCAACGTGACCAACCTCTCTAATGCCTCTCTCAATAACTATGAACAAGATCTTCTATTGAGAGAATATACTACCTTATTCCCCTTCCCAGGAGTATAGACAATCTTGAAGTCATAATCCTGAAGGAACTCTAGCCATAAATTCCATATCAAGTTAAGATCCTTCTAAGATAAAATATACTTGAGAATATTATGGTCAGTTTAGATGATAAATCGTTCACTCATAAGGTAGTGTCGCTACATCTTCAGTGTGAAGACTACTGCTGGTAACTCAAGATTGTGGGTCACATATTTCTCCTCATGTGGTCTCAACTGACATGAAACATAGGCAATCATTTCCTATCTCTACATCATAACACAACCAAGACCAATCCTTGATACATTGCAGAACACTACGTACTCGACACCCTCATCTAGAAATCTCAAGATGGAATCATTTTTCAATCTCCGCCTCAACTCCTGAAAAGCCTAATGGCACCCCTCTATCCACATGAAAGGTTTCCCCTTTTGAGTCAAGATACCAAGGGAGATAATATCCTTGAGAAATTGGGTTTGAATATATGATAGTATCCTACCAACCTAAGGATGCTTTACACCTCTATCATGGTCTTGGGTGGCTCCCAAGCTAACACTACCTCGACCTTTGTTGGGTCCAATGCTACACCGTCTGCTGAGATAACATGTACTAGAAATCGGAGCTCTTGAATCTAGAAATGGAACTTCGAGAGATTATTATAAATCTAGTGCTCTCGGAGTACGTCCAAAACCATCCTCAATTGAATCACATTCTCCATCTCGGATGCCGAGTATACTAGGAAATCGTCGATTAAGGATACCATAAACTGGTTTAAGAAAGGATGAAAGATCCGGTTCATGAGTCCCATGAACACTACTAGAGAGTTCATCACACTAAAAGACATCACCAAATATTCATAGTGATTGTAGTGACATTTGAATGTCATATTTAGTATATCATCATCTCATAATCACAATTGGTGATAGACTGACCTGAGGTCAATTTTTGAGAATCATCACGCTCCTCTCAACCGATTAAAGAGTCCATAGATCCTCAGTAGTGGATACTTATTCTTTATAGTTACCTGGTTCATGTGTCAGTAATCCAAACATAACCTCAAGCTTCTATCCTTCTTCTTGGTGAACAATACCAGGGTTGCCCAGGGTGAAACACTGGGTATAACAAAGCTCTTCCTCTATAAGTCCTCCAACTACACCCTCAAATCGTGAAGCTCTACGGTATCCATATGATATAATGGTGTAGATATTAGGGCTATACCAGGGTGTAGATCAATGTATAAGTCTATCTATTAGTGGGGAGTTAATACTGGCATGTCCTCAGGAAAGATGTCTTGTAACGCTCCACCACTATAGGAAACTAAAAACTCATATCATCCACTACACTAAGGGTCATGATAGTCAACTAATGAGTGTTCAGATGCACCCTCCTACACATGATTCCATCCTAATCTGCCTAATTTTCATTTTCAACTATAAAGGAAAACATCATCCCATTGCTGCAGACACACCACATCCTCTACCTAAAACAATATATTTGGGCATGAACTGTAGATAACCATTATATACCTAAGATGACATCATAAGGCCTCCTTGAGATCCCAAAAGTAACTTTATCCCCCAGGATTCAGGTCACACCATCAGCAGAAGTGTGTGATCATTAAGTCACCTCCAGTGGGAGTCTCCAAGCTCAAGGGTCAAGCTAAATTCTCAATCATAATCTCTAAGTCTAGAACACTTTTAAGTGGAAAGAAATAACTTTAACCTATGTCTATTAGTACTACAACTAAAATAGAAAAGACAAAGATCATACCTCATATCATACTTGGAGCCTCTGGTTTATATGCCTCAACCACCTGCAGTTTCCCTCACCCCTGTCCCCTAGCTCCCTAAGCCCAGCGCAGACCAGCTAGGTTGGTGGTGGCAACAAGTCAGAACATATGCCACCTACAGCTGCTCTCCCAACTCCTTTTCCATGCTCTCCACCCTACATAACCACCTTCTTCTACCGTTGCCTCTTCCTAGGTGGCCCATACACTATCTCTCTATTATCCATACAGAGGGTTAGACAATCCCATGCGATATGTCCCCTACTATCATAAGAGAAACACCGCCTCTCCCTAAGATAACTAGGTCCATCACGTGAGCCCTAAACCGTATACCCCCTGTCTTGAGATCACCTCCTAAAATGTCTCGCATTTCCAAACTCCTATGTCTATCATTATCTTTCTACCACTAAAGTCTTAGCTCCCATGTTCCCACTACCAACACCAACTATCTGCATCTACTCAGCTAGGAAAATTTAACCACCAAAGAAAACTCTAGCACCCCGACATAAGTAGAAATGCATAGAGGTATCACACCGGATCAAATATCTCTATGCATTACTCTCTCAAAGGTATGATCCTAAAGGAACTAATCCCTCGCTATATCCATCAAGTACCAAGAGAGGTTGGTGAACCTCGATGAATACTCAACCAAAGTCATACTGCCCTTCTAAAGCTATAGAAGCTCCTGGATATGCATATCCTTCAACTTAGCTGGAGAGAAATCATCTCTGAAAAGGATCTTAAACTATGGCCATGCTAGAGTCAACTCATTATATGATTAGTTCACTAAGATCCACCATCATCCTATATATCCATGAAGAAGTATCACTGTCAGGACCACCATCTAGTCAGAATGTGTCATAATAAAATGGAATACTCACATCACTACCTCAAGCTAGTCCCCATCCACTTGTGGGTTAGTCTCACCTTAGAACCTAGGTGGTTATTATCACTGAAACTCATGAAGCACACTCATCCTATACACCTCATCCACTGGTACTTCCAGTACCATCTGCTACTTGATAGGTGGTGGTAAAACTAGAGCACCAACTAGAGGTAATACCTCATAAACAGGCCCTTGTATCAAAGTCTCATTGCTGATGGGATCATCCTCATGATCCTACTACTGAATCCTAGATTTAAAATGTCATGGATGCATCATAAAATAGACAAGATGTACCACGGTCAAAGAGTATATCTAGAGATATGACTCAACAAGGATATGGAAACCACAACACATTTATATATGATGCATGTACTAATGTTTTCCTTATAATTAGTGTCTACATGTACTGAGGTGAAAGGTAGGTGATCATAATCTTGGTGTATGGATATGTCAACCACTGTACCAATAGTAGAGTCCCTAGCTTGAGATCTAAACTCAAAACTCTTAACACCATTTCCCTAAACCAATCTTACAAAATCTAGTCCTAAGGTAGAACTGACTCCTTTGATACCACTTTGTCATGACCTAGCCTAATGGGGCCCAAACCATGACTACCCTAAGTCTTTCTCCAACAGGCTAGGGGATGTCAATCCCTTAATCAAAGTATGACAACAAGTACTAGGAAGAAAAAGTTCCAAATACAATCCCACCACAAAGAAATAGAAAAAATTCAAACTTGTAAAGTATAGAAGGGGATTACTATCAAGGTAACTATAGGAACACACCTCGGTCTGTCTGTCTCACTAAGCTCTACCTGGTCCTAGTCCCTCTAGGAATTTATTAAAAGGCTGGTCTTCTGTATAAGACATTACATGTGCGGGTAAAGCCCATACAGGGGTGAGTATAACAATACCCAGAAGGACTCCCCAAAATAAAAAATCATATAACATCAAGAATAATAGTTAGCTTATCACAAGTATATGCCAATGGAATATATAACAAGAATATCTAGATATACTCAAAGTAGACACAAAATCTCAAGGTAAGGTCACAACCGTAATGTGAGCCTAGGATTCTTGCTCGAAGGTTCCACATAACTCTCATCTAGGGGAAAACACTCCATGAGTCAGATAATACTGATGGTTTCTATCTGAGATGCCATTCTCATTAGGTATCATCATAAGAAGTATACTTCTGAAGTTTGAAGAGATCAATACATTGAAAGGGGAAACTCCTAGAGCCATGGGGTATACCAAACCACTTTGGATTAAACTGATAAGTAGGGGATTGATTCCCATGTAGTGTTGGTCAAGATGATACCAAGAACCCCACATAGGGTAATGATGATGATAAAGGATATCACTAAAGGACTCAAAAAGGGATTCCACAACTCTATCCAAGACTAAAGTTCCTTTGAAGGGATCACCATCCTATACATTGGATGTGATTGTATAATAACCCTTAGGGAAATGATCAAGGTAACATAACCTAATGAAACTTGTCCAAGATAAAGAGGACAAGGGCTCTAAGACTTATTTGAAGAAATACATGGCATGTAATAGCATTACACAGTGCGTTCCTTCAGTACTAGGTTCTACCTGTGTATAAAAACCCATGCCCATATCTGTGTCTGTGTTTGAGTACACGACATGTTCAAGACCACGTACTCCCGATCATGTCCATGTACATAGATCTTCCTGTGTATACCAGACCTGGACATGTCTGTGCTCAAGTACATGATGTGTTCAAGCCTATGTACTCTTATCAAGATCTATGTACCCTCCAAGGTACACACCGGGCTTCCAGGTTGAGTCACATGATGTGTGATATTAAATTTCTGTGGAAACCCTAACACTGCATAGGGGGGTCTCACATGGTGTGTAACATCAGAATACATGCTGTATACTGTGGGATTTCATAGAACCTCAGGTTATTCCTCTATGTTTGCCTAAGCTTTGTTTCCAATGATTTCATAGTAAAACCCACTCGTGGATTGTGGATCTGGGTTAACTGAGATCGATCATCACTGAAGATCCAATTTCCAGTCGTCCCGATTTCTAAGGAGTCATCCTATAGATGTTTTTTCCATATGCTCCAAAACCTGCACACACACATCCCTAATCTGGTCCCGATCTGTCATCACCATCATCACAGCTTGATCCCATCACTAATCTGAACCTGGATCTACAATATCAAATCATTTCACCAAGAAATGATTGCACATAGATTGATTATATGGTATTTTGTCAAACCAATAGTAAAAAAAACCCCAATAATGAACACATGAAGAATAGTGGGAGAAAACCAAGAAAATCACAAATATGGAATGAACCTCAACCATTTTCGGGTTATCCTCAATCTTTTTCTATTAGAATGATGAATGAATATCCAAATAAAAATAAACAATTTCTCCCAATAATCCCCACAAAATAAACCTACACCTATACTATGATCAAACCATTAATAAATCCATTGGTTGATTGATTTTTGTTTATCATAGGATAATAAAATAGGGATAAATACACATAATACAAACATTCTACCCCAAGAGGGATTGATCACTTACAAGGAATGAATCCACATCATTTTCATTGGTGAGATCCTCAATTTTTTTTGGCGTAGATGATCCTCGATCTATCATTATCACTTACTAAGGCTATCTCCAACACGATCTCTCAATTCTCAAGGTTATGTTTCCAATCCTGAGAATTGATCATAATCATGTTTAAATAGAGAGGGATTAGGTTGTTGAATCATGTTAAATAAAATAAATAATTTATTTAATCTACTTTACTTATTCATCAACGACTGCACTTTATGGAAACTCCAAACATCAACAAAGGTTATGTCACACCTAGGGTAAAAACCACATCCTGAACTCAATGATGGCCTCATATTTCTGATTTGAGCCTCTGTTTAAGAGCAATTTCATCTTTTTAAGAAAACTGAACACACATGATATTTAATATATTTGATATATTTCAAAAATTAATTCCAAGCACACTGGGCCTTGGAATCTCATTCCATCTCAGAACCTATCTCTGAAAGTAATCCATACAATATTACAAAGAAATATTTGAAAAAATAAGATTCCTTACACTTCAACAATTGATTTTTCCTCAAATTATTTTTATTACAAGTTTCAATATTTACACTGAAGTTTCTCATTGAAGACAACATATTTTCTTCAAATGACTTGCTTCTTATTGTCATACCAAAAATAATATACAAAGTCCTCATCACCATATCTAAAAAGAAAACACACTTTGGATTTATTGTAGGTTCCTATAACACCTGGATAGGGGAGGGGTGAATTAGGGTGTTAATTTTTTATTCAAGTGAGACAAATCTTATCCCCATTTTGGTAGGAACCTATTAAACTTGTCTGATGGAATCATGCAATCATGAAACACCCAAATGTAGAAATAGAAACACAACACATAAATTTTACTTGGTTAATAACTAATGGATTTTCTAAGTAGCCTCCGTCTATAGTGCATCAGTCATACCAGAATCCACTAAGCTTCACTGGGTTTTGTGCATTACAATTTTTCAGACATGGTCACTCTATTATAGGCACACCGCCTTTAAAATACTTTTAGGTATAACACACTACCTCTCTCAGACCACTTCCATCGACACCCCCTTACTCACTACCTAGGTTAAAGTCTTACTCATTTTATCGACTTGAAGGTTACACCAATAGATTGGGCATATAAGTATTTTTCCTCGATTAGGAAGAGACTCTACATGCACCATAGTCATGAATTTATGCACTTGGAAACACTATTAACTAAAACCATATGTTCAACACTACTAATCACAAAGATCATAAACTTCTCAAAACACCCTTATTATTTCAAAGGTACTTCATCCTTCGCGAACCCATTACCTTTTATGAATCTCCCAACCATCGCAGAACTCTAAACACTCGTGAAGCTTCTAGTCTTTAAAAAACCCCCTTTTCATAATTTTCTAATTAATAGTTATATATTAACCATTATTTTCATGATGATTTTCTTGCGAATATTTCTCGATTCATGAATAATTAGACCTTTGTGAAATTAGAATAATTCACTCTTTTCCTAAATTCTCTTCATTCCTTCTAAATATGAGCAGAATCCTATTTATAGATTTTTCCCTTTTCAAACCTTTCAAGCTAAATATATCATTTTCATGAACCTCTATATTCATGTTCATGATGATCCTAGACTTTTCAAAGCTCTAGTGAAATTTACCTATTTACGAAGCTTCTCATAGTCTTGTTGATCACCATCACCCCATTATGACTCAACCATTTTTGTGAAGCCTCTTTCGTAAACCTTGAATCCTTCACGACACTATATTTCTTCATGAAGATCCACATTTTCATGAAACTCCAATATTCACAAAACCCATGCCTTCACCATATATTTGAAGAGTTTATTCTGGAAATACATGTTTTGTAATGATTACTCCTTCCTCCTAATTTTGAGCACCAAAAATTTGAAAAACACTAGGAAATGATGCTACATTCAATACTGAAACCTCCTACATTGTAAGATCCATTTATTTGAAAAAATACCTAATCAAACCAACATGTATTGAAAACAAACACAAAAATACACTCTATTCCTAGCTGTGAAAAGATTTGGTTCCAACAATCTTCCCTTTTGGGTTTTTTGTCAATCTATAGACAAATTCAATAAAGATCTAGCCTCGATAAAAAAACTGATAGGAATAAAATAGATCATCCATCACTCTAAGTATATGTGAGAAAATATCACTGTATAAAAAAAGAGTGGAAAAAGAGAATTTCATGCCTCGATAGACTACAAACCAATCCTGCAAACCTACAATTTGTTGAATTTCATTTTTCTCCCCATTTTTTAATAAACCCAATAAGAACATAAGCCTTAGACCGATTGGTGAGGACTTGAAAAGTGCATACAAGAGACCCAAGATCAAATATAGGTGGAGAAATATTTCTGAGTTACTGTAGCAGTATTGTAGTGGGTACTGTATCAGACACTGTAGTAGGGACTGTTCGTAACTGTAGCAGCTGAAACTATTCATCCATCTAGGCCTCTAGGCCATCGGTTTGGTCCTAGGGTCCTGCAAGGCTTTTGGGCTACCCAAGGCCTTCCAGCCAGTTGTCTCTCATAGACTTTGGGCCACCTTAAGGCCTTAGGGCCACCCCAAGGCCTTTAGGCCACATGATTATGCAGATGTACCAGTCAGACTACAGGGGACAAGGATCCATATGAGGATTCAGGGCAGGTGAATTCACTAGAGTAGAGCGAACCAAAATTGTAAGAACGAGAGGGTATGTCATTGCCATCAGTATCGGGCTTGTGCAGCTTTGCATAGGACTGCTAGCCGACCAACCCTACGAATGTGGAGTGCTAATATCATGCCATATGTTGGGGAGGAGCAGTTCTATGTTGTATTGTCTAGGTGATTCCCTCTAATACCTATGAGTCATGTAATTGTATCTAAGACTTCAGGCCTTATAAGGGTTCCACCTCACCCCTTGGAAGGTGTATTATCAAAATAATAAAAAATTAAGGCCTTTGGTCCTTTCTAACCATAAACCCAATAAAATTGTATTTGTACTTTTAGTGCTCAAAACAAACTCCCCTATATCGTATCTCTCTCAGAGACCTACATCACATCCATAAAAATATTAAAATAGTTAACAATTATGGGGTAAGGGAACAAACCATAACCTCCTCATGCAATGGTAGGTGGATGAATGCCAAGGTTAAACCAATGTTTCTAAAACATTTGTGCTGCCAAAAGTTTAGTCATAATGTCAACCAATTGACCATTTATTCCAACACGCTCCATTTTAATAACACCTTGTTCAAAATTTTCTTTGATGAAGTGATATCTAATATAAATATGTTTGGTATGATAGTGTTGAACTAGATTCTTCATAAGACCAATCGTGCTCTTGTTGTCACAGTATATCACTATCGGCTATTTCACCTCATCACCAATATCAGTAAGCTGTTGATTCATCCACAATAGCTAAGTACATGCCTTTATCACATAGATACACTCTACTTCCACTATAATAATAACATAAGTTATTTCTTTTTTATTACTTAGATAGTCCACACATTTGTTTTTAATAAAGAATGCACCCTACTTGTGGAATTTAGATCCATCACATCTCCAACCCAGTCAACATCAAAAAATGACAATAATTCACTATCTCGTAAAATATACCAAAATATACTTTGTGATTCTTAAATACCAAAATATACTTCGTGATTCTTTTAACTCCTAAAATATTCTCTTCTTTCAAATTACTTTGAAAGAAATCCACTAAATATGTTTCAAAGATAATATATGTCTATGTTATAGTCAAATATAATAAGCATCCAATAATCCTCCTGTATAAGGTAGGATCCATTTATTTACCATCCTTATGCTTTATAAGTTTTATCCTGACCTCAATCAGAGTTGAAATTGGTTTGGATTCATTCATGTTGAATTTCTTTAGAAGCTCTCTTGCATACTTTTCATAAGAAATGAAAGTGAATTCCTTCTTCTGAATCACCTGCATCCCCCAAAAGTACATGATTTCACCAATAATGGACATTTAAAATTATGATTTCATGTTATTATAAAATTCCTAAACTAATCTATGTCCTCTTTCCCTAAATATAATATCATCCACATAAAAAAGCACAATAAATTGTTCTCTTTGTGAATACTTCATATAGAGATTATGGTAAACAACTCTTATTTTAAATTATAGCTTCTTGAGATAAGAATCCAATCTAGAATACCATTATTATAGTGCCTATTTTAGACCATAAAGATACTTATTTAATCTATAAACCTTTTTTTCATCATTACCAATCATAAATCCCATTGGTTGTTCAATGTAGAATTCTTTTTCAAGAACACCATTTAAGAATGTCGTTTTGACATCCATCTAATAAACTATGTATCCTATTTGAACTTCCATAACTAGGAATATCCTAATAGACTCCATTCAAGCCATTGGAAAAAAAATTTCTTCAAAATCAATGTATTCAATATGTGAATATCCTTTACATGCCAGGAGATCCTTGTTTCTCATTACATTTACTAACACATTGAATTTATTTTTGAAGATCCACTTGGTCCTAATCACATTGTGATTTTTTGGTCTCTTAACAAGATCCCAAGTCTGGGTTTTTATTAATCTGATCCATTTATTCATTCATGGATCGGACCCATGATTCATCATTTACTGTTTCTTCAAAATATGTTAGTTCCATAGTTGATAGAAGGTAAAAATGTGCTTCATTTCTCATTCTCCTTGTTTGTGTAGGTGCGGTCCAATCCCCAATAATCTTGGATTGATAAACTTTTGCTCTCCTATTCATCCTGTGAGGTTCTAATAGAGTTTATTCAATAATGGGTTCTTATTTTAATTCTACTTCTTAATCATCATCATTTTGAGAGCCCTGAATTTTGGGAAACCCTTTTACAATTTCTGTATTTGAATCTATTCCCCTTTCACTTTATTTTTCATCATCAATCATATCAACATATGAGATCCTTGAGTTATTAATAGTTTTATCCTCAATAATTTTGACATCATTTTTCTCCACAATATTTCTAAGATGATTTTTATAACATTTGTAGGCTTTACTCTTCATTGAGTATCCAAGAAACATTCCCTCATTTGCAGCATCACCATACTTGCCTCAATTTCCTTTTTTGTTTTGGATGAAACATTTACTTCCAAAAAAATTAAAATCCTTTAATAAGGTATTCCTTCTATTCCATATATAATATGGTGTCTTTTCCTCTCTTATAAATAGACCTTTTTTATTTTGAGTTTACACTTCAACTTGAATAGCCTCTTTCTAGTAATGACAATAAACACAACTATCAATAAACGTAGTTCTCACCATATTATTCACCTATCAATATATGTGTTCAAAAACCCCATTATGTTGAGTCATTTACACTAAATAAACCTCATTATTGATCCCATGTTTTTTAATGTAATTTTCAAATTCAGTAGATGTGTATTCTGTTCCATTATCAGATCGCAATATCTTAATTGTGAATCCAGTTTCATTCTCAAATCTTCAGAGATAACTTTTTCATGCAGTCAAGCACTTATCATTTACATAGCTTAAACATAACACATGAAATTATAATATAATCATAAATAAATAGAATGAAGTACCTCTCTCCATATGTTCATACCATGTTCATTTGACCACACACATCTGTGTAGACTAGATCAAGTGGATTTAATGCCTATTTTTTCTTTGGATGATAAGGATTCCAAAACGTCTTTCCTTACATCCAAGTATCGCATGTATTTTCTTGATAACTCTTCATATTGGGAATATTGAAAATAGACTTTAACTTTTATATGTTATCCATGCTCTATTGATTAATGTGACCAAACCTCTAGTGCCCCAAGTTGTTTTCCTCTTCAATTGTTAAGAAACTGCTATTTTATTTACTATCAACCTGATATAAATTACCATTAGTCACAAAACCTTTCATAAGATAATTACCTGTATTTCATTTGATAGTGAACTCCTTCTTATTAAATGTTGCTACTAGTCCTGAGTCATAGAGTTGACTTACACTCAGGAGATTTTGATGTAGACTGTCTATGTAGAGAACTTCTATTTGCATAAGCTCATCATTTTTAATTCAGTATTTTCACTACCTTTGATATTTAAGTCACTATCATTGCCAAATATCACTATTACATCAACCCATTTTTTTAACATTTTTCAATGAATTTTCATTTCCTATCATGTGATATGAGAATCCGATATCAAGAATCTAGGTGATATAGTTCTTTGTATCCTTGAGAGTGATTTATTCCAGGTGGGATTTATCAATCTTTTTCTTTTCCTTCCACGAGATACCTAATTGAGTATAGGAAAAAGATTCCCTATCCAATCTATCTTTAATATTCCTAGTTGAATCATACTCATATTCTTATTCTAGATGAGAATAACTATTTTCAAGGGTAATTATTCCTAGTTGACTATTATTGACTTGTCTTGTAGTTCGATAGTTATTGTTCCTGCCTTTCCTCTACCTGTAATGAATATCTTTATGGCCAAAGTTAGAACAGTGAAAACAATATCCATAGAAAGTATTTATTCTATATGATTAAGGATATGGTCTCATTATTCTTTATTTAATTTCATGTGCTTTCCCATCTATATAGATCCTTGCCTCTTCACAGCAACACATGGTATGACCCAGAAAGCCACAAAATTTGTAAGTTCTGGGTGCAGCGAAAGCGTGTGATGGGTCATGCCCAACTTTTATTTTTGTCATGATTAATGATCAATCCAAGATTTACACAATGATAAATATAGTGATCTATGGAATTGAATCAAATAAAATAGACAAGGGATAAAATTCCAGAACTCAAGAGAGGATCATCACATATTATTTATAATTAATTTAATTAATTAAAGAATTACCTTGATGGAATTATTTATTTGTTGATGAATTTGATAATAGATATGCATTTTATGCTTGTTTCATTGTATTAATCAAAGAATATTCCCTCTAGTGGTGATCCACACGTGTTACACAAATCTACGAATATTTTCATAGGAATCTCCAGGTGCTAGCACAACAAATCCCATCGCTTGCATCGTCTACCTTTGATCACCTTGAGAACCACTTCCAAAGCATTCTCCTTGATCTATCTTAACTTGAGAGTAGATGGTGGAGGAATATCTCTCTCTGTTATTGGGAGAATTATTGGAGAAGGGATCTCTCTAGATCATGAGAGAATTCTCCAAATCTATTGTGCACAACCAAAAAAAACAAATGAATTGGCTTATTGAGAAAATAATAAAATTGGGTTTATATATCGCTGGGGATAAAATAAAATAGTTGTACAAGTGCCCCTTATTATTTATTTAATCCCCACAGAACTCCATGTCAAATAATAATAATAATAATAATATTATTTCTCAACTTTCACTTAACTTGAGAATTAAATTAAATATTATTTAATCAAATATTATTCAATATTTATTATTTCTCACCGGACTATTAAACTCAGCCCACCATTCCTCCACATTATTTATCAAGAATTGAATAATAATTATTTATTTATTAAATAAATATCACTCCATTATTATCCAATAAGTAAATAAATATTTATTAAATATTCCACTCACATTATATTCTCTTGAATAACTGGTGATGAAATATATACTATCAAGCATACATGAATAATTATTAAACCATGTCTGGGAATAATATTTATTAAACTTGTTAAATAATAAATAATAATATATTATTTAACTAAGATTTTGGATACACTTAGTGTGTGACCCTCTAGGCCTCTTTATCAGTGGCATTAGTCGAAGAAGCTTAAAGTCCAGGGTTAGCATCTAGAAATACACCAATGTACCCATATAAAAAGAAGTTAATATCACAATGACATGATAAATCATGCAAATGATTATTGTGTAATATAATCCCTTTACCATGATATCTCAAATCAAGTAGGTTGCATGTTGGTGCTACAACCTATGTGCTCGATGTCTCTTTATTTGAATTCCTGAAAATTGAACTTGCCTATAGAACACCATGGTCATGGAATTATTTAGTCTACATCATTTCCATCAAAATGCCTCATATATCAACTTCTATTAAATAAAAAAAGGGAAAAATATTTTCTCACATTATTCATTAATGCAATATTACTCGTGATGCACCCAACATATCTACCTCACCGTGAATATCTTTCATCACGGTTTTCATCAATACATCAAAATACGTGACTCATAATACTCATTAATAATAATATTAAAGTCTAAGGATAAATACACACATCCAAAATCATCCAATGACCCATATAAATGTGGATTTCCTATTGGTGGGTCTCGTTCTCATAACATCCCACTGAATATTACTAAGGGTGTACACCATAAGAAGGTGTCTCAAAGTCCTATGAGTATCCACACCTAATAGAATGTATAATTTTTTCCTTTCAAATGATATCATCTGGCTATATAACATATATTTAAGAATAGAATCATATCACTTCTGGGTTTTCATCATAGTAGGGAACTGCTATGACCTTTTAGCGCGATATCTACTTTTAAGACATTATCACATACTATGTTACATAGAAGAACAATCATAATGTGATAAGAAGCTTATTAATATTCAAAAGTATGAATACAGGTTATCATAAAGTATATATAAGTTGGTTCTAGGTCACCAATTCCAACAGACTCCCACTTTCACCAGATCCAACTACTAACAACCTTCAGTCCGCCAGCTCTCACATGATACTCACGCTTATACTGAGATAGGTCTTTAGTAAAGGGGTCCACCATGTTCTCTTTTATGGGTACTCTTCTTACTTCAACTTCACCCCTCTAATAGAAATCCCTCAAGAGGTGATACTTATAGAGTAGAATGCTTTGTCTGTTGGTGTGACCTTGACTCTTTTTCAAGAGCCACCGCTGTAGTATTATCACAATACAATGTGATAGGGTCTTTACTAATAGGTACCACATAAAGATCTTGTACAAAGTTCTGAATACAAATGGATTCCTTAGATGAATCAGAAACCTCTATATACTTGGACTCCACTATAGAATTAACAATAATTGTCTGATTTGAACTCTTCCAGCTCACAGATCCTCCATTGAGATAGAAAACATATCCTGACTATGAATTCAGATCATTATGATATGTTTGAAAACTATCATCAGTATAACCCTTGATGACCAGCTCCTCATCTCCTCTATACACCAAGAACATATACTTCATTCTTCTTAGATACTTTAGGACATCCTTAATAGCAAACCAATGCTGTTATCCTAGATTTTCTTGATATATACCTACCATACTCAATGCACATGCAACATAAAGTCTAGTACATAACATGGCATACATGATTTATCCCATCACTAAAGCGTATGGGATCTTACTCATTCTCTCTTTCTCCTGTTGTGTATGAGGACACATTTTCTTATAAATATGTAAACCATGTGACACTGGAACTAATACCCTCTTGGATTTTTCCATACTACATCTATTTAGTATCTGATCAATATATGTACTTTGACTTAGTCCAAGAAGCCTCTTGGATCTGTCACAAATGATCTTATTACCTAGAATACAGGCTGCTTCACCTAAGTACTTCATGGATAAACACTTGTTTAACCAGTCCTTAACAAACTGTAAGATTGTTATGTCATTTCCAATAAGTAATATGTCATCAACATATACTACTAGGATAGTGACCACATTCCCACTAAACCTCTTGTAAATTCATGTCACACATTCATTCTTAATGAAATGAAATTCTTTTATTTCTTTATTGAATCTAGTGTTCTATGAACATGATGCTTTCTTCAATATATAAATGGATATATGAAACTTGAAAATCCTTTTTCCATAACCTAGAGTCACAATACCTTTTGGTTGTGTCATATAGACATATTCTTAAAGGTTCCTATTAAGGAAAGCTGTTTTGACATCCATCTTCTAAATATCATAGTCATGGTAAGTTGCTGTAGCAAGTATAATTATGATATATTTAAACATGGAAACTGGTAAAAATGTTTCATTATAGTCAATTCCTTGATTTTTTTAAACCCTTTAGCCACTAGACTTGATTTATAGGTATTTACTTTACCTTCCATGTCCATTTTCCTCTTGAATATCAATTTGCACCCAACATGATTTACATCAATTGGAACATCAACCAGAACCCAAACATGGTTTTGATACATGGAATCCATTTCATAATTCATGGATTCTTACCATATTTAAGTTTATGAGATATATACTACCTCTTTGTAGGATATAGGTTCATCATTGTCAACCAATAATGAGTAACCATCTTTGGTGACTAGAAAACCATATCTCTTTGATTCTCTTACCTCTCTTGTTTTCCTACACATTACTTGTGTTTCAGGAACCACTTCTTCCATGGGGACCTGTGGAACCTATTCCTACTCTAACTATTATGTATCTTGAGCATCAACTTCATCAAAGTCAATCTTGCTCCCACTATCCTTTTTGAGGACATGCTCCCTATGAAGAAAGACAACTTGTTTGGCGATAATCACTTTCTTATATAAAGGGTTATATAGGTAGTATCCCTTTGTTTCCTTAGGATATCATATAAAGATGCACTTTGTTCCTTGAGGTTCTAGTTTGTTACCTGATAAGGCCTTAACAATATATTTGTAACCCCATACACGTGTATGAGATAAAATAGGTTTCTTTCTACTCCATAACTCAAAGGGAATTCTGTTTTCCTCTTTAATTGGAACTCAATTTAATGTTTATGCCACTGTTTGTAATGAATATCCCCAAAACGATAATGTAAGATTTGTATGAATCATCATTAACCTTACCATATATAAAAAGGTATGATTCTGACTTTCACTAACACCATTCCACTATGGTGTATAAGGTGGAGTGAGTTGATATAGAATCCCAAACTCCTGTAGAAATTCGATAAAATCTTAGTTAAGATAATCACCACCTTGATCCGATTGAATCTTCTTTATCTTATTACCAAGATAATTCTTTACTTCATTCTTGAATTCCTTGAATTTATCAAAGGAATCAGACTTATACCTCATCAAGTATACATAAACATATCTACTCAAGTCATCAGTAAAAGTTATGAAGTAAGAATACCCACCTCTAGCTTCAATTGGAAATGCTCTACACACATCAATGTGTACCAATCCTAAAATATCTATGGTCCTTTCACCCTATCCACTAAGTAGTGGTTTGGTGATTTTTCCTTGTAAACAAGCATGACATCTTTCAAGTGGTTTTATCTTAGATGAGTCTAAATAACCACCTTGATATATATTTTTTAAATGCTTCTCATTTAAATGACTAATATGGTGATACCAAAGATGGGTGTTATATGAGTCATGTGAACATAATTTGTTATCGATTTCCAATACTTGGTTTTAGTAATTTAATACATAAATACCATTATTTAAATGTTCCATACCATAAAATATGTTGTTATTATAAAAGAAAAAAATTTTATTTCCAAACTTGAAAATAAAACCATCTACATATAGGTATGATACAAAAATTATGTTCCTGGTAACCGTAGGTACAGAATAAAAATATTTTAAAACCAAAATAATTATTGTTGGTAATGAAAGGTGGTAGTCACCAATGGATATAGCAACCAAACTCACACCATTAGAAGATCTCAGATTCACATCTCCTCTAAAAATCTTTTGAAATCTACTTGGTTCCTACATTTGGATATATATGTGAGCACCAAAATCTGTATCTAATACCTAATGTGTAGATATGGAAATATTACACTCAATAACTAATTCACCTTTAGCTTCCCCTAGCTTTTGGGTGTAGTTACTCTTGCAGTGGCCTGCCTTGCCACATGCAAAACATACTTCCTTCTTTTCATTACCTTGCCTCTGGATCTTCCTCTTCTTGGAAGGATGGTGCTTGGGACATTTAAACTATTTATAGTTCTTGGGCACCTTTTCCTTGTTCTTACTTTTCTTATTCACTATAAGGACCACATATTTATCACACCCCATTCCCATATCCACTTAGTGAATCAAAGTAATAAGTTCCAAAAGTATCTTCTTATTATTTCTTATATTGTAATTAATAATAAAACTGGATAAGGTCTTGGGAAGTGGTGAAAGTATGATATCTATATGCAATTCATCCAGGAATTTAATCCCTAAGATGTCTAAGCATTCAATGCAGTTGATAAGATTTGACTATATGTGGCCCAGCTAGCACAAACTCTTCAATCTTAGTTATAAAACAATAATTGGAGATATCTTACCTCTCTTGTATCACCTTCTCTTGATAGAGATCCTGAAGGGGAGACATCATGCTATACACATCCATGTGCTCATGTTGCTTCAAAATATCATTGGACATGGATGATATCATGAAACATTGAACAGCTGTGGAATCATTCAAATGTTTCTCATAGATTTTTAACTCTTCATCACTTTCCTCATTACCAAGAGCATTAGGAAAAGGTTCTTCCAACATATACAATTTCCTTTCATGGTGAAGGATAATGCGTAATCACCTTTTCCACTATTGGAAATTTGTGACGATGAGAAGGTTATCCTTAACAAGTATGGATCACAATGGTATGTTTGAATTCATTTTAATATTTTTTTCTATAAAATAAGATAAGTATATTTTTAGTAATTTATCTGATAAAATTTAGAAAAAAAGAGGTCTTTTCTTTGCTTTAATAATAAAAATGAGGCTTTGGCCCCAACCTTTAAAAAAACATTATATTTATTAGTCTCCCATTATTTTATCAAAACCTAAAATCCCTTACCATTGGATTTGGAATATCTTGTTTCTTGGATATCCTAGTGGAAATGATCCATATTCCCCTTCCCATTACCCCAACTTGGTTGGTCAAGAAAATTCAATGGTTTTATGTCGGCATTCCAAATTCCAACTACATTAACTCACATTTCCTTGATCTGCTGAGTGGACTCCCCAATCCTAAAATCCTTAAATTGGATTTCCTCAACATTTTCCTCTTAGTTACACTAAGTACTGCTTTGGAAATCAACCCTTGATGTGAAACTAAGTTAAGTTAACCCAAAGCTTCAAGTTATAATTCCTCGATAATTGAAAGAACCCCAACTTTGGCTGGTTAAACACTTTGAACTATGATTTGATTTTAACTAAAGTAGTGGAAGGCTATACCAACTTAATGTATATAATTGAGGGATTTTATCCTTTTATGCATAAATTTACAATTATTATCTTTATTACATGCTTGTTAATATTAAGTGGATTTACTTAAGTGATTAAATAGGACTTAGATAATATTTACGCATAAGCCAATTTATTTTAGTTCTATCATGTATGCTCATTAATTTCATTAAATTTTATGATCATGAAAAAAAATCTATAATGAAATAACCATGAAACTTGAAATAAATAAAATAATAAAGTGGTATGATCATGATCATATACCAATGGATAGTTTATCTAGAGGTTGATAAACTAACCACTGACCTAGGAAAAAAATACCTTGAACCAATTAAGGTTCTTATTATAGCTTTCCACTTGTCCACCAATATATCTCTCTTGGATTGATTTCGTCTCGGCTCCAAATTTAAACCGCCTCCACTAGATTGGGAGATCCATCCATTACATATGCTTTTACTCACACACAGGTGAGGGAAAAGGGTTTACATAAAAGAACCCATGGCCACGCATGCCCTACATAATAAGAGGAGAGAAGGCACGCATGCCAATATTTTAACTTAATAATAAATTAAATGAAACCAATCACATACAAAGGTCTGGTCTATTATCATAACCATCCACATGAATGCACCAAATTACACATTTAATAAAACTATATTTCAATTCTTAATTGTTCTTATTTAAGATAAATCATACTCAAATCAATTAATTATCATCTTTAATTAATCAATTCTTTTATATTAATTCTCATCTGATTTCCTTGAGATTCTCATCCATTATAATTACAAAAAAAATTAAATAAATTTATTTAAAATTAACTTTGTACACAAATGAACCTTGGAGGCAACATGATGAGTACCCATATGATTCTACCCAACATGTATTATATTCGTATACTATTTACTATTGTGAAATATGGAATACATGAATTATCACACACTTTCATAATGTGTACTATCAACTTAATGATTACATGAATTACATGATTTTTTGGTCACGTGTTATGCTTCAATGTTTGTAGAGTAACAACTATAATATGACTCATACATGATATGCATATCTAAACATTACACATATATTAATTAAACACACACATATATATATCAACAACCTATCACATGGAATGTCTTATCAACTTAATGACCACACAAAAGAACATGTCGATAAGGTTTACATAGTATAATAAATAAATTTTAAATTCTTGTAATTTGGTATAAGTACACGATGTGTACAAGCAAGATACACTGTGTGTATATCTCTCACAATCTATTTGAGGCACACGCCTAGGTACTCAACATGTAAATTATTCCTTAGAAAAAATGGAGTACATGACATGTATAAATGAATACACGACGTGTTAACTCCGAGTTACATAGTCACCAATTAGGTAGGTCGTGTATGGTAATATATAGACTATTTGTGACTCAAAGGGACTATACGCTATGTACATGGGCTACACGGTGTATAATTTGGATAATCGTGTGCTAGGATGACCAAGTCAACACGTGGTGAAATAATGATCTATACCACATGTAATAAATGCACATGGTTTAAGTAATTGCTGAATTAAATCCTAGTGAATTGAAAACAAGCACACGATGCGTAACTCCTATTACACAATGTGTAATCTTGTGTTGTCCGACCAAAAACCTTGGCACCTTCAGATGAGTTCCTCAATTTTATTTTATTCATAAAATTAATCGTATCGATTAGATCTATGAGAAACAAAGCAGGAAGAAGAATATCTCACAATTCAGATTAAAAATGATTAAACTTGAATTGAAAAACTAAATTAAAATTCGTAAATCAATCAACGATATTTAAATAATTATAAATAATTATGTGACCCCTTTGATACCACTTGTAAGTTCCAAGCGTAGTGGAAGCATGCGATGGGTCATGCCCAACTTCGCTTTTTGTCATGATCGATGATCAATCTAAGATTTACACAATGATAAATGTAGTGATCTATGAAATTGAATCAAATAAAATAGATAAAGGATTAAACACCAAAACCTAAGAGAGGATCATCAAAAATTATTTATAATTAATTTAATTAATTAAAGAATTGTCTTGATGTAATTATTTATTTGTTGATGAATCTGACAACATATCTTCATTGTACAATAAATGCATTGTAGGAATCAAAGAAGATTCCCTCTAGTTCTGATTCACATGTGTTCCACAAATCTCCAAATGTCACCGTAGGAATCTCTGGGTGCTATCATGGAAGATCCTGTCACTTGCGTCATCCACCTTTGATCGCCTTGAGAACTACTTCCAAAGTGTTCTCCTCAATCTCTCTTGACTTGAGAGTGGATGGTGGAGGAAGATCTTTGTCCATTCTTAAGAGCATTCTTGGAGAAGGGAGCTCTCTAGGACTTGAGATAATTCTCCAAATCTTTTGTAAACAACCAGAAAAACAAATGAACTGGATTATTGAGAAAATAATATAACTGATTTTATATATCGCTAGGGTTAAAATAAAATAGTTTCACAAGTGACCTTTATTATTTATTTAATACCTGCAGAACCCCATATCAAATAATAATAATATTATTATTTCTTGACATGCACTTAACTTGAAAATTAAATTCAATATTATTTATTCAAATAATATTAAATATTTATTATTTCTCACCAAACCATTAAACTCAGTCCACTATTCTTCCACAATATTTATCGGGACTTTAATAATGACTATTTATTTATTAAATAAATATTACTGCATTATTCTCCAATAAATAAATAAATATTATATTCACTAAATAGTAAATAAATATTTATTAAATATTCCACTCACATTATATTCTCTCGAATAACTGGTGATGGGATATATGTGATCAAGCATACATAAATAATTATTAAACTATGTATGAGAATAATATTTATTCAACTTGTTAAATAATAAATAATAATATACTATTTTACTATGATTCCGGATACACTTAGTGTGTGAACCTCTAGGCCTTTTCTTAGCGGCATTAGGCGAATCAACCTAAAGTCCAAGGTTAGTGTCTATCAACACACCAAGATACCCATAGATAAATTAGTTAATGTCACAACAACATGATAACTAATATGAACACTTACTGTGTAATATAATCTCTTTATCATGATATCTCAAATAAAATAGGTTACATGATGGTGCCATCAACCTATGTGCTCAATATATCTTTCTTTGACTTCCCAAAAATTGAACTTGCCTATAGAACACCATGGACATGGATTTATTTAGGCTATATCATTTCCATAAAAGGGTCTAATATATCAACTTCCATTAAAGAACAGAAGGGGAAAATCCTTTCCCGTATCATTCATTAATTCAATATTACTCATGACACACCCAACATATCCTACCTCACCCTGAACATATATCATCACAGTTTTCATCAATACATAAAAGTACGTGACTTATAATACTAATTAATAATAATATTAAAGTATAAGGATCAATATACACATCTGTAGATAGGAACATCCAATGACACATATAAATGTGGATTTTCTACTCCCAGGTCTCGTTCTCATAATATCTTACTGGATATTACCAAGGGCATACACCATGAGAAGGTGCCTTAATGTCCTACGAGTCTCCACCCCTAATATCCAATATCATTTGTGTCCATCAAATGATATTATCCAGCTATAGAACATATTTTTAAGAATAGTTTCATATCACTTTCAGGTTCTCATCATAGTGAGGAACTGCTATGACCTTTTAGTGTGAAAACTACTTTTAGGACATTATCACATACTATATTATGAAGAAGAAAAATCATGATGTGATAATAAGTTTATTAATATTCAAAATATGAATACAAGTTATTATAAAGTATACAAAAGTTGGTTATAGGGAACCAACTCCAACAAAATTTAAATTTCATAAGAGGAAATATCTTCTCAATTTCATTACTCCACATTTCCCCTTCTTTTTTAAAGGTATTTGATCGATGATCCTCTCTTAATAATTGAGGATTTTTTTCATCTCTCTTATTTATTTGGTTTGAAAATGTCTCTATTAGTACATAAGGTTCCTTTGTGATATGTACAAATTTATACTTCTATTTACTTTGTATCATCATCCTGTTTTGAGCCTTTGATATTTCAATATCACAACCAATTCCACTTTTCCCCATAAATTTAGATCTTTGATAATTTAAGACTTTCTCTACCCCTTCAGAGCTGTATTTAACTCTTTCAAAAAGTTATGCATCTAAAAACCTTCCAAACTATAATTTCTTTTTTGTTTCCCTTGATTTTGATTTAGTTTACAGTTTACTTCTTAAAGTGAAGACTTCTTCTTCAAGGCCCCCAAATATCATATCCTTTTTCCTTCAGTCTTAATGTAAGGTTATTAATAAATTTTTCCTAATCTTCAATCCCAAGTTTAAACTCCACAACCTCTTATAATATTTCAATAGTTTTCATATGTTCTTTTTCCTCTCCTTGTAGTTGATCAATCCCTACTTCAAGATGATCCACATACTCTAATGACTCTCTTAACATAGTTCCCATCTTTCCATTTTTATTTCTTTGAATGTAGAGCTCATCAAGATCAAACTTAAGTTCCAACTTGATATCAAAGAAACT
Source organism: Viscum album (assembly GCA_963277665.1). Lineage (NCBI taxonomy): Eukaryota > Viridiplantae > Streptophyta > Magnoliopsida > Santalales > Viscaceae > Viscum > Viscum album. The sequence goes on along the minus strand of OY728134.1, from coordinate 541,738,371 downwards.
ATTCAATTGGATATCTTTATCTTTTGTAGGTTCAACCTTTTCAACTATATCCATCATGGAAGCTTAAATGTTAAATTTAAACTTTGGTTCTACATCCTCCAAAAATTCATCATTATCTTGTCCCTCTTTGTAGACAAAGCTCTTTATCTATAATTTATTTCCTGATTTGAAATCAAACTTTTTAAATAACCTATTTTAAATCCTTTCCATGATTTATTCTTAAATTTTTACATCCTTTAATATCCTTGAACATTGAGTAATAATGTTCCCTACCTTCCCACACTAAAAATAAGCCAAAGAGATCTTGCCTTCAAATCTTCATTTTCATATCTTGAATATTTTGAAAGAGAGAGAGAGAAGTTCATCATCCTAATCATCTCTATCTTCACTAATTTTGTAAATTTCAAGTTTTTCCATGGATTTTAACGTTATTTCCTTGCTTACTCAAATTTTTGAATCTTCTGGTTTGAATCTCATTACATAAGCCACCAGTCTTCTTAATAGATCATCAAGAAAAATCTTTGACAAATCTATTTCCTCAAGGGATGACACTTTAGGATTGTACAAAGGTGGGATAATTATTAGGGTTTTCTTCAAAATATTAATATAATTAATTTCTTCCTAAAGTCCTTAAATAGCTCTAAAAACTTCATTAATGCGATTAAAGAAACTACCTTCATTTTTATATGGATGCATTTTCAGATCATCAAACTGATTTTGTATAACTTGAAGTTTGACCTCCTTTACTTTATTATCACCTTCATATATATTTTCCAGTGTCATCCACATGGACTTAGATATAGTGAAACTCATAACATTCAAATATATTTGACCAGATAGTGCTATAGTAAGAGAACTCTGATCTTTGGCACATGCATCAAGTATTTTCTTATATGGTTTAGTCATAGAAAGAATTTTCACATCCCTGATCTAAATCCTTTGAATAATACCATAGAGAACTCCCATCCCAAGAGACCTTAGATGAGATATCATTATATTATCCGAAATCTAGAAGTTATTTCCTTCAAAGAGGGGAACACCTCTAACATTCATTGAATTCTCCATGAAAACAATGACAAAGAATATATTTAACACCAAAACCTGCACACTCTAATAAAAATTGTAGGAACATAGAACACCCAAAGAGGGGATGGGTGAATCAGGTTGTCAACTTTTTATTCAAGTGATATGGATCTTTTACTCATTTTTGTAGGAACCTGTTAAAACTATCTAATGGAATCATGTAATTATCAAACACCCATATAAATAAATAGAAACACAACATAGTAGTTTTACTTAGTTCAACATTAAGGGATAGTCTAAGGAGCATACACCGATAGTGTGTCACTCATACAAGAATCCACTAAGCTTAACTTGGTTTTATGGATTAAAATTGTTCAGATACTATCACTATGTTCCAGGAAAAATTCCTTTAAAAGTCTTTTAGGGGTAACACACCACCACCCTCAGATCACTTCTTTCAACCCCCTCTCTCAATACCTCAAGTGAAGTCTTACTTAGTTTATTGACTTGAAGGTTGAATTAATAGATTTGGCATATAAGTCTTTGTACCTGATTATCATGTGAATCTTCTTGAACCATATTCCTGAATTGATGCACTTGAAAGCACTATTAACTAAAACTAGATGTTCAACACTACTATTCGCAAAGAACCTTTCCTTTTTGAAACCCACTTATTATTTCACAGATACTTTAAACTTCATGAATCCAATACATTTCTCAAACCTCCAAGCCTTCATGAAGCTCCCAACCTTCATGGAACTCTAAACACTCATGAAGCTTTCAGACTTCACAAAACCCCCATTTCTAAATTTCCTAATTAACAGTTAGATATTAACCATTCTTTTTTTGCTTTGATTTTCTCATGAAGAGTTCTTTATTCATGAAGAATTAGACCTTATCAAAACCAGAGTTATTAAAACTTTTCCTAAATTCTCTCCATGCTTTTTAAATATGAGTGAACTTATATATTTTTTCTTTCACGAACCTTTGAATCTCACCACAATCTTTTTGTGAACCTATACATTCATGTTTATAAAGCTCCTAGTCTTCAATAAGCTCCGGTGAAATTTACCCATTCAAAAAGATGATCATAGTCATGTTGATCACCATCATTCCATCATGACTCAACCATTTTCATGAATCCTATTTCACGACCCTTCAATATTTTATGACACCATATTCCTTTATGAATCTCCACATCTTTGAGAAACTCCAAACTTCACAAAAACCATTCCTTCCCCATATATTTGAAGGTTCTTTTCTGGAAATCCATGTTTCACGATGCTTACTCTTTCCTCCTGATTTTGAGATCCAAAAATTTGAAAAAAACTGGGAAATTATGCCACCTTAAATATTGAAGCCTCCTACACTATAAGATCCCTTCCTCACAAAAATTCCTAAATAACCCAGTGTGGATTTAAAATAAATACAAAAATATACTCTGTTTCCAACTATGAAAATCCTTGGCTCCAACATTTATCATCTAACTTATCTCTTTACCTGACATCAATATGAGAATATTCTACACTTTTGAATGTTTTAAGATGGTTTGCTTCCAGTATTTTACCAAACCAAAGTTATTCTATAAGTTATTTTCCCATAGCTAAAGCTGTACTTCTATTGATTAAGTAATCCATCATCTTAATAGATTTTTCCCAAATTCCCTTAGGTATTTTAAAATGAAATATCATAAATCAAGATTTCTCTTAAAAAGTAATGTTTATTATTTAATACACTCTATTATATTGTGGAGTTCTAGTAACTATATTATCATGCCTAATTACATTTTTTTGACAAAAGTTTTGGAAGTTTTGTCTGGTGTACTCTCCACCATTGTATGTTCAGAGGCATTTCAACTTTTGATCGCACTCCCTTTCAGCAAAATATTTTTGCTGAATAAATTCCTAAAAAACATTAGATTTATTATTTAGGATGTAAACCCATAACTTTTGAGTATCATAATCAATAAAAGTTAAAAATTAAAGATATAATCTATTGCAATTCATAGGGGAAGTTCCCTAACATCCAAATGAACAAGTTCCGACTTCCAGTTACTAGGTTTAACTCCATACAAATTAAAGGACACCTTATCCTTTTCCCCAAAATAAAACTTTCACATATTCTAAAATTTATGTGATTGAGTTTAAGTATTCCCTTTTATGCTATAAATTTCATATTCTTCTCATCGAGGTGGCCATTTATATAGTTCCATACTTCCAAATCTTATGATTAAGTGATTATGATCATTGCACCTTCATATTTACTTCTATTAAAGTATATGGTTCCATTATTTACCCTACAAGCAATCACCATAGATCCTATGGTTATCTTATACACTCCATCCAAGAAATTGGTTCTGAAACCTACTTCATCAAGTTGTCCAACTGATATGAGGTTCTTCAGGAGACTTATAATGCATCTAACATCTTTCAGCTTTAAGAAACCTTTATTCTTCATCCAAATGTTGATATTTCATTTTCTAACTATCTCTATGGATTCATCACCTTCTAGATATACTTTCAGCAAGATTTTGGATATATATTCCACCATGCACCCCCACTCACTAGTTGAATGAAATGATGCACCTAATTCAATAACCCATGATTCTTATGAAATATTCACACCCAGTGACAAATTGTTACCACCTTATATCATAATAACAAAATTTTTTATTCTAGAACTTGAATCCTTACCAGTAGACTCCTTTCAATTTATAAATTTCTTCTTGATATGTAACTTATTTCCACAAATACAATAAGTAGGGTCTTAACCAACTAATATACTTTGACTCCTTTATTGGGACTTATCCTCTGATTACTTATTTTTATGACCCTTCCATTGAGGTGACCATCATTGTCTACTAGTATTGAGAGCACTTATAGAGGGTACTTGGACTTCCTTATGTATAAAATCATAATTAAGAATTAAATTATGAATTTCATCAAATAAAAGTTCCATTTTTTTGATTGAATTACTTATTGTTATTACCATGGCATCCCAGCTTTCTGAAAGCAAAGATAGAAGAAAAAATGCCCACACATCATCTATACAAGTAACCTTTACTGATTTGAGTTGTCTATGGATAATGTTGAAATCATTCATATGGTCCACTACTAGTATTCCATTCAATATTCTCAAGCCGAATAATCACCACATCATAAATACTTTGTTGAGTGTCATTGTTTACTTATACATGTCATCCAACACTTTCATAACTTATACAATGCTTTTCTTCTCCCTAATATTGAAAGCCACATTCCACGCAAGAGAAATTATTAACAAGGATAGAGCCTTCCTATCCAACCATTACCATTCCATTTTTTCCATCTTCTCAAGATATTCTATAGATAATGGATCATCAAGATCTTATTATATCAAAAGATCTTCCAATTATATCTACCACAATCCAAATTCCGTTCCATCAAATTTGTCAACTTGGATCTTTCGTTCTTCTAATGATATTATGCCTATATCTAGATGTGTACAAATGAACCAAAATCTCTTTGATACCACCTTTTGGGGATAAACAACTTGATCTGAAAGAACCCTCACAAAAACTAATTCAAAATGAAAATAAACATCCTAATAAACACATGAAATCAACCATACACACACAAATTAAAAATGAAATTAAAAAATGGAAGCACACACGAGAATTACATTGTTTAGGAAAAAAGTTATACATTTATAGGGGAACATTGCAATCACTATGACACATGATAGTAAAATAGATTACAAACAATCTCACTCTCAACTCACTCTATACAAAAACTCAAGTATAAAAATCTCATATGTATTATATCTTTCATATCAAATTATGGTTGGTAACACCTAATATTTATAGAGGTATTCCTTTGGTAAATCAGTTCCACCACCCTTTGATATTCACACTTGTATTTTCATTGATTGAGTTAACCTCAGATACATTGTTGCACCTTTAGTTTGATCACTGAAAACTAGTGAAATTGTGTGTTTCCCAAATATCAGAACTATCCTTACGATACTTCCAATAGATTATCAGAACATCATGCTTCAGTCAGAATCCTTCTACAAAAGCTGAGGTATGCAACCACTACTAGAAAACACATTCTGAAAAATATCCTTTTATAAAAATCATTCCAAAAAATTAAAGAGACATTATATAAACCCAAAAACAATAATAATAACATGTCACAACCACGGGTAATTCAAACCACTCGACATGACTATACCTTATTTGGATAATGTTGGGGTGTCTTTGAACATATCACAATAGATATTATAGTTGATGGGGTAGTATGTTACCATGTTTGTAAGGTATCAACTCAAGAATCTTGACTGTTTTATAATGTTACAAGGCCAAGGGAAAATTAAACCCTTGCCTATATTATCTCAACCCTAAGAAATATTGATCTCATCTCAAATCAGTGTAAGCCCAATGGGAAGGGTAGCCCATGTCTATAAGGATATCAACCCATCAATATCTTGATCACAACATCTCAACATCAAGAAAAGGGGATAAGTGGACCCCGTATATATGGTCTCACCCATAGGCATCTCAACCATAGAATAATAACATCAAATTAAGGGGAGAACCGACCCCTGTATATTGGGTATCACCCCATGATATCTTTACCATGGTATAATAGTAACAAATAAAGGGAAGAAATGACCCTTGTCGATAAGGTCTCAACCCATGGGAATCTCAACCCACTATAACGATCTCAACCCATGGTATATCAATCACAACATATCAATTTAAGATAAATGGGAAAAGTGGAATCTATCTATATGGTCTCAAACCATGGGTATCTCGACCCCTGATTAGAACAACATTAAGACTAATGGGAAGAATGACCCAAGTTTAGGGTAATCTCATATTAAAGGCATCTTGATCTCGACTCATGCTAACATGAAGGAAATGGAGAAAATCAACCATGATACTATAATGATCTCAACTCAATAGCATCTTGATATATCTAATAGTAGTAATAAGACTATGGTAAGGTGGACCAAGTTCATAATGATATTATCCCTTAGGATTCTTGATCCCAACCCATATCAATAAAAGGACAATGGGTAAAGGAGACCTCAAATCATAGTGATATCAAATCAAAGCACCATGATCTAGCACACAATAACCAGAAGACCATGGGGGAGGTTTCCTAGGTCTATATTGATATCAGACCTTATATTTCTCATCCTGTTATATTAACCCATTAAGTTTTACAATAAAAACTGATTAAATAAATTATTTAAGGCTAGGAATAACCTCCACATATCTTTAAGTTTAAGAGGCTAATTCTCACATGCCCAACCTATATCCATGTTAAAAAATAGGTATAACCTACTAGGTTAGTAGAAGATAGAAGGGGGATGAACACTCACCCCGCATGTTAGTCATATAATAAAAAATTATAATAATGTATCACTAATGATCCATTAGGGTTAAGCCACAAGATGACCTTACATAATTCACATACCTCCCACTCAAGGGAGGATATAAGAACACATTACGGGTCCTCTACATTATGGTATACCATATAAGCATCCCTATTGGATTTAAATCTATAATTATCAATATTTAATTTTCAACCATGGCCCTTTGTGGCTATGGAATCACTCTACATCACATGGAAGACCATAAAATAGCTCCAATAATACATACTCTCTCTCAAGCGGTGAAATAAAACATCCCAATCAAGGGCTCATGTAGACCTCTCTTAATTACACCTCTCCTATATACAAGGTTGATAAAGCACCTAATCAAGGTCCTACATGTTATATCATATTTAGGGGAAACCCTCAATAGGTCCCAAGTATAAAGTCCACACACTTGGGTGCACGCCTATGACCATCGACGGTTAAAGAATCAATGAATAGTAAACATAGGGTCCATCGTGGCCCTAGAAATCCATACCCAACTCATACGGGTCAAGGGAGAAAAATTCAATTTAGTTTTAGGCCAATAATGCATTAAAATGGTACTACAGAACACACATTTCATGAACATTGCATAAACCATAGGAAATGGTTTGGGACCACCAACCTCAAAATGATGTTAATCCCTTAAGTGATGATTTTCCACCATCACCTAATCCCATCTAAGACTATACCAGTTATTAACTACATCCACGAGGCTATAAATCCATAAAAAAATCATTCAAATTAATTATAAATCATTATAATTAATTAACACAATTAATTCCATAATTAATTCAATTTGTCACAATCAAAGGATAACTCACCAAACGATATAGAAATTCCAAAAGCCTCAAGCAATGGGGTGAAGATCACTCCTGACACACCCATGATACCATTACCCATGAAACCACTAGTATTTGACATTGATTCATTAATTGTTCCATTCCAATATAATGAAAAAAAACAAAATACATTAAGGTAGTAGTTTACTTCAATAAAAACCACATGAAACCCTAAGTATTCATCCTCCCAGGACCTCCTCTAGCCAAGAAATATCAAAGACCCATCTCCCTAACCCAATTCCACCATGACCCAGTGTAATTTACATAAAATACCTAATTTACACCTATCAGATTTAAATAAAAATAGGGGATAAATCAAGATGGAAGAGGAAGATGATGAACTTACCTCAAACCATTGAAGAAACGCCTCTGAATTGATCACACACCAAGGGGAAGAAAGGAGGGAGAAGAGAGGGGGATTCCCCTTTTACCAGTTAACACAAGTAGAACAACCTTAAGTGGGGTGATCAAATGAAGGAGGGAAAATGAACATTCACCCCATATTTAAAAAAATAAAATAGAACAACACTAGGTACTCGGTACATTAACACTAGCTACTCGGTGGCTCCAGGTAGGGAGCAGGTGCTTTGGTGCCTCTACTAGGTACCTGGTTCCACCCAACCGGGTACCCAATGGCTAAATAAATCCATTGAAATACACTATTCAGCCTCCCAAAACCCCAAGTCATGCTTCAAAATTACTCAACCCAAGATACCACCTTGGAAACATCCACTTAAACATTCAAAACATTCATACTAATTCCAATTCTCAATCCAAATTTGAAAATTCAAATTGACCCAAGTTCTAAACTCACTAGAACCTTGTTTTCTCTGATTCCACCAACATGAATTGGCATAGGTTGTTACAACCTCCCCAATATAACACTTATCATCCCCTATAAGTATCCATGTTTATATATCACAAACTAAATTGATCACCAACACCCGATGCATGAGCTAGATTCATATCTCTTTCTAGTTATGATCAGGCCAATAACACACCCAAACTAATGAAACTACTCAGCAACACTGACACCTCATGCTTCTATCCATCACACATTCTGGTAATTTCTTGAATGATACATGAAAATCCATATTTGAGTTATAACACTAGATCATGCATGAAAATAGATGAAACCTCACTGCATCAATTGAACTCAAAAGATCTGAAAGTTTGAGCATTATGGTATTATCTAATCCACCAACTCCAAAATAATGCCCTGCCTTTGGAAAATTCATGAATTTACAATTCATCGACATCATAAACCCAATGTTGATGTCATTGGTCTAGACTAGACCACAACACCTATGAAACTACACCAAATAGACTCTAAACATCCTAGCCTCCAAAACACCGTCTCACAATTGAGACTTAACCAAAACATGAAACCTTGATTCATTGAACATCTATTCATACTTCCAATGAGTACTGTCACCTACAAACCAATTCCTTCAACTAGTAACAAATTTTAATTTTCTATTAGCTGGTCACTAAATTCATTGACCTGAACAACCATCACGATCTAGTACCAGGATCTATTCCTCTTCCACCAACCAGATATATACATAGGTCTAGTAACATCCTGACATGAACCATTGAGTCTAAGCCGAAATGTCACATAACCTCATGCACACTTCCTCATATGCAAGTGGATTCTGACTAGTAGTGGGGGTATGAATCTAACAATAGAGAAACTATACCCTCAATATCATGTCATAGGATCAATAACAAACAATAATTAACATAATAAATCATCAAAGTAAGCATTCCAAATAATTGAATAAATGGAATACCTATCAAATAAACAAAGAAGATCCCAAAAGTGGAAAGCCTATTCAGAGTAAATAAAGAAGATAAATAAATAAATAATGAATTGTAGGTATCACTGGTGTTCATCCTATCCCACCACCAACTCCACGCTCATCAGCTCAGTAGTCCACCACAAAGACCTTTCCCTTGGATGGATTCCTCATGAAGTCTACAAACACACTAAAATTCCTGAGTAAGGTGTAAGTACATGACTCAGTAGGACACCACCAATGCATCCTTAAATCGATGTGCTCAAGTATTTAAGTGTATTCTATAATAATAATCCATGCATAACAAGAAAATAAACATAAAAATTAAAACCGAGTGGTGGTTAACTAACCAATATTACAACACCCCAAGCTTCTACAGTACGTTTCTCTTTAAATAATACAATAGCATGCGATGTACGCAACACCGAGTTCAAGCGCACCATGACCTATCAAACTAGATGTTTAAAAAGTAGTTATGAATAATATTAACCACATTTTGAATTTTATATATATCCCATATAATTTTAACATCCATATTTTGTGTTTCTAAGGCACAATATGAGGAAAAATTCAATTTTTCAGAATAAAAGAAGTATTTTTCAAAAAATGCATTTTTTCCGCCTTTTAATGCCGAACCCTTTTTAAAACCAATATTTAACAATTTTATATATTAAATTTGATGAAATTAAATTCTTATTTAGAATTGGTACATAAAAATTTAGTCTGGATAAATTTTTGGTACTTTTTCAATAACTTTCATATTTTGATGAATAGTGAAAAATACTAAATTCTAATTGAAAACAACTTTTTTAATCAAAATAATTTAAAGTGTTAAATTATACATCTGAGTGGTTTTAAAGTATAATTAGATTATATTTTTATAATTTAATATATTTTAGGTCATTAGAAGTATTTTTACATTTAAATTGGACATAAAAACATGTCAATCTTTTGATAGTTTTTACTTCTTAAAAACCCGCTTTTTGGTTTTGACAATGAGAATTAATTTTAAATTAATTTTTGCTAACTCTGTGTTTTTGCAATGGAACAAACTTCTAAGGTCCATTAATTTTTAAAAATGTGGTTTTAGAGGTGTTCTGGGAGGTTAAGGTGACTTGGGGGTGCGTTTGGGTGAACTTTTAAGGAAAACCAAAGGGCAGTAGGTTTGGCACGGGCTGTGCACGGTTTGTCTAAACCATGCTGCCAAACCGTGCAAGGTGGGTGTTAGAAGCAGTGAATAATGCACTGTTAGTGCACGGTTTGGCTAACCGTGCAGACTAACCATGTGAGGAGTGTTGGCGAGGCAGTAGCTACTACACAGTTAGCGCACAGTTTGTCAAACCGTGCAGACTAACTGTGCGGGCACTTAATCTTAGATCCTAAAATTGTGGATCTAACTCGTTTTGCCTCTAAATGGTTCGTTTAAGCCCCTAAGTGGCCATTACTCAGGATTACCCTCCCTTGAAGGTAGGAGAACCTCTCCCAATCATTTTGGAGGCGATCCGAAGGCTTCCCTTGGCGAATCGAAGCCGGTTTCTTGAGGTATGTGATCGTTCTCCTTCGTTATTGATCGTTTCCGCAGATATTCTTAGATATAATTCTCCTCTTCCCTCGGTTTCTTATATCTATTCTTTTTATGGGTATATCTAAGTATTTGGATTCCAAATATGATGAGATTTGGTCTTGGTTGTGTTAGGATAAGGGATCTAAGGAGGATTCTTGGAAGATTAGCCCGACTTCTTGTGCTTTCTTCGTTTGTTGGGGTTTTCGTCAAAAACCTTTGAGATAGGGATCTTACCTTCATCTCTATATCTCTCTTTTTTGAATCATGAGGGCTGGGTATCCTCTTGTTTTCATGAGGTACGATTGAACCAGTAAATAAAGATAATAACTGGTTAAAGAACAGGTTTGGGGAAATTTTGTTGATATCGTTGTTCTATTTCCATCAATGCTTATCCTTTGATTATGTTGTGAATTAAATAGGCTTATGCCTACTGAAAATAACAGTCATTGGGGGCCTTTTCTTGCGCAATTAAATGTTTCCCTGTGTTTTTGGATTGTTTTTTGGATGGAATTTTATAGAATGTGAAAATTGGTTAATCATGTAAAGTTGGATGATTAAATGAATACATGGAACCCTTGTATGATCACCCCGATTAAATTAAATGAAAGAATGAATTTTTTGGGTACTGGTTGGGGTTTAATTATGTGAAGGGGTGTTTCGTGGGATGTTGTGGAATGAGTGAGCAACGGGGCTGTGGTTGGCTTGGTTGTGGGTTGGCGTGTATCATATGGTTGTGATGGGTAGTAGAGCTGTGGTGAATGGTATCAAAGGGATAATGATGTGGTACAAGTATTTTTTCCGAGGTGTTTGTGGTTGTGGTGGTTGGCAGCAGGGCTGTAGGGATGGGTTGTTCATATGAATAAAAGTGGAAGAGTTAACTAATGAATTATGGGGCATGGTAGTTGATTAAATATGGAAAATCAATGGAATTTATTGGCTCGTAAAAGAAAATGGTTTTGTGTTGCTTGTATTTTTCCCTAACTATATTTGTGGTTGGCAGGGATATGTTTTACAAACGATTGATCTGTTTTGGTTGTTTTTAGTTTCTCGGTAGTTAAGGAACTGATAAACTAAAACTGTTGAACATGAAAAGCTTAATGGGGTTTGGGTCTATTCATTGTGTGCATACTTTCGTGGTAGTAGTGTCGAGGCATGTGCTTAGATCTTTTGTGTAGAAGCCTTAGGATGGGATGAGTGGTTGATATAATTATATAAATCTATATTTTTTATGTTTCTTTACGCACCCAATCCATGTTGAGAACTACGTACCAAACACCTGTGGGACGAGGGGGGGGGGGTGAGATTCCCAAACATCCAAAGGATGGATGGTTACTGTTCTTCCCTGTGCTCCCTCTTCCAGGTTATATAGCCCAAAATCCTTCAGGCAGGTTATGACAGATATTTACCAAGAGTCTTTGAGATGAGGATGTGATGTGTTCCCAAGAGTCTTCAGGATGAGGATGTGATGTGGTTCCCAGGTGTCTTCGGGATGAGATGTGGTTATGGCCAAGGATTGAGTGCCAGTGGAATGCGGGATGAGATGTGGTTATGGCCGAGGATTGTGTGCCGGTGGGATACTACGAGCTTCGTATGGCCTGGTTGCGGCACTATCTCAAGCTTCGTATGGCCAGGTTGCGGCACTAGCTCAGAAAGAGGGGGAAGCATCAGAGCGTTAGGCGTGATGTCTTGAATAGTATTTAGTGGGAAGGTGGTGCGGGGTACCCATACTTTGATAATATTACTATACTACTCTATTGACTTGAGATATTTGGTGAGTGTGGCTTGTAAGGTTGGGTGGATAGATTCCTTGATAGGCTTTGGTTCCTTATGTTTTCTCATGGGGCATTAGGATGTCTCCCCGCCTGTACATGATAGATTTAGGTTATTCTACTGAGTATACTTTTATGCTCACCCTACGTTTACTTTTAGGTCTTCAGGAGGACTTCAGGGACTGTGCGGGACCTTGCTAGTTGGGCGTTGGAGTTTTGCTGGTTGCAGTCTTTGCTTTATTTTTGGTATCGTACCTAGGTGATTTTCTTGTTCTTGTACTTTTATTTTAGTTTTGTATAAAACATGCATATGGGTTGGTTTTGGGTTTATTTTCATTTACTTGTTCCTTTTCTTTTGGTGTTTGACTCATCCTATTTCCCGATCTTAATTAATAAAAGGGTAATGACTCCCATAATTGTGAAAACTCATACCCTTGGTGCTATTCGCCACTCCGGGGCCTACTGGAGGCGGAACTCGGGGGTCATTATCTCCCTTTCACCATTTCCAGCTCAGGAGGGGCATCTTTGGTGGGAGGGGGTTGTGACAGAATGTATCAGAGGATGGAGTTTGAGAGATAGGATGTAGTCTGGAGTTAGGCATAGTGAGGATTGCATGGGATGGTAGGGCAACAATGTCGGGTGATCTGGGAGCGTGAAATAGGCCAGGGAAGGCCGACTAGGACACGGGATTTTAGGGCCCCCCATGATCCGATGCAAGGACTCTAGACCTACCAAACGACCAAGTGAGTTCACACTAATTACAGGGTAGAGACCCTAGGAAAGGTACATTAATCATAATGACTTTTGTTCTTGTGTTTTTGGGGAATTTTGGGGATTTAAAATGAATAAGGAGTATACGAAAATTTAAGAACAATATTCTACACTACTCAGGCTTAGGCATTCCTTGTTTACCTTGCAACTATGGCACCTGGGAGATGACCATGAGTAGTTCAGGTGATCGAGGCCCATGAGTTTGACTTGGATGATTGACAAAGGGATGACCGAGAGGAGGAGGACGATCAGTGGCAGAAGATGCTTCAAGCCTTTCAACGACAGACCCTCAGGAAGTACGAGGGAAACATCTCAGACATGGAGACAGAGAGCTGGCTAGAGGAGCTGGTGATATATTTTAGCTTCATCTGAGCTTCGATAGAGTACTGGGTTCCTCTGGCTATGATCCAGATGAATGGAGTAGCGCGTCAGTGGTGGACGCTTTATCTTGGGGAGAATAGGGAGGCTGAGGTCATGTGGGCTGACTTCGAGAAGGAATTCCGGGTGGAATTACTCTCTTCCACGATGAAGGATGAGAAGAGGCAGGAACTACTCTCCCTCTAGTAGGGGAGTATGTTAGTGAGAGAGTTGGGGATCAAGTTCAAGGATCTCCTTCTCTTTGCTCCCGACCTCTTTCCGGATGAGGAGTCTCGGGCGAGATGTTTGGAGGATGCACTTCGACCTTCTCTTAAGTATGCTGTTACTCCCTTCACCTTACCGACGTACTTGGAGGTCCAGAAGAAAGCTGAAGTGGTGGAGAGGATGCACATTCTGGGAGGTGTGTCAGGAGAAGAAATCCAGTTGGGATTGTTGAAGGGGAAATACATCAGCAGTAGGCCTCCAGCATCAGGGCCCTCTAGGTTCCGACCAGTAGGGAGCAGGCCTCAGCAGTTTCAGTTTCGATCTCCTGGTCCTCACCCTTTTCCTTCGAGCCCGGGACCAAGGTGTTTCATCTGTGGTAGCCGTGGGAACCTTCGGAACCAGTGCCCAGACCGAGTACAGTACAGTGGAGGTGGACCAGTACAACACCCGCCTCAGCCACAATAGTTTCCAGCCAGGCCCTTCCAGCAGCAGCAACAGGGGCAGCGAGATCCTACTCCTTCGAGGGAAGACATTATAGGAGGAGGCCAACCTCAGGGCTCTCCTTAGGGACCTCGACCAGGGCATGGTTGGGGAGGTGGCTGACAACCGATAGGCAGAGGAACTGGGCATGGGCAGATGCACGCTGCAGAGGCAGCAGTTCCAACAGGGCCAGAAGTCGTTCGAAGTACGATTATCTTGTTTAGTACCCTTGCCCATGTCTTGTTTGATTCAGGAGATTCACACTCCTTTTTTGCACCCAGTCTAGCCTGTTCCTTGGGCCTATACATAGAGACACTTTTTGTACCCCTGGTTTTGAGTACGCCAGTCAGAGGTCAGACCAACTTGTCTCGTGTTTTCCATGGATGTAGGTTGATGTTGGAGCCACACCAATCCAGTGGAGATCTCCTTTTACTGCAAATGTAGCCATATGACGTCATTCTAGACATCGACTGGCTGTTCTTAGTGTGTGCCGTCATCGATTATTTCCGAAGAAGGGTTGTGTTTTCAGACTTGGGCAGCCGACGTGTGACTTTCATCGGTGAGCGGGGTTACCAGGAAGGTAACCGGCGAGTGGACCCCCTCATTTCCTTGTTAGCTGAACTGTCAATGGAGTCGGCAGATACATAAATGGTGGAAGTCCCAGGGATAATCGGTGAGTTTATGGACATATTCCCTGAATAGGTGGAGTCTCTACCCCCTCAACGTGATGTTGAGTTCGGGATAGACTTGCAACCTGGTGCCCATCCGATTTCGATGGATCCCTACCAGATGGCACCTTCTGAGTTGCGGGAGTTGCGGATTTAGATTGACGATCTAATGAAGAAGGGTTTTGTTTAACCAAGTGCGTCACCTTGGGGTGCTCTTGTATTGTTCTTAAAGAAGGAAGATGGTGGTCTCAGGCTGTGCATAGACTACCGGAGACTGAACCAGGTAACCATCAAGAACCGTTACCCCCTCTTGAGGATAGACGATCTCTTTGACCAGCTGAGGAGAGTAGGTTGGTTCTCTAAGATCGATATGTGGTCTGGATATCACCAGTTGAGGGTGAAGGAGGGTGACATCTCAAAGACTGCCTTCATGTGCAGATATGGGCACTTTGAGTTTGTGGTCATGCCATTCGGCGTTACAAATGCACTAGCCGTGTTCATGGGACTCATGAACTCCGTCTTCCGGGAATACCTGGATCGGTTTGTAGTCGTGTTTATTGACAAAATTCTGATCCACTCAAGATCAGAGGAGGATCACTCTAAGCACCTAAGAATAGTTTTAGAGGTTCTCTGACAACCCCAACTCTATGGAAAATTGTCCAAGTGCAAGTTCTGGACGCGAGAAGTGTACTTCCTTGGGCATGTGGTGTCCGAGCAGGGAATAGCGGTGGACCCATCGAAGGTCGAGGTGGTTGTTTCTTGGGCAGCCCCCAAGAACGTGGCAAAGGTTCACAGTTTCCTTGGACTGGAAGGTTACTACCGGAGGTTCGTACCCAAATTCTCCCGAGTTGCAGCACCTTTGACATCCTTGATGAAGAAGGATCGAGCTTTCGTGTGGGATGAGCAGTGTGAGGCATCCTTCAGTTATCTAAAGGGAAATTTGGTTAGTTCCCCAGTACTGAGATTACCAGAGGAGGGAGTAATGTTTGAGGTATTCTGTGATGCCTCAGGCCAAGGCTTGGGGTGCGTACTGACGCAACATAAAGGGATGATCTCTTATGGGTCTATGAAGTTACATCCTCATGAACGTAACTATGCCACCCATGATCTAGATCTTGTGGCGGTTGTGTTTGCACTGAAGTTGTGGCAGTATTACCTCATCAGGGAGCGCTTTGTGGTCTTCACGAATCACAAGATTTTGAAGTATATCTTCTCCCAGTGGGACCTGAATTTGTGGAAGCGAAGGTGGATGGAGTTCCTCTAGGACTACGAATTCGAAATCTCCTACACTGAAGGAAAGGGAAATGTGGTGGCTGACGCTTTGAGTAGGAGGAAGTATGCGGTTTGAAAGTCGGAAGATGTCTGGAAGGTGATGGAAGAATTGGCTGCACTACACCTAGATGTATGAGAGGATGGTGGTATAGGTTGTCTGTTTCAGATGATAGTGCAGTCCTCCCTACTATGGCAGGTGGAGGAGTCTCAGTGGGGAGACATAGAGAGTGAAGTGATGCACGATCGGGCTAGCCAGGGCAATGCTCCAGAAGGATGGTCGGAGGATGGTCTGAATCAGATGATTTTCTGGGGGAAATTGTTTGTTCCATAGAAAATTTGCGAGAGAGTTCTTGGTGAGTTCCACAAATCACCCTTGGCAGTACACCCGGGAGCTTCCAAGATGTACCAGGGCTTGAGAGGGTAGTTCTGGTGGCCCGGGGTGAAACGAGCAGTAGCAGAGTTCATAGCAAAGTGCCTCATGTGTCAGTAGGTGAAGGCTGAACACCGCATTCCAGGAGGTCTGTTAAAACCTTTATATGTCCTCGAGTGGAAGTGGGATGACATCTTGATGGATTTCATCATGGGGCTACCTAGAGTTCAAGGGGGTTGCGACGCCATCTGGGTAGTGGTGGACCGGCTGACAAAATCAACCCACTTTCTAGAAATCAAGGAGTCAAGTACGGTTGAGGCCCTAGCTCAGAGGTACGTGAATGAGGTGGTGCAATTTCATGGAGTTCCGAGATCTATAATCTCCGACCTGGCTACTCGGTTTACATCACGGGTCTGGAGAGGATTGTAACATGCTTTTGGCACCCAGCTATGCCTCAACACTACTTTCCACCCCCAGACAGATGGGAAGACAGAGTGCACTATCCAAACTTTGGAAGATATGCTATGAGAATGTGTTTTGGGCCTTGGAGGATCATGGGAACAACACTTTCCTCTGATAGAGTTCTCTTACAACAATAACTATCACTCTACCATTGGCATGGCTCCTTTCGAAGTATTGTACGGGAGGTCGTGCCGCTCACCCGTATGCTGGACAGAGGTTGGAGAAGCAAGTGTTCTTGGCCTGGAGGTGGTGCATAGCATGACGGAGAAGGTTCAACTTATACGAGAGAGGATGAAGGCAGCTCAGGACCGGCAGAAGTCATATGCTGATAATAGGAGGAGACCCTTGGAGTTCGAGGTTGGGGACCACATGTTCTTGAAGGTCTCTCCTCGGCGAGGGCAGTGAAGATTCAGAAAGGAAATCAAGCTTTCTCCCAGGTTTGTCAGGCCTTTAGAGGTGTTGTGGCGGGTTGGAAAGGTGGCTTATCAACTGGAATTTCCACCACTGCTTCAAAGGGTGAACGACGTCTTCCATGTGTCTCAGCTCTGTCGGTACCTGTACGACGATTCACAAGTCCTCGACTGAGGAGATCTAGATATTAGGGACGATGAAACGTTCATGGAACGACCCATGATGATCGAAGGTCGTGAAGAGATAGTGATTTGTGGATGAACCATTCCCTTGGTTCGTGTGCTATGGAGGCATGGTGTGCTTGAGGAGAGTACCTGGGAACAGGAGGCACAAATGTGCGCCTAATACCCAGAGCTATTTTGAGTTTTGTCATGTTATACTGGTTTGTGATGAAGCGTTTTTACCTTGTTAACTACAAAATGTGTTTTTTTCCTTGTTCTCTAAATATGTATGAAGAGTCCGGACTGTGGTGAGGGGAGGACCTGATCCCTAATCAAGATGCATTAAGGTGGATGCGATTAAACCTTTGCGGGCGAGTCAATGCCGCCCAAAGCGGATAATATATTGACATGGGGGAAGAAACTCCCTAACCCATATGATTGGAAATCTTGAGCCTTTAATGTTTCATGGTTGCTTAAGGGGGAGGTGTTCCTATATGTCAGAGAGGTTCACTCTTGAGAGGTATCTTTCGGGGTAGTTGTTCGGACCCCCTCTTTTCTTCGGGCCTGGTTTTAATTCTCGAGGACGAGAATAGTTTGGGAGGTATCTGATGTAATGGCCCAGACCTCTCCGGTCTATTACTTTGTAAAAATGTGGTGTTAGAGGTGTTCTAGGAGGTTAAGGTGACTTGGGGGTGCGTTTGGGTGAACTTTTAAGGAAAACTAAAGGGTAGTAGCTTTCGCACAGCCTGTGCACGGTTTGTCTAAACCGTGCATCCAAATCGTGCGAGGTGGGTGTTAGAGGCAGTGGATAACGCACGGTTAGCGCAAGGTTTGTCTAACCGTGCGGACTAACCGTGCGAGGAGTGTTGGCGAGGTTGTCACTAAGGCACGGTTAGCGCACGGTTTGTCAAAATGTGCAGACTAACAGTGCAGGCACTTAATATTAGATCCTAAAATTATGGATCTAACTCGTTTTTCCTCTAAATGGTTCGTTTAAGACCCTAAGCATCCATAACTTGGGATTACCCACCCTTGAAGGTAGGAGAACCTCTCCCAAGCATTTTGGAGGCAATCCGAAGGCTTCCCTTGGTGAATCAAAGCCGATTTCTTGAGGTATGTGATCGTTCTCCTTCATTATTGATCGTTTCCTTAGATATACTTAGATCTACTTCTCCTCTTCCCTCGGTTTCTTAGATCTACACCCGTTATGGGTAGATCTAAGTATGTGTATGCCAAATATGATGATATTTGGTCTTTTTTGTGTTAGGATAAGGGATCTAATGAGGATTCTTGGAGGATCAGCCCGGCTTCTTGTTTGTTCTTCATTTTTTGGGGTTTTCATCAAAAACCTTTGAGGTAGGGATCTTACCTCCGTCTCTCTCTATCTTTTGTGCATCATGCAGGGTGAGTATCCTCTTTTTTTCATGAGGTATTATTGAACTAGTAAATAAAGATAATAACTGGTTAAATAACGGGTTTGGGGAAATTTTGTTGATATTGTTGTTCTATTTCCATCAATGCTTATCCTTTGATTATGTTGTGAATTTAATAGGCTTAAAACTACTAAAAATCACGGTTATTGGGGGCCTTTTATTGCATAATTAAATGTTTCCCTATGTTTCTGGATTGTTTTGTGGATGGAATTTCATATAATATGGAAATTGGTTAATCATGTAAAGTTGGATGATTAAATGAATACTTGGAACCCTTGTATGATCACCCCGATTAAATTAAATGAAAGAATGGATTTTGTGGGTACTGGTTGGGGTTTAATTATGTGAAGGGGTGTTTCATGGGTTTTTGTAGAACGGGTGAGCAGTAGGGCTGTGATTGGCTTGGTTATGGATTGGCGTGTATCATATGGTTGTGATGGGCAGCGGAGCTATGGTGAATGGTATCGAAGGGATAATGATACGGTACGTGTATTGTTTCCGAGGTGTTTTTGGTTGTGGTGGTTGGCAGAAGGGATGCAGGGATGGTTTGTGCATATGAATAAAAGTGGAGAGTTAACTAATGAATTGTGGGGAATGGTAGTTGATTAAATAAGGAAAATCAATGGAATTGATTGGTTGGTAAAAGAAAATGGTTTTGTGTTGCTTGTGTTTTTCCCTAACTATATTTGTGGTTGGCAGGGATATGTTTTATGAACGATTGATCTGGTTTGGTTGTTTTTAGTTTCTTGGTAGTTAAGGAACTGATAAACTAAAATTGTTGAACATGAAAAGCTTAATGGGGTTTGGGGCTATTCATTGTGTGCATACTTTTGTGGTAGTAGTGTTAAGGCATGTGCTCAGATCTTTTGTGTAGAAGCCTTAGGATGGGCTGAGTGGTTGATATAATTATATAAATCTGTATGTTTTATGTTTCTTTACGCACCCCACCCATGTTGAGAACTACGTACCGAACACCCATGGGACGGGGGGTGAGATTCCCAAACATCCAAAGGATGGTTGGTTACTGTTCTTCCCTGTGCTCCCTCTTCCAGGTTCTATAGCCCAAGATCCTTTGGGTAGGTTATGACAGATATTTCCCAAGAGTCTTCGGGATGAGGATATGATGTGTTCCTAAGAGTCTTCGAGATGAGGATGTGATGTGGTTCCCAGGTGTCTTCAGGATGATATGTGGTTATGGCCGAGGATTGAGTGCCAGGGGAATGCAGGATGAGATGTGGTTATAGCCGAGGATTGTGTGCCGGTGGGATACTATGAGATTCGTATGGCCAGGTTGCAACACTAGCTCGAACTTGGTATGGCCAGGTTGCGGCACTAGCTTAGGAAGAGGATGAAGCATCAGAGCGTTAGGCGTGATGGCTTGAGCAGTATTCAGTGGGAAGGTGGTGCGGGGTACCCATACTTTGATAATATTACTATACTACTCTATTGAATTGCGATATTTGGTGAGTGTGGCTTGTAAGGTTGGGTGGATAAATTCCTTGCTAGGCTTTGGTTCCTTCTGTTTTCTCATGGGGCATTAGGATGTCTCCCCATCTGTGCATGAGAGCTTTAGGTTATCCTATTGAGTATACTTGTATGCTCACCCTACGTTTACTTTTAGGTCTTCAGGAGGACTTCAGGGACCGTGCGAGACCTTGCTAGTTGGGCGTTGGAGTTTTTCTGGTTGCAGTCTTTGCTTTCTTTTTGGTATCGTACCTTGGAGCTTTTCTTGTTCTTGTACTTTTATTTTAGTTTTGTATAAAACATGCATATGGGTTGGTTTTGAGTTTATTTTCATTTACTTGTTCCTTTTCTTTTGGTGTTTGACTCATCCTATTTCCCGATCTTAATTAATAAAAAGGGTAATGCCTCCCATAATTGTGAAAACTCATACCCTTGGTGCTAGTTGCCACTCCGGGGTCTACTGGAGGCGGGACTCGGGGGTCATTATCTCCCTTTCACCATTGCCAGTTCAGGAGGGGCATCTTTGGTGGGAGGAGGTCGTGGTAGTTTTGAATTTGAAAAAATGGATTCCATATTTGGAATAATAAGGTCCAAATTGTGTAAATAGGTACCTTTTATTTTTTGACAATATGAATAGTACCTTCAGTAATTATTTTATTTACCATGGTTAAAGGGTAAATCTAGTAAATAAGAGTAAAAAATAATATTATAATAATATTAAACTACCCCAACACATGTCCTAATCCTATTGTATGAGATATGTTAGACCATTGGCTTCCTTGGGTCGATTCTGGGACCCCATGGAGCTACTTGGGTGTGAAAATGACATTTTATAACAATTAATTTAAAGTATAGAAAAATATAACATAAACATATATCTTTCACTAAATTTTTTATATGGGGTCATATAATTGATATATTAGACTATAAATAGTCATTATAAATCTAAAAATATTTCATACATCATGATATTTTATTTATAATTTTTATAAATCAAATAAATAAATATATTTATGACACAATGATGATGCGGTAATTACCTTATTAATGAAAGATTAAAATAATTGATATTATAAATATTAAAATAAATGTAAGTTGAAACTTTTAATTCCATACACAAATTTTCTAGGTGAAAATGACATGTTAGGGATGATTCGATATTTTTTGTTCGAAGCAATCAAGTTTTCAAGACTTTTAACAAAAATCAATTACTAAATAGTGTCAAAATTGACATAAATGAGTTTTTAAAACAAATACTATTTTATTAAATGATATAATATTCCTAAAAATATAAGATTAGGACTAAAGACTTAGATAAGGTTAGATATGTAATTAATTAAACATTTGAGTTTCTTTTGGTATTTTATAGTAAGTTTATTAACCATGTAACATAAAAATATAAGACGACATGGTAAATGTTAAACTATCTAACTAAGAGTTAAATATAAAATATAAGGTTAATATGGTGACCTAAACTTGTCTAAAACCTATTGGTTGAGATGGTTTTGACCCATCCCCACCTTATACTAGAAATAGATCAATTTTTATCTATTATAAACTGAAAATGATTTTATAATAAATTAATATTTCAAGCTTTTCCTAAAGTGCCCCTCACCTCTCTTATAAAAGGGTACTTCACCTTCTCTTAAATTCACACCTCCAAATACATTTGGCTCAGCCAAAACCTGCTCAAATATCCTTCCAACTACCCTCACTTCAACCTAGAGTCCTTACTTGATCATAAATACAACCTAAGGAGCCTTTTTGTTCATATCAAAAGGAAGAACCTGAAGAAGAGGTAAATATTTCATCACCTCTTTCAAAGTTCTTTTCTTCTTCCACTTCCTCTTTATTTGATGTTTCCATAACAAAATAATAACTCCAGTACATTATAAATATTGATATGTTATTATAAATATGGTACAACCATATTCATTATTCTATCCATCCTATGAATGACAAAGTCACCATACGTGCGTACGTACAACTTACCGTCTCCACGTCGTGGTGTAGTTTTTTATTCAACACTTAATTATTTGGATGGGTATAATAATGAGTATAATTGATTTAAATAATAAATATAACATGCTAATTATTCTGTATGTATAATATACCATCCAATTACATACAATTTCACCATCAATAGAATGATATATTCGCTCGTGCGTACGTACGACTTACCGTCTCCGTGATGCGATGGGATTTCATTCCCCATCGTAACCAGTCAAGAATAATTTTCATTTGATGATTAAAAATAATGTTTAAGAACTTGATATAATTTTTTATATGAATCAAATACATCCTATTCATAACAAACATGACTTATGTAACAAAACATATAAAGGAAAACAAATCAGTTAACACCCGAAACAATGATACTACTAAAATATTATTAACAAAGCAATATTAGAGGATCATATATGATATCATATTTATGTATATGGTTCTTTTATAATTTAATAACAATTATTTAACCATTATATAGGAGGTTAACATACCCTAGACTAAGTAAAAGTACAAGGTAAGGGTTAATTTTACAATCTCTTTATTATTCTGAGGTTGTTTATACGTAAGTATCTACCGGGACTTCATTATCATCCACATCTGTGTTTCTTAAAAATGTATTTCAAAACATTCTTACTATTTCCTAGACTATGGGTTAAATTAATTTATACCCTTTTTTGAATTTTTATAAAATTATTTGAAAGGAATCTTTCCGTTGTTTTCCAAATAAGGTACTTTATGACCTTTTCGACAAATTAAGGAAAGAATGTTTTTTTAACTTATACGGAAAGTGTGGCTATTTTCTACCATTATAAACCTTCTAAGATTCCCTTAAAATCTTATATGAATATTTTAAAAATAAATGTTTTCTTTTATAATTACATTTCTTTTAAATGATTTCAAAATAGAAAGAGATATTTCTCTCAAATAGTTTTGATTTAATCTATGTCAACATCCTTTGTTGGATTTTACACTTGTTTGAAGTTGATTTATTATGATACAATCTTCCTTATTGTATTGAAGGTTTTGTGATATGTTTGACTATGTATGTGATATTTTTATACCATTTATGGTTTTTGGTTAATTTATTAACATTTCGTATGCTAGTTCTAATATGAATGTTTAGGTTATGTTTCAACCTTTTCATATGGAGAATGCATTAGGATTAGTAATTAATGGGAGGGGCCTGCTATAACCCCTTGATGCATCGGTAGATCTCATGAGACAAACTAGTGTCTTGGCATAAGACATTGAAAAAATATTTATTTGTAGTCTTGGTGTGAGGCCTTGACTATGTGGTTATGATGACCGATATTATGCATTCCATCATTATGAGATTAGCTATTGATATTACATGTAATTATTCAACTAGTATAATATTCACGTGAATAAGTAAATGAAATTATTTGATTTATCTTTTCCATATTATGTTGAAGTTTATTTTTTAAAGGCTTGTGTTTTAGTCTTATGCATTGCCTTAAATGTTTATACTTATTTAAGATAGTTTCCGCTATATTTTTATCCTTACTGAGCATCTGAGCTCACCCCTTTCTTATGTTTTATTTTTACAAGGATGAAAAGAAGTATATTATGACTAACCTATATGGATATGCTAAGTGATATTAGTGTGTTCAAAGGAGATACATTTTTTTTCATTTCATAATGTAATGTAAAACTTATATATTTATCTAGTACTTCCAAGGCTACTAAACTGATCGGTCTTTCGAGACTTGATCTCCTGTGATTATGCCAATGTTATGTAATAATGTACTGACTCTGGGTAACTATGGCCATGGCATTATAGTTGGTATCAGAGGAAGTTTAGTACAAACCTTAGAAACTAGATTTAGAAAAACTCTAATTAGAGAACATTACCCTAAGATAGACTTTGAGGATTAGTATAGAAGAACATCAATTTTTTTTTGGTACTGTAGATATTATATTAGTTTTCCAAGAAATACATCCCTGTCTAGATACTACAAGTGAACATGGTTCTGGCACAGATGTACCTAGGAGTGAAAACTTCAACAAGGAGTTTCGGGCTTGACCTGATGTATCCTGGTACATGACAACGAGCCTTATTGCGCACCGGGTTTGACACTCTCGGGGGATATGCTTAAGATAATTAAAATTTTCTTTACAAAACATTATGAAGTATTTATGAGTAAATACTTACCCAAAGAAAACATTTTTATGATTATGGATTATATGCATAAACTGTTCAATTTATGTTAAGTATTTTACAAGTTTGGAATTATGCATTGTGATTCATAAACTAATCTAGTGTATTACATTGTTTAGAAATGGCGCCTAGTGGAAGGAATGGAAACTATATCAATACACATAATCTATGTAAGGATTTTCCTCCTAATCAGGATAATTATAGTGGAGCAGGTGATGCAACTGGTGCTGATCAACTTATAACCATACTGGGACAACTCACTCAGGTTATGAATAATAACCTTACCCATATGAAACAACCTGATCCACAATGAAGATGATCAATGTTAGACCACTTCATGAGAAAACAATCACAAACATTCAATGGGACTACAAATCAATTTTTATCTGAGAACTGGATAAGTTCCTTAGAGAAAATATTTCATTCTTTGGGGAGTAGCGAAAGGGAAACAGTTTTCATGGCAGTTTATCGCCTCACAGGAGATGCAGATCAATGGTGGTCATTAATTCAAAACACAAAGGAGGATGAAGAATTATCAAATATAGAATGGAGGGAGTTTAAAGATATTTTATTATAAAAATACTTTCCTTGTGAACATCGAGCAGATATGGAAAGACAATTTCCGAGTCTGAGGCAAAAGGAGGATGAGAATGTCGCAAAGTATGAGGCTAACTTTACAAGGTTATCAAGGCATACTGAAAATTATATACATAACCCAAGAAGTAATATTTATCGATTATTTTATGGGTTAAAACCATTTCTCCATTGAGCATTAGTCTCACAATCCTTCTCATCATATGAATATATAGTCTCATGTGCTATCAAGACAGAAAAGTAATTCTCTAAGTCTTATGACTTTAAAGCGAAGCAAGAGAAGAAGAGATCTGTTGAACACTCTGAAAAATGAAATAAGGGGAATAAGAAAAAAGTTGACTTTCCACCCTGAAGTAAATATAGAAAGAAACACCCCGATACTTTCCTGAAGGGGATGGGAGTTTGTTACAAGTGTGGATAAAAAGGACACCAAGATCGTGATTGCAAGGGAAAGAAAGAGGCTGTCAACGTTGAATGATACAATTGTAAAGAAATGGAGCATTATGAAAATTAATTTCCTAAGCGTCAAGGAAACTTACCTAAGAAAAGGCCATGGGATAAAGGCCAAGCTTATGTGATCACTACTGCTGAGGTTGAAGTTCCTAATGACATGGTGGAATGTACTTTAATCATTTCATCAAAATTAACCAATGCTTTATTTTCTTCTGGATCATCGCATTCTTTCATATCTTCTCAATTTTCCAATAAAATTAGATATTTACAATCTGAATTAAAAAGGGAGTTTTCAGTCAAAACTCCTTAGGGAAGTATCATTGCAACACAGTTTTGTCGATCAGTTACCATTATGGAATATAAACGTGCTTTATCTGCTGATCTTATTATCATACCCATGATTGAATTTAATATAATCCTTGGTATGGATTGGATTTTATACCATGATTTTAAAATTTATTATAAGAAGAAGGATGTTACAATTTTTGATGATGATAAGGAATACCTTATCTTTAGAGCAGAAAAGTCACCATCTGATTCTCATCTAGATCCACCCCCAATAGCTCTACTAAATTCAATATTGGGGAGGAAGGGAGTGAAATAACTATGGGTGAGTAAAATAATGTTCAAATAGATTATGTACCTATTTTTCAAGAATATATTGACGTGTTTTTAGAGGATTTACCTAGACATCCTCCAGAATGAGAAATTGAGTTTTCCATTGACTTAATTTCGGGTTCAATGCCCATATCGAAGACCCATTATAGAATTTCCAGTATGGAATTAGTGGAACTAAAGAAACAACTAGAGGAATTGAGTAATAAAGGATTTATTCTCCCTAGTGTTTCTCTATGGGGAGCCCCTGTTATTTTTGTTAAGAAGAAAGATGGATCTATGAGGTTGTACATTGACTACAAGGAGATTAATGCTATACCAATAAAGAACAAGTATCCCCTACCTCTCATTGATGATTTATCTGATCAACTTAATAGAGATTAATATTTTTCAAAGATTGAACTTCAATATAGATACCATCAGTTGTGCGTGAAGAAGGAAGACATTCCAAAGACAGCATTTTGAACCAGGTATGGGCATTACGAGTTTACAGTAATGCCTTTTGGACTGACTAATGCACCCTTTGTTTTCATGGATCTAATGAATATAGTTTTTAAGGAATATATTGATGAATTTTTAGTGGTATTTATTGATGATATCTTGGTATACTCCAAAATCTATAAAGATCATGAAAATCACTTGTGCACTATTCTAAAGACTCTTAGAAAAAATGAATTATATAGGAAGTTTAGAAAGTGTGAATTATGGATTTAAGAAATTTCTTTTCTTGGCCATATTGTCTCTAAGGATGGAATCTATGTTGATCCTTCAAAGACAAGGGAAATCCAAGATCACTGACAAGTATAGATGAGGTACACAATTTTATTGGTTTAACAGGTTATTATCAGCGTTTCGTCCAGAATTTTTCCCTATTAGCTAACCCATTAACCAAGCTCACATGTAAATGGGTTAATTTTTTTTTTGGAAAAAAGAGTGTGAAGAATGTTTTGAAGAATTGAAGAGAAGATTAGTCAATTCTCCTATCTTTACTCTACCATCGGGGAATGATGGGTTTGTTATTTATAGTGATGCTTCAAAGAAAGGATTTTATTGTTTCCTTATGCAGAATGATAGAGTTATTTCCTATGCGTCACGACAGCTAAAAATTTATTAATAAAACTATCCTACTCATGATCTTGAGTTAGCAACTATAATATTTTCTCTGAAGATATGGATACACTATCTCTATAGTAAAAAATGTGAGATATATACTAATCATAAGAGTTTGAAGTATATTTTCTCCCAAAAATAACTCAACATGAGGCAAAATTGATGGCTTGAACTACTCAAGGATTATGATTGAATAATACACTACCACCCGGGGAAGGAAAATAAAGTGGAAGATACCTTGAGCAAAAAGGATCATGGAATTCTGAATAAGATGAGAGTTGAAAGGGATCCTATGTTCATGGATCTAGTAAATATGGACATGGGAATAATCATGAAAGGTGAAACATCAATTCTTTTTCAAATGGTTACCAAACCATCTTTATTAGAAAGGATAAAAAGTTCTCAGACTGATGATGAGGAGTTTTAGAAGAAAATTAAAGTTGTGAATGATGGGAGATTGATTGACTTCATATATCAAGATGGAATTTTAAAATTTGAGAAAAGGATTTGTGTTCCCAATATACCTGATCTAAAAGGGGAATTGTTTGATGATGCTCACAACTTAAATTTCTCTATACACCTTGGTAGCACTAAGATGTATAGAGATTTGAAAGAACATTTTTGGTGGGACAAAATGAAGAGGGAGATTGCTGATTATGTGTTAATATGTATCATTTGTCAACATGTGAATGCTGGAAGACAATATCCTAGAGGAGTCATGAAACCTCTTCCCATACCTGAGTGGAAATGGTATGATATTATGATGGACTTTGTCATAGGGATACCAAAGACTCATAGAAGGAATGATGCAATATGGGTCATTGTTGATCATCTTACCAAGTAATCACATTTTCTTGCTATAATAGAAGATTTACCACTTGAATGTTTAGCAAGACTATATATTAATGAAGTTATAAGACTTCATGGTGTACCCCTATCGATTTTTTTTCCTGATTTTGATCCCTGTTTTACATCAGGATTCTAGACAAGTATTCAGAAAACCCTGGATACTAAAATTCGTTTGAGCACTGCCTACCACCCTCAAACCGATGGAAAATCAAAACAGACTATTCAAACCTTTTAAGAAATGTTGATATATTTCTCACTTGACGTTCAAGGTATGTGGGATCAGTATTTACCTTTGGTATAATTTTCCTATAACAATAGTTTCCATTAAAGTATTCAGATGACACTATATGAAGAATTATATGGAAAGAGATGTTGTACACCAACTTGTTGGGATGATGTTGGCGAAAGAAAACTTATAGGCCCATAACTTGTTGAGGAAACAATGGAAAATGTGAAGATTATCCAAACCCACATCAAAGCAGCTCAAAGTAGGTAAAAGAGCTATGCTGATAACCGAAGGAAGAATTTGAAATTTCAAGTAAGAGATCATGTTTTCTTGAAGGTATCTCCATAGAAGGGTGTTATAAGTTTCGGTAAGAAGGGTAAATTAAATCCTAGGTACATCGGACCTTTCAAAATTTAGGAATGAATTGGAGTTGTAGCTTACCATTTGGCAATGTCGCCAAGTTACTCCAAAGTTCACAATGTGTTCCGCATATCACTATTGAGAAAATACATGCTTGACCCAACGCATGTACTCACCTAAGAATAAATAGAACTAGAAACTGATCTGTCTTATTGTGAAGATCCTATCATAATTCTTGATACTAGAGAACAAGTGTTGAGAAACCAGACGACTCGTTTGGTAAAAGTTCTTTGGAGAAACCATAAAATGGAAGAGGCAACGTGTGAACCTGAGAAACTTATGATGAAGAACCACCTGAATATTTTTATGCAGCAGTATTCTAGAAATTTTGAGGGTGAAATTATTTGAAGGAGGGAATAATGTAACACCCCAAGCTTCCACGATATGTTTCTCTTTGAATAATACAATAGCGTGCGATCTACGCAACACCGAGTTCAAGAGCACCATGACCTATCAAACTAGCTGTTTAAAAAGTGGTTATGAATAATATTAACCAAAATTTGAATTATATATATATCCTATATAATTTTAACATCCATATTTTGTGTTTCTAAAACATAATATGAGGACAAATTCAATTTTTCAGAATAAAAGAAGTATTTTTCAAAAAATGATGTTTTTCCACCTTTTAATGGAGAACCCTTTTTAAATCTCATATTTGACACTTTTATATATTCAATTTTATGAAATTAAATTTTTCTTTAGAAGTGGGACATAAAAATTTACTTTGAATAATTTTTTCGGTACTTTTCCGATAACTTTTATATTTTGATGAATAGTGAAAAATACTAAATTTTAATTGAAAACAATTTTTTTAATAAAAATAATTTATAGTGTTAAATTATACATATGAGTGGTTTTAAGGTATAATTAGATTATATTTTTATCATTTAATATAATGTAGTTCATTAGAATTATTTTTACATTTAAATTGGACATGAACACATGTCAATCTTTTGATAGTTTTTACTTCTTAAAAACCCGCTTTTTGGTTTTGAAAACGGGAATTAATTTTAAATTAATTTATTCTAACTATATGTTTTTAATTTGAAAAAATTGATTCCATATTTGGAATCATAAGGTCCAAATTGTGTAAATAGGCACCTTTTATTTTTTGAAATTATGAATAGTAACTTCAGTAATTATTTTATTTACTATGGTTAAAGGGTAAATCTAGTAAATAAGGATAAAAAATAATATTATAATTATATTAAACTACCCTAACACATGTCCTAATACTATTGGATGAGATGTTTTCGACCATTTACTTCCTTGGGTCGATTTTGGGACCCCATAGAGCCACTTGGGTGTGAAAATGACATTTTATAATAATAGAAAAATATAACATAAACATGTATCTTTCACTAAAATTTTTTTTATATGGGGTTATATAATTGATCTCTTTGACTATAAATAGTCATTAGAAATCTAAAAATAGTTCCTACATAATTATATTTTATTTATAATTTTTAGACATCCAATAAATAAATATATTTATGACACAATGATGATGTAGTAATTACCTTATTAATAAAAGATTAAAATAATTTATATTATAAATATAGGATATATATATAATTCAAATTTTGGTTAATATTATTCATAACCGCTTTTTACTATTTACTAGACTATGAGTTAAATTCATTTATACCCTTGTTTTACCTTTTATAAAATGCTTTTAAAGGAATATTTCTATTGTTTTCCAAACAAGGTACTTTATGACCTTTTCGAAAAATTAAGGAAAGAATGTTTTTTAACTTATATGGCGGGTGAAACTATTTTCCACCGTTATAAACCTTCGAAGCTTCCCTTACAATCATATATGAATATTTTCAAAATAAATTTTTTCTTTTATAATTACACGACTTTTAAATGATTTCAAAATAGAAATAAATATTTCTCTCAAATAGTTTTGATTTCATCTATGTCAACATCCTTTGTTGGATTTTACGCTAATTTGAAGTTGATTTATTATGATACAATCTTCCATATTGTATTGAAGGTTTTGTGATATGTTTGAATGTAGATGTACTATTTTTATACCATTTATGGTTTATGGTTAAAGTATTAACATTTCATATGATAGTTTTAATACAAATGTTTATGTTATGTTTCAACATTTTCATATGAGGAATGCATTGGACTTAGTAATTGATGGGTGAGGCCTGCTATATCCCCTCGATGCATCGATAGTTCTCATGAGACAAACTTGTGTCTTGGCACAAGCCCTTGACAAAATCTTTATTTTTAGTCTTGGAATGAGGCATTGACTATGTGGTTATGATGTCCGGTATTATGCATTCCATCATTATGAGATTAGCTATTGATATTACATGTGATTATTCTAATAGTAGAATATAAATGCGAATAAGTAAATGGAATTATTTGATTTATATTTTCCATATTATGCTGAAGTTTAATTTTAAAAGGCTTATGTTTTAGTCTTATGCATTGCCTTAAATGTTTATGCTTATTTAAGATAGTTTCTGATATATTGTTATCCATATTATGAATCCAAGCTCACCCCTTTCTTATGTTTTATTTTTCCCAGGATGTGAAGAAGTATATTATTTCTGACCTGTAGGGATAAGCTAAGGGATATGAGTGTGTTAAAAGGAGACACATTGTTTTTTTTCATTTCACAATGTAATGTAAAACTTATGTATGTATCTAGTACTTCCAAGGCTACTAAACTGACCGGTCTTTCGGGACTTAATCTCTTATGATCACGCCAATGTTATGTAATAATGCACTAACTTTGGGTAACTAGGGTCAGGGAGTTACAAAGATTCCATAAACCCTTAGCCATACCTACTTTGGATGCATCCCAGAATGATAATAAGAGGATATCAAAAGTAACCAAAAACTACCCATAGGGATAGTGAATCTTTTTCTTGACAACATCATGGCATCATTTGTATATGCAACTCAGTTCTCTCCTAGGACTCAACTATTAAATGACACTCTCAAATAAAATAGGCATCGAGTATTCCAGTCACAAGTCAACTAGGAATCAATCACACTTCTCACAAATCAAATAGGCATCAAGTGCACTCCTAAAAAATAAACTAGGTATTGAGAAACTGATATTGGATTTTAGGCATCAAGTGTATCTCCAAAACAACATTACATGGTAACATCATATCTCTAGTATCAAGTATTGAATGTTTCTCACAAATCAAATAGGATTCAAGATCCTGATATACATCATGCAACTCATAGGTCAACTAGGCATCAAAAAACCAGATACTTAGGCATCAAGTACATCCTCAACATGGAATTCCATCATATCTATACCATGTGCTTAGGTCCATCATCACCATTATCACGAGTCATTCACACTCCCCCTCTAAGGGAAACAAATATGTCACTATGGTTCACCTATCTCAAGTACCACTAACAACCACCAAGGCATAGTAACATACATACAAGGTGAGAACACAAGAAGGCATAGCACAATATATCATCATGAGAAATAAAGCAGCAAACATAACATCATCTGATAAAAATTAAACATGGAAAAGGTGAAACTAACATCACTCATGGAATAATAATGGGTATCATGGTCTACACACACACCCAGATATGATCACAATCAAGAATGGTATAAAATAATCCAACACATAAATAAAGTATGACAACATGTGTAAATAAGATCCCATAAAGGTAAGGAACTTCCAACCTCAAGGTCTTCAAATTAAATGATAAGTCTATCAAAGATGTCATCACCTGAACCGTGTTTGAATACCAACCATAAATATGATCGCACGTCAAGGATTTATAAAACCAAAAAGTAGCTATTTAATTTCCAGAAAAAATAAAATATTACACGTGATAATACTTTCTCTATCCTAGATAATTTCTGAATTATCATTTTAGGTTAAAAAATGCACTTATAAAATCCCCCTCAAGAATAATCATAAACCAAATAATTATTCTTTGATAATATAGATAATTATCCTTCAATAAATTGTATAAATTAACCTTTTACAATTATCATATGATAATTTATTACAAATTATCCTTTGAAAAATGGTGCGATTATCTTTTGATAAATTTTCTATAGATTATACTCTGATAATTTAGCATAATCACCTATTGATAATTATTAATAATTATCATTTGATAATACACATAATTATCCTTCAATAATTTTGATAATATTTGTCACATGATAATTTCCTTATAATTATCCTTTCATAATTTGTATAATTATCTTTTGATAATCTCATGTAATTATCCTTTGATAATTCCTTGTAATTATCACTTGATAATTCTTTGCAATTATCTTTGGTATTTAAAACATGGAAAAATAAGGATTAAATTAAATATGAAAACACACCTCCATGCCTTCAGAAACAAACTTTGGATCAAATTTCTACTCATCGAGATGAATCTAATGGAACTGAAGACATGCCAATCTGATTAGTATAATAGAATATATCGAAGAGAGAAGATTGGATGAATAATAAAATAAAATGTTTAAAAGGAATATGAGAGAGGTTATGAGATGGATGAAGGCATGAATGGGAGGAGAGAGGCATGGGTTAGAGGAGAAATCCCCCCTACGCACTACCGTTGAGAGTTTCCCAAAAACCCATTTATAATACCATCTTTCTCATTTTATTTAATTCTATAAAATTTATTATATGTCCATGTGTGGTGTGTAAATTCCCTCCTCCCTGGTCATATATAAGCTCTACTTCCAATATTTTAAATTATTATAATAAATTATTATTTTCTTTTCTATTTCATATTTAACCCATGTATTTACACACACACATGACACACACACACACACACACACACTCTCTCTCTCTCTCTTATATATATGCTCCTGCATACACACACACACTTGTACACACACACACCCACCCATATATATTTATAACCCCCAAAAAATTATATATATACACACCAATATTATTTTACCAATTTAATAATAATAATAATAATATATATTATTATTATTAAATCTATGTCTTTACACCGCCATAAAAATATTTCATGAATAACTTTCATTAAATGTAGATAATAATAAATAATTTTTTATTTGAATTTATGTGGCACAAGGTAATAATATCACCATTATTACCTAACCTTCCAATAAATATTCACCCATTGTGAAACATCACTCATCAATTAATAGAATTTAATTACACATATAATTTTAATTTTTTTCAACACAAATAAAAAAAAAAATATTATTATTATTACCCTTACATGTGATGTAACCAAACACATGACACACACAAATCTTATGTCGTGCCTAGGGTAAAACCCACATTCCAGTCCTAATAGTGGTATTAGAGCCAATACCCAACATGAAGTTCCTAAGCACTACCTGAGTTTGATATTTGGAGTCCACAAGGAGGGTACTATGCTTTAGAGGGGGGAGAGTGTAACACCCCAAGAAAATTGAGTCTTAAAATACTAAATGATACTACCCATGTCAACAAGGTGAACGTTTCTTTTCTGAAGCCTATCTAATTAGAACTCCACAGTTAAGCGTTCTTGGCTTGGATTAGTGGTGAGGATGGGTGACCTCTTGGGAAGTTTCCCAGGGTCTGTGTGAGTGAGCACAAAGAAAACTAAAAGAATATGTATTGGCATGTGGGGACAATCATTAGTCAGATTATTAACCCTAATGGGTAATAGACTATGGTGTGCTAGGAAGGAAACCAAGGTATTATAGGAGACCCATGGGGTCAAATAACCAGGTTCATAGCCCGTGGATGGTTATTTAAGGACATTTCACATGTAACTAAGCACCAATGTAGAAACCCTACCACTAATGGTCCTGGTTTTCTATATGCGACACAACTAGAACTCACCATACTTGCGAACTGATCCACTTAAAATATGAACCTAGATAGACCTAATTTTCAAAGCCAACATTAAATACAGGTTCAAATAGAAGAATTTTTTAGGCATAATCCATCATAGTATAACCCATTAAGCACCTCAAATTTCAATACAAATTACAATTTTTCTAAAAAATTGTTAACTAATTAAGGAAGTATACAATTACATGTAAATCCATTTTTGAAACTCATTTTCTAAAAAATATATAAAAATAATAATTATAAGTTGGATATTCTAGTAAAAATATTCTAGAATGTGAAATTTTTGATAAATTTACTTTAATTAAAACATTGAGTATAATCCAATTTAATCAATTAAATACATTTTTTTCCAAATTACAATAATGAAAACCATTATCTACTATTTTTATCATTAAATCCCTTATTTATAAATTACAACAAGTAAAGACCCTAATCCATCTTAATTATAATTATATCTATTATATAAAAAAATAAATACTTAAATTGATATATTTAAAATTTCATGGTCATTTCATTCCTTTGAAAGTGGTATTAAATTAAAAAATATAAGGTACTCAAGACACTTAATTTGTTGAAAAGGTGAGTTGTGGGAATGATATTTCAATTTTCAATAGTTATTTAAGAATATTTTATCCCCAATTTCATTTTTGGACACTTCATCCACTATTTTAACATTTAATTATGTTCCCATTCATGTCATAAAGATGAATTCCATGCATAACTCGTTATACCATGTTGGATTTATTTTCAATAGTTGTTGTCAACATTCAAGCATATTGGATTTAGAATGCATTATTGAGATTGATGTGATTAAGGGAGATTGATGAAATATTGGATTTGTTTCCTATGTTCAAGAATATTCAAGCATGGTGGATTCTATACTCATGAGTTAGACAAAGTGTTCAAAGAAGATTGACGTGTTCCTTACATGAAGTGTTGTATCTATTTTGGAAAATTAAAATTAGTTGAGATCATTGTGAAGACTAGATGGAGTGAGATAGATTTAGATAAAGATCATTAGATATTATAGAATTATCTATTAGATGACTATTTAAGGATATTCCATATTGTCTATGTCGTATTTGGAAGATGTTAGAATTCATCATATGACTTGGTTGGCTTAAATAAGTGATTCATGAAGAGACATATGGGGCTATTTTAGGAGCATACATTAATGACCTCATGACCTGAATAGATCATAAAGAGCTCTTTGAGTATGGATAATCATAATGGATTATGAGGAATAAGATGGATCTTTTGATGATTAAGGAAGTTCCAATTGTCCTTAATAATTCTTTCTCTTTAAGGGATGAAGATCTCTCACAAATACTATGCAAATTGATGGTGTAGTGTCTTGAACCTCATAATGAAGTTGGATATGGATTATACCTTTGATGATGATTTCATGAAACTATCATTTATTTCATATTAATATATTTTATAGTTGTTCCTTCTAGGTACTCTTGAGTATATATACTTATGATTTACATGGAGTTTGGAATATCGCATTCTTATCACTTAGTTAATGAAGAAATAAGATGAAGCATGTGGTTCAATGTGAATGGAGGAGCTTGAGGAGATCCAGTAGAATTATGATAGAGTTTAGTGGACATTATGGATACTGTATAATACTATAGAATATGTAGAGGCTTGGAAATAAAGGAACATAATATAATATCATGTTAGAGTACACCTCAACACAATATATTTGTGTCACATCGTGATGTGGATTTGAGGAGTTTATTGAAAAAGTTACCAATGCATCACACTATAGTAAGGAGTTACCTACATCGTAATGGAGTGAAACATAAAAAGGGTTTACTCTTACATATGAAACCATGTTGCAGTTTTAGTCATTGAACTGTGAAGAGTTTTCTCTAAGGATTATAGGGTTATCCTTACACCATAGTGAGAAGTCATGATATTTTAGTTCAAGGTTGTCCATGAGAGATTAGGAACTTCACTCCACAATGAGGTAATTCACTCCATAATCTTAGAGTTCATACCACAAGGATCTAGGTCATGAAAATATCATGAGTAGTTATCTTAAAGGATAAAATCCCCCATGTCGCAAAGACTGTAGCCATGCCACAACACGGATTCCATAAATATGAGGAAATATAAAGACCAAGACGCCACGATTATAGCCATTCCATAATGGTGAAGTGGTTTTTTGGATCATAAGAGATATTTAAGCTGATAAATTTGGATATGAAGATTGTTTTGTGAAGAAGCATACCATGCCATGATATTTTATATAGCATTTTGATAAATACCTGCATGTCATAATCTGGTTAATTCTATAATATATAGATATCATATAACTTATATTTTTGGTATGAAAAAAGGATTCAAATTGGGACACCTCAGTAGTATAATAGATGAATTTAAATTAGTATTTTAAATATATAACTCATAAAAGAAGTTGAGGTGTGTAACACCCTGCTACCCCAGACCACAAATTGGTGTTTGGGCTAGCGATTGCTACTGTACCTCAGGCATGCCTCCATGTATGTTAGAGGCTACTTAATAGTAGTAAAAGTCTAAGGTGTTATGGCGTGGAGACTATACCTGCATACTAGAGTGTCACAACAATGAAATAATAAAGAAATAAAATATAAAATTCAGACAAATTAAGTGGTAAAATGAAAACTAGACAAGTGCAGAAAATAATCAAAATAAACCATGATATGAAAAATGAACTATATAATTAAAGATAGGAAACCATAATTCAAAAAAATATCATACATACATTCAAACCCAAAATATTAAAATACTAAACTAGAAAATCTTGAAAACAGTTCCAAGTCCCGGCCTAGTCCCAAACTCCTATGCTTCATCCTAGTAAGATAAACATAAAACATGAAGTATTTCCCAAAACCTAGACCTGAAGTCAAGTATAATTTACTTGGGTACCATTGTATCATGATTTGGGTGTGAGTAAAACTCAATATTCCACCACTAATTATGTACTTAATATAACCAGTCCGTCATAAAGTGCATGCATAAATGGTACTAATAAACAAATAAAAAAAATTAAATATTTAAAAAATTTAATTTAAAAGTATTAAACCAACAATGCCCGAGATCCATGGGGACACCCGAGATTGGTCTATACCACTATCGATCCTTATGTCCAAGATCCAAATCAGCAATACATGTTTCAGCCAGTGTTGTGGTGTCTCTAAGTATGTTATGTGGACCGTACCGACCATAGTATCATAACCACCCTTATGAATATTTTCTTAGTAACTCAACACTGCCTATGAGAAAACTTTCATGAGGTAACTCAACACTACCTATAAGGGAGTTTTCATGTAGTAACTCAACACTTACTAAAAGGGTATTTTCATTTAGTAACTCAACATTGCCTATGAGGGAATTTTCATTTAGTAACTCAACACTACCTCGGTGGTCATTTTCTTTATTTAGTATCATGACCACCTTGATGGTCATTTTCTATATAATATCAAAACCATCCAAGGGAGTTTTATAATCAAAGTATTAAGGACTCCCCAAGGGAATTTTCATTTCATTACAGAATAATTCACAACATACAACACTATTTCTATAAATAACCATTGTTATCATTTCATTTTATGGTTATAATTTACAACATCTCATTCTTTATTTAATCACATTTCATTCATTAGTCATTTAAGATTCTTTGTTACCATTTAAAAATCTAGTGTCATTGTAATTTCACCATCACATTTATCATTTAAAAGAGGTTATATCAAGGCTTTATAATTATTTTCTTTCTAAATCACAAAAGACACTCTAGATTACTATGGAATTTAGTTAACACTAATTTATAATATCAACTTCAATTATATAA
Source organism: Viscum album (assembly GCA_963277665.1). Lineage (NCBI taxonomy): Eukaryota > Viridiplantae > Streptophyta > Magnoliopsida > Santalales > Viscaceae > Viscum > Viscum album. Next base: position 541,699,760 of record OY728134.1, on the reverse strand, counting down.
GAGACTAAAAAAAGATTTAATATTTTATTTCTTAATCATCAATGATTGTGAAAATCCATTTGAAAATCATAAATTTTAAATTATAAATTCCCTTTTTAACCATTTAAAACATAATTTACAAATTAACAATATTAGGCCAAACTTTATTCCATGATCTCACATCACTACACAAGAAGCTCCCACCAGCTTTACCACTTCATTAGCCAAAATAAGAATTAGATTTATAACCAAGGCATTCCTCTTTGAATTACCTCTCACATGGGTTCTTATCATTTTAATTAGGGAATTTAACTAAGATAAGACATAATTAAACCATTTAATTCAAATTAGGTCAATGCATGATAAGGTAGACACGATCACACAATGCACTATTTTAAAAAAGAAGCAAGACTATGGGTTAAATTTAGGGACCACCCACCTTAACGTCATAAAAGTTTATGAATGTAGTACGAGTCTTCAGTTTGATCTAATTCATCAAAAAATGAGAAACCAGACAAAATCCCTAGAAATAGGGAATATTAGACATAAATGATGAGAGCTCACTCAGTAGTGAGAGAAATGAAGAAGGGGAGGGAATAGAGTCATAAACTTACCTATAGCTCTCCAACACATCTGATAAAAGGAGAAACATACAAGAGATGAGGGAAATCCACCATGGGAAGAGAGGGAGGAGGAAAGGGTCATGTGTGAAAGGATATGGCCAAATATAGGAGGAAAAGAGGAAAAGTGGTTATAAAAAAACAAGGGGAAAAAGGTAAATTCCATTTTTTAAAGGGTGAATGGTTTTCTAAACCATGTGTTAATTGTGCAGTCAATATTACCTCACAATATACCACCTCACACAATTGGTCCGCATAGTTTACCAACCATGCATATCGGATTTGGAGCCCTATGAAACATTCCACATAGTTTGTTTGAAACTATTCACAAACCATATGTAAAGTTCTAAATCCAAACCAACCCCTCATAGTTTACTCTAATATCCACACTGTTTCTCCCAAACCATGATACAACCGTTCCAAAAAACTGTGTACTATACAAATTGAAAATAAAAGTGATTTACACTCAGGGTGCTATATGATTTCTCCTACACCGTGCATACCAAACTGTTCACCTTGGACTAAAACCTACAAAAAATTCTAAAATTCAACCTAATCTTCTTGATACCTATTTGAGAACCCAAGGCACCTCTCACAGATCAAACCATATCCAAAAACATTCATTTAATACTTTCCAACTCAAGAATTATCGATCTGAAACCCGGTTCTCAAAATGAATCATCCAAAAAATAAAAGGATTCACCCCCTCAAAATTTCCTAACTTGGAAAGAGATAGGGTTTTATTAAACTCCACAGTTTAATAATTATCATCACTGAGAATTCACATTAACCATTTAACCACCAATCCCGACCTACTCTGGTTTCCAAACCACAACCAACTTATCACATTCTACTCTAGAGTGTTGAATGAGCTTCTCCAGCATGATCTCAAACACATGGTGACCAATTCTCTAAAAAAATACACCAATAAAAATTCTTACTAAAACACTGAGATGATAATCCACATCACTAATCTATCCCAAGATATCACCTAGGCACCAATTGATTTATTTCCCAACACATAAGGCTCCCAGTCATATAGATCTGATAAAAGGGACAATTATGTTCTATAGTGATCCCACTATTAGAACTGCTTAATAAAACACATTCCCTATACTCAAAATATGTTCTTGATGTAGTCTCTATCCCACCACATCCAACCAAACACAACACCACTGATCAGACATCCTCTGACCAACTCTCCTCAAAATGCCCGACCAAACTCACCGACATGTTATTAAATTTCTCAATTATGATGAATTAGCTTCATAATCATATCGAGATCATTCAAGAATGAAAATAATAGTCTATACCTGACTCCATGTGTCATCACATGAATAGGTCCTCAACCAATTACAACTATCATCATGATGCACGACAGACACTAGCTCACCATTGATCCAACTCCCGCTCTAATCACCGAACTCTAACTCAAGTCTGATACCAACACTTGAAATTTATCCAAAAATCCATATGAAATTCAAATTTGATATTCTATATAAAACTAGATAAAAATAGATTCACCTATACACCATCATCCACCCAAATTTCATTCAAATGAGTGTTACACCCCTAACCAGCCAATGGTGTACTCCCCACCATTTTACCTCACTTATATTGCTCCTCGAGTGCAACCTTGAAAAGTTTCATCATCAAAACATGCAATTAACTCCTCTATATCCATGATAATTCATAACGTTAACCCATACAAAAGGTCAAGATTATATCGACCATTCCACTACACCTTGGCCCATCCCCATTCTCATTTTCACTATAAGAATATCACAATTCTCAACCAAAGCTCCAGGTTACCATGCCCACAATCCCCTCATTGAATTCACATCATTAACTTGCATAAACACATAGTTTCTTTCTAATTTAATCATCACATGAGTATGATTTTATGCCACCCAAACCACATGCCAAATGGCACAATGCATCTTTAATGTGTGATTGACTCCATGATCTCATCAAAGCTCAATGGTTGTATGCTCTTGCACAAACTGACCATGAAAAACTAACTCAAGATCTAGAAAGATACATTTCATCAAAACTAGGCTCACATTATTTAGATAATATCTATGCCTCCACCACATTTCAGTATCATCAAGAAAAATAACCCTTAACACTTTTCAAAACCAAGGAATCTCACCACATAAAAACTATTTACATGACCACCCATCACACAAGAATTTTTATGAACCTTGAAGCATCTAACCACAATTTATTCACCCTAGATTTTACCACTTAGAGTTAACATTAACCATATCATTATAACCACACCAGTAATCGACAAAGTTAGGCATCTGAATGATCCTACCTTCCAAAACCACTCTCAATACCAAAAAAACATCAAGGAATCTACATTACCTTACTCAACCCATAAAAGGGTATAAAAAAACATAGGGCAACCCATGCCCAAACATTCTTAAGGAATATCACCAGCCTTTACCACACACTAATAACACTTACCATACACCAGTCTTAAATGTGAACATTTATCCATGCTTCTGATTCCAAAATCACTTATGTTCTTGGGTCACCCCCTCTCTCAAGTTACCCTTGATCATAAAAAACCACCTAATCACTACTATTCTGATCCATAAATCAAAGGCCACTAGGTTCTCTCACCTCATCCTATAAGATAAGTCTAACATAAACCATAATTCACAAAAGTACTCCTACTTTCGTATCTATACACATGAAATATAAAATTCCAAAATCATCTTCCCACTCTAGGGTATCATACATAGGTTTAATCCAAGTATAATCTACCCACTCCTAGGTTAAGAACAACCCACAAGGCTCAAAGACTATCACATCACACCACAAAACCAAGGCCACATATCAAAACAAAGTCACAATAGGCATGAAATTATACTACCCTATACATATCACATCATAAAGGTCTCAAGGTTATAAGTCAAGGAAATAAATAATAGGAACACACACCATTATTCCCCATATCTCACATTATAGAGATATCACATAACTCAGACGATCTCACAACCCCAACTATCCATACACCAGGGTAAAACACCAATTACCAACTTGGTCCACACCATACATATAAGATTCAAAATTTTACCCTTTTTTATTTTTTATTTCTTATAATTCTCCTTAGTAGGGCTCAGTTAAATAAAATTTCAATTTCAAGTTATAGAGGAAAACACTCTATAAGTTTTAATTTAAATTTTATTTAGTTGAGATGCTATAAATATAAAGGTACATTTTAATTGAAATTTTATTTAGAAGGTCGTTTATGTATGATTCCATCATACACTTATTTAATAAAACACTATATAAATGGTTTTAGACACTTTAAATAACTAATTTGTGTCATAGTACATGTAGTTAAATAATCAATCACAAGTAGTCAAATAAATAAAATGTGAATCCTACATGTTTGATATGATGCATGAGAACACTCTACCTTACCATACTGACCAAGAGATAAAATCCCATAAATTAATATCCTTATAATCATATGCATCACTTGAGGTAAAATAAAATCAAAAATATAAGCAAATAACACAAACAACAATATCATCCCTGGAAACATGGACTTCCCTCAAACGTGGGGTGGCCAGTACCAGGAATAAGTTTCCTACTATGTCCTAAAAATATCCAATCTTGTATCTACCATACCCAAATAGTAAAACAAAGAAAAAGGACCTATGATATAACTTTGTAATTTCCCATTTCCTTAGACCAAAAATCGGTTCCTGGACCGTAGGTCACTACTATACCTTAGGTGTGCCTCCACATACACTAAAGGCTACTAACTAGTAGTACAAGTCTAAGGTGGTATAGTGGGGGAGAATATAACCTCATATTAGAGTTTCACAACAGTGGAATAATAAATAAATCAAATATATAATATAGATAAATAAATAAGTGAAACAAAAACCATGAAAGTGGGGAAAATAATCAAAATAAACCATTCTATGAAAAATGACTTGTATACTATAAGTCTTATAATTATAAATCAACAATAGATCATACATAAATCTAAACCCAAAATACCATAAGACCAGACTAGAAAACCCTAAAAATGGTCTTGAGTCCTGGTATAGTCCCAAACTCCCATGCTCTATCCTAGTAACCCAAAAATAAAGCATAAAATCTTTCCCCAAACCTAGACCTACAATCAAGTAGATTTTGATTAGGTACCCAAGTGCCATGATATCCCGAGTAGGGTATGAGTACAACTTAGTAGGACACTACTAATGATGTCTCTAAATATATCCATTCTGTAATAAAGCACATGCATAAGTGCTACAAATAATCAATTTAAATTAAAAAAAATTAATTTAAAAGTAGTGAATAACCACCAATTCTTAGGATCCACAGTGACACCTGAGATCAGTTTATACTATTTTTTATCCTTAGGTCCATGACCCTGATTGACCATACCTACTTTATCCTGTTTTAGGGTGTCTCTGAGAACATTGCATGGACCATGACAACCATAGTATCATGAAAACCCTTATGGGTGTTTTCTTAGTAACACAAGATTTCCTACAAGGGTGTTTTTATGTGGTAACTCAAAAACACCTATGAGGATGTTTTCATGTAGTAACTTAACACTTCCTATGAGGACGTTTTTAATTTAGTAACTCAACACTACCTTAGTGGGAATTTTATTTATTTAGTATCATAACCACCTTGATGGACATTTTCTATATAATATCAAAACCACCACAAGGGTTTTTTCCAATCAAATCATCAAGACCACCCCAATGGGTTTTTCATTTCATTGTAGAATAATTCATAAAAAACATTACAATTTCCATAAATAACAACTATCATAATTTCATTTTATGGATACAATTTACAATATCTCATTATTGGTTTGACAGGAGGCTAAATCATATTTCATTCATTGGATGTTTAAGGTACTTTGTTAATATTTAAAAATTTAGTTTCATTGTGATGTAATCATATTGTTTGTTGTTTATACAAGGTTATATCAAGTATTTAAAATTATCATATTTAAAAATCACAAAATATACTCTAGATTACCAATTCATTTAGCTGAAACCAATTTATAATCGAAAATTTAGTTATATAAGTGACTAAAAAAATCTTTGAAATTTCATTTCATGATCATTAATGATTGTGAAATTCCATTTTAGAATCATCTATTTAAATTACAGATTTCCTTTTTAACCATTTAAACCTAAGTTTACAAATTAAAAATATTTATTCCATGATCTCACATCACTACATAAAAAGATCCCTCCAGCTTCACCACTTCATTATCCAAAACAAGAATCAAATTCATAACCAAGGCATTCCTCTTGGAACCACCTCTCACATATAGTCTTAGCATTTTAATCGAGGAGTTTAACTAAGATAAGGAATAATTAAATCATTTAATTAAAATTATGTCAATGCACGACAAGGACTATATGACCATACAATGTGCCAATTGAAAAATGAAGTGAGACTATGGGTTAAATTTAGGGACCACCTATCTTAACCTCATAAGATTTTACTCATATAGTACCAGAATTCAATTTGAGATAAAGTGGTAGAAAATGAGAAACTTGAAAAAAGCCTTAGAAATAGGGTATATTAGACATAAATAGTGAGGGCTTGGTTAATAGTGAGAGAAATGAAGAAGGGGAGGGAATTAAGTCATAACCTTACCTCTAGATCTCTAACACATTTGATGGAAGGTGAAATAGATAAGAGATGAGGGAGATCCACCATGGGAATAGAGGGAGGAGGAGAGGGTTGTTCATGAGAGGTTATGGCCAAAGGGAGGAGGAAAATAGATAAAAGGGTTATAAAATTACAAAGGTAAAAAGATAAATTCCACTTTTTAAAGGGTGCATGGTTTGGATGCACATTTTTCCAAACAATTCACTAACCATGCGGTCAAAACCAACTCATAATACCCCACCTCACATGGTTAGTCCACATGGTTTACCAACCATGTTCCAACCATGAATATTAGCTCTGGAACCCTCTATAACATTTCACATGGTTTAACTGAAACCATGTGAAAACCATACACTAAGTCTCAGATTCAAACCACCCCACACAGTTTACTCTAAGATATAGATAGTTTCTCCCAAACTGTTCACAAACCATTCTAGAAAATCATGCAAAATACAAATTGAATTGAAAGTAATCTATAGTAAGGGTGTTGTATAGTCTCTCCTAAACCATGCACACTAAACTACGAACCTTGGAAAAAAAATCCCCTGAAACTTCCAAAATTCAAACCAAATATCATAAGACTTATTTGAGCACCCAAGGAACCTATCAAGGCCCAAAAAATATCAAAAAACATCCCTTTAAGATGTTTTAACTCTCATATTCTTGATCCAAAACCCAATCCTCAAAACAAACCCTCCACAAACTAAAAAAATTCAAAACCCCCTATAATTTCTTAACTAGGAAGGGGATATGGTTTTAAAATGTTATTTGGGACTCATAGATATGTCATTATCATTGATAGAGATATAAGATATGATAAATTTATATAAATAGATTATCACTACTATTGTGAAAGTTATACTAATTTGGTGTACTCATCCCATGAGACTAAAGTGACAAGATACTCATTTAGAGACCATCGAGAAGGATATGGACACCCATCCAGGTCATGCATGAGGAAAGAACAGTGAATGTAACATTAATTAACACAAAGTCACTTGAGGAAGATAGTGGAAGGATCACACATGTTAGAGAGATTCTTGTTGCTAATTTATTTCCCTTGTATTGTCTTTGACATTCTTATAGGAGTTACAAATAAACTAAAATAAGGATATCATATTTTATGATATCCCTCATGTCATAGATTGTGATATTCATGATATTCATATCATTTATTTTGATATGTCTATATCTTAATAGGCATAAGTATCCCACTGTTATCCTATATCATAATATACAATGGGCTTACTGTAATGAATTGGCATAGGCCAACCCAAACCGTTGGCTGAGCCAAATTATCCATAAGACCTGAAGCATATTCCTGTTCACTAGGGATAGTGATAATCACTAAGGGTATAAAATACTACTGGGAACAATTTCACCTTTTGAAACACATAAACCAATACATGGATTCCACTTAGAAATCTAATATGAACCATCTGTGCCTCAAATATGATTCACATCAACAATATGATACAAGTAATAAAAAAAATCCAAATAGAGTATAACACAATATAAATAATAATTAAACATCTCACATAACTTTATAAATGAAAATTAAAGTGATTCATGACATCACTTATACAAGATAATCAAAACCAATCAAGGCTGTTATGGCTAATACAAAACCACCTGAAAAGAAAATAACCATGGGAGGATCCCCAAAACACTTTGTATGAGATAAATCCATGTAACCCATAGTCACCAAAAAATACTATACCATTAAGGATGAAAAATTCATCAAGAATCACTTCCATAATATGTAAATCCCCCCTTTATCTAAATCAGACATATGTAATTCTGTATATACCCAATGGATACATGAAGGGAATGAGGCAAAAACCTAATAGGATACCACCTTGAATCTACATAATATATTTCTCTATGAAAACCATTATTTATAGTTTGATTTTTTTTATAAATACCATTTTTATTTTATAAAATAATAATTTTTAATCATTTTACAAATCCTTTGGTTTTATAAAGTCAATCAAAGTTCCAAAATAAGTATAAATAAGGAAAATAAAGAATATAACCAAGAGAAACATGGAATAAAATAATCATGATTTCCAAACAAAGAATCCCAATACCAAGTGGTAATATATCTCAACAATTCATGAAAAAAATAACATGGGATATAACCTTTGAGATAAAACATAATAGAAAATTGGTAACTAGGATTCACTCATGGATCACTGATCGACCTATGTGATCCTGACATAAAATATATCGCAGTATCTCTCTCAGCCTCACTAGGCCCCAAATTCATAGATAGAGCACAATTATGTATAGTTAACTAGAAATAGTATAACCTATTCTAGCGTAGCATCCATATAGGTTACCCAAACACATAACCCAAGTCTCCCACATGAAAACTAATAAAAAATAAATTCCATAACATAGAAAACATCATTAATCACATGATCAAAAATACTTATTAATAATAAGAGACTTATAAATTAAGGAAGTATAATTAATAATTCAATTCCACTTTAAAAACTCCTTTAAAATCCATTTAGAATAAAAAACATCTTTAAATAATTTTATCAAACACCTCATAGGCACAAATCTAATTTTAAAGTGAAAACTAAGTGAAACCACCACCTGTCCAACAATAATAAAAGAATAATAAATTAAAATAACAAATAAATATTCAATAACTAATTACAATCATAATATAATTTTTTTAATAAAAGTAAACTCAAGTACTAAAGGTATTCCAAAGGAAATATCCAATGTAAAAATGCACTTACATCAAATCTAATGAAAAATAATTACCTTTATTAAATACCACAAGAATAGAGATAGAGGGATCCTCATAAGACTAAAAACCACAAGAATACATTTTTTAAACTCATCCCTATTTATAATAGCATCCATAATAGAAACTAGGTAAAGATAACTTGAAGTAAGTGGAAGAAAAAGAGAATAGAAGGGGAGAGGGGAGAAAATCCAAGAGAAAATGAGAGTTTACCTTGAATATTTTCACTATAAACCATAAGATGTTACCCATAAGTAAGGATAAAGAGAGTTTCATGGATGGGGAACACCTAGGTTGTGTCAAAGGGGAAAAATTAGGAAAGGGTTAAAATCAAACAAGGGAAAGAGAATAAATTCCATTTTTTAAGAATTCAGGAAGACTTGGTTATGTTGTGACTTCCCCTTATTGTGGAATGACACACCTCCAAAAAATGGCCCCAATGTATGGGTCACATTATGATATGAACTTACCTCACCATGGTATAATACCCCCTAGAAAAATTACCCCATAGCCTTGAACTCATCACAAAACAACCTCCCCTCATCATGATGCAATGTACCCCCCCCAGAAAAATGACCCCATTTCTTGGACCTCATCATGGCCCAACTCCCCCATGGGAAGGCCCTTGTGACACAATCTCTCTTAGTCATAATATAACATACTATAGTATAATAATAAAACTTACTAAAAAATTATTGAATTACTAAAAAATAAGGAAATAAAGGAAAAATAATATAAAAAATAATAAATGGTAAATTTGATATCTGATAGTGACACCATGGGTATTATAATTCTCTTCACTATATCAATTTTCCCATATAAAGTCCATAGTGTTACTTATTCAAGAAAATTTGAGGTCATTGTCCCGCATCAAGGATTCACGTTCCCAAGTCCCATGGATATCACTACCATGTTTATATAACACATGTAATAAAGGAATATACTTACCCAGCACAAATCTATCATGATGATCCATGATACAAACAATAAGATCAAGCACAGTGGTTTCAAGTACCAAATTTAAATCCACTCACTCAAACACATGATATGGGCATAGATGATAATTCTTCAACTAATAAACATGAAATACATCAAGAATAGATGTCATCTGGGATGGTAAGAACAACTAATATATGTAACACCTCGACTCCAGTTCCCCAGAGATGGTGGTTATCTTACAAAATTTTCATAAGATATAAGATATCATATCCTAAAGGATTGAATAGTTTACCATTCTTGTGAGACTAGATACATACATGATTCTTACATTACATTTGGAAACATGAAATAAAACTTAAATTTATAGTGATAACTTTATTATTTCTTTTAGTATATACATAAAATCAATCGTATATCCCTTCTTGGTATCTTGGGGAAAATAAAATAAAATAAAGGGTGATCTAAAATGCCTAGTAAGGGAAAGTATACAACAAAATCTATCATAGAATAAATAAAGCATGAATAATATGGTAGAGATAAACAATAATCAAATATGACATATAAATAATATCATAAAAGGGTAATAAATACATGGATGAAATAACAACATACATAATCACATGGATAACAATAACCTATTTCATAATGATAGAATTCATAATGTAGAAAATCATAATCTTACCTTCAAGGCCTTATGCCAATACATATTACATAAATAGGTAAGGAGTATACTAAATACTCAAACTAGTTTATCTCACGAGACCTATACATGCATTGAGGGGTTATAATGGGTCCTTACCATCATTTACTAATTCTAATTCATTTATCATATGAAATAAATGAATAATAATTACATACAAAATCAATATAAACATTTATATTGAAAAACTAGAATATGAAATGTTAATATTTTACTTATTAAATCACTAGATCAACATGATCATAATCCATATAGAGTAATATAGATGATATTATCATTAGATTATATACCTAATAAATTATAATATTCATTATAGGATGTTATCATAGATGAAAATAATTTTAAAATATCACCGGAACATTTCTTGAGGAAAACACCCTTTTCATTTTGAAATCAATTGTTTAAAATCTAAAAATTTACAAAATATTAAGAAAAAAATTTCTTTGAAATAAAACATGGAAACTTTTAAATTAAGATTCAATTAAAATAATATCCATGTTTATGGGAAATTTTTTTCATATAACAAATGTTAAAACAAATATTATGTTCACACCTTTGGTGAAAATACCTCATTCGGAAAAAATAAAAATATTCATTTTAAACCTTTTTATAGAAAGTTATACATGGGTAAAAGTGAATTTAATAAATCATCATTTAATATTAAAAACATTATTGAAAACATTTTATAGAAAATATGGACATGGAAGAAAAATATTTCTAATCGAATAGAAAAAACAATGTTAGTTTTCCTTAAAAACATTATTTTGGAATTTTGTGTACATAGAGAGAGAAAAATGAAAGGAAATTTTTTAATTTATATAAATAACAATATAAGAATAAAATATATGGGGTTTAAGATAGAAATATCATATAATTCCCTGAATTTAAACTTAAACATAAATAATCCTAAATAAGGATGAGATTGTGAAATAAACCTTTACCTCATGTCTGACTTACTTCATAAGTGATTTAACCTAATTTATAATAAATTTAAATTTATTATACTTATATAAAAGAATAATATTAATACCTACAATGAAATAAATGTTTTAGTTATAACATCTTATCACCCATTCGTTAATAATATTTTATTACCATCATCATTTTGGGTGTTAACTGCTTCATTTTTGATGTATATTTTAATTCGATAGTCACAATAGTTGCATATTTATCATGGTTAAATCATCTAAAAAATATTAATAATGATATAAACATAATATATATTCATTATATACATATTTATAACTACCCATAAAATTCAAAGATATAAAAATGAATTACACTGTTCATGAAGATGGTAGTTTGTATGTACACATGAATGTTGTTTTCATTTTCTAATGAAAAGAAGGACAAAAAGATAAATAATATTTTATCATTATATAATCATAATTATATCATAAATATAATATATATTTATTAAATTCATAATTATATCCATCGATTTAAGGTAGTAATGTAAAATGAATCATATTGCTACGTGGAGATGGTAGTCCACATGTACGCACATACAATACTTCTATTTCCCATTTGATGGAAAAGAGGTAAAAATGGTTGTCCCATAATAATAATAACAATAATAATAAAAACAACAATAGAAACAACATATAAATATATTTATGATAAGATTTTCATTAGGTTAGGACATATACAACAAATTTACAGGAAGTTTAAGAAGAAATAAAATTTGAAAGAGCCGGGTAAAATGATTGCCACTTCTTTGAGAGACCTAATTTATCTTACAACTTAAGACTTATTAGGATGGTATTATAGTAATAAAATAAGCTCAATAATTAAGTGAAGTAGGGTGGGAAGTTTTTTGGTCAAGTCTTGGCTGAGAAAGATGGATTAAAGTTTGTTAATAAGGGTGGAGAAGAGGTGCCCTTTTATAAGTGAGGGAAGGGACACCCATGAAATTACTTAAAAGATTTAAATATTATAAAGTCATGTTCTTGTGAAAGTGGAAAAAATATATATGAATTCGAAGTCAAGATAAGTTTTGGTATAAATATATTCAACCAATAAGACTTAAACAAGTTTAAGTGGCATTTCTACCCTCATCTCTTAGTTTAACCCATGGTAAACTCTTTTGACCTTAACCATAGTAGCAATGTTTTAACGTTTTTACTATTTATTATGAAAAAAATTAAGTTGAAATTATTACATAATATTAATTATTCTAATTTTAAATATTTAATCTATTTTAGATGATTTAATTTCCATAATTGTTAAAAATTACTTTTAATATATGTTCGTAAAATGAAACTAAAACCGTTTTTAGAAAAATGTTTTTTTAAGCATAAAAATGATTTTATAGAAAAATAAAGTATAATATTGAGTCCAATGTAACTAATTTGATTATTTTAAATCAAAGGATATTTATTCATATTTAAAACCAAACCAAAATAGAAATTAACCATCTAAATACTTGATTAAAACAGAAGAACTAAAAATAATTTTTATTTAAACAAAAACATTAGTTAGATTTCCAAAATGTTAAGCATATATTTCTAAGTTCAACATTATATTTTTATATGAATTATATTATATATATATATTCCTATAAAAGTTTTTTCATAAACTTTCAAGTTATTATTATATTATTATAATGTCAAAAAGTGACAGTTTTTGTAAAACTAATATTTTTTCACCCAAAAATAAACTATTTTAAAAAAAATATAAAAAATTAACCCTAAGATAATTTTGAAATGTAGAAGTCAAAAATGAAATTAATTTTCTCAAATTAAATTTATAAAATTTTATAATTTATGTTTTAATCACATTATTGAATAAAGATTTGTGCATTATGATATTGTTTCTTTAAAAAGAAAATATTAATTACTATAATTATGGATAAGGTGTTACATTATCCCCCCTTCAAATTTTTCATCCTAAAAATTTATAAAATATAACCTCATGAAAATATTTGGGTAGTTATTCATCATAATTTCTTCAGGTCCCCATAGCACCTCTTCTATTTTAAAATTTCTCCAAAGTACCTTCACCAATCGAGTCATCCGATTACACAACACTTATTCTCCAATGTCAAGAATATAGATAGTCTCTTCATTATAAGATAAATCAGGTTCCAATTATATTTCCTCATCGGTGATCACATAAATTAGGTCAGTCTTTTACTTCCTCAATAATGAGATATAGAACATACCGTGAAATTTATAGAGGCTAGGTGGAATTTCCAAATAATAATCCACAACTCCAATTCTTTCCAGAATTTTAAAAGGCCCGATGTATCTAGTAATTAATTTCCCTTTATTTATAAACCTTATAACACCCTTCCAGATATATAACTTCAAGAAAACATTATATCCCACTTGAAATTCTAAATACTTATTTCATTTATTGGCATTTTTTTTTTCACTTTGAGCCACCTTAATATTTTTCTGAAAATTATTCACTTTCATTATTGTCTCCACCATGAGATTTGGGCCTACAAGCTTCCTTTCACCAACTTCATCCCAAGAAAATTAGAGTATAGCACCTCTTACCATACAATGATTCAAATTATGCCATTTGAATTCCTGAATGGAAGATATTATTGAAGGACCCCAGAACACCCTGAGAGGGGAGGGGTGAATCAGGGTGTTAAATTTTTCTTTTTAAAGTTGTGGATCTTGTTCCCACATTGGTAGGAACTTGTTAAAACTGTCAAACAAATGAAAGTAGGAAGTTGACACATCACTTTTACTTGGTTCGCCACAAAGGGATACGTCCAAGGAGCATACACCGACATGTTTTCGGTCGTACCTAATTCCACTAAACTTCACTAGCTACAGATTATAATGTTAAGGTACAATCACTCTGTCCTAGGAACATTTCCTTTACAAAAGTTTAGAGATAGCTCACTGCATCCCTCGGGTCACTCCTGTTGACTCCCCCTGGCTCACTGCCTTTGGTGAAGTGCCAGTCAATTTATAGACATGAGGGTCTCTTCAATAGATTTTCATTGAAGTCTTTTCCTCTACTTAGAACAAGACTCTGCTTACATCGAAGACCGGTAATGATGCACTTGGATGTATTGAACCACTGAACTAGATAATCAAAAACACGCAAACAGGTTTCACTGAGAATTTTGCGCAACACCAAGTTTTATGCACAACCTCAAGTTTTTCGCACAAATTCACCTTTTCCACGCAAGCCGTAATTTTTCACACAACTTGGAATTTTTCACGCAAACCGGAATTTTTCATGCAACCTGGAATTTTTCGTGCAAACAGGAATTTTTCATGAAAGCCAGAATATTTCACGCAACTTGGAATTTTTTCGCACAAACCGAAATATTTCGCACAACTCTAAATTTTTCCGTACGAGCCAGAATATTTCACAAAAGCCTCAATTTTTCACGCATATCCCTTTACGTGAACCTTTTACGTGCATCAAACCTCAGATCTTCTCTGAGTCTTCAACCATACGGAATGAGGGGGATCACCTCTTATTTATAGGTGTCTCAGACCCCCACATACAAAATCCCATGTAGCATGAAAAACATCTCATTTAGCATGTAATATTTCTCTTAGGTATCATTTTTCACGCACATCTCCAGATTTTTCGCGCGGCCCATGCCTTTTATATTTTTCGACGTTATGATTCTGAAACACTATTTGTGTGAAAAACCTCACTCCACTATTTTGCGCACCACGCTGTTTTTCATGCACAACTCAAATATTTCGCGCACAACCCACCTTTTTCTCACACCAATTACTCTTTGCGCTCACCTCATTTTACCAACAATCCATGTCTTCATTTTCCGATTTTGAGGCCCAAAAATTTGGCAAACACTGGGAAATGGCGCCACCTTCAATACTGTTGTCTGCTTAAACTGTATGATCACTTTACTGGAACACATTCTGAACTTCCACTAAGGATTGAAAACAAACAAAAACCATACTCCAATTAATTCATAGAATAGCCATGGTTCCAACAATCTCCCCCTTTGGGTTTGTTGGAAATCACTAAATAAATTCAATAGATCACCATCCACATGCAAACAAAAAATGAAAGAATCAACTCAGCCAACACTCTAAGTCTACGTGAGCAATGCTCATTGTAGAAAACAAGAGTGGAAGTTTGAATTGGGTTCCCGTGTTTTGGAATGCTCAATGACACCCAAGTAATTCTCTTACAGTGTCCCAAAAGCATTACATGTCCAATATATTCCTTCTCATCCTTCTCATCCTATCATTGACACTAAATTCTCATCATGTCACAGAAGCATTAAATGAATGTATTCCTTCTCATCCTTCTCATCCTATCACTGAAACTAAATTCTCGTCATGTCACAGAAGCATTACATGTCCATGACATGCCTGAATTTATTCCTTTCCCCCCCATTGACAATAAACCCAAAGGCCTATAATTGTTCAATGTTCAGCTCAAAACACACTCCCCCTAGATAGTATCTCCCCCACAAACCTACATTACATCCATAAATAGATTAAAAGTAGTTAACATAGCTGGGGAGAGGGGTATTTCATAACCTCCTTATGCATTAGGAGGTGGCTGAACACCGAGATTCAACTGATGCTTCTCAAACACAACTGCTAATAGTGGCTTGGTTAGGATATCAACCACTTTCTCATCAATTCCCACATGATCCATTCTAATCACTCCTTGATCAACTTTTTCTTCGATAAAGTGATACCCTATTTCAATATGTTTTGTACGAGGATGCTGAACATGATTCTTCGTAAGATCAATTGCACTCTTATTATCATAGTAAATTACCATTGGTTTCTTCACCTCATCACCAATATCTGTTATTTTTTGCTTCATACATAGCAGTTGAGTGCATGCCTTTATGGAGGAGATATACTCAGCTTTAGCAGTACTAAGAGAAGTACTTTCTTTTTTATTTCTCAACCAGTTAACACATTTATTCCCAATATAGAATGCTCCACCACTGGTGGACTTTCTGTCCACTACATCGCCAGCCCAGTCAGCATCAGAAAATGCTGATAATTCACTGTCCCTTCCCGAAACAAAGTATAAGCCACAATTGTGAGTACCTTGAATATACCTCATGATTCTTTTTACAGCTGCCATATGTTCCTCATTTGGATTACTCTGAAAGAGGGCCACTAGACATGTTGTAAAGACAATATTTGGCCATGTCACTGTCAGGTACAGTAGGCTCCCAATGATCCTCATGTACATGGTGGGATCTACAGAGGTCCCATCCTCATGCTTTCCAAGTTTGGTTCCAACTGCAATCAGAGTTGACATTGGTTTGGATTCATGCATATTAAATTTATTCAGCAACTCTCTTGTGTACTTTTCCTGAGATACGAAAGTGTAATCTTTATTTTGAGTCACCTGCAGCCCCAAGAAATATGTGATCTCCCCAATCATTGACATTTCAAATTCTGATTTCATATTATTGGAAAATTCATCCACTGATTTCTGCCTGCTGCCACCAAATATAATGTCATCGACGTAAACTAGAACCATGAATTGATCTTTCGAATAATTATTCACATAGAGATTGTGACATACTCCTCCTCTTTTTAATTATAGCTTATTGAGATAATAATCCATCCAGGAATACCAGCCTCGTGGTGCCTATTTCAAACCATAGAGTGCTTTCTTTAGTTTTCAAACCTTTGTTTCATCAGTACCAAGAAGAAAACCCACTGGTTTTTATATATAGACTTATTCTTCGAGTACACCATTCAAGAATGCTATCTTGACATCCATTTGATATACTTTATATCCTCTTTGGAGTGCCATGACAAGGAAAAGCCTGATTGACTCCAGTCTAGCCACTGGAGCAAAGGTTTCTTCAACACCAACACCTTCAATCTGAGACTATCCTTTACATACCAGTCATGACTTGTTTCTAATAACACTTCCATGCTCATAAAACTTGTTCTTGAAGATCCATTTTGTACCAATCACATTGTGACCTTAGTGTCTCTGGACAATATCCCATGTCTGATTCTTGTCAATATGATCTAACTCTTCATTCATGGATTTTACCCATGATTCATCCTTTGCAGCTTCTTCAAATGAGGATGGCTCCACAACTAACAGAAATGCAGATTGCATGTTACTCCCCATCCTCCTTGTTTGTGTGAGTGCACTCATGTCCCCAATTATGTTAGATAGATCAATCTTATCTCTTTGATTTATCCTGTGAGGTTCAATTGTATTCTCTCCAGCCAAGGTTTCCTCTTTAGATTCTTCTTCTGAGTCAACATCATGATGTGACTGGTGAGTGTTTTGTCCACCTTCCTCTATTCCTTTATTTATATTTACTCCATGTTCATTTTCTTCCTCACTTTCTATCACATCAGCATATAAAATCTGTGAAGCATTTTTGGTTTTCTCTTCAATGATATTAACATCACTACTTTCCACGATCCTTCCTAATCGCTTGGTGTAACACTTGTAGAATTTGCTGTTCATTGAGTATCCAAGTAAAATTCCTTCATCTGCATTGTCACCATACTTACCTTGATTTCCTTCTTTGTTCCTGATGAAACATTTACTTCTAAAAATATGAAAGTATTTTAAAGAGGTCTTCCTTACATTCCATAATTCATATGGTGTCTTCGTCTCACCCATATAAAGTACTATTTGATTTTGAATATATACTGCAGCTTGAACAACCTCTTTCCAGTAATGTCGTGGAATACGCCTCTCAATCAGCATAGTTCGTTCCATGTTGTTCACCTATTGATTCCTATGTTCAAAAACTCCATTTTGTTGTGGAGTTCTCACATCAACTACCTCATGTTGTATCCCATGCTTCTCCAGGTAATTTTCAAATTTAATGGACGTGTATTCCCCTCCATTGTCAGATCACAACACTTTGATTGTTCGTCCAGTATCATTCTCAGCGATTCACCGATATATTTTCATGCAGTCAAGAAGTTGTCGTTTCCTGTGACTGACCATTACACATTCCATTCTACTGTAATCATCTATGAAAAGGAAAAATTACCTTTCTCCATGAGTTCCGACAACATTTATCGGCTCACATACATCTGTATGAATTAGATCAAGAAGATGAGATGACCTTTTCTTCTTTGGCCGATATGAACTGCAGACCAGCTTCCCACGAATACAATCATCACAAGACTTTTCACACTCACACTTCAGGTTGGGAATGTCCATGAAAATCCTCAATTTTGATATTTTCTCCATGTCTTGTTGATTGATGTGTCCCAGTATCTGATTCCACAAATTGTTTTCTTCTTCAACAGTTATGTAACAAACATTTTCTTTATTATCAACCAGATACAAGTTGCCTTCTGTTTTACATCCCTTCATAAGTGAATTGCCTGTTTTTCCCTTGATAGTGAAACCTTTATGATTAAAAGTAACTATAAGTCCCGAGTCACAAAGTTGACTCACACTGAGTAGATTATGATGTAGGCCATCTACATAAAGGACTTCAGTATTCTTTATCTCTCCATTAGCTAATTTATTACTTCCACTACCTTTGATTTTTAGAGTTCCATCATTACCAAATCGTACTATACCATCAACCTTCCTTTTGATATCTATGAACAGGCCAACATTATCTGTCATATGAGATGAACAAACGCTATCTAGAATCCAGGTACTATTGCTTTTGGTAGCTTTGAGGGCCGCCTATGCAAGGTTGGATTTCTCAATTTTCTTCCTTTCTTTCCATGATACATTGGATTGAGTATAGAGCACTGATGGCCTTTCAATTATCTCATCCGTGTACATTGATTATTCATAGTTTAAGTCTTCTTCGAGAGGAGAAAACCTATTTGTAAGAGAAACACTATCTTGTTGATGAGATTTGAATTGTCTCGAACTCCGGTATGATGTGTCCATGTCCCTTCTCTGCCTGTAATTAACAGCCTTATGACCAAAGTTAGAACAACGAAAACAATATCCATAGAAATTGTTTCTTCTAAAAGAATTAGGATATGAATTTGTTCTCCTCCGTTGAACTACCATATCTTCTCCATTCAGATAGCTTCTCGCCTCTTCATAATAAGACATGGTATGGACCAAATATCCATAGAACTAACACTTCATGAGAGGAAATGTCTTCTCACTTCTATTTATCCTCATTCCTTCTTCAGTGGGATAATAGTTTGAGAGCCCCTTTTTCAAGGAGGCTCGAGGATAATCTTCTTTTCTTATTTTAGATTGAATTGGGGGTTTCTATTTCAGCACTTCAGATGACTCTTCTAGATCACCCACTTTCATCTTGCCTTTATTTTGGTTACCTTTATTTATAGTATATGATGACTCTACCTCACAACCAATTCCACTATTTCCCATGCAGGCAGGTCTATGATCATTTAAAATCTTTTCAACTCCATTAGAGCCATGTTTTTCTCTCTCCAACAGCTCAGCATCTGAGAACCTTCCAAACTGTATTTTCTTCCTTGATTCTTTTGAAATTGAATATTTTTCAAGTTTACTTCTAATAGTAACAACTTCCTCTTCAAGACGCTCAACAGTCTTGGACTTTTCCTCTAGTATGGAGGTGAGGTCATTGATGACCTTTGTCTTCTCTTCAATTCTTAGCTTCAGATCCACTACATCATCATTTCTTTCAAGTATTTTAGACTTCACTTTCACCAATTCTTCAAGTCATTCAATTTTAGCTTCAAGTTGATCAACATATTCACTTGATTCTTCTACAATTCATTTCCAATTATTGCGACTCTTACATTTAATCTTAAGCTTACTAACAGCATCGTTAAGTTGCAAATCGGGAATGACACTAGTTGTCAACTGATTTTCTCCACCAGTATCTTTTGATTTTTCAACAGTGGCCATCATGGAAGCATGTTTCCCAGTTTTAAATTCTGGTTCTTCTTCATCACAAAATTCATTATCATCTTCTTCCTCTTCACAGACAAAACTTTTCTTTCGTACTTTCTTTCTAGATTTGCAGTCTCCCTTTTTGAAAAACCTTTTCTGAGGCTTCTTAACGTTTTCATCATCTCTATTCTCATCATCGATATTTCTTAAGCACTGAGAGGCAATGTGACCAACTTTTCCACAACGAATGCAAGCAAGAGGTAACTTCCCTTTGAATTTTCCTTTTCCCTTCTGGAACTTATTTACAATGAGAGAAAGAATTTCATTTTCCTCATAATCTTCACCACTACTGTCTTTTGATATTTTCAGTTTCTCAATGGATTTGAACACCATTTCCTTGCTCACTTGAGTCGTAGCATCTTCTGGGTTGACTCTCATTTCATATGCCACCAAACTGCTCAGCAGGTAATCCAGTGAAAGTTTAGAAAGATATATTTCCTCAAGGGATGACACCTTTGAATTGTAAAGGGGTGGAAGTCTTATTAATATTTTCTTTACAATATCAATGTCTTTGATTTCTTCTCCTAGACCCCGAATAGCTCCAACCACTTCAGTAATTTGATTAAAGAATGCATCTGCATTCTCATCCGGATGCATATTTAGATCATCAAACCTATTGTGTAGGACTTGTAGTTTTTACTCCTTCACTTTGATATATCCTTCATAAATATTTTCAAGTTTATACCACATGGATTTTTCTAAGGTGCAACTCATCACCTTTAGATAGATCTGATCAGAAAGGGCCGCAGTGAGATCATTTTGTACTTTAGCATCTGCATCAAGAATTTTTCTGTCTGTGTCCGTCATAGCCAGGCCTGTTGGATCAGTGACTTGTATTCCTTGAATAGTAAAAAAAAGGACTTACATTCCAAGAGATCTTAGATGAGATCTCATTCTATTCTTCCAGATCTGGAAATTAATTCCATCAAAGAGAGGGACTCCTCTGATATTGACTGAATTTTCCATAACAGTAAATGACAGATCAAACAACACTTAACCTCCATCTGATACCACTTGAAGGACCCCAGAACACCCTGATAGGGGAGGGGTGAATCAGGGTGTTAAATTTTTCTTTTTAATGTTATGGATCTTGTTCCCACGTTCGTAGGAACTTGTTAAACCTGTCAAACAAATGAAAGTAGGAAGTTGAAACAACACTTTTACTTGGTTCACCACAAAGGGCTACGTCTAAGGAGAATACACCGACAGGTTATCGGTCATACCTAATTCCACTAAACTTCACTAGCTACAGATTAAAATGTTCAGGTATAGTCACTCTTTCCCAGGCACACTGCCTTTACAAAAGTTCAGAGTTAGCTCACTGCGTCCCTCGAGTCACTCCCGTTGACTCCCCCTGGCTCACTGCCTTTGGTGAAGTCCCAATTAGTTTATAGACATGAGGGTCTCTTCAATAGATTTTCATTGAAGTCTTTTCCTATGCTTAGCACGAGACTCTGCTTGCATCGAATACCGGTAATGATGTACTTGGATGCATTGAACCACTGAACTGGATAATCAGAAACACACAAACAAGTTTCACTGACAATTTCACGCAACACCAAGTTTTTTGCGCAACCTCAAGTTTTTCGTGTAACCTCAAGTTTTTCGCGCAACTTCACCTTTTCCGCGCAAGCCATAATTTTTCGCACAACTTGGAATTTTTCGCGCAAACCGGAATTTTTCACGCAACTTGTAATTTTTCGCACAAACCGGAATTTTTCGTGCAAGACGGAATATTTCGCGCAACTTGGAATTTTTTCATGCAAATCAGAATATTTCGCGCAACTCTAAATTTTTCCGCGGGAGCCAAAATCTTTCATGCAAGCCTCAATTTTTCACGAAACTCCCTTTACGCAAACCTTTTACGCGTTCGGACCTCAGATCTTCTCCGAGTCTTCAACTGTACAGAATGAGGGGGGTCACCTCTTATTTATAGGCATCTCAGACCCCCCGTGTGCAAAACTCCCTGTGGCATGAAAAACCTCTCATTTGGAGCGTAATATTTCGCGCAGGTATCATTTTTCATGCACATCTATAGATTTTTCATGTAGCCCATGCCTTTGCCGTTTTTCAACGTTCTGATTCCGAAACACTATTTGCATGAAAAACCTCGCTCCACTATTTCATGCACCACACTGTTTTTCACGCACAACTCAAATATTTCGCGCACAACACACCTTTTTCACACACCACTTCCTCTTTGTGCGCACCGCATTTTACCAATAATCCATGTCTTCATTTTTTGATTTTGAGGCCCAAAAATTTGGCAAACACTGGGGAATGGCACCACCTTCAATACTGTTGTCTGCTTAATCTGTATGATCACTTTACTGGCACACATTCTGAACTTCAACTGAGAATTGAAAAAAAACACAAACCATACTCCAATTCATGCATAGAATATCCATGGTTCCAACAATTTTTATATACAAATTCCATAAAAGGTAAACAATAATCTCATGTACCTTGAAAATCAAGCAAGCATGACCTTAACATGTCATATAATGTTTAGATAGTCCTTTATAACTGACCATTAGTTTGAGGATGATAATCAGTTCTCAAATATAGTTCAGTGTTGATAGACTTTTAAAGACTCTTTTAAAATTTTGATGTAAACTATGAATCATGATCAGATACAATTTAAAGAGGTACAACATGAAGTTGTACAACTTTATTAATATAGTGTTTCATAAGGTGATCAAGATGTATATCTTCCCTTATAGTAAGGAAATGTGTGAACTTGGTAAGGTGATCAATAATAACCCATTTTAAATCATTATGCCTAGGAGTATTTGGTAATCCAGTGAAAAATTCCATAGTAATATCATCCCATTTACACATAAGAATAGGTAGATGTTTCATGATTCCTTTAGGATGTTGTATTTTAGCCTTTAACTATTAAAAACCAATCATTTTGATAAATAGTTTGTAATCTCCCATTTCATATTATCCCATAAAAAATGTTCCTTCAAATCCTGATACATTTTTGTGCGACCATGGTGTATAAAGAAATTTGAGCTATGATATTCATCTAATAATTTTATTTTTAGCCTAGGAATGGATGAAACACATAGCCGCTTTCCAAATTTCAATATACCATCTCTATAGATGAATCATATAAACTTCCCATCATTAAATAATTTGATTTTATTTTGAATATTTTTATCATTATGATTAGAAATTTTTATTTTCTCTAATAAGTATAGTTTGGAAATCATTTGGAATATATGTGACGTTTCCCCTTACTTAATGATTCCCATATAAAACTTTACTAAATCCATGAATATATGATCCTTTTAATCCTAATTTTAGTTAAAAATCTCTGATCTTTCATACTCAATGCATCAACCATGCTATTTTCCTTCCCAGGGTGATAATGTATTGAGAAATCATAATCGTTGAGTAGTTCTAACCATCACTTTTGCCTTATGTTGAGCTATTTCTATAATAAGATGTATTTAATACTTTTATGATCCATATATATTTTACATATTTCCTTATAAAGGTAATGTCTCTATATCTTCAATATAAAGATTATTGCCACTAACTCAAGATCATGGGTTGGGTAATTCTATTCATGAATCTTTAATTACCTTGATTCATATACAAAAACTCTATTATTATTTATAAGGAAAAATAAATTTCCATTATTTGAATCATCACTATATATCACAAATACATCCCATACTAAGGGTTACATGATTATTGGTGCATTAAACAACCTCTTTTTTAATTCTTCAAAACTTTCTCTACATTATCCTAACAATAAAAACTTAAACCCTTTATGTGTCAAATTAGTCAACAAGTTTTCTAATTGAGATTTTTTTGAAGAAATAATCAATAGTAACCTACTAATCCAAGGAAACTACTTAGCTCGATTATATTCATTGGTTTTGGTTATTCCATTACAACCATTTTCTTTGAAGGATCAAATGTTATTCCATCCTTAGAGACAACATGAACAAGAAAAGAAACTTTTAGAAGCTAGAATTAAAATTTTCTAAAATTTCCATATAATTAGTTTTCTCTAAGAGTCTTAAGAATAATTAATAAATTACTCTTATTCTCATGGAAACTTTTATAGTATAGCAAGATATCATCAATAAATACCACAATGAAATTATTGAGATAATACTTGAATAATCTATACATCTGATCCATAAGGAAAAAGGGAGAATTAGTCAATCCAAATGGAATTATTTTAAATTCATAATGTTCATAACTCATATGAAATTCCATATTTGGAATATATTCCTTATATAATTACAGTTTATGATACTTAGAATAAAGATTAATCATTGAAAAACATTGAGCTCTTTGAAATTGATTAAACAATTAATTAATACGTGTTAGAGGAAACTTTTTCTTTATAGTAATGGAATTGATTTCCATATAATAGATGCATATCCTCATAGACCCATATTTCTCATTTACAAAAACAATATAGGCTTCACATGGTGAAACACTGGGGTGTATAAATCCCTTATCACATAACTCCTAAATTTGTTTCTTTAGTTCCACGAATTCCACTATGTCCATCCTATATGGATTTTTAAATATAGGGTTTTAATTAGGGATGAGATCAATGGAAAAATCAACCTCATGCTCAGGTGGGTGTCCAAGTAGTTCTTTAGGAAACACATCAATATATTCCTGCATAATAGGTATATCCTCTATTATAAGGATACCTTTCCCATTCATAGGTTGTGTCTTCTCTTATTCTCTAAGAATTTCATTAAGGAGAGCTATTAAAGGTTGATCCAGACATAATTTAAATGATGTAGTCTCCCCTCTGAAGACAAGGTATTCCATATCTCTATCAAAAATAACAATCTCATTCTCTTAGTAATAAATTTTCATATTATAATTTAAAATCCAATCCATACCAAGGATTATATAAAATTTAACCACATGTATAATAATAAATTTTGAAAATAGGGTATGTTTATGTGTCATAATGAGAAACTACTGACATATCCTTGTTATATTAATATTTACACTAGGAGTCTTGACTAAAAACTCATTTATTAAGGTTCTAGTAAAATATCTAATTTTCTTAGAAAATATAGAAGATATAAAAGATTGTGAAGATCCATAATCAAATAATGTATTGGCTAAATTTGAGGTTATAATCAAAGTACCTTCCACCATATCTTTAGGAACTTCAACCTCACCTATAGTGATCACACAAGACTGTCCTTACTCCCTTGGAATTTTCTAAGGAAAATTCCCCCGATTCTTGCGAAATTCATTCAAACAGTTCCATATCTCCTTATAATTGAAGAATTGAACATTGGTGGCTTGTTTCATACCCTTTCAATCATAATACTGATGGCATTTTACTCTACACCCCATGAAAAATACCATTACCATCAATCATGTTCCATAAATTTTCTTTCCATAATTATTCTAAGCAAGAAATTCCACCCTTTCATTCGTCCCTTTTTTCATATTTATTTTTTCAAAGTGCTCAATCATCTGCTTATTTTCTTGTTTTCTATAGAAAACATAAGACTTGGAGAATTATTTCTCTATCTTAATGGAAATTTATATTATATCCTCATATACTAAAAATATCTAAGAGACTAATTACCTTAAAATGCTAGGCTTTAACCCATAAAATAATCATTGAATATTACTTCTTGTATTATACACATAATCCATAGCATGATTTGTTAACCTTGAAATGTTAGCTTCATATTCGATAACATTTTCTCCTTATTTTTAACTTTTATTGAGAAATTCCCTATCCATATTAGCCTATTTCTCATGATGAATTTATTTTTCAAATAAAATCTCCTTGAAAATATTCCACTCCATACTATTTATTTCCTATGACTCCTTAGCATTATGGATTAATAACCACTATTGATTAGAATCTACCTTAATATGATAAACTTTCATGATAACATTATCTATTTCACTACTTTCTAAAGTGATAAATATATTCTTTAGAGACTTGATCCATTGATTATCTACTAATGGATTAGTATTCCCATTGAATGAAAGTGGGTTCTATTGCATGAAGTGGTTCAACATTATTAGACTATGTTTGGGATCAAAAAGTTTCTCTATACAGGTAAGGTTATTGGTTATAACCTGAGTCAGCTACCCCAATATAGTTATAATTTATTCATCACTATATCCAAGTTCAGATCTAGCTTCATTATCTTTTCTAGGAGGGAAATCCCTACATAGATTATTTGTGTTGATATAGTTTTTATTCCTTCCTATAGTTTTTATTTTTAAATAATGTCATATACTAAATTAACTCATAAGATTATGAAATTTAAATCATTATATATAATTATAAACATGGTGTAAAACTTAAAATAAATTGAAAATTTATGCATAGTTAATCTCAGAATCACAAGATTAGTATCTTTGGGAATATCTTTAAATCATAAAAAACATTTTGAAATCTTTCAAAATTGTTCATAAAGAGAGTTTGAACTAACCAAAGCATATCCCCTGGTAGTTTCTAACCAGGTGTTAATTCTTATACCCACTCATCATCCACTGATTAAAGATAGAGTTGATACTCAAACAACCATTTTCAAGATGTTTACCCCTAGGTACATCTATTCCACAACCACATCCACTTCCTAGTATCTGGATAGGGATACAATTGCTAGTAAACCACATGTTCTCTACCTTACCAATACTTTATGATATTATCCTATACTTAGTCTTATCATCACAGTCAATCATAGGGTTATGTTCTCTAATCTATGTTTTACTAAATCTAGTTCTCAAGGTTTATACTAAACTTCATCTGATTCCAACCATAGCACCTCGATTACAGTAACCTAGAGATAGTGATTATCTTACTAAATCAGTATAAGATACAAGATACCATATCTTGAAGGATATAATAGTTTAAAAGTTTTATGAATACTATAAACATACATGATTCTCACATTATATTTGAAAACATGAAATAAAACTTGAATTTATAGTGATAAATTTATTATTTATCATAGTATATACATGAAATTAATCATATATCCCTTCTTCATATATTAGGGAAAGGAAAAAATTATAAAGGGAGATCTCATATGCTTAGTAAGAGAAAGTGTACAAAAAAATATATCATAGACTAAATAAATCACAAATAATATGGAAGAGATAAACAATAATCAAATATTCCATATAAATAATATCATAAAAGGGGAATATATCTATGGATGGAATAACCACATAAATAATCACATGGATAACATTAACTAGTTACATAATGATAAAATGCATAATGTCTGACATCATAATCTTACCGCTAAGGACTCGCGCCAAGAAACCTTACATAAATAGGTAAAGAGTACAATATATACCAAAAATAATTTTTCTCATGAGAACTATCGATGCATCAAGGGTATATAATGGTCCATGCATGTCACTTATTAAGTCCAATTTATTCATAATATGAAATAAATTAATAACAATTCAATGCATAATTAATATAAACATTCATATTAAAAAACTAGCATATAAAATGTTAATATTTTCCCCAATAAATAACTAAAGAAACATTATCATAAGCCATATATAATAATACGGTGGATGGTATAATTATATTATATCCTTAATAAAGTATAGGATTCATCAAAGTATATTAACATAGAATAACATTCTTTTAAAAGATCATTGAAACATATACACTTTTTATTTTGAAATCATTTATTTAAAATATAAAAATTTACAAAATATTAAGAAAAAAGTTTTATTTGAAATTAACCATGGAAAATTGTAAAGTAATATTCAAGGAAAATAATATTCATGATGGCAGGAAAATGCATTCATGTGGTAAATGTTAAAACAAATATTCCATTCACACTATTGGTAAAAAGTACCTTGTTCATAAAACAACAAGAACATTCCTTTTAAACCATTTTATATAAATTAAAACATGGATAAAAATCAGTTTAATCAATCATTGGAAAATTTTAAAAATAATATTGTTTTTTAAAGAAAATATGGACATGGAAGAAAAATATTCTCAATTGAATAAAAAAACAAATTCATTTTTCCTTAAAAAAATTCTTTCAAACTTTTGAGTACTTAGAGAGAGAAAAATTAAAGGAAAATGTTTAATTTAAAAAAATAACCATAGTATAAGAAAATATATTGGGTTTAATATAAAATTATCATAAAATTACCTCAATTTAAAGTTAAACAAAAATAATTCCAAATAAGGATTTGTTTGTGAAATAAATCCTTACCTCAGGTTTTACTTCATTTTTAAATGTTTTTAACATCTTATATAGTAAATTTATGTTTATTATAATTCTATAATATAATAATATTCATAACAATAATTCCATAAATAGTTTACTTATAACATATTATCATCCATTTGCTAATAATCTTTCATTATCATCATCATTTAGGGTGTTAATTGCTTTGTTTTTCATGTATGTTTCAATTCAGAAGTTATGGAACTTGAATATTTATCATGGTTCATCATCTATATAATTTTAAAAATGATATAAATATCATATATATTAATCATATTAATATTTAAAATCATCCATAAAAGTAAAAGTAGAAAAGTGAATCACACTATTCTTGGAGACGATAGTCTGTATGAACGCATGAAAATTGTTTTCATCTTCTAATGAAATGAAAAAAAGAAATATAAATAATATTTTATCATTAAAGAGTCATAATTATATCATAAATATCATATATATTTATTTAATCCATCATTATATCTATTAATGTGATATAGTGATGGAAAATGAATCACATCACTATGTGGAGGTGGTGGTACGCACATACGCATGAGCAATAATTTTTTTTTAATTTGATGTAAAGAAGGTTGAAAATGGTTGTACCATAATCATAATAACATATAAATATATTTATGATACTGGATTAATTATATTAGGATATATACAATTTATTTAGAGGAAGTATAATAAGAAATAAACTTTGAAAGAGTCGGGTAAGATGATTACCACTTCTTTGAGAGACCTCATTTGGCTTACACATTAAGCCTTATTAGGACGGTCCTAGGGTAAGAAAATTGATCAAAAATAATGGGAGTTAATATATGAAGGTTTTTGGTAGGTATTTTCTAAGATATAGGGATAAAAGTTTGTGAATAAGGGTGTATAAGAGGTTCCCTTTTATAAGTGAGAGGAGGGACACACATGGAATTACTTAAAAGATTTAAATAGTATAAAATAATTTTCTCATGAAAGTGAAAGAAATGTAAAATTATTAAAATTTAAGATAATATAAGGTCTAAATATATTCAACCAATAATATTTATACAATTTTAAGTGGAATTTATACCCATATCTCTTAGTTTAACCCCTCGGTAAACCCTTTTAACCTTATCAGTGTTAACAAATTTTTACTATTTTTACTATTAATTATAATAAAAAAATTAAGTTGACCTTATTAACTAATATTAATTATTATAATTAAAAACATGGAATACATTTTACAATATTAAATTTCTAAAATTGTTAAAAATTAATTTTAACATATGTTCGTAAAATTCAATGAAAATTATTTTCAGAAAAATACTTGTTTTAGGCATAAAAATGATTTTACAGAAAAATAAAGTATAATATTGATTACAATGGAATTAATTAGATTATTTTAAAGAAAATATGGCTTATTAATTCTCAAACCAAACCAAAACCAAAAGTAACCTTCTAAATACTTTATTAAAAGAGAAGAACTAAAAGCATTTTTTATTTGAACGAAAACATTACTTAATTTTCCAAAATGTTAAGCATATATTTATAATTTAAACATTAAAATTTTATATAAATTATATTAATTATTAAATATATATTTTTTGCTATCAAAAAGGTTTCATAAACTTTCATTCTATTATTATATCATTATAATTTCATAAAATCTATAGTTTTTATAAATTTGGTATTCTTCATTATTCACCCAAAAAACAAATATTTTGGAAAAATATCAAGAATTCACCCTAAGATAATTTTGACCTACTAAATTAAAAAATTAAATTCATCTCCTCAATTTTAATTTATAAAATTTAAGAATTTAGGTTTTAATCACATTCTTGAATAAATCTATGTGCATTATGCTATTGTTTCTTTAGTAAGAAAAGATTACTTGGTATAATTGAATCTCAAATGTTATAATATGACACTTTTTAAGATTCTCAGTAATATAAAATGGAATAACATGCCACAACATCAACTTATATTTATTTCCCAATTTATGATGTCCCAATCAAGGATATACCTTTAAAAACTCCTAATTACCAACATATGATAATGAAAGTCAACATAAGATTTCTAGAGAATTTGAGTCATAACAAATATTTTCAAAACCAACTAAATCATAATCATTATCTCCTTAATGATTATTGATCCCAATAAGGAATTCTCACCCATTTATGATCAATAATGAGGGGAATAACATTTCCATCCATACAGGTCTTCAAAGGGATCCATCTTTATTGAAGATTATTAACTGTTATTATAATATAATTCATCCAATGATAAATACTTCTCTAATGAGCCACTTAAATCAAGAAAAAAAGCTTAAAGAATATCCTTAATAATCTAAATATCTTGTTCTATTTGAAAATCCATCAGTGGATGATAATTAATACTCAATTTCAGCTGAGAACCCATCACTTTCTAAAGAACCTTCTATAATTAAGTGGTAAAATGTGAGTCTTGATCTGATACAATGGTCAAAGGCATGCCATGAAGCTTTATAATCACTTGTATGCATAAATGTCTAGACTCTTCCAACATCACTGAATCCTTAATAGTAAGGAAGTGGGTTGATTTCTTCAAACATTTAATAATAAAACATATAACATCCTTCCCATTAGGAGATTGAGGTAGTCCAATCATGAAGTTCATGGAAGTCTCATTCCAATTCCACACAATAATTGAAGAGGATGTAATAATTCAAAAATATTATGGTTCCCAACTTTGATCCTATTAAAGGAACGACATTGAGAAATAAAATTGACAATCACCCACTTCATACCTGACCACCGATACCAGTGCTTGAGATCATAAAACTTCTTGGTAGCTCTGGGGTGTACTGCAGAATATGAATGGTTCCCATATTCCATAAATTCTTACCTCAATGTAAAGGAACCACTAAAAAATTTCTAAAACCAATAGAACCATTGGGAGACTGAGACCAATCACTCAAGGTCTACCCACCATTTATAATTTCTCTTATCCACTAAAAATCAGGATCTGATACCTGATCTATCTGAATATAATCATCCAAGGAGTGTGTGTTTTTTACACTAGCCAATAACACCGCATCCTCCTCATCTTTCACATACAAATTAAACTAAGTGAATAATATCATCAATTTCCATTCCTCATATGATTCTATCACCACTTGATTCAGAGACTTCCATCTTCAGGAATTAGACACCACATTCTCTCTATTGGGGTGTAATATAAATGAAAATAAAAGGTTTGAAGGTATTTAACCTTATGAATCTAACAATGATTCATTTCATAGATACCACATGGCCCAAAAACTTCACTTCATAGATCCAAAACTAATATTAAGATTAATTGGTATACAAGAAATATTCCTTTAAATTTCCAAAAATTATTTCTAAATGGTTCTCATAATCTTACTTAATCTTGTAATAAACTAAGGTATTATCTACGAACACCACAACGAAGGTGTTGAGGTACCAGTGGAAGAAATGGTTCATCAAGTCCATGAAAAAATCTAGAGCATTAGTAAATTTAAATATTATTAGAAGATAATAAAAATTCCCATACCCATTACTGAAAGTGGTCTTAAGAATATCTTCTTCCTTCACTCTCTTCTTGTGGTATGATAACCTAGGGTTAATATTTGAAAACCATCTTGATCCCCTAAGTTGGACAAATAGATCATCGATCTAAGGAATTGGTATTTATTCCTGATGATCACTTATTTGAGTTTCTGATAATCAATGCAAAGCTGGAGACTTCAACTCACCTTCTTTGTAAATAGGACTAGCGATTCCCATGGTGACACACTATAGTGAATAAAAAAAATTCTCTCAAGATCTTCTAGTTGGAAATTCAATTCCTTAATCTCAGTGGGAGTCATTCAATAATATGGAAAGTAAATGGGGATCAACCCATGGAGTTGATCAATAAATAAATATTTCTCTCACTAGAAAAAAGGTATATAAATAATCAGGAAAAACCTCAAAATACATTTCTAGCACCATATGAATATAAAAATGGATATCTAACTTGAAATCAATATGATATTTGGTATAATAAGTCCCGCCCTACCCGACCTTGGATCCTACTCACCTTGGAAGATATGAAATTTTCTATCAAGACAAACTAACATAACTTTATGATGGTAAAAGTCAATATAAAATTTAGTTATAACTATCCAATATATTCTAAATATATGATTAAATATATCCAGATAAAGAACCATAAGATCTCACACAATATCCACATCAATGACCATCACCCAACACTTAGGGAACCTAAATCCTTGCTTCTTCCTCTTTCCTAGAAGAGTAGAATGATCCATCACATATGAAATAAACTCAGATCAAAATCCTAGGGAATCATTTAGTTTGGACGAGATAAAATATTGGTATCAACTCTTGTTAGATAAATCTAAGGCCATAGAAGATGAAATAAATATTGTACCTCTCATGGTCACTGACCCAACATCAGAATCCTCTTCCACATACTCTGCCACAAATAAATTCCTAGATTAAGGCCCACTTAGAGACTTCATGATTATATTAGAATATTCTATCATATGATGAAGATACCATGCTCTCTTAAATATAACTGACCACTTCTGAGAGCCTCTAGTGTGAGAAGACACAGCCATACTACTCTGAGATGGTAACCTGTAAAAACACCGCAAATGAACCAACCGCCTACACTGGTGGTAGGTCATGGGATATTCCTATTAATATTTATTTGTGTGATATACCCTCCCACATTGTAAAAAAACAAATTACCTACACCCTAAAGGTTTCATGACAATAATATTATAATGACATTGTACACTCCTGCTACCACCTCTTTAGGATTCTTTACACTTCCTCTTTTGACCTGAAGAGGAATCCTAACTTTCTTCTAAAGTAATAGAGGCAAAAAACCAAACCTTATAGACTTATAAAATATATCTCATACATTGTTATTTTATTTACCACCTTAGCATAGGTTGAAAAATAACAAATAAAAATCCTCAATCTCACCTCTGGTCTTAACCCCATATCAAACGGTCTAGTTTTCAAATAATCATTTTTGATGAGCATGGGGGAAAGGTGAACCATCTTGACAAACCATGATGCACACTTCATCACTTAATGAACCCCCTACCCTAACATCATGAAATATCTAGCCTTCACCACCCTTAGAGTCTCTTGGTAAAAAAAATAGTTAGACAACACTTTAAACTTGGTCCAAGTGAGGTCCTCATGTCGCTTGGCCTGCGCGATGGATTACCACTATTTTTAGTATGGTCCCTCCAATGTATAAGTAGAAACGAAAACCTTAAAAGTATCAAGAGTCTTAGGAAATCCAAATATACATTAAATATTCTCTATTCATTCCTCAAGATCCCGATATCCTTGGTCACCACGAAACATAGGTGGATTCTGCATCGTGAACTCTTGAGCATGATACACCACTCAAGGTTGACCTCACAAACCTTCCTAACCTAAATATTGAATGGTCCTAATGATAGAATCAATAAGAATGAGATCCATAGGAGGGGTAGCTAGTGGTTTGTTCTCCATATCCATCTCTCTACAATTTACTAAAGATCATTTGTGAGGCATTATCTATAAAACCCAAAACATATAATTTCATCAATACACAATTCTACTTAAAATAACATGGATAAAACAAAGAACTTTACCTAATAGTTCATAAAAAAACATGAAAATTTCCAAAAATAACTCATTATATTTCCTTATAACTTAAAATATAAGAGAATAACATCAAATCATACAAAAAATCTTGATAACAAATCTTAAATCAATACAAAATTCCTAAACACCCATGGTGACTTGAGGTTTGGTATAAAGAAGAACTGGACAAGCACTCCCCTACACCCACCTCTCAAGCTTCAATAGTACTATTTTTATAATACCTTTAATCACACAATAAAAACTTATCTCTAAAATTATTTTGTAATAGGCCACCTATACCATGATATTTTCTACTTTGGGCCTCACCCTCATGAATTTGTTTTTAATAGGATATAGGATAAGCCTCCCCTAGAAAACACATCATGATAGATGAGGTATCTACACTACCTTATAAAGGGGTGATTTATTTTACATCATCTTTGGCATGGGATCACTCTATAGGCCTCCCAAATCCATAAGGGCCCAACATACTTATTGTCACATAGGATGAGCCCTAGATTTGATAGCATTTTTTAATGAACTGAACTGAGTCAACTCGACCCATCACTTAAGATGAATCATCCACAAGGCAGGAATCAAATTATTGTTTTCCATGGGTTATAAAAAAGCACTGAGGGTATCAAATAAAACATTTGGGAATAAATTCACCCTTGAAAACATATAAAACACCACAAAGATTTTACCAGGAAGTCCAACATGATGTATTTGTACCTTGAATATCTATGTACATCGATAAGAAGACAAAGGTAATAAAAAGCATCAAAACAGAGTATAATGAAAAAAATCAAAGCATCCAATATCAATTTATAAATGAAAAGTAAATGGAGTCAAAATATTACTTATATAAGATAATAAAATTGGTCAAGGTTGGTGTAACTAATAAAAAACTTCCCAAAAAAAATAAATAAATAAAAGATGATCCCTGAAACACTCCACATAAGCCAACTCCATGTGACCCATAGTCACCAGAAATCCCATACAATGAAGGATGATGAAGGCATCAAGAAGAACCATCATAATATGTGGATCCCTTCCCTTTAACAGAATCATACATAACCAAGTCTACATACACCCAATGTATGCATAAAGGGTGTGAGGAAAAAGCTCAATAAGATACCACCATGAAGCTACATAATATATTTTATGGTGAAAAACATTAGTTCTAGTTTGAAACACTATTTTAGAAATACCTTTTTTTCATAAAACAATAAGTGTAAATCATTTTATAAATCCTTTGGTTTTTTTAAATTCAATCCAAGTTCCAAAATAAGTATAATCTAGGTAAATAAAGCATGTAACCAAAAGAAACATGTCATAACATCATCATGATATCCAAATAAAGGAGAAAAATACCAAGTGGTAATATATCTTAGAAATACACAACAAATGCAACATGGGATCTATCCTTTTTGATAAATAAATGGAATAAAAGTGGTAATGAGGACTCTCTCATGGAGCAATGTCCAACCTAGGTGAAAATTATTGAAAATACATCTCAATAGATCTATTAATCTAATTGATCCACAAAACACTAGATAGAGAACAATAATGTTTAGGGAACTATCTAGAGTGAAAATAATGCCAGTGTAACACCCATCTAGGTTACCTAAACACATATCCAAGGTCTACCATGTTTAACCTACCAATAAGTAAATCCCACAATATAGGAATCATCATAAATCACATAATAAATAATACTTATTAATAATAAAAGGATTATAATTCATGAACCAATTCCCATTTAAAACCTCCTTTAAAATCTATTTGGAATAAAAAAGATCTTTAAATCATTTTATCAAACACGTCATAGGAATAAATTTTATTTTAATGTGAAAACCAAGTGAAACAACCAATTTTATAACAAAAAGTCAAGAAAAATTAATGAAAAGCATAAGGAATTCCTCAATAACTCATTCCAATAACAACATAGTAATTATAATCAATTAAAACTCAAATACTACCACATGTCTAATATAAATTCCAGAATAATAAAGGAAAAACATAAGGCAGTACTCAATAACTCATTCAAAGAAAAAAATAGAAATTAAAAACCAAGAAAACTCAAGTACTAAAGGTATGAGAAAGGAAAGTTCCAATGTGTAGAGGAACCCATATCAAATATAATGAAAACTCATCACCTTTGTTAAATACCACAAGAATATAAAATAAGAGATCCTTAAAATATTAAAACCCTTAAGAATCAACTTTAGAAACTTATCCCTAGTTATAAGCTCAATCTTTATAGCCAATTAGGACAAGAGAATAAGAAGGAAGTGGAATAACAAGAGAATAGAATGGTAGAGAAGATATCATCCAATATAAATAGATAGTTTACCTTAAATATTTCTAATATAACCCACAAAATGTTACCAAGAAGTAAGGAGGAGGAGATATCCATGGTTGGGGAGTACCTAGGTCATGTAAATAGGGAAAAATGAGGAATGAGTTATGTAACACCCCAAATATGGTAACCCAGAGTTTATTACATTGATACAAGATACAAGACTACACCATGAATTATTGATTAGTTTATAAGTCTTAGAAAACTAGATTAATACTTGATTCCCAAATTCCATTGTAAAAATAAAAAAATAGCATACCAAAACATTATTACATCCTTGAAATCATTCATAATATCTTAGTGAAAGGAAAAAAACAAAGGGTGAGATCAGATATTCAATAAAGGTTATTTATATTAGAATTTATCATGATTAAATAAGGTGTAATTATGTTGGAAGAGTGGATAATCAAAACACATTCTATTTAATCAAAAACTCGAGTTCAATGAGAATCCGTAGCTAATATCAACATAGAAACTACAAGGATAATGGAAAATGAATTCTTAATTAAGTAAATCCATAATTTTTTACATTCATGATCAAGTCCTATCAACCAAGATATGATGAATCTTACCATCAATTCATCTTAAAAAAGACATCATTCTTAATAAATGGGTTGGTTTAAACCAAATACCCATCTAATGTGGACATATGTTTTGTATCATGAGTGTTGTGGATGAATTAAGGGTCTCTATATAATTAGTTATCACATTTAACTTGCACGTGCTATTCATTCCTCATATATTTAATGATTAATACAATTCATTCTCAAAATGACTTATAAATGAACATTTATCCATATTGAATCAAGAATACAAAATATTTCTAGAGTCAATGAAATAAAAAAAATATGATCATAATCTATCCAAAGAAATAATGTGGATGGTATATTTTGATTATATCCCTAGTAAATCATAATAATCATCAAATTATGCTAACATAGATGAAAATACCATTAAAATAATATTCAAGGATTTCTTTGAAAAGATGAGAAAAATATCATTTTATTTTGATAGCATTCTAAATAAAATTTAAAAAATACTGATAAAATAAATTTATTTGAAAATAAACATTGAAACTTGTAAATGAGTATTTAAAGAAAATCATGGTCATGATGATGGGAAAATTTATTTATGTCATATACGTTAAATGAAATCATTATTTTTATACTTTTGTAAAAAATTAATAAAAATAATCGTTTGGAATTTTTTTAAAAATATTACTTATTAAAACTTTGAAATTAAATTAAAATATTGTATAAAATGAATTTAAAAAATATTTTTATTATATAAAATAACATTCTTTAAAACATTTTAAAGAAAATGGACATGGAAGAATAAGTTCATGAACCAAAGAGGAAATAAGGTCATTTTTTCTTAAAAATATTTTATCGATAATTTTAAGTAAAAAATAGAGGAAAATGTTAATATTACTTGAAAATTATAGGAATAACTTGAGTAGAATAAAATGTATGGTTTTAAAAAGATAAATCATAAAACTCTTTCATTACAAATTTTAATTTAAATAATCTCTATTAAAAATGAGATTGTGAAATAAATCATTACTACTTCAGTAACTTTTAAATAAAAACCCATTAAAAGAGAAAACTTGAATAAAAAAATTTGAATACCATGAATAAATATGGAGTAATGATATAACCTATAAAAGGGTCAGTATATACACCAGGTAAAAGAAATTAGGTGCATAATATAAAACATGTCTCATTGAAGTGGAAATGAGATGAAATTACCCTCACCTTAAGACCAACTTGCTTCGTATGCATTCTTAACCTCATTAATAATAAATTTAGATTTATTATATATCTAAAATAGAACCATATTTATAGTTATAATACCATATATTATTAACTTATAACATTCTATAATCCATTTTTTAACAATTCATTATTAACATCATCATCCTGGGTGTTAACTGTTCTGTTTTTTATACATGTTTTTGGTTCGATAGTTCTAGTACTTTCATATCAATAATGATTTCATAATATCAATAATATTAATAATATAATAATTATAATTTTTATATATTAAATATAAATTTAGAATCATTCATGAAAGGTATATATGAGAAATGAATCACATCGCTTCTTGGAGGTAGTAGTCCACACATTCGCACAAACAACATTAACATTTTACAAAATATGGAAGGGTAAAAAGGTATATAATATATTATATTTATATAATAATAATTATATCATAAATATCATATATATTCATTATTTATAACTTTATAACCATCCATGTAAAGCAGTGATGAAAAAATTTACACCGCTACGTGGAGATGATAAGTCGTACATATGCATAAGCGTTTTTTTCATTTTCCATTGGATGTAA
The DNA here is from genome assembly GCA_963277665.1 of Viscum album. Classification (NCBI taxonomy): domain Eukaryota; kingdom Viridiplantae; phylum Streptophyta; class Magnoliopsida; order Santalales; family Viscaceae; genus Viscum; species Viscum album. Next base: position 541,660,691 of record OY728134.1, on the reverse strand, counting down.
AGGAGGTGAATAGGGGTTGTGAATCCATCATAATAATATTTAAGTATATTTAAGATATTTTTTTATATTTTCATATCTATAGAATATTTTACATAGGAAGAATTAAAAATAAAATGAAAACACTTGGTTAAGAGTTATAATTCTTGTTTGAAAAACCACCTTTGGCTTACACATTAATCCCTCTAGGTTGGTACTTTTATGAGAATAGAGACTCTAAGAAATGTAGGGTAAGGTTTTAAAGGATTTTTTCAGGTATTTTTCTATATACATTACTGAATAAGTGTTATTAAGAGAAGATGGGTGGTGTCTTTATATAAGAGAGAAGAGGGGAACCCTTGGAATTAATTAAAGTTTTAAATTAATATAATATAATTTTCATATTCAAGTGAAAAAATTGACATATTTAGAATATAGAATGTATATAAGTGTAAATAATAAATAAAATAAAATTTATACAAGTTTGGGTGTTGTTTTAACCCTCGTTAACTCTTTTGATGATTACTATGATATCAAAGTTTTTTACTCTTTAGGGGTCAATAAAGTTACTATAAAAGAAAAAGTAACACATAAGGGGATAATGGTTGATATTATATACCATATCACATTAAATTGAACAAATATAATATTTTTATGAATTTTAAATTATTTAATAAAATATCATTTAATATAATATACCATTAAAGTCATTTTCGAGACTATTCACATATTTGGATTTTAAAAAAATATAAATACAATAATTTTGTTCTAATATAAAATTTAAAAACATCAATAATAAATTATATTTATCTAAAAAATTCATGTATCACCATAAATCACCCAAAAATATTTCTTTAAAGTTTTTAAAATCATTTACTTGATTTTTCTACTACTTGCATGGGCACTATGTTAGCGTCATGTAAGCATTTAAGGTAATTATTTCATCACTAAAAATTAAAAATAAATTACCATAATAAAAAAATTATATATTTTCAAAATAATATTTTATAACCATTTATAAATTATTTTTATCCCTATCACAAAATATTATAGAAATAAAATCAAGAACGAGATATTTTAGAATTTTCCTTTACTTAAAATAATATAAAGGTCTTTATCAAAGAAAAATGGAACCAAAATGAAATATTTTAGAATATATGAAGGGTGTGGTTGAATTAAACTTAAAAAATTAAATATATAAAAATTTATAGATTATTTTAATCCTTTTTTCATAGTTTTAAGCTTGTTTTAACCGTTTTACGTTTACCGTGGTGACAACATTTTTACGAAGGTTACTATTAATTATGACAAAAAATAAAGTTAGCCTATTTACAAAATTTTTAAATTATGATTAAAAATATGGAATATATTTTACTAAATTAAATCTTTATAAGTGGAAGAAATCACTTTTAATATAAATTTGTAAAATTCAACAAAAAAATGGTTTTTAGAAAAATGTGTTTTTATGGAAAAAAATGAACTTATAATAAAATCAAGCATAATGTTTATTCATATGTAATTAATTATATTGTTTATAATTAAAGGATAATTATGGTAATTTAATATTAAATTAAAAATATAATGGTAATTTTAAATTATCTAATTTAACAAAAATAAATGACAATTTTACAAAAATCAGTATTTTTTCACTATTCACTAAAAAATCAACCTTTTCTGAAAAATAAAAAAAATTAACTGTAATACTTTCATGACATGTTTAGTTTTAAAATTACATCCTTTTTTCAAATAATATTTATAAAAGTGTCAGAAATTAATTATAATATGCACGCACAAAATGCAATAAAAACAATTTTTGAAGAAAAATATTTTTAAAGCATAAAATGAATTTATTATTATTCTTTACTAGTAACAAAAATTAGATGAATGTTGAATTTATTATTTGAATTATTATTTTTATTAAGTAATTACATGGTTATTCTTATTCATACCCATCAATCTAATAGCTAGGTTATCATTGTCATATTTAAATAATATTATTTCATGGTTTGTTTAAGCTCGAGGTTGTGTGTGGTGTACGCTATCAAATGTAGTTTTATTTTAAAATATAAATTAAAATAACGGGGTATTGAATTCTCCCTTTCTTATAGAAATTATGTTCTTTCGATTTTAATTCTTCTTTTCTAAATTGAAAATACTTTAATTTGGTGATAAAATTAGATATAGGTTTTATCATAAACTTTAATTTCTAAGTTATAACTAGGAAAATTATTATGAATGTAAATATTTAATGATTATACTTTAAAATGACTTTATGAAAATTTACCTTAGTAGATAAGTGTTACTTTCTAAACTAGAATTGATAGATTTACATTCAATTATCTCATGTTTGAGAAATTCCTTTACTATTGGGATATAAAATATGATAAAATTTTCTTACTTGATTTATTATTATTATATAATCATTATTTCATCTTTTGATGTGAATAATCATGATAATGATGAATTTTTATACCTGAAGAACTAAAATAAAATTTCAATTGACCATAAGATCCACAAAATGATGAAAAGTTATTCCTCCTGTCTAAAACTGAAATGGTTGTCACAAGATAAACTAATAAACAATATGAATAAACCTTCATATGAGGAAATAATACATTAATCTCTAAAGCCTAAATAATAACACCCAAAGTTAAACTTAAATTTAACCTTAAAAATCTTCAAAACTATTCCTCACAAAGTGGAAAACCTAAAAATCAGAAATATTTGATCACATATTCTTTCAAGATCAATTTAACATTTATCTACAAACAACATTAATCACTCATAAAGTAATATGAAAAAATGTATATACACTATCATATAATCTCTAAAATATGTCAATCTTGTACATAAATAACCTGAATCACCATAAAGCTACAATAAAATCATATATGCTTCTAAAAGATATCTCAACCTTTATTCTTCAAATAAAATACAATCTTAGTAAAAAATATTTCCATTTAATTTAATCATATAATGTTCCCAATTTAGTGAAATTTTTAAAAAATAACATCAATCACTTAATTAAAAAATCACCTTTTAATCCCATGGTTATCTATATGATGAAACATATATTCCCAAAATATAATAACCCTTTTATCCTAATTAACCAATATTAAAAATAATGGTTTTCAATAACTTTAAATTTTTTACATGCAATATAAAATCATTCTTCCTTAAATAATCTTTTCACTAAAACAAATTCTAAACTAAAGGGTTTTATTCCCATAAATGTCTCTAAAAATATCCTAAATCATCTTAAACTCCCATCACAAAAAAATTCAAAAGTGGTATCTATGCCTTTAAACTTATGAAAAACCTTAGACTTATCAATCCATAACAATTTATGTTAATCCCATATCACTAAGAAATATCATAGTTTTCCATAGGTTTTAACCTCTCATTTATTATAATGGTTCATAAAAAAACACGAATTAAACCAAGTATATCCCCAAGGAGTTTCTAGACTGGTGTACAGTCTTAGGCCCACTCATCATGCATCAATGACAATCAAGTTAATACCCAATCCACCCCTTTCAAATTTGTTACCCCCAGGTGCTTTTTTTCCACAAACAAATACACTTTCCATTATCTATACAATGATTTATTTTATAGGAAAACAATACAATCTATACTTTACCAAAACTTCATTATATTACCATATACTTAGAATTATCCCTAGAATCTATTATAGGGTTATGTTCTCTAATATATGTTTTCCTAAATATAGTTCCCAAGAGTTCTAATAAACTTCCTATGATACCAACTACACCACCTTGACTCTAGTATCCTAGAGCTGATGTTCACTTTATTACATTATTATAAGATATAAGGGATCACACCACACATGATTGACCAATTTAGTAGTTTTAGAAAACTAGATACATACTTGATTTCTATATTACATTGGAAATATGAAAACACAACATAAAAAATATTCTTACATCCTTGAAATCATTATTAATATCCTTATTAAAATACTAGGGAAAGGGAAACAAATAAAGGTTGATCTTAGATGCTCAATAAGGGTTACATATAATAGAAGCTATTATGAGTAAATAAGAAATAATCAATAATGTAGAGTAGATAATCAAAACATATTCCATTCAATTAATAACTTGATATTAATGAGCATACATGGATAATATCATCATATAAATCACATGGATAATGTAAAATAAATTAATAATTAAGGAAATGCATAATTTTGGACATTTATGATCAAGGCCTCTCTACCAAGATATCAAAAATCGTATCGCCAATAGCACTCAACCAAGATATAATTCTTAATAAATGGGTAGGTGTAAACCAAATACCCATCTAATGTGGCCACATGTTTTGTCTCATGAGACCTATTGATTCATCGAGGGGATATATTTATCTAGATCCCACCTATCACTTACACTACCTATTCATTCATTATATATTGAATTATTAATATAATTAATTCTCAATTTTTTTTGTAAATAAAAATTTATCTGTATTAAATCAAGAATATGTAATATTTCCCCAGTCAATGAAATAAAACAACATGATCATAAGTTATCCCAAAAAATAAGGTGAATGATATCTTTAGAGTATATCCCCAGTAAATCATAAGAATCATCAAAGGATATTGACATTTATGAAAATAAATTTAAAATAATATTTCAAGATTTCTTTGAAAACAAGAGAAAAATATCCTTTTATTTTAATAACATTCTAAATAAAAATTTCCAAAATATCGATAAAATTATTTTTTTAAAATTAACATGGAAAATTTTAAATGAATCTTAAAATAAAAGTATGGACATGATGGCAGGAAAATTCATTCATGTTGTATACGTTAAAAGAAATCATTCTTTTTGTACTTTTTTAAAAAGTCAAGAAAATGAAATGTTTAGAAAAGTTTTAAAAATATTCCTTTTTTAAACATTTTAAAATAAATTAAAATATTTTTTAAAATTAATTTTAAAAATATATGTATCATATAAAAAATTTCTTGAAAACATTTTAAAGAACATGGACATGGAAGAAAAATTTTGTCAACTTAAGAGGAAATAAGGTCGTTTTTTCTTAAAAACAAATTCTCTGACATTTTAAGTACTAAAGAGAGGGAAATGGTAATATTAATTTAAAATTACAAGAATAAAATAAGGAGAAGAAAATATATGGGGTTTAAAGGATAAGATCATAAAATTCTTTCAATAAAAATTTAAATGTAAAAAATATCGATTTAAAATGAGATTGTGAAATAAATCCTTATTGTTTTGGTAAATTTTGAATAAAAACCTATTCAAAGATAAAAACTGAATAAAAAACATTTAATTCCATGAATAAATATTTATTCATGATATAACATGTAAAATAGGCAATATATACACCATGTAAAAGAAATTATGTGCATAATGTAAAGCATGTCTCATTGAAGTGGAAATGAGACAAATATCTCAAGTCCAACTTACTTCATATGCACTCTTAAAATCATGTATAATAAATTTATATTTATTATAAATTTATAAAAATACTTCATTTATAGTTATCATACCATATATGATTCACTTATAACATTTTATCACCTTTTTATTAATAATTACTTATTAACATCATCATCCCGGGTGTTAATTGTTTCGTTTTTCATACATGTTTCGAATCAGTAGTTCTGGTAATTGTATATTGGTCATGATTTAATAATATCCATAATATTAATTATGAAATAATTATCATTTTAATACATTAAATAAAAATTTATAACCATTAAAGAAAGTTGGATATGAGAAATGAATCACATCCCTTCGTGGAGGTGGTAATCCACACACACGCATGAATGACATTAGAAATTTTAAATGGATATAAAGGTAAGAAGGTGTAAAATATTTTCATGACCCTTCCCCTAGGGCCCATGATATGACTACCCCAATCCCACCTCCAATAGGCCAGGGGCTGGTGACTAGCACTGAGTAGGCATATCCCACAAATGGGAGGCATTTGCCTAAGTACCTGTACACATGCACCCATCTCCAAGCCCAAAAGTGTTGAACTGAAAAAATTAAGTAAAAAAGAATGCATACCTCTAAGATACCAACAATATAGTGCATAGGTACAAAAACTGAAAAGTAAATGGGGCTAGAATACAAGCCCAACCAAAAAGGAAAAAATACAAGTTCCTGAATCTCGTCTGCAGAAAACCCTACCTGAAGGGTAGGTACAAAAACAACTGTCTAAATTCGCTAAAGCACAAATCATCTGTCAGGACTCTCTATAAGAACCACCTACCCCTGGTACACCTAGGACTTTGTCAAAGTGTTGATCATCTTCACAAGACACGACACATGAGGGCATAAACCATGCAAGGGTGAGTAAAACAATACTCAGTAGGGACCCCAAAACAACAAAGGTACACCACTAAGAAATACACGAAGCATACGACAAAGGAAACACACGAAGTACACCATAAATTAAAGACACAAAGTACAATCAATATAGTCAACTCAAATAGGTATAAGTCTAAATCACGAAGAGAAGTATTTCCAGTTGTAGACCATAGGTCCCTTAGTATCTAATGACACTAGAAGTGTTGATGGCACACAGAGCATCGTTGGAACACATAGTGTCAATGGTGCACAAATATTTAGTGGTGTAAAGAGTGTCAATGTTTCATGGAGAATATGTGGTTCCCAGATCATTGATGGCGCATGGAGAATTGATGGTTCAATGAAGCATCAATGACGCACAAAGCGTCGATGGTGCACGACGCGTCGATGGTGCACGACGCGTCGATGGTGCACGGCGCGTCGATGGAACACGACTCATTCATGGAGCATGACGCGTTGATGGTGTAAGGGGATTCAATGGAGCATGTCACATCGATGGAGCATGCTGTGTCGATGGTGCACAGTGCGTCGATGGCACACGATGCGTCGATGGTGCACGACACGTCGATGGTGCACGACGTGTCGATGGCGCACAACGCGTCGATGGTGCACGATGCCTCGATCACTTACAAAGCATAAATAAATGGTTCATAGATAATCGATGGATCATAGAGTGTCAATGGCCCACAAAATGTTGATGGAACATGAAGCCTTGATGGCGCACAGAGCATCGATGAGTCAAGCAGTCCCCCAAGTCACATAGTCACAACTAGCTGCAGGATTCTGCTTGTACTGCACTTATTCAAGGAGAACCTACTCCTCAAGACATTAGGTCGTATACCAACTTCCACAAAAACTCAATTGGAGTATCTAAAAAGGATGATATCATCACAAGGGTTCCAACACTACAAACAACTTATCAAATGGATACATGGTTTAAAAGATATGTCCAATTTAGTAAAAAGGTTCTGGTTTGGTCCGAGTCCGCCCGACACGATTCGACTGACCTGACCTGACCTGGTTCGACTGACCAAAAATGACCCGGTTAGTCTAGGATGGAGTGGCCTGGTTCACCCATCCTGGCCTGCCACATGCGGGCCGACTTGTTTAGGGCACAACTCGGTCGTGCACTCCCAATCAATACGACCGCCGAGTTCAACATGGATGACACCGCGTCCCACCCCTAGTCCCGCGGCCCTGTTGCCATGGAGTCATCCTCTAACATGGACTCTAAGATACGTCTCACCACATCCACCACTGTGGCCTCCTACCATGGTGCCTGTCCACCGCCCACGACCTGTGTCACCGTAGGATCCTCCTCCAGCACAATCTCACTAGGCTGTGGCTGTGAGCCCCGTTGGAACCCGAACTCCCACCGGGCCGCTCACTACACTCGCCACCGGCCACCCTTTTAGTGGACCACCATTCGTTGTGCCCTCCACTGTGAGCCACCACTTTCTTTCTGTGCTCCCACCACACCTCCATAATGCTATCACAGATCAAAACCTTCAGTCTCATATCATTACTCCATGGTTTGTGGGAATAACGATCGATCATTCACATATGGTTTCAAAGGGAGAAGAATTCATGAAGAACATGATCAATTTAGGGGAGAGATAAAGCACATGAAAACCCATATAATGGATCTCTTCCTTGTTCATGTCAGCCTTGATCCATTCATGTTAGCGGGATCACGAAGAAACTAAATAACCACCAAGATCTATTCCCTTTAATCTTGTAATAAATTAACCATCCCATAAGAACTATCGAAAAATGGATCAACTTGTTCGTGGATTGGTCCATGTTCATAATTTGATTATAAGAAGGGTAAAAAGAAATTACAAAGAGATCGACACCCTACCTCGATGATTGGATCAGTTGTTGATGAAGAACGAAGGTCTGTGTCGTCGTCAATCCTTGATCCGTTGGTGTTCATCGTTGAGAGAGAGCTTCCTTCTACTTGCCTTAGAGGAATTATAGGGTTATGGTGATAACCCTAAATTCCTTTGACATGGATTATTAAAAAAGAAAATAAACTTTCATCACATCAACACGTAACATCCAAATAAAATATTTTTATTAAATATTTTAATGACGTTCACGTCCAAAAACTAACTTTCACCCTCAACCCGCACCAGTCAAGGTTTGGCCCCACCTAAGGAAAACACTACCTTATGAACTGAACGGTGATATCATATTTATAATTCGAGTTACAGTTTATGAGTTATTAGGGTTTCAAAATAAAATAATTTTTATTTAATTATTTTATTTATAGTTATGCCCATGGTAGATTGTTTTACAGATGACCCGCACCGACCAAGGTTAGGCTGCGCCTAGGGTAAAGCCACTACTCTGAGATCGACGATGCCCTAATATTTCTGATTTAAACACTTGTTTAAGAGTTATTTCACTTTTTTATAAAAGTCACACACACATGCTATTAAAAACTTAACATTTTTCAAACAATCATTCCAGACACCCCGGGCCTCAGAATCACACACCTTCTTAGTGAATGGTCTTGAAATTTTACCAATTAATTTATAAAAATAATATCAAAGAAAATTATAGTCATTACATTCTCTCCACCTTAGGGATTTATGTCCTCGAAATCCAAAATAAGGGCTACTCAAAAATATTAGTGTACTAAGTACGAATCCGAGCCTCCTGCTCCCAAGTGCTCTCCTAGATATTCTCATACTTCCAATGAACGTGCACTATAGGAATTGAATTCCCATAAAGGATCCCCTCTTGTCGATCCTTGATCTCAAATGGGTAATCCACAAAATTCTCCCTCTCATCAATGTCCAGCTCGTCCCAATTGATGATGTGCAATGGATTATGCACGTACCTTCTCAATTATGACATGTGGAAAACATCATGCACCCAGTGTAACTATGGGGGTAGAGTTAGGTGGTATTCCACCTTTCCAACTATACTCATAATCTGAAAAGGTCCAATGTATCTCAGAGATAACTTGCCACCCCATCCAAATCTCTATAATCCCCATCGAGGTGAGACTCGAAGGAACACATGGTCTCCCTCCTCGAACTCCAAAGTCATCTGCCGCCTATCAACATAGGACTTCTGACAGATCTGTGTAGTCTAATCCACTCCTGGATAACCTAAACCTTCTTTGTAGTTGCCTGTACCAACTCCGGGCCCTTGAGTGTTGACTCTCCTGGGTATTTCCAGTAAAGTGGCGACCTGCAGGGCCGCCCACACAAGGCGTCAAATGGTGCCATACCAATGGTGGAGTGGTAGCTATTCTTGTACACAAAATCCACCAGTGGTAAGTGATACTCCCAATTGTGGCTAAAGTCTAGGATTCAAGAACATAGCATGTCCTCAAGAACCTGGATGGACCTATATATATGTCTATCCATCTGGGGATGAAATGCAATGCTCAAGTGTAGCTGAGTCCCAAAAATATCTTACAATACCTTCCACAACAAGGATGTAAAGCGATCATCACGATCCGAGACTATCATCGGTGGGACTCCATGGAGTCGAACTATCTCCTACATGTAGAGGCATCCTAAGATCTGTACTGAGCTCTACTCATGGATCAGTAGGAAGTGGTTCGACTTGGTGAGTTGGTCGATGATCATCCAAATGGCATCATGTACCCTAGAAATGCGTGGTAAACCCATCATGAAATCCATTGATATCCCATACCACTTGCACTTTGGAACCTCAAGTGGTTGGGTCAAACCCGTTGGAACCTGGTGCTCTGATTTTACTTACTGACAAGCGAGGCACCGAGAAATGAATTCTTCTACCACCTTCTTTATCCCTGGACACTAGAACTAATGTTGGAGGTCCTGATACATCTTTTCCACTCCTGGATGTACCACCAAAGGGGAAGTATGTAAATCCCTCAATACCTCCTTCTACAACATCACTGGTACTACTGTGCATCCTCTGAAAAGAATAATGTGCTCCCCACCTTTAGAATATCTATTAGGGGAATTCCCTATGGAAATTTGATCACATGTAGCCTCATAGTTAGTGTCTTCGAGTTTTGCTTCTTTAACTCAGTGTAAGAGTGGAGGGGTGAGAACCATCGAATGGAGGAAAGATGCTCCATCTCCATCCAAAAAGGATATCTATAATGTGACCAACTGCTCCAACACCTCATTCAGTAACTGCAAGATGGATCTTCTGCTGAGGGTGTCTGCCACTACGTTCCCCTTCCCAGGAGTATATAAAATCTCAAAGTTATAGTCCTAGAGGAACTATAACCATCTTCTCTATCTCAAGTTCAGATCATTCTAAGAGAAGATATACTTGAGACTCTTGTGGTTATAGTAGATGGTAAACTGCTTGTACATCAGTTAGTGTCGCCACATATTCAATACACAGACTACCACTCCTAGTTCAAGATCATGGGTCACATATTTCTTCTCATGCTACCTCAACTAGATTGAACCATAGGCAATCACCGCTTTCCCATGCATCAAGAAACAACCAAGACCGGTCCCTGATGTATCACAGAACACCATGTACTCAACCCCCTCTTCTGGTAATCTCAAGATGGGGGTGCTCTTCAACCTCTGCCTTAGCTCCTGGAATCTCTGATGACACTTATTTATCCACAAAAGGGTCCCCCTTCTATGTCAAGGACTTAAAGGGTGATTCTACCCTAGAAAATTTGGTTACAAACCTATGATAGTACCCAGACAAACCCCTGAAACTCTATACCTCGGTAACACTCTTGGGTGGCTCCCAAGAAAGCACCACTTCAATCTTCACCGGATCTACTGAAACTGCAACCTCTAAAATGACATGTCCTAGAAAGTGAACCTACCGAATATATAATTGACACTTTGAAAACTTCCTATAAATTTAGTGCTCTTAGAGTGTGTCCAAGAGCATCCTCAAGTGTACCACATGCTCCTCCTCAGATGCCAAGTACACCGGGATGTCATCAATGAAGACCATGATGAACCAGTCTAAGTAAGGCTGAAAGATCCTATTCATGAGTCCCATGAACACTAATGGGGTGTTCATCATGATAAATGACATCACTAAGTACTCGTAGTGGTAGTACCGACATCTAAAAGCCGTCTTCGGGATGTCCTCATGCCACACTCAAAGTTGGTGATTGCTATATTTGAGGTCTATCTTTGAGAACCACCTCAATCCCTTCAGATGATTGAAGAGTTCATAAATTATCGGTAGTGGATAATTATTCTTAATGGTCACATGGTTCAGGAACTGGAAGTCCACACATAACCTCAAGCTACTGTCTGCCTTCTTGAAAACCAACACTAGGGCTACCCAGGGTGAAACACTAGGCCTCACAAAGCCCTTCCTCTACAAGTCTTCCAACTATTCCCTAAGTCCACAAAGCTCTAAGAGAGACATCTGATATGCAGGTTTGGATATAAGTTTCATCCCAGGGTATAGATAAATGCAGAAATATACATCCCTATGGGGAGGTAATCTAGGGACATCCTCAAGAAAGAGATCCTCATACTCCACCACCACTACATGAAACTGAGGACTCATCTCATAAACTATGCCGAGGGTCAGGCTAGCCAATTTATGTGTGATCGGTTAAACCCTCCTATGTGTAAGTTTGTCTTGTGCTACATGTGCTTACTTTTTTCCAAAAAAAGAAAACATGGTCTTATCTCTGTATAAACACCGCACTTTGTGCCTAAAACAGTCAATTTGGGCATGGATTGTGGATAACCATTCCATACCAAGGATTACATCGTAAGTCCTAGATGCTACCACCGAGAGATCCCAACTGAAACTCTCTCCCCCAAGAGTAAGGGAACACTATCGGAACTAATGCGTGATCATACAATCTCCTTCCATAGAAGCCTCTAAGTGTATGGATCGAGTCAATGGTTCAACTAGAATATCTTTGTCTTGAACAAGGGTCATGGTGATAAAAGAGTGACTAGCACCTGTTTTTATCAAAACTATAGCTAGGGTGGAAAAGATACAGATCATACCTCTAATAAATCTCTAGAGAATTGAGGTCTTAAGCCTCAATTTCCAAAAGATGTCCTCATCCCTATCCACTAGCTCCCTAATCCCATGGTGGATCACCTGAGGGTGGTGGTGGTAGGACTTCAAACCTCTACCCACCTCCTGTTACCCGTATAGATCCTATACCACATATTTCACCTAGCAGACCACCCTTTTCCTTCCTTCTCCTCTTCCTCGATGGTCCCTCAACCATCACCTTATCGGTCATATGATGGTTCAGACAATCTCTATCCAGATGTCCCGAATTTCCGTATGATTAACACAACTTGTCCTTCGGCTGACTCACTCTACCTTGTGAGGCTCGCACTGCTGACCCTATGTCCTGGGGTCTCCCCTAAACTGTCTGATCCACTTGGATCCCCACATCATTTATCGGCTACCTACTACCAAAGATTCAGCTACCTGACACTCAGTGGTAGCTCCCACTGCCAGTGTCTGCTCTGCTAGAAAGCTATTTACTAGCAGAGCTTGCTCCAGTACCCTAGCATATATCAGAATGCTAAGGGATATCATGGATGCCCTGATATCCTAGCGTAGCCCCAAATTGAAGGTCCAAGCCCTAAATAATGGGTCCCTCACTATATCCATTGAGTATAGATAAAGATATGTAAATCTCTTTGAGTACTCTTCTACTATCTGGCTTCCCTACTACAGATGAAGTAGCACCTGCATATGCACAAAACATAATGTCACTGGGAATAACTCGTTCTTGAAGAGACGCTCAAAGTCTTTCCAAGTAAGATTCATATCCTCATGCGTCTAGATCAATAAGATCCACCATCTCCCCACTGATCCATGTAGAAGACTCGTGGCTAGGACTTCCATCTAGTCGAGAGGCGTCCTCAATAGGCAGAAGACATGTGTAACCGCCTCTAGCCAATCGTCAGCTTCCTGGGGGTCTAGATCACCCCTAAACCTGGAAGGTCGCTATCTATGGAACTCTTGCAATGAACTCATCCTACATGAATCCTCTAACAGTAATTATGGTAGTAACTTCTTCTCTTTGGGTGGTGGTATCACTAGTACACCACCCGGGGGTGATATCTCCGATACTGGTCCCTGTACTGATGCCTCATCGCTAGGAGGATCGTCCTCATGATCATGCATCATAATCCTAGCTAGATATCTGCGTAGAGGCATCCTGAAATAGATCAATATGTAGCACAATAAATAGAGTATACCTAGTGAGCCGACACTGAATCAAGAAGGACATGAGAATACACTCAATTCTATATAATTCATGTACTGTTATTTTCCATACAACCAGTGCTTTCATGTACCGAGTCAGAAAGTAGAATTTAGAGTCTTGGTGTATGGATACATCAGTCATCACACTGACACTGGATTCGCTAGTCTGAAAGCCAAACTTTAAAGACACCACACTATTGACCCAACTCAATCTCACAGAATCTTGGTTCGTTAGGTAGAACCGACCACCTTTGACACTACTATGTCATGACCTGTCTCCTAGGTCCCATGTTGTGACTACCCCAAGCTAGCCTCCAATAGGCCAGATATTGATGTCTAGCACCGAGTAGGCATATCCCACAAGTGGGATGCATTTTCCTAAGTACCTGTACACACACACCCATCTCCAATCCCAAAAGTGTTGAACTAAAAACACTAAGTAAACAAATTCATACCTCTAAGATACCAACAACAGAGTACAAAAATAAAAAAACTGAAAGTGAATGGGGACAGAATATAATCCCAACCAAAAGGAAAAAAATACAAACATCTGAATCTCATCTGTAGAAAACCCTACTTAAAGGGTAGGTACAGAAATAGCTGTTTGAATTTTCTGAAGCACACCTCGTATGTCAGGCCTCTCTCTAAGCACCACTTGGCCCCAGTACACCGAGGAATCCATCAAACCATCAATCGTCTACACAATAGATGACACATGTGGGCACAACCTGTGCAAGGGTGAGTAAAGCAATACTCAGTTGGGACCCCGAAACCACAAAGGTACACCACTAATAATTACATAAAGGATACCACAAAGGAAACACATGAAGTACACCACAAAGGAAACACATGAAGTACAATCAATATGGTCATCTCACATAGGTATAAGTCCAAAGAATGAAGAGAGGTATTTCCATTTGTAGTCAATAGGTCCCTCAGTTTCTAACGACAATAGAAGTGTTGATGGTGCATGTATCATCATTGGTGAATGAAGCATCAGTGGCACACAAAGAGTCGGTGGTGCACAGAGTGTCGGTGGTGTATGGAGCGTCGATGGCGTATGGAGCATTGGTGGCACACAGAGCTTTGGTGGCGCACAGAGCTTTAGTGGCACATAGAGCATTGGTGGCGAATAGAGCGTCGGTGGCGCACAGAGTGTCAGTGGAACACGGAGCTTCGATGGCACACGGTGCTTCGGTGGCGCACAGAGTGTTGGTGGTGCATGGAGTGTCGGTGGCACATGGAGCGTTGGTGGAGCATGGAGCATTAGTGGAACACGGAGTGTTGGTGGCGCACGGAGCGTCAGTGGCACATGGAGCATTAGTGTCGAGACCCGTATGCAATGACTCCATCATCCTGCATAAGCAAAACTCCCAGCCTGATACCTGATGCATCACAGTAAACAATATAGCTCTTTCCCAACTCTGTAAAGACTAGTATCAGTGCTAAATTCAACCTCCCTTTCAGATCCTGAAAGGCTGACTCACAAGAATCTGACCATAAGAACTTCGCCCCCTTCTTAGTTAGACTCGTAAGTGGTGCTGCTAAGCATGAAAAGTCCTGTATGAAATGTCTATAGTATCCAGCCAGACCTAGAAAACTCCGCACCTCAAATATTTTCTTCGGATGATCCCAGGAAACTACAGCTCTCACTTTCTCTGGGTCTACTGATACTACTACCTCTGAGATAACATGAACCAAGAAGTGAATCTGATCCATCCAAAAGTGTCACTTTGAGAGCTTAGCATATAACTGATGCTCCCTTAGTGTACTCAAAAAAATCTCAATATGGGTAGCATGGTCATGTCGAGTGTGAGAGTACACCAAGATATCATACACAAAGACCACCATGAAGGAATCCAAGTATGGATGGAACACTCGGTTCATCAGTTCCATGAAATCTACAGGCACGTTCGTGATAACAAACGGCATAACCAAGTACCCATATAGACCATACCTACTCCATAAGGATGTAAGAGGTATATCTGATGGCCAAACATGAAATTGATGATAACTAGACCTCAAGTTAATGTTTGAGAACACCTGGGCTCCTCAAAGATGATCAAAGAGATCATCAATCCTTGTCAAGGGATATCAGTTCTTAACCATCAACCGGTTCAACTTCCGATAGTCTATAAAAATCTTGAGGGTAACGTCTTCCTTCTTTGCAAATGGGATATGCGAACCCTAAAGAGATGTACTGGGTCAGATGAACACTTTCACTTGCAAATACTCTAACTGCTTCTTGAGCTCCTACAACTCAGGTGTAGCCATCCTATAAGGAGGAATGAACACTGGTTCCACTCCTAGCACAAGATCAATTGAGAATTCTACCTCACGTTCTAGAGGAAAACTTGGAAAGTCTTCTAGAAAGACATCTCTGAAACAATACACCACTGGAGGAAACTCTAACTGTGAAGTCCCCTGGTCATCCAGATAAAGATTAGAAATATGGGATGTAACTCCTCCCAACCCATGATGCTCTGGACCTGCTCTGCTCTCCTGGACATCCCACTTTCCCCTATGAAGAAAGGATCCACCCTTTGGTGATACAAAACTCACCCTAAGACAATAAAAATTGATGAATGACTGGAAAAGAACTATCCAGTCCATTCTGATAATGACATAATAGCTTGTCATCTCTAGGACATAGAGGTCCCATAAGAAGTGACACCCACCCACCTATAGAGGGAACTCTCTGCACTGACGTATACTATCCGTTCTAGTCCCCAACGGAGTGTCTAGTGTCAATATATTAGGAGAATAAAAGATGCAGAGCCCAAGGCTCTCCACGACAGAAACAGATATAAATCTATGGGAAGACCCTGTATCAAAAAGAGTATATGCTAAGACTAAGGCTACTAAGATTGTACCTTGAATGGTAGAAGGCCTGGGATCCTGATCCTGCTGGGTCTGCTCCACTACAAAAGTCTGACCTGTACCGTATCCCTATGACCCTGTCTGACCACTCTGAGCTGATCTGCCCTGATGTCGCTGAATACCGGGCGAATGGATACCACAACCACAACCTCCACCTAAGCCCGAATGTTCGGAATAACTTCAATTCCCAGACTGGTGAGAAACTGGTGGTGCTACTCCTGAACGAGGAGTCATAGAAGAACCCCTTTCACCAACTGCTGGATAGAAGATCTGACAGAAGCGCTGAAGATGACCCATATTTCCACAATATCAGCACTCCACTGGGTGTTTTGGGAAACGTGGCTTCGTATGCCCGCTCTTTCTGCACTGGTAACACACCACCTGGCTACTAGAAGAAGTGTCTCGCCTCCTTAGATCACCATGCAAAGACTCCCTGTGGCGCTTCCTACTGTCAGTAGGAGGAATAGTAACCCCGGATGTAGAGCCTCCCTGGCTCACAACTCTATAATCCCTCAGATTGCACTCTGTGATCAGCACTTGGTTGACTATAGAAGTGATAGAAGTCAATCAGAAGATGTTTACCTGTGATCGGATGTCATGCCTCAGACCATCCTCGAACTTCATTGCCATGAACAGCTGATCAACTCCTGGAATAGGCGTGAAGTGCTATATCTTGGTAAAGTGGGATGAATAATCCATAACAGAAAGAGTACCCTGCTCCAGACTCATAAACTCCCAGGCTTAATCGGCCCTCAGGGTCTCCGGATAGAAGTAATCAAAGAAGATGCGCTGAAGCTCATCCCACGTCATAACCTAGTGGCGTCCCACCTGCAAGATCACATCCCACCACCTATTGGAAGAGTCCCGAAGCATATAGGTAGCGAGATTGACCCTCCTCTCTGGAGGCATCTCTTGATGCTCAAAGATCATCAGCATGGCTTCTAGCCATGACTCTGCAGTCTGATGTCCTCCTTCCCGTGAGAAAGTGGGAGGATGTTGTTGCTGGAAGACCCGCGTCAAATCAGCCATCGACGGGGTAGGAGGTGGAACTCCCTGAAAGGTCTACATCATCCTCAAGAATCCCTCCTTGAACTATGAATCAACACCTATGTCAGGTACAACGGTTGGTGCCAAGGCTGGCACAACTGGAGGATAAGCAGGTAGTCTCTAATCGACCATGTCTGGTGTCTGATCACCGCCTGACAACTGGAATACAACCGGAGGAAGTATCAGTGGCATGACTCTGAAAGGTCAAGCACACACCTTAGATCAAGATATCAAGGACTTAAAACAAGGAGTGTAGTAAGGGAACAGGAGAAAACAAGCACTCAAGTTTTACAAAACATGACTACACAACGTGTACAATTCCTACACGGTGTGTTCACTGAAGTCATTCACATGGGTGTGTACTCCTGCCTAAACTGGTCATGTAACACCCCAAACATATGACAAGTTTTCTTAACACATGATGTGTACTTGAATCCTCTTCCCCTTCCCGAGTCCTTCTACACGGTTAATCCACACGACCCTCCTATGAAAAGACTACACGGGGTGTTCAAGATATACACGACGTGTACTAGACATGATTCACTTGGACCGTGTTGTTAGTGACACGGCCTGACACATGGCTCACACTACACAGTGTGTTCCAGACAGACACGACATGTATGAGAAAGGATAACACTGACCCGTGTTGTTCGTGACACAACCAGGTACTTGGGTCAGACTACATGGCGTGTTCAAGGTGGACATGGCATGTACGTGAAAGGGTAACACCAACCCGTGTTGTTCGTGACACGGCCGGGTACCTGGGTCAGACTACAAGGTGTGTTTAGATGGCACACGACATGTATTAGACACGACTCGGCCAACCTGTGTTGTTAGTGACATGGGTGGGCACGGAGTTGACACGACATGGTGTGTATTGATGATACACAATGTGTTCACTCCAGATTTTTCCCCATCCCGTGTCTCTACCCACACGGCCTATGAAACAGTAAGATACTACATGGTGTGTACATAAAGTACACAGTGTGTGCTTAAAAAACAGTTTATTCCCGAACAGAAGAACACACGGCATGTACTTAACATTACACGGTGTGTATTCTAGGTTTTTCCAGACAGTAAGCCTCATAAACTACTCCAGAACCCAGAAAACACTGAAATGAGAATTGAAAGTGCCAAATTCCGATCCGTGAGGGCACATACTCCCCGTGAATCAAGTTTGGAATCTTATACAAGTTATAACAAGGTAAACAAAGCAATGATCCACCAAATTATGGTCCATGAGGGCCCATAACACCTCAAGAATCAAAGTTTGGCATTAATTCAAGAAAATATCTACACAAAACAACACCCTATAAAACAACATGTATTTTTATCAAGGTAACTATCACAACAACATGCATATTTTACATATCATCTATCACAACAACATGAAATATCTAATGCATCCTAGATGGAATGAAAAAAATGCATGACATGTGATTTATAGAAAGTGCCTATATTATGAATGAGAAGGAATACCCTCATCTCATTGGGTTGCAACAAAAATAGAACCTAAATAACATCAACAATAATAGAACAAATCATGCGAATCGCTCAAAGTAAAATCAGATTAACTGTAATAATTGAAAAACCAAAAAAATTGAAATTTAAACGAGGTAGATTGGATTTTCCCTGTACACAAGTTAGCTACTCCCAGGAACATCTTATTACCAAGTACCTATTCCATCCTATACCTGAATAAGGCTCCAAACAGTAAGTCAAGAGAAAAGAAATCCTCTAATACCGCTTTGTAACGTCCCGATTTTGAAAGCCACCCAGAGGCGCCCCATACCCGGTTGGTCACATGGCCTCAAGCGCATTTCCCCAAACTCCAGAGGCTTTCAACTAGCAGTGAGGGCCTTGGGTGTGATAGTGGGGAAACTACGCCCTCATTGTAAGTGTATCTAGAGGAAGTAAAAAAATACATAAAAGAGCAGAAGTAGTAATAATATCATACAAGGATAAACAACAGAAGACTGAAAGTATAAATTGGAGAACATATATATAAAATGATGCATGATACATATGTCTAGGAAAACACCCAAACAATTCAAAATGTCAGAATACAATAGTGCTAAACCAAAGTGCAAAAGAAATCAGATAAACTCCTCAGCATCACAAGCCGTAGCTTGGTACCATGATCTCCAACTCCACAGCAAGTCAAATACTTGAAGTATAAGGGCGCTTTCCCTTATCTATACCTGCAACAATATAATATGTTTGGTCCCAAAATCATGACCCAAATAGGGTTTGAGACTAAATCCCAGTAGGCAACCACTTGAAGATCTGTGCCTAATAGTCAATGAGTATATGGATGGTAAAAGCACAGAAAGTAGTAAATAGGAAATCATTAAGCAGTAAACAATCCACAGTTTAAAGCATTCAAATCACCACATAGTATGCAACAACTAAACAAAGCAGATAAAACAACAGGTAACCCTCTGGGAAGTACCCACAACCTATCCCCTCTAGTCCTACCTAGAAACACAAGCAAGCAGCTAAACACAAGGTAACCCTATGAGAAGTACTCACAACCTATCCCCTATGGTCCTACCTAATAAGTACAAGCAACCCTCTGGACAGTACACTCAGTCTAACCCCTCTAGTTCAGCTTAAGCATAGACTCTCTAAGGAATCACTCATCATCAATTCCCCCTATAGTCTCATATTGATACTAAAGGTGCTCTGGGGAAGCACTCAACGTCACATTCCCCCTGTGGCCCGCGTCGAGGAACTACAGACACTCTGGGGAAGCACTCAATGTCAATTCCCCATGTGGTCTCACATCGTAAATTATAAAAGACACTCTGGATAAGCCCTTACATCCATACTCTCTATGGTCTATATGTAAGGGTTGGTGTCCTTAGAACCAACTATTTTGTACTTTGATTACATAAATGTACACTTATTATATATTGTTCATTGTTCTACATGACTATAATATAATAATATCCTGGAATATTTGTTGCATTGATAAGGTCATGGTAGATCCCCGCTATGATGAGAACCTTGAAATTCTATAACAATATTCGTAAATAAATTTCTACAGTTGGATGACATACTTTGATAGGATAAATAGTATACAAACTGTCATGTGCGAGTACTTGTAAGAAGATGAGACTCTCTCTCATGTAGTTTTCACTTGGTAATCTCCAAGATGGGAGATTATGAGAACAGACCCGCTAGTAGAAATTCTGCATGTCTTGGTGTCATCGGACAATGCTATCTATGAACGTGTGTAACAGTCCTTAGGCTGGAATATTATCATTAACTCATGTCATGACTCACGCACTTAGATTTGCTGACGAAAACCGTCATAAAGAGAGTTGGTGGGAAGTAGGGTACGTTGGGTTCATCATGAATGGCATGTTATTAATGGATAAGTTGAGGAAGGATTTTTCCCTTCTATATTTATGGAAGTAGATATCTCGGTCCCTTTGATTGAAATAGAACTTTCGAACAAATTTCATGGCTATGGTGACACGATGAGTTTATTTTTGAAGTCAAAGAATGAAAGATCAAGCATATAGGTTTATGACACTGCCATGAAACCTGCTTGATGAGATATTGAGACAAAGGGATTAAATTACACACTAAGCATTTGTATGATGTGACACGTCAATGCAGAGTAAACTTCTTTCTCTTGGGTGCCTTGACCCATTTCTAGAGAGTAATCTTGGACTTTAGGTAAGCCCTCATAATTCCAATGAGAAAGAGGCCTAGAGGGTCACACACTAAGTGTATCCAAGTATCTCAAGTAGAATAAAGATTATTCCCATACGTGGTTTAATAATTATTCATGGAAGCCTAAATCATTTTAATGTTGGAGGAAGAATAAAATGAAAACAAGTACACACCATGTATTAATGATTACACGCCGTGTAGTTTTTATTTTGAAAACAAGTACACACCGTGTATTATTGAATGTACACACCGTGTAGTTTTCATTTTGGAAAGGAAATGAATAAATGAAAGAAATATATACACGCTGTGTACATTAAATGTATATTCCGTGTAGTTTTCAATGAAAAACAAGTACACGCCATGTATTTATGATTACATGCCGTGTAGTTTTTCTAGTCGGGATTTTGAGGAAATAATATAATTTTATTAAATGATATTTATTATAATCAGTGTGGGCGCATGTCAAGGAATTAATGACTCAACATGGGGGTTTTCAAAAGAGTTAATGAAATAAATAAAACGGGTAACTTGTTTATTTATTTTCATAACTTTACAACCTCAAACCCGATTATAAATATCCTCACAACCCCAACTATTTTCCGAAGATAATCGTTGTGCACAACAATTCTGGAGAATTCCTTCAAGACCGAGAGAAACCATTCCTCCAAGAACGCTCTCAAGACCGAGAGAGATCCTCCTCCATCAGATCAAAATGATCTAAGGCGGACAACCAAGCAAAGGTTTCTCCATGCTAGCACCCGGAGAATCCTTTGGCGACATCCAGAGATATGTGGTGCATGTGTGGATCAATGTTAGAGGAAGTATACCCTTGGATTCTGCGATGCAATGACAAATCACATAGGAACGTGATCAGAAATTTCAACGAAGAAAGAACATCCAAAAATTACTTCTTGTCAATTAATTAAATTAATTATAATCAACCTGTGATGGTCCTCATTTGTGGTTCTGGGACCATCCTTCTTCTTTGTCTATTTCTGTGATTCGATCCATGGAGACTGGCATTTATCGTCATATTGATCCCAGATTGATCATTGATAATGACAAAAAGCCAAGTGGGAATATCCAACCATGACCTTCTGTTGTGCCCGGAACCTTCAATTGGTATCAGAGGGAGGTTACAACATTGATTATAGTTATTTAATTTTCGTTGATAATTTATGCATTTATATTTGATTCAATTCAAGATAAATCGTTCTATAAAACTGAATGAATGAGATCTATTCTTCCTCCTTTGTTTCTCGATTCACATAATAGAAATGACCTTTAAATTTTAATTTTTATTAAATTAAAAATGAGGAACTCATCCAAAGGATCTTCTCTTTCTGTCTGTAAAACACAAGAATACACGACGTGTAGTGAAAACTACATGCTGTGTACTTAGGTTCAACGAACCGATACTGGTCCGCCAAACCATGCAGTGTGAATTGAGTATACCTGAGTTTTATTACACCATGTTGACCATAATTGAACAATGCGTGGAAACTGGCATACACGACGTGTATGTTGAATCAACACACCATGTAGTCTGATCCAGCCCAAGCGAAACCGTGTACAAGGAGAATCCGTGTTCTGCGTACACAGGATTTCCAGGCCGGTAAATACATAACAAGGAAGTACACGCTGTGTTAGATTAATCTACATGCCATGTACTCCAAAATTTCCAAAGTACAGAAAACACGCTAAATCCCCTGGAATGTACTTTGGATAAAGGGTGAAAAATACATGGTGTGTAGGCTATATTACACGCCGTGTACTTTCCAGAAATGGAATTCACCAGGTTTCCTCCAAAAGTACAAAGACCTGTACAAGGAATATGGATGAGAATAATCTCAAAGAAATTCAGATTGGAATCTAAGATAAATAATTGATTAATTATAATATCATAATTAATTGAATTCAAGCGTGACTTATCTTGAATAAATAGAACGATTAAAATAAATTGACTGCTAAATATGTGTAAATGTCGTTGCATGCTATGGATGATCATGAGCTAGACCAAGGACCCTTTTTATGTGTGTATAGTTTCATTTAAATTTGTTTAATTTAAATTTGTTGGCCTGCGAGCCTTCTTCTAATAAAATGTAGGGCCTGCGTGCCCATGGGTTTTTTAAATGTAAACCCCATGTAATGGAGTGTAACGTCCCTAACCCGGGTGCCATGCAACGGGTGCCCCAAAGATGGTTCACCACAAGACCTCAAGTTCATTTCCCCAAACACCAGAGGCTTTCGACTAGTAGCGAGGCCCCGGGTCTGATAGTGGGGAAACTATGCCCTCATTTTTCAAAGTGTAGCGTAGCGGAATACAAATAAAACATACAACAACAGCAGAAGCAGTAAACATACACAACTGAAATAAACTACAGCAGTGGATATAACCAACAATATATAAATGATGATGCTACATGTTTCAAGTTCTAAGAAAGCAGCCAGAACATGTTATACATCAATACAGTACAACGAAATATAGAGTACAACAAACAAGAAAAACAGCTGGCAGCGGCATCGTGATCCTAGGCTCGGTCCCATGCCCTCCTACTCCCATGAAACAGTCAAGTACCTGTATAGGGACTCTTTCCCCTATCTACACCTGTAGAAACGTAATATGTTTGGGCCTAAAAGCATAACCCAAACAGGGTGTGAGAAATATATCTCAGTAGGCACCCACCAAAGGCCTGTGCCCAACTGCGTGTAAGCATGCAACAATAGTGTGCAGTAGTAAAATGCAATAAATTAAGCAGTACTTAAAAGTAACTCATTACTAGTTACATTTCCATTTTATTATCCATTTAATCCATTAAATATAAGAAATCACCACAGTAAATTTCTAGTAAACAACTAGTATCCTCAGACACATAAACTCTTACCCTCGAGTAACGAGTATCCAACACAAGAATCTGCCCTTAGGTATAACAAAGTTTTTCCCTTAGGTGTAGGTAGTGTCTCCCACAGGCACAAAATCAGCTGCCCACAGGCACAGAAGAAGTTTCCCTCAGGTCGAAATAACTACTTCCCACAGGCTAAATAGTGCAGTGCCCACAGGCTAATCACGACAACGCCCTCAGGATAAACAGGTAACCGGGCCATGCCCAACATATCAAAATGCAGTAAAAAAGAAATTCCCGTCAAGGAAATTCTACAATCACTACATTTAAGGCATACCCTCAGGTATCCTGGCTAAACAACTAAACAGTGAAACACACCCCCGGGGTGGTTCCGGATCCGAGAAACGATCCCAACCAGCATTTTATTATCACAATTTAATCACCTATGCAATTCTAGGCATTAAATATAGCAACGGCCTCAGCCACATGACACCCCAACATGGGTTCGTGGCATGAAAAAATGCACAAAACCGCATGACAGTTGGAAATTTACACCAAGCCACCTACCTTATGCGCCAACGAACGTTATACCTGAATGCTGACTCCAGAAACGACCAAGAACGGCGTAGATCTGATGAAGAACAAAACCCATTCAAATGTAAATAACTTACGTTAGGGAAAGAATTGGTAAGAATGGTACCAGGAGAGGAGAGGGCTTACCCGTGCGGTTCCAACGAAATCGTCCGAAGCCGAAACAGATTCCAGATGAACGCCCGATGGATCTTCAAAGATCCGGCCTCCTCCTTTGGATCCAAAATGGTTCAAGAGTCTCCTCTGCCAAATGAGGAGGCTACTGCCTATTTTAAGCCGAAAAAACAAAGTACACGACATGTAATTCTGAGTACACAGTGTGTACTTCTTTCATTTAACTGTTCATTTGGAGGCACCGCCACACTATTCATCCGTCGACATGAGTAAACGACATGTACTGTTGTCCAGCTGGCGGCGACGCCACCACCTTATTATTTAAGCCTGCCGACTGGCTACACGACATGTAAGGTACCACTACACAGCGTGTAGTCGGTTCCTACACCCCTCGTCGCCAACATGGCTACACGCCCCGTGTACTCATCCCAACACGGCCAAAAGTACATGGCCTGTGGAAAAAGTACACGACGTGTAGTTCCAAAATTTAGGATTTTCCCCTATTTTCCACATTTTCTCAAAAACACCTAAGGAAAAGAAAAAAGAAGAAGCCCGTACCTCAAAAATAAGAACCGAGTTCTTATAAACTTCCCCCCTTATAACAATTCGTCCCCGAATTTCCCTTCCAAGGGTGGCGAAGATAAAGCTCAGAACAACTCTGGCCACTAAGCACGTACGTCGGCCTACCGCTCCCAGGTCTCATCCTGCACTCTGCCATGCTGCCATAGCACCCGTACGAGAGGAACTGACCGACCTTGGAGAACCTTCATGCTCCTATCAACGATACGGATCAGATGCTCCTCAAAGGACACATCATGCTGAAGCTCAACCTCCTCTGGATGAAAGGCATGAGACGGGTCTAGATGGTAGCGACGCAACTGAGACACGTGGAAGACATCGTGCATGGATCGATACCGCTGCGGTAACTGCAACCGATAGGCAACCAGCCTGACTCTCTCCAGAATCTCAAATGGTCCCACATACCTTGGTGAAAGCTTACCCTGTATCCCGATCCACTTGTGTCCCAGCCTCGGCAAAACACCCAAGAAAACCTGATCCCCGACCACGAACTCCAAAGGTCATCTGCAGCAATCAGCATAAGACTTCTGACGAGACTGCGCGGTAGCCATCTGCTTCTGAATCAACCAGACCTGCTCAGATGTCTCTTGCATGAGCTATGGCCCTAGTAAAGCTGCCTCACCTGCCTCTAAACAGCACAAAGATGACTGGCATGGCCTACCATATAAATCCTCGTATGGTTCCATCTCAATATTTTCCTGAAAACTATTGTTATAGGAAAACTAGACTAAGGGTATATGCTTCTCCCATGAGCCCCCAAAGTCTAGGACGCATGCGCGGAGCATGTCCTCTAGCACTTATATCGTCCGCTCTGACTGGCCATCTGTCTGAGGGTGGTGTGCTGTGATCAGAAGCACCTGTGTACCCAGCACCCTCTGAAAACTCTTCCAGAAATGAGATGTAAAGCGGGAATCCCTATCTAAAACGATAGAATGAGGGACCCCATGAAGACGTGCGATCTCTCGGATATACATCCTTCCGAGCTCGTCCACACCGAAGGTCTCCTTGATCGGTAAGAAGTGAGCTACCTTTATGAGTCTGTCCACAACAACCCACACAACGTCATTACCTTGAGGTGACCTCGACAATCTCGTCATGAAATCCATCACGACATCATCCCATTTCCACTCTGGAATGGGTAACTGCTGTAACAGTCCAGCTGGTCTCTGATGCTCTGCCTTCACCTGATGACAGGTGGAACATCTCGTAACAAACCCAACTATCTCTCTCTTCATACACGACCACCAGTACTGACGTCTCAAGTCTCGGTACATCTTGGTAACACCGGGATGAACTGCCCAAGCTGAATCATGAAACTCCCGCATCAGATCCTCGCGTATATCCCCTGGAACCCATACTCGTCCATGGAAACACAAAACTTCATCATCGCCTATCTTCCAACCGGGAGGTGGGTCCTCACTTGCCACCGACTCCCGTAGAACTAGGCCTTCTGAAATTGATAGCTGCCTCATCCTCACTCTGTCCAGGAGGGTAGAAGTCATAGATAACGAGGAAAGATAAGTCTGCCCCTGACTGTCGTGCACCTCTAGATGCATCTCAGAGAACAAGGCCATGAGCTGCCACTCACCACTGGCCTCTTGCACTGCCTATATCCGAGTCTTCCTGCTCAATGCATCAGCTACTGCATTACCTTTACTAGGTGTATAGGTAAGCTCAAAATCGAAGGATTTTAGGTACTCAACCCACCTTCTCTGCCTCAGATTCAGGTCACGCTGAGTAAAGATATACTTGAGGCTTTTGTGGTCGGTGAAAACCACAAAATGCTCTCCCAACAGATAGTGTCTCCAACAGCACAACGCATGAACAACTGCAACCAACTCGAGATCATGCATCGGGTAATTCCTCTCATGTGGCCTCAACTACCGAGACCCGTACGCAACAACTCGATCGCCCTGCATCAAAACTACTCCCAGCCCAATCCCTGATGCATCACAGTAAACTGTATAGCTCTTCCCCTGCTCTGGGAGTATCAGGATCGGTGCTGATGTCAACCTTCCCTTCAGGTCCTGAAAAGCTGTCTCACAAACTTCTGACCAAACGAACTTCACACCCTTCTTAGTCAGACCTATCAACAGTACTACTAAGTGGGAGAAGTCCTGTATGAAGCATCTATAGTAACCATCCAGCCCTAAGAAACTCCGTATCTCAAACATGTTCTTAGGCTGCTCCCAGGAAACTACTGCTCTCACCTTCTCTGGGTCTACTGCAACTACTGCCTCTGAGATAATGTGACCCAGGAAGTGAATCTAGTCCATCCAAAAGTGGCACTTTGAGAGCTTAGCATATAGCCAATGCTCTCTCAGTGTACTCAATAAGTTTTCAAGATGAGTGGCATGGTCGTGTCGAGTGTGAGATTACACCAAGATATCATCCACGAATACCACCACAAAGGAATCAAGATACGGATGGAACACACGATTCATCAGAGACATGAAAACCGCTGGCGCGTTCGTGAGTCCGAATGACATAACCAAGTACTCATACAGACCATATCTGCTCCGAAAAGCTGTAAGCGGTATATCCGATGGTCTCACGTGCAGCTGATGATATCCGGATCTCAAGTTAATCTTTGAGAACACTCGTGCTCCACGAAGCTGATCAAATAGATCATCTATCCTCGACAAGGTATATTGGTTCTTAACCATCAAATGGTTCAGCTTCTGATAATCCACGCAAAGTCTGAGGGTACCATCTGCCTTCTTCACAAAAAGGACCGGAGAACCCCAAGGAGAAGTACTGGGTCAGATAAAACCCTTTGCTTGTAACTCCTCTAACTGCCTCTTGAGATCCTGCAACTCATGCGTGGCCATCCTATACAGAGGAATGGACACCGGTGCTGCTCCTGGCACAAGATCGATAGAGAAATCCACCTCACGCACCAGAGGTAGACCTGGAAAGTTGTTCGAGAAGACATCCCTAAAACGATCAACAACCGGGGGGAAGTCCATCTGACAAGTCCCCTGAGCATCCAGATACAAGCTTGCTATCTGGGCTGCGACTCCACCTCGCCCATGATGCTTTGGTTCAGCTCGACTCGCCTGAACATCCCATTCTCCCTTGTATAGAAACTCTCCGCCCTCTGGTGACGTGAAACACACCCTGCGACGATAGCAGTCTACAAAGGCTCTAAAGGGAACCAACCAGTCCATCCCGAGAATAACGTCATAGCTCGTCATCTCTAAGACATAGAGGTCCCAAATGAAGTGACACCCACCAACCTCAAAGGGGCACTCCTTGCACCGAGGCACACCAGCCGTTCTAGTCCCCAAAAGAGTGTCTAGCATCATGATATCAGAAGAAGTAGAAACACAGATCCCAAGGCTCTCCACAACAGGTACATATATGAAACTATGTGTAGCACCCATATCAAAAAGTACTGAAGACAAGACAGAAGCTACTAGAATAGTACCTCTGACTGTAGAAGGTTCAGGATCCTACTTCTGCTGGGTCTGTTGCACTGCATATGTCTGCCTAGTGCCGCGGCCCTGCGACACAGCCTAGCTACCCTGAGCTGTCCCACCCTGCTGCCTCTGTGATCCTGGTGTCTGGCTACCATGGCCACGACCACCATCTCTACCTATACGCCCTGATGTATTACAGTTCCCGGACTGGTAAGAAGCCACTGGTCCTGCTCCTACATGCAGAGTCTGCACAGAACCCCTCTCACTAGCCACTGATGGAAATGCCCTGCAAAAGTGCTGCAAGTGACCCAACTTGCCGCAAGCTCAGCACTCCACTGGGTCTCGTGGACACTGCGGTCTCTTGTGCCCCTCTCTACCACACCGGTAGCACATAACCTGACCACCTGAAACATTCTTCTGACTGGTACTGCCGCCCTGAGATAAGTCCATCTGTCTCTTCCTCTTGCCAGCAGAAATAATACCAGTAACTGGTGCTGAACCGCCCTAGCCCACACCACTAGATTCCCGCAAGTTCCTCTCTATAGTCAACGCCTGGTTCACAATCGTGTGTACAATAGGCAACCTGAAAACATTCACCAGCACTCAGATGTCATAACTAAGACCATCCTCAAAACGCCTGGCTCTCAACGTCTCATCACCCACCAGCACGGGTGTAAAGCGCTGAAGCTCGGTGAAATGAGCAGAATAGTCCATCACTGACATAGCGCCCTACTACAGATTCATGAACTCTCGAGCTCTATCTGCCCTCAGCATCTCAGGAAAGAAGAATTCATAGAAGACTGCCTGAAAATCTTCCCACGCCATGTCCCTGTGATGCTCTGACTGGGTGGTAACATCCCACCACCTCTTGGTGGAATCACACAACATATATGTCGCGATCTTGACCCTCCGCCCTGGAGGCGTCTCAAGATGCTCGAAAATAGTCTACATCGACCCCAACCAAGACTCTGCAGCCTGTGGTCCGCCATCCCCTGAAAATTTAGGCGGATGCTGCTACTGAAAGATACGCGTCAGCTCGGCCATAGATGTGGCAGCCTGCGGTGCTCCCTAAAAGGTCTACATGAACTGCATAAAGCCTTCACGGAACTGCGCCTCCGCGCCAGTGCCCGGTATAGCAGCTAGAGCCGCATCTAGCTCTACTGGAGGATCAACTGGTAGCCCATGGCCCACCATCTCTAGAGTATAATCATCACCGCTCTCTTGGTGAACAACTCACGGTCGTCTAGGTGGCATGACTCTACAAGGTCAAAAGCGCACCTCAGATTAAATATTATTAAGATCGGAAAGTGAGGGAACCACAAGGAAACAAGAGGAAGAAAGCATTCAAAATTGGCAAAACAGGACTACACGATGTGTACAATGACTACACGACATGTACTTGACTTCCCTTACCCTTCCCGGGTCCTTCTACACGGCTAAGCCACATGGATTCAATCGAACAAAACTACATGACGTGTATAATATCTACAAGACATGTACAATGTTATTTCCCAACTACCCATGTCGTCTGTGACACGGACGACTACTCGGCTTAACACTACACGGTGTGTTACACTCGCACATGGTGTGTACACCACCCCGTTTCCCAGCCACATGGCTAACTCCACATGGTCTGTCCTCGGACCAGACTACACGGCGTGTCCCACAGGTACACGGCGTGTCTAGGGAGAGGTGAAACCGGCCCGTGTTGTTAGTTAAACGGCCGAGTCCCCAGGTCACACTACACGGCGTGTTCATCATTGACACGGCGTGCTGTACAGGAGTTCACCGACCCGTGTTGTTAGTTACACGACCGAACTCCAGGTCGCACTACACGGCGTGTTCACTAGGTACACGACGTGTTTTACCCAAGCACATACCTACCCCGTGTCGCCGCCCACACAGTTTGTGACACGGGAAGAGACTACACGGCTTTTACTCAAGGTACACGGCGTGTACTCAAAAAGTTCATTTTTCTTCCCAAACAGAAGAACACACACGGCGTGTATGAGGTCCTACACAGCGTGTATTCTGGGTTTTCTGGACAGTATGACTCAGAAACTTCCCGGAACCCAGAAAATACTAAAAACCAACACCTAAGTGTCAAATTCTGATCCGTGAGGGCCCATATTCCCCACGAATCAAAGTTTGACATCTTATCTATGTTCTAACCAATAAACAGTCAATGATCCACCAAATTCCGGTCAATGGGGGCCCATACTCCCCAAAAACCAAAGTTTGGCATCCATTCTATAAACAAGATCAAACAAACATACCATATCACAAGGCAGGTATTTATCAAGCAGCTATCACAACAACATGCTTTATTAGCACAACAAATATCACAATAACATTCGAATTTCTAATGCACCTACATGGCATGGAAACTATGCATGGCATGTGATATCTAGCATGTGCCTATATGATGCATGAGATGGAATACCCTCATATCATCAGGTTGCAACTAAATAGAAACCACAGATAAAATATAAACCACACAATCTCAAAGTGCGTCACCCAATGGTGAAAACATATCAACTGTAAATTGGAAAATCAATAAAATTTCAATCACGAGGTAAATTAGCTTTTCCCTGTACGTGGGTTAGCTACGCCCGGGCACAACTTATTACCAACTACCATTCGTCCTATCCCTGACTACGACTCTAAATAGTAATTCAAAGAAAAGAAACCGCTCTGATACCACTTTGTAACGTCCCGGACCCGGGTGCCACGCAACGGGTGCCCCGAAGCCAGTTCGCCACAAGACCTCAAGCGCATTTACCCAAACGCCAGAGGCTGCCGACTAGCAGTGAGAGCCCAGGTCTGATAGTGGGGAAACTATGACCTCATTTTTCAAAGTGTAGCGTAGTGGAATACAAATAAAACATACAACGATAGTGGAAGCAGTAAACATACACAACTGAAATAAACTACAGCAGTGGATATAACCAACAATATATAAATGATGATGCTACATGTTTCAAGTTCTAAGAAAGCAGCCAGAACATGTTATAAATCAATATAGTACAACAAAATACAGAGTACAACAAACAAGCAAAACAACTGGCAGCGGTATCGCGAGCCTAGGCTCGGTCCCATGCCCTCCTACTCCTCAGCAACAGTCAAGTACCTGTATAGGGACTCTTTCCCCTATCTACACCTGTAGAAACGTATTCTGTTTGGGTCGAAAAGCATGACCCAAACAGGGTGTAAGAAATATATCTCAGTAGGCACCCACCAAAGGCCCATGCCCAACTGCATGTAAGCATGCAACAATAGTGTGTAGTATTAAAATGAAATAAAGTAAGTAGTACTTAAAAGTAACTCATTACCAGTTATATTGCCATTTTATTATCCATTTAATCCATTAAATATAAGAAATCACCACAGTGCATTTCTAGTAAACAACTAGTGTCCTCAGACATGTAAACTCTTACCCTCGGGTAACAAGTATCCAACACAAGAATCTGCCCTCAGGCATAACATAGTTTTTCCCTCAGGCGTAGGTAGTGTTGCCCACAGGCACAGAATCAGCTGCCCACAGGCACGAAAGAAGTTTCCCTCAAGCCGAAATAACTACTGACCACAGGCTAAATAGTGTAGTGCCCACAGGCTAATCACGACAACGCCCTCAGGCTAAACAGGTAACCGGGCCATGCCCAGCATATCAAAATGCAGTAAACAAGCAATTCCCCTCAAAGCAATTCTATAATCACTACATTTAAGGCATACCCTCGGGTATCCTGGCCAAACGGATAAACAGTGAAACACACCCCCGGGGTGGTTCCAGATCCAAGAAACGATACCAACCAGCATTTTATTATCACAATTTAATCACCTATGCAATTATAGGAATTAAATATAGCAACGGCCTCATCCACACAACACCCCAACATGGGTTCGTGGAACGAAAAAATGCACAAAACTGCACGACAGTTGGAGATTTACACCAAGCCACCTACCTTATGCACCAAAGAACGTTATACCCGAACGCCGACTCCAGAAACACCCAAGAACGGAATAGATATGACGAAGAACAAAACCCATTAAAACATAAATAACTTACGTTAGGGAAAGAATTGGTAAGAACGGTACCAGAAGAGGAGAGGGATTACCCGTGTGGTTCCAACGAAATCGTCCGAAGCCGAAACGGATTCCAGAAAAACGCCTGGTGGATCTTCAAAGATCCGGCGTCCTCCTTTGGCTCCAAAATGGTTCAAGAGTCTCCTCTGCCAAATGAGGAGGCTACTTCCAGTTTTAAGACGAAAAAACAAAGTACACGGCGTGTACTTCTGAGTACACGATGTGTACTTCTGAGTACACGACATGTAATTCTGAGTACACGACATGTACTTATTTCATTTAACTATTCATTTGGTGGCACCACCACATTGTTCATCCGTCGACATGAGTACACGACATGTACTCTTGAGTACACGGCATGTACTGTCGCCCAACTGGCGGCGACGCCACCGCCTTACTGTTTAAGCCTGCCGACTGGCTACACGGTGTATAAGGTACCACTACACGGCATGTAGTCGGTTCCTACACCCCTCGTCGCCGACATGGCTACACGCCCCGTGTACTCATCCCAACACAGCCAAAAGTACACGGCGTGTGGAAAAAGTACATGGCTTGTAGTTCCAAAATTTAGGATTTTTCCCCATTTTCCACATTTTCTAAAAAACACTTAAGGAAAATGAAAAAGAAGAAGCCCGTACCTCAAAAATAAGAATTGGGTTCTTACATGGAGGATCTCACAAGCCAGTGGAGACGGTTCAAAATCTAAAGTTGAGGAAAAACTAACCCAAGAAGATGCAAAGGTGGTCAAGTGGGAGCTGCAAAACACGAACCATAGGTTCAAGGTGTTTTTCCCTAGGTCAGGGTTCACTTATCAAACTGCTAGATAAGCTAACTAATAGAAGCTCATGATCATGCTATCTTATATTATTTCTGTCTGATTACATGGTTTATTTGTTATGTATGTGTTTTTGCGTTTACATAATTAATGAAATAAACAAGCATGAAAATATGGAATAAAATAAAAACTAGACTATGCGTAAACATTATCAGAACATGGTTAATCACTTAAGAAAGCATCAATTAATAGTAACAAGCATGTGATAATGAAAAAATACGCATGAAGAATAAAATCCCTCAAATACCATATTAAGTCAGACCAATCATTCCATTACTTGATTAAGGGAAAGACTCAATAAAACTATGTGTTTGACCAACCCTTGTTGGGACACTTTCTTTTATAAAGGAAGCTCTTATGAAAGTTTCAGGTTGACTTAAACATTTTACATCAAGAGGAGTAGCCCTTGCTAGACTTGTTATAAAATGGAGGCAAGTGTTGAGGAAATTCAAGTTAGGATTTCAGGATTGGGGAGTCCACTCAATAGATCAAGGAACTGTAAGCTCACAGTTGGCAAAGACCTGCCTACCTAAATACCTTCAAATAGCTTGACCAACCCTTGTTGGGGTTATGCCAAGGGGAATATGGATCCTTACCACTAGAATGTCAAAGCAACTGGACATTCC
Organism: Viscum album; assembly: GCA_963277665.1. NCBI lineage: Eukaryota > Viridiplantae > Streptophyta > Magnoliopsida > Santalales > Viscaceae > Viscum > Viscum album. Next base: position 541,626,467 of record OY728134.1, on the reverse strand, counting down.
GAGTTCAATGGTGAGGGTCATTGGGACTTGATAAAATAGTGGGATACTTAATAAAATTTATTATTTCTCATAAAATGTAATCAAGAAAGTAATGATAAATCTACTCTTTTAATTTGTAGAATCAATATGAAAAACTCGTCAACCACCTTTTCTCTGTGATCAATTCTGGATAAAGACAATATCCTCACTGGAAGTAACTTTCAGGAATGGTTTAGGCACCTTCGGGTTATCCTACACCATGAATGAAAGTAATATGTGCTAGAGTCCTCACTTCCTGATTCTCCTGCCCAAGGGGTGAATGATGAAGATATACTGGTCTATGATCAACATTTGAGCGATGAACTCGACATTCAATGTTTGATGCTATCATCAATGTCAAGTGAGCTCATGAAGTCTCATGAGGAAATGGATGCCTATAGAATTCTCAAGTACCTCCATGGTCTATACCAGGAGAGATCAAGACAGGAAATGTTTGAGATCTCCAAGGCTCTATTTCAGAGCAATCTTGGAGAGGGTACCCCAGCTGGGCCTCATGTAGTCAATATCATTGACTACATTAAGATCTTAGAGGTTCTAAGGTTTAAAATCCCCAAGGTACTGGGTACTGATCTCATTCTCGCATCACTCCCTCATAGATTCTCTAACTTTGTTGTAAATTTCAACATGAACAACATTGAGAAGTCTCTATCTGATCTTCTTATCCTTATTCTCCAAGTGGACAATGATATTAAGCATGAAAAGCCTTTTGTCGTTATAGTGAATAAAAGGAAAGGGAAGGCAAAGAGATTTAAGCCTAAGGCTTCTTCAAGGCCTTCCAAGAAAAGGAAGATCAAAGGGGAAGCAAGATAACATGATGTTGTTTGTTTTTAATGTGGCAAGAAGGGCCACTGGAAGAAAAACTACACCCAGCCAAGGAAGCAAGGGGAGGCTTCAGGTGCGTCTGTTATCGAATGCAATCTATCTGTTTCTACAAATTGGGTATTAGATACAGCTTGTGGTGATCACATATGTATCCAAATATAGGAACCAAGTATATTCAGGAAGATTGATCGAGGGGAGGTAGATCTATGAGCAACCAATGGAGCCAGACTTGCTGCTGTAGCTGTCGGGGACTACCACCTCACATTTCCAACTGGAATGATCTTGGTGTTAAAGGGTTGTTATTATGTGCCTTCTGTTACTAAAAAAATTATTTCAGTATCCAGATTAGATACTGATGGATTCATCTTCAAGTTTGGAAATTAATGTTGCTACTTTTATAAAGATAACATTTGTTTTGGTAGGGAACATTTATATAACAGCCTTTGTGTTAGATTACACAAACCAAGTAATGGAAATCGATGAAAAAGTAAATTCACATGACTCATACCACACCCAACTTTGGCATCACCGGCTAGGCCATGTCAATGAGAAACATTTGACAAAATTACATCAAGATGGATATTTATATTCTTTCGAACTAAAACCAATTTGTGTTTTTCATGCATGTCTACAAGGCAAAATGACCAAAGACCCATTTACTAGGAAAGGTGAAAGGTCTAAAGAGATTCTAGAATTAGTTCACACATATGTGTGTGGTCCATTTCTAGTTGAATAAAGGGGTGGGTTCTTGTACTTCATAACTTTTACTGATGATTTTAGTAGATATGGATATATTTACTTAATGTGGTATACGTCAGATTATTTTGATCACTTCAAAGAATACAAGAATGAAGTTGAGAACCAGCTTGATAAGAAGATTAAGAAACTCTGCTCAGACAGAGGAGGATAATATCTTAATTAGGACTTCATTGATTTCTTACGGGAGTTTGGGATTCTATCTCAACTCACTCCTCCTTACACGCCTTAGTGGAATGACGTTAGTGAAAGGAGGAACCACACCCTATTGGACATGGTGAGATCAATGATGAGTCATGCGAGTATTCCATTATCCTTTTGGGGATATTCATTACAAATAACCACACACATACTAAACCAAGTACCAACTAAATAGATAAATGGTATTCCATGCAAATTATGGAGTGGTTGCAAAGCCATGCTATCAAATTTACATGTGTAGGGTAGCGAATCATTTGTTAAGGCCTCTTCAGGTAACAAGATTGCACCCCAAGGCACAAAGTGTATCTTTATAGGATATCCCAAGGAAACAAGGGGATATTACCTATACAACCCATTAGATAAAAAGGTTATAGTGGCAAGACACACCATATTCCTTGAGAGGGATCACATCTCCAAAAGAGATAGTGGGAGATAGATAGACTTCGATGAAGTCTAGGCTCAAGATACACAAGAGTTGGTACAAGAACAGATTCCACAAAGCCCCGTGGAAGAAAAATCTGTTCCAAAGACACAAGAACTGTGTAAGAGGATGAGAGAGGTATGAGAAACAGAAAGATATGGTTTTCTTGTCACCGAGGATGGTGACTCATTATTGATTGACAAAGATGATCCTCTTACCTACAAGGAAGCAATTGAAGGCACAAACGCTGCCAAGTGGCAAGAAGACATGAATTCTGAAATGGATTCCATGTACCAAAACCAAGTCTAGATTTTGGTAGATCCTCTAGTTGATGTAAAGCCTGTCAGTAATAAATGGGTATTAAAGAAGAAACTGGACATGTAGGGGAAAGTCAGCACCTATAAGGCATGACTGGTTGCAAAAGGTTTTAGACATCGTCAAGGAATTGACTATGATGAAACCTTTTCACTGGTTGTGATGCTGAAATCCATCAGAATCCTATTGGCCATTACTACTTAACATGACTATGAAATTTGGAAAATGGATATCAAAACAACATTCCTTAACAGGAACCTCCAGGAAAATGTCTACATGACACAACCTGAAGGGTTTGTGACTCTAAAGGATTCCAATGAGGTATTCGAGTTGTAGAAATCCATTTATGGATTAAAGAAAGCATCAAGGTCATGGAAAATTCGTTTTGATGAATCCATAATATAATTTGGATTTGTTAAGAACGAACGTGAGCCTTGTGTCTACAAAAGGTTTAGTGAAAGTGCAGTTGTTTTACTAATAGTATATATGGATGACATATTACTAATTGGAAACGAAATACCTGTCTTACAGTTAGTTAAGGCATTGTTGGATAAATTATTCTCTATAAAAGACTTGGGCGAGGCAACATATATTCTTGGGATCAAGATCCATCGTTATAGATCCAAGAGAATGCTAGGCCTGAGTCAAAGTACATACATTGAAAAGATACTTAAGAGATTCAGTATAGAACAATCCAAGAGGGGATTGTTTCTAGTGTCACATGGCATTCATCTTTCCAAGAAAATGTGTCCTCAGACACATGAGGAAAGAAAGAAAATGGAAAGGATCCCTTATGCATCCGTAATTGGGTCATTCATGTATGCTATGCTATGTACAAGGATAAATGTTGCTTACTCATTGAGTGTGGTAGGCATATATCAAGTTGATCCAGGAGACCTCCATTGGATGATAGTCAAGACTATCCTTAAGTATCTGAGGTGTACTAAGGATATGTTCTTGGTTTATGGAGGAGATGAGGAAGTAGTCATCAGAGGACATGTAGATGCTAGTTTCCAGACTAATCAAGATGAAATGAAGTCACAGACTGGATACATCTTCAGTTTCAATAGAGGTGCAGTGAGCTGGAAGATCTCAAAGAAAGGTGTGGTCGCAGATTCTATAGCAGAGTCTGAGTATATCGCAGCTTTTGAGGTAGCTAAATAAGTAGTATGGATACAAAGCTTCGTCCAAGAGTTTGATGTAGTACCTAAGAGTAAATATCCTGTCACACTCTATTGTGATAATACTACAGCAGTGACACTTTCAAAAGAGCCAAGGTCACATCAGCGGACAAAGAACATACTTCAAGAGTATCATCTCTTGAGGGATTTTTCTCAGAAAGGTGAAGTTGCAATGAGCAGTATTTCCATGGAAGATAATGTGGCAGACCCCTTGACTAAAGCCTTGACTCAGCAGAAACATGATCATCATGTGAGGTCTAGCGGACTAAAAGTAATAGGTAGTTGGATCTAGTCCAAGTGGGAGTTTTTAAGGGTTGGTGTCCTGAGAACCAACTATTTTTTACTTTGATTACATAAATGTACACTTATTATATATTGTTCATTATTCAGCATGACTATAATATAATAATGTCTTGGAATATTTGTTGTATTGATAAGATCATGGCAGATCCCCGCTATGATGAGAACCTTGAAATGCTATAACAATATTCTTAAATAAAGTTATATGGTTGGATGACATACTATGATAGGACACATAGTATATAGACCGTCATGTGAAAGTAATCGTAAGAAGACGAGACTCTCTCTTATGGAGTTCACACTTGGTAATCTCCAAGATGTGAGATTATGAGAACAGACCCACCAGTAGAAATTCCACATGTCTTGGTGTCATCAGACATTTCTATCTATGAGCATGTGTAATGGTCCTTAGACCATAAGATTATCATTAACTCATGTCATGACTCGCACACTTAGATTTGCTGATGAAAACCGTCAAGAAGAGAGTTGGCAGGAAGTAGGGTATGTTGGGTGCGTCACAAATGACATGTTGTTAATGGATAAGTAGAGGAAGTATTTTTCCCTTCCATATTTATGGAAGTAGATATCTCAGGCCCTTTTATTGAAATAGATTTGTGGAACAAATTCTATGGCCATGGTGACACGACGAGTTTATTTTTGGAAGTCAAAAAATGACAGATCAAGAATATAGGTTTATGAAACTGCCATGAAACATGCTTGATGATATATTAATACAAAGAGATTAAATTATATAGTAAGCGTTCATATGAAGTGACACGTCAATGCGGCGTAAACTTCTTTCTCTTGGGTGCCTTGACCCATTGCTAGACAGTAATCTTGGACTTTAGGTAAGCCCGCCTAATGCCAATGAGAAAGAGGCCTAGAGGGTCACACACTAAGTGTATCCAAGTATCTCAAGTAGAATAAAGATTATTCCCATATCTAGTTTAATAATTATTCATGGAATCCTAAATAGTTTTAATGTTTGAGGAAGAATAAAATGAAAATAAGTACACATTGTGTATTAATGATTACACACCGTGTAGTTTTTATTTTGAAAACAAGTACATGCTGTGTATTATTGAATGTAAATGTGGTTTAGTTTTCATTTTGGAAAGGAAATGAATAAATGAAAAAAATATATACATGCCATGTAGTTTTCAATGAAAAACAAGTACACGCCATGTATTTATGATTATATGCCATGTAGTTTTTCCAGTCGGTATTTTGAGAAAATAATATCATTTTATTAAATGATATTTATTATAATCAGTGTGGGCGCATGTCAGGGAATTAATGACTCAACATGGGGTTTTAAAAAGGGTTAATGAAATAAATAAAACACGTAACATGTTTATTTATTGTCATAAATTTAAAAACTCAAACCCGATTATAAATATCCTCAAAACCCCAACTCTTTTCTGAAGAGAATCGTTATGAACAAAAATTCTAAAGAATTCCCTCAAGACTGAGAGAACTCATTCCTCCAAGAACGCTCTCAAGACAGAGAGAGATCCTCCTCCATCGGATCAAAACGATCTAAGGCGGACAATGCAAGCAAATGTTTCTCCACTCTAGCACCTGAAGAATCCTTTGGCAACATCTAGAGATACGTGGTGCATGTGTGGATCAATGCTAGAGGAAGTCTACCCTTGGATTCTACAACGCAACGACAAATCACATCAGAACATGATCAAGAATATCAACAAAGAAAGAAAATACAAAAGGTACTTCTTGTAAATTAATTAAATTAATTACAATCAACCCGTGACGGTCCTTGTTTGTGGTTCCGGGACCATCCTTATTCTTTGTATATTTCTGTGATTCGATCCATAGAGACCGGTGTTTATCATCATATTGATCCTAGATTGATCATTGCTAATAACAAAAATCCAAGTGGGAACATCCACCCACAAGCTTCCGCTGTGCCCGGAACCTTCACTATACACCAGGTTCTCACGGCCCTGTGTAAGTCAAGCAAGTGTATCAGCGCATAACGGCCAAGGTAAACCTCATTAACTACTTGGATAGCATTCTACAACACAACAAGATAACATAACAATAGTCACACCATCCTACAATACTAAGAATGGGAAAGTAAACAACATCCTAATAGTAAAACAAGACCTAAAGGTCAAAACAGGAAAACATGCATGAGAAAAACATCTAAGGAACAACAATTCATCCTATTCACAACCAAGAATCATTTACTCAAGCATACCGGCATAGTAGAGAAACAATAGGTCTAGAACAGTAAACACGCAATACCCCATTCATGGGTATTAGTAAAATTTTCACATAAACTCAAGGACTTCCTACAGAAAGGCACAAACCACCTAACTTGGGGTTAGGAGATCGCTATATGTGAACCTCAAAGCTTGAATCTCCTTAGAACATCATAGATCTAAGAAAACGTCTAAAAAGTTCAACCCATGATAACTTGGAAAAGAAGATAAATCATGAAACAAAGTTTCTTGTAGAAGATAGAAATCACCGATGCAATTCCAACGCAACTGACGGTGTTCAATTTAGAGGACAGACGGAGGGTCAGGGGCTCGTCGAAGATCCGTGGCTACTCGGTGCTCTCGGACGAACTTGGTTGAGAAGGAGACAGTTCTATCCGTCAGACACGACCCTGGTGTGTTTAATGAAAAAAACAAAATACATGACGTGTAATTTTGAAGTACATGGAGTGTACTCACCATTTCCATACTCCGCTTTAAGTGGCCTCTAGGTCATCACACATGGCTGTGTGCAAGGCCGCTACACAGCCAGCACACGACTACCCGCGGTAACCAAGTACACGATGTATACTCATAAAGTACACGGCGTGTACTTCAAAAATTTCCAAAAACTCCTCTTTTCTCAAAAAATATAGGAAAAGGAAAACATACCTGAAAAGAATATCTAGGTTCTTACAACACGGTCCTGCTAGACCGCGACTGTGAGGCCCACTGGAACCCGACCTCCTACCGGGCTGCTCACTGCCCTCACCATTGTCCACCCTGCCAGCATCCCGACATTTGTCACACCCTCTGCCATGAGCTACCACCTGCCTACTGCACTCCTATCGCTCCTTCTCAATTCCATCGCAGATCACAACCTTCAGTCTCGGATCATTGCGCCATGGTTCGTGGGTGCAACAATCAATCATTCGTGTAGGGTTTTAAAGGGCGAAGAAAGCACTAAGAACATGATTGATTTAGGGGAGAGATAAAGAAAATGAATACCCATAAAATGGATCTAGGACCTTTTCATGTCAGCCATGATCCATTCATGCTAGTGGGATCATGAAGAACCCAACAATAGAATAACCACCAAGATCTATTCCCTTTAATCCCGTAATAAATTAACCATCTCTCAAGAATGACCGAACTACGGATCAACCTATTCATGGGTTGGTTCATGTTCATCATTTGATTATAAGAAGGGGAAAAAGAAATTGCAAAGATATTGACACCCTACCATGATTATTGGATTGTTCATTGATGAATAATGGAGGTTCATGTCGTTGTTGATCCTCGATCCGCTGATGTTCATCGTTGGGAGAGAGCTTCCTTCCCTTTGCCTCAGGGGAATTCCAGGATTATGGTAATAACCCTGGATTCCTATGAAATGGATTATTTAAAAAAAATAAACCGCCGATACATCAACACGTAACATCCAAATAAAATATTTTTATTAAATATTTTAATGACGTTCACGTCCAAAAACTAACTTTCACCCTCAACCCGCACCGGTTGAGGTTAGGCCCTGCCTAAGGAAAACACCCCCTTACGAACTCAGTAGTGGTTTTTTATTTCCAATCCAATTTAACATTTATGAGTTATTAGTATTTAAAAATAATATAATTTTTATTTAATTATTTTATTTATGGTTAAGCCCCTGGTGACTTTTTCTATAGATGACCCGTGCTGACCAAGGTTAGGTCGCACCTAGGGTAAAACCACTACTCTAAGATCAACGGTGCCCTCAAATTTTGGATCTAGAAACCCATTTAAGAGTTATTTCACTTTTTCAGAAAATTAGTGTTCACATGCTATTAAAAACTTAACATTTTTTAAATAATCATTCTGGGCACCCTGGGTCTCAGAATCTCACACCGTCTCAGTGTCTGGTCTCAGAATTTTCGCAATTAATTTATAAAAATAAAATTGGAGAAAATAAAAGTCATTAAAAATATATTATATTTATAGAAAAATAATTATTTAATAAATATCATACATATTTATTAATCACACCTTTATAACCATCCATGTAAAGCACTGATGGAAAATAAATTAAACTATTACATGGAGACGATAGGTCATACGTACGCAAGAGCCACATTTTCATTTTCCCTAGGATGGAAAAGAGGTGAATAAGGGGTTTTAATACATCAAAATAAAATTCAAGTAAATTTAATATACTTATGTTATTATATGATCATGCTTATAGAATATTTTAAAGAGTTAGAAGAGGAAATAAAAAAAAACACATGGTTAAGAGTTATACCTATTATTCAGAAAATAATATTCAGCTTACACCTTAATCCCTATAGGTTAGTAATTTTATGAGAAAAGAGTCTATAAAATATTAATGGGAAGGTTTTAAGGTATTTGAGTAGGTATTTTTATATATAAATTACTCAATAAGTGTGAGGAAGAGAGGAGGTATGGTGTCCTTATATAAGAGAGGAGAGGGGAACCCTTGGAATTACTTAAAGGTTTAAATTAATATAATTTGATTTTCATATAAAAGTAGAACCAAATTAATATATTTGTAATATAATATAGATATAATAATAAATAATATAATCAAATAAAATTTATATAAGTTTGGGTGAAGTTTTAACCCTTATATCTTAGTTTTAACCCCCGTTAACCCTTTTGACAATTATCGCAATATCAATGTTTTTTACTCTTCATGGATTAAGAAAGTTACTATAAAAGGAAAAGTGACCCATAAGTGGATAATGGTTGATATTATAGAACATTTTCCATTCAATTTTCATAATATAATATTTTTATGAATTTTAAATCATTTCATAAAATATTATTTAATATAAGATACCATTAAAGTTATTTTCAGGACTATTAACATAATCGACTTTAAAAATATATTAAGACAATAATTTTTTTATAATATAAACTTTTAAAAAATTAATAATACATTATATTTATCTAATTTTTTTTAACACCATAAATCACCCAAAAATTATTACTTTTAATGTTTTTAAAATCATTTACTTGATTTTTATGTTGCTCCCACAAGTACTATGACAGCATTGCGTAAACATTTAAGGTAATTATTTCATCACTAAAAATTAAAAATAAATTAAAATAATTTTAAAAAATATTTATATTTAAAATAACCTTTTATAAAAGTTAAAAAATAATTTTTATCTATGTCACTAAATATTATAGAATTAAAAGCAAGAAAGATAAATTTTGGATTTTTTATTTAATTAAAATAATATAAAGGACTTTATCAAATTAAAATAGAACCAAAATAAAATATTTTAGAATATATGTAAGTATTGTCTAATTAAACTCATAAAATTAAATGTATGAAATTTTATGGATTATTTTAAGCCTTTTTTCTTATTTTTAACCTTATTATGCCTATTTTACCCTTACCGTGCTGATAACATTTTTACCAAGGTTACTATTCATTATGACAAAAAATAAAGTTGATCTATTTACCAAAATTGGAAAATATGATTAAAAATATTGAATCTTTTTTATAAAATTCAATATCTATAAGAGGCATAAATTAATTTTAATATAAATGTGCAAAACACAAAGAAAAATAGTTTTCAGAAAAATGTGTTTTTATGAAAAAAATGAACTTATACTAAAATCAAGCGCAATGATGATTAATAAGTAATTAAATATATTTTTATAATTAAATGAGACTTATGTTACTTTAATATTAAATTCAAAATATAACAAGACTTTTAAATTACTCGATTTAATGAAAATAAATGATACTTTTACAAAAGTCAGTATTTTTTCACTATTCACTCAAAAATCAAACTTTTCAGAAAAATCTAAAAAATTAATCATAAAAATATTAGGACATGATTATTTTAAAAATTAAATAAAGTTATCAAATAATATTTCTAAAAGTGGCAAAAATAAATTATATTATCCATGCACAAAATGCAATAAAAACCATTTTTGAAGAAAAGTAATTTTAAAGCATAAAATGAATTTATTCTTATTATTTGACTTGTAGAAAAAATTAGATGAATGTTAAATTTCTTAATTGAATTCATTATTTTTATTAATAGAATCCTTTATATATATATATATATATATATATATATTTCATAATACAATTATTACTATTCATACCCTCTAATCCAACAGCTAGATTATAACAATCATATTTAAATAATATTATTTCATGTTTCATTTAAACTTGAGGTTGTGTGTGGTGTATGCTATCAAACATAGTGTTATTTTAAAATATAAGCTAAAATATTGGGGTATTATATTCTCCCATACTTACATAAATTAAATCCTCACAATTTTAATTCTTCTTTTCTAAATTGAAAATATTAAAACATTTTAATAAAATTAGATATAGGTTTTATCATGAAATTTAATTTCTAGGCTATAAACAAGAAGCTTACTATGCATGTACCTTTATAAGACTCATACTTGAAAATTATTTTATGAAAAGATAATTTGGTAGATGAGTGTTACTTTCTATATCATACTTGATATATTTTACATCAATTTTATTGAGTTTGTGAAATTCCTTTACTATTAGGATATAAAATATGATAAAATTTTCTTACATAATTTATTCGTATTCTATAAAAGCATGATTTTATATTTATATGTGCATAATTATGATAATGATGAATTTTTCATGTCTTAATCACTAAAAAAAACTTTTAATTGATCATAAGTGTCACGAACCAACCCGGGTCAACCCTGAACCGGTCACCCGAGTTGGCCCACGACATGGCCAGAGGGGCGTTCCGGATCCCCGTGGGCTGGAAACTAGTGCCAGGCATCAAAATTAAACAAGTGGGAATTATTTGGACCATAAATGAAAGATAAATAAACAAACAAAAACTGAACAATGGAAACGAAATCTAGGAACAACGAGAAAAAAAAGTCGTACATACCTCCATGTGACCCTATGGGTCACCACCGACCTCAAACCAACATCGCACTATGGCGACTAAATCCAAGCAAGGCACAACAACCAAGGCTAAAAAAACAAAGGTAAAACTATATGCGTGAGTAATAACACTCAGTAGGCATGCCCAAACAATCTATTCCCATATGCATTTCCTTTAAAAAAAAGATCCACCAATTTCAGGTTTGAAATACAATATATAAAAGTAAGGATTTCTACATGTTACTCAAAAGAAAAGTACGAGTCATTTCCCTTATTCATTTCTCAAAACCCAAATCAATCTTTTAGTGAGACATTATCATTTTCAAAGGGAAAGTGTTGTTTATATTTTCATATTTGTTCAAATAGGAGTAAACCCTTTCATTTGAAAACCATTTTTAGAAACCTAATCAAAACCAGTTTACCACTTTCCAAGGAAAACAATATACAAAAATGAACAAAAGAAAACACACAACAAGGGCAATATAGGTATACACATAAGCATCATAATCACAACTACAAGCAACAAAATCCGAGTAGACATAGGTGAACCCAAGAGATCGAGAATAATCTAGAATACACCAATACATGAGACCACATCCTCGTTGACATGTCACACATGATAAAATAAAAACGCCCAATACGCTCGACCATCCTTTCTTAGGAAGGCCAAGGGAAAAATCCCATAGTAATAAACCCAATATATCCACCTACTATGGGCCACTGGTCAGTACCATAACCTACCAGTGCAACAATCATTCTCAGAATATTCTCTCAATATGATAGGTTCCCATGTATCGTGTATTTAGAAAGGGGGTGGGCCTACTGATTCCATCTGAGCATCCAATCACAGTATATATATAATAATATATCACAACATGCAACACCCTGAGCCACCCCAAGGAATATGTCCCTCTCCTTCCTACCATTGATCATAGGGAAGTCCTACAAAGCGGACCCCCATAACATATAACCCATCCAAAGCAAGGGACCACATCCAAGGAGAAATTTCTTGATATAACTAGTTTTACAAAAGTTCCAACTGGGCCTCACATGATTTTCACATGCCAAACCATTTCTTAATAATTCCACACACACCACTTTGAAAACCATAAATACACTTAGAAACCCATTTAAGAAACCCAAACCAGAATTTTAAATCCAAAACATGTTCACAAAGGCCAAAGGGTCATTTAATCAGGTAATTAATGTGAAAACACGATCAAACCATTTATTACAACCCACTACAAGAAATAAACCACTCCAATTCAGGGCATACAATTTACCAACAGTTATATATCAATAATTAATATTAGAACTAGGTGCGAAAAGAAAGAAATAAATGATTCTTGAATTTAAAGGAAAATGTATAGGGAGACCTACCTTAGAGAAGGAAGCGGACCAAGCCGAGACACTTCAGCTCTTGAAGCTTCCGATGAAAATGCCCACACTAGGACACACATACATTCTATCACATATATATATAAACATATATATATATATATACCCTTAATCCTTTGAACATATTCCCCGCACCATGAGGGAATATGTGCAAGGAAGATATATATATATATATATATATACATTTACACATATGTACCTATGTATGTGTGTGTGCACCCCACCAAGAAGTCACCCAAGCTCTAATTAATTAACCTAGAGAAACCAACATCATTTAAAAAAAACCATTTAGGAAAACATGTTTTCAAGGAAATACCAATTTAAAGCATAACATTCCTTTGATGACACCCCCAAGTGTGAACCTAGTGCACCCATGGGTGTGTCAACATCTAGTGACACACCAAGAATTACAAGACACACAAAAAACACTTTTCAAATACTTTTACTGATAATTAGTCATTTCATGAAACCCCTTTTTAAAAACCCACTATCAATGCATTCGCATATCAAGTTCCCTTGAAAACACATTTCACACATTTTTCATAGTCCTAAAAACACTTCCAAGAAGTACCCTAATGAAGCGCACCTGAAAACATAACCATATCATTTAGAAAAAAATACCTTTTCACTATATACTCATGTCAAGACACTTCTGAAAAATATTACACACCACATAAAATATCTAATTTCACTATATAAATCCAAAATGACATTTAACCAAAAACACTTTACACATACGCACATTGGCATAATTGGAGATTCACTTTGAAATATAGTTTTTAACAAAGAAAACATCACGATAATTCACTAAGTGATCAAAAAAAAATTGGGCATTAGCATGCACAAACATAAACAAGAAACACTACAAAAATTATTTTTAACATGCTATAATAATCCATAAACTTTATAATGGACTAATTAGATATATCATTAAGAAAAAAATTAAGTAAAAATAATATTTAAAGCAATACAAGCACCAAAGGATTGATCTGAAAGAGGAAGAATACATATTCATCTACCTAAATGGTGCGCGATTGTGACGAAACCTTCAGAGGAGGAAGATTACACCACGCAGGACCATTAACAACACCTATCATCCAAGAAAAACGAACCAAAAATAGACCCAATCCATTAGGATTAATTCAAAAATGGAAACCCCAAATAGGAATCGCAAAAAAAATTAATACTTTCCGGTAGGAAAAGAGGGGGGGGGGACACACCGCAACGAGGAGGGGCGACTGCCGGAGGTGTTGCGTGCCGAAGAGGAGTCCAATTGGGGAGGTTTTTTCTGCTGGTAAGGGAGGCTCTGAAAGGGAGGGGGGTCGGCCAAAATTGCGCATCGGAGAGGGTTTTCGCTGGATGGGATTGCGTTGGTAGGGAAGAGCACTGCCGGACAAGGTCACACCGAAGAGGAGGTCCGGCCGACAAGAGAACCACCGGCGTGGGAGGTGAGTCGCATAGAGGAGGGGGAAAAAAGGAGCGCGACGTGAGATAGTGGTCTGGCCGAAGTGGGGTGGCGTCGGTGAGAGAGGAAGTCAGCCGTGAAGGGGGAAGTATGGCGAGGGGAGTTCGAACCAGGAGGGGGGCCACATGAGGCAAAGGGAAAATAGGGGGGAGAAGTGGCGCTGTGCCAAACAGGGAAGAAAAAAGGGAATTATGGTTTTGATTAATTTTTTTTAAACCTACTAACTTAACTTAACTAATAATAATAATAATATTAATTACTAATTTATCATAATAAAAATAATAATAATAACAACCTAAATAATAATAATAATATTATTAAAACAATAATATTATTAATATTTTATGTTTAAACATTTTTTTTCTAAAACTCTATTTTATTTATATAAAAAAATTATTTTACTTCACTTCAATTCACTTATACTTTAATTAATTTATTTACTTATTTCAGATGTCGGGAAACTGCATGACTAACATGTCATCAAGTGCGCGGTTGAGCGAGCTGTGCTCGAACCAAGCCACCCGGCACTAACTGCCTACAAATTCAAACTGCATGTTGACGCACAATTTTATAAGTCGTGTGCAAGTCGCACGTCAAACCCAGTCATGGTGTGACAATTCTCCCCACCACAGGCACTTTCTGCCCCCCAAAAGTCACCAAGTCAAAAGATAGCCAAAACTTGAGTCTGTTCCCGAACAGAGCCAAAAGGAAAATCGAGAACCTCAGGTTGATGATTCACTCCACAAGTCACACCCGACCAATCACGGATAAACCATGACATAGATTGAGGGGAGAACACAAGAGAGTTCTTACCACCACAACAACTTTACTAACATAGAATCTTCAAAACCCACGCACACCAACCCGAGGAGGGGTTAACGCAGGAACTCCCAACCCGAACTTACCAGCTTCTCCACTTGAGTTGAGCGGGACCACTGAGACTTAAACGGAACACCACCAGAAGGCCACTCGGCATATCGGGGCACCAAAACAATGAACTCCCTATAACAACACTACTGGAACTAAGAATTCACCAATCCGATTTAAAAATCCAAACACATCTAACTCCCTTAGTATGAGCGAGACAACACTTCCACTAAAAACCTGAACTCTCGGCACAAGACAAAAACCCCCAACACTCACATCTCTAAACAACCACTAATAAAACCAGGACCAACCCACAAAAGGTCCAAATACACTTATAAGAAAAACAAACGACGCAAGAGGCCACATTCAGAAGAACGCGACTACTATGATCACTAAATAATAAATTCATTGCACCATTACCACAAAATATGAACTTACAACAGTGGGAAAATAGGGACAAGGAAACCCTGAATTTATCTATTATAAGAAGAAAGATAAATAACCAAGAAAAGGTCTCACATGCCTGTAACACCCTGACTGTGTGTGAGCTTCACCCCGAGACCTGAGGTTGGGGCTCTGATGACTGAATCATCTTATGCCTCACAGTCAGACACGAGAATTACCTGATCATAACTCCTTACTCTAATGGCACTTCTTACAGAACTTTCCCAGTGACTTGAATGGCCACAATGACATCAAGGCTTCATAGGGATGCGATAAGGTGTCTTGGAATGCCCGAACCGGCCATTCTGATGGCACATCAGAAGGTGGTATGATAAACTATAAGTCGACACCGATGAAAGGGATTTTTCATAAACAAGTTAATCTCATACACCCCACTCGCAAAATGGGGGAACCCTTATAAATGATGAGGGGCATCAGATTTTCCAAGAACTTGCGATCTAGATATCGACTCCTTAAAGTGGTTGACACAACCCTTCACCAACCACTAGCCTTGTTTACTACGGATGACCTCTCAACTCTTTTTTCCTTCAACTCCTTGGGTATGATCCATTGGATGGAGACAGACTTTAAAACCTCCCACATCATCCCAACTCCAAGTATGATGAGACATCCACCCCCATTTGTCCAAAGCTGTACTATTCACTAAACCCAAGACAATACAAACTCTAACAAACTCGGGAGTTCCCAACCACCTGAAGACATGCTCTACTCCCCTAAACCCACTTCACTTCCCCTAACAAACCCCAAATTCCTCTAAAGACAAGCAACACTCGATAAAAACCAGAATTGGGAACAAATCATTAACAAGTTTTGAGGACATTTCTGGGTGGCATATTCAGAACATGAAAAACAAAATCGCAACTGGAATCAAGCCAAACTCAATCAAAAGAAACACCTCGAGCCAATACTACCAGCCTGGAATCCCGAAAAAGCATAAACACAACCAAAGCAACACCAAAATCCAAGGGTAAAAAACTCACAAATCAAACATACACAAACACAGGCAAAATCATCTTTTCAAAATACCAAAACCCACTTTTCAAGAAAAACCAAGTCCCAAATTTTTTTTTCATTCAAGTCTATTTTAGAAAAATCAAGCCAAGCCTTAAATTCCAAAACACCACCCCTGGAATCCTATGAACCGTTGCATAATCCTTCATCCCTTTCCATTCAAATCACCCGTACATATGCGTCAATGTGCACTTCACGTGTCTACCCACACATATGCGGATGATCTTAAGGGATACCAAGGGTTGCACTTTCCGTTCCATTACCAAATCCAAACACAAGCCAAAATTTTACAGATGAAAACACTTACTCTTTAAAAACCCACTTCACCAATTTCAAAACAACTTGAAAGAAATACCCTTTTTACTAGTTTTAAAACCATTAAATAAAGACCCCTTTCAATTCAAAACCACATAAATTTCCAAAAACACTCTAACACTGACCAAAATCAAGATAAATAACAACCAAAAATGAAAAAAAAACAGAATGAGGAACTAGTGATTGTGCCCAACTTGGCGACATGGTAGTGAGCCACGCCCCAAGTAAGACATAACACCAGAGGACCTTGAATCGGGCATCTAGGCTCCACATGGGTCACTACTCCATGTGGGGTCATAGTGTGACACCAAGTCACCTCTATTTTCATCCCTCAATCCGAAACAAAGCCAAAATACCCAAAACCCGGACTACCCCTGGTAGCTCAGGTCTCATCACGAGCGGTGGTGATTAGGCACCGACCCGAAACCTACCTCCGGATCTCCGATAGTCCTAATCTCCTTCTACTGGACAACCCAAATCACAAGGGACTCCTCTGATACCATTTTGTCATGAACCAACCTGGGTCGACCCTGAACCGGTCACCCGAGTTGGCTCGCGACATGGCCCGAGGGGCGTTCCTGATCCCCACGGGCTGGCAACTAGTGCTGGGCATCAAAACTAAACAAGTGGGAATGATTTGGACCATAAATTAAAGACAAATAAATAAAAAAAACTAAACAATGGAAATGAAAACTAGGAGCAGCGAGAAAACAAAGTCGTACATACCTCTATGTGACCCTATGGGTCACCACCAACCTCAAACCAACGTCGCACTATGGGGACTGAATCCAAGCAAGGCGCAACAACCAAGGTTAAAAAAAACAAAGGTAAAACTATAGGCGTGAGTAATAACACTCATTAGGAATGCCTAGAAAATCTATTCCCATATGCATTTACTTTAAATAAAATATCCAGAAATTTCAGGTTTGAAATACAATATATAAAATTAAGGCTTTCTACATGTTAATCAAAAGCAAAGTACGAGTCATTTACCTTATTCATTTATCAAAACCCAAATAAATCTTTTAGTGAGACATTAGCATTTTCAAAGGGAAAGTGTTGTTTATATTTTCAGATTTGTATAAAGAGGAGTAAACCCTTTCATTTGAAAACCATTTTTAGAAACCTAATCAAAACCAGTTTAACAATTTCCAAGGAAAACAATATACAAAAATGCACAAAATAAAACACACAACAAGGGAAATGTAGGTATACACATAAGCATCATAATCACTACTACAAGAAACAAAATCCGAGTAGACATAGGTGAACCCAAGAGATCGAGAATAATCCAGAAGACCCTAATACATGAGACCTCATCCTCATTGACATGTCACACACGATGAAATCAAAACGCCCAATACACTCTACCATCCTTTCTCAGGCAGGCCGAGGGAAAAATCCCATAGTAATAAACCCAATATATCCACCTACTATGGGCCACTGGTCAGTACCATAACTTACTAGTGCAACAATCATTCTCAGAATATTCTCTCAATATGCTAGGTTCCCATGTCTCGTGTATTTAGAAAGGGGGTGGGCCTACCGATGCCATCTGAGCATCCAATCATAGTATATATATAATAATGTATCACAACATGCAACACCCCGAGCCACCCCAAGGAATATGTTCCTTGCCTTCCTACCGTTGATCATAGGGAAGTCCTACACAACGGACCCCCATAACATATAACTCAACCAAAGCAAGGGACCACATCCAAGGAGAATTTTCTTGATATAACTAGTTTTACAAAAGTGCCAACCAGGACTCACATGATTTTCGCATTCCAAAACATTTCTTAAGAATCACACACACACCACTTTGAAAACTAGAAATACACTTCGAAACCCATTTAAGAAACCTAAACCAGAATTTTAAATCTAAAACATGTTCACAAAGGCCAAATGGTCATTTAATCATGTAATTAATGTGAAAACATGACCAAACCATTTATTGAAACCCACTACAAGAAATAAACCACTCTAATTTAGGGAAGACAATTTACTAACAGTTATAGGTCAATAATTAATATTAGAACTAGGTGTGAAAAGAAATAAATAAATGATTCTTGAATTTAAAGGAAAATGAATAGGGAGACCTACCTTAGAGAAGGAAGCGGACCAAGCCAAGACACTTCAGCTCTTGAAGCTTCTGATGAAAACGCCCACACTAGCACACACATACATTCTATTACATATATATATATATACCCTTAATCCTTTGAACATATTCCCCACTCCATGAGAGAATATGTGCAAGAAAGATATATATATATATATACATATACACATGAGTACCTATGTATGTGTGTGTGCGCACCACCAAGAAGTCACCCAAGCTCTAATTAATTAAACTAGAGAAACCAACGTCATTTAAAAAAAACCATTTAGGAAAACATGTTTTCAAGGAAATACCAATTTAAAGAATCACCTTCCTTTGATGACACCCCCATGTGTGCACCTAGTACACCCATGGGTGTGTCAAAATCTAGTGGCACACCAAGCATTACAAGACACACAGAAAACACTTTTCAAATACTTTTACCGATAATTAGTCATTTCATGAAACCCCTTTGTAAAAACCCACTATCAATGCATTCGCATATCAAGTTCCATTGAAAAAACATTTCACACATTTTGCATAGTCCTAAAAACACTTCCAAGAAGTACCCTAATGAAGTGCAACTGAAAACATAACCATATCATTTAGAAAAATACTTTTTCACTATATACTCATGTCAAGACACTTCTGAAAAATATTATGCACCACATAAAACATCTAATTTCACTATATAAAGCCCAAATGACATTTAACCAAAAACAATTGACACATACGCACATTGGAATAATTGAAGATTCACTTTGAAATATAGTTTTTAACAAATTATAATCTCAAGAAAACATAACAATAATTCACTAAGTGATTAAAACAAAATTGGGCATTAACATGCACGAACATAAACAAGAAACACTTCAAAAACTATTTTTAACATGCTATAATAATCCATAAACATCATAATGGACTAATTAGATATATCATCAAGCAGAAAATTAAGTAAAAATAATATTTAAAGCAACACAAGAACTAAAGGATTTATCTGAAAGAGGAAGAATACATATTTATCTACCTCAAAGGCGCACGATTGTGACGAAACCTTTGGAGGAGGAAGAGTACACCCCGTAGAACCATTCGCAACACCTAGCATCCAAGAAAAATGAACCGAACATAGACCGAATCTATTAGGATTCATTCAAAAACGAAAACCCCAAATAGGAATTGCAAAACGGATAAATACTTGCTAGTAGAAAAAGAGGGGGGGGGGGGGGGGGGCGAACACGCCGCAGTGAGGAGGGGCGACTTCCGGTGGCGTTGCATGCCGAAGAGGAGTCCGACCGGGGAGGTTTTTGCTACTGGCGAGGGAGGTGCCGAACAAAGGGGGGGTTCGGCCAAAACTGCGCATCAGAGAGGGTTGTCGCTGGATGGGATTGCGTCGGTAGGGAAGAGTTCCGCCGAACAAGGTCGCACCAAAGAGGAGGTCCGACCGACAAGAGAACCACCGTCGTGGGAGGCAGGTCGCACAGAGGAGGGGGAAAATAGGAGCGCGACACGATATGGTGGTCGGACTGAAGTGGGGTGGCATCGACGAGAGAGGAATTCGGCTGTGAAGGGGGAAGCATAGTGAGGGGAGGTCGAACCAGGAGGGGGGCCGCGTGAGGAAAAGGGAAAATGGGGGAGAGAAGTGGCGCCGCGCCAAACAGGAAAAAAAAAGGGAATTAGGGTTTTGATTAATTTTTTTAAACCTACTAACTTAACTAAACTAATAATAATAATATTAATAACCAATTGATCATAATAAAAATAATAATAATACTACTAATAATAATAACAACCAAAATAATAATAATATTATTATTAAAACTATAATATTATTAATATTTTATACTTAAACATTTTTTTTCTAAAAATCTATTTTATTTATATAAAAATATTATTTTTATTCATTTCACTTAAGTTATACTTTAATTAATTTATTTACTTATTTCAGATGTCGGGAAACCGCATGACTAATGTGTCATCAAGTGCACGGTTGAGAGAGCTGTGCTCAAACCATGCCACCCGACACTAACCGCCTAGAAAGTCAAACTGCATGTTGATGCACAATTTTATAAGTCGCGTGCAAGTCGCACGTCAAACCCAGTTAGGGTGTGACAATAAGATCCACAAAATGATGAAAAGTTATTCCTCCTGTTTAAAAGTGAAATGGTTAGCACGTGCTAAAATAATAAACAATATGAATAAAACTTCATATGAGGAAATACTATATTAATCTCCAAAGTCTCAACAATATCACCCAAATTTGAACTTAAATTTAACCTTAAAAAACATGAAAAATATTATTGACTAAGTTGAAAACCCAAAAATCAGAAAGAGTTGATAACATGTTCTTCTGATATTAATTTAACATTTATCTCTTAATAAAATTAATCACTCATAAAATAATATACCAAAAATGTATATTCCCTATCATATAATCTCCAAAATTTGATAATATTTCCCATAAATAACCCAAATCACCATAAAGCAATAATAAAAACATATATGCTTCCAAAAGATAACTCAACCTTTATTATTCAAATAAAATTCCATCTTAGCCCAAAATATTTCCATTTACCTTAATCATATAATCTTCACAGTATAGTAAAATTATTCAAAAATAACATTAATCACTTAGTCACTAAATAAATTTTCTATCCCATGGTTATCTATATAATAAAACATATATTCAAAAAATTTAACAACGCTTTTATCCCAATTAAACAAATTAACATCAAAGATCATATTAAACCTAAAGGTTATCCATACCTTTCAACTTTTTTCCATGCAATATAAAATCACTCTTCCTCAAATAACCTTTTCACTAAAATACATACTAAACCAAAGGGTTGTATTCCCATAATTGTCTATGAAAATATCCTTAACCATCTTAAAATCCCATAAAAAACTCAAAAGGGGTATCTATGTCTTTAAATTTATTATAAAACTTAGACTTATCAACCCATGAAACTTTAGGTTTATCCCATATCACTGTGGAATATCATAGGTTTCCATTGGTTTTATCCTCTCATTTATCACAATGGTTCATAAAGAAAATATGAATTAACCCAAGCATATCTTCTGGGAGTGATATACAGGTGTAAAATCATAGGCAAACTCATCATGAGTGATTGAAAATAGAGTTAATACTCAATCCACCCATTTAGAGCTGTTACCTCTAGGCGCATCTGTTCCATAGCCGCATCCACTTGCTAGTATCTATAGAGGGATGCATTTTCTTAGAAAACCATAGAATATATACTTTACCAAAGTTTCAAGATATTACCCTATACTTATAATTATCCCAATAATTTATAATATGGTTATTTTTTGTGACACTTTGAGATTTTAAAATAAGACTATGTTCGATAGTGTATATAAAACGCAACAACGAGCTAAAACAAACCACAAAAAAATATTATTTAAATATGACCATTATAACCTACCCTTTGAATTGGACGGTATGAAAATTAAATGAACTATGTAATATATATAGTGGTCTTACTCAATATAAATTTATTTATTAATTCTTAGTAAATAATCACTCAAGTTTTAGTAAAGTTATTTTATTTTTCAAAAATATATTCTCTTAAAAAATGATTTTTATTGCTTTTTCTAAGAGAATATTATAATTAATTTCAATAAATTTTAGAAATTTTATTTGATAAAAATGATAATTTTTTTTAAATAACAATTTAAAAATTATATTAGAGTGAATTTTGGGTTTTTTTTTGAAAAGATTTATTTTGTAGTGAATAATGAAAAATACCGATTTTTATTGAAAACTATATTTTTAATTTAAGAATTTACAAAGTTTTATTTTATTTTAAAATGGTTCAAAAGAAAAATAATTTCTATTATTTTATTAAAAATCCAATTAATTTAATTTTAATAATTTTTATGATTGAATTTGGTATAAAAACATTTTTATACTTGAAAAGGCATTTTTTGAAAAACTGTTTTTCATTGCGTTTTATGTTTGTATCTTAAATTAATTTCTACCACTTATAGAAATTGAATATTGAAAAAATGGATTATATATTTGAAATTATTAGTTCAAAATTTGTAAAATAGCCCCCTTTTATTTTATTTTTCATTATGAATAGTAACCATGGTAAATACTTGTCACCTCGGTAAGGATAAAATTGGAAAAATAGGGTTAAAACCATGATATATGGTCTCAAAATCAACCCAAGACTTGACTTTATCATATTGTATGGGTTAAGTTAATTAATTTCCATATAATTATCGAATATATGTCTACTTGGTGGTATTTTTTATTTTATTATGACCTTTATATTAATTTAAGGAAAAAATAAATACAAAAGTTTAGTCTCTTGAATTTAACATCTCTAATTTTTTCACATAAGTATAAAACAATGATAATTTAGGTTATAAATATTTATTTGAAATATAAATTATTTTTTATCATGTTAATTCATTTATAATTTTTAGTGATTAAATAATCACCTTAAATGTTTACGCAATGCGGATATAGTATTTATTCAATTAATAGAAAAATAAAATAAATGATTTTAAAACTATTAAAAGTAATAAAATTTGTATGAATTATTATGTTACATGAATTTTTTAGATAAAAATAGCATATTAGATATGTTTTAAAGTTTTATACTCAAATTAAATTATTTTCATTATATTTTAAAGTCAAATTAAGTGAATAGTTTTTAAAATGACATTAATAGTATTTTATGATAAAAATATATGATTAAATTATTTAAAAATAATAGAAATATTTAAAGAGGAAAATTATGATGATAAACGGTCTAAAATTTTATCCATTTTTCATTTATGATAAAATTTTTACCTTATAAGTAAAATTATAACCCTTAAATATAAAAATAGTCATTATGAGAGTTAAGATTAAAATTGGTTAACCTAGGGATTAAACCAAAAGATAAGGTTTAAAATGATATATAAACCTATAAAAATTTTATTCTATAATTATATTAATAACATATATTCCTTATATTTGAATCCATGTCATTTTAAACCATTTTACATAAGTTATACATGTAATATATTTTAATATTTCATGTATTTTAAAAAATGACATTAATTATATTTTATAATAAATAATATATTATTAAATGGTTTAAAATCTATAAAAATAATATATTAATCAAAATTAATTTTATATGGTTTAAAATATCAACCATGGTATATTTATGGGTATTTTTATGGTAAATTTATTGATCTCTAAATAGTAAATAAAATTGATATCACGGTGATTGTCAAAAGGGTTAATGGAGGGTTAAAACCAAGAGATAAGGGTAAAAACATAACCAAAACTTGTAAAAATTTTATTGGATGAGTGTATTTTGGATCATACTTATCTTATATTATAATTATATCATATTGGATCTATTTTTACTTCAAAATTAATTTATATCAATTTAATACTTTAAGTAATTCCAAGAGTTCCCCTCTCCTCACTTATAAATGGGCACCCATTTCTCTCAATTCTTAACACCACTTTGAGCCATCTATATCGACCAAAACCTACCAATTTATCTTCTAAAATTCAATATACACTAATTATAGTTTTTTTATTCTTAAAATACCATTAAAAGGGTCCTTAATAATGAATCTAAAATAATTCTATTGAATAACAGGTAATTATCTTTACCGACTCTTTCAAAATTATTTCTTTTTATACTTACTATAAATCTATTGTACCCATACTAAAATAATAAATCTATTATCATAAATATAATGATATGTTATTATTATGGTACAACCATTTTACATCTCTTTTCCATCTTATGAAAAGTGAAACCAACTCTTTATTAGTCAATGAAAGTGGCTGATATTCATTGTTAATATCTTAATATTAACGTGTTTCAAAGTTCATAAACATAAATTTTAGTCCAATTCAGAAATTGAACTTCATTTCCCATCATTGTGCAATTCATGCTTAAATGTCAATTTTGGCCCACTCAATAAATTGCTTGTGAAAAATACATTGTTCATAATTTTAATTTGATATTTTTGTATATGATTCATCATGTTATTTGGAACATTTTATATTTTAGGTATGATGGAGGAATCCCAAGGGAAGATGGATATTTTTGCGCCTGAATGCATAAATTTTCTGGAAAAATAAGAATGGGCATAAGGCCCATCAAACAAATGTGGCGCCCACAAACAAAGCCCAATGAATCTTAAATTTTTTATAGTATAAATATAAAAATATGAGGATAATTTTATTCAACTATGACTGGAGCTAATTATGAAGTTTTTATGACGATAAAGGGATCTGAAGTTGAGATTTAAATTGTGGGCCCGACATAAATGCACATAAAGTCATCCCATAATTTCAACCATAACTTCCAAACGGATGCGCTAAATTTCCTAAAAGTTTTAAAAATCATATAGGGAAGATGGAATAGAATATTTATCTTCTAAGAACCCTCCGTATTCGGCCTTCTTTAATTACAAATTCACATGTCAAAACGGTGGACGAATCTGGATGGTTTTGTGGTCAACTTTGTAACGTCAATTTCCTTTTGATTCTTCACCCTCATTTTGACTCTCTTAATTGTTGGGGGGTGGACCTAAGGATCCTAATATTACTATATAAGGATCTGGTGGTAAAGGGAATAAGCTCTCATATTTTTCTTATCATCTTTTTAGTTTTACTTTCATTGTAATGTTATTATGCTAATTTGTCTTTGTAATGTTCTTCCTTCTCATGTAAGTTGTTCGAATCACCTTAGTTTTCAATAAAAGTTCTTCTTATTCTCTTTTTCTATTCTTATTCTTTTCACATTGATACCGTTTCCCCAAGGTGTGATCTTATTCACACCAGCACTTGTGAATTTATTCACACAACGGTGGAGTGATCGTTTCATTATTTTATTTTTCTTCTTAAATCCCACTTCTTTAAGTTGACTTCCCACTTCCATTTATTGAATATCATAAATGGAGGGCTAAACCCTTATGGGTTGATCCTAGGTAGTTTCATGAGGTGCATTGGATGTTATTTAATGTTCTTAAATTCATAATCATTTCATTACTTTAATATTTCCATTTGATGATTTATTTTCTTCTTCGTCTTCGTCAACTTTAACAATGACACATTTCGAGTGCTAGTATGATCCAATTCCTTGGAGTGATCACTAAATTGATCCTCTAAGTGAATTGGTGATTGGCCTTGGAATTGTGTAGGGATTAAATTGGTGAATGATGTTGAGGAATTATATCATTTTGTGGATACATATTGAATTAGTGAAACGAATGTTATAAGAAAATAAATACATCCAATCTAACCCTAGTAACAACTTAGTATCAACTCATCTCCATTAATTTTTTTAGACTAAGTTATTATATATTTTAATTTATTTTCTTTAAATTAAACCATTAGTTATTCAATCAAATCAATCCAAATAGTTGGCCACTCCATAGCCAAATCCTTCCAAAATCAGAGTGTATTTTGCTTCCTTCTTCGGTCCCTGTGGATTCGACCCCTAACTGTACTACAACGACCACATACCTGTAGGGTAAATTTGGGTGCAACCAATGCTCATGCGTACTTACACCTTATCGTCTCCACATAGTAGTGTAATTCATTTTTCACCACCATTTTAATTGGATGGTTATTAATATGGAACTAATTAATATATATTATATTTATGATATAATTATTATTATTAAATTATAGTATCATATATAAATTCTTACCATCCAATCTATTTGAAAATAATAACGTCGCTCATACGTACGTGTGGACTACCACTTCCATGAAGTGATATGATCTATTTTTTATTTCCTATTTACATGGATAGTAATAAGGATTTATTTAATGAATATTATATATATATATGATATTATAATGATTTTAAAGGTTAATTATTATTTACCTTTCTTTCATTCTATCCATCAAATAGTGAAAACAATATTTATACGTACACACAACCTACTGTCTCCATGAACTGTGTAATTTATTTTTCTATATATACATTTCATGGATGATTATAAATATGTATATAATGGATATAAATTATATTTCTATCATTATTATAATTATTTATATGGTTTAACCATGATCAAGGTACAAATACCAGAACTACTGAAATGAAACTTACATGAAAAATGAGACAATTATCACTCGGAAATGGTGAATTTAATAAGGAATCATTAATAAATGGGTGATAAAATATTATAAGTGGATCATATATGATATTATAAGTATTAATGTGATTATTTTATAGAATTATGATAAATTTAAATTTATTATACATGAGTTTAAAATCACTTATGAAGAAATTCGGTCTTAAGGCAAGAGTTTCTCATCTGACCTTCGTTTCTGTGAGACATATGTCATATTCACCACTTGTTTCTTTAACATGGTGTATATAATGACAATTTTATATGATATATCATGATTTAATTTATATTAATTTAATTTAATGTTATTTATTTCATGGGGGTTATGATTCAAAAGTTACCAAAGTAGTAAGAGTTTATTTTACAATCTCATCATTATCCGGGTTTGTTTATATTTAAGTCTATGTTGGGGGAGTTATATGATATTTCTATATTAAAACAAATATATTTTATTATCCTATTGTTATTTCTAAAAATTTTAATTTTTTCCTTTCATTTTCCTCTCTTAAGTATTCAAGATACCAAAATAATATTTTTAAGGAAAACCGACCTTGTTTTTATTTCGGTTGGGAATATTTTTCTTCCATGTTTATGTTTTATTTTAAAAGTTTTCAATAATGTTTTTAATATTATAAAATGATTTATTAAATTTAGTTTTACTCATGTTTTACTTTTATAAAAATGTTTAAAAGGAAACTTCTTGTCGTTTTCTAAATGAGGCACCTTTTACTGAAGGTGTGAACAAAATCTTTCTTTTAACATACACTGCATGAACAGATTTTACCACCATCATGACTAATATTTTATTTTAAGATTACTTTAAAAGGGTTCATGATTATTTTCAAAGAAAATTTTTTCCTTCATATTTTTTAAATTTTTATATTTTGAAAAATTGATTTTAAAATTAAAATGGTATTTTCCTCAAGAAATGTCTAGTGATCTTTATGAAGTATTTTCATCCATGTCAATATTATTTGGTGAATATTATGTTTTACTAGGGATGTAATATTTTGATACCATTTTTCATATTACTTTGGATGGATTATTATCAGGTTATATTTATTTATTGGGGAAAATATTACAATTTTGTATGCTAGTTTTTCAATACAAATGTTTATGTTGATTATGTTTGAACCCTTTTATATGATGAATTTATTGGAATTATTAAGTGATGGGTGGGTACAATATATCCCCTTGATGTATCGGTAGGTCTCATGATACAAAATATTTTGTGTATTTGGCTGAGACCTTACCCATTTATATATATTTCTTGGTATAAGGCCTCAATGATAATTTTAAGATGCTCGAGATCACACATTCCATAATTATGAAACTAGTTATTGATTTCAATGTGATTATTTGAATAGTTATGCTATCCATGGATAAGTTTCAAGATCTTGTGATTATTTATATATAATTATTTGATCATGTTATATTAATCTATCTTCTCAAGTTATTGATTAAATGACACATGTTTTCAGTTATTCACTTTTCCATATTTATTATTCCTTATTTATTCTATGATATATTTTACTGTTCGTATTCCATTATTGAGCATATGAGACCACCATTTATTTGTCTCCCTTTCCTTGGGATATAAAGAAGGACATTGTGAAACATATTAAGGATGAAATAATGTTTCTTATTCTATGTTTTTATATTTCCAATGTAATATGGGAGTAATTTATGTATCTATTTTACCAAGACTACTAAACTATTTAGTCCTTTGGGTTGTAATCACTTATATCTAGTACCAATGTAATAATGTAACCACTAAATTTGGGTGATTGAGGTTGGGGTATTAATAGTTGGTATCCAAGGAACTTTATTATAAGTATTGGGAATTAGATTTAGGAAAACATATATTAGGGTACATAACCCTATGACTAACTTTGAGGACAAGTTTAAGTATAGGATAAAATTCTAAAATTTTGGAAAGATTCATATTATATAGTTTTCTTAGCAATACATCTATATCCAGATACTACAAGTGAACGTTTCTTCAGCACAAATGCATCTAGGGGTAATAATCACAAAAAGAGTTGGTCAAAGTATATATCAACCATTATTTTGGTGCATAGTGAGTCTTCCCTTACTGCAGACCTGGTTTGACATTCCCAAGGTATATAATTGGGTTAATCCACATTTTCTTTATGAACTATTATAATGAATGAGATAATAGAACCAATAGAAACCTATGATATTAAATAGTGATATGGGATAAATTTAAAGTGTATTGGGTTGATAATTCTATGGTTGACCATAAATTTAAAGGAATATATTCCCCTTTTGAGGTTTTATCTGATGTGAGTTTATCAGGATTAAGGATATTTTGGGAGACATTTAT
The DNA here is from genome assembly GCA_963277665.1 of Viscum album. Lineage (NCBI taxonomy): Eukaryota > Viridiplantae > Streptophyta > Magnoliopsida > Santalales > Viscaceae > Viscum > Viscum album. Next base: position 541,597,223 of record OY728134.1, on the reverse strand, counting down.
GGGAATACAACTATTTGGTTTAGTATATGTTTTAATGAAAAGGTTATTTAAGGAATAATGCTTTTTATATTTCGTGGAAATAATTTTAAAGTTATTGAAAACCTTTAGGGTTGATATGATCATTGATGTTGAGGTAATAATTTCCAATTAAGATTATTTGATTTTTGTGGAAAAAATTAAGTTTTTTTGAAAGCCTTAGTGGTTAAAAAGTTATTTGATGATTAATTTTATTTTTGAGGATGTTCATCATATTTTTAGGAATGTTATAGGAATTATATAGTTTTATAAAAAGGATAACCCACTGGTCAGGCAACAACCCATCGAATCTGGTATGGCCGTAGGGCTTGAACCCATAACCAAAGGGTGACAAGGGTGTAATGCCTACCACTAGACTACATGATATTCTCATTAGTATAATTTTTTTGTACTTAAATGATTTGATAAATAAAGATTAAGTTGATTTTGGGAAGCATGTTATAGTAACAAATATCTTTTAATTTTTTCAATTTTAAGGCGATTAAAGATATTTTAGGAGACATTTTATTGGGTTGAGATATATATAAGCTTTAGGTTTAATATAAAGTATTATTTGGGAAGAATTCTATTATGTTTTTGGAGATTTAATCTTAAGGTTATGTGATAAACTTTAGGCTAAAAATTTCTTTAATGTTGAGGTTATTGACGTTATTTGGGATATTGGGTTATTTATTTGTGGACTGATCTATGTTAAACCTTTTGTTTTATTGTTGAATTTTATATATTAATGTATTATTTATTCATATAAAGGTTTATTAATTTTGTGTATTATATTACTTTATTTAAACCATTTTTATTTTAGTAAATATAGGTGGAATAAAATGTTATTAATTTTGTAGATTATGTGATCCATTAGAAGTTGATTTTAGTGCTTCAGGAATGAAAGATTCATCTTGAATACTCATAATTTGGATAAAAATATGGGATTTTGGTGGAAATTTATTAAAGGATAAAATTATACTTTTCAAGCAAGTATATTTACTTATGTTCTTATTCTAGGTGGTAAATTAATTCATCAAATATAGGAAACTGAGCCTAAACAAAAAATGTCATCATATCACCTTAATTTTTGATAAATCGGTGGTCTTTTTCACACCTCATTAATTTATTTTTTTATAATCATTGAATTTCTCAGGATCATTCACTTTATTATTATCAATGGTCTTTGTCACTCTCTATCATTATTTGGACATTACTTTTTCCTTCATGCCTATATTTTCACTTCCCACTAATGTTCTCTTATTTAGAAACCTAGTTATATGTTATTCCAAAAGACCTTAATATTTCACTTTAAAACTTTTAAAAGGAAGTTTTATCAACCATTTTTGTGATGTGGGTTTTCAAAAAAGGTATTTTCAAATGTCAAACCCTCTATTACTAATAAAAAGTTCAAATTTCAAGGGAACAATTTATCTAGGGGGGAAATGTGACACCCTTATATTTTAAAATAACATTATGTTTGATAGCATATGTAACACACAACATGAATCTTAAATGAACCATAAAATATTATTATTTAAATATAACCATTATAACCTAGCCATTGAATGGGGGGGTATGAATAGGATTAACCACAATTTGAAATATATAAAATAGTTTTAATCAATATAAATTTATTGATTAATGAGCACTTAATTTTTTAGTAGTCATTTTATTATTCAAAAATATGTTCTCTTAAAAATTGTTTTTATTGTTTTTATGAGAAAATATTATAATTAATTTTTGGAAATTTTAGAAATTTTATTTTATAAAAAAGATATCATTTTTTAAATCAGCATGTCGATGCATGCCTGTTGTGGGGCATTCCGATTTTTTTTATTTCTTAAGTAAAGTCTAGTTGTTAACCCTAGGATTTCTCTCAAAGATGAGTGCACAAAAAATAAGCTTGTCACTTTTTAGTTGCTTCATAAAAATTAATTTTAATTTGGGTTATGAAATTAAGGATTTATATAGCATCCTAGGCCTGGTTCACTCATAAGTAACTGAACCCAGTCGGCCACATGACCACAAGCATGCCTCCCCATACGCTGGAGGCTACCGACCAGTAGTGGGGGTCTATAATGGTATGAAGGGGAGACTATACACTCATGATCATAGTGTAGCACAATTGTATCTAATATGGGTAATAAATATAAATAGTAACAAATAACCAGTAGTGGAATAATAAATCACCCAGATATAATAAGCTAACACCAGCCGAATCAGAACATATACAAAAATGATGCTCATGTCATGTGATATACAAAAGAAAGAGAACACAAGAATAAGAATATACATAAGGATGAAAAATAATATGAAAAGGCCAAAAAATATCCCTACTAGAATCACAAGCCTAAGCTCGGTCCTCTGATCCTATGCTCCATCCTCAGAGATAATCAATCATCCATAGCCTTACATTTCCCTTTTTCCCTACATGTATCCATGAGTTCTATTTATATACCACCCGTTGTCCTAAATAGGGTGTGAGATATAACCAGTATGATACCACCAAAAGTGTCTCGTAAAATATAGCCGATGCATATAAAATGAATATTGTGCATGCACAATAATGTGAGAAAACCCGTAGAATCTAAACGAGTCAGCTCTGGTTCCTAAAAGACACAAGAATAACACTACCCACTCTAGCCCAAGTCAGATTATCTATGAACAAGTATCCATATGTATACATATATATGGTCTATATACCTAGTTAAATTTATAGGCATATATATATATATATATATATATGGATTCTACTACTATCCATGACCTCAGGTATAACTCAGGTGTCCATGGGTAATTGTATGAATCTCATAGAATGTCAAGGGACTCCATTCCTGAATATTAAATTTTATTTAGTACACAATTCCCAATCATCACATTCCATTTAGGACACCTTTCCCAAGTATCACAAGTATGTGGGTCTCCTTTCTAGAGTATTACAAGTTTCTAGGTCGCCATTCCAAAGTATCACAAGTATCTAGGTCACCTTTCACAAGTGTCACAATTATGTGGTTCACCTTTCCCAAGTATCACAAGTATGTGGGTCACATTTCTTGAGTATGACAAGTATCTGGGTCTCCTTTACCAATTATCACATTTATAAAAGGTCAACCATTATTTATGATAAGCCAAGGGTTGAATTACAATTCATTTATCATGCCATTTAGTTAAGGGGAATAAAATTTAATAATATGGATGTCACATGGAGTGGTCACACCACTCATTTCCATTTAATTACATTGATCTATTTAATTGAGTGTAAATCCACACCACTTAGAAGGAGGTGTGTCCATATGGAAATTTAATAATTAAAAAACATCACATGAGAACACCCTAAGGGGTGGTACTTGTCAAGGTGGGGAACCTGTGAACACAACAAGAGTACGAGGGAACTTTTAACATGGATAACAATTTAGAATAAAGAAAAAGTTTATTTTAAGGAAACACGTAGAAAGTTTGACGTGTTTCATGATGTCACATGTTATAAAATGACTTGGATTTAAGGGAAAAATACTAAACCACCCACCTTATGTTAGTAGATGGATCATTTTACATTTTTAGTTTTTGAATTGATCTATAATGTAAGAAATCTAAAAAACATAAAAACACCTTGAAAATAGGGCATATGAGCTTGTACCAAAATAGTGATGAAGATGGAGAGACAAATAAAGGAAGGAAGGCAATGAATTAAATCACTTACCACTAATGATCAAATGTGATATACGACACTTGAATTAGAGGCATAATTAAGAAGTGGATTCAAATCCTAGCAAGAGGGGATGATAGCTCTCCCTAGCATGCGGTCTGATGGAAAAAGTGGGAGGAAGAAAAACGGTTAGAACCATTTAATAACGGAGGGAAAAAACAAAATTCTTCCCAATTTTTAAGAGGCACACGATTTTTCCAAATGGTTTTCCAAACCGTGATCCAACCATGTGGCCGATACTTTCCCACGATAGACCCCTCAAATGGTTCATGCACATGGTTTGTAAAATTGTACACACCCCATGCACTAGGCACTGTCTGGGTGATACCCCTATAAAATGGTCTAAGCACATGGTTTGAAAAACCATGCACATCCCATGAACACGCTCTACTGATCACTATATAACACAAAAGGTTTTTTCCAAAACACGTGGCCTCAGGTGCAAGGTTTAGCTAGACTATGTACCCAATCTATTTCCTTGAGTTTTGGGCTCCAAAAAAGCCTCAAACACTCTTGATTAGTTCCTTAGACCATAAGTATAATTTATAAGGATAAAAAAGGGATGTAAACCAAGAATTAAAGGCTATATAACACATGAAAGAAAAACTAAGATGTTAAAATTTAAAAATCAGATTTAATGATTGATTTAAAACATTTAATGAGAAGTAGTGACTGGGTTGGGCTTGGATAGACATAATGAAATGATATCCTAAATTCTAATTTTTAACAATTTTTCTTCTACTAACTAGTAGAGGAGAGATTTATCTACTGATTCCTCTCCATCCCCTAGCCGATTGGTTATGGTAAGAATATTCTTATTTGAAACCTCATGTTAGCCTACCCTCCTTTCTATGTGAATGAGTGTTTTAACAGTTATATTGATTAATTTGAGAAATATCTAACCATATATTTTTGTTCTTTAATAAACTAAGAGTTCCAACATTCAATTCTCAACACGTGTTGAAAAATATTGAGAATGTACCACTGAACCCTTATATGTTTCAATGTATATAGAAATGAATTGGGTAGAGGGAGATATGGATCATTGAACAAATAAATTTAAAATAAAAAAATAAAAATCTAATGCAACCACATTTAGAATTTTAAATTGTAAATAATAATCAAAAATAGAAAGAAGAAGAAATAATTAATTTATTCATTTAGGTTAAAAACTCAAAAAAAGAAAATTTTCTAGCCTTCCCTTTCTTGATCACTCACAACCTTTTACCCTTCCATGTGAAGGGTAAACGAGTTAATGACGGAGGAAGAAGGATTTACTAGAGTGAAAATAAAATAAAAGATAATAGATATGAAACTAAAAAAATTTAGCCTTTGGTCAAACTACATCATGCAACCTTTATACCCCTTCATTATTGATCCTCTTTGGTAGTGGTCGATCCCCTATATTTATAGGAAAAAAGATCTTTGGTCTTCTTAAATTTTTTCCATATATTCATTAAGTATCTTCCACCAAAAGTTCCCACATATCTTTCATTCTTTATTTTATTTCTCTTATTATTTTATCCCCTAAACTCGATGTGTTTTATTTTGGAAATACCTAAAGATTTCAAGTGTTTAAAAACATGTTGTGTTTCATCTAGCTTCAGGGTGGATTCCTCTACACATGCATGGGAACTACATGGTATTCATGGATATAGGGAAAAGGTAGAATCCATGGAATATTAACTCATTAAACCAACCAGCCTTCTTAGTGGATGGTTGGATCAAGATCTTTTTCAAAACAGGATTCTTGGTGGTTTGTGGCCTCAACAGTGGGCACCATCTCAAGATTGAGCTCCCAGGTAGCTGGCTATGGAATATTTGATGAGTGTATACAATAGAAACCACAAAAAAGTGGTGATAGGTAGTAAAGAGTGGAACCAGGTTGTGTTTGAGCATGGTGAGAGTAGGAATAGAGTGAAAAGACACCATATTTGTTAAAAATGAATAGTATTTTTAGCTTAGTTTTCCCACATAAAAGTTGAGCCTAGTTTCCACATTCGTTTATTAATCAACTCAGATCATTCATTCTCCAAAATCTTGCTATGGGGATGGGCTCCCAGTACACATGAACACACTTAAATGGGTAGTTCTTGCTCACACAGTCTACACAAGCCTTTACCAACCTATGCACCACATGCTTCTCTCTGTGGATTACACCCCGCTAGCTTGATCGGGCTCTCCTGGCGGCTAGATTGGTCGGATAGCCCCTTCTTGGGCTGGCTAGGTGGCAAGCTAATCACTGGTTGAGGGATTTCTGAACCTTTACCTATTTTCTACCTAGAAAATGTCAAACAACTTAGTTAAACTATCAAAAAATATTATTAATTAATATAAAACATTAAAATCCCCATTTTAACTCATTTTAATTCCTTAATTTTATTTTACCCATATTTTCAATAAAAAATTAATTACATGGGGAAATTGACTATTAATCATAAAAAATAATTAAAATATGTTTAAAAATATTCATATAATTATGTGTTCATCTAATAACCCCAATATTAAACTATCCTTGTCCCCAATCATTAAATCTCAATAATGAATTAAAGAAAAATACAATTTTCACAATATTAAAATCTCAAAGCAATAAAAAAATGATTACCAATGTAAAACCAAAATTTCAAGTTCCACATAAAACATTAATTCAATTTACAACATCTCAAAGAAAAAATCAACATAATTATTTTACTTTATCCCTTTTGAAAATTGTTTATCTTCTCCTCTTATCCATTCAACCTTATTTATTCATTATTATTAATCATTCCAAGTCACGATTTACCTCCATTTGAATCATTTTCATTCATCACACGTGATAAAAATTCAAGTAGAGTTATTATCTTATCATGAGTACAGTCTCCCAATCCATAGGCTTTCAAATGAACTACTTTCTCCCCATTGTGAATACAAAAGGAAGATAAAATAATGAGGAATGTTCAATCAAGGTTCTTATGACTCTGAGGCTTAAGGTTGGTAGGAAGTGATGTGAAAAAATTAAGTTTCAAAGAGGAGGTCTATATATTGATCATAAATAATGATATCAAAATTAAAAGTGTAATTAAAATATCCCTTTTAAAGTGAAAACTCCCACTTCATTGTCTCAAAGTAAGGACATGATCAAAGATAGAATGATTAATTAACCGCTCCTCCTTGAATTTTTTCTCTAATTTTTTTTACTTTTTTTCAAACTACTTTTTTCATGTATATTTTTTTTCAAAATCTATTCTTTGAAAAAACCTAAAATACATCACTTAACCATATATGTTAAAAATCATCGATTTATTAATGATGTTTTTTGATTATTCCAAGTCACAAATCATTCCTATTTTTTTCATTTTCCATATTTTTTTTCAAGAAGGGGAAACAATAAAGTACGATGACTGAATTATAAACCTTTATCAATACCCAAAATAGCACCCACACAATGTTTCCTTACACTATAGTGCATCCTTCCACCATGAATTCCCTCACCCCAAAAATTTAACTTTATAATATCATGAAATACACTAAGAGGAGGTTGGGAATGGATACAAACATATTTTAATTATAAATCATTCCTAACAATTTCATTCATAGTCTCTATGGGATAAAAAAATATTAATATATTGGGTGGTCAAGGATAATTTATTATCAATAAAAAAACCTTAATAATTTTAAATGCGGGTTTTCACATTCATATCTTTGAAAAGTTTCAATGAAAGTTCTAGTAGCTGGCATGCCCCAAGATCACTAAAGAAATATGATCAAGATAAAATAGAAAATTTTTGGTCTATAAATCCTCTTGGTAATGGAACATGTAATTTGAGAAAATCACTCATGAGATGGCTAATAATGATAAATCAATTTACATGAATTTCATGAATTCAAAGCATAAATAATATTAGGAAAATTTCATTGACATGAATAAACTAATTCCATCAAATCATGAGTCATAATTTTTATATCTGTGATTTAATATAATAATTAAATTCTCCATCTTAATCATTCAATATAATTATCATTGAAATATAAAACATGAAATCAAAGAGTTCCTAAGAAACTCATGTCTCCTAGATAAGTCAAGTAAAGTATAAATTCAAAGCATGGATATGAAATTTCCAGTTTAAAGATCAAAATAAGTTTTTATAAAAAAATAAAAGGAGTTTAAAGGATAAAAAATGTATGAAGAAACTCTATTTTCTCATGTATCTTCATTCCTACTATTTTTTCACTATTTGGGGGATTCAATGTGCTATCATGAACATTAAAATAAGAATAAAAACAAATTATAATGTATGCCTATTAAATTTAAATGGGAATCAGGGGCATAGTGGACTAATGCAAAAAAAATTGGGTTGCCTCTCATAAGCACTTTTGTTTAACGTTGTTGGATTGACTTGTGATACTAATGATAGATCACTTTGGATACCATGGTGATTGACTGTAAAATTATCTAGAGATCTCTTAAATATATCTCAATCACCCCTTAGAAGATTATCTATCTGATCCGTAAATGAAATTCTCTCATATCCAATGAGATAGAACTCATCCATATGTGGCGTAAATGTAATCTTGTTACTGACTCCTTAGAATCGAAGGATTCTCAGGACCCTCCCCTAATGGAGTTATTTTCCCTTGGGTCCCTCCCCTCAAGAAGTATTAAATTTGTTATAGGCTATACCCTTGGGCTTTATTTTTTCAAATTCCCTTGAAGTCTTTGTACCCTTTTCTCCTCCCAATAAATAAATAAAAATTATTATTGTTGTATAACACGCAACACCAAGTGTAGAAGGGAATATAACATCCCAAGACTTTACAATATATTCACTATTTTAAAATAAATTCAAAATATTTTATATATTTAAATTCACATGATACCTGGTTATATTTTATTACACCTGACAAAGACTTTCTTTGATAGCTTGCATTACATGCGAGACCAAGTTTTACCAAACAACAATATATTATTAAAATATTATTATTTAATATAATAAGATATAACCTAGCTATTAAATCAGAGTTTATTAATAGGATTAAATAAATTATGAATATATATTATTTAAAAAAATAAATTAATAATTCAATGATTACCAATTAATTATAAATGGAAATATAATCCAATTGAATATAAATGAAATATTTTTATTTTTATGCTCACAAAGGTGTTTTATCCTAAAAAATCAATTAATTAATATTAGTGAATCATATTAATTAAATTTATATATTAAATATTCAAATATTTTTTACATTCATCCAATAGTTTAGATATACATAATATAAAAACAAACCCAATTTTATACATAAAAATCTATATTTTTCAAAAGGAAATTTTGTTGTCTTTTAATGGAACACTTATTTTATTTTTTTTGATAATTTTATAAATTTTATATGTCAAAATAAACTTAATTTTTGAAATAAAAGTGTAAAAATTATCTTAGGGTGATTTTTTGGTATTTTTTTGTGAAGTTTCATTTTTTGATGAATAGTGAAAAATACTGAATTTTAATTGAAAACTGCTTATTCGTCTAGTTTATTTATATAGTTAAATTATATATTAATTTGTTTTTAAAGTATATTTACTGAAATTATAAATCAATTAATCCAATTTAGTTCATTGGAATCACTTTCATATTGAAATTTTATATAAAAACATTTCAAGCTTTTGAACATTTTTACTTTTAAAACCCGCTTTCTTATCCCGTCTATGGGAATAACATTAAATTAATTTCTAAAAATTATGTGATTGGAATTTATAAAAATATATTACATATGTGGATTCAGAATAATTTATAATATATATTAATTTCAACTTAGCTTTTGACCAAAAATATTAGTGAATGTAGTTAAAATTAATTACAGTGATTAAGGTAAAATTAAGCTTAATAAGGGAGTAAACCTAAAAATTAAAGGAAAGAATGACCAAGAATCATGTAAAATACCTATTTTTTGTCCATATATAGACCATATAATCCATTTTATAGAATATTTTCATTATTTTAGGCACATGATGCAAGGGATACCTCTCGATAGTGTTCACCTTTTTATATTTACAAGAATTCCACTCCTCCTCCACTATAAAAAGGCACTTACCCCTCCTACTTATTCACAACTATCAAGCCATTTGGATCATCCAAAACTAACAAAATAATATACCAAAATCCTTATACTCATAATATATTTCTCACTATGGGAAGAAATCAAACCATGGAAGTCTTTTGGTATAAACCAAAAGGAGTTACCTGAATAATAGGTAACATTCTTCAACGATAAATTTTGTTTGATTTACTTATACACCCCTTAAATTATTTTTATATAAATATTATATAATAATATAAGTATCTTTAATATAATAATATGTTTTTATTTAAATGTTACTACCTAAAATCACACTCTATTCAATCAAATGGGATAGACAATCATCATTCGTGTGTACGACGGACTATAGCCTCACGAACATATGTTGTTCGTTCTTCTATTACCACCATTCATGGTTGGAAATAATGATGTATTTATAGTTTTTTTATGATTTATGTGATATTGATAATATATTTATGCTTCTATAATTTTTATATAACACATGTATTCATGCTTTCCATTCTTGTGGGAATACTATAACATCGTTTGTGGACGTGTAGACTACCGCCTCCTCAAAGCGATGTGATTCATTCACACTTTACATGGAATGTATTAAGGATGATTTTAATAAAAATAGGTGATATATATATATATAACATAAATATGATACTAAAATTATAATATATATATATATATATATATCATTTACTTTTCATTCTTTTAAATATGACAAGGAAATGGAAGTAACTTTCATGCATATGTTTGACTTACCATCTCACTGAATGGTGCATTTCATTTCCTATATCCAAATTTCATGGATTATTATAAATACATATATACTGAATATATATAATATTTAAATCATGTTTCAAATCTTGGAGATGTTGAAATCATGATATACATAAGAAGAATAAAAAATACAAGTCAAAACATACTTGAAAAACTAGGCAATTAACACCTGAAATAGTGAAAATAATGAAATATTATTAATAAATGGGTAATAATATATTATAATAAGATTATATATGATATTATAAATATTACTGTGGTTATATTATAAGTTATTAACATGATTAAAACCATTATACAGGAGGTCAAAGGACGTTCACCCAAAAAAAACACAAGGTAAGGGATTTCATCTCAATTTCATTTCATCAAGGAATATTGTAATGTTATGCACCTATTTTATTTTATATGGTGTATATAATGACCCTTTAAAATTTAATATCATGAATAATTCATTATTCACGGTATTTTGAGTTTAAATTTTAATTAGTTCATATTACTCTAATTGAACTTAATGTTACCAAGTGGTAAAGAAATTTCATAAGTCAATTACTTTTCATTGGGTTATATTAACTCTTTGTCATCATTAATATTATATGATTATGTTTATAATTACTTTGAAAATATATTTATGTATTTCAAATTCTTATATTTTTATTTATATTTGAGACATATAATTAATTCATTGATTAATTCTCACTTCAATGTTATGATCATTCTAAGGGTTTATTTCACAATATCTTTCTAATCGAGATGGCCTATCCTAGAAATTACATTAAAGGAATTTATATAATAATTTTTCAATAAAACCTTTCATTTTACTATCCTTTAGTTATTAATGAACTTTTAAAGTAATAGTACCATCTTTTTACTCTTTGGTACTCAAAATGTTTTAGATTTTTTTTAAGAAGATCCAAATTCATTTTTCTATTCAGTGAGAAATATGTTTTCTATAAAAACCATTTTTTATAAAAATGTTTTCAAAAATATTTTTAACATTTTAAAATTAATTTATTAAATAAAATTTTACCCCTTTTGACTTTTATAAATGTTTTCAAAAGAATATTCTTGTCTCTTTCTGAACAAGGCACTTTTCTAACCATTCTACCATACAAAAGGAATATTCTTTTTAACTTGTAAGACATGTATAGAATTATACTCCATCATTTATTTGAATATTACTTTAAAATTTTTCAAAGATATTTTTAATGAAATGGGTTTTAAAGTAATTTTAAAATAAAATTAATTTTCTTTTTTTTTCAAAATGAAAAAGATATTTTCCTCAATAATGTTTTAAAGACATTTTTATGATATTTCTATTCATCAACACAATAGCCCTTTAACCTTACTCCACTTGGGATATGTTGTATTGATCCCATCCTTATTCTTCCTCCAGATGGTTTATGATTTATTTAACCAATTATAGTATTTATATTCAATACCTTGATTCTTTTTAGTCCCCTTAAAATATTCAATTTCCCATGATAATTAGTAGAGACCTTCAGAACTAGATTTATGAAAACATAGACCAGAGAACATAACCCTAAGGTATAATTTAAGGATAAGTATAGAAGAACATCCTAAAGCTTTGTTAGATAGAGATTATGTGATCTTTATAAAAATACAGCCTTTTCTAGATACTAAAAGTAGACATGGTTCTAGAATAGATGTACCTAGGTGTAACAACTCCAAAAAGGTGAGTCGGTCTTAACTTGAGCATAACCTGGTACATGAAAACGAGCCTTACAGCACACCTGGTTTGACACTCTTGGGGGATATGATTAGGATAATTCAAATTTTCTTTACAAACCATTATGAAGGATTTGAATATATAATAAAAATGAATTACCTAAGTTAAACTTTTGGCATCTTAGATTGAAAATAATACGTCAAGATTTAGACATTATAAAAATTATTATATGGTTTTTCCACTATGATAATTATTTCTCACACTATGATTTTGGTTTTAGTCAACAGCTAGAACCTGAAGGGATCATGTTAACATTTAACATAAAGGAAAAGTTGGAAAAAATGAGAAACCAAATGGAATTTTTATAGGATTGAAATATATCATGTTCATGCCTAATCATTTTTCTCGAAATAGGATTAACAACATATACCTTAACCAACTCCCGAACTCACCCAAGAAGAGAAGGATGAAGTTTTCTAAGAGATCGAGTGGTGGAGACCATGGAGAAAAATGGGCTCGATTTCCATCATGAAATAAATGTGGAAGGAGACACCCAAGAAAGTGTCTCAATGGAACATGGAAATTTTTTTATGTGTGGTAAAGAAGGACATAAAGAAAATAATTGCTATGAAAAAATAAAGGGTATGATAGAAGGAAATAAATTCCACCATAAGGATACATTTATTATTCATTTCCTTAAATGTGGGGAACCTAGGAATTATGCAAGTCAATCCCCTCTTACAAAGGACAAAATCTAGACCAAGGAAGGACCTATGTAGAAATAAATGGATGAAGTATTTATGTATTGGGGTTTTATTTAAAACCTTAGTTAAAAGAAAATTTAATGATTAAATTTCAAGGATGTACATTATATTTATTTCAGAAATTATATTAATATAGTTTAAAAAAGGTCAACCCATATACTGGGTGAAGAGCCATAAAATCCAGAAAGTTAGTGGGGCTTGAACCCATGGCTGAAGAATGATAAGGGTTTCATACCTACCACTAGCCTACATGATTTCCCAGTTAATCTATCATTGCTTTTAGCTAAAAAATTTGATGAATAAATGTTAATGATGAACCAATGCTATCACTTTTTAGGTTTATATATTAATTTATTAACCATATTATTTTTGAAAAATAGTTATAGAAAAATGTAAATACTTGTTTTATGGATCTTACAATCCATAAAAAGTAAATTTTAGTTCTTTAGAAATATAATAGGGGTTCATTTTAGGATATCCATTTCATGAATTAAGGGATGAATTAAAATTTGGTTGAAGAAAAAACAAAAGATGAAATTGTTATTATAAAATTAAAACATATCAAGTAAGTATATTTACTTATATTCTTAGTTAGTTAAATAATTACTCAACATCAGGAAAATGATATAGAAATACAATTTTATCCTAATACCTTAATTTCTTTTGAACCAATGGTATTTTAAATCATCAAAGATTTATTACTTTGAGGCCCTTATCTTTCTATGTATTATTCACTTGCTTGAGATAAATAAAATCAATCAATCCATATAATTATTTATTCTTTTCCTCCAAGTCCATATTTTAACTTTCCATTAATGTTCTCTTATGTAGAAACCCAGTTATATGTTATTCCAAGTGACCTTTGTACTTCTCATTATCTCTTATTAAGTAGATATTTTATAAAATAGTTTACAATGTGTGTTTTTAACATGGAAATTTTCAAATATAAAACCCTATATTACCAAGATCATGTTTAAATTGCGAGGAATCTATTTATTTAATGCGGAGAGAATGTAGCACCCCCAAAGTTCTAATGTAATAACATTGTATTCGATAACATGTATGACATGCAACACCAAGTGTAGAAGGGAATATAACAACCTGAGATGGAAAAATATATTCACTATTTATAATAAATTCAATATATTTTGTAGCTTTAAATTCATGTGATAGTGGGTTAGCTTGTGTTACAGGTGACAAAGACTTTATTTCATAACTTATGTTACACGTAAGAATGGGTTTTACCGAACAAAAATATATTAATAAAATATTATTATTTAATATAATAAGATATAACCTAACCGTTAAATTTGAGGTTATGAATATGATTAACTATATTATAAAAATACATGATTTATAAAAATATAACATGAATTCATTGGTTACCAATTAATTAGAAATGAAAATATAAACCAATTGAATATAAAGGAAATATTTTTATTTTTATGATCACAAAGGTGTTTCATCCAAATAAATTAAATTAATTACTATTATTGAATAATATTAAATAAATTTATATATTATATATTCAATTTTTTTTACATTCATCCAATCGGTTTTATAGACATAAGATAAGAACAAACACAATTTTACTCATAAAACACTATATTTTTCTAAAGGCAATTTTGCTACCTTTTAATGGTGCACCTATTTTAAAACTAAATTTTGGAAATTTTATAAATTTTATATTTCAAAATAAACTTTATTTTTGAAATTAAAATTTTAAAATTATCTTAGGGTGAATTTTTGGTATTTTTCTATGCTATTCCATTTTTTGATGAATAATGATAAATACTGCATTTTAATTGAAAACTGCTTATTCATATAATTTATTAATATATTTAAATCATATTTTTATTTGGTTTTAAATTATATTTAGTTCAATTATAAATTAATTAATCCAATTTAGGTAATTTTAATCAATTTCTCATTGAAATTGGATATAAAAACATTTCAAACTTTTGAACATTTTTTACTTTAAAAACCCGCTTTCTCATCATGTTTCTGGGATTAAATTTAAATTAATTTATACTACTTATGTGATTAGAATTTGGAAAAATTGATTAAATATTTGAAATAATAATAATTTATAATTTTGTTTAAGTTCAACTTAGTTTTTTACCAAAAATGTTAGTGAATGAAGTTAAAATTAATTACAATGTTTGAGGTAAAATTAAGCTTAACAAGGGACAAAACCTTAAATTTAAGGGCCAAAATGACCTATAAACATGTAAAAAACATATTTTATGGACATATTTAAACCATATACTCACTTTTATTTATTTGTATTATTATTTTAGATAAATTATGTAAGAGAGACCTCTCAATAGTGTTTACCTTTTAATATTTACAAGAATGACCCTCCTCCCTACTTTAAAAAGGCACTCATCCCTCCCACTTATTCACACCTCTAAAGCCATTTGGATGATCCAAAAACTGCCCAAATAGTCTCCCAACATCCCTAACATCATCCTAGAAGCTTCAATTTTGGAAGAAAGAAAACCAATAAAGTATTTTGGTATAAACCAAAAGGAGTTATCTGAATAAGACGTAACATTCTTCAACAATCACTTTTGTTTCATTTACTTATCCACCCATTAAATTATTTTTATATCATGATTAAATAATAAAATAAGTATCTTAAATATAATAATATTTCTTTATATCAAATCGGTGACCTAAAATCACACACACTTACATCAAATGGGATACGTAATCATCGTTTGTGTGTACGACATACTGCCACCTCACAAATCGATATCGTTTTCTCTTCCATTACCACCTTTTATGGTTGATAATATTGATATATTTATTGTTTTAATATAATATATATGATATTTATAATGTATTTATGCTTATTTAATTTTTATATAACAAATTTCTTCATGATTTCCATTTTTGGAAATATGATAACATCGTTTGTAGACGTGTGGACTACCGCCTCGTCAAAGCAATGCGATTCATTCACACTTTACATGGAATGTATTAAAGTTGATTTTAATAAACATATGTGATAAATATAAAATAAATATGACACTGGAATTATATTACACACACATATATTTTATTTAATTTTCTTTCTTTTAAAGATGATAAAGAAATGAATGCAGCGTTTATGCATACATACGACCTACCATCTCCATAAACGGTGCATTTCATTTCCTATCTACAAATTTTATGAATTATTATAAATAAATATATAATAAATATATATGATATTTATATCATGGTTTACATCCTTTATATGATGAAATAATGATCCACATAAGAAGAATAAAAATAATATGTTAAAATATACTCGGAAAACTAGGCAATTAACACCCAAAATAGTGAAAATAATGAAATATTATTAACAAATGGGTAATAAGATATTATAAGAAGATAATATATAATATTTTAAATATTATTATGGTTATTTTATAAGTTAGTGACATTCTTAAAACCATTATACAAGATTTTAAAGGACCTTCACCCAAAAGGAAACACAAGGTAATGAATTTCGTCTCAATTTCATTTCACTGAGGCATATTGTAATGTTTTATACCTAGTTTCTTTTATATGGTGTATATACTGCCCCTTTGACATTTAATATCATTAATACTTCATTATTCATGATATTTTGAGTTTTAATTTTAATTATTTCATATAAGGGGATTTTAACTTAAAGTTACCAAGTGGTAAAGAAATTTCATAACTCAATTCCTTTTCATTCGATTATATTACTTCCTCATTGTCATTAATATTATATGATTATGTGTAAAATGAATTTGAATATATATTGATGTATTTAAAATTATTATATGTGGATTTAAATTTATACACATAATCAATTCATTGATTAATTCTCACTTTAATGTTATGATCGTTCTATGGATTTATTTCACAATCTCATTCTAATCGAGATTGCTTATTCTTGAAATTCCATTAAAGGAATTTTTTTATATTCAATAAAACCTTTAATTTTATTATAATATGGTTATTCATGAACTTTTTCAAGTAATATCACCATATTTCTACTCTTTTGTACTCAAAATGTTTTAGAAAATGTTTTTAAGAAAACTCAACTTCATTAATCTTTTTGGTTAGAAATTGGTTTTCTCTCAAAACCATGTTTTATAAAAAAAATTCAAATTTTTAAACTTTTAAAAATAATTTATTAAATAAAAATTTACCCCCTTCTTTTTACAAATGTTTTCAAAGGGATCTTCTTGTCTCTTTACGAACAAGGCACTTCTCTAACATTTTTACTGTGTAAAAGGAATGTTCTTTTTAAATTATAAGAAATTTATAAAATTACTTACAGTAATTTCTTTGAATATTAATTTGAAATTTTTAGATATTTTTAATGATTTTTTTGAAATTGATTTTAAAATAAAATGTATTTTCAAAAAAATAAAATAAAATAAAAAGGATATTTTCCTCATGAACGTTTTAAAGATCTTTTTATAGTATTTCTATTCATCAATGAAAAAAATCCTTTACCCTTACTTAACTTGGGATATGTTGTATTGATACCATCGTTATTCTTTCTCTATATGTTTTATGATTTATTTAATGAAGGTTTATATTGAAATTCACTACCTTGATTCTTTTTAGTCCCCTTGAAATATTCCATTTCCAATGAACATTAGACATTAAATTTCCCTTTAATATCCATATCATTTATCATGGATATGATTATTTCCTAAACCATATACCATTTTTACATACGGTGTATACTTTTAAAGTTATTTGATTATTGGGGAAATATTGATAAATCCATATTATTTACTCAATAAATATATTTGATGATAAAGAAATATATTCCTTAATTAATTCAATTATTCAATATATGAGGAATTATTTGGACATACACTGCATAGATTGGGTACTAGTTAATAAAATCCCCTTGATGCATTGGTAGTCTCATGGTAAAAATCAGTTGGCTAGCATAAGTTAATGGGTTTTCACCTAGTATGTTTTAAATCGTATAGAGGATATATATTTATGGGAAAGGTATCATGTTCCTAGGAAACATGATGTTATATAATTAATCATTGATTTTATTGATAATGAAATTATTATTATTATTTATGAGATTTTTTCTTTGAAATTATCTATGGATGCATTTTCATTATCAGTTAATTGATTTAATGGATGGTATGTTCACTTATTTACCTTTCCATATTAACTATGACTTATCTAGTTATTTTAAATGGAATGTTTGTAGTTATTTACCTTTCCATATTATCAATGCACTCCCTATAAATTTATTGATTAAACAACATGTGTGTTCACTTATTTACCTTTCTATATTTATTATTCTAATTGATTCATTATTGTTTCCACTATACTTAACCCTTAGTGAGCATTTGAGCTCACCTTTATTTTGTTTCCTTTCCCCAATAACACAAGAATAGTACTAAGAAATATATTCAAGGATATTATAAGTGGTAATAAAGTTATCATTGAAAAAAATTATGTTGTAATTAGTGTATTCATTTGTAATACAAGACTCATGAATGCATTTGGTTTATCAAGACTACTAAACT
Organism: Viscum album; assembly: GCA_963277665.1. Classification (NCBI taxonomy): domain Eukaryota; kingdom Viridiplantae; phylum Streptophyta; class Magnoliopsida; order Santalales; family Viscaceae; genus Viscum; species Viscum album. Next base: position 541,578,674 of record OY728134.1, on the reverse strand, counting down.
CATTGGTACTTTGAGCTACATTTCCCTATAATCATGATAATTTAATGGTAGTAAACACTAGTTATGGGCTTCTGAGGTTGGGTCGGTATAGATTTAAAATGGAATTATTGTATTTAATTAAGTGTATAAGAAAGGTATAACCTAGTGGGTCTTCATTGGTAATTAGGTTGAAGGAGTGTAATCTCCTTCACTGGTTCTTGAGGTAAGGTCCCATGGTAATTCTTCAGCCTCTTCCCATTTATAGTGAAAGGGTTTTATCTTCCTTCCTTTGAAATCTATACAACACCAAAGGGGTATACATGAATGATAGTAAAATGACCTTCCCATATGGAATTAAGTTTACCTAGAATCAATTTAAGTCTCAATTTGTATAACAAAACTTGATCTCTAAGGTTTAAGGTTCCAGGTTGAATTATCTTATCATGGTTCATCCTTGTTCTCTCTTTGTAGATATTTGAATTTTTAAAATATTCTCTCATAATTTCCTCTATATCCTACAGTTTCAATCTCCTCTCTTATCCAACATTTTCATTGTCTAGATTCAGCTCTCTTACTACCCCACAGGCTTTATGTTATAATTCCTAGGGAGGTGGTATCTATTTCCATGAATAAATATAAAGGGTCTCATCCCTATGGGTTTATTATAGGCGTTCCTATAATCCTAAAATGTATCATCCAACCTTTGGTTCAAGTCCTTCTTGTTGGTTTTAACTCTCTTTTCCAAAATGCCTTTGATTTCTTTATTGGTGATTTTTACTTGACCATTTATTTATGGATGGAATGGTGTTGATGTTTTATGATGCATCCCATACTTATTTAGTAATTACTCCATATTTCTATTATATAAATGAGTTCATTAGTTTCTATTGATTTCTCATGGTACTCCAAACCTATAGAATATTTTATCCCTAAAAAAATCATAGACAACTTTAACATTATCTATCCTGTTGGCTTTTTCTTCCACTTATTTTGAAACATAATCTACAGTTAGTATAATATATTAATTACCAAATGAAATTGAGAATGGAACCATGAATTATATCACCCATACTTCTAAAATTTCAAAAAATGTAATTGGTTTTTGTGAAATTTCCTGTCTTTTTGAGATATTACATAAAAACTGTCAATTTTTACATTTTTTAAAAAATTAATAAGAATATTTGAATAAATTGGGCCAATAAATTCAAGTGTTTAAATTTTTTTTGGCCTTAATCTAGGATAAAAAGTTTCCTCCACATGATAATGTATGACCGAATTTAAAAATTGATTCAATTTCACTTTTAGGTAAAAATCTTCTAATAACATGATCAATGTATATTTTATAGAGGAATGGGTCTTCCGAAATATAAAATCCAGAGTTAGATTTAAGTTTACACTTTTGATGAAAGTTTAAATGAGATGTTACTTGAGAAGTCACCAAATAATTAACAATTTTGGCATACAATGGTAGTTCTCCTTCTATGAGGTAAAGTTATTCTCCAGAAAACTCATCATTGAGTGGGTTCTGCATTGGATTTTTTGCTTCAGCAGTGTTGGGTTGTCGACTCAGATGGATGGTCCCCTGATTTTCAGTACCCATTTTATCTTTAATTGCTAGGTTTAACTCTTTTAAGAGAAAAATCCATCTCATCAGCCATGTATTAGCCTTAAATTTATTCATTAGACACTTCTGAGCTGCATGATCATAAAAAACCTTTAGTTCCCATTAGATAATATCTGAATTTATCAAGATAAAATAAAAATACAAGGAACTCATTTTCTTTTATTCTGTAGTTAATTTATGTGGAATCAAATTTCCTTTATTTATAGGTTATGACTTGGGGTTTTCTATCAATTATTTGTGAGAGGGAGTCTCCAAAGACTTGATTTGATGCATTTAAAAGGATGGTCCCTATTGGGTGGTTGAATTATAAATGGTGTAATAAAATTTTATTTCAAATCATCATGAATATTAAACTAATCTTATTTTAATAATAATATTAATATAGGAAGAGCTATCTTACTTAAATCTTTTGTGAATCTTTTGTAAAATTCTATATGTCCTAAAAAAGGTCTAACATGTTTTAAACAAGTTGGGTATGATAAGGAATTTATTACTTAAACTTTTGATATATCCACATCATTCCTTTATATGAAATTACATGCCCCAACACTATTACATTTTTGACCATGAAATGACATTTTTAAAGTTTAAGATAAGATTCTCAATGAATGTTTTCAAAACCTTTTTCCAAATTCCCTAATAAATGATCAAATGAATTACCAATAATAGTAAAATCATCAAGAAATACCTTTAATTCGTATTCAATATGATTTGATAAAATACTCACCATACACCATTGAAATTTATTTGGGGAATTTAATATCCCAAAAGGAATCTTATTGTACGATAAGGTGCCAAAGGGGCAGGTGAAGTTCATCTTCTCCTTATATTCTAGTGTAATTGATAATTGGAAGTATCCTGAAAACTCATCTAAAAATAAATAATGAATTTTCCCTACAAAACTTTCTAGAATTTGATCAACGAATGATATGGGAAAGTGATATTTTCAGGTAACTTGATTCAACTTCTTGTAATCTATACACACCCTCCAAATGTTTTTCACTCTCATGGTGATCCATTTTTTTTTTCATTTTTATCAATCGTAAGAACGATTTTCTTTAGGAAGACATGGATGGGGTTGACCCACTGAGAATCAGATATTGGGTAAATGATGTCAGCTACTAGTAATTTTTCTATATATTTATTAACAACCTTCATGATGGTGGGATTAAGTCTTATCTATGGCTATCTCACTGGGTGCGAAACACCTTCTAAAAAGATTTTATGAGAGAAGACTTTGGGGTTGATCCCTGGGATATCTCCTGAACTCCATCCTATAGATTTTACATTTCTTTTGATAAGGTTATTCAATTTTTTTCTTGAGTTTTAGATAGATTATTGGAGATGATCAATGGTAATATCTCCCCTTCCATAAGGTATTTTTTTTAAATCACTTGGAATTGGATTTAAATCAAGACTTGGGGGTTGCTCAAGGGATGAAATTGAATTTAGGGTTCATAATTCTAAAGCTTAGATCTCTTGTATCATGTTATATCCTATTAATAAATAATAAAAAAATAGAATTTACCTCTTATTATAATATGAAATTAGGATTTTTGGGTTCTTGGTTATTTATACCTTTAAATGAAAAATTTTCTCTTAATGTGAAGAATTCATGAAGCACACTTGATTCTTAAATTGGTTCCATACCTTCTTTATGGTAGATTTCATAATGTGAGTGACAATTTTATAGATGCTTCATTGTGTCAAGAATATTGAAATGTAGGGGGATATCTCCAAGTTCCATTGTGAGTGTTCGTTCATAGACATTGATGATGGTATTTTCCATTTTTAAGAAGATTATTCCCATAATGATGGAATAGTGGAATTGTTTTCTATATTCTTCCTTAGTAAGGATGTAGAAGTCAGTTGGAAAGATCAATCCTCTTACTCCTACAAGTACATCTTCTACAACTCTTAATGTAAAAACTATGGATTTATTTGTTAATTGCACCACTAATTTGGCTAGATTCAATTATAAAATCTATAAATAGGAAAACACTGAGTGAGGCATGACATTTATGGAATCACCCAGATCACATAACACATCAGTAAAATTTAAAGAACCAATAGTGCAGGGGATAGAGAATTTCTATAGATATTTACAGTTTTGTGGTATCAGTGGTGTGATCAGTGCTGATATGTTTCTTCCTTAGTCGATTGACTCCTTTCCATATATGTTACTTATTTTAATGCATAAATACTTGATAAATATTATATATTTAGGTATTTGTTTGAATGCTTATAGGAGTGGTGTAACATCCTAAACCGGATGCCACTCAACAGTGCCTCAAGTCTGTGGGTCACAAGGCCTCAATAATTCCTCCCTATACACCAGAGGCTTCCGATTAGCATCGAGGGACTAGGGTTTGTCTGTGGGGAGACTATTACCTCATGTCAAACTGTAACACAATGACATAATATCAACATTTAATAAAAGAAGCGATTAAATAAGTGATTGAAGATAAATCATTCAAGATATTTTAATAAATAAACAATTCCAAATGAAATCTAATATAAAAAATGATATTTCATTTCATGTCTCTACAATGTAATAAAATAGGTATACAAGAATACAATAAAATACATGTATCAAAATACTAAAAAATACCAAAAAGGTACCATATTTGACTAGAATCGTGAGCATAGATTGGTCATGTGCTCCCCTACTCCTAAAAAAACAAGTCAAGCATCTTATATTGGGTGCTTTTCCCGACCCCTACCTGCATCCATGAATTATGTCCAAGTACCCAATGGAATATTGAACAGGGTGTGAGATAACACCCAATAGGCCACTTCTAATGGTGTCTATAATAAATCCAATCTAGGTGATATAAGTAAAATCAGTGTGCATTATATCATAGGTATAAAAGTATTGAAAGTAAAGTGACTGGGCATATATAATATAGTTTACACCAATAAGGTTCCTTGAAATAAATGTTCAAGATCCCATAAATAAGGGTAACTGTAAACAAAAATAAAAAAGTATAATACTATCCAATATAACAAATGATATATAATACCTATATCAGGACTATCTATAAGCAAAAAAAAACCCCACCATGACCATGCCATATAACGAAGTGTATAACATCTAACAAGACCATACTGTATAATCCAGTATATAACATTAACCATGACCATGCTATATAATCAAGTCATACACAAATGCCACCTCATATAATCCAAAGTTTAAGACCATGAAGGGATGGATCCAAGGTATAGAAGACCAAGGCATCCACACCAATTTTTAGGATCATCTTGATGGAAAATCGGTAAAGACTTGGGGTGGGGTCCAGGGATCATGCCAACAGACCATGTCCACTATGATCCCAAGAAAGCTATATGCAAGGGGTATCAAGGCCCACAAAATCTTACAAAATCAAGACCCAAGGAGAAAACAAGTATAAGGAATCCACTATCATAAACAAGATCCATGGGAGAAATGTCCACGACATCTATGGGATTATGATCCAAGGTATACCAATCGAGTCATCAACTACCATTTCAAATCATCATCTCATTTCAATAATAATTTTACAAAAATTCACATTTCATGAGTTTACTAACTCATTTCCACAATTCCCATAAAATATATTTTAAAAAATAACCATTTAATCAAATAATAAACATGTCATCACATGGAAAGGAAGCATTAAATCTCTCCTATCATCTCAATTCAATTATTATTCAGTTTAATATAGGGATACCTCTAACTAAGTGATCTCACACACACCCCATGGGTTTTATAATGAAGGGAAGATATAAAGGCCCACCCATGGGTGGCCTAAGTTTGGGAAGAAACCTCCAACATTCTCAAAGGTATTAGTGGGAAACCAAAACAGGTTTCATTTCATCTAATACAATCATTCAATTAATTTATGGGGCACCTCTAGAAATTCCAACATGTGGAACAACAACAATATGTCTTATGAAACACCAAACCATATGGGAAAAGTCATAGACCACCTAACATAGGTGTCATATAGTATCTATCTTTAATTCGGTCCAGATTGAGATAAAAATATAGAATGGACAAAAAACCTAAAAATATGGAAAATTATCTTGAAGCTAAATAACTCCATAGATATGAATTGAAATTAATAAAGACATAAGAGGAAAGAATAACTAACCAATGTTAATCCAATGAGACCAAAAGTGTTCGATTCCAAGTCCAGATCAAGAAACAAGAGAAAAATCTATGAATTGAGCTTCAAATGAGTGCTCCCATGTAAGTTCTCTCTCTTATAATGACTGATAGAATGAAAAATTAAAGAGGGTTTAGGTTTTAATAAATTTTACGGGTGAAATGGTCATTTACCCTATTTTAACTGGGTCTCACGATTTGGCTGCATGGTTAGCGAAACCATGCGCCAGACGTTCTCCCTTCACTATCTCATGGAAAACCTTGCATGGTTTCATGTGCATGGTTTGACTAACCATGTGAAATCTATGAAACACCCTTTACTAAAAACTATAGATCACCTCACACAGGTGTTTACCCCTTGCTGCACATTTTCATCCAACGGTGTGGCCTCAAGAGACCCATTGTCCAACCCTCACATGGTTTCTCAAACCATGTGGCTTGTCCCACATAGTTTCTTCTAACTGTGTGAATTTCCTTATTTTTCCAAAAAGTGGGTCTTTGGGATTTGTGAAATACCCGAACACCTGAAAAACTCCTTTGATCTCCTCAAGAAATTATGTAAGGTAAAAAAAGCATTTAAAAAAAGATCTGTACCTCATAGAAAACTCAAGATCTTATAATTTTCCACCCTTAAAGCAATTCATCCCCAAATTTCCTTTCCAAGGGTGGTCAAGAATCAGATGAGAATAACTCTAGCCATTGATCATGTACATCAACCTCCCAATCCCATGTATCAACCTGTAAATGTCCATTCTTCCATAACACCTGTACTAGAGGAAATGACTGACCTCAAAGAACCTATGTTCTCCTATCAACAACACATACCTGATGCTCCTTAAAGGATGCATCTTCCTATAACTCCACCTAATCTAGCTGCAAATTATGATATGGGTCTGAGTGATAATGATGTGGCTAAGATACATGGAAGAAATCATGCATGGCCTAGTACCATTGAGGTAACTACATCCTATAGGCTACCAGCCTAACTCTCTATAGAATCTCGAACGACCCGACATATCACAGTAAAAGCTTACCATGTCTCCTGATATGTCTATGTCCCATCCTTGGTGAGATACATAAAGACCTAATCCTTGATATAGAACTCTAGAATTCATTGATGATGACTAGTGTAAGATTTCTATCAAGACTGTGCAACTTCCATTTACATTTTGATCAACTGGACCTACTCAAAAGTCTCCTGTATGAGACACAGTTCTAGTAAAGCTGCCTCAACTTCCTCTAACCAGTATAGGGGAAATAAATATGGACTACCAAAAAAATATTCATTAGTCTCCATATGTATATTATATTGATAAATATTATTTTATGAGAACTCAACAATGAGAATATGTATCTTTTAAGACTTCCAAAATCCAATATGTATGATCTTAGTATTTACTCAAGCACCAGATTCATACTCTCTTACTAAAAATCAGTCATAGGGTGGGTTTTCATGCCTAGAAGAACCTGTATACCCAAATCCATCTGAAAACTATGCCATAAATGAGATATAAATCAGGAATCCCTATAAGATACAACAGTTTGAGTAACCCCATGAAGTCGTACCATCTCCCGGATATACAACCTCCCAAACTCATCCATTGAGAAGGTTTCCCTGATCGACAAGAAATGAGAAACCACCTTGAGATTATCCACAAAAACCCACAAAAAATCACTACCTTGAGGAGATCTTGGAAAAAACAGTCATGAAATCTATCCCAACATCTTCCCATTTCCACTAAATAATGGTTAACTATTGTAAAAGGCCATCTTGTCACTGATGTTCCACATTCACCTTCTGACATTTTGTAAACCTCATAACAAAATCATCTATCTCACATTTAATCCCATTACTATTTATACTCAGAAATGGGTAACTTCTGTAAAATACCATCTAGTTGCTGATGTTTTTCCTTCACCTGCTGATAGGTGGAACACCTCATAACAAAACCAGTTATCTCATGTTTCATCCCAGACCACCAATACTGGTCATGTAAATTATGATACTTCCTGGTAACGCTGAGATGAACTACCCAAAATGAGTCATGAAACCCCCACATCATCTACTCATGTATGTTTTCTGGAACCCATATGTGACCATGAATACACAAAATTTCATCCTCGCCCATGGTTTGATCACGAGGCGGATCCTCACATACCACACTCTCCCATAGGACTAGGACCTCTGAATTAGATAATCGTCTCATCGTCACTATATCTAGAAGAGTTTATTTCACTGCTAATGATGAGAGAAAATTCTATCCACTACTATCATGCACCAAGAAGTGCATATTTGAAAAAATGTCATAAGATACAACTCGCTATTGGCCTGCTGAACTGCATGTATCTGAGTACTCTTCCTTAGTGAATCAACAATTTCATTTCCCTTCTCGATCATATAGGCAAGAACAAAGTCAAAATAATATAAGTACTAAACCCAAATTCACTACCTCAGATTCAATTAACACTTTATAAATATATACTTGAGTATTTTTTGGTCAATATAGAACACAAATTGCTCTCCTAGTAAATAATGCCTCTATGCTGTATTTTCACTTCCCACTAATGTTCTCTTATTTAGAAACCTATTTATATGTTATTCCAGAAGACCTTCATATTTCCCTTTCCCGCTTTTAAAAGGAAGTTTTATCAACATTTTTTATGATGCAGGTTTTCAAAAAGGGTATTTTCAAATTTCAAACCCTCTATTACTAATAAAAAGTTTAAATTTCAAGGGAACAATTTATCAGGGGGTAATGTGACGCCCTTATATTTTAAAATAACATTATGTTTGATAGAATATGCAACACACAACATAAAGCTTAAACGAACCATAAAATATTATTATTTAAATATAACCATTATAACCTAGCCATTGAATTGGTGGGTATGAATAGGATTAATGACAATTTTAAATATATAAAATAGTTTTACTCAATATAAATTTATTGATTAATGAGCACTTAATTTTTTAGTAGTCATTTTATTCTTAAAAAATATGTTTTATTAAAAATTGTTTTTATTGTTTTTATGAGAAAATATTATAATTAAATTTTAGAAATTTTAGAAATTTTATTTTATAAAAAAGATATCATTTTTTCAATGAGCATGCCGATGAATGTCTGTTGTGGGGAATTCCACTGTTTTTTATTTCTTAGGTAAAGTCAAGTTGTTAAACCTAGGTTTTATCTCAAAGAGAAGTTCACACAAAATAAGATTGTCAATTTTTAGTTGCTTCATAAAAATGAATTTTAATTTGGGTTATGAAATTAAAAATTTATATAGAATCCTAGGCTCGGTTCACTCATAATTAACTGAACCCAGTCGGCCACATGACCACAAGCATGCCTCCCCATACACTGGAGGCTGCTGACCGGTAGTGGGGGTCTATGATGGTATGAAGGGGAGACTATACACCCATGATTAGAGTGTAGCATAATGGTATCTAATATGAGTAATCAATAGAAATAGTAATAAATAACCAGTAGTGGAATAATAAATCACCCAGATATAATAAGCTAACAGAAGCCAATACAGAACAAATACAAAAATGATGCTAATGTGATGTGATATACAAAAGAAAGAGAACACGAGAATGATAATATACATAAGGATGTAAAAAAATATGAAAAGGCCAAAAAATATTCCTACTAGCATCACAATCCTAAGCTCGGTCCTCTGATCCTATGCTCCATCCTCAGAGACAATAAATCATCCATAGCCTTAGAATTCCCTTTTCCCTACCTGTATCCATGAGTTCTATTTATGTTCCAACCGTTGTTCTGAATAGGGTGTGATATATAACCAGTAGGATACCACCAAAAGTCTCTGGTAAAATCTAGCCGATGCATATAAAATGACTAGTGTGCATGCACAATAATGTGAGAAAACCCATAGAATCTAAATGAGTCAGCTCTGGTTCCTAAAAGACACCGAGCTAACACTACCAGCTTTAGCCCAAGTCAGATGATCTATGAACAAGTAGAAATATGTATACATATATATGGTCTATATACATAGTTAAATTTATAGGCATATATATATGTATTCTACTACTAGTCATGTCCTCAGGCATAACTTAGGTGTCCATGGGTAATTGTATGAATCTCATAGAATGTCAAGTGATTCCATGCCTATATATTACATTTTATTTAGTACACAATTCCCAATCATCACATTCCATTTAGGACACTTTTTACAAGTATCACAAGTATGTGGGTCTCCTTTCTCGAGTATCACAAGTATCTAGGTCACCATTCCAAAGTATCACAAGTATCTAGGTCACCTTTCCCAAGAGTCACAAGTATGTGGTTCACATTTCTGAATTATTACAAGTATGTGGGTTACCTTTCTTGAGTATTACAAGTATCTGGGTCTCCTTTCCCAAGTATCACATTTATAAAAGGTCAACCGTTATTTATGATAAGACAAGGGTTGAATTAAAATTCATTGATCATCCCATTTATTGAAGGGGAATAAAATTTAATAATATGGATGTCACATGGAGTTGTCACACCACTCATTTCCATTTAATTACCATGATTTATTTAATTGATTGTAAATGCACACCACTTAGAAGGAGGTGTGTCCATATGGAAATTTAATAATTAACAAACATCACATGAGAACACCCTAAGGGGTGGTACTCATCAATGTGGGGAACCTATGAACAAAACAAGAGTATGAGAGAAATTCTAACATGGATAAAAATTTAGAATAAATAAAAAGTTTATTTTAAGGAAACACATAGAAAGTTCAAAGTGTGGAATGATTTCACATGTTATAAAATGACTTGGATTTAATGAAAAAACACTAGAACACCTACCTTATGTTAGTATATGGATCATTTTCCATTTTTAGTTTTTTAATTGATCTATAATGGAAGAAATTTAAAAAACATAAAAAAACCTTGAAAATAGGGCATATGAGCTTGCACCAAAATAGTGTTGTAGATGGAAAGAAAAATAAAGGAAAGAAGGCAATGGATTAAATCACTTACCACTAATGATAAAATGTGATATACGACATTAGAATTAGAGGCCTAATTAAGAAGTGGATTCAAATCCTAGTAAGAGGGGATGATAGTTCTCCCTAGGATGTGGTTTGATGGAAAAAGTGGTAGGAAGAAAAAGGGTTAGAACCTTTTAATAACAGAGGAAAAAAACATAATTCTTCTCAATTTTTAAGATGCACAGGATTTTTACATATGGTTTTCCAAACCGTGCTCCAACCATGCGGCTGATACATTCCCATGATAGACCCCTTAAATGGTTCATGCACATGGTTTGTAAAGATGTGCACACCCCATGCACCAGGCACTGTCTGGGTGATACCCCTCTCAAATGGTCTAAGCACATGGTTAGAAAAACCATGCATATCCCATGAACACGCTCTACTAATCACTATATAACACCAAATGTTTTTTCGAAAACATGGGACCTCAGGTGCAAGGTTTAGGCAGACTATGTACCCAATCTATTTTATTGATTTTTGGGCTCCAAAAAATCCTCAAACACTCTTGATTCCTTCCTTAGACCATACACTTAATTTATAAGGATAAAAAAGGGATATAAACCAAGAATTAAAGGGTCTATAACACATGAAAAAAACTAAGATATTACAATTTAAAAAGAATATTTAATGATTGATTTAAAATATTTAATGAGAAGTAATGACCAGGTTGGGCTTGGATAGACATAATGCAATGATATCCTAAATTCTAGTTTTTGCCAATTTTTCTTCTACTAACCGCTAGAGTATAGATTTATCTACTGATTCCTCTCTATCCCCTTTCTGGATGGTTATGGTGAGTATATTCCTATTTGAAACCTCAGGTTAGCCTACCCTACTTTATATGTGAATGAGTGTTTTAGTAGTTATATTAATTAATTAGGGAAATATATAACCATATATTTTTGTTCCTTAACAAGTTAAGAGTTCCACCATTAAATTCTCAACACGTGTTGACAACTATTGAGAATGCACCACCCAACCCTTATATGTTTCAATGTATATAGAATTGAATTGGGTGGATGGAGATATGGATCATTGAAAAAATAAATTTAAAATAAACAAAATAAAAATCTAATGCAACCACATATAGAATTTTAAACAATAAATAATAATCAAAACTAGAAAGAAGAAGAAATAATTAATTTATTCATTTAGGTTAAAAACTCAAAAAAATAAAAATTTCTATCCTTCCCTTTCTTGATCATTCACAACCTTTTACTCTTCCATGTGAAGGGTAAATGAGTTAATGACAGAGGAAGAAGGATTTACTAGAGTAAAAATAAAATAAAAGATAATAGAGAAGAAACTAAAAAAATTTAGCCTTTGTTCAAGCTACATCATGCAACCTTTACACCCCTTCACTGGTGATCCTCTTTGGTAGTGGTCGATCCTCTATATTTATAGGAAAAAAAGATCTTTGGTCTTCTTAAAAATCTTCCATATATTCATTAAATATCTTCCATCAAAATTTCCCACATATATTTCATTATTTCTTTTATTTCTCTTATTATTTTATCCCCTAAACTCGATGTGTTTTATTTTGGAAATACCTAAAGATTTGAAGTGTTTAACAACATGTTGTGTTTCATTGAGCTTCCGTGTGGCTTCCTCTACACATGCATGGGAACTACATGGTTTTCATGGATATAGGGAAAAGGTGGAATCCATGGCATAGTAACTCCTTAAACGAACCAGCCTTCTTAGTGGATGGTTAGATCAAGATATTCTTCAAAATGGGATTCATGGTGGTTTGTGGCCTTAACAATGGATACCATCTCAAGATTGAGCTCCCAGGTAGCTGGCTATGGTATATTTGATGAGTGTATACAACGACAACCAAAAATGAGTGGTGATAGGTAGTAGAGAGTGGTACCAGGTTGTGTTTGAGCATGGAGAGAGCAGGAATAAAGTGAAAGGACACCATATTTGTTAAAAATGAATAGTATTTTTAGCTTAGTTTTCCCACATCAAAGTTGATCCTAGTTTCCACACTCATTTATTAGTCAACTCAAATCATTTGTTCTCCAGAATCTTGCTATGGGGATGGTCTCCCAGTACACATGCACACACTTAAATGGGTTTTTATTGATCATGAAGTCCACACAGGCCTTGACCCACCTATGCACCACATTCTTCTCTATGTGTATTACACCCCACTAGCTTGATCGAGCTCTCCTGGCAGCTATATTGGTCGAATGGACCCTTCATGGGATGGCTAGGTGGCTAGCTAACCACTGGTTGAGGGCTAGCCGAACCTTGACCTATTTTATACTTAGAAAATGTCAAACAACTTAGTTAAATCATCACAAAATATTATTAGTTAATATAAAACATTAAAATCCCCATTTTAACTCATTTTAATTACTTAATTTTATTTTACCCATATTTTCAATAAAAAATTAATTACTTGGGGAAATTGATTATTAATCATAAAAAATAATTAATTTTTTTTAAAAATATTCATAAAATTATGTGTTCGTAAATTAACCCCAATCATAAACTATCCTTGTCTGCAAGCATTAAATCTAAAAAATGAATTAAAGAAAAATACAATGTTGACAATATTAAAATCTCAAATCAATAAAAAAAATGATTACCAATGTAAAACCAAAATTTCAAGTTCCACATAAAACATTAATTCAATTTCCAATATCTCAAAGAAAAAATCAACATAAGTATTTTACTTTATCCCTTTTGAAAATGATCGATCTTCTCCTCTCATCCATTAAAGATTATTTATTCATTATTATTAAACATTCCAAGTCATGATTTACCACCATTTTGAATCATTTTCATTCATCACACGTGATAAAAATTCAAGTAGAGTTATTATCTTATCATGTGTATAGTCTCCCAATCCATAGGATTTCAAATGAACTACTTTCTCCCCATTATGATTACAAAAGGAAGATAAAATAATGAGGAATTTTCAATCAAGGCTATTATGACTCTGAGGCTTAAGGTTGGTAGGAATTGATCTTAAAAAATTATGGTTCAAAGAGGAGGTATATATATTGATCATAAAGCATGATATCAAAATTAAAAGTGTAATTAAAATATACCTTTTAAAGTGAAAACTCCCACTTCATTCTCTCAAAGTAAGGACATGATCAAAGATATAATGATGAATTAACTGCTCCTCCTTGAATTTTTTCTCTAATTTTTTTTACTTTTTTTCAAACTACTTTTTTCATGTATATTTTTTTTTTCAAAATATATTCTTTGAAAAAACCTAAAATACATCACTTAACCATATATGATAAAAATCATCGGTTTAGTAATGATGTTTTTTGATTCTTCTAAGTCACAAATCATTCCTATTTTTTTCATTTTCCATATTTTTTTTCAAGAAGGGGAAACAATAAAGTACGATGACTGAATTATAAACCTTTATCAATACCCATAATAGACCCGCACAATGTTTCTTTACGCTGTAGTGCATCCTTACACCATGAATTCCCTCACCCCAAACTTTAACTTTATAATATCATGAAATACACTAAGAGGAGGTTAGGAATGGTTAAAAACATATTTTAATTATGGATCATTCCTAACAAGTTCATTCATAGTCTCTATGGAATAAAATAAGATTAATATATTGGGTGTTCAAGGATAAGTTATTATCAATAAAAATACCTTAATAATTTTAAATGTGGTTTTTCATAGTCATAACTTTGAAAAGTTTCAATGAAAGTTCTAGTAGGTGGCATGCCCCAAGATCACTAAAGAAATATGATCAAGATAAAATAGGAAATATTTGGTCTATAAATCCTCTTGGTAATGGAGAATATGATTTGAGAAAATCACTCATGGGATGGATAATAATAATAAATCAATTTACATGAATTTCATAAATTCAAAGCATAAACAATAGTAGGGAAATTTAATTGACATGAATAAACTAATTCCATCAAATCACGAGTCATAATTTTAATATCCATGATTCAATATAATAATTCAATTCTCCATATTACTCATTCAATATAATTATCATTGAAATATAAAACATGAAATAAAAGAGTTATTAATAAACTCATGTCTCCTAGATAAGTCAAGTAAAGCATAAATTCAAAGCATGGGCATGAAATTTCCAGTTTAAAGATCAAAATAAGTTTTTATAAAAAAATAAAGGGAGTTTAAAGGATAAAAAATTTATGGAGAAACTCCATTTTCTCATGTAGCTTCATTACTACTATTTTTCACTATTTGGGGGATTCCATATGCTATCATAAACTTGAAAATAAGAATAAAAAAACGATAATGCGTGCCTATTAAATTTAAATGGGAATTATGGGCATAGTGGACTAAGGAAAAAATGTGGGTTGCCTCTCATAAGCACTTTTGTTTAACATTATTGGATTGACTTGTGATACTCATGATATATAACTTTGGCTACCATGGTGACTGACTATAAAATTATCCAGAGATCTCTTAAATATCTCTTAATCACCCCTTAACAGATTATCTATCAGATCTGTAAATGAAAGTCTCTCGTATCCAACGAGATAGAACTCATCCATACATAGCATAAAGGTAATTGTGTTAGTGACTTCTTGGCCTCGAAGGCTTCTCATGACCCTCCCCTAACAGATTTATTTTACCTTGGGTCCCTCCCCTTAGGAAGTATTAAATTTTTATAGGAGACACCCTTGGGCTTTATTTTTTCAGACTCCCTTGAAGGCTTTGTACCCTTTTCTCCTCCCAATAAATAAATAAAAATTATTATTATTGTATGAAACGCAACACCAAGTGTAGAAGGGAATATAACATCCCAAGAATTTAAAATATATTCAATATTTTAAAATAAATTCAAAATATTTTATATATTGAAATGAACACGATACCTAGTAAGATTTTATTACACATGACAAAGACTTTCTTTGTTATCTTGCATTACATGTAAGACAAAGTTTTACCAAACAACAATATATTATTAAAATATTATTATTTAATATAATAAGATATAACATAGAAATTAAATCAGAGTTTATTAATAATATTAAATAAATTATGAATATATATTATTTAAAAATATATAATAATAATTCATTGGTTACCAATTAATTATAAATGAAAATATAAACCAATTGAATATAAATGAAATATTTTTATTTTTATGCTCACGAAGGTGTTTTATCATAATAAATAAATTAATTAATATTAGTGAATCATATTAATTAAATTTATATATTAAATATTCAAATATTTTTTACATTCATCCAATAGTTTTGATAGACATAATATAATAACAAACCCAATTTTATACATAAAAATGTAGATTTTTCAAAAGAAAATTTTGTCATCTTTTAATGGAACACCAATTTTAGTTTTTTTTGATAATTTTATATATTTTATATGTCAAAATAAACTTAATTTTTGAAGTAAAAGTGTTAAAATTATCTTAGGGTGATTTTTTAGAGTTTTTTGTGACGTTTCATTTTTTGATGAATACTGAAAAATACTGAATTTTAATTGAAAACTGCTTATTCATCTAGTTTAGTTATATAGTTAAATTGTATTTTAATTTGTTTTTAAAGTATATTTAGTGAAATTATAAATCAATTAATCCAATTTAGGTCATTGTAATCAATTTCATATTGAAATTATATATAAAAACATTTCAAGCTTTTGAACATTTTTACTTTAAAAACCCGCTTTCTCATCCCGTCTATGGGAATAACTTTAAATTAATTTCTACAACTTATGTGATTAGAATTCATAAAAATATATTAAATATTTGGATTAAGAATAATTTATAATATATATTAAGTTCAACTTATCTTTTGACCAAAAATATTAGTGAATGCAGTTAAAATTAATTACAGCGATTAAGGTAAAATTAAGCTTAATAAGGGACTAAACCTAAAAATTAATGGAAAAACTGACATAGAAACATGTAAAAAACCTATTTTTTTGGTCATATATAGACCATAAAATTAATTTTATTGAATTATTTTCATTATTTGAGGCACATGATGCAAGGGAAACCTCTCAAGAGTGTTCACATTTTTTATATTTACAAGAATTCCACTCCTCCACTATAAAAAGGCACTTACCCCTCCTACTTATTCACACCTATAAAGCCATTTGGATCATCCAAAAACTAACCAAATAATATAACAAAATCCTTACCCTCATAATATATTTCTCACTGTGGGAAGAAATCAAACCATGGAAGTATTTTGGTATAAACCAAAAGGAGTTACCTGAATAATATGTAACGTTCTTCAATGATCACTTTTGTTTCATTTACTTATACACCCCTTAAATTATTTTTATATCATGATTATATAATAATATAAGTATCTTTAATATAATAATATGTTTTTATTTCAAGTTTAATACCTAAAATCACACCCTCTTCAATCAAATGGGATATACAATCATCGTTCGTGTGGAAGACAGACTATAGCCTCACAAATATATGTTGTTCGTTCTTCTATTACCACCATTATTGGTTGGAAATAATGATGTATTTATAGTTGTTTTATGACATATGTGATATTTATAATGTATTTATGCATTTATAATTTTTATATAACACATATATTCATGATTTCCATTTTTGTGGGAATAATATAACATCGTTTGTGGATGTGTAGACTACCGCCTCCTCAAAGCGATGTGATTCATTCACACTTTACATGGAATGTATTAAGGATAATTTTAATAAAAATAGGTGATATATATTTATCTATATAACATAAATATGATACTAAAATTATAATATAAATATATAAATACACACACACACACACAAATATATATATATATATCATTTAATTTTCATTCTTTTAAATATGATAAGGAAATGGAAGTAACTTTCATGCATATGTATGACCTACCATCTACTTGAATGGTGCATTTCATTTCCTATCTAAAAATTTCACGGATTATTATAAATACATATATAATGAATATATATAATATTTAAATCATGTTTCTAATATTGGAGATGTTGAAATCATGATATACATAAGAGGAACAGAAAATACAAGTCAAAACATACTTGAAAAACTCGACAATTAACACATGAAATAGTGAAAATAATGAATGATACTAACAAATGGGTAATAATATATTATAATAAGATACAATATTATATTATAAATATTATTATGGTTCTATTATAAGTTATTGACGTGATTAAAACCATTAAATAGGAGGTCAAAGGATGTTCACCCAAAAGGAAACACTAGGTAAGGGATTTCGTCTCAATTTCATTTCATCAAGGCATATTGTAATGTTATACAACTATTTTTTTATACGGTGTATGTAATGACCATTTAAAATTTAATATCAAGAATAATTCATTATTCATGGTATTTTGAGTTTAAATTTTAATTATTTCATATAACTGTAATTGAACTTAATGTTACGAAGTGGTAAATAAATTTCATAAGTCAATTTATTTTCATTGGGTTATATTAATTCTTTTTCATCGTTAATATTATATGATTATGTGTATAGTTACTTTGACTATACATTTATGAATTTAAAATTCTTATATTTGTATTTACATTTGAGACATATAATTAATTCATTGATTAATTCTCACTTCAATGTTATGATCATTCTAAGGGTTTACTTCACAATCTCATTCTAATCGAGATGGCCTATCCTTGAAATTACATTTAAGGAATTTATATAATAATTTTTCAATAAAACATTTCATTTTATTATCCTATAGTTATTAATGAACTTTTAAAGTAATAGTACCATCTTTCTACTCTTGGGTACTCAAAATGTTTTAGAAAATGTTTTTAAGAAAACCCAACTTCATTTCTCTCTTTAGTGAGAAATATGTTTTCTATCAAAAATTTTTTTTATAAAAATGTTTTCAAAAATATTTTTAAAATTTTAAAAATAATTTATTAAACAAATTTTTACCCCTTTTGACTTTTAGAAATGTTTTCAAAATAATATTCTTGTCTCTTTCTGAACAAGGAACTTTTCTAACCATTCTACCATAAAAAAGGAATATTCTTTTTAACTTGTACTACATGTATAGAATTACATTCCAACATTTATTTGAAGATTAATTTGCAGTTTTTCAAAGATATTTTTAATGAAATGGTTTTGAAAGTAATTTTAAAATAAAATTTATTTTCAAAATGTTTTTCAAAATGAAAAATATATTTTCCTCAATAATTTTTTAAAGATATTTTTATGGTATTTCTATTCATCAAAACAATATCCCTTTACCCTTACTCCACTTGGGATATGTAGTTTTGATGCCATCCTTATACTTCCTCTAGATGGTTTATGATTTCTTTGACCAAGGATAGTATTTATATTCCCTACCTTGATTCTTTTTACTCCCCTTAAAATATTCAATTTCCCTTAATAATTAGACATTAAATTTTTCCTAAATATCTATATCATTTATCATGGATATGATTATTTCCTAAACCATATACCATTTTTTACATATTTTGTATAATTTTAAAGTTATTTGATTAATTGGGGAAATATTGACAAATCCATATAATTTTATCAATATGGATATTTGTTGATAAGGCATGTTGTTCATTAATTAAATAGATTATTCAATATATGAGGAATGCTTTGGAAATACACTTCATGGGTTGGGGATCAGTTAATGCAAGAACCTTGATGCATCAGTAATCTCATGGGATAAACTAGTTAGCTAGCCTAATCTAATGGGTTTTCACCCCGTATATTTTAAACTGTCTAGAGGATAGATCATTAAGGTAAAGCTATCATGTTCCTAGGAAACATGATGTCTAATAATTAATCATTTCCTTTTTTGAAAATTCAATTATTATTATTATCCATGAGATTTTTACTTTGAAATTATCTATGGATGCATTTTAATTATTAGTTTATTTATTTAATAATATATGTGTTTAGTTATTTACCTTTCCATATTAATTATGCCTTATCCAGTTATTTTAAATGGAATGTGTGCTTAGTTATTTACCTTTTCCTATTGAGACATAGTTCCAGTAAGGCTGCCTCAACTTCCTCTAACCAGTATAGGGGAAATAAATATGGACTACCAAAAAAATATTCATTAGTCTCCATATGTATATTATATTGATAAATATTATTTTATGAGAACTCAACAATGAGAATATGTATCTTTTAAGACCCCCAAAATCCAATATGTATATTCTTAGTATGTCCTCAAGCACCAGATTCATACTCTCTTACTAAAAATCAGTCAGAGGGTGGGTTTTCATGCCTAGAAGAACCTGTCTACCCAAATCTATCTGAAAACTATGCCATAAATGAGATATAAATCAGGAATCCCTATCAGATACAATAGTTTGAGTAACCCCATGAAGTCGTACCATCTCCCGGATATACAACCTCCCAAACTCATCCATTGAGAAGGTTTCCCTGATCGACAATAAATGAGAAACCACCTTGAGATTATCCACAAAAACCCACAAAAAATCACTACCTTGAGGAGATCTTGGAAAAAACATTCATGAAATCTATCCCAACATCTTCCCATTTCCACTCAAGAATGGTTAACTATTGTAAAAGGCCATCTCGTCACTGATGTTACACATTCACCTTCTGAAATTTTGTAAACGTCATAACAAAATCATCTATCTCACATTTAATCCCATTCCTATTTATACTCAGAAATGGGTAACTTCTGTAAAATACCATCTAGTTGCTGATGTTTTCCCTTCACCTGCTGATAGGTGGAACACCTCATAACAAAACCAGTTATCTCATGTTTCATCCCAGACCACCAATACTGGTCATGTAAATTATGATACTTCCTGGTAACGCTGAGATTAACTACCCAAACTGAGGAATGAAACCCCCACATCATCTACTCATGTATGTTTTCTGGAACCCATATGTGACCATGAATACACAAAATTTCATCCTCACCCATGGTTTGATCACGAGGCGGATCCTCACATACCACACTCTCCCATAGGACTAGGCCCTCTGAATTATATAACCATCTCATCGTCACTATATCTAGAAGAGTGTATTTCACTGCTAATGATGAGAGAAATTTCTATCCACTACTATCATGCACCAAGAAGTGCATATTTGAAAAAATGTCATAAGATACAACTCGCTATTGGCCTGCTAAACTGTATGTATCTGAGTCCTCTTCCTCAGTGCATCAACAATTTCATTGCCCTTCTCGAGCATATAGGCAAGAACAAAGTCAAAATACTATAAGTACTAAACCCAAATTCACTGCCTCGTATTCAATTAACACTTTGTAAATATATACTTGAGTATTTTTTGGTCAATGTAGAACACAAATTGTTCTCCTAGTAAATAATGCCTCTATGCTGTATTTTCACTTCCCACTAATGTTCTCTTATTTAGAAACCTAGTTATATGTTATTCCAGAAGACCTTCATATTTCCCTTTCCCACTTTTAAAAGGAAGTTTTATCAACCTTTTTTATGATGGAGGTTTTCAAAAAAGGTATTTTCAAATGTCAAACCCTCTATTACTAATAAAAAGTTTAAATTTCAAGGGAACAATTTATTAGGGGGTAATGTGACACCCTTATATTTTAAAATAACATTATGTTTGATAGAATATGCAACACACAACATAAAGCTTAAACGAACCATAAAATATTATTATTTAAATATAACCATTATAACCTAGCCATTGAATAGGTGGTCATTAATAAGATTAACATCAATTTGAAATATATAAAATAGTTTTACTCAAAATAAATTTATTGATTAATGAGCACTTAATTTTTTAGTAGTCATTTTATTCTTCAAAAATATGTTCTCTTAAAATTTTTTTTATTGTTTTTATGAGAAAATATTATAATTAAGTTTTGGAAATTTTATAATTTTATTTTATAAAAAAGATATCATTTTTTCAATGATCAT
This sequence comes from Viscum album, assembly GCA_963277665.1. Taxonomy (NCBI): domain Eukaryota; kingdom Viridiplantae; phylum Streptophyta; class Magnoliopsida; order Santalales; family Viscaceae; genus Viscum; species Viscum album. The sequence goes on along the minus strand of OY728134.1, from coordinate 541,557,052 downwards.
GTCGATGCATGCTTGTTGTGGGGCATGCCAATTTTTTTATTTCTTATGTAAAGTCAAGTTGTTAAACCTAGGTTTTCTCTCAAAGAGAAGTGCACACAAAATAATCTTGTCACTTTTTAGTTGCTTCATAAAAATGAATTTTAATTTGGGTTATGAAATTAAGGATTTATACAGTATCCTAGGCCTGGTTCACTCATAATTAACCGAGCCCAGTCAGCCACATGACCACAAGCATGCCTCCCCATACACTAGAGGTTGCTGACCGGTAGTGGGGGTCTATGATGGTATGAAGGGGAGACTATAAACCCATTATCAGAGTGTCGCACAATGGTATCTAATATGGGTAATCAATAGAAATAGTAATAAATAAACAGTAGTGGAATAATAAATCACCTAGATATAATAAGCTAACAGAAGCTGAACCAGAACATATACAAAAATGATGCTCATGTAATGTGATATACAAAAGAAAGAGAAAACGAGAATGAGAATATACATAAGGATGTAAAAAAAATATAAAAAGGCCAAAAAATATCCCTATTGGCATTACAAGCCTAATCTCGGTCCTCTGATCCTATGCTCCATCCTCAGAGACAATAAATCATCCATAGCCTTACAATTCCCTTTTCCCACCTTGTATCCATGAGTTCTATTTATGTTCGAACCATTGTCCTGAATAGGGTGTGATATATAACCAGTAGGATACCACCAAAAGTGTCTCGTAAAATCTAGCCGATTCATATAAAATTACTAGTGTGCATGTACTATAATGTGAGAAAACCCATAGAATCTAAACGAGTCAGCTCTGGTTTCTAGACACCAGGCTCACACTACCAGCTTTAGCCCAAGTCAGATGATCTATGAACAAGTAGAAATATGTATACATATATATGGTCTATATACATAGTTAATTTTATAGGCATATATATATGGATTCTACTACTACCCATGACCTCAGGCATAACTCAGGTGTCCATGGGTAATTGTATGAATCTCATAGAATGTCTAGTGATTCCATGCCTGCATATTAAATTTTATTTAGTACACAATTCCCAATCATCACATTCCATTTAGGACACATTTTCCAAGTATCACAAGTATTTGGGTCTCCTTGCTCGAGTATCACAAGTATCTAGGTCGCTATTCCAAAGTATCACAAGTATCTAGGTCACCTTTCCCAAGTATCACAAGTATGTGGTTCACATTTCTCAAGTATTACAAGTATGTGGGTTACCTTTCTTGAGTATTACAAGTATCTGGGTTGCCTTTCGCAAGTATCACATTTATAAAAGGTCAACCATTATTTATGATAAGCCAAGGGTTGAATTAAAATTTATTGATCATCCTATTTAGTTAAGGGGAATAAAATTTAATAATATGGATGTCCCATGGAGTGGTCATACCACTCATTTCCATTTAATTACCATGATCTATTTAATTGATTGTAAATGCACACCACTTAGAAGGAGGTGTGTCCATATGGAAATTTAAAAATTAACAAACATCACATGAGAACACCCTAAGGGGTGGTACTAGTCAAGGTGGGGAACCTATGAACAAAACAAGAGTACAAGGGAACTTTTAACATGTATAAAAATTTAGAATAAATAAAAAGTTTATTTTAAGGAAACACATAGAAAGTTAAAATTGTGGCATGATGTCACATGTTATAAAATGACTTGGATTTAACAGAAAAACACTAGACCACCTACCTTATGTTAGTAGATGGATCATTTTCCATTTTTAGTTTCTGAATTGATCTATAATGGAAGAAATATAAAAAACATAAAAACACCTTGAAAATAGGGCATATGATCTTGCACCAAAATAGTATTGTAGATGGAAAGACAAATAGAGGAAAGAAGGAAATGGATTAAATCACTTACCACTAATGATCAAATGTGATATACGACATTAGAATTAGAGTCCTAATTAAGAAGTGGATTTAAATCATAGTAAGAGGGGATGATAGTTCTCCCTAGCTTGCAGTTTGATGGAAAAAGTGGGAGGAAGCAAAATGGTTAGAACCTTTTAATAACAGAGGAAAAAACACAATTCTTCCCAATTTTTAAGAGGCACACGATTTTTCCACATGGTTTTCCAAACCGTGCTCCAACCATGCGGCCGATACTTTCCCATGATAGACCCCTCAAATGGTTCATGCACATGTTTTGTAAATCTGTGGACACCGCATGCACTAGGCACTGTCTGGGTGTTACCCCTCTCAAATAGTCTAAGCACATGGTTAGAAAAACCAAGCATATCCCATGAACATGCTCTACTAATCACTATATAACACCAAATGTTTTTTTCGAAAACATGCGGCCTCAGGTGAAAGGTTTAGGCAGACTATGTACCCAATCTATTTTATTGAGTTTCGGGCTCCAAAAAAGCCTCAAACACTCTTTATTCCTTCCTTAGATCATAAGTCGAACTTATAAGGATAAAAAAGGGATATAAACCAAGAATTAAAGGGTCTATAACACATGAAAAAAACTAAGATATTACAATTTAAAAATAATATTTAATGATTGATTTAAAATATTTAATGAGAAGTAATGACCAGGTTGGGCTTGGATAGACATAATTCAATGATATACTAAATTCCAGTTTTTACTAATTTTTCTTCTACTAACCGATAGTGGATAGATTTATCTACTGATTCCTCTCTATCCCCTTTCTGGATGGTTATGGTGAGTATATTCCAATTTGAAACCTCAGGTTAGCCTACCCGACTTTCTATGTGAATGCGTGTTTTAGTAGTTATATTGATTAATTAGGGAAATATATAACCATATATTTTTGTTCCTTAATAAGCTAAGATTTCCACCATTCAATTCTCAACACGTGTTGACAACTATTGAGAATGCACCACCCAACCCTTATATGTTTCAATGTATATAGAAATGAATTGGGTGGATGGAGATATGGATCATTGAACAAATAAATTTAAAATAAACAAAATAAAAATCTAATGCAACCACATATATAATTTTAAACTGTAAATAATAATAAAAACTAAAAAGAAGAATAAATAATTAATTTATTAATTTAGGTTAAAAACTCAAAAAAAGAAAAATTTCTAGCCTTCCCTTTCTTGATCATTCACAACCTTTTACCCTTCCATGTGAAGGGTAAATAAGTTAATGACAGAGGAAGAAGGATTTACTAGAGTAAAAATAAAATAAAAGATAATAGAGAAGAAACTAAAAATTTTTAGCCTTTGTTCAAGCTACATCATGCAACCATTACACCCCTTCACCGTTTATCCTCTTTGGTAGTGGTCGATCCCCTCTATTTATAGGAAACAAAGATCCTTGATCTTCTTAAAAATCTTCCATATATTCATTAAATATCTTCCATCAAAATTTCCCACATATCTTTCATTCTTTCTTTTATTTATCTTATTATTTTATCCCCTAAACTCGATGTGTTTTATTTTGGAAATACCTAAAGATTTCAAGTGTTTAAAAACATGTTGTGTTTCATCGATCTTCAGTGTGGATTCCTCTACACATGAATGGGAACTACATGGTTTTCATGGATATATGGAAAAGGTGGAATACATGGCATAATAACTCCTTAAATGAATCAGCCTTATTAGTGGATGGTTGAATCAGGATCTTCTTCAAAATGGGATTCATGGTGGTTTGTGTCCTCAACAGTGGGCACCATCTCAAGATTGAGCTCCCAAGTAGCTGGCTATGGTATATTTGATGAGTGTATACAACGAAAACCACAAACGAGTGGTGACAGGTAGTAGAGAGTGGAACTGGGCTGTGTCTAAGCATGGTGAGAGTAGGAATAAAGTGAAAGGACACCATATTTGTTAAAAATGAATAGTATTTTTAGCTTAGTTTTCCCACATCAAAGTTGATCCTAGTTTCCACACTCATTTATTAATCAACTCACATCATTAATTCTCCAGAATCTTGCTATGGGGATGGGCTCCCAGTACACATGCACACACTTAAATGGGTTGTTCTTGCTCACACAGTTCACACATGCCTTGACCCACCCATACACCACATTCTTCTCTCTATGTCTTACACTCGTCTAGCTTGATCTAGCTCTCCTGGGAGATATATTGGTCGAATGGCCCCTTCATGGGATGGCTAGGTGGCTAGCTAACCACTGGTTGAGGGCTAGCCGAACCTTGACCTATTTTTACCTAGAAAATGTCAAACAACTTAGTTAAATTATCACAAAATATCATTAATTAATATAAAACATTAAAATCCCCATTTTAACTCATTTTAATTCCTTAATTTTATTTTACCCATATTTTCAATAAAAAATTAATTAATTGGGAAAATTGATTATTAATCATAAAAAATAATTAAAATTTGTTTAAAAATATTCATAAAATTATGTGTTCATAAATTAGCCCCAATATTAAACTATCCTTGTCTCCAAGAATTAAATCTAAAAAATGAATTAAAGAAAAATACAATGTTGACAATATTAAAATCTCAAATCAATAAAACAAAATGATTACCAATGTAAAACCAAAATTTCATGTTCCACATAAAACATTAATTCAATTTCCAACATCTCAAAGAAAAAATCAATATAAGTATTTTACTTTATCCCTTTTTAAAAATGGTGGATCTTCTCCTCTCATCCATTCAATCTTATTTATTCATTATTATTAAACATTCCAAGTCACTATTTACCTCCATTTTGAATCATTTTTATTCATCACACGTGATAAAAATTCAATTAGAGTTATTATCTTATCATGAGTACAGTCTCCCAATTCATAGGCTTTCAAATGAACTACTTTCTCCCCATTGTGAATACAAAAGGAAGATAAAATAATTAGGAATTTTCAATCAAGGTTCTTATGACTCTGAGGCTTAAGGTTGGTAGGAATTGATGTGAAAAAATTAAGGTTCAAAGAGGAGGTCTATATATTGATCATAAGGCATGATATCAAAATTAAAATTGTAATTAAAATATCCCTTTTAAAGTGAAAACTCCCACTTCATTGTCTCAAAGTAAGGACACGATCAAAGATATAATGATGAATTAACCGCTCCTCCTTGAATTTTTTCTCTAATTTTTTTACTTTTCTTCAAACTACTTTTTTCATGTATATATTTTTTCAAAATATATTCTTTGAAAAAACCTAAAATACATCACTTAACTATATATGATAAAAATAATTGGTTTAGTAATGATATTTTTTGATTTATACAAGTCACAACTCATTCCTATTTTTTTCATTTTTCATATTTTTTTTTCAAGAAGGGGAAACAATAAAGTACAATGAATGAATTATAAACCTTTATTAATACCCAAAATAGCACCCGCACAATGTTTCCTTACACTGTAGTGCATCCTTAAACCATGAATTCCCTCACCCCCAAACTTTAACTTTATAATATCATGAAATACACTAAGAGGAGGTTAGGAATGGATAAAAATTTATTTTAATTATGGATCATTCCTAACAAGTTCATTTATAGTCTCTATGGTATAAAAAAAGATTAATGTATTGGGTGTTCAAGGATAAGTTCTTATCAATAAAAACAACTTAATAATTTTAAATGTGGTTTTTCACAGTCATAGCTTTGAAAAGTTTCAATGAAAGTTCTAGTAAGTGGGATGCCCCAAGATCACTAAAGAAATATGATCAAGATAAAATAGGAAATATTTGGTCTATAAATACTCTTAGTAATGGAAAATATGATTTGAAAAAATCACTCATGGGATGGATAATAATAATAAATCAATTTATATTAATTTCATAAATTCAAAGCATAAATAATAGTAGGGGAATTTCATTGACATGAATAAACTAATTCCATCAAATCATGAGTCATAATTTTAATATCCATGATTCAATATAATAATTCAATTCTCCATCTTACTCATTCAATATAATTATCATTGAAATATAAAACATGAAATCAAAGAGTTCCTAAGAAAATAATGTATCCTAGATAAGTCAATTAAAGAATAAATTCAAATCATGGGCATGAAATTTCCAGTTTAAAGATCAAAATAAGTTTTTATAAAAAAATAAAGGGATTTTAAAGGATAAAAAATGTATGGAGAAAATCCATTTTATCATGTAGCTTAATTACTAATATTTTCTCACTATTTGGGGGATTACATGTGCTATCATAAACTTGAAAATAAGAATAAAAAAAATGATAATGCGTGCCTATGAAATTTATATGGTAATCATGGGCATAGTGGACTAAGGTAAAAAATGTGGGTTGCCTCTCATAAGCAATTTGTTTTAACATTACTAGATTGACTTGTGCTACTCATGATAGATCACTTTGGATACCATGGTGACTGACTATAAAATTATCTAGAGATCTCTTAAATATCTCTCAATCACCCCTTAGAAGATTATCTATCTGATCCGTAAATGAAAGTCTCTCATATCCAACGAGATAGAACTCATCCATACATGACGTAAAGGTAATCGTGTTACTGAATTCTTGGCCTCGTAGGCTTCTCAGGACCCTCCCCTAAGGGATTTATTTTCCCTTAGGTCCCTCCCCTAAGGAAGTATTAAATTTTTATAGGAGACACCCATAAAATTTATTTTTTCACACTCCCTTGAAGGCTTTGCACCCTTTTCTCCTCCCAATAAATAAATAAAAATTATTATTGTTGTATGAAACGCAACACCAAGTGTAGAAGGGAATATAACATCCCAAGAATTTACAATATATTTAATATTTTAAAATAAATTCAAAATATTTTATATATTTAAATGCACATGATACATGGTTAGATTTTATTACACATGAAAAATACTTTCTTTAATAGCTTGCATTACATGTAAGACCAAGTTTTACCAAACAACATTATATTATTAAAATATTATTATTTAATATAATAAGATATAACCTAGCTATTAAATCAGAGTTTATTAATAAGATTAAATAAATTATGAATATATATTATTTAAAAAAATATAATAATAATTCGTTGGTTACCAATTAATTATAAATTAAAATATAAACCAATTGAATATAAATGAAATATTTTTATTTTTATGCTCACAAAGGTGTTTTATCATAATAAATTAATTAATTAATATTAGTGAATAATATTAATTAAATTTATATATTAAATATTCAAATATGTTTTTACATTCATCCAATAGTTTTGATAGACATAATATAATAACAAACCCAATTTTATACATAAAAATCTAGATTTTTCAAAAGAATTTTTTTTTTGTCTTTTAATGGCACACCTATTTTAATTTTTTTTGATAATTTCATAAATTTTATATGTCAAAATAAACTTAATTCTTGAAATAAAAGTTTAAAAATTATCTTAGGGTGATTTTTTGGAGTTTTTTTGTGACGTTTCATTTTTTGATGAATAGTGAAAAATACTGAATTTTAATTGAAAACTACTTATTCGTCTAGTTTAGTTATATAGTTAAATTGTATTTTAATTTGTTTATAAAGTATATTTAGTGAAATTATAAATAAATTAATCCAATTTAGGTCATTTTAATCAATTTCATATTGAAATTATATATAAAACCATTTTTAAAGCTTTTGAACATTTTTACTTTAAAAACCCGCTTTCTCATCCCGTCTATGGGAATAACTTTAAATTAATTTCTACAACTTATGTGATTGGAATTCATACAAATAGATTCAATATTTGGATTCAGAATAATTTATAATATATATTAAGGTCAACTTATATTTTTACCAAAAATATTAGTGAATGCAGTTAAAATTAATTACATCGATTAAGGTAAAATTAAGCTTAATAAGGGACTAAACCAAAAACTTAAGGGGACAAATGAACTAGAAACATGTAAAACACCTATTTTTTTGGTCATATATAGACCATAAAATCCATTTTATAGAATTTTTTTCATTATTTGAGGCAGATGATGCAAGGGATACCTCTCAAGAGTGTTCACCTTTTTATATTTACAAGAATTCCACTCCTCCACTATAAAAAGGCACTTACCCCTCCTACTTATTCACACCTATAAAGCCATTTGGATCATCCAAAAAGTAACCAAATAATATACCAAAATCCTTACCCTCATAATATATTTCTCACTATGGGAAGAAATCAAACTATGGAAGTCTTTTGGTATAAACCAAAAGGAGTTACCCAAATAATAGGTAACGTTCTTCAATGATCACTTTTGTTTCATTTACTTATACACCCCTTAAATTATTTTTATATCATGATTATATAATAATCTAAGTATCTTTAATATAATAATATGTTTTTATTTCAAGTTTACTACCTATAATCACACCCTCTTCAATCAAATGGGATACACAATCATCATTCGTGTGTACGACAGACTATAGCCTCACAAACATATGTTGTTCGTTCTTCTATTATCGCCATTCATGGTTGGAAATAATGATGTATTTATAGTTGTTTTATGAAATATGTGATATTTATAATGTATTTATGCTTCTATAATTTTTATATAACACATGTATTCATGCTTTCCATTTTTGTGGGAATACTATAACCTCGTTTGTGGATGTGTAGACTACCGCCTCCTCAAAGCGATTTGATTCATTCACACTTTACATGGAATGTATTAAGGATCATTTTAATAAAAATAGGTGAAATATATTTATATATATAACATAAATATGATACTAAAATTATAATATAAATACATAAACACACACACACACACATGTATATTTATCATTTACTTTTCATTCTTTTAAATATGATAAGGAAATGGAAGTAACTTTCATGCATATGTATGACCTACCATCTACTTGAATGGTTCATTTCATTTCCTATATAAAAATTTCATGGATTATTATAAATACATATATAATGAATATATATAATATTTAAATCATGTTTCTAATCTTGGAGATGTTGAAATCATGATGTACATAAGAGGAACAGAAAATACAAGTCAAAACATACTTGAAAAACTCGGAAATTAACACATGAAATAGTGAAAATAATGAATGATACTTAAAAATGGGTAATAATATATTATAATAAGATCCTATATTATATTATAAATATTATTATGGTTCTATTATAAGTTATTGACGTGATTAAAACCATTATATAGGAGGTCAAGTATGTTCACCCAAAAGGAAACACTAGGTAAGGGATTTCGTCTCAATTTTATTTCATCAAGGAATATTGTAATGTTATACACCTATTTTTTTATACAGTGTATGTAATGACCATTTAAAATTTAATATCACGAATAATTCATTATTCATGGTATTTTTTGTTTAAAATTTTGATTATTTCATATAACTGTAATTGAACTTAATGTTACGAAGTGGTAAAGAAAATTCATAAGTAAATTCCTTTTCATTGGTTTATATTAATTATTTTTGATCGTTAATATTATATGATTATGTGTATAGTTACTTTGACTATACATTTATGAATTTAAAATTATTATATTTGTATTTAAATTTGATACATATAATTAATTCATTGATTAATTCTCACTTCAATGTTATGATCATCCTAAGGGTTTACTTCACAATCTCATTCTAATCGAGATGGCCTATCCTTGAAATTACATTAAAGGAATTTATATAATAATTTTTCAATAAAACCTTTTATTTTATTATCCTATAGTTATTAATGAACTTTTAAAGTAATAGTACCATCTTTCTACTCTTCGGTACTCAAAATGTTTTAGAATTTTTTTTAAGAAAACCCAACTTCATTTCTCTCTTCAGTGAGAAATATGTTTTCTATCAAAACCATTTTTTATAAAAATATTTTCAAAAATATTTTTAACATTTTAAAAATAATTTATTAAACAAACTTTTACCCCTTTTGACTTTTAGAAAATTTTTCAAAAGAATCTTCTTGTATCTTTCTAAATAAGGAACTTTTCTAACCATTCTACAATAAAAAAGGAATATTCTTTTTAACTTGTAATACATGTATAGAATTACACTCCAACATTTATTTGAAGATTAATTTGAAAATTTTCAAAGATATTTTTAATGAAATGTTTTTAAAAGTAATTTTAAAATAAAATTTATTTTCAAAATGTTTTTCAAAATGAAAAATATATTTTCCTCAATAATTTTTTAAAGATATTTTTATGGTATTTCTATTCATCAACACAATATCCCTTTACCCTTACTCAACTTGGGATAAGTTGTATTGATACCATCCTTATACTTCCTCTAGATGGTTTATGATTTCTTTAACCAAGGATAATATTTATATTCACTACCTTGATTCTTTTTAGTCCCCTTAAAATATTCAATTTCCCATGATCATTAGACATTAAATTTTATCTAAATATCTATATCATTTTACATGGATATGATTATATCCTAAAAAATATACCATTTTTACATATGGTGAATAATTTGAAAGTTATTTGATTAATTAGGGAAATATTGATAAATCCATATCATTTTATCAATATGGATATTTGTTGATAAGTCATGTTGTTCATTAATTAAATAGATTATTCAATATATGAGGAATGCTTTGGACATCCACTTCACGGGTTGGGGATTGGTTAATGCAAGCACCTTGATTCATCAGTAGTCTCATGGGTTAAACTAGTTATCTAGCCTAATCTAATGGGTTTTCACCTCGTATATTTTAAACTGTCTAGAGGATAGATCATTAAGGTAAAGGTATCATGTTCCTATGAAACATGATGTCCAATAATTAATCATTTCCCTTTTTTGTTAATTCAATTATTATTATTATCTATGATATTTTTACTATGAAATTATCTATGGATGAATTTTCATTATTAGTTTATTTATTTAATAGTATATGTGTTTAGTTATTTACCTTTCCATATTAATTACACCTTATCGAGTTATTTTAAATGGAATGTGTGCTTATTTATTTACCTTTTCATATTGATTATTCTCATTGATTCATTATTTTTTCTCATGTACTTAACCCTTACCAAGCATTTGAGCTCACCCTTATTTTGTTTCCTTTACCTAGGAATACAAGAAGTGTACTTAGAAAGATATTAAAGAATATTATAAGTGATAATAAAGCTATCCTTGAAAAAAATTAGGTTATAATTAGTGTATTCATTTATAATACAAGACTCATGTATGTATTTGGTTGAACAAGAATGCTAAACTAAATGGTCCTTTGGGATCTACTTCCTTGTAATCATGCCCAATTAATGGTAGTAGACACCCGCTCTAGGATTATAGGGTCAGGTTTCTATAATTGGTATCAAAGGAAGTTCATAGAAACCTTGGGAACTAGATTTATGAAAACATAGATCAGAGAACATAAACATAAGGTATAATTTAAGGATAAGTATAGAAGAACATGCTAAATCTTTGTTAGATAGAGATTATGTGATCTTTCTAGAAATACATCCTTTTCTGGATACTAAAAGTAGACATGGTTCTCGAATAGATGTACCTAGGCATAAAAACTTCGAAAAGGTGTGTTGGGCTTGACTTGAGCATAACTTGGTACATGAAAATGAGCCTTACAATGAACCTAGTTTGACAATCTTAGGGGATAAGATTAGGATAATTCACATTTTCCTTCCAAACCATTTTGAAGGATTTGAATATATAATTAAAATGAAGGACCTAAGTTAAACTTTAGGCCTCTTAGATTGAAAATAATGTGTCAAGATTTAGATATTATAAAAACTATTATATAGTTTTTCCACTATGATAATTATTTATCACACTATGCTTTTGGTTTTATTCAACAGATAGAACCTGAAGGGATCATGTTAAAATTTAACATAAAGTAAAAGGTGGAATCAATGAGATACCAAATGGGATTTTTATAGGAGTTAAAGATGTCATGTTCATGCCTAATCATTTTTCTCGAAATAGGATTAACAACATATACCTTAACCAACTCCTGAACTCACCAAAGAAGAGAAGGATGAAGTTTTCTAAGAGCTCGAGTGGTGGAGACCATGGAGAAAAATGGGCTCGATTTCCATCATGAAATAAATGTGTAAGGATACACCCAAGAAAGTGTCTCAATGAAACATGGAAATTCTTTATGTTTGGTAAAGAAGGACATAATGAAAACAATTTCTCAGAAAAAATGAAGGGTATGATGGAAGGAAGTAAATTCCATTATAAGGATCCATTTATAGTTCATTTCCTTAAATGTGGAAAACCTAGAAATTATGCAATTCAATTCCCTCTTCCAAAGGAAAAAATCTAGAACAAGGAAGGACCTATGTAGAAATAAATGGATGAAGTATTTATGTATTGGGGTTTTATTTAAAACCTTAGTTAAAATGAAATTTAATGATTAAATTTCAAGGATTTACATCATATTTATTTCATAAATTATATTAATATAGTTTAAAAAAGGTCAAGCTGTATACCGGGTGAAGACCCATCAGAACCAGCAAGGCGGTGGGGCTTGAACCCATGGCTGAAGAATGATATGAGTTTCATACATACCATTAGCCTACATGATTTCCTAGTTAATGTATCATTGCTTTTAGCCAAACAATTTAATGAATAAATGTTAATGATGAACCAATGCTATCACTTTTTAGGTTTATATATTAATTTATTAACCATATTATTTTTGAAAAAAAGTTAATACCCAAATATAAATACTTGTTTTATGGATCTTACGATCCATAAAAAGTAAATTTTAGTGCTTTAGAAATAAAAAAAGGGGTTTATTTTAGGATGTCCATTTCATGAACTGAGGGATGAATTAAAATTTGATTGAAGCAAAAAAAAGATGAAATTGTTATTATGAAATTAAAACATATCAAGTAAGTATATTTACTTATATTATTAGGCATTTAAATAATTACTCAACATTTGGAAAATGATATAGAAGTAAAATTTTATCCTAATACCATAATTTTTTTTGAACTGATGGTATTTTTAATCATCAAAGATTTATGACTTTTAGGCCCTCATATTTACATGTATTTATTCACTTGATTGTGATCAATAACCTCAATTAATCCATATAATTATTTATGCTTTTACTCCAAGTCCATATTTTCAGTTTCCATTAATGTTATCCTATGTAGAAATCTCGTTATATGTTATTTCATGTGACCTTTGTACTTCTCATTATCTCTTATTAAGTAGATATTTTATAAAATATTTTAAAATGTGGGTTTTTTACATGGAAATTTTCAAATATAAAACCATATATTACCAAGATCATGTTTAAATTGCAAGGACTCAATTTAATTAACATGGAGATAATGTAACGCCCCAAAATTCTAATGTAATAACATTGTATTCGATAACATGTATGACATGAAACAACAAATATTGAAAGGAATATAACAACCTGAGACTTTACAATATATTCACTATTTTAAAATAAATTCAATATATATTTTAGCTTGAAATGCATGTGATACTGGGTTAGCTTGTGTTACACACGACAAAGACTTTCTTTGATAACTTATGTTACACGTAAGACCAAGTTTTACCGAACAACAATATATTAATAAAATATTATTATTTAATATAATAAGATATAACCTAACTATTAAATTTGAGGTTATGAATATGATTAAATATATTATAAAGATACATGGTTTATAAAAATATAATATGAATTCATTGGTTACCAATTAATTAGAAATGAAAATATAAACTAATTGAATATAAAGGAAATATTTTTATTTTTATGACCACAAAGGAGTTTTATCCTAATAAATTAAATTAATTACTATTATTTAATACTATTAATTAAATTTATATATTATATATTCAATATTTTTTTTACATTCATCCAATAGGTTTAATAGACATAAGATAAGAACAAACCCAATTTTACTCATAAAACACTATATTTTTCTAAAGGAAATTTTGCTACCTTTTAATAGTGCACCTATTTTAAAACTAAATTTTGGAAATTTTATAAGATTTATATGTCAAAATAAACTTCATTTTTGAAATAAAAATTTCAAAATTATCTTAGGGTGAATTTTTTGTATTTTTCTATGATGTTCCATTTTTTGATGAATAATGATAAATACTGAATTTTAATTAAAATTTGCTTATTAATCTAATTTAATAATATATTTAAGTCATATTTTTATCTAGTTTTAAATTATATTTATTTCAATTATAAATTAATTAATCCAATTTAGGTGATTTTAATCAATTTATCATTAAAATTGGATATAAAAACATTTCAAACTTTTGAACATTTTTTACATTAAAAACCTGCTTTCTCTTCCCGTTTCTCAGATTAAATATGAATTAATTTATGCTGTCTATGTGATTGGAATTTGGAAAAAATGGATTAAATATTTGAAATCATAATAATTTATATTTTTTTTAAGTTAAAATTAGTTTTTTACCAAAAATATTAGTGAATGAAGTTAAAATTAATTACAACGATTGAGGTAAAATTAAGCTTAACAAGGGACAAAACCTTAAATTTAAGGGCTAAAATGACCTATAAACATGTAAAAAACATATTTTATGGACATATTTAAACCATATACTCACTTTTATTGATTTTTTATTATTATTTTAGATACATTATGTAAGATAGACCTCTGAATAGTGTTTACCTTTTAATATTTACAAGAATTCCCCTTATCCTTACTATAAAAAGGCACTCATCCCTCCCATTTATTCAAACCTCTAAAGCCATTTGGATTATCCAAAAACTACCCAAATAATCTCCAAACACCCCTAAAATCATCCTAGAAGCTTTAATTTTGGTAGAAAGCAAACCAATAAAGTATTTTGGTATAAACCAAAAGGAGTTACCCGAATAAGAGGTAACATTCTTCAACAATCACTTTTGTTTCATTTACTTATCCACCCATTGAATTATTTTTATATCATGTTTAAATAATAAAATAAGTATATTTAATATAATAAAATGTTTTTATATCGAATCTGTGACCTAAAATCACACGCACTTACATCAAATGGGACATTTAATCATCGTTTGTCTGTACGATGGATTGCCACCTCGTGAATCGATATCGTTTTCTCTTCCATTACCACATTTAATGGTTGATAATATTGATATATTTATTGTTTTCATATAATATATATAATTTTTATAATGTATTTATGATTTTTTAATATTTATATAACAAATTCCTTCATGATTTCCATTTTTTGGAATATGATAACATCATTTGTAGACATGTGGACTACCGCCTCCTCAAAGCGACGTGATTCATTCACACTTTGCATGGAATGTATTACAAATGATTTTAATAAAAATATGTAATATATATAAAATAAATATGATACTGGAATTATAGTACACACACACACATATTATTTAATTTTCTTTCTTTTAAAAACTATAAGGAAATGGAAGTAGCGTTAATGCATACATACGACCTACCATCTTCATAAACAGAGCATTTTATTTCCTATCTCCAAATTTTATGGATTATTATAAATATATATATACTGAATATATATGATATTTATATCATGGTTTACATACTTTATATGATGAAATCATGATCCACATAATAATAATAAAAATAATAAGTTAAAATATACTCGGAAAACTAGGCAATTAACACCCAAAATAGTGAAAATAATGAAATATTATTAACAAATGGGTAATAAGATGTTATAAGAAGATAATATATAATATTATAAATATAATTATGGTTCTTTTATAAGTTAATGACATGCTTAAAACCATTATAAAATATTTTAAAGGGCGTTCACCCAAAAGTAAACACAAGGTAATGGATTTCGTCTCAACTTCATTTCACTGAGGCATACTGTAATGTTATATACCTAGTTTCTTTTATATGGTGTATATAATGACCCTTGGACATTTAATATCATTAATACTTAATTATTAATGATATTTTGAGTTTCAATTTGAATTATTTAATTAATGGGGATTTTAACTTAAAGTTACCAAGTGGTAAAGAAATTTCATAACTCAATTCTTTTTCATTTGATTATATTACTTCCTCATTTCCATTAATATTATATGACTATGTATATAATGAATTTGAATATATATTGATGTATTTACAATTATTATATGTGTATTTACATTTATACACATAATCAATTCATTTATTAATTCTCAATTTAATGTTATGGTCATTCTAATGATTTATTTCACAATCTCATTCTAATCGAGATTGCCTATTATTGAAATTAAATTAAAGAAATTTATATTATTATTATTCAATAAACCATTTAATTTTATTATAATATGGTTATTAATGACCTTTTCAAGTAATATCACCATATTTACACACTTTTGTACTCAAAATGTTTTAGAAAATGTTTTTAAGAAAACCAGACATCATTTATCTTTTCGGTGAGAAATTTATTTTCTCTCAAAACCATGTTTTATAAAAAAAATTCAATTTTTTAAACTTTTAAGAATAATTTATTAAATAAAAATTTACCCCTTTTTTATTTTACAAATGTTTTCAAAGGGATCTTCTTGTATCTTTATGAACAAGACACTTCTTTAACATTTTTATTGTGTAAAAGGAATGTTCTTTTTAACTTGTACGACATTTAAAAAATTACCTACTCTCAATTCTTTGAATATCAATTTGAAAATTTTAGATTTTTTTAATGATTTTTTTGAAAGTGATTTTAAAATAAAATATATTTTCAAAAAAATAAAAATAAAAAGGATATTTTCCTCATGAATATTTTAAGGATATTTTTATAGTATTTCTATTCATCAATGAAAAAAATACTTTACCCTTACTCCACTTGGGATATGTTGTATTGACACCATGCTTATTCTTTCTCTGGATGTTTTATGATTTCTTTAACAAAGGTTGATATTGAAATTCACTACCTTGATTTTTTTAGTCCCCTTGAAATATTCCATTTCTTATAAACATTAGACATTAAATTTCCATTAAATATCCATATAATTTATCATAGATATGATTATTGCCTAAAACATATACCATTTTTACATACAGTATATCCTTTTAAAGTTATTTGATTAATTGGGGAAATATTGATAAATCCATACCATTTACTCAATACAAATATTTGATGATAAGGTAGCATATTCATTAATTAAATATATTATTCAATATGTGAGGAATTATTTGGACATACACTGCATAGGTTGGGGAATAGTTAATAAAATCCCCTCAATGCATCGGTAGTCTCATGGGACAAATCAGTTGGCTAGCCTAAGTTAATGGGTTTTCACCTAGTATGTTTTAAACCATATAGAGGATATATAATTATGGTAAAGGTATCATGTTCCTGGGAAACATGAAGTTATATAATTAAGCATTGATTTTATTGATAATGAAAATATTATTATTATTTATGAGATTTTTGCTTTGAAATTATCCATGGATGCATTTTCATTTTCAATTAATTGATTTAATGGATTGTATGTTCACTTATTTACCTTTATATATTAACTATGCCTTATCTAGTTATTTCAAATTTAATGTGTGTGAAGTTATTTACCTTTCCATATTATCTATGCACTCCCTCTCAATTTATTGATTACATAGCATGAGTTTTCAGTTATTTACCTTCCTATTTTGATTATTCTAATTGATTCATTATTGTTTCCACTGTACTTAACCCTTACTGAGCATTTGAGCTCACCCTTATTTTGTTTCCTTTCCCCAAGAATACAAGAATAGTACTAAGAAATATATTCAAGTATATTCTAAGTGGTAATAAAGTTATCCTCGAAAAAAATTATGTTGTAATTAGTGTATTCATTTGTAATACAAGACTCATGCATGCATCTGGTTTATCAAGACTACTAAAATCGTTGGACCTTTGAGCTATATTTCCCTGTAATCATGATAATGTAATGGTAGTAA
The DNA here is from genome assembly GCA_963277665.1 of Viscum album. Classification (NCBI taxonomy): domain Eukaryota; kingdom Viridiplantae; phylum Streptophyta; class Magnoliopsida; order Santalales; family Viscaceae; genus Viscum; species Viscum album. Next base: position 541,539,297 of record OY728134.1, on the reverse strand, counting down.
ACACTAGTTATGGGATTCTTAGGTTCGGTCGGTATAGATTTAAAATGGAATTATTGAATTTAATTAAGTGTAAAGGAAAGGTATTACCTAGTGGGTCTTCATTGGTAATATGGTTGATGGAGTGTAATCTTTTTCACTGGTTCTTGAGGTAAGGTCCCATGGTACTTCTTCAGCCTCTTCCCATTTATAGTGAAAGGGTTTTATCCTCCTTATTTTTAAATATATACAACACCAAAGAGGTATACATGAATAATAGTAAAAGGACCTTCCCATATGGAATGAAGTTTACCTAGAATCAATTTAAGTCTCAATTTGTATAACAACACTTGATCTCTAAGGTTAAAGGTTCCAGGTTGAATTATCTTATCATGGGTCATCCTTGTTATCTCTTTTTAGATATTTTAATTTTTAAAATATCCCCTCATAATTTCCTCTATATTATATAGTTTCAATCTCCTCTCTTATCCAACTTTTTCAAGGTCTAGATTCAGCTCTCTTACTACCCCACAGGCTTTATGTTACAATTCCTAGGGAGGTGGTAGCTCTTTCCATAAATCAATCTAAATGGGATCATCCCTATGGGTTTATTTTAGGAGTTCCTATAATCCTAAAATGTATCATCCAACCTTTGTTTCAAGTCCTTGTTGTTGGTTTTAACTATCTTTTCCAGAATGCCTTTGATTTCTCTATTGGTGATTTTTGCTTGACCATTTGTTTATGGATGGAATGGTGTTGATGTTTTATGATTCACCCAATACTTATTATATAATTCCTACATATTTCTATTTTATAAATGAGTTCGTTAGTTTCTAATGATTGCTCATGGTACTCCAAACCTATATAATATTTTAGCCCTAAAAAAATCATAGACAACTTTAACATTATCTGTCCTAGTGGATTTTTCTTCCACCTATTTTGAAATATAATATAGAGTTAGTAGAATATATGAATTACCAAATGAAATTGAGAATGGACCCATGAATTATATCACCCATACTTATAACATTTCAAAAAATGTAATCGGTTTTTGTGGAATTTACTGTCTTTTTGAGATATTACCTAAAAACTGTCAATTTTCACATTTTTAAAAATTGATTCAATTTCATTTTTAAGTAAAAATATTCTAATAACTTGATCAATGTATATTTTCTAGAGGAATGGGTCTTCCAAAATATAAAATCCAGGTTTAGATTTAAGTTTTCATTTTTGATGAAAGTTTAAATGAGATGTTACTTGAGAATTCACCAAATAATTAACAATGTTGGCATACCATGGTACTTAGCCTTCTATGACGTAAAGTTATTCACCAGAAAACTCATCATTGTGTGGGTTATGCATTGCATTTTTTTCTTCAACAGTGTTGGGTAGTTGACTTAGATGGATGGCCCCCTGATTTTCAGTCCCCATTTTATCTTTAATTCCTAGGTTTAACCCTTATAAGAGAAAAATCCATCTCATCAGCCATGGATTAGCCTCAAATTTATTCATTAGACACCCTCCAAATGTTTTTAACTCTCATGGTGATCCATTTTTTTTTCATTTTTATCAATGGTAAGAACGATTTTCTTTAGGAAGACATGGATGGGGTTGACCCACTGATAATCAGATATTGGGTAAATGATGTCAGCTACTAGTAATTTTTCTATCTATTTATTAAAAACATTCATGATGGTGGGATTAAGTCTTATCTATGGCTATCCCACTGGGTGCGAAACACCTTCTAAAAAGATTTTATGAGAGAAGAATTTGGGGTTGATCCCTGGGATATCTCCTGAACTCTATCCTATAGATTTTACATTTCTTTTGATAAGGTTAGTCAATTTTTTATTGAGTTTTAGATAGATTATTGGAGATGATCAATGGTAATATATCCCCTTCCATAAGGTAATTTTTTTAAATCACTTGGAATTGGATTTAAATCAAGACTTGGGGGTTGCTCAAGGGATGACATTGAATTTAGGGTTCATAATTCTAAAGCTTAGATCTCTTGTGTCCTGTTATATCCTCTTAATTAATCATAAAAAAATATAATTTACCTCTTATTATAATATGAAATTAGGATTTTTGGGTTCTTGGTTATTTATACCTTTAAATGAAATTTTTTCTCTTAATGTTAAGAATTAATGAAGCACACTTTATTCTTAAATTGGTTCCATACCTTTTTTATGGTAGATTTCATAATGTGAGTGACTATTTTATAGATGCTTCATTGTGTTAAGAATGTTGAAATGTAGGGCGATATCTCCAAGTTCCATTGTGAGTGTTCCTTCATGGACATTGATGATGTTATTTTTTATTTTTAAGAAGATTATTCCCATAATGATGGAAGAGGGGAATGATTTTCTATCTTCTTCCTCGGTAAAGATGTAGAAGTCAGTTGGAAAGATCAATCCTCTTACTCCTACAAGTACATCTTCTACAACTCTTAATGTAAAAACTATGGATTTATTTTTTAATTGCACCACTAATTTGGCTAGATTCAATTTTAAATTCTATAAATAGGAAAAGACTGAGTGAGGCATGTCATTTATTGAATCACCCAGATCACATAACACATCAGTAAAATTTAAAGAACCAATAGTGTAGGGGATAGATAATTTCTATAGATATTTACAGTTTTGTGGTATCAGTGGTGTGATCAGTGCTGATATGTTTCTTCCTCAGTCGGTTGAATCCTTTCCATACAGGTTACTTATTTTCATGTATAAATACTTGATAAATCTTACATATTTAGGTATTTGTTTGAATTCTTATAGGAGTGGTGTAACATCCTAAACCAGATTCCACTCAACAGTGCCTCAAGTCGTTGGGTCACACGACCTCAAGCATGCCTCCCTATACACCAGAGGCTTCCGACTAGCATAGAGGGCCTATGGTGTGTCTGTGGGGAGACTATTCCCTCATGTCAAAGTGTAACACAATGACATAATATCAACATTCATTAAAATAAGTGAGTAAATAAGTGATAGAAGATAAATCATTTATGATATTTTAATAAATAAACAATTCCAAATAAAATCTAATATAAAAAATGATATGTCATTTCATGTCTCTACAAAGTACTAAAATAGGTATACAAGAATACAATACAATAAATGTATCAAAATACCAAAAAAGACCAAAAAGGTACCATATCTGACTAGCATCGTGAGCATAGATTGGTCATGTGCACCCCTACTCCTAAAAAAACAAGTCAAACATCTTATAGTGGGTGCTTTCCCTGACCCCTACCTGCATCCATGAATTATGTCCAATTACTCAATGGAATCTTGAACAAGGTGTGGGATAACACTCAGTAGGCAATGTGGGACTCTCCTAAGTCAGAGCACTTCTATTCTCCACACATGGAGGGAGGGGAACGACACAGCTGGAGCTTTGTCCAACAAAGGCTTGTGAGGGGAAAGGTTGATTTTGTACACCAGTCCAGGTTCCTTACCCAATGACTATAAGGTTTTTACTAACAGAGATGTTCTAGGTCATCATTATTTTCTCCCTCCGTGAGGCAAGGTTGTACTTGATATGTTTCAATAAAAATTTAATTTTCAGTCTAAAGTAATAAAAGTAAAGTGACTGGGCATATATAATATAGTTTATAACAATAAGGTTCCTTGAAATAAATGTTCAATCTCCCATAAATAAGGGTAATTGTAAACAAAAATAAACAAGTATAATACTATCTAGTCTAACAACTGATATATAATACCTATACCAGGGATATCTATAAGAAAACAAACCACCATGACCATGCCATATAGCCAAGTGTATAACATCCATCGAGACCATGCTAATCCAGTATATAACATCAACCATGACCACGCTGTATAAAAAAGTAATCCACAAATTCTGCCTCATGTAATCCAAAGTTTCAGACCATGAAGGGCTGGATCCAAGGTATAGAAGACCAAGAAATCCATGTCAATTTCCAGGAGCATCTTGATGGAAAATCGGTAAAGATTTGGGGTGGGTTCCAAGGATCATTCCAACAGACCATGTCCACTATGATCCCAAGAAAGCTATATCCAAGGGGTATCAAGGCCCACAACATCCTACAAAATCAAGACCCAAGGAGAAAACAAGTCTAAGGAATCCACTATCGTAAACAAGATCCATGGGAGAAATATCAATGACATATATAGAATTAGGATCCAAGGTATACCAATCGAGTTATTGAATACCATTTCAAATCATCATCTCATTTAAATAATCATTTTACAGACATTCACATTTCATGAGTTTACTAACTCATTTCCACAATTCCCATAAAATATATTAAAAAAATAACCATTTAATAAAATAATAAACATGTCATCACATGGAAAGGAAGCATTAAATATCTCCTATCATCTCAATTCAATTATCATTACGTTTAATATAGGGATCCCTATAACTAAGTAATCTCACACACACCCCATGGCTTTTATAATGAAGGGAAGATACACAGTTGCACCCCATGGGTGGCCTAAGTTTGGGAAAAAACCTCCAACAATCTCAAAGGTATTAGTGGGAAACCTAAACAGGTTTCATTTCATCCAATTCAATCATTCAATTAATTTATGGGGAACCTCTAGAAATTTTGACATGTGGAACAACAACAATATGTTTTATAAAACACCAAACTATATGTGAAAAGTCATAGACCACCTAACATAGGTCTCATATAGTATCTGGCATTAATTCTGTCCAGATCGTGAGAAAAATAAACAATGGACAAAAAGCCTAAAAATATGGAATATTATCTTGAAGCTAAATAACTCCATAGATATGAATTCAAATGAATAAAGACACAATAAGAATGAATAACTAACCAATGTTAATTCAATGAGACCAAAAGTGTTCAATTCCAAGTCCAAATTAAGAAACAGGAGAAAAATCTATGAATTGAGCTTCAAATGAGTGCTCCCATGTAAGTTCTGTCTGCTATAATGACTGTTAGAATGAATAATTAAAGAGGGTTTAGGTTTTAATAAATTTTAAGGGTGAAATGGTAATTTACCCTATTTTAACTTGGTCTCATGGTTTGGCTGCATGGTTATCCAAACCATGCGCCAGCCGTTCTCCCTTCACTATCTCATGGCACACCTTGCATGGTTTCATGTGCATGGTTTGACTAACCATGTAAAAACCATGAAACAACCTCTGCTAAAAACTATAGATCACCTCGCAGAGGTGTTTACCCCTAGCTGCAAATTTTAATCAAACGATGTGTCCACAAGAGACCCATTTTCCAACCCTCACATGGTTTCTCAAACCATGTGGCTTGTCCCGCATGGTTTCTTCTAACTGTGTGACTTTCCTTATTTTTAAAAAAAGTGGGTCTTTGGGATTTTTGAAATACCCAAACACCTGAAAAACTCCTTTGTCCTCCTCAAAAAATTATATTAGGTAAAAAATCATTTTAAAAAAAAGATCCATACCTCATAGGAAAACTCTAGATCTTATAATCTTCCCCCTTAAAGGAATTCATCCCCGAATTTCCCTTCCAAGGGTGGTCAAGAATCAGATGAGAATAACTCTAGCCATTGAGAATGTACATCAGCCTCCCAGTCCCATGTATCATCCTGTAAATGTTCATGCTTCCATAACACCTGTACTAGAGGAAATGACTGACGTCAAAGAACCTTCGTGCTCCTATCAACAACACATACCCGATGCTCCTTAAAGGATACATCTACCTATAACTCCACCTAATCCAGCTGCAGAGTATGATATGGGTCTAAGTGATAATGATATGGATAATATACATGGAAGACATCATGCATGGCCTGGTACTTTTGAGGTAACTACATCTGATAGGCTACCCGCCTGACTCTCTATAGAATCTCGAACGACCCAACATATCACATTGGAAGCTTACCTTGTCTCATGATACGTCTGTGTCCCAGCTTTGGTAAGATACATAAAAGACCTGATCCTTAACATAGAACTCTATCAGTCATCGATTATGACCCGTTTAAGATTTCTATTGAGACTGTGCAACATCCATCCACATTTTGATCAACTGGACCTACTCAAAAGTCTCCTATATGAGACACAGTCCCAGTAAAGCTGCCTCAACTTCCTCTAACCAGCATAGGGAAAATAAATATGGACTACCAAAAAAATATTCATAAGTCTCTATATGTATATTATCTTGATAAATATTATTGTATGAGAACTCAACCATGATAATATGTATCTCCTAAGACCCCCAAAATCCAAGATGCGTGCTCTCAGTATGTCCTCAAGCACCAAAATTCATACTATATTACTGAAAATCAGTTAGAGGGTGGGTTTTTGTGCCTAGAAGAACCTGTATACCCAAATACATCTGAAAACTATGCCAGAAATGAGACGTAAATCGAGAATCCCTATTAGATATAACAGTTTGAGTAATCCCATCAAGTCGTACCATCTCACGGATATACAACCTCCCAAACTCATCCATTGAGAAGGTCTCCCTAATTAAAAAGAAATGAGAAACTTTCTTGAGATTATCCACAAAAACCCACACAACATAACTACCTTAAGGATATCTTGGAAAAAACAGTCATGAAATCTATCCCAACATCTTCCCATTTCCACTCAGGAATGGGTAACTACTGTAAAAGTCCATCTGGTCACTGATGTTCCACCTTAACCTTCTGACATTTTGTAAACCTCAAAACAAAACTAGCTATCTCACATTTCATCCCATTCCTATTTATACTTAGAAATGGGTAACTACTGTAAAATACCATCTAGTTGCTAATGTTTTTCCTTCACCTACTGATAGGTGGAACACCTCATAACAAAACCAGTTATCACGTGTTTCATCCCAGACCACCAATACTGGTCATGTAAATTATGATACTTCCTGGTAACACTAAGATGTACTGCCCAAACTGAGGCATGAAACTCCCACATCATCTACTCATGTATTTTTTCTAGAACCCATACATGACCATGAATACAAAAAATTCCATCCTCACCCATGGATTGATCAGGAGGTGAGTCCTCACCTACCACACTCTCTCATAGGACTAGGCCCTCTGAATTAGATAATTGTATCATCCTCACTATATCCAGAAGAGTGTATTTCACTGCTAATGATGAGAGAAAACTCTATCCACTACTATCATGCACCTACAAGTGCATATTTGAAGAAAAAAGGTCATAAGATACAACTCACTACTGGCCTATTGAACTGCATGTATCCGAGTCCTCTTGATCAGTGCATCAACAATTTCATTTCCCTTACCAGGCATATAGGCTAGCTCAAAGTCAAAAGTCTATAAGTACTCAAACCACCTTCACTACCTCAGATTCAATTAACACTTTTTAAATATATACTTGAGTATTTTTTGGTCAGTGTACACCACAAAATTCTCTCCTAGTAAATAGTGCCTCCAACAACACAAGGCATATATAATAGTGGCTAACTCAAGATCATGCATTGGGTAGTTTCTCTCATGAGGCCTCAAATTATGAGACCCATATTCCATGACTCTACCCCCTACATCGAAATAATTCAAGCCCAATACCTGATGCATCAGAATACACAATGTATCTCTTGCATGAATCTTGAAGAACCAGGATCGACACTGAAGTCAGTCTCCCTTTTATCTCTTGAAAAGCTATCTTGTAGGTATCTAACCATACAAACTTCAAACCCTTATTATTCAATCCCATCATAGGTGATGATAATAATGATAAGTTCTATATGAAATTCATGTAGTAAATAGATACCCCAAGAAACCCCATATATCTAAAACATTATTGGGCTTCTCCCAAGAAACTGCATCTCTCACCTTCTTTGGGTCAACTGATACTCTTATCTCTAAGATAATATGACAAAAGAAGTGGATCTTATCCATCCAGAATTAGCACTTCATGAGATTAGAATATAACTAATTATCTCTAAATGTATCCAAAATGATCTCAATATGTTTATCATGGTCATTCCAATTTTTAGAATATACAAAGATATCTTCCAGGAATACTACCACAATAAAATCTAGATAAATATGGAAAACTCACTTCATTAGTACCAAAAAAACTACTGGTTCATTTTTGAGACCTAAAGACATAAAAAAAAATACTCATATGGACTATAATTTCTATGAAAAGATGTATGATGTATGTTTATAGGTCAAACACGCACCTGATGATGACCCGATCTGAAATCAATTTTTGAGAACACCCAAGTTCATTGAAGCTGATAAAAAATTTCATCTATATATGGTAAAAGATTCCAGTTCATAACCATTAACTTGTTTAATTTTTGATAATACACGCATAACCCGAGGGTACCATCCATCTTTTTTGAAAAATGGACCAGTGAACCCCATGGAGAATTACTAGGTTTTATAAACCCATTTTCCTCTAAATCCTATAGTAACCTATTGAGCTCCTAAAACTATATTGTATTCATCCTATAAGAATAAATGGATACTGGTGCAGCTCCTGACACTATCTCAATAGAAAATTGCACCCCCTCTCAATAGGTAAACCAGAAAAATCATCCAGGAAAACCTCCTTGAAACAATCGACCACTGGAGTAAAATCTATATGATGTGATCCCTGATCATCTAGATATAAAATCGAAATATGGGATGTCATCCCACCCAGTCCATGATTCTATTGTCTATCTCATCTCACCCAGAAACCCCATTCACCCTTGTGAATAAAAAATCTACCCTCTGGTGATGTGAAAGTCACCCTCCAACGATAGAAATCAACATAGAATTTATAATAAACTAACCAATCCATCCTAAGTATGATATCAAACCCCATCATCTTGTGGAAAAAAAGATCCTATACAAAGTGAAAACCGCAAATATCAAGGGGGAACTCCCTAAACTGGCGCACACCCTCCATTCTTATCCCCAATGGAGTATCTAATGTCATAACATCATTAAAAACCTAAAAAAAAGACCAAGGCTTTAGAAAATAGATACAGATATGAAACTATGAGACGAAACTATATTAAAATGAGTAGAACTAGAATAGAGGCTGCTAAGATCATACCTCTCACTATAGATGGGCCAGTGCTCTTCTCCTTAGGGGTAGGCTGTACAGATTATATTTGGATTAAACTGTGACCCTGTGAAACAACTCACTACCCAGAGCAATCCCACTCTACTATTTTGGTACAACTAGTGTCTGTATTCATCAGTCATGACCACCACATAAGCCTGAACAACAAGAACTTATCTAGCTCCCAGCCTAATGAAGAGTTATAAAACCCGCTCCCAAACCTAGAGTCAGAGCTGACCCACTTCCACTAACTAATGGAGGGAAGGTTCTACAAAAACACTGTATGTGGCCCATTCTGCCTCAATAATGGCACTAAACTAGGTCTCAATCACACTGATTCCTCACATGTACCCATCTCTTACACTAGTGATAGAAAATAGAAATACCAACACTAACATCCGGGCTAGTACTCACCTCATGAGAGGCCTCAAAATGGCACTTCCTGCCATTGGAAGATGAACCACTAGGTTGAGAGGTTAAGCTACCCTGATCTGTGCCCCCAACTTCCCTCAGGTTATACTTTGTAATAAGCACCTAGTTCACTATCTATGTAATAGTATTCAACCAAAACACGTTGACCTAAGATCTAATAATACATTTGAGACCTTCCTTAAAGAATATCATCCTCGATATCTCATCATCAAGGTATATCAGTATAGAACTCTACAGATCTATAAAGTGTGCAAAATAATTCATCAAAATCATAGTTCCTTGCTCCATATTCATAAAATCACTAGCCCTATCTACTCTCAGAGTCTCAGGAAAAAACTAATCATAAAATTTGGTTTGAAAATCACCCCAAACCATATCTCATAGCATGTCATCCTGGTTCAAAACATCCCACTGATGATTTTATTCTCCCCAAATCATATATTGTGAGCTTCACTCATTTCTCAAGAGGTGTCTACAAATGATCTAAAATAAAAAATGTAGTCTCAATCCATAGCTCAACATCCTGTGGACCACCATCCCTCAAAAAATAGGAGGATGATTCTACTGGAACACACACGTTAGCTCTACCATAGACAAGGTAGGTTGTAGGGTTCCATGGAAAGTATTCATATAGCATAATAAAATCTATCAAAAATTTCCTCAGTACCCGTATCTGGTACAAATACTAGTTCATCATTTATTACTACAAGATGATCTACTGGTATCCCATGGTTGACCACCTTTGGAGCATGGTCGTCGCTACCCTCCTGATGTACGATTGGAGGTCATTGTGGTTTCATGTCTCTATAATGACAAACACACACCTGAGAAAATATTGATAATAAAACAATAATAGTTAAAAGATTAGGATAGGTCAAAACCTTCCTATAAACATTTCATACCCCTCTTCCTACTTCTAAATCCAGGAATGGGTAAAAAGAAACCACCGTAAACATCACTAGAGACACTATCTACTACCCACTCAAAAGTCAGGTCTAGGTCAAGATCTATGTTTCTCAATTTTCAATTTCATTTAAATTTATATTTACATCAAAATTCTATTTATATGGTTAAACCAAATGGTGAAAAACTTTTGATCCATAATATCCCATACTCATCACGAACTTAAAGAAAATGTCCATGTAATCCATACCATAACACGTTCCAATCCATGCGACCAATGGTCCATGAATCAACATGATATAGTTGGCTAGTTAGGGTGACTACTGTATCCCAAGAAGGAAAAAACTATTTAGGTTACAAAAGGCACTCTAAGTACCAACTATGTTTTCCAATTTCCCTCAAGAACACTAGTAGGATAAAAGATATATCACACAAGGCACATATCACAAAGTCATGCAGTCAAAGCAATGAATATTATATGTAATGGAATAATACATGGAATGTGAATCCAAATAGGTTACTAAAATGATGAATGAGATGAATACCCTCATCTCATCAGTACATGGTAAAATTCATAATAAAAAATAACATCAAACATCAAGTGCATCACCCAACAGTGGAATCAAGTCAACTGTAATAGGAAAAATCTAGAAAAGCATGTTTCGTTTTAAGAAATTTGGTTTTTTTCTATACATGGGTTTGATACTCCCATGCAAAAATAATTACCAAATTCAAATTTCTTCCAATCCTAGTCTATTATCTCAAAATATTAAGACAACCAGAAAATAAATCCCTCTATGATACCACTTTGTAATGTCCCAACCTGAATGCCACTCTATAGTGCCCTGAGCTGGTGGGTCACGTGGACTCAAGAATGCCTCCCCATATTCCAGGGGCTTCTGAATAGCAGCAAGGGCCTAGGGTGTGTCTGTGGGGGAGAATACACCCTCACGTAAAAGTTTAATAACAAAATAATATCAACAATCAAGAGTGGAAGTAGGTAAATAATTTATAAAAGATAAATCATCCATAATACTATAAGAAATAAACAATTCCAAAGGAAATATCATATAAAAAATGATATATCATGTCTTGTATCTAAAAAATAAGAAAATAGGTATACAATAATCCAATACAATACATGTATCAAAATACAAAATAGACAAAAAATTCACTATCTCTGACTAGAATCGTGAGCATAGATTGGTCCTATGCTCCCTTGCTCCTAAGTAGCAAAAAAGTCAAGCATTGTATAGTGGGTGCTTGCCCCGATCCCTAGATGCATCCATGAAGTCTGTTTAGGTACCAAAAAGTGTCCTGAATAGGATGTGAGATAAAACTTAGTAGGCCACCACCAATGATGTATATAATAAATTCAGTCTATGTGATATAAACAAAAATTGCATGCACTATATCACAGGTATAAAAGTAATGAAAGTAAAGTTCCAAGGGAATATTTAATAATATCCATACCAACAAGGATCCCTATAAGAATTGGTCAAGATAACATAAACAAGTGCATCTATAAACAAAAATAAACAATTATAATACTTTTCAGTCTAATAAGTGATATATGATACCTGTACTAGGGCTATCTGTAATCAAAGAAAAATAACCACCATGACCACACTGTATAACCAAGTGTATAAAATCTATCATGTCTACACTATATAATCTAGTATATAACATTCACCATGACCAAACTGTATAAACAAGTCATCCACAATGGCCACATCATTTAATCCAAAGTGTCATACCATGAAGGGTTGGATCCAAGGTATAGAAGACCAAAACATTCACATCGACTCCTAGGAGAATCTCAATGGAAACTTAGTAAAGACTTAGGTGGGGTCCAAGGAGAATGTAAATAGACCATGTCCACTATGAGCCCAAGAAATCTGGATCAAAGGGGTATCAAGGCCCAAGGAACCCTAATAAATCAAGACCCAAGGAAAAAACAAGTCCAAGAAATCCATTACCATAAACAAGATCCATGGAAGAAATGTCCATGGTATCTATAGAATCAATCCAAGGTATACCGACCAAGGAATCCAATACCATTTCAAATCATCATATCATTTCAATAATCATTTCACAAGCATTCATATTTCACATGTTTACCCACTCATTTCCACAATTTCCATAAAACCCATTTAAACAAATAAACATTTAATCAAATAAGGAACATGTCATTACATGAAATAGAGGTATAAACTCTATCCTATCATCTCAATTAAATTATCATTCAGTTTAATAAAGGGATAAATCTAACCAGGTGATCTCACATGCACCCCCATGAGTGTTATGACAAAGGGAATATACCAAGTAACACCCCATGGGTGGCTTATGTTAGGTAAAAACATCCAAAAATCTCAAAGGTACTAGTGGGAAACCTAAATAGGTTATATTTAATCCAATTAAATCATTTAATTAATTTACAAGGCACCATCAGAAATTATGGAATGCAAAACAATAAGGATATAGATTATAAAACACTAAAATATATGAGAAAAGGCATAGACCACCTACCATAGGCCCATAGTAGAGAACTATTCTAGTATCAGGCTCCGATTCAGTCCAGATCAAGAGAAAAACCAAGAACGGAGGAAAATCCTTAAAATAGGGCATATTATATTTCAAATAAATTACTCCATTAATAAAAATTTAAACCTATAACAATATAATAGTAATGGATAACTCACTGAGATGAATCTAATGAGACCGATGGTGTTTGATTCTAAGTCCAGATTAAGAAATAGGAGAAAAATATATGAATTTAGCTTCAAAGGAGAGATCCCATGTAATTTCTATCTACTATAATGAAAAATAGAAGAGGGTTTAGGTTTTAATAAAATTTAAGGGTGAAATGTTCATTTTCACTCTTTTAAATGGGTCACACGGTTTGGCCACACAGTTGGCCAAACTATGTGCTAATCATGCACTCTTTACTATCTCAAGGGGAACCTCACATAGTTTCATGCACAATATTTGACTAACTATGCACAAACTATGCAAAACCCTCTTGCTAAAAACTATAGATCTGCTCGCATGAGCATGAACTCCTAGATTCATGGTTTTCTCCAACCGTGCGGCCTCAAGAATCCCACTATCCCGCCTTCACATGGTTTCACAAACCATACGGCCTGTACCACATGATTTCTACTAACCATGAGGCATACCTTATTTTTTCAAAAATCAAGGCTCTAGGCTCCAAAAAAGACCTAAAAACCCATTAAACACTCATCAACTCCTCATTCAATTACATTAGGTAAAAAAGAATTTAAACTGAAAAATAGAAGATCCGTACCTAATAGGAAAACCCATGAGCTTACACGTGGGGCATTAATCTAAATTTTTTGGAAGGTATCCTTAATTTCTTTTTGAATACTCTCTTCTTACACCTTATTTGGATTAGATAATGAAAAATGGAATTGTTATTGGTTATACTTTTCTACCTTTATTGTTTCTATAAAGGTGTTTATGGAATTTATTTTCCAAACATGGTCCTTACATTTATTTATTCTTATCTTTTTATCTTGTTTTGATAGGTGGATCTTCATAATTATGCTCAGAATCATCAACCTTGATTTATTCAAGTAGAAATATATCTTTTCCAATTATTTTCATAATAACTCTCATATTTTCCTTTGGATTCATCACTTTCTAAAATAATAGATTTCCTAGGTTTTTGGTCATAAAGTCCAGAAAACTTTTGAACTGGTCTGTCAATTTATCTATTTCAACTTCAATTAATGCAACCTTGGATTGAAGATATTACTCTTCAATTGATGGTGTACTGGTTGAAGTATGTTTATAGGTCTTTTGTTAGAAAAGTGGTGGTTTAATGGTTTAATGTTGGTTTGGATGTTTGTAGTACTATTGGTATTGTTACTGTTGGACATAGGCTATGATGGATATTGATTTCGGAAAGGGGGCCTAACTTGATTTTGCTAGAATTGCCTTGATTGAAAGGAATCTACACAACTTTCTATCCCTTGCACTTTAGGACACTGGTTAGTGAAATGATAAGTAGAAGAGTATAAACCATATACCTGATTTAGGGATTTATTTTCCTTCACTTGGTTCACAACCATTTGTATTACTAATATGGTGAGTTTGTTTATTTGGTTTATAAATAATTATATTTAATAAGATGGGATTACCTCATGGATTCCCCTTATTTATGTACCTCTAGTCCCAAATTTCTATGATTTTGAGCAATATTTTTAATCAGACCTTCAACTTCTACTAGTAATTTGTCAATTAGGGCTCCACTAGATGAGGTGTTTCATATATTTCATTCATTATTGAGAAATAATTGGTATAAGAACACAAGGAATTGGTGTTTTTTCATTGCATGATGTGGGAAGATAACATAGAGTTTCTTGAAACATTCTTAGTACTTGTAGAGAGTGTCTACAGTTAATTGATGTATGACATAAATCTCCTTCCTAATTTACATGCTCCTGGATGTGGGAATGAATCATAGTATGAAGCATCAATTTAGTTCTTCCCAGTCACTGACCTATCCTATTTATAGACTGTACAACTATTCCTTAATATATCCTTCAAGTGAAAAGGGGAATTCCCTCAACTTTAATTGATCTATAGGTGATCCCCTCAGCCTAAATCTTGAAAAGACATAGTCAAATTCATGAATATATTGATTTTGGTATTCTTTTACAAGACCATGAAATTTTGGGAGTAGAGGAATCATATTAAATCATAGTTCAAAATCATTGTTTAAATCAGGAACAAAATTTTGGTTATATTGGTTAGAAAAATGAGGTGCGTAGATGTCATGTAGGGTTTGGTTGGGATTGCCAACAATTTTTATAGGTTTGGAGTGAATACTGAAAGGGTCACCTGATTTTGTGTGGTATATTTCCTCAAACCCTAATTGAAAGTTTTTTATTCTTAATTGAGTTAGTCTTATTTGAATTTATAGATTAAAGTTGATTCATTAATTATTTGTTCCTAAGACCATTCAATGTTATTTTTTAAAAAAATTTAGTGTGCTTTGAGGCACTTCCTCTCCAAAAAATGGTGTCAAGTTTGAAGCACTCCTATCATGGGTTGTGGAAAAACCTTTTTTATTACCTAGGTAAAGTCTAGTGGTCAACCCTAGGTTATCTCTTGAAGAGGAGTGCACAAAAAATGAGGTTGTCACTTATTATTTGTTTTAGAAAAATTAATTTTAATTTGGGTTTTGAAATTAAGTAATTAAAAATAAGATTTAATGATTGATTTAAAATAGTTTATAAGAAGTGGTGAATGATTTGGGCTTGGATAGACCCAATGTAATTCTATCCTAGTTTCCAATTTCTACCAATTTTCTTCTACTGACTGGTTGAAGAGAGATTTATCTACTGATTCCTCTCTCTCCTATATCCAAATGGTTATGGTGAGAATATTCTTATTCGAAGCCTTAGATTGGCCAACCCTTATTTTATGCATGTGAGAATTGCAATAGTTTTATTGATTAATTAGGTGAATACATGATCGGGTATTATTATTCCCTATTAAACCAATAGTTAAAACTTACAATTCTCAACACGTGATGATGATCGTTGAACACTCACCACACAACCCTTATCTATTCCACCATATACAAAATACAATTGGGTGGAGGGAGATATGAATCATTGACCAAGACAATTTAAAATAAACCGAATAAAAATATAACGCTAACACATTCAGAATTTTAAACTGTAAATAAGAATCAAAACCAAAGAGAAGAAGAAAGAATAAATATATTCATTTAAGTGAAAAACCCAAACAAAACAACTGGTCCAACCTTCCCTTTCTTGATCACTCACAACCTTTTACCCTTCTATGTGAAGGTAAAATGAGTTGATTTGGGAGGAAGAAGGCTCTACAATAGTTAAAATAAAATAAATGAAAATAGATAAGAAAAAAATAGCCTTCAGTAAAGATCCAACATGAAGCCTTTACACCCCTTCACTATCTATCCTCTTTGGTAGTGTGCAAGCCCCTCCATTTATTGGAAAAAAATATCCTTAACCTTCTTAAAAATTATCCACATATTTATTAAATATCTTCCATAAAAATATCTCACATATATTTATTTCTTTATTTTATTTCTCTTCTTATTTTATCTTCTGGATTTGGTGTGTTTTAATTTTGAAACACCCATAGATTTTAGGTGTTCAAAAATGTGATGCATGGACTTGATCTTTGTCATGGATTCCTCTACACATGCATGGGAACTTCATGGTTTTCATGGTTGTGGGGAAAATATGGCTTCCACGGTATAACACATCCTTAAACTAACCAACCTTCACAGTTTCCAGTTGGATCAAGATATTCTTAAAAATGGGCTTTATGGTGGTTTGGGGCCTCTGTGGGTACTGGCTTGAGCCTAAGCTCTCAGGTGGTCAGCCATGACATCTCCAATGAGTGCAGATGATGTTGATCATAGATGGCTGGTGTAATCTAGTAGATAGTGGAGACAGGCTATGTCCAAGTGTGGTGATCATGGGAATAAGGTGCAATGACACTATTTTTGTTAAAAATTAATAGTATCCATAGCTCAGTTGTCCCACATCAGAGTTGAGCCTAGTCACCGTAGTCATTTATTAATCAACCACCGACATCCATTCTATATATGCTTACTCCCTACACACACAAACACACACAAATGGGTCATGTATTCTTACATGGACCACATGGTCCTTGGTCCACCTATGCATCATGGGATCCTCCTCATGAATTACATCTTTTTGGCTTGAGTGGGCTCTCCTAGTGGCTGGCTTGGTCATTCGACCCCTTCATGGGCTGACTAACCACTGGTTGAAGGCAAGACAATCCTTACCCTAATTTCACCTAGAAAATTTTAAACATATTTAAATTATTACAAAATACTCTTAATTAAAATAAAACATTTATAACCCCATTTTAAATCATTTTAATTCCTTAATTATATTTTACCCATATTTTCAAGAAAAAATTAATTGCTTGGTAAAATTGATTATTAGTTATAAAAAATAATTATAATTTGTTTAAAAATATTCTTGAAATAATGAGTGAATCACACATTAAAATTATATTAGATCCAATTTTTTGGATTTTTTTTGAAAATATTGATTTTCCAGTGAATAGTGAAAAATACAGATTTTTATTGAAAACTATATATTTAATTAAAGAATTTTAAAAGTTGCATTTTGTTTTAAAATGATTTAAAAGTAACATTAGTTTTATTATATTATGAACAATCAAATTAAGTTTATTGGAATCAATTTTATGGTTTAATTTGGTATAAACATATTTTTATACCTAAAATGATTTTTTTATAAAAAAACATTTTCATTACATTTTGTGTTTTTATTTTAAATTAATTTATACCAGTAATAAAAATTGAATCTTAAAAAATAGATTCCATATTTGGAATTAGGAGGTACAAATTTTTTAAATGGGTCCTTTTTTTCTTCATTAAAAGTAATCATGGTAAATATTTGTCACCTCAGTAAGGATAAAATGGGTAAAATTAGGTTAAAACCATGAGAGAAGGTTTCAAAATCCATATATAAAATGAATCGATGCTCTCTTCTTCTCAGTTCGACGATGCCCTATGGGTGGTGATGGTTGTGGCTCCAGCCTCTCCTTCCTATCTAGAGGGGGGGGGATAAATTTCCTCCACCGTCTCCTAGATATATGCATCATCCCTTCCTCCCATTCTTTGACCCTAATTCGTTTCCCCCTTTACCAGCGATTTCATTTAGCCTCAAGGTTTAAATTCTCTTCAAGGTCTCGCCTCAACTGATGCTTTTTCACAAAGAGTTTTCAAAGGCTTCAGACCTTCTCAATCTAACCTTGGTGGCTCGATTTAGGAAAAAATGACCTTCAGTTGACATCTTCGATAGGTTATTCTTCAGATCTTAGGGTATATAGGAATGGGAACAATATTATCTTCTCGAAAATTGGAATATGATGATGCGGTTTTCTTCAAAGTTAGATATGAAAATCGCCTGTTATATAACTCTTCAATCCGTTAACAGGTGCTACTTTTACCTCTTTCGATGGAACTATGAGTTTTACATGAAGCATGTTGTTCCTTCTATGGTGTTGTGGGTAAGGTTTATATAACTACCTCTACCTTTCCAAAATCTATTTAATTTTTGAATACTAGGAAATGTGGTTGGTCACTTTTTATTTACCGATAGTTGGACTAATGCTGTTTGCCACCCGATTTCCCCTCAAATCTATATTGAGGTTGATGTTTCAAGGACTCTAATGGAATGGGTATGGATTATAGTCAGGGAAGAATTCTGTTGTAAGTAAGAGGTGATATTTGAGTCCTAGACCAATTACTGCTCGTCTTATAAATGGTTGAGGCATATTCAATCTGCATGACATCGAGACTGCAGGGTTCGACATGGGCCTGTCTCTATTTCATGTCTGGAGGTCGGGATGAAGGTCACCAAAGACCCCATAGTGACCCATATTGGCTCAGAAGAGGTTATCAAAGGAGACTCATTAGGTTGTAAGGGCTAGAATAATGCCTTCAAGGTTAGTGATTCCAATAATTTTAGTATTATTTTTAATGATTTTGTTATTTCCTACTGTATTTAAAGGCTCTCTATATAGAACTAGTATGGTTTCCCAATTTTTCCTCAAAAGTGATTTTGAAATAAAAATTTAATTTTTTTAGTTAGGTCTCAAAATCAACCCAATAATTTCCTTTGTCCTATTTTATGGGTAGAGTTTGGACATTTACATTCAATTTTTGAATATATAGCCACTTGGTTCCATTTTTCATTGATTATGAACTTTATATTAATTTAAGGAAAGAACTAATATAAAATTTCACTATATTTAATTTAATATCTCTAAATTTTTTACATAAGGATAAAAAAGTTTAAGTTCAATTATAAATGTTTATTTGAAATATAAATTATTTTTTATCATGTTAATTTATTTATAAATTTTAGTGATTACCATAAATGCTTATGCAACACCGATATAATGTTTATTAAATTGATAGAAAAGTAAATTAAAAGATTTTTAAAATTTTAAAAGTAATACAATTTGGTTGAATTATTATGTTACAAGAATTTTTTAGATAGAAATAACATATTAGAGATGTTTTGAAGGTTAATATTTAAATTATATTGATTTAATGTTATTTTCAAAGTCAAATTACATGATGATAAATGGTAAAAAATTTCATCTCTTGGTTATTTATGATCCAATTTTTACCTTATAAATAAAATTATAACCCTTTAATATAAAAATAGTCATTACCATGGCTAAGATTTAAATTGGTTAACCAAGGGATTAAACTAAAAGTTAAGGTTTAAAATGATATCTAAATGTATAATAATATTATTTGATAATTATATTAAGACAATATATTCCTTATCTTTTAATCCATTTCATTTTGAACCATTTTACATAATTTGGAGATATATAATATTATAATATTTCATGGATATCCAAAAATGACATTAATGATATTTTATAATAAAATATATTTTATTAAATGATTTGGAATTCATAAAAATACTACCTTCATCCAATTGAATTTTATATAGTTAAAAATATCAACAATGATATATTTATGGGTCCCTTTCCTTTTTAGGGTTACTTTAATGACCCCTACATAGTAAAAAAACATTGATGTCATGGTGGCTGTCAAAAGGGTTAACAGAGGGTTAAAACTAAGAGATAAGGGTGAAAAAATAACCAAAAACTGTCCAAATTTTATTGTATGACAGGATTTTAGATCATCCTCCTATTATATTCTAATTATATAAAATTATAATCATTTTATTTTAAAATTAATTTATATTAATTTAATACTTTATGTAATTCCAAGAGTGACCCTTCCTTCACTTATAAAGAAGCACCCCTTTCTCCCAGTTATTCAAACCACTTTGATCCATCTAGCTCAAAAAAAAACTCTACCAATTTCTCTTGTAAACTTATATATACACTAGTTAGAGGTTTTTATCTTCTCAAAATACAATTAAAAGGGTCCTTAAAAGGAAATCTAAAGGATGTTTATCGAAGAATAGGTAATCATCATTACCTACTCTTTCAAATTTCTTTCTTCTTATAATTATTCTAAATATTTTATACCCATACTAAAATAAAAACTCTATTATAATAAATATATTTAGATGTTATTATGATTATGGGATAATAATTTTCAATCTCTTTTCTATCCTATGACAAGTAAAAACATCACTCATGTGTAAGTATGAATTACTGTCTCCATGTAGCGGTTTAATTTATTTTTCATCAGAATTTTAATTAGATGGTTATAAAGATATAAATAATTAATATATATGATATTTATGAAATAATTATTCTTCTGAAATTATAATATCATATCTACCTTCTTACCTTCTAATTCGTTGGAAAACAATAATGTCGCTCATGCATACGTGTGGACTACCACCTCCACAAAGTGATGTATTCTTATTTCATGGA
Organism: Viscum album; assembly: GCA_963277665.1. NCBI lineage: Eukaryota > Viridiplantae > Streptophyta > Magnoliopsida > Santalales > Viscaceae > Viscum > Viscum album. Next base: position 541,518,513 of record OY728134.1, on the reverse strand, counting down.
TGGTAATAAAGAAAAATTTAATGAATATATATTATATAATAAATATTCTATTAATGTGAATTATTATTTACCTTTCTTTCATTCCATCCGTTGAAATGTGAAAACAGTGTTCATACATATGTACGACCTACCGTCTGCATGAATGGTGTAATTCATTTTTATTTCTCTACCTTTCATGAATGATTATAAATATGTATATAATTAATAGATATTATATCTATACCATTATTATTATTATGTATATTATGGAACCATGATAAAGTTATAGAGACTAGAATATCCGAACTGAAACTTATGTGAAAAATGTGACAGCTAACACCCAAAAACAATGATTTCACTAAGGAATTGTTAATAAATGAGTGATGAAATATTATAAGTGGATAATATATGATATTATAAGTATTAAAATTATTCTAGTATATAATTATAATAAAATTAAATTTATTATATATAAGGTTAAAATCACATATGAAGTAAGTTGGACCCGAGATAAGGGTTTCTCATCTCACCTTTATTTCTATGAGAGATATGTCATATTCACCACTTGTTTCTTTCATGTGGTATACATAATACCCATTTGATATGATATATCATTATTAACTTTATATTCATGTTCTTTAAAGTTTTATTTAAATTTATTTATTTTATGGGGTTAATGATTCAAAATTTATCAAAGTGGTAAGAGTTTATTTCAAAATCTCATCATTATCTGAGATCATTTGTGTTTAAGTATCTATTGGAGGAATTATATAATCTTTCTATAGTACCCAGAACACCAAAATATCGTTTTTAAGAAAAACTGACGTTTTTTCTTTTATTCGAGAATATTTTTCTTCTATTTAAACTTTAAAATGTTTTAATTAATGATTTTAATATTCTAAAGTGATTTATTAAATTCATTTTACCCATTTTTTACTTTTTTTAAAAAGTTTTAATAAGAAACTTCATGTCATTAGCACCTTTTACCAAAGATGTGAACAAAATATTTCATTTAACATACACTGAACAAATGATTTTTACCACTATCATGAATAATATTTTATTTAAGGATTCCTTTAAAATTTTTAAAGATTATTTTCAATGAAAATGTTTTCTTTAATATTTTTTTAAATTTTTATATTTTAAATAAGTGATCTAAAAAATGAAAAGGGAATTTTCCTCAAGAAATTTATAGTGATCTTTCTAATGTATTTTCATCTATGTCAACATTATTTGGTGAATATTATACTTTAATGGGGATTTAATATTTTGATACCATTAACCATGTTACGTTGTCTGGATTATGATTGTGTTATATTTATTTATTAGGTAAAATATTAACATTATGTATTCTATGTTGGGTCGGAGAGTGATGGAAAGAGGGGGGTGAATTGCCTTTTAAAAAAGTTTAACAATTTAAAAACAAAGTTAAAAGCGTAGCGGAAATAAAAGAGGAAAGACACAAAATTGATAACGGAGTTCGGCCTAAATCCAAGGCCTACGTCTCCGCTCCCAACTCAACCGTTGAGAGATTTACTACCGCTTTCTTTTTAATGGTTTTAGCAAGAAACCCACTAGACTTTAAGGTAGTCTAGAACCTATTACAGCTTGCTTTTAATGGTTGAGCAAGAACCCACTAGCCTTCTTACAGGTGAAGGTTAGCTCACCTATGACTCAAGCCTTTTAAAGGGAAGGCTTGACTAACCTCTTCACACCTTGAAGGTGGTGTGAAAACCCAAACAAAAGGAAGATAAAAGAAATGGGGGTTTGTAGGCTCAAACCCAAATTGATGCTAAAAAAGATAAAACAAGAAAAATCATAATGTGGAGAAGTCTTGGGCGCCAATGGATTGATTGGAGTTGATGAAGAGCGCTCCCAAGCTTCTATGGTGATGCTCCTTGGATGTGGAAATGGGTTGGAGCAATTGAGGTTCCTTGAAGGAATCCGCCGGAGGTTTGACAAATGATGAAAAATGTGTCCGTTGGCTTCCGTTGGCTTGGTTATAGTTCCACTAATGTTCCGGGGCTTCCTAGTCCTTTATTTATAGAGGGGGAACCCTCATATGGCCGTTCGGGATCTTCGGAGCCGTTGGAAAAGTCTTCGGAGCCGTTGGGAGCAGGCTGGTCAAAGCCCAACGGCTAGTTTGACTAGCTCCACCGGCTGACCGGTACAGTGCCACCGATTGGCCGGTGCTTTGGAAAAAGGAGAGGCCTTCTGCCCAGGCACCACCGGCTGGCCGGTGAGGAGGCCACCGGTTGACCGGTGATGAGACAGTAGGTGTCCCTTCAGTCTGGGTTCCACCGGCTGGCCGGTGATGGGACACCGGTTGGCCGGTGGTCTGGACAGAGGGGATGCCTTCTATCAAGATTCCACCGGCTAGCCGGTGGTCATCCACCGGTTGGCCGGTGGACTGAAATCAGTCCACTTTTTCCTTCTGGCTTTCTTGGCCCAATTCCTTGGCAACCTGAAATCATTCCTATCATCCAAAAACACTTAAAACAAGATTAGATAAATAAGAGAGTGATTGTGATCATGAAAATTAAACCACGAGGGGTACGAGAGGTACAACAATCTCCCCCTATTTTGATGATCACAATCACCAAAACAAGCAATGTAAAAGACTGAAATGAAAGGCATGCTTTAAAGGATAAAGCAAAGCATGAGAGAAAGATTTGTCCCCCAATAAACCAAGAATTTCTCCCCCTTTGTGATTATCAAAATAGCACGGGGCATAAAACTTGATTGAGGGAAAGGATTGAAAAACAAGATAGAGATTTTAAACCAATTGATATTTTTGAAATTTGAATTGAAAGTTTTGAATTGATAGTTTTGAATTGAAAGTTTTGAATTGAAAGTTTTGAATTGAAAGTTTTGAATTGAAAGTTCTGAATTGAAAGTTTTGAATTGAAAGAAAAAAGGCTTAAACGATCCTAACTCCCCCTAAATAAAAACAACAAATCACCGGAGAGAGGATTTTGAAACCGAGACAAATTTTGGTCCGGTGAGACTCGCTAAAAGGGATTTTTCAATCCATACTTGTCTAGTGGCGGGGCTTCTCCTATGAAATTCATCATTAAAGGAAATGGTTTTGGGCCTTCCATACCGGGCATTTTTGCAATTGAACTCATAAATTAAGTGCCCGGATTTTTTACAATAGTTGCAAAATTTATATTGGGAGCTCCCCCATACAAAAATAGTAGGAGCATGGGAAGAGGAAGCTTGCTTGGAATAGCCAATCCCTTGGGTGGTTCTAGATATGCATTGGGAACCAAGGAGCTTCGAGAGGTTATGTTCACCTTCGGTGAACTTAGCTAGGGATTTCCTTAAATCCTTGATTGTTGATTCCATAGAATCAACATCGGGAAGGTTTTGGATCTTGAGGGACAACTTCTCCTTTTCTTTGAGAAGTTGATCCTTTTCAGAAGAAAGTTTTTTGAAATTCTTTTTTAAAGCAATAAATTTGGAAGAAAGTTCATGAAAGCCTTCCTCCAATTGATCTCTAGCATGTTGGAGATCCTCATAAGATAAATGATTGAAAGAATTTGAAGAACTAGAGGATGAGGAGTCGGAAGAGGATACCTCATGAAATGCCATTAGGCATTTTTTACCGTTGTCACTTGAGGAGGAGGAGGAGGAGGAGGATGTGGAGCTATCACTCCATGTGGCCTTGAATGCCTTCTTATTTTCCTTTTGCTTGGCCTTTTTCTTGTTGAGTGGACAATCGGGATTGTAATGGCCTTTCTTGCCACACCCGTAACATGTTACCTTGGGCTCGGATTTTTCGTTGGGTTGAGCCTTGCGGGATTTCTTCTTCTTGTGATTCTTCATGAATTTGTGCATTTTGCGGGCAAGATTCTCCATTTCTGAATCGCCGCTTGAAGAGGAAGACGATAAGGAGGAGGAGCTTTCTTCTTTTTGAACTTTGAAGGTGATGTTCTTTGGAACTTTGATCGGTTTTCCTTCCTTTTCAGCTTGCCTCCTCATGGTGATCCCGTAGGTCATGAGGGATCCGATGAGCTCTTCGACCGGCATGTTCTTGATGCCTTTTGCTTCTTGGATTGCCGTGACTTTCGGTGCCCATGTGCTTGGTAAGATCCAAAGGATCTTTTTGACCATCGTTTCTGCAGACACATCATCACCAAGGGACTTTCTCCCATTGCAAACATCAGTAAAACGTGTAAACATTTCAGTTATATTTTCAGATGGATGCATGGTAAAAGACTCAAAATCTTGACGGTACATATCCAATCGAGTATCCTTAACTTTGTTGGTCCCCTCATGGGAAAACTCCAAAAGTTTCCAGATTTCATGAGATGAAGTGCATGTGGAAACTCGATTGAATTCATTACGATCAAGGCCGTAATGAAGAGCGTTCATGGCTTTTCCATCAAGCTCGAAATTTTTAATATCGGCTTGAGTCCATTTGGATTCATCGGGAGAAGAAAGAGAATAACCATGCATGACAATTTTATAAATAGGATAACCTATACTTCTAAGAAAAGTGGTCATGCGGGTTTTCCAATAAGTATAGTCAGTTCCATCAAAGAATTGAGCACGACCCAAAGAATAGCCTTCGGGGGAAAAAGAAGTTGAAGCCATCACAAAGGATCTTGAATTTGAAACCGGTTAGGGTATTACTCAAATTTTGAATTTGATACCAATTGTTGGGTCGGAGAGTGATGGCAAGAGGGGGGTGAATTGCCTTTTATAAAAGTTTAACAATTTAAAAACAAAGTTAAAAGAGCAGCGGAAATAAAAGAGGCAAGACACAAAATTGATAACAGAGTTCGGCCTAAATCCAAGGCCTATGTCTCCGCTCCCAACTCAACCGTTGAGAGATTTACTACCGCTTTCTTTTTAATGGTTTTAGCAAGAAACCCACTAGACTTTAAGGTAGTCTAGAACCTATTACAGCTTGCTTTTAATGGTTGAGCAAGAGCCCACTAGCCTTCTTACAGGTGAAGGTTAGCTCACCTATGACTCAAGCCTTTTAAAGGGAAGGCTTGACTAACCTCTTCACACCTTGAAGGTGGTGTGAAAACCCAAACAAAAGGAAGATACAAGAAATGGGGGTTTGTAGGCTCAAACCCAAATTGATGCTCAAAAAGATAAAACAAGAAAAACCGCAATGTGGAGAAGTCTTGGGCGCCAATGGATTGATTGGAGTTGATGAAGAGCGCTCCCAAGCTTCTATGGTGATGCTCCTTGGATGTGGAAATGGGTTGGAGCAATTGAGGTTCCTTGAAGGAATCCGCCGGAGGTTTTCCAAATGATGAAAAATGTGTTTGTTGGCTTCCGTTGGCTTGGTTATAGTTCCAATATTGTTCCGGGGCTTCCTAGTCCTTTATTTATAGAGGGGGAACCCTCATATGGCCGTTCGGGGTCTTCGGAGCCGTTGGAAAAGTCTTCAGAGCCGTTGGGAGCAGGCTGGTCAAAGCCCAACGGCTAGTTTGATTGGCTCCACCGGCTGACCGGTACAGTGCCACCGGTTGGCCGGTGCTTTGGAAAAAGGAGAGGCCTTCTGCGAAGGCACCACCGGCTGGCCGGTGAGGAGGCCACCGGTTGACCGGTGATGAGACAGTAGGTGTCCCTTCTGTCTGGGTTCCACCGGCTGGCCGGTGATGGGACACCGGTTGTCCGGTGGTCTGGACAGAGGGGATGCCTTCTGTCAAGATTCCACCGGCTGGCCGGTGGTCATCCACCGGTTGGCCGGTGGACTGAAATTAGTCCACTTTTGCCTTCTGGATTTCTTGGCCTAATTCCTTGGCAACCTGAAATCATGCCTATCATCCAAAAACACTTAAAACAAGATTAGATAAATAAGAGAGTGATTGTGATCATGAAAATTAAACCACGAGGGGTACGAGAGGTACAACATTCTAGTTTTTCAATATTAATGCTTACATTGATTATGTTTCAACCCTTTCATATGATGAATGCATTTGACTAAGTAAGTGATGGGAAAGGCTTTATATATCCCCTCAATGAATAGGTAGGTCTCACGAGACAAACTAGTTTGGGTATATGGCTGAGGCCTTACCCATTTATATAGATATATTATCATGAGACATCGGCGATAAGTTTAAGATGTAAGACATTATGCATTCCATAATTATGAAACTAGTTATTTATGTCCATGTAATTATTTTAATAGTTATGATATCCATAGATAAGTTTCAAGATCAAGTGATTATTTATATAGCATTATTTGATCCTACCAAATTAATATTCATGCTAAAGTTATTGATTAAATTTCATGTGTTTTCAGTTATTAACTTTTCCATATTGATTGTATCTTATTTATTCTATAACAGATTCCAATATTCTCATTCCCATAATAAGCATCTGATCTCACCCTTTATTTTTTTTCCTTTCCCCTTGATATTAAGAAGTACATTGTGAAAGATATCAAGGATGCAATAATGTTTCTTATGTTATGTTTTTAAATTTTCAATATAATATGGGAATCATTTATGTATCTAGTTTACCAAGACTACTAAACTATTTATTATTTTGGGATTCAATCAATTATATCTAGTACTAATGTAATAAAGTAACCACTGGATTTGAGTTTCTGGATTTGGGGTTTTACATGTTCTATAATCTATGTTTTCCTAAATATAGTTTCCTAGGGTCCTACTAAACTTCCTTTGATACCAACTATAACACCTCAACTCTAATAACCCAAATCCAATGTTCAATTGATTACATTGGTACAAGATGCAAGGGATTACACCATGCAAGATCGATCTATTTATAAATCTTAAGAAACTAGACACATACTTGATTCCAACATTAATTCGTAAATATAAAAACATAACATACAAAAAAATTCTTATACCCTTGAAATCATTCATAATATCCCTTTTCAAATCTTTAGGAAAGGAAACCAAATAAAGGTTGATCTCAAATACTCAGTAAGAGTTATGTAAAGTGGAATCTATCATGATTAAATAAGGCATAATGAATATGGAAGAGTGGATAATTAAAGTACATTACATTCAATCAACAACTTAAGTTTAATAGGACTGCATGAATAATATCAACATAATAATAACTTAGATAATGGAAATTTAATTAATAATTAAGAAAATTCATAATTCTATATATTCATAACCAGGGCCTCTCAACCAAGATATCATGTATCTTACCACCAAAAAATCATTCTTAATAAATGGGTAGGCATAAACCAAATACCCCTATAATGTGGCCACTTGTTTTGTCACATTAGACCTAGAAATGCATCTAGGTTATATCTATAATTGGGCCCACCTATGAATTATATGTCCTATTCATTCTTTATATATTAAATGATTAATAAAATTCATTCTCAAAATTCCTTATTAATCAACATTTATCCATATTTAATCAAGAGTATGAAATATTTCCATAGTGAATGAAATAAAACAACATGATCATAAGTCATATTGAGAAATAAGGTGGATGATATATTTAGAGTATATCTCTAATAAAGCATAGAAATACTCAAATTATTTCGATATGGATGGAAATTCCTTTAAAATAATATTTGAGGATTTCTTTTAAAACATCATAAAAATAACCTTTTGGTTTAAAAACATTCAAAATAAAAATTTCCAAAATATTGAGAAAATGTATTTATTTGAAAATAAACTTGGAAACTTGTCAAAACATCTTCAATTCAAAGTATCTTCATGATGGTGGGAAAATTTATTAATGTCGTATACGTTAAAATAAATAATTCTTTTTATACTTTTGTAAAAAACCAAGAGAACAACTTGTTTGGAAAAATTATAAAAATATTCATTTTTAAACCATTTAAAATAAATTCAAATATTATTGAAAATTAATTTAATTAATCTTTGGATCATATAATAGAACATTATTGAAATTTTTTTAAAGAACACATACATGGAAGAAAATTTTCATTGACCAAAGAGGGAATAAGGTTAGTTTTTATTAAAAAAATTATCAATCATTTAAAGCATCAAATAGAGTAAAATGGTAACATTAATTGAAAATTACATGAATTATTAGAGTATAAGAAAATATATGGGGTTTAAAGGATAATATTGTAAAGTTATTTCAATAATAATTTAGACATAAATAATCTCTATTAAAAATGAGATTATGAAATAAATCCGTACTACTTAAATAACTTTCAAATCAAAACCCCTTAAAAGTGAAAAATTGAATATTTTTTTCTACTAAATATATTGAATAAAGATGGATTCATGATATGACATGTCAAATGTCCAGTATATACACCATGTAAATGAAATTAAGTGTATAATGTAAAACATATCTCATTGAAATGGAAATGAGATGAAGTTTCCTTTACCTCAAGTCTAACTTGCTTCATATACACTCTTAACACCATAAATAAAAAATTTATATTTATTATAAATATAATATACATATAGATATAATACCATATATTATTCACTTATAACATTATATCACATGTTTATTAACTATTCATTATTAACATCATTATCCTGGGTGTTAACTATTCTGTTTTTCACACATGTTTCAGTTTGGTAGTTCCAGTATTTTCATCTCGGTAATTATTTAATAATATATATAATATTAATCATGAAATAATTATCTTATTTTTAAATTAAATTAAAATTTAGAATCATTCATGAAAGGAAGACATGATAAATGAATCACATCACTTTGTGAAGGTGGTAGTCCGCACGTATGCATGAACAATGTTATTATGTTCCAATAGATAGAAGGGTAAGAAGTTAGATGATATCTTATAATTATAGAATAATAACTATGTAATAAATATAATATATTTTAATTAATTCCACCTTTATAACCATCCATTTAAATCAGTAATGAAAAATTAATTACACTGCTATGTGGACATGGTAGGTCATATATACAGATGAGTGATGTTTTCATTTTCCAAAGGTTGGAAGGTGAATAAGGTTTGTATAAGGACTAGATCTTAAACATTACATAATCTAGTTAATTAAAATAGATTTCACTTTTTTACATTCCCAAAAGATCTTTTTGGTTTAGAGTTTTAGAAAGTTAGAACATAATTCATACATATCAACCCACATTCATACAAAGTGGGTATAACTAAAATAATATCCATTTTTTCATAATACAAAAGCTTTTATTAAACACGTGAAATCTTTTCATGAAAAGACTTCACAATATTCATCTTGGATTCTCCTTTTCTCTTACCCATCATTAAAACCTGTGAAAAACATTTTAAAATTTGGTATGAGCACAAAAAGATCAGTAATGGATATAAAAAGAAGAAGAGAAACCATTAGCACATGAATACTTATAGACATATGAAATCATTTTCATAAATTCATACCTCTCACCTATAAAGTATCATATACGTACTTTGTGAAACATGATATTTCCATAAAACATAGAAAAAAATAAATAAAACCACAAAGGTAACTTGGGGAATTACTTACTTAATTTTTTAACCCTTCTGGATACCTTATGATTTGTAACCCTCATGAATACCATATAATGTAACCCTCATGGCTACCTTATGGTGCAACCATCACAGTTACACATGGAGTAAACATATGACTGACCTCCAACTTAAACATAACCAATACATTTTAGGGAGATATAGTTCACAAACCTCATCATAAAAACTACCCAAGAACTAGAAGATAATAATAAAACATGAATAATTTCATAAAAACAATTCTTTTTAATTTTGAAAAATAGATTTTTAAAAGAGGATTTTTAAAGAAAAGTCCCTTATATATCATATAATTTAAGTGATAATTAATAGAATGAAAAGAATATGTGCATAAACTATAAATAAACATAATATAATATAATATAAATAAAATTCATTACACAAATAATATTAGTACCACATAATCAATGAAGTAGAAGGTTAACCCAAAGAATGGAAATTGGGTTAAGTATTTTCTTACCTCGGGTTCATCTTACTTAAAATGTATTTAAACATCCATTATAATGTTTAAAAGAGTGTTATTAATATTTTTTTAAAATATAGTTATTTTTATAACACTTCTATGATCATCTTATAACATCATTCCATCAAATTATTATTTATATTTTGTTATTTCCAATATTTTGGGTGCATTCTTTACATGGTTTCCATGGTCAGTTTGTAATGGATTTTCTTATTGGATATAATAAAAACTCCAAAAGTGGAATGAAATGGTATTAATATGTTTCGAGAATATTAAATGACACCATAAATCATTTTTTTCATATATGATGATGAATCATTAGATAAAACATTAATGATATTCATTTAGATCATTTTGGCGGTTCTTCGATAATCAAAAACTAGTTTCATTATACAACTTATTATTATATATATATGTTAATTAAAGAACATAAAAGAGGTTATATCACAAAATTTACAATTTTTTTCAACCTTTAAAATAGTTTTATTACGATATTTGAACGAAGTAATGGAAATTGAAAACACATCGTCCATGATGTCGGTAAATCGATACATCACAAACAATGTTTTTATTTTTAGAATAAGAAGGAAAAGAGAAGAAGTATGATGATTAATTTTTCCATAAATATAATAAAATTAAAGTATATATATGATATTGGATAATTCAAGCCTCTTGGATAAGGGGAGGTGAATAGAGTATTAGAAAATAAAATAATTGAAAAGAAAATAAAAGAAAATAAAAGAGGATTTTTACCACTTGATCTCTTCTCCTTGAGATCCTCCTTAAGGCCTTTGGTTTTGGCCTTTTGGTGAGACAAGTAAGTCTTGGATGTTGGGAAGAGCCTTGTGAATTGGATCAGGTAGAATATAGGCAATTATAAAATCTTGGGAGGTGTGTGAGGAAAAGGGGGGTGATGGGTGGTATTTATAGTGGAGGAGAGGAGGGGTTTTCCATTATTTTAATCGTTATTTTATTATTTTGGTCAAGACAAGAAATAGTATTGGTTCTTGTGAATAAAAAAATTAAATAGAGAATGTGAGTTCAAACCAAGGGTTATTACATCATCTATTATGTTAGTAATAGTGTATTTAACTTATAATGTATATATACGATAAATTATCATATTTCACTATTCATAAAAAATTCAACTATTTTAGAAAAATCCCAAAAATTCACCCAAACCATTTTTCAACATGTAGAATTCAAAAAATAATTACATTTTATCACAATAATTTTCTAAATTTTAGAAATTTAATTTTTAAATAAAATCATAATTTTTTCAAAAACTAACAATTTTAAAACTATAATTGATTTTATAACACCTTAAAAAAAATAATCAAGGATTCATAAAATTATATTATAAACATAAGAAAATAAAATAATAATTTATTATTACATTTTATGTAAATAAATTTTCATTTAAATTATTAAATTAATCATAAATTTGTAATTAAATATTTATGCCTTATTAAAAATACCAACACTTATATTATGATCATATTATCACTTGTAAGATGCATAAATTTTATTTATAAATTCATGGGTGAGGTTACTATTCATTTAGATGATTTAATATTCATAAGGGTCATATTAATTTTCATAAGGGTAACATTACTCTTCATAAGTGTAAGTTACTATTCACCAAAAATAAAGTTGATCCTAACAGACTTTAAATATCTTACTGATTGCAACTGTGTATGTCAAGTTTTCAGAATTCAAAACATAGAAGCAGAAAAATTTAGTTTAATGGCTAGGTTATAAATATATCTTTAAAACAAAGTGTTATTACACTACTGGAAATACACTATTTCCCAACGGTTCAGAACCGTTGGGAAAGCCCCTGAAACCGTCGGTAAAGGTTTTCCCAACGGTTCTTAGAACCGTTGGGAAGTAAGCCGTTGGGAAAAGTTTTCCCAACGGTTTACTGGCAACCGTTGCAATAGAGCCATAAAATTTACCCTACCCCAACGGTTTGGGTGAACCGTTGGGATAGTTTTTCCCAACGGTTCTCCCAAACCGTTGGGAAAACCAAATACCATGGAACATTTTCCCAACGGTTGGAACCGTTGGGAATTGGTGAAGTCTTTCCCAACGGTTTAAAACCGTTGGGAAAGACATGCTAAAAACTTATATGCCAACGGTTTGAAACCGTTGGCATACCTATGCTGCAAATTGCAGCACCCTGCAATTTGCATAGCCCCGGTCCCTGTCCATCACCACCAGTCATCAGGCCTCATTTTCACCTCATTTTCACCTCATTTTCACCTCATTTTCACCTCATTTTCACCTCATTTTCACCTCATTTTCGATCCAACTATTGTACCAGTAATAAAATAAAACATACATATTCAATTACGAACAAATTCATACACATTTAACATATAATGGATCCTGAAACTATACAAATCCATAATTAAATTACAATTCATAAACATACATAATTCATATAGAATTCAATTTAAAATTTAGATGACAATTATACGTGGAATCTGAAATTCAATTCATAATATGATCGGTTTTTTCTATACCATATATTTTTACCTCAAATGATGTCCATTTTAAACAAAATACATACACCTGAAGTGATACCGGCCACACCGCACCTCAGATTGAGGCGGGGTTAACTCGTACACGTCACATTTGACTCATGGATAGTTGTGCTAAAGTATCGACAGAATCCTAATGCGTTTGGTCGGTTTTCCGTATGCCAGTTGATGTTTTTCACTTAAAATGATGTCCTTTTGAAACAAAAGACGGACACTATGAGTGGTGTCAGCCGCACCGCATGTCGGATTGAGGCGGGATGATTCGTACACGTCACATAGGACCCATGGATCGTTCTCCTAAAGTTACAATGGAAACCGAATGCGTTTGGTCGGTTTTCCGTATGCACTTAAAATGGTGTACATTTTAAACAAAAGAGAGCCATTTAGACTGATCCCGGTCACACCGCGACTCGGATTGACCCGGGTTGGCTCGTACACGTCACATATGACCCATGGATCGTTGTGATAAATTATCAAAAGATTCTGAATGAGTTTGGTCGGTTTTGCGTATGCCAGTTGTTCTTTTCACTTATAATCCTGTCCATTTTAAACAAAACAGACACAGTTAGAGAGGTGTCGGCCACACCGCGGCTCGGATTGAGGCGGGGATGATTCTTACACGTCACATATGACTCATGGATCGTTCTCCTAAAGTTTCAATGGAAACCGAATGCGTTTGGTCGGTTTTCCGTATGTACTTAAAATGGTGTCCATTTTAAACAAAAGAGAGCCACTTAGACTGATCTCGGCCACACCGTGACTCGGATTGAACCCGGGTTGCCTCGTACAGGTCACATATGACCCATGGATTGTTGTGATAAATGATCAAAAGATTCAGAATGCGTTTGGTCGGTTTTGCGTATGCCAGTTGTTCTTTTTCACTTATAATCATGCCCATTTTAAACAGAAGAGACATAGTTAGAGCGGTGTCGGCCACACCGCGTCTCGGATTGAGACGGGGATGATTGGTACACGTCACATATGACCCATGGATCGTTCTCCTAAAGTTTCAATGGAAACCGAATGCGTTTGGTCGGTTTTGCGTATGCCAGTTCTTTTCACTTATAATCCTACCCATTTTAAACAAAACAGACACAGTTAGAGCAGTGTTGACCACACGTGCCTCGGATTGTGGCGGGGATGATTCGTAAACCTCACATATGACCCATGAATTGTTCTCCTAAAGTTTCAATGGAAACCGAATGCGTTTGGTCGGTTTTCCGTATGTACTTAAAATGATGTCCATTTTAAACAAAAGAGAGCCACTTAGACTGATCCCGGCCACACCGCGACTCGGATTGAGCCTGAGTGGGCTCGTACATGTCACATATGACTGATGGATGTTGGGTCGGAGGTGATTGCAAGAGGGGGGGTGAATTGACTTTTTAAAATTAATTAACAATTTAAAACAAATTTAAATGCAGCGGAAAGTAAAATGGCAAGACACAATTGATAACGGAGTTTGGCTTTAAACTCAAGCCTACGTCTCCGCTCCCAACTCAACCGTTAGGAGATTTATACGACCGCTTGCTTTTTAATGGTTATAGCAAGAAACCCACTAGCCGTTTTAAGGTAGGCTAGATCACCTTCTTACAGCTTGCTTTTTTATTATGGTTGTAGCCAAAAACCCAAATTGAAAGAAGGAAGAAAAAGGGTGGTTTGTTTTAATACAAACCCAATTAAGAACTAAACAATTGAAGTAAATAATTTAGAACAAACTAGAGGAAGCCTTGAGCGCCAAGAGGTGAGTGTAGTTGATGTAGAGGCAGCCCAAGCTTCAAGGATGGCAATTGGATCTCAAGTAGCCTTTGAGAATTGTCGCAGGAGCCTCAAATGATTAAAATAGCTTTGGTATGCTTCGGTATATGATCGGTAGTGTTCCCGGCATCCATGGACGTCTATTTATAGGAGAAATGCTCCCAAATACTTCAAAATAGCCGTTGGAGGGCTTTCGGAGCCGTTGGGGATCAAGTGGGCCAGCCTGGTCAGTTTGACTGAGAACACCGGCTGGCCGGTGCTGATCCACCGGCTGGCCGGTGCACCAGACAGAAGCAAGGGATTTCTGTCTGGCTCCACCGGATGACCGGTGCTGAGCCACCGGCTGGCCGGTGGTCTGGCACCGGCTGGCCGGTGGTCTGGACAGAAGGTATGCCATTCTGTCTGGGCCCACCGGTTGGCCGGTGTCCAGACACCGGCTGACCGGTGGCACCTGGCAGAGGGCAAGGCCTTCTGCCTGGTCCACCGGCTGGCCGATGGGCTGGATCCGGCTGGCCGGTGACCTTACCGGCTGGCCGGTGGTCTCACATCGGCTGGCCGGTGGACTTAAACAGTCCATTTTGAATTCTTCTTGGGCCAGCTTCTAGGCACCCTATTTCCTATCATCAAAAACACTTGAAAACAAGTTAGAATACAATTAGAGTGATTGTGATCATTAAAATCCAAGAGAGAGGGGTGCAACAATGGATCGTTGTGATAAATTATCAACAGATTCAGAATGCGTTTGGTCGGTTTTGCGTTTGGTCAGTTTTGCGTATCCTGTCCATTTTAAACAAAAGATAGACAGTTAGAATGGTGTCGGTCACACCGCACCTCGGATTGAGGCAGGATTGACTCGTACACGTCACATACGACCCATGGATCCTTATGCTAAAGTGTCGACACAGTCCGAATGCCTTTGGTCGGTTTTTCCTATGTCACTTGATGATTTTCACTTAAAATGACGTCTTTTTGAAACAAAAGACCGACACTTTTTGAGTGGTGTCGGCCACACCGCGTCTCCGATTGTGGCGGGGTTGATTCGTACACGTCACATATGACCCATGGATCGTTCTCCTAAAGTTTCAATGGAAATCAAATCCGTTTGGTCGTTTTTCCGTATGTACTTAAAATGGTGTTCATTTTAAACAAAAGAGAGCCACTTAAACTTATCCCGGCCACACCGCGACTCGGATTCATCCCGGGTTGGCTCGTACACGTCACATATGACCCATGGATTGTTGGGATAAATTATCAACAGATTCGGAATGCGTTTGGTCGGTTTTCCGTAAGCCAGTTGATGCTTTTCACTTAAAATGACGTCCTTTTGAAACAAAAGATGGACACTTTGAGTGGTGTCGGCCACACCGCGTCTCCGGATTGAGCTGAAACCACCGTGAAACATTCTAATTATTATTCGTGACGTGTACGCGCAGACGGCACGTCAATCGGACGTGCTGTTTGCGCGGTACGGCTCAATATTAGTGTTTTAAGTGATGCGCGCGCTTCGTAAACGCGCGTGAGGGGGGTCCAAACGGGCCGAACGATGTCGGAATGGCCTGAAATCAGACGACAAATACGGGTGAGTGATTTCTGAAGTGGTCGAGCAGACGGCACGTCAATCGGACTTGTCGTGTGCCCGCGGTGACCGACAACGCAGTTATGGTGTCATAAACGGCCAGAACGGGCGTCCAAGAATGAGGGGGGTTGTCCAGGGAGTTCTCAAACACACAACCACTAAAAGACATCAACATCCATAAAAACAGACAATATATAAAAATAATTCAACTCCAATACTATACTACGAGTCTAGATAAAACCAACAACTAGAATAGATTAAACATCAAATCTCAAGTAAAAAATGTAACGGATCAATATGTCCCACATCAGCATCACCATCTCCATCATCATCATCATCATCGCCCTCATCATCGTCCTCCTCATCATCATCACCCTCCACAACGCCTTCCTCCTCGCCTTCGCCCTCCTCCTCGCCCTCCTCATCTCCCTCCTCTTCCGCATCAGACTGCTCGCCATCACCATCTTCAAGCTCGACATCGGCCTGACCACCACTGGAACTGCCACCTGGTGCACCATATATAGAATGTATCGACGACATGTATTCATCAATCGCTGGGCTGGCCTCTGCTGGAAGTGTTGGACGTAGAACTTCAATAAATTTCATAAATGCACTGTTTGCCCTTGCAGACTGTTCTGCCATCTCTGTGGCCCTTTTCTCAGCCTGTTCTGCCTGTGCCCTAACTTGCTGCAGCTCGGTGGCACTACAACTCGTACCTGAGGCAGGCCAATACCTCGTCGGGGCTATCCTAGGTCGGCAGCGTACTCTGCCAGAATGATCATCTCCCAACACCTGATGTAAGTGATCAGATGGCCCAAAATTGTCTGCTTCTTGGGCATCGAGGGCCTCTAAAGCATCCTGTTACAAATATAAATATATTGTTAAGTTACGAAATAGATATTAAAATATAAAATCAACAGATTAAAACTTACAATCTGCTGCTGAGTCGCTTCGTTGACAGCACGTCCATCCTTTTTTCGTCTACTCGAGCAAAATAGTTTTGCTCGAGGCACACGTCCTTCAATATTTTGTACTTGCCTCTACAATGACATTGAAAAAAAAATTTATATAAAGACTTCAACAAATAATTAAATAATTGAGGAAAAAAAAGAAAATGTAAGTCGTAAAGAAAACTTATAAACAATTGTCATACCTGCTGCCTCTCATGATCCGGCATCGTCGTGCGTCCTAGTGTATGGAGGTATTTTTTTGCATCAATGTTTTTTTTATTTTTTCCAGATGATTCCTAAATAAAATTCGATAATGCAAAGGATAATATTAATGCAAAACTTGAAAGTTATTATTTAAATACCTCAAATGTAATTCATACCTTAAACTGGGTACTCGTCCAATGAGTAATCATCTGACGATACTGCTCTATAGGACAATCATCCACGACTGGTACCGCCTCTAACTCAGTGCCAACTCTAGCACGCCAGCCAATATACAGATCATGCTTGTAGGCTCTCCAAAGCTCGCCTAAATCCTTTAGACGTTCCATTCGTGCACCCTCACCATCAGGAAAATTAAATCGAAGCTGAAATGAAAATATTAATTTATATAAATACAAAAAAAATTCATGGCATTAAATACAACAGATTTTTTTACCCATATCTCTGCCCAAGCTCTATCTTTGACCTCATGTGGCAAATGTCTCCACGACAGCGGGCTGACGGGAATGATGTCGGAGTATTTGGCAAGCGTCGCCATAAAACTCCGACATTGCTGCCCTGTTTTCTCAACCATCTGATTGTCTTCATTATATTCCACCATAACCTGTGTGCGACGGTTCCACACCGAACGCATGCGTGTACGGACCCGCCCCCGCCTCCTTTCAGTAGATGTATCTGTCATGAAAGAAAAACAAATATTTTATCAAAACATGTTATAATGAAAATAAATATTACTATAAAAATTTGATAGGGTTTTATAAATATACCTGTGCTAGTCTGATCAATGAGTGGCGCCGGATCCACAGAACCTGATGGAACACCCTCTGGTGGAACAGGAGTCGAAGACGATGGAATATAAAAGCTCGGAGAGACAGAAGTAGAAGGAAAAGAAGATGGAACAACTGTATGACCTGATGCTGACTGGGGAGTGGGAATCATCATGGGATGTGAAAATGATGGGGCAGAAGATGCAGAAGGTAGCGAAAACATGGGAGGTCTAAATATCCCGTGTGTCCCTAACGACACACCGGGATCAGAATGTGGGAAGGCTGAAATGTCAGTGGGAGGGGCAGGGTCTAGTCGGGCACGCGCAGCTCTATGTCCACCTCTGGTACGAACCCTCCTCGTACCACCGGCCTGAGTACTCAGACCAGTACTAGGCTCCTCGTCGAATAACTGTCGACGTAATGGTGGATCCTACAAAAAAGTTTACAAAAAAAATTAATCACATGACATTATATATTCTGTAAATATATATATATATATTTGAAATAAAGTACTCACTGTAGGCACTAATGGTGGAATGCCCATCTCCTCCATCCGACGATTGTTCTCCGCCATTTTTTTTCTTCGTCTCTCTTCAATTGGCTTCATTTCCTGCATTGGAAAACAAATATGTAATTAATTAGAAAAAGAAAATTAATGTGTAAACCAAAAAACTAAATATATGAGGGAATGAGGGGATTCATTGGTAATTTAGCTATCAATTGTTTTAGAAGAGCTTGAATGAATTTAATAAAACATACAAGTTGTAATGTTCACCAAGTTAGAAATATTGTTTGATTTGGTTTGAATACAGTTCAATTCCAAATTAGAAAATGCAATTCAAATAAAACAGCAACCAATAAACATTGAAAATTCACATAACGGTCAAGTCAGCTAAAACATATTTGTGATCAATACTAAATAAATATGAATATTACCAACCTTAACAACCCAACTCGAGGTAAACCAAAAGAATTGAGAACATGGATGAATGATTCTATATATTTCCAACCACAACTTCAGGTTCACAATCAACTCTGACAATTGAGCTATTGGAGTCATCAAAAGAAATAAATGGATTGGTTCCAATGGCAATAGGGACAGTGTCAATTCCATCATCAGCATCGTCAAAAATATGTCTTGGAATTACTTCAACTACGACACCAAATTCAGGTTGAAGTTGATCTTTGACATAAAAAACTTGTTTAGCCATTGATGCCAACACATATGGTTCTTCAGTTGCAAGAGTGCGGGTCATATTAATTACTCGAAATCCACAATCATCAATAAATGTGCCATGTCTCGTCATCGAATCAAACCAATGGCATTTCATCATTGTGACTCGTCCATGAGAGTAATAATCCAATATTATTATTTTCTCAACGACTCCATAATAACCCATATTTTCAAGTCGCGGTCTACTATCTGATGCGCTGGCATAACAATCTGTTGTGGCAGTAACCATAATACCATCATGTTGTGTTCTCATGTTTTTGGCTCGTTCAGTGACAATAAATCTGTACCCATTGATAACAATTGATTTACAGTCACGAACCACGGTATTAGGACCAAAAGCCAAAGCTCTTATTTCCTCAGAGACAGAGTCAGCAAACAAACTCAATACCTGCAATATAAATGACAGTTAAACTTAAGTAAATATTGAAATAATTAATTTAAACAGTAATATTTTTACCTTCAATTTTAACCAAGCAGAAAACTCTTTGCTATGCAAAGTCTCTCTCCTTCTCAAAGATAAAGAACGATGCTTCCTATTTATCATTGTTTTATGTTCCCTGTAGATAAAAAAATATGAATAGTTTAACAGATATATATGTAAGATATACATATTCAATTTTGTTACCTGATATAGTCATCGAACAAATCACAGTTGAACAAAACTGTGCGATGTGCCATCTCCCGCTCTTCATGGCTTAATGTCTTCAATGTATATGATCCAGGAATTCCTCCTGTTTGAGGAAGTGATGGAAAACTGGGTTCAATTTTCTCATATTGTTCTTCTTCATTTCTCATTGGTCTGTTCATTCTTGTAGTAAGATCAGACAAATACATTGAACAGAAATCCATACATTCTTGAGCTAAGTAACCGTTCACGATAGAACCTTCAGGATGATTCTTGTTTCGAACATAAGACTTTAATGTGAACATATTTCTTTCAGTTGGATACATCCAACGAAAAGAAACAGGTCCTCCGAGAAGTATTTCAGTTGGAATATGGACAGTCAGATGCAGCATGCATGTGAAAAATGATGGGGGAAATATTTTCTCCAACTCACACAAAATTAATGGGGCATCTGTCAACATTTTTTGCAAGAAAGACTTGGACAACTTCTTAGAACAAAGATCTCTAAACAAATGGCACAACCGAATAACACCCACCCTTACATTATTGGACAAAAGATGACGGATTGCTATTGGAAGCAACTCATGCAGTAGAACGTGATAATCATGAGTCTTCAAAGATTTTAGCTTCAACTCTCTTCTGTTGACCCGTTTAGATATGTTGCTTGAATAGCCATCAGGAACTCTAATAGTCTCTAATACTTCCAAAAATTGTTTTTTTTCAGTAGGTGTCATCACATAAGAAGCACATGAAAGTTGCCATTTATTTTCACTGATACGCATATGATGCAATTCTGGTCTGATGCCCCAATCCACCAAGTCACGTCGAGATCGTAAATCATCTTTTGTCTTCCCCTTGACATTTAGAAGAACTGAAAGCAACATTTCACATATATTCTTTTCAATATGCATTACGTCTAAGCAATGACGTAGCAAATTGGTTGACCAATAAGGCAAATCAAAAAAGATACTCCTCTTCCTCCAATTGTAACAGGTTTCTGTGGAAACATTCTTTCTCTTTCCAGATTTCATTTGACCCTTCCCGAACGAAAAACTGAAATCTTTCAATTCATTAAGCACATCAGTTCCAGACATACGCTGAGGTGGATCATCGGTCTCTATAGTATTATCAAATCTTCGACGATTCATTCTATATGGATGATCCTTTGGCAAAAATCGTCGATGTCCCATAAAACTGAAACTACAACGATGTTTCAGTCTTCTGGATCGTGTATTCTTCATACAAACTGGACATGACAGTTTCCCCTTCGTGCTCCATCCAGACATCATTGCATAAGCCGGAAAATCATTGATTGTCCACATAAGCGCAGCGCGCATCTGAAATATGTCTTTCGAACATGCATCGTATGTGCGCACACCCACATCCCAAAGAAGCTTCAACTCTTTTATTAAAGGTTGCATGTATACATCAATATCAATGCCAGGATCAGAAGGACCAAATATGAGTATACTCATGAAAGTGAAAGGTTTTTTCATACACAACCATGGGGGAAGATTATAAATGTGTATAAAAACTGGCCATGTGCTGTGCGAAGTAAGCATCTGCCCAAACAGATTAAAACCGTCGCATGAAATACCCAGCCTCACATTACGCACGTCAGCTGCAAAATCAGGATGTCGAGCATCAAATCTCTTCCATGCAAATCCATCTGCAGGATGAACCAACTCATCATCAGTCTTCTTTCTCTCGGTATCATGCCATCTCATTTTTATTGATATGTCATCAGACATAAAAAGATTCTGGAGTCTGGGGATCAATGGAAAGTGCCACATTACTTTCTGTGGAACGCGGGATGGTGTTCCATCAGATTTTGACTTCCAGCGGGATGTGCCACATTTTATACAATCATTTCGTTCAGCGGTTTCCTCCTAGAATAAACTGCAATCTTTCGGGCAAGCATGAATTTTGTTTCTTGAAAATCCAAGTTCCTCAACTAACTTCCATGCCATATAGTGGTTTGAGGGAATATCTGCATCATCTGGAAGTAAATCCTTCAAGAGGGTAAGAATGTAATCGATTGCTGTATTAGAAATCCCATACATAGTTTTCCCATGAAATAATCGGATTAAAAATTCCAGCTTTTTCATTTTATCGCATTGCCGATATACTGGAGTCGTGGCAGCATCATTCAATTTTTTCACCCTATCAATATCATCATTTTCACTAGATGCATCAGCTGTCCTCATATCGAAGTCTTCTTGAGTCGAAATCCTTTCTTTTTCATGATGACGAATAAACGGAAACCGATCATCTAACAAATTCTCCATTCCAGACTTTTCATTTCGATCATCACCAATTTGAGATTTCGTTTTCTCCCCATTGTGATACCACAGAAAGTAGTTTGCTTGAAACCCATTTTTGGTTATGTGGTAGCTGACTTCTTCACGGCTCAACCAAGGTCTACCAACACAATTGGAACATGGGCAGTGTATGCGACCACTATCTGAAGCATTGTGAAATGCAAAATCTATAAAGCTCTCCAAATTGTTTTGAAAATCATCTGAGATCCGATCGGTTTCATACATCCAACTTCTGTCCATTCTGTAAAAAGAATTTATATAAGTCATTTTGTCATAAACAATTCAATAGGCATTAACTATAATAGAATATACATTTAAGTAAACACTAAAGGAAGAAAATAATCAAGGTATCAACTACACATGTCAAAAAAACATACAAATGTGTTATTGAAAAAATGTAAAACCAACAAGAACTTAATGTGTTATATCACATAACAGCATGACTCATCCCATAACCATATTAGTAGGGTATCATGAACATGAATAACATCAACCTTGTGCCATCCTCCTACCCTACATGACCCCAACCGCATGCCACATCTTATTATAGCCTTATCACATCACACCTCACCGAAAAACACTAGGGAAATCATAGTACATCTCACCTGAAGACACATGGACAATCACATCGCATCTTGCCTAAAAACACATGGTCAATCACTTTTGAAGGAAGAGTAGGGAAGACATGGTAGCTATCCAAACATATAACCACCATCCTAGATATTAGAAAAAATACCCATAACTCAAAACCTCTGATCGTTGGTAAGTTTATCCAACTCTGGTTGGGAATGTGTAGAAATAACATAAAAATACATGATATATAGATAGCACAAAATACTCAACCTATGGGTTCACATTAACTACATAATCACACACTTCACTACTACCATAAAACACATAAACCACACCACCACCACACAAGACGCATATCATTGGAATATAATTCTACATTCAATAAGTCTATCTATGGAATTATCATAAGAATCCATGTATCAATTGGAATATAATTCTACATTCAATAAGTCTATCTATGGAATTATCATAAGAATCCATGTATAAATTGGAATATAATTCTACATTCAATAAGTCTATCTATGGAATCCCTCCCTTGGATCCATGTATCACCCATGGCTTAATCAATATTCAAAGAAATGAGTCTATCCGTGGAATTCCACTGTGAATCCATTTATCACATAAAGCGTATAAGTTAATAGAAACAAGATTATATACCTGGCATCCTAATAGAATCCATGTATCACTATTTACTATTAATCATTTAATGAATTCCATTTCATTTAAACAATTCATTAAACATACCAAGGTCAAAAACTAAGGTATTTAATACAACTCACCTCAAAATGGCGACTCAATCAAATAATAACCTGAAAAGAATGAAGCTTCATTTACTCATGTTGTAATGACAAGATAATGAGATTCCCTTGCTTAATTAATCAATTCCATATCATGGTCTCAACATAACTCATAATGGCTAGCAATTCAATGAAAATTCAAGCACTCACATGGGAATTTTTAATAGAACACTCCTAACAAGACTATAAAGATATCACATGCATTAGTTATAATATATCTAACATGGTAACATAAAATATAAGATAAATTCAATCCAATTTCATAGATTCATAGCATAGTCTCTACTTTACTCACATTGGCAAGGCAATACAATTAAAACATGTGTTAAAAAATAATTGGCATTCATGTGTTAAAAGGGGAATGCAAACCATAAAATACCCTTAATTAATTTAATTTACAATTCAATTCAGAAATCGAACAATCAATTCGATTTATATAACCTTTCACAAATGACATCCCATGTTCAAGGGGTAAAATCCAAAAAGGAATTTTCAAGAAAACTCACCCTTAGGCTGGTCCGGCCGGCAGTAGCACCAAAATCACCTAAACTGATGGGAAAAATGAAAATAGGTTTAAATACTATCCAAACATTTGAATACATTTTCAGTTAAGAAGAATAATAACCTGAATAAGAGCTGGAAAATTGAAGGCCGGCCGTACCTCCAAAATCGCCTAAATCCGCTGCTGCTCCCGTTTTAGGGTTGTGTATCGCGAATTGGGGAGAGAACAGGCGGCTGGGAATTTGGGGAGGACCTTTTCCAACGGTTCTTAAAAACCGTTGGCATATGTCTATCTATCCCAACGGTTCTACAGAACCGTTGGGATAAACCTGCTAAAACCTCATCTATGCCAACGGTTCATGAGAACCGTTGGTAAAAAACCATCTATCCCAACGGTTCTCATGAACCGTTGGGAAAAAGCTCCCTGGAAACCTCTATGCCAACGGTTCATTAGAACCGTTGGTAAAAACCTCCTTCCCCAACGGTTTCGAAGAACCGTTGGTATCTAACCGTGGGGAAAGGCCATCATTCCAGTAGTGTTACATAGAGACTCAGTGTTGCATGTATTTCAATTTATTTTCAAATCCTTGGGGTGTTACATTCTCCCCACCTTTTGGAAATTTCATCCTCGCAATTTTTATTTACTTATTAATAAAGTGAAGGTACCTTTCCCTCATTGGATTTTTAAATTCACATGTTTCTTCTTCAACCATGTGGTTTCTCTAAAAAACCTTAACCTGGTGGATTACCTTATTCTGCAGTATTTGATCTCCACAATCGAGAATCCAAACAGGTTTCTCTTCATAAGAAAGGTTATCTTCTAGCTAAACTACATTTGGGCTCCAAACATGAGATGAATCTGGAACACATTTTCTCAAAATTGAAACATGAAAAACATTGTGTACCTAAGATAAACTGGGATGAAAAGCTACTCAGTAGGAAATTGGTTCAAATTTTTCCAAGATTTCATATGGTCCAATGAACCATGGACTTAACTTTCCTTTCTTACCAAAATGAATAACACTTTTCCATGGTGAGAATATAAGAAAAACATGATCACCTACCTCAAAACAAAAGTCTTTCCTCCTATCATTTTCAAAACTTTTCTTCCTACTCTGAGATGTCCTATTGTGTTGATGTATTATCTTCACTTTCCCAGAAACTTCCTTTACTAATTCTGGTCCCATCAACTATCTTTCCTTGACTTCATCCCAAAATGATGGAGTTCGACACCACTTCCCATACAATACCTCAAAAGGTGTCATATGTATATTGGAATGAAAACTGTTATTATAAGAAAACACAACTAAAGAAATATGTTGATCCCAACTTCCCTGGTAGTACACTGAACAAGCTCAAAGCATATCCTCCAATGTCTGAATTGATTGCTCAGTCTGTCTATCAGATTGAGGATGAAAGGCTGTGATGAAATTTAATTATATTCCCAACAACTTCTGATTTTTTTCCAAAAGTTATAAGTGAACCTGAGATCATGGTCAGATACAATGGAAAGAGGAACCCCATATAAACTAACAATATCTTTGAGGTGCAATCGAGAAAGATGATCCAAAGACACAGTATCTTGAATAGGAAGGAAATGTGTAGATTTAGTTAACCGATCAACAATAACCCAAATTGAATTATTTACTCAAGAAGTCTTTGGTAGTCCCACCACAAAGTACATGGATATATTTTTCCATTTCCACTATGGCACTGGAAAAGTATGAAGCATCCCCTTTGGTAGTTTTCACTCTTCTTTAACCTATTGATATGTAAAACATTTCATAGTAAAATCTGCAATATCTATTTTCATTCCATCCCACATATAATACTCTCAAAGGTCTCTGTACATATTAGTACGGTCAGGATGAACTAAAAGTGGAGAACTATGAGCTTCACACAATAATTTTGTTAGGTCCACAAGGCTGTATACCCTGAGAGGGGGGGGGGGGTGAATCAGGGTATGACTAATTTAAAATTAACGCCCGTTTTGATCTTGTTTCGCTGTTAAGAAAAACTCTCTTCTCTCTCTTTCCTATTGCACAAAGTTAACAGAAAGTAAAGCATGCATAGGACACAACAATTTTACTTGGTTCACCGTAAAGGGCTACGTCCAAGGAGCATATGTCGACAAGTTGCTGGTCGTACCAATTCCACTAAACTTCACTAGCTGTGGATTACAATGTTCAGGATAGATCACTTCTATACCCAGGATCACTGCCTTTACAATGTTTAGGGTCATCTCACTGCTTCCCCAAGGGTCACTCCCTGTTTCTCTCTCTCTGGCTCACTGCCGGTGGAGAGGATCACCTTCTTTCTCTTCATTTTCTCACTGCTCTTGGAAGGAATCCACTCACAGTTTATAGAACTGTAGGTCTCTTCATTTGCATGAAAGAATGCATCTTCCTCTGTAATTAGATGCTCTATTGAAGCCCAATTTTCACCCTTAGAAGAATATCTCTTTGCACCGAAGGAATTGGGAAAACTTCCAGCTTCCACACAGCTCGAAAATCACTGCTGGAAATAATCCTTACTTGGCGCGCAAGTCAATCTCGACGCGCAAGTATCGGCGCACAAGTCACAATGGGCACACAAGTCCTCCTCAGACACTTGCGCGACTCAAGCTTCCTCAACTACAAACCTACGTGACTCACTTAATTTTACACCCAATCCAATATTGGCGCGCAACTACACACTGGCACACAACCTCAAACACTAGCGCACAACTATCACCCTGGCGCGCAAGTCCCACCTGCACGAACACACACACCACTTGCGCGACCACCACACCTGCGCGACGAGAGCTCTGATTTATCAAAGTGTTGAACTCCGGTGAATAATGAAGAGGGGTGGTCCAGTATTTATAGGAAAATTGACCACCCTGCGCGTCAGCGCGCAAGTCACCTGCGCGACCCAGTCTCGATGCGCAAGTCTTCTGTCCTTTTAGAAACTTGTGTGACCAACTCCCAAACTTGCACAAACCTATTTTCTTAGACATATTTTGATCTTCTGATCTTGAAAAACATATGGCGCGCAAGTTTCCTATACTCAAAGTCCTCGGCACGCAAGTCCCTTTTCCAAAAACACTTTTCTTCATTTGTCAATTTTCAGGCCCAAAAATTTGGCAAACACTGGAAAACGACGCCACCTTGTATCTGTTCTTTTTGTACCGCCTCCAGATCATCCATTCCTTTTGTCGAAGTTCTTGAATCAAACATGGATCATTGACCTCAACTATTGAACTCGACATTCCATCATGATATCCTCTTTGTCAACAATTTTGTATGTCATTGTTTTGCTTTGTCAAAAATTACAACTCAGATGTGCACTTTGTCAACAAACACAATCACCTCAAAAATGATTCAATGATGCCTTGAGGGATTTTTGCTCAACAATATCCCCCTTTGGGTTTGTTTACAACTCTTTTATGGAAATATACATCGTTATTTATTCAGCCACCATTCGCCTTTTTCGATTCTGATAGAGATCAAGGATTTACTCAACACATACTCTATGCCCACATGAGCAGTGCTCGACATGAGAAACAAGAGTAAATGAAAAGTTAATCAATGAATCACTTCATCTCTGACATCCACTGTTGACACCAAACTGATACCAATTTGTACTAAACTGATACCAATTGTTGAAGGACTTGTGGAAAGACCAATGTTTGGTTTGGAAATATTATTACCACTCTCCAACACCACTCTTCTGCTTTTATCATGATCCTCAGCTGTCGTGATATCTATTCTTTGATCGATCACTTCTAGCATCGTCAGATTTAATACACTCCCCCTATCTGTTCACATCTTCAATGCTTTTCAGCTTCAAAACCTCTTTATCCTTATTTCTTGTGTTGTCCAAGCTATGATCTGGCTAAGCACGTTAAAATAGCTTCAACTCCCCCTATCTGGATGCTCCACTTGTTAGCTTCTCCCCATATCATTCATGATTTATCAAATCTCCACATTGTCTCCCCCTTGAACAATCACTATTTTCTCCCCCTTTGTCAACGAACCCAAAGGACACTCCTTTGTAGTCTGTAACATAGTAGAGAACACATATCAGCACATTAGGGAAAAACACATCATACCTCGGGGAGGGGGGGGGGGTCTCCACATCCACACGATTTCAAGTGCGGGGAGTCGACTGAACTCCTAGAGCCAGTCGATGCCTCTCAAAAGCATCCTTGGGTAAGGCCTTTGTGAGAATGTCTACAACCTGTAGTTCTATAGGCACATACTCCAACTTCACGATTCCCTACTCAACTTTATCCTTGATAAAATGATACTTAATATCAATGTGCTTTATCCTTGAATGATGGACGATATTTTTGCTAAGATTTATAGCACTTGAGTTGTCGCACTGGATTCCGATCGGAGACTTCACTTCAACTCCCATATCTTCAAGCTGCTGCTTCATCCACAATAACTGTGTGCATGCTTGAGTGGCCGCAATATACTCAGCTTCCGCAGTGCTCAATGAAATGCAATCTTTCTTCTTGCTTAGCCAAGAAATACACAATCCACCAAGATAGAATGCACCACCTGAAATTGATTTTCTATCATCTGCTGAACCAGCCCAGTCTGCATCAGTATATCCCAATAACTCTGTCTGAGATTTGTTAGTATATGTCAAGCCGAAATCCACTGTGCCCTGGATATAACTAAGTATTCTTTTCACTGCAAGCATGTGGATTTCCTTGGTATTACTCTGATATCTCGCGGCTTGGCATGTGGCGAAAACAATATCAGGCCTTGTTGCGGTTAAGTACAACAGACTTCCAATGATTTGCCTGTATTCTGTGATATTAACTACCTTTCCATCCTCATCTTTTGATAATTTCATCCGGGTAGCAACTGGAGTCTTCATATCCTTGTAATTTTCCATTCCAAACCTTCTCAGGACCTCCTTGGCATATTTAGATTGAGAAATGAATGTTCCATTCCTTCCTTGTGTCACCTGTAGACCAAGGAAAAACATTAGCTCTCCAATCACTGACATTTCGAACTCATTTTTCATGAATTCGGAAAACTGTCTGCACTGAACTTCATCTGATCTGCCAAATATTATGTCATCGACATAAACCAACACCATCATCCTTTGATTACTGTCACTACTGAAATAGATATTGTAATCAACTCCTCCACGCTGAAAACCAAGCTTCTTCAAGTACTGATCAAGCCTTGAGTACCATGCTCTTGGTGCTTGTTTTAGCCCATACAATGCCTTCTTTAGCCTGAAAACTTTGTTCTCATCCTCATGAATGAGAAAACCATCTAGCTGCTCAATGTACACCTCTTCTTCCAGAACCCCATTCAAGAATGTGGATTTGACATCCATCTGGAACACTTTGAACTTTCATTGCACTGCTATGACAAAAAATAATCTGATTGTCTCCAGCCTTGCAACTGGTGCAAATGTCTCATCTACATCTATTCCCTAGATCTGGGAGTACCCCTTGCACACTAGTCGTGCTTTGTTCTGAATCACCATTCCATCTTCATTCATCTTGTTGCGATAGACCCATTTAGTCCTGATGACATTCTTGTCTGCTGGCCTCAAAACAATCTCCCATGTTTGGTTCTTCTCAATTTGATCAAGCTCTTCATTCATAGCCTGATCCCAGTTTTCATCTTCAGCTGCATCGGAAAAAAATTTCGGCTCTACCTGAGACAAAAATGATGTTTGCTGTAATGATTTCATTCTTCGAGTCTGAACTGGAGCTGTCTGATCACCAATGATATTCTGCCTATCAATTTCAGCTCGACTCTTTGGCATCCTTGTAGACACAGACTTTACACTTTCTTTTTCATCATCAGTATCTTCTTCTGAGTTAGACTCTGCCACTTCTACTCCCCTTGTTTCGCTTACCTCATCATCACTTTCATCCAAAAATTGTTCACTAGGTCGTTGATCATTCTATTCATTTTCGACTATAGTGACATCATTGCTCTCAAAAAATTTTCCCAGCCTTTTGTTGAATCATTTATATGATTTACTTTTCCCTGAGTAGCCAAGGAATATCCCTTCATCTCCTCGTGCCTCAAACTTCCTGTGATTTTCTTTGTTGAGAATGAAAAACTTACTTCCAAAGATTCGAATGTATTTCAACATTGGATTCTTTCCATACCACAGTTCATACGGAGTCTTCCCTTGCTTCGGACACAACAGAGACCTGTTTGAAACATAAACCGATGTCAAAACTGCTTCCTTCCAAAATTTCTCTGGTAGGTCTTTATCAATAAGCATCGTTCTGGACATGTTGTTGATGATCCAATTTCTCCTTTCAACCACTCCATTCTGTTAGGGAGTTCTCACTAATGAAACTTGATGCCTTATCCCATGTTTCTCGAGATAGTTTTCAACTTGAGTGTTTGTGAATTCTGTACTGTTATCAGTACGGAACTTCTGAATTCTCTGCCCAAGCATCTTTTCTAATTCCCTCCTATACTGCTTTATGAAACTGAACACCTATGTCTTATGGTTAATAACAAATACCCAATCCATTCTTCTATAATCATCAATGAAAAGAATATAGTACCTTTTCCCATTTATAGCTCGTGTTGAGATAGGTCCACACACATCAGCATGCACCAATTCAAGCACTCTGGTTGATTTTTGTTCCTTTGGTTTGTATGTCTTTCTGATGATCTTCCCTTGTTGGAAAGCATCAAACGTATGAGTGCGATCACGTGATAGTTTGGGAATGTCTATAGCAGTATCACACTTTACCAGATCTTCCATAGATGGTTGGCATAGATGACCAAGTCGCTTATGCCACAACTGGTTTTCTTCCTCTCTGGATAAGAGGCACATATCATCTTCTCCACTTACAAGGTAGAGATTTCCCTTTGTTCGTTTTCCATGTAGAATGAATGCTCCATCTTTTCCTTTAACAATACACATCTTCTTGGTAAATCAGATAGATTTCCCAGAGTCACATAGTTAACTGACACAAAGCAAGTTATGAATGAGACCCTCTACTACCAAGACATCAGCACGTCTCATTTCTTTGCCCTCAAACTTGGCTTTCCCCGAGCCAAAAATCTTTAGGCCTTCATCGTTTCCAAATTTTACAACTCCTTATTTGTCATATTTTATGCCTGTAACAAGATCCTTATTACCCGTCATGTGAGATGTACAACCACTATCAAGGATCCACACACTAGAGTGATCTGATGCTTTAAGGGCAATCTCTGCCACCACGTCCTTCTCAATTTTCTTCTTCTTAGTCCAAACTTTTTCTTTCATACTCGGCATGGATTGAGGCTTCTGTTCTTCCTCAGAGCATGATGGACCAGCTTCATCTTGTAAAGCCGCAAATCTATTCTGCATTTTTATCTCACTTTTCGGTTTATCGATCTGCTGCTTGCTAACATTTTGATTCTGATTTGGCACATTTCTCTGAATGATCGAAGTGAAGTACCTAGCCATATGCCCAAATCCTCCGCACCAAAAACAGTGTCCTTCAAAATATGTTCTGGAAAACCGTTCTCTGTTTGGCTGCCATCTCTGTTCTTGTTCCCTTCGATATCTTTTGGCTATGGAACATACATACTGTGAATGTACCATCTTTCCAAAACAATAACACCTGATACAAGGTGCATTACTTCATGTTACTTCAGCACTACGAGTTTCCCCTTGGGATCTCTGAATATTCTGATTCTTCTTTGTGCCCAAATCCACCTTCAATCTCGGGACGGGTGCTTGCGTCCTGACTTCAACTGCCACAGATTTTTGTTTTTGATTAAGCCATGAATCAGTCTTAACATCTGAGCTCAATTGCTGATTTTTTCATGCTAAACTACTTGGCTCTTCTTTATTCTTTTCAGTCTTCGTGAAAACCTTCTTTCCCAAGAATGTGTTTGGATTCAAAGGTTTTTCTTGGTCTTTAACTTTTCTCCGCAGACCGACAACTTCCTCTTCAAGCTCTTCAATACGCTTGATGTGATCATTCACTTTTCTATTCAAGCAATCGATCTCCCTTTTCTGTTATTCAATCTTGAGATTATGCTCATCAACCTTTTCTGTGCGATCTGGCCTGGAAGACTTAAGATTTTCAATTTCTTTCACTAGCTCAGACTTCTCTTATTCTTGTTGTTTCATGTAGAGTTTGTCATCATGTACCACCTTGTTGGATTTCTTTGTTTTTGCTCTCCAAACATCTATCTCTTTAAGAGATTATTTTAATTCAGCTTCCATGTCAACTCTCCCTTCAATTTCTTCTTCTTCCTCATCAATTTCAGTTTCTTTCTTTTCTTGAGAACTAATGAAAACAGTCACCATTTCATTTTGTCCACGATCTTTGTAGTTTTCTATCTCTTCAATTTCTTCACCCTCAGACTCATCTGAACAGTCTATTTCTTGTGAAAGAAGATTCTTCTTCTTAAAGAAATTTCTCTTGAACTGCTTCTTCCCTTTCACATAGGCTGAATATTTTTTCTTGGGAATTTCAACTTCATCTTCATCATTTTCTTCTTGAAACTTTTTGGGGAACCTTGTAGTAAAATGACAAACTTTTCCACATCTAAAGCAAGCAAGTGGAAGCTTCCCTTTGAACTTTCCTTTTCCTCTTTGAAGATTTGAGGAGAGGAATAACATTACCTCATCTGTCTCTTCTTCTTCCTGAGAATCTTCAATGGTAAGATTCTTCATGGCCTCAAATGCCACCTCTTTGGACTTCCCCTTTTCCACAGCCTCATTATCATCGTTCCTCATTTCATATGCAACCAAGGTACTATGCAAATTGTCTAGTGTCAGCTCTCTTGGATCTTTATCTTCTAGAACTAAAACTTTTCGATTGAACCGAGGTGGAAGTTTCCTCAAGATGCACTTTACGATCTTTATGTATTCAATGACTTCGCCAAGACCTCACATATCTTCCACAACAATATTTACCCCATCAAAGAATGCGTCAACAGACTCATTCGGGTTCATTTTCAGATCTTCATATTTGTTCCACAACACCTGCAGCTTTGCCTCTCTGACCTTTGTATCCCCTTCATATATATTCAAAAGCTTTTACCACATGGCATGTGACGTTTTTCATGACATCACCTTCGTGTAGATGGGATTGGAAAGGGCTCCTACCAAGGCATTGATTGCTTTGGAATCAACATCCAACTCTCTATGCTCAGCTTCTGATAATGCACTACTACTAATATCGGCTGTGATACCATGCATAGCTGCTGAAAACACATCCATTCCCAAGGATCAGAAATAGTGTTGCATTCGATTCTTCCATATCTGAAAATTACATCCGTCGAAGATCGGAATCCCTTTATGATTAGTGACCTCCATTGAGAGAAGACCTAATATCAACCTTTCCCTCTGATACCAATTGTTAGGTCCACAAGGCTGAATACCCTGAGAGGGGGGTGAATCAGAGTATGACTAATTTAAAATTAACGCCCGTTTTGATCTTGTTTCGCTGTTAAGAAAAACAATCTTCTCTCTCTTTCTTGTTGCACAAAGTAAACAGAATGTAAAGCATGCACAGGACACATCAATTTTACTTGGTTCACCGCAAAGGGCTACGTCCAAGGAGCATACACCGACAAGTTTCTGGTCGTACCAATTCCACTAAACTTCACTAGTTGTGGATTAAAATGTTCGGGCTAGATCACTCCTATGCCCAGGATCATTGCCTTTATAGTGTTTAAGGTCAGCTCACTACTTCCCCAAGGGTCACTCCCTGTTTCTCTCTCTCTGGCTCACTGCCGGTGGAGAGGATCACCTTCTTTCTCTTCCTTTTCTCACTGCTCTTGGAAGGAATCTACTCACAGTTTATAGACCTGTAGGTATCTTCATTTGCATGAAAGAATGCATCTTCCTCTGTAAGTAGATGCCCTGTTGAAGCCCAATTTTCATCCGTAGATGAATATCTCTTTGCACCGAAGGAATCGGGCAAACTTACAGCTTCCATGCAGCTCGAAAATCACTGCTGGAAATAATCCTTGGCGTGCAAGTCAATCTCAGCGCGCAAGTATCGGCGCGCAAGTCACAACGGGCACGCAAGTCCTCCTCAGAAAATTGCGCGACTCAAGCTTCCACAACTCCAAACCTGCGCGACTCACTTCCTTTTACACCCAATCCAATATTGGCGCGCAACTCCACACTGCCGCACAGCTTAAAACACTGGCGCGCAACTATCACCCTGGCGCGCAAGTCCCACCTGCGCGACCACACACACCACTTGTGTGACCACCACACCTGCGAGATGGGAGCTATGATTTCTCAAATTGTTGAAATCTGGTGAAGAATGAAGAGGGGTGGTCTAGTATTTATAGGCAAATTGACCACCCTGCGTGTCGGCGCACAAGTCACCTGTGCGACCCAGTCTCGACGCGCAAGTCTTCTGTCCTTTTAGACACTTGCGCGACCAACTCCCAAACTCGCGCGAACCTGTTTTCTTAGCCATATTTTTATCTTCTGATATTAAAAAACAAATGGCGCACAAGTTTCCTATACTCCAAGTCCTCGGCGCGCAAGTCCCTTTTCCAAAAACACTTTTCTTCATTTGTCGATTTTCAGGCCCAAAAATTTGGCAAACACTGGAAAACGGTGCCACCTTGTATCTATTCTTTTTGTACCGCCTCCAGATCATCCATTCCTTTTGTCGACGTTATTGAATCAAACATGGATCATTGACCTCATCTCTTGAACTTGACATTCCATCCTGATATCCTCTTTGTCAACAAATTTGTATGTCATTGTTTTGCTTTGTCAACAATTACCACTCAGATGTCTACTTTATCAACAAACACAATCACCTCAAAAATGCTTCAATGATGCCTTGAGGTATTTTTTCCCAACAAATTCTTTCTTTAGCTTGGGATCATAAGGAACACATAATCTATTCTCAAATCAAAAAACACAATCTTTATCAACGTTAAATTCTATAAACTTACCCTTTTTCACCAATTATACCTTTTTATGTATCTCATCATCTTCCTTCCGTGTTTTCTTAATTTTTTATGATAGAGATGACTTCACTAAAACCTAAAACAAAATAGAGGGATTTCGTACACAAAAAAATTCCAATCCAAAATTCATCAAATCATTAATCAAAGGGTCTTATTCCAAACCTAACATGGTTAATGGTGCATGATGTTTTTGACTCAAGGCATCCTCCACTTAGTTTTCTTTTATTGAATGGTAATTTATTGTGAAATCATAATCCTTTATTAGTTTAAGCCATATTTTCTGCCTCAAGTTTAATTCCTTATAAGTAAATATATACTTCAGACTTTTATGGTTAGTATATATTTCACATTTGGCTTCGTATAAGTGATACCTCCAAATTTTAAAAGTAAAAACCACAACATATAATTCCAAATCTCATGTGGGATAATTTAACTCATGAGGTTTTAGTTGTTGTGAAGAATAAGTAATTACCTGATCATTTTTCATCAGAACACGACCAAGTCCCTTCAATGAAGAATCACTATAGATGAAAAACTCACTCTTTCTCAAAGGCAGGGCCAAAACTAGACCATTCACCAATTTCTTCTTTAGTTCCTGAAAACAAACATCAAATTATTCCATCCAAATAAATTTAACCCATTTTCATGTTAACTTAGTTAGCGGGATAGATAACCAGGAAAAGTTTTTAACAAACCGTCCATAATAACCTTCTAATCCAAGAAAACTACGAATCTCTGTAACATGTGTAGGTCTTGACCATTCATAAACCACTTTTTTTAGATGGATCAATTGTTATTCCTACTTTATTTACAATGTTCCAAATAAAATAAATCTATTGCAACAAAAAATCTTATTTGCTAAATTTTCTATATAATTTCTTTTGTTTGAGAGTTTGTAAGACAATCCTTAAATGTTTTTCATGATCCTCATAATTTTTTGAAAAGACCAAAATATCATCAATAAAAACAATAAAAAAATTATACAAATATTCACAGAATATTATATTCATAAGATCTATGAATATAGTAGGGGAATTTGTCAAACCGAAGGTCATAACAACAAACTCATAATGCCCATATCGAGTATGAAATTATATTTTTAGGATTTCATCCTCCTTCAACTTTAGCTGATGGTATCTGGATCTCAATTAAATCTTGAAAACATAATAAGCTCCCTAGAACTGGTCAAACAAGTCATTGATATGAGGCAATGGATACTTATTATTAATTGTAATGTTATTCAAATCTCTATAATCAATTCAAAGTCTCATGGAACTATATTTCTTTTTAATGAACAAAATAGGAGCACCCCATGGTAAAGTGATAGGATAAATGAAGCCTATATCAAGTAAATCCTACAACTGACTTTTCAATTCAAGATGTTCCACGAGATTCATTCAATAAGGGTGTTTTGAGATTTTCTTAGAATCAAGAACTAAGTCAATGGTAAATTAAACTTATTGATCAGGTATAACCCTAGGAAAATCATCATGAAAAACATCAAGGTATTCATTTACAACTGGCTCATCATTAATCTGAACAATTCCCTTATTTTCAACAATATGAGAATAATAACTTTAATTTCCATATTTTAATAGTTTCTGAGCTTCCTGATATGTTATCAATTGTATGAGTTAATTCTTGTAAACAAACTGAAACTCATTCTGAAAAAAAAGATTTAGCTCTAAAATCAATGTTATCATTATTAAAAGAAAGTCAATCCATACCCAGAATGACATAAAACTCTACTAAGGGTAAAAAAATAAGGTTTGTAGGTAATTTATTACCACATATAATAATAGGAATATTCTTATAATGCCTTTTTGCTGTAATACCACTGGTGTTTTAACCATAAGTTATGCTCTCATTTCTTGAGGTGAAATTTACAATTTAATAGAAAATTTCTTAAAAATAAAGGAATGTATAGAGACTGTATCAAAAAAGTCATTAGAAAAATATGAGTAGACAAACAATGTACCAGATACCACTTCATTATATGGTTTTACATTTTCTGACATTGTCTCAATGGATCTCACTACACCTTTCTTCTTATAATATGGATCTTTTCGATCATTTGAATCTTTCTTTAGGTAGGTATTTGCATAATAACCCATCTCATCACATTTAAAACACCTTACAATTTTATTATCAGAATTAATCTTAAGATCATTTTCATTACAATCTCAGGCCATATGTCCAAACTTACTGTATTGAAAGAACTCCCTAGTTTTGTTAAGTCATTCCCCAGGGTGATTTTTACCACACTTTTCACAAATAGGAAACTAAAATTTCCTACCTTCATATTTCTTGGATTGATTCTTACCTATCAATTTCTATATATAACTATTATTATTATTATTATTGTAAAAGTACACATGATCATTAGAAAACTCCATTTATACCCTCTTAGCACATTATACCAGTTTCTCCTAACTTTTGAATTCAAGGGAAGCCAATGCCCTTCGATATCTTAGCTTCAATCCTGAGTAAAAATGATTGATTTTACTATCAAGATCCCAAATAATATTTAAAGCATACCTTACCCGTTAAGTGAAGTTTTATTTATACACAAACACTGAATCCTCCTCCTTTTGATTAAATTCAAGAAATTTCTTTTCCATCCTAAGTAAAAAAACCTTAGGAAAATATTTTTCAAGGAAATGATTTTTAAAATTCATCCCATTCCAAGGCATAAATAACCTCTCTATCCTTAATATTATTGACCATTGACCACCACTGGTCAAATTAACCTTAAAAATTATAAATTGAAAGACTAAAATTTTAATTTTATAAACAACCCATGACATAAAATATCTTTTTAAGGGATTTAATCCATCATTAAACCACCACTAGGTCAGAATATCCACTAAAATAAAGAGGATGTTTCCTCATAAAATGTTCCACTATAATCATGTTCCTTTGGGGTAGCTCTGGTTGTTCTCATTCGTGGATTCCACCACCATTTATATCCCATTTCAACTGATCCATTACTGTCACAAACTATTTAGTTCCAATCCCTACCATTCTAGGTTTCATATTCAGAAAGATATCACCCCCTCGATTCTTTCTAACTTCAACTTCCCTGTTTTTTCTGTAGAAAACCATTTTGAACAAACATATATTAGATGAATAAGAATGGAAATCATTAAATTTTATATCATTTCAACATAAACATAAGGTAAAAATATTTTATGGTATTCCATTAACATCATCCTAACCCCTAAAGTTATCTAAATCCTACTCTAATACCAACTATAAGGACCCGACCTTAAACATTATATAATCTAGTTAATTCAACTAGATTTCAATTCTTTACATTACCAAAGATATTTTTGGTTTATATTTTTAGAAAGTTATGACAAAATTCATAAATATCAACCCACATGCATACAAAGTGGGTAAAACTAAAACAATATCCATTTTTTTATAATACAAATGATTTTATTAAAAACATGAAATATTTTCATGAAAAGCCTTCACAACATTCATCTTGGCTTCTCATTTTCTCTTAACCATCCTTAAACCCTATAAAAAACATTTGAAAAATTGGTATGAGAACAAAAATCTTAGTAAGGGATATAAAAATAAGAAGATAAACTATTAGTATATGAATACTTATAGACAGATGAACTCATTTTCACAAAGACATACTTCTCACCTATAAAGTATCATTTAATTTGTGAAACATGGGATTTCCATAAACCATAGAAAACATAAATAAATTTATAAAGGTAACTTCAGGGATTACTTAATTAATTTTGTAACAATCATGACTACCTTATTATTTGTAACCCTCACAACTACCTTACAATGTAACCCTCACGACTATCTTATGATGTAACCATCATAGTTACACTTGGAATAACCATACGACCAACCTCAAACTCAAACATATACAATGCATTTGAGGGATATATAGGCCCCAAAATTCATCATAAATAATTCCCATGAACCAGAATATAATAATAAAACATGAATAATTACATAAAAATATTTCTTTTGAATTTTTTAAAATAGAATTTTAAAAGAGGGGTTTTAAAGAAAAGTCCCTTATATACATCATATAATTGTAGTGAGAATTAATAGAATGAAATGAATATGTGTATAAAATATAAATAAACATAATAAAACATAATATAAACAAAATTCATTACACAAATAATCTTAGTACCACATAATCAATGAAGTAGAAGGTTAACCCAAAGAATGGAAATTAGGTTAAGAATTTCCTTACCCTAGGTTCGTATTACTTAAAATGTGTTTAAACCTCTTGTATAATGGTTAAAAGAGTGTTATTTATATTTTATAAAAATATATTTATTTTTATAACACCTTATATGATAATTTTAGAACATCATTCCATATAATTATTAATTATATTTTGTTATTTCCAATATTTTGAGTGTGTTCTTTACATGGTTTCCATCATTGGTTCGTAATGGATTTTCTTATCGAATGGAATAGAAAATCCAAAAGTGGAATGAAATGATATTAATATGTTTCAAGAATATTAAATGACACCATAAATAATTTTTTCATATGTGATGATGAATCATTTGATAAAACATTAATGACATTCATTTAGATCATTTTGGTGGTTCTTCGATAATCACGAACTAGTTTCATTGTATAACATAACATTATGTATATATGTTAATTAAAGAACATAAAATATGTTATATAAAAAAATTTAAAATATTTTTAAAACTTTAAAATTGTTTTATTAACATATTTTGAGGAAGTAATGGAAATTGAAAACACATCATCCACAATGTTGGTAAATCAACAAATCACAAACAATTTTTTTTTTATTTTTAGAATAAGAGGAAGAGAAGAAAAAGTATGATGATTAATTTTTCCATAAACATTATTAAATTATAGTATATATATGATACTATAGATTTAATGCCTATTGGATAAGGGGAGGTTAAGAGAGTATAAGAAAAGAAAAATAATTGAAAATAAAATAAAATAAAATGAAAGATCATTTTTACCACTTGATCTCTTCTCCTTGAGATCCCCCTTAAGGATTTTGGTTTTGTCCTTTTAGTGAGACCAGTAGGTATTGGAAGTGGGGAAGAGAATTGGGTAGAGGATTGGGAAGAATTTAGACAATTCTCAAATCTTGATAGGTGTGTGAGGAAGGGGGGGGGGGGGGTGAGGGGTGGTATTTATAGTGGAGCAGAAGAGGGTTTTTCCATTATTTTAATAATTATTTTATTTTTTTTCTTAAGAAAAGAAATAATATTGGTTCTTGTGACTAAAAATAGTAAAGAGATAATTTGAGTTTGAAACAAGGGTTCTTATATCACCCATGATGATAGGAATAGTGTATTTAACTTATAGTGTATATATACGGTAAATTACCACATTTCACTATACATAAAAATTCAACTATTTCAGAAAAATCCAAAAAATTCACCCCAATAATTTTTCAATGTGTAAAATTAAAAACTGAATTCCATTTTATCATAATAATTTCTAAATATGAGAAATTTAATTTTTATATAAAATCACAATTTATTCAAAATATAACAATTTTAAAACTATAACTAATTTTAGAACACCTTAAAAATAATAATCAAGGTCTCATAAAATTATATCATAACCATAAGAAAATAAAATAATAAATTTTTATTACATTTTATGAGAATACATTTTCATTTAAATTATTAAATTAATCATAAAATTGTAATTAAATATTTATGACTTATTAAAAAAACCAACACTTATACTATGATCATATTTTCACTTATAAGATGCCTAAATTTTATTTATACATTCATAGGTGAGGTTACTATTCATTTTGATGATTTACTATTCATAAGGGTCATATTACTATTCATAAGGGTAACATTACTATTCATAAGGGCAAGTTACTATTCAAAAAAAATTAAGTTGATCCTAACAGACTCTAAATATCTTACTGATTGAAACCATGTATGTCTATTTTTTGAAATTCAAAACATAGAAGTGGAAAAATTTAGTTTAATAGCTAGGTTATAAATATCTATTTAAAACAAAGTTTCATTACGTAGAGACTTAGTGTTTCATGCATTTCAATTTATTTTCAATTCCTTGGGGTATTACATTCTCCCTACCTTCTGGAAATTGTGTCCTCATAATTTTTATTTACTTATTAGACAAGTGAGTGTACATTTACCATATATCATTTTCAGATTCACATATTTCTTCTTCAACCACGTGGTTTCTCCACAAAACCTTAACCTGGTGGATTACCTTATTCCGCAAAACTTGCTCTCTACGATCGAGAATATGAATAGGTTTCTCTTCATGAGAAAGGTTCTCTTCCAGCTGAACTACATCTGGGCTCAAAACATGATATGAATTTGAAACATACTTTCTCGACATTGAAACATGAAAAACATTGTGTACCTGAGATAAAATCGGGGGAAAAGATATTCATTAGGTGATTGGTCCAAATTTATCTAGGATTTCATAAGGTCTAATAAACTCTTGACTTAAATTTTCTTTCTTACCCAAACTCATAACACTTTTCCATGGCAAGATTATAATAAAAACATGATAACCTACCTCAAAATAAAAGTCTTCCCTCCTATTATCTGCATAACTTTTCTACTTGCTTTGAGTTGTCCTCATGTGTTTCTAGATCATCTTCACTTTCACAATAACTTCTTCTAATAATTATGGTCCCATAAACTTTATTTCCTCCACTTCATCCCAGAATGATAAAGTTTGACACCGCTTCCCATAAAATGCCTCAAATGGTGTCATCTGTATATAGGAATAAAAACTGTTATTATAAGAAAACTCAACTAAAGAAATATATTGATCCCAAATTCCTTGGTAGTCCATTGAACAAGATCAAAGCATATCCTCTAATGTATGAATTATTTTCTTGGTCTGTTGATCATATTGAGGATTAAAGTATGTGCTAAAATTTAATTCTATTACTAATAACTGCTAAAGGCCTTTCCAAAATATAGAAGTGAACCTGGGATCACGGTTAGATACAATGGAAAGAGGAAATCAATGTAACCTGACAATCTCTTTGAGGTATATCTGAGAAACCTGATTCAAAGACATAGTATCTCGAATAGGAAGAAAATGTGTAGAATGAGTCAGCTGGTCAACAATAACCCAAATCATATTGTTACCTAGAGAAGTATTTGGTAGTCCCAACATGAAGTCTATGGATATATTCTCCCATTTCCACTCTGGCACTGGAAAAGGCTGAAGCATCCCCTTTTGTAGTTGTCACTATGCTTTAAACCATTGTCATGTCAAATATTTCACAGTAAAATATATAGTATCTCTTTTCATTCCATCCCACCAGTAATACTCTTGAAGGTCTCTATACATCTTAGTGCTGCCAGGATGAACTCAAAATGGAGAATTATGAGCTTCACACAACAATTATTTCTTCAGCTGGGAATCACAAGGAACACATAATCTAGCCCCAAATCTAATAACACAATATTTATCAACATTAAATTCTAGAAACTTACCCATTTTCTCCAATTCTACCTTTTTCTGTAACTTGTCATCTTTCTTATGTGCTTGCTTAATTCTATCTGATAGCGACGACTGCACTGACACTTGAAACAAAACAGATGGATTTCCTACACCAAGAACTTCTAATCCAAAATTCATTAAATCATTAATCAAAGGGTCTTGTTCCAAATGTAACATGGTTATTGGTTCATAATGTTTTTGACTCAAGGCATCCATCACTTTATTTTCTTTTCTTGGATAGTAATTGATCAGGTAATCATAATACTTTATTAATTCAAGCCATCTTCATTGCCTCATGTTTAATTCCTTCTAAGTAAATATACATTTCATACTTTTATGGTTAGTATATATTTCACATTTGGATCCATATAAATGATGCCTCCAAATTTTCAAAGAAAAAAACACAGATTCTAATTCCAAATCATGTGTGGGATAATTTAACTCATGAGGTTTTAGTTGTCTTAAAGCATAAGAAATTACTTGATTATTCTACATTAGAACACAACCAATTCCCTTCAATGAAGAATCACTATATATGAAAAACTCACCATTTCTAGAAGTCAAGGCCAAAATTAGAGCATTTTCCAATCTCTTATTTAGTTCTTGAAAATGAACATCACATTCTTCTATCCAAATAAATTTAACCCATTTTTGTGTTATCTTATCTAGCAGGCTAGATAATCGTGAAATGTTTTTAACTAAACATTAGTAATAACCTTCTAATCCAAGAAAAATATGAATCTATGTAACATTTGTAGGTCTTGGACAATCATAAACCACTTTTGTTTTGTTGGGATCAACTATTATTGCATACTAATTTACAATGTACCCAATAATAGAAATCTATTACAACCAAAAATCATATTTGTGAAATTTTCCATATATATTTTTTGAGAGATGGTATGAAAATCCTTAAATGTTTTTCATAATCCTCATAACTTTTTTAAAAGACCAAAATATCATTAATAAAAACAACAAAAAACTTATCCAAATATTCATGAAATATTTTATTCATAAGATATGTGAATACAGAAGGGGAATTTGTCAAACCAAAGGGCATAAAAAACTCATAATTCCCATATGTAGCATGAAATTCTATTTTCGGGATGTCATACTCCTTCACCTTCAGATAATGGTATCTGAATCTCAAGTCAATCTTGGAAAAATACTGAGCTCCTTGGAGCTGGTCAAATAAGTCATCTATATGAGTAAATTGATACTTATTCTTAACATTAATGTTATTTAGAGCTCTATAATCAATGTAAATTCTCATGGAACCATATTTATTTTTAATAAACAAAATAGGAGTACCCTATGGTGAAGTGCTAGGATGAATGAAGCCTTTATCAAGAAACTCTTTTAATTGATTTTTAAATTCAAGAAGTTCCACTTGAGACATTTGATAAGAGTATTTTTAAAATTGGATTAGCATTAGGAACTAATTCGATGATAAATTTAATTTCTTGACCAGGTATAACACTAAACAACTCATAAAGAAAAAAAATACAAGAATTCATTTAAAAATGACACATCACTAATCTGAATAGTTTCCTTGTTTTCAAAAATATGTGAAAGATAAATTTAATTTACATATTTTAATAGTTTCTCAGCTTCCTGATATGTTATCAATTGTATAGGTTGATTCTTGTATAAAAACCGAAAATATTTCTGAAAAAAACTTCTTTTTCTCTGAAATAAAGCTTAGAATGATAAACATAAAGCCGATCCATACATAGAATGAAATCAAACTCTACTAAGGGTAAAACAAAAAGGTTTTCAGGTAATTTATTTCCATATAAAATGATAGGAATATTATTATAAGGAAATTTTTCTATAATATCCCCCTGTTTCTTTAACCATAAGTTCCTATATCATTTCTTGAGGTTAAATTTCTAATTTACTAGAAAATTTATCAGAAATAAAGGAATGTGTAGAGCTCATATCAAACAAGACATTAGAAAAATCCGAGTAGAAAAACAAAGTACATGATACCAATTCATTAGAAGGCCTGACATCTACTGAAATATTCACAAAGGATCTCAGTGCAACTTTCTTTTTATAGTATGGTTATTTTACATCATTTAGATCTTTCTTTGGGAAATTATTTTCATAATGACCCATCTCACCACATTTAAAACACTTTATAGTTTTCTTATCAGAATTAATCTTAAGATCATTTTCATTACAATACTGGGACATATATCCAAACTTACCACATAAAAAACACTCCCAAGTTTTGTTAAGTCATTCCCCAAGTGGACTTTTATCACACTTTTCATAAACTGGAAACTGAAATTTCTTACCTTCATATTTCTGGATTGATTATTACCCAGTGCTTTCCATTTTGAACTCTTCTTTTGCTTGTTTTCAAAGTACACACGATCATTAAAAATCTCTATTTCTACCCTCTCAGCACATCAGACCAATTTATTATAACTTCTTAATTCACAGGAATCCAATCCACTTT
Source organism: Viscum album (assembly GCA_963277665.1). Classification (NCBI taxonomy): domain Eukaryota; kingdom Viridiplantae; phylum Streptophyta; class Magnoliopsida; order Santalales; family Viscaceae; genus Viscum; species Viscum album. The sequence goes on along the minus strand of OY728134.1, from coordinate 541,473,861 downwards.
GATATCTAGGCTTCAATACTTAGTATAAACTGTTGATTTTAACATCAATATCATGAATAAGATTTAGAGCATACCTTTACAGTCGGGTGAAGTTTTCTTCATACATGACTACTGAATCCTCCTCCTTTTTCTTCAATTCAAGGAATTTATTTTCCATCCTATGTCAAACAACCTTAGGAAAATATTTTTCAGGGAAAATATTTTTAACTTCATCCCATTCCAAGGCATCATCTCCTAGCTATCATTGATATTATTGACCATTGACCACCACTAGTCAAATTCACCTTCAAAATGATAAATGGAAAGACTAGAATTTTGATTGTCTAAACATCCCATGACATCAAATATCTTTTCAATGGATTTAATCCATCCTTCAGCCACCACTGAGTCCAAATATCCACTGAAAGCAGGAGGGTGTTGCCTTTATAAAATGTTCCACTATCATCATGTTCCTTTGGGGTTGCTCTAGTTTTTATCTTTCATGGATTACACTATAATTTATAACATTCATCAATAGATCTATTATTATTACAAACTGTTCAGTTCCAATCCCTACCATTCTAGGTTGCAGATTTAGAAAGATATCAACCTCTCAGTTCCTTCCAACTTCAGATTTCCTATTTCTTCTATGGAAAACCATTATGAACAAACATATCTTAGATAAAGCAACATGGTAATCATGAAATGCTATATCATTTCAACATAACCATAAGGTAAAAATATTTTATGGTATTCCATTAAAATAATCCTAACCCCTAAAGTTATCTAAACCATGATATGATACCAACTATAAGGACCCGACATTAAACATTACATAATCTAGTTAATTCAACTATATTTCACTTCTTTAAATTCCCAAATATATTTTTGGTTTAGAGTTTTAGAAAGTTAGGACATAATTAATACATATTAACCTACATGCATACAATGTGGGTACAACTAAACCAATATCCATTTTTTTTTCATAATACAAAAGATTTTATTAAAAATATAAAATCTTTTCATGAGAATCCTTCATAATATTCATCTTTGATTACCCTTTTCTCTTACCCATCCTCAAACCCTATGAAAAACATTTTAAAACATAGGATGAGAAAAAAATCTCAATAATGGATATAAAAAGAATAAGAGAAACTATTAGTACATGAATACTTATTGACATATGAAATAATTTTCACAAAGACATACCTCTCACCCATAAAGTATCATATACTTACTCTCACTACTGGAAAGAAGGCCTATACCCATGGTTCAAAACCATGGGAATAGCGCCCAAAACCGTGGGTATATCCTTTACCCATGGTTTTGGGAACTATGGGGTTGAGAGGCGTCACAATAGGGGTCTGAGCCTATACCCACGGTTTTCCAAACCATGGGTATAGGGATGTCACAGCACGACACACCATGGTACAACATGGCACAACACTGATCCCACAGTTTTCAAACCGTGGGGATTTGTATTCAAAAAATGTAAATGGTGGGATTCGACCATGAGACGCCACACCTGAATGTCGCCCTCTCTGACTAACCGAGCAAACAACACGTTAAATATATATATATATATATATATATATATATATATATATATTAATATAGCTGTATATCTAAAAATGAGGACAATGAGAATCGAACACAGGACCGGTTAGAGAATATAAGTCACCGAACCAACTGAGCTGCGGAAATATTGTTAATATGTTCATACATCTATTTACTTATATTAATTATAAGTCATTTATTAGAAAAAAACTCAGTGAGATTCGAACAATGGACCGCCTTCTAAACACAAACTAACTGACAAACCAACCTATAGATATTATTTGTATTTATATGTGTATGTTTTTAATTATATTAATCCAAACCATATTCCCGCCAAATATTTTTGTTTCCCCTCATAATTTTTTTCCCGGTGGGAAAGCTATACCCACGGTTTGGCCAAACCGTGGGTATAGGTCTTCAGAAAAAAAACCCAATACCCACAGTTTTTCAAAACGATGGGTATAGGTATTCTGAGAAAACCCTATACCCACGATTTGGCCAAAACTGTGGGTATAAATCTTGAAAAAAACACCTATACCCACGGTTTTGCAGAACCGTGGGAATTGGTCTTTAAAAAAATCTATGCCCATGGTTTTGGAAAACCATGGGTATAGGTTCCTATATGATCCCTATGCCCACGGTTTTCTAAAACCGTGGGCATAGAGTACCCCATACCCACAGTTTTTTGAAGAACCGTGGGGATATGTCCATTTTCTAGTAGTGTCTGTGAAACATAAGATTTCTATAAAACATAAAAACATAAATAAAACCATAAAGGTAACTTGGGAAATTACTTAATTAATTTTTTAACCCTCATAACCACCTTATGATTTGTAACCCTCACAACTACCTTACAACATAACCCTCGTGGCTACCTTATGGTCTAACCATCGCAGTTACACTTGGAGTAACAATTCAGCCAACCTACAACTTAAACATAAAAAGTACATTGGAGGGAGATATAGTTACCACCCTTCATTATAAAAATTTTCAATAACCAGAATATAATCATAAAACATGAATAATTTCAAAAAAATATTTCTTTGGAATTTTGTAAAATAGAATTTTATAAGAGGTTTTTTAAAGAAAATTCACTTATATATATATATTTTATAATTGAATTGAGAATTAATTGATTGAAAGGAATATGCGTATAAACTATAAATACACATAATAAAACATAATATAAACATAATTAATTAAACAAATAATCTTAGTACCACATAATCAATAAAGTAGAAGGTTAACCCAAATAATGGAAATTGGGTTAAGAATTTCCTTACCCCAGGTTCTTCTTACTTAAAATGTGTTTAAAACTCCTGTATAATGGTTAAAAGAGTGTTATTAATATTTTAAAGAAACATATTTATTTTTATAACACCTTATATAATCATTTTATAACATCATTCCATCATATTATTAATTATATCTTGTTATTTCCAATATTTCAGGTGCATTCTTCACATGGTTTCCATGATCAGTTCATAATTGATTTTCTTATTGAATAGAACTAAAACTATAAAAGTGTAATGAAATAGTATTAATATGTTTCAATAATATTAAATGATTCCATAAATCATTTTGTTTTTATATATTATTATGACTCATTAAATAAAACATTAATGATATTCATTTAGATCATTTTGGCGGTTCTTCGATAATCATGAACTAATTTTGTTATAGAACATAATATTATGTATATATGTTAATTACAGAACATAAAGGATATTATATCACACAATTTAAAATACTTTTAATCCTTTAAAATGGGGTTATAACCATATTTTAAGGAACTAATGGAAATTGAAAACACATCTTCCACGATGTTGGTAAATCGACACATCAGAGATGGTGTTTTTATTTTTCGAATAAGAGGGAGAGGAGAAGAAGTATGATGATTAATTTTTCTATAAACATGATAAAATTACAATATAAATATGACAATAGATATTTAATTCCTCTTGGATAAGGGTAGGTGAATATATTATAAGGAAAGAAAAATAATTAAAAAGAAAATAAAAGAAATGGAAGAGGATTTTTACCTCTTAATCTCTTCTCCTTGAGATCCTCTTTAAGGCCTTTGGTTTTGGCATTTTGGTGATACCAGTGGGTATTGGACATGGGGAAGAGCCTTGGTAAGAGTATCAAGAATAATTTTGACAATTCTCAAAGCTTGATAGGTGTGTGAGGAAGATGGGGGGGGGATAAGGGGTGGTATTTATAGTGGAGGAGAGGAGGGTTTTCCCATCATTTTAATGATTATTTTATTATTATTCTCAGGAAAAGAAATATCATTGGTTCTTCTGACTAAAAAATTTAAATATAGCATGTGAGTTCAAACCAAGGGTTATTAAATTAACCATGATGTTTTGAATAGTGTATTTAACTTATAACGTATATATACAGTAAATTACCATATTTCAATATTTATGAAAAATTCAACTAAAACAGAAAAATCCAAAAAATTAAACCCAACCATTATTCAATGTATAGAATTCAAAAATAAATTCACTTTTATGAAAATAATTTTCTAAAAATGATCAATTTAATTTTTAAATAAAAACACAATTTATTCCAAAAATAACAATTTTAAAACTATAACTAATTTTATAACACCTTAAAAAAATAAAAAATGTCTCATAAAATTATATTATTACCAAAAGACAATAAAATAATGATTTATGATTACATTTTATGAAAATAAATTTTCATTTAAATTATTAAATTGATTATAAAATTGTAATTAAATATTTATGAATTATTAAAAATACAAACATTTATACTATGATCATATTTTCACTTATAAGATGCCTAAATTTTATTTATACATTCATGGGTGGGGATACTATTCATTTGGAAGATTTACTATTCATAAGGGTTATACTACTATTCATAAGGGTAAGTTACGATTCACCAAAAATTAATTTGATCCTAACAAACTCTAAATATCTTACTGATTACAACCGTGTATGTCTATTTTTTAAATTTATAACATAGAAGTGACAAAATTTAGTTTAACGGCTAGGTTATAACTATCTCTTTAAAACAAAGTGTCATTACATAGAGACTCAATGTTGCATACATTTAAATTTATTTGTAAATCCTTAGAGTGTTATAGTTTTTTCCTCCAAAATAATAAAATTTTTGAATATGGAAGATACTAGTGTTTTATTTTAGCATGGTTATAGAATATTTTAGGGATTTATAAGAAGAAATAAAATGAAATCACTTAGTTAAGAGTATTACCCCTTCTTCAAAAAACTACCTTTGGATTACACCTTAATCCCTCTAGATTGGTCCTTTGATGAGACCTAAGAATATATGACATGGGGAGTAAGTTTGGAAAGGTATTTATTCATGGATTTTTCAAGATAAATGGTTAAATAAGTGTGATGAAGAGAGAAGGGGTGATATACTTATATAAGAGAGAAGAGGGACACCCTTGGAATTACTTAAAGTATTAAATTAATATAATTTAATTTTCAATTTAAAGGAAAAAATTGATATATTTAATATTTATGATGTATATAAGTATACATAATCTTATAAAATAAAATTTAGATATGTTGGGTGATTTTTTAACCCTTATCTCTTAGTTTTAACCCCCATTAACCCTTTTGATGCTTACTGCGATATCAAAGTTTTTTACTCTTTAGGGATCAAGAAAGTTTCTATAAATGTTCAAGTGACACATAAGTGGATAATGGTTTATATTATAGAACATATAACATTAAATTGGATAAATATATTATTTTTAGGAATTTTAAACCATTTAATAAAATATTATTTAACATAAGATATCATTGAAGTCCTTTTCGAGACTATTCACTTAGTAAACTTTTAAAAATATATAAATACAGTAATATAGTTTGAATATAAAATTTTAAAAAATCACTAATATATTATATTTATCTTAAAAATTTATGGAACACCATAGCTAACCTAAAAAATATCACTTTTAAAGTATTTAAAATCATTTACTTTATTTTTCTACTACTTCCACAAACATTGTGTTAGTCTTGTGTAAGAATTTAAAGTAATTATTACATCTCTAAAAATTAAAAATAAATTACCATCATAAAATAAATTTATTAATATTAAAAATTATATTTTTAAAATCATTCGTTATTTTTATATCCCTATCAAAATATATTATTGACATTAAAAGCAAGAAAGAGTAATTTTGGAAATTTCCTTTACTTAAAATAATATAATTGTATTTATCAAAGATAAATGGAACCAAAATGACATATTTTATAATATATGAAGTTTTAGGTATAATTAAACCCATAAAATGAAATACAGATAAGTTTATGGATGCTTTTGAATCGTTTTTTCATAGTTTTAACCTTGTTCTACCCATTTTACCCTTACTGTGGAGATAACATTTTTAACATGGTTATCTTTCATTATAACCAAAAATAAATTTGAACTATTTATAAAATTTGTAAATTATTATTCCAAATTTTTAATTAATTTTATAAAATTAAATCTATATAATTGGTATAAATTAGTTTTAATGTAAATGTATAAAATGAAAAAAAAATAGTTTTTAGAAAATTGTGTTTTAAGCCCAAAAATGAAATTATACCAAAATAAAGTATAATGATGATTCATATGTAATTATTTTTATTATTTATAATTAAATTATACTTATTTTACTTTAAAATAAAATTAAAAATATAATGGGACTTTTAAATTACTTTATTTAATGAAAAGAAACGATAGTTTTACAAAAATTGGTATTTTTCACTATTCACTCAAAAACAACCTTTTTAGGAAAATCTAAAAAAATCATCCTAAAACTATTATGACATTATGATTTTAAAAATTAAATCCAATTTTCAAATTCTATTTATAAAATTGGTATAAATTAATTATAATATTCACGCACAAAGTGCAATTAAACCCATTTTTGAAGAAAAATAATTTTAAAGCATAAAATGAATTTATTATCATTATTTTCATATTAAAAAAATTAGATGAATGATAAATTTATTGATTTAATTCAATATTTGTATTAATTATATCCTTTCTGTATACATTTCATAATGTATTTATTCCTATGCATAGCTTCTTATTTAACGACTAGGTTATAACAATCATATTTAAATAAAATTATTTCACAGTTCGTTTAAGATCAAGTTTACATGTGGTGTGTGATATTAGAAATAATGTTATATTAAAAATAGAATAAAATATATTGGTATTATAGGTTAAAATAAAGTAAGGTAAGAGTATTAAATTACAAGTTTTTAAGATGTTGAGGAGACCATGTCATTGCACGACCTCTCCTCATCATGGTGTGATGTACCTCTCTAGAAAAATAACCTCACTACCTGGGTCTCATCATGAAAAAACATACTATCATCATGAAATTATATACCCCCATATAAATGATCAAATTTCATGGGCCTCATTATAACTCAACCTCACCTCATCCTGACATGATACATCCCCTAGAAAAATGAACCCACTGCCTAGGTCACGTTGTACCATCCCAATATAGAGGCCACTCGACTGGTGTCCTAGATCGATTCTCCACATGACCTTAGACATGCCTCTCTATATTCTAGTGTTTTATGAATATAAGTGAGTGTCTATATAGGTACCATGGGGATACTACACCCCTATATCAGAGTGCATAATCATAGAATGAATAATCAAGTATCATATGCAACACATAACCATTAGAGTATGAAAATAATGAAATAGTGGAAACATGTGATAAAAATAAAAACTGACATATAGGCATATAAGGTATACAATACAGATCTCCCATTGGATTGATCATATATGAAATATAAACAAAATAATAAAATACATGAAATTATACCCCACTCCAAGACAAACTACATCCTGGTCTCCTAATATCATCCAAGTTATCCCACTCAACCATTTTAATCTAGATCCATGGACTCAAACCTATCTATTCCTTCAACAAGTGATATCTACTTAGGTTCCCAAGGGAAAGGATGCCCGAGCAGGGTGGGAGTACATAACTCAATAGAGAACCACCAACATGTTCCTATCCATACTAACAATGTAGTGATATGTGCACGTGACATGCTCAGCTAGAAATAAATAAATAATAAACCATTATCAATCCTTAGGTTTGGGATCTTGATCAACCATACTTGATTTGTCTAGTTTCGAGGTGTCTTTTATCATATCATGATATTGTTCTAATCATATAAATACTATATACAGGGGTGTAACCCAAACATCCCCAATACCTAGGATCAAATGGAAAAATCATCATAAAAAACTTTATAACCAATTCCAGGGTGTCGTTGAGCACATCATGATATCATTACAACCATATAAATTTTGGATCCTAGGGTGTAACCTAGGAATACCTAATACACAAGCTCAAACAACCAACAACTCATCATGAATGGCTTTATAGCCAAATCTTAGGCACCTTAGTAATCTCTCAAAAACCCAAAATATAAATGGATTAAAGCTGATTCCTAGGAATATTGGTCAATTCTTGAATCAAAATCATCCCCCAAGTCACCATGCCAAATGATCGAATCCTAGGCATCCTAGAAATCTCAATCAAGAATATGTAATATTACTAAGATTGACTAGATGAATCCTAGGGATGATGTAGGAATCTCATAATAATAATAGTGATCATAATCCCCAAGCATGAACAATAGTATCCTAGACATATTAGGAACCCTAGGGACACATGGCATCCAGGATGCCCCATATAGACTCGAGGTTTAATCCTGATGTCCCATGAATTCTTCACATGCCTCAATAGCTAGATCATAGGATACACACCAGGAATCCACGATGATCTCATCATGTCCTAGTTATATCACACTAGTATCTCATGAGGCTCAAAATTTGGAACCCAGGAAGCACCTTTGAGCATCCACAACATCACTATTGCATCACATTAGGCCTATAGGCTGGGTCCCAGGAAGAATATATGGGTATTTATAGCTGCATTATAAATATCTAGGTGAAATAATAAATATAATATAGGGGTTGGATTAACACCTAAAACCATCACCAATATCCATAGCCCCACATGATCACATGTTCAATGTGGGTTCTTAGGTGGCACCCACTACCATCTCTACCCAAGACCAAATTCACCCTCTTAGGGTTGAAATATCATTGGAAACCTACTCTATTCCCCTAGATCATGTCAAGGGAGATACACTATACTTGGGGCCCTCCTAACAACACATGGGTAGAGGCACCCCACTTGTGTCCTCAATATCAGTCAAGCCACTCAGGTCATAACCCATCACACAGAAGATGTCGCATTCCTTGGAAATGTTTTAACATATCATGTCCTCATAGGCCTCATGCGTATACCCAATAGGCATCCCAATGAAGATATGGCATTAAGACTATCTCGAACAACATGGTCGCTCAGGTTCGGTCACTCACCCAACCCATGTTCATGCTAAGACCCACTAGGGCTAACTGATACCAATCCATCACCTTCCTCCAAGGAAGTACAAAGGGAACCTACACTAGGGCCTATAAACTAAGGTTATATTTATTTTATTTTATTTCACCCCTCTAAAAGGGTCTCAACGTACTAGGTCATTCGTCATTCGAGGCCTCAACCATTGATGACTGGGGCATAAGGCCAATGCATAAGGCCCAAAATGGACTTGTAACTTTGTTATATTTAGGGAATAAATATTTAATTTAATAAATTAATAAGTCACCAAACAATTAAAATTAAATAGGAAAATTCCCTTAGTGGTGTGGGAACATGTCCCAAGCCTTAAAAAAACCATAAAATTATTAGAGATAGTATCAAGGACTACTTACCTCATTCCTAAACATCCTTCCATTTTATTTTCCAAAGGATGGTAGCTACTGCCATGACCTATCCATGTTTCATCAAGATCAAAACATCACCTTATCACCTGACTAAAGCCACATGACTCATCTCAATTGATTATAATCAATTTCATAAATAATTAAACAATTCTATATAAATTGAAAAAAAAACCAACTGGGAATAATCACGGAATACCTCATCATCAAACAACACTCACCAAAACTATATCCACCCACCCACAAGAGGTCCATTCTATGCCACAATAACCATCTTGGTCTAAGTTCCTAATTGTAAACAAAAATTAAATTGAAAAAAAGGAAAAAATCTTTAGAAAAAACCCAATGATGACATACCTCAAAAAATGGAAAATAGTGGAATGTGAATTGCATTTTAGAATGCCCTATTTCTAATTAGCACCAATCCCCATCATCTCAGGATGATTACACCACACTCTAGTGGAATCATCCATAAACCCTAGCTCTGGAGAAACAAAAATTAGAATTATAGGAGGAGAGAGATAAATATTTTTAGAGGGAGTTACATAATATTAAATATCGAAAAACACCACCAAGAACACCCCTTGGTAAAGGGGTAAATAAGGGAGAAAAGGTAGAGGCCCTCCTTGATGGTGCACCAAGATAAAGTGGATATGAGAGGATACCCCCTCTAAAAACCTCATGGGGGAAGTTAATTCCACCCCCATAAATGATATCGTCTAGATGGTGAGACTAATAGGTTAGTCAAGAGACTAGTTATCCAGTTGTTGTAGGTTATTGCCACCCAGTAGACCAACCACCACAAGCTACCTCCAATTATTCCTCAATACAACCCAATGATAATTATCCCTAATTACCCTTCCAAAATACATATTTTATCGTGCTCAAAATCTTATAATTCCATTCTAAATTCCAGTTCAAAATCTAGCCCATCCACTAATTGAAAAATTCAAATTCCTTCTATAATTTTTAACCTGTACATACATGGGGTCTTAAAATATCCCCACCATAACACTTCTCATCCATGAGAAGTATCGATGGATATCTAATTATCCATGTTGACCCGCCTTGGTTTCTAACTCTTGTTCAAATGACTATGTTCCATTCTAATATTCTTAATGCGCTTCCTAAGTGAAATTCAAACATAAGGATCTCATCCTGCCAAAACATGATACATCACCCAAATTCATTACTGAAACATAAATAAAAAACTCATTGACACATGTTTATCCCAAGGCACCTATGTGTCTTTATCCAGTTTATCATCTAGCCTATGGTGCTCCCCACCATAGGACTTAGATCTTAATGGATGATTCTGAGATGTGAAGATTCTCTCCATTGGAATCACCTACTGAAATAACCATATCTCATTGTAATGATGTTCCCAATGTAGTTTCCATTATACCACACCAAAAAATAAACGAAATCACCAGTCCAACATCGGTACCTCTCTTTGTTCAAAAATTCCAAAATAAACGGATGAGCCTCCGTCATCTAAGCATTGTTCTAATAAGCCAAATTTTTCCCTAAAAATTCCCAACCAATTTTTGAAATACACCCATTGCATCCAACATTACTCATATAAAGTAGTTCCTAACCTACCACATCTAATTACATGAAAAACCACCCATCAAACTTCCTTTAGATAACCTATCTCAAAGGAACTCTACTTCATCCTCTGATTTACTTCCAAATCACACGATCACAATGTCTTTATCTTAGGAGGCATCCCATAATCATTCAAATAGTCTCACCAAATTCCATACTCTAATTCTGATGAAACTCCATAGTCAAATCCTTAAACAACAAAAATGGTCTATCATGCTCTTATATACTATAAGCACTGACACACATCTAGTTTGATCACACCCATATCACATCAATTCATCCCAATATTGACATCAAAACCCTGACTCCATAGAACATCATATCTGAATTTATTCCTAGAATTCATCATGGAATCTAAATGTATTTAGATCCATTTACACATCGATATAAAAATTCCCTAATGATCTATCTCAAAAACTCATGATACTTCTATCATGAAGGTCATATCACCCCGACCGACATCACACTACCCACCATAGGCCTGTCCATGTCATCACACCACTAGATCAATTTCCCAATTATCACAACCCATAATCTATTCATCACTAAACACAACAACTATCATGGTGAATCCCAATAACAATTTAGTGCTATCATAAAGTGTTGATTTTTACCCATTATAGACTCACATAAATGTCATCCTCGAAAGCCAAAAAAACCTTATTCTTAATGAGGATTGTTACCTTAAATGGCCAATGGTTCATGTACCATCATATTACCTAACTTAAAAAACTCCTCAAGCCTAACCTCAATAAGTCCCACTACCAAATACATTTCAATCCTCTCAAACCACACTCTAACCATATTTGATGTCTCCTATACCATAAAGGGACTTCTCTATTTACCATTAACTTTTGAGAAACCATGCTCATGAAATTTCATCAAGACCAACAACTCTCATCCACCACACAATCATTCGATGATTTAAAATTCAACAGGTCTAATGCGTAAACAACACATGTCACCTCAATCTCATTCAAAATTTATGGGTGTATGATCCCATAAAACTTGATTATATAACCCAAATTACGATCCCATGAGTCATATCGCATCAATTTTAGGATAATATACCTAAACCATTAGTTGTACATGGATTTTTCTTGTCAGTTTCATAAAATCAGAAGAAATCTCATTTATTATCTTTTAAAGTGGGCACTTCACTTGTGCCAAGGTCTAACCACACTCACCTATTACCTGGGTAACATTAAAAAACCCAATAATCTACCCTTTCTCTTAGCATGTTACTAAAGCGCATCCAAATTCAATAGGGTCAGGCACCTAAATGGTCCTACCCTTTCAAATTCAATATCGATACCATGACACTATAAGTGCCTCATATCACAAGGTAATAACACCCAATGTGTTATTATTATAAAACCACAAGGTATAACCATGACTCATCCATATCTAATGCACTCATAACCTAGTATAATCCCTCTCATGGGTTTAACTTGATCATATAAGTCCTTGACTCACTAAAGTTTGAGTTGAATCTAAGGGTGTCTAGGTCTCCCACTTAGCCCATAGGTCAAGTCCCAAGGAAGGTCACAAGTTAGAGGACATAATCCACACTCCCATCTTGAACCATCCATGATATCTAGTGTTCCCAACTACCAACTCAAGGTCTCAATTTACACATAGATCAGACACCTCATTCCAAGTCATCAGCCTATGAGTGCACAGATTCTCACCAGGAATCCACATAATGGACTACCCCCTTAAGAATCATGATCTCATTGGTCACTAATGACACAACCAATGGAATATTCCTAGATGATCCACATCAAGCACCCATATCCATACTAGTCTGGTCAAATATAATTTCATTTCAATCTATATGGGAAAATTCTATATATGTTGTTACTAGAAATTTAAATAATTAGACCTATAGAGGAATCACCCATAAAGTGTTCTATCATTTGGGAATCTAATACCCAGTCTGACTTGCTTGGGTCTCCACACCTCCTTTGCATAAGGTATTATATCTTCACCCTACATCATCGAGTGTATCCCTATAGGTCCACATGAAATTCCATCAAAATAAGATATATATATATATATATATATCTGTGTGTGTGTGTGTGTGTATTAGTAAAACCGAGTAGAATACCCCAAAAAATTATATGGGAAAAAGTCTTATGAGCTTTTGCTGACACTTTAGTCAACCGAGCCTCTCATCAGTGACAAATACACATGATTAGACATATATGTCATACCAATCCTACACACCTAATTATGATAAATGAGATTACTCTTTACTCGAAAGGGAAAGATACAAATCCAATATAAATCATAAGCTTTAAATATAATGTGCATCAAATTAGGTGAAAATCATATAAGTGTAACATTGTATATTAAGAACAACAATCTCAAGCCCCTAGTCACTTGGACTTCCCACCGAAATAGGTGTTCATGAAGCAAAAACCTAGTATCCATCACATGCTTTGAAACACTTCTATATATCCTAGATACCATATCCCAAATAGTAAAATAAAAGAAAAGGAAAACACTTATAATACTTGGTAATGTCCTGATCCATAAGCCACTCAACTGGCTCCCCGACCTGGTTTACCATATGACCCTAGGTGCATCTCCCCATATGCCTGAGGTTGTGAACTAGAAATGAGGATCTATATAGGTACCATAGGGTGACTATAACCCCTATATTAGATTTCCCAATCATAGAATAAATGACTGAGTATTATATAAAATACATAACCATCAGAGTACATAAATAAAAAAATATCAGAAACATGCAATAAAAAATAAAAAATAATATATGTGCATACAAGTCATACATGATAGATCACCCACTAGGATGATAATATATTAAATATAAAAAAAATAATGAAAGAAATGAATCTATACCCAAATCTAATCTATAACACATCCCAAACTCATGATATATTTCGAGTTGTCCCACCTGACCATGCTAATCTTGATCTCAAGCCTCATCCTTACCTATGAATCCAGTAAGTGAGATATGCTTGGGTTCCCAAATTTCATGGCCACCCAAGAAGAGTGTGAGTAAATAACTCAGTATGGAATCACCAATTTTGTCTCATATATACCAATAATGTAGTGATATGATCAGCTGAAAATAATAAATACACTGTAGGAAATAAGTAAACAACAAGCCATATTTGATCCTTATGTATGGGACCTCGATTGACCATACAAACTTAGATCAGTTCTAGGGTGTCTCTAAGCACGTCATGATTTCATGTCAACTATATAAATAATGGATCATGGGGTGTAACCCAAGAATACCTAATACCCAAGCTCAAATGGTCAACAAATCATCATGAATATCATAACACCCAAATCCAAAGTCTTAGGAATTTTTACAAAACCCCAATATATAAATAGATCAAAGTTGATTCTTAGGAATCTTGGGAAATATATGAATCATAATCATCCCTTAAGTCACTATTCCAAATGTCCTAACCCTAGGTATCCTAGGAATCATAATCAAGAACATATAATATCATCAGGCTCAAATTTTTTTCCCCCCAGGGATAACATAGCTATCTCATAATAATAAGAGTGATCAAAATCACCAAGACTAAATAGATGGATACTAGACATTATAATCATCCAAGGGAATCATGGCATCTCGGGAATCCCATACACCCCCAATGTAGAATCTCAATGTCCTAGTAATCCTTCACGTGGCTCAATAGCTGAATACCAGGATACACAATAGGAATCCACGATGACACCATCATTTCCAAGTCATATCATACCACTATCTCATCAGTATCAATAGTTAGACCCCAGGAATAACCTTTGAGTATGCACAACATAAATATTTAATCACATTAAGCCCATATTTTGAGTCCTAGGAAGAACTTATGGGTATCCATGGTTGAATAAAAAATAGCCAGGTGAAAGCATAAATATAAGACAAGGGATGTCTGAATTTCTTGAACCCATCACCACTTTCCACAGCCCTACAAACTCACATTTTTAGTGTAGGTTATAAGGTGACACCCACTACCATGTCTACCCAATACCAAACAAACTCGCTCAGGGTCATTCTATTATTGGGAACCTACTCTGGCCCCCAAGATCACATCAAGAGAGAGAAACCCTACTTTGGGTCCTCTGATCAACACATGTGTGGAGGCACCCCACTTGGTTACTCAGTCTTATTCAAGTCAATCGAGTCATGAAACATCACACACAAGACATCACATTCCTTAGAAATATCATAATATAACACAACCTCATAGATCTCAAGGGCATAACTCTTATGCAAACCACGTAAAATATGGCCTCGATATCATCTTTAACTCTATGGCAGCTGAAGGTCGCTCACTCACCCAACCCATGGTCATGATAAAAACCACTAGGGCCAACTAATACTGATCTATCACCTTTATAGAAGAAATTTCCAAGGGCACCAACACCAGGTCCTCTAAACTAAGGTTCTCTTTATTTTATCTTATTTCACCCCTCTCAAGGGGTATCAACATTCCAGTGTAGTCATCAATTGAGGCCTCAACCATTAGAATCAGAGGTATAAGGCTAGTTTGAAAGTCCCAACATAAACTTGATACTCTATTATATTCAAGGAATAACAATTTAATTTTAAAAAAATTAATCAATCCTTATTATTTTTTAAATTAATAGGAAACCTAGGCATAATTACTGAATACCATGTCATCAACCAATGCACACCGAAACTACAACCAACTGACCACATGAGTTTTATGCCATGCCCCTAAAACTATCCAGAACTAAAGCCTCAAAGGGAAGTGAAAATTAAATTAAAAAATATTAATTCTATGAAAAAAATTTTATAAAAAAACAAATGAATAAATACCTCAATAAAATGGAAAATGGAATCATACGAACGATATCTTGGGACGCCCTCTAAATAAGAAACACCAAAGCCCCATCATCTCAAGATAATTACACCATGATCTGGTAGAATCATCTATAAAAATTATTCTGATAGAAATGAAAATTAGAATAAGGAGAGGAGGAGAGAGAAAAATATTGTCATAGGGTGAGACATAAATCCAAGCATCAGAAATACGCAACCAAGAACACCCCTTGGTCAGGGGGAGGAGGGGAGAATGGTAGGAGGCCCTCTTGGATGGAACACTAAGAGAAACAGGAGTATAGGGGATACCCACTCTAAAAAATCAAGGGGGGGGGGGATGAGAATCCCCCCATTAAAAGACATCATATAGTCGACGAGCCCAATGGGCTAGCTGGGCCACCAGCTAGTCTACCGGCTAGCCAATGGCTAGCTGATGGCTGCAAGCTGTAGTCATATTATATCCTAACCACCTTGAGCTTCCTATGATGCTCCCTGACACTAATTAACCCTCATCCCATATTCAAAATATATTTTTAGGGTGCTCAAACTCTTAAAATTCCACTCAGAAACCCAGTTCAAAATCTTCCCCATTCACTAATTTAAAATATCAAATTCCTTCTGGAATTTTCAAACTTTACTAACACATGATCTTACACGCATCACATCATAAACTCCACTCATAATGACATGAAAACCCCATGAGTAGGCCCTAGTGTAATGACTTATATTAGTCATGGTGCAACCTAGTGCAGTTCATAACTACAGGTTACTCAAAATTGCTTGAATTATCAAAAAGGAAAGAAATAAATGAAAGGAAAGACATATATTAATAAATTTTAAATTTTATACCTAAAAGTGACATAGTGGGTGTTACAATTATGATATGGGATATGAGTGCATGTTCATTTCCATATCTTCCCACATAGTTTCCTTCAGTTAAGAATAAATGAGTTGATTCATTTATGGTTATAGATACATGATATAATCATTGAAATGTTTAATGACAATCTATACTCCAATGGAAATTCATTATCGTAATTCATGTTAGCTTCTATGAGATGACAGTTGATGCTCGACTATTTTCATTTAATGAAGAGAGCCTATATAAGGGATGATATCCTCCCATTGGTTGGAATGAGACACTCACAAGCCATAGTTGAAGCTCCTGTAACTAAAAATTCACATTTATTTAATGTTGCCATTTATCAGAACTAAAAACACTAATAAAGGAGATCCTTTTATTAGTGATAAATAAAAGAATTGATAAAAGGTTACCCTTTATCAATGATTTTTTAGTACTAATAAAAGGTGCCCCTTTAATAATGCTAAAAAGTGTTAATAAAGGGAAATGTGAACAATTTGATATATATACATATTTATATACTTTTAAATATGATGTATATAATAATAAGTATATATATTTATATAAATACATTATATATATATATATATATATATTTGGTGTCTTGGAGTATAATTACATTCAAACACACACACACCACATACACACATGCTGAAGAGGCAGGTCATAGCCCCCCTAAGGGATAACCCACCCAACCGACCACTTTAACAATGTTAAATATAATATATTAAAATTTTATTTAAACAATTATATAAATATATAAATGAATATATGTTTATTTAATTGTTTATATAATATATTTAAATATATATATATGCAATTTATAAATATATACACAATATATATATATATATTCTTAAATATGATTTATGTAACAGAAAATATATATATACTTTTCTTTATTCTTTTATACTTATTTATAATTATATATATAATTTTATTTGTGTATGTGTATTAAAATATAGTGACATGAACTATAAGAATAAATATATAAATAAATTAAATATAGTTAATATTTGGATTTATATATTTATATTCATATCAAATAATTTAAAATATACACATATATTTATATGTATGTGTATTTATGTGTATGTATGTGTATGTATGTGGATTTATATTTATGTATGCATATATTTGTGTGTGCATGTGTATGTATTTGTATATATATGTGTACATGCATATATACGTGTCTATAAAAATCGATATATAAAGAAATATGTAAATAAATATATATAAATACATTAAATATAGTTCATATTTGGATTTATATATTTTAATATTTTGTGTGATTTATTCAATTTTAATTATTAAATTTTATTCATTTTAACATTTATTCATTTAATATTATCTATTTATTTTTAATATTTATTCATTTATTATTATATATTCATTCTTAATACTTATTCACTTTTAAACTAAACATTCATGATGATATTGCTTTGAATGGTTTTAATGAATATATGTCTTCAATAGAGATAATTGATGGCATTTGATCCATATAGGTCATACCATTTAATTAGGTTTATGAATTGTTTTTTGTTTTTGTTGATTCACTTTTGATATTTTTGTAATTTATTCATTTTTAGTATTTATTATTTTAATATTTGTGTAATTTATTCATTTTTAACATTTATTTATACATTTTTTATATTAATATTTAATATTTTTAATATGTTTATAAATTACATAATTAATATTTTTTAAATATTTATACAATTATTATTTATTCATTTTTAATTAGTAATTTATTGTGTATTTTTTATTTAAATGCAATTTTTAGTATTTATTTTTGTTTATTTTAATGTTTTTTCTTTTATATTATTCTTTTAATTTAAATAATTTAAATAATTTATTTATTTTAAATTTTTTTTTTGTAATTTTAAATAATTAATATTATTTATTCATTTTTAATATTTTTAAATTTATATAATTAATATTATTCATTCATTTAATATTACATATTCAATTTTAATATTTTTAATTTATTTTAATATTTATTCTTTATTATTATAAAGTAATTTTGTAATTTTTATTATTCATGTTTATATAATTAGTAATTTATTATAATTATTAAATTTTAATTTTAGTTTGTATATTGCGGTATTTGTCAGCACTAAGTTTAGCACTGATAAATTCATACTTTTTGTGAGTTCTAAGTTTAGCACTA
Organism: Viscum album; assembly: GCA_963277665.1. Lineage (NCBI taxonomy): Eukaryota > Viridiplantae > Streptophyta > Magnoliopsida > Santalales > Viscaceae > Viscum > Viscum album. The sequence goes on along the minus strand of OY728134.1, from coordinate 541,455,039 downwards.
ATAAACCCATACTTTCTCAGCACTAAATTTTTCTCTAATAAAGCTATATAATTAACACTAATAAAAAAATGATTTTCATTTTAATGATCATAAATGTATTCTTTATCAGTGGTTTTTTAATAAAAATTATAAAACCCTTTCCGTTATTTTAAAAGAACCCTAACAAAGATAACTGCTCCTCTTGTCATTCAAGCTCTCATAGAAGCCCAATGTAGCTACCTCCTCCTTCAAATTCATTGGAAAAATCAACCCCTGATCAAATGTATGTTTGTTGATTGTTTTTTGTTTTTAATTGATCTTGTATAGTTTTTCTTATTTTTAGTTGTTTTTACAACCTCCTCGAATCACACAGAGTTCATGGTTTCCTTTACTTTGTGTCTGAGAGTTTCATTGTGAGGCTGTCTCTTACTGTCGAGTGCTATGATAATACCAATTACTCTTCTATTTCTACCTAAAATACTACATCATACCCCATATTTGGTTTCATGTGATGATATTTTTGGTGACTTGGGTCTGTGATGGTATAGTTGTAGATATTTGATCCTTCTCAGATTCCTTGTGCCCTATTTTGGGTTTCTTGGTGGTTATTTTTATTTTTACAGTCTATGAATATAACCCTATTATGATGCGATAATAATGTATCATATTCCCAAATTTAAGTGCATGAGGTGTCGACTCTAGTTCAATGTGAATTCATTCTTCAGGTGGTGTTTAGCTAAGCTTCATTGTTTAAATTCTATACATCATAAAAATAAAATAAAAATATCTATTTGCACATAACATATCAACACTTTCACATACATCATTCATATAATAAAATCATAAAAAAGTTTACTCATGTGAATATATAATCCTAATAATTGAATGCATACTTTATTACATTCACATATATCTCTCGTAAAGCATAAAAAATATTACTGTTTAAATATACAAACAATATAAAATAGAAATATTCATGTGAAAACATGGAATTATAAAAACAATTATATAAGGAATAATAATGACCAAATAAAATTTAAAAATACAAAAAATTAAATTTATTTAACAATATTAATTCATGAATATATTAAAACGCATAACAAAATATAAAATAAAAATAATATAAAACCATATATCACCTAATATGATTATAATAGAATAATACTATAAAACACATATTATATAACAATAATAAACTAAAAAAATTTAAAGCACATGAAGTGGTGTTTTGAAATACATCAAAACTAAGAACAAAAAACTCCCAAACAATATCCCCATTTTTTATTATTTCAAAACACGAACAAGGGTCCAAAAAATTCTCCCCATTTTTGAAATGATAAAAAATACAAGACCATTAAAAAAAATCCTAAAAAAATAAAATAATCAAAGTATAAAGTAGAGAGATCATGATAATTAAACAAAATAAACTTCTCCTCCCATATTAAATAATTAGACATAGAGGAAACCACCATCTCCCATTAAACAATTAAAAATGATAAAACAAAAAAGGTTATTTGTTTCCCCCACTTCTATTGTTTCCCAATATAATATGATAGACCCAACCTGAGTTTAGAATAGTGGTTTATTGGCAGTTTAGGATTATGTATATGGAATTCATTCTACCATTCCTTGCTTTTGGTTTGGTCTCTATTTATTTTGAGATGGTGTGACACCTTCCATGTTACTGTGGATTTTATTTATTACTATTTTATCATATTTTCTGGTTAATTTTATGTTTTAGATAATTATAGGTTAAATTTTTAGGTTTATAGTTTTTTATTATTTTCACGGTTTTCACGTATGGTTTAAGGGAAACTATGTGGTTACCCTTAAAAAGTGGTATTTTCAGTTTATTTTGTTCTTGCATGATTTAGTCTGCATAGATAGTGCATAGTTGTGTCCAAACCATGTGGAACCTAGGAGAAATCATGTAGGTCCTTTGGTGTGTAAAGGTAATAGTTCATGTATTACACATGTTTAGTATAAACCATGTGACAATCATAAAATAATCCCTTTAGTTTTTATCAGTGTGCTTGACAAAATTTTTGAACAATTTTTCTAATTGTGTAGATTCCCTAGGAATAACCTACGAGGTAGGTTATCCTCAGTTGTGGGTCTTTCACGACTAGAACAAATATTGGAAAACGATGTGGAAAAAATATATATAACATCCTGTTACTTGTTTTTTGTGTGTTTTGACCCATTGATTTGAGTACCCAATGATTGGGTCTCTTCGCAGGTTGTTTTAGGTATTTTTTTGGACTTTTTTTGAAGGTTTAAGGGTCTTTGCATGGTTTCTTCATAGTCAAACAAAGTGTGCAACCTAGGTTTCATGGTTTGCGCATGGTTAAACAAAGTGTGAAAGGGGGTCACATGGTTTTCACATGGTTAAATTAAGTGTGGATCCTAAGTGTGCAACTCTTCTAGGGGCTCTGTTTTGGGTGCATGGTTAGGCACATGGTTAGTACTAACTGCATGACCCAACCCAACAAAACATGCACATAGTAATTAAAGTTTTAAAAATTTTAATTAAAACCCCTAAACCCCCTAAATAACACTAAAATACTCCCACCAAAACCTAAATCGATTATTTATCTTTTGGGATCCCTCTAGAACTATTTTGGCTCCCCGAACCTCATCTCTTGGTGGATCAAAGCACCAATCTAAGTTGAGATATTCTCTCTCAGTGAGTTCATTTCTTTATAATCTTGGATATCCCATATTCTATTGATTCATTATTTCTAGAGGTTATGATGGACTTTAATTTTGTTGGATCTTTTTTGATTTATATGGGATTGGGGATCTAGTATCTCTTCTCTCTTCTTTTGAGATCTCTCTTCCTAGATTCGGTGATCACCATCAGAGACGAAACATCTCTTATTTGCTGCAGTTGGATTCCAAATATTATAAGTAGGTTTTTATAGGATTTTATTTTTTTAATTCATTATTTCTTGATAAATTCATAGAATTATGTTTCTTGATTTCTAGTACTTATTTTCTGTAATTTATCCTTGAAATTCCTCATTAAATTTTCTTCGACCAATTTCCCTTTGAATTGAACATAGCAAGAATTTTATGGCTATAATCTTGATCTTTCTCACATTTTTGTGAATTGTTTAATACCATGTTTGTTTTTATTTATTTTTAAAGAGTTTTAAATGATTTTTTGGTGCAATTGAGGGCTTTGGACAAAGTTTTGATTTATTAAATAAACTTCCTTGATTTCAATTAAATGAATTGAACTATTTTATGTTTTCTAAATAGTTTTAAATGTTTGAATTTATTAAATGACCAATAGCCCCATTTTATTGATTTTGACCTTATTTTGAAATTGTTGTTCTTGGATTTTTTGAAATAAATGATTTATTCACATGGAAAGAGGGAGTCAATCCATGTTTAGAAATGTATTCAAAAATTTTAAAATTATAATACCTCCTTTGAATGTTTTATGGTTTCTTTTAAATAAATTATTGTTTTAATGGAATATTTGGAATTTTTGTGATGATTTGTGAATGGAAGTGCTAATCCATTAATTGCAACTTGCTTGATTATTATATTTCTTATTTTTTTTGGGGGGGGGTGAAAAAGGGATTATTTACTTTGAGAGAGTTTGGGGTGTGAGGGTGAGATATTGCCAATAAGGATCCCCATGTGATCATAAAAACTTGTTATCTCACCCTTTTTTTGACTAGTCATGGGAACTTGGATTGTTAGTTTGGATGACCTAGATATATGATACACTAGCAGACTCATACCCTTATAGTGGATCCATAGAGAAGGTGAAATGTTTATTCTATGGATGTGTTTCTAGGAAAGTGGTTGTGCGTGGAACTAGTTTTCTTTATACCCATGAGACTATATATAAGCTCGAAAATTAGTCATGTTTTAATTTATTAGCTATTATAAGGTGGGATCACTATCATACCTAGGTTGTACCCATTACATCCATATACTTGATCTTAATACATGAATCATTCACTATAACTATTTGAAACCAGAGTTTCCTTTCTTGCTTCATTTATTTTTATTATGGAATTTGACTCTTTTGTGTTGACTTTTGTTTGTCTTTTCTTACCAGGTGCATATTCTCATCTTTTCTTGATTATTTTTCTTTATCTTATGAAATGGTTTCTAAATATTTTCAATATATTTTTTTATTTTTTAAATGGTAAAATGGAATGATTTATAGGTTTAGTTAAATATTTTTTTAAATGTTTTAAACTCTATTTTTAAACTAGTCATCATACCCTTATTTGTACTCATCTTTTAGAATATTTGAATTACCTTATGAAGTAACTGCATAGAATTTTTTTTGGAATCCTACTAGGCACTTTAACTCACACCATGCGTGTACCTTTTAGTGTTTTCGACCCTTTATTATCTTGTAGTAGGTGTTCAATCTCTTACCTTCCTTTGTGGTTTCGAGTTAAGGTGACCAAGAGAGGGTGACTTGGGACATGGTGGGTAGTCATGGACCACCAGGAGGTGAGTTTTAGTTTTTATGTTTTGTATTTAGTTTTCCTAGTGTCTCATTGTACTTTTGTATGTATTTATTGATTTAAATATATAATATTGTTTACACATTATACTTTGTTATTCTAATCTTTAATGGGATAAATAATTCCAAATTGTGTTCTGTTGATTCCCAAGTGCTTGTCGCTGTCCCATGGAGATCAAGGATTCTCTTTGTGTTAGTGGTGAATCGGCTTGGGTATCAGTTTAGATGGTATTCTATGTTGGTTTGTTACAAATGGAATCAGAGTGGGTATTTCCTTAAAGGGAAATACTTGAATTTTAAATCCTTATGTTATTTGGGGTGATTCATGGTAGAAAGGAGATTAATAATGTGTTCGAAATCAATAGGTAGTCTATGAGTGGGTGTTTGATCACCAACCCTTGATGATGAGACTTGTATTACTAGGGATGTTTAGACTTGAGTCTTTCTTTTGATTTATTGGTTTTTTGGTGATAAATTATATTTTGATTCCCAATGAGACTATATTTTATTTGAGGAATATATTATGAGTTTTTGAACTATAATGAAAGGATTTCCATAGTCGCACTATGTTTTCACGGTCTGATAAACTACAAGGAATCGATGCGACTGATATGGAAATCCAACCATGAATAGTTGTGAGGATGGTGTGTGGTTTACTAGCCCATATGACCATGCCTTTTTCAGTTTTAACATGGTTATAAACTTGAAACCTTATCCATTTTCTTACAAGTTACTTAACTTTTGTGAGGTTTGTTCTGTGTGTTTTGGATGTGGGTTTTTTCATGATATTGTTTGGTTGTTTCAAATTTAATCCCTTTTTAATAATTCTAAATCACTTGTGAAAACCAAAATCTATCTTAAAACAAGTTTTTGTATGTTCTTTGAGATTTTTTTTTCAATTACCAAAAAGTGAATTTTAAAAAATATTTGGTTTGAGAAACTAATTATCAAAGGCTCTTATGTGATGTGATAAAAAAAATTTAAGAATTAATTTTGGTTTGTAATAGATTTAAAATAAGATTGATTTTGATAATTTGAAAATGGGATTAATGATTTTGAAATCATGAAAAAATATAGATGTGCTGTTAAAGGGTTTTTGAAACTATGATTGATTTATAACAAGATTTATCATTTTGAAAGGAAAGAGTAATGTTTTATAAATGTTTAGATTTTGTGTGTTTTGAAATCAATAATTCTTTGATAATATGGTTTTTGACTTTGTTTAAAAACATTTATGATATATTTTATTCTTTTTTTATGCATGAGTTGATATGACTATGTTTTGTGATGTTCAGAAATGTCTCTTAGAAAGTCCTTTAAGAAAGATAGAATATTGGTCCAACAGTCTGATCCTCAGGGCACTTATTCATGTTTTCCAGAAGAGGAACCCCTTATCAACAACTCTACCCAAATTCCATATCAAGTGGTGTAGCTAGATACTTTACAACCTTTTAAACCCTTCCTTGAATTCCTAGATTACCATCCACCTTTTTATAAAGGAGAAAAACGTTCTCTTGAGTCAATGTAGTGGCTTGAATAAGTTGATAAGATATTCGATTCTCTTAAGACTCAAGAATATCTGAAGGTAAAGTTTGTAAAATACTTTTTGAGGGATCTATCCAGGAGTGGTGGTAAGTTGTGATTACCTATGGTATGTATGAAGTAATGTCTTGGGAATCCTTCAAGCTAGTCTTCATTCAATGGCAGTATCCTAAGGATGTGAGGAAGGGGAAAGTTACCGAGTTATTGGGTTTTGGTCAAGATGAGATATCAGTTGTGAAGTATGCTAATCAATTCTCACGTTTGGTATAATTCATACTTGGTCTTGTTGGTGATGACTTTAGTAAGGCTATATATTTTAGAAAAGGTCTTTATCCAGACCTTGTAACCACAATGACTATGGTTGGGTTGATTTCTTATCATGATATGCTTGATAAATCTTTCTCAGTTGAAGCAGATCTAGTGAAACAACAGGAAGTGAATAATGCCTCTTTTTTTTGTTGATAAAGTAAATTATTTGCAAAAAATAGGATGCCTCTCATGTGTTTACATTGTAGAGAACATGGTAATTATAATCGGTTTTTTGAAATTCTACAAAGGTTTGTGGATGGTGTGGCAGTTGAGTTCACCTTCAGTGATTTTTTAAGTTGTTATACCAAAAAGGGAAAATTCAGTCAGGAATATCAGATCCTAACAATAAGGCAACAAATAATTCATGATAATAGTGCTCTAACCATAGACCTTAGAGTGACAATTTTTACAAAGTGGAGGAGCTGTTGTTTTTCATCCATGAGTTTCTCGATGTGGCTAATATTAATCCAGTTTTTTTTTCTGATATGGAAGTGTAAAATATTTGAGTTGTTCCTTCTTGTGGATTGACTGTTTTTGTAAAACATTTGTTTTGGTATCCTCGTGGATAATATATTTTGGACCTTGGTTTGGGTTATTTTTGGATTTATGATGTAATAATGGTTTAATTTCTTGATATCTTGTTTGTTGTTCCTTAGGGCTCATCTTGTTTTGACATGATGTTTAGAACTCAATTTAGTTGTAATGGATGATCTCCCTTATGAGAGTGCAGTTCCTTGTTGTGTACCAACATGGTTGTGTGATATTATTCCAGTTGGACTTTGATAGACCTTAGTAAATGTACTAATTTAACTAGGATGGTGTTTATTTTGATATACTAGGCACCCGATTGTGTAGGCATTTGATTTGATGAGCTCATTGAGGTATAAAGCTCGGTTTTGAAAATCCTATTTTACCATTGATTACTTAACCTATGAAGAAATCTTGGTCAGTTCTTTACCTTTCTTTTAGATGTTTGATCTTAAATGTTTCTCCTTAATGAGTGGGTGAAGTATCTTCTTTTGATCTACATGACACACTTTTCTTATGTTACACCATTTTGGTAAATCTTTAAATAGTGGGGAGACCTATGCTAGGTATCTAGTCTTTCTCTAGTTTGGAGATTTGTGATGATCTTGGTGTGTTGATCTTGGAGTTGTGTGTGTTTTTATCATTTGGGAAAGTCTCACTTCTAGTCCATGGACCGTTCACCTCACAAAATGAGTGATGGAGTTCTTCTTGTATATCTTGTTTTATCTTTCAAACTGGATGCTTTTTTGGGATATAAATTTTTATATTGGGGAGGTTTTAACATACAATTACTTTTTTATGTGTTTTTACCCATTTATTTGAGTACATAATGACTGGGTTTCTTCATGGGTTGTTTTTGATATTTTTTTGAAATTTTTTAAAGGTTTATGGGCCTTTTCATGATTAAACAAAGGGTGCAACTTGGGTTACATGGTTTTATCTTTGTTAAACAAAGTGTGCAAGGGGGTAGCATGGTTTGCACATGGTTAAAATAAGTGTGAATCCTAAGTGTGGAACTCTTCTAGGGGATCTGTTTTGGGAGAATGGTTAGTACTAACCGTGTGACCCAACCCAAAATACTATGCACATGGTAATTTAAGTTCTGAATATTTCCATTAAAACCCCAACCCCCCTAATTAACCCTAAAATCATCCCACTATAACCTAAATTGATTCTTTAGCTTTTGGGGGCCCTCTAGTTCCATTTTGGCTCCCGAACCTCATATCTTGGTGGATAAAAGATCTAATTAGAGCAGAGATGTTCTCATTCAGTGAGTTATTTTCTTCATAATCTTGGATCTCTTGTCTTCTCTTGATTCCTTCTTTCTATAGGTTATGATGGCATTGCATTTTATTGTATCTTGGTTGATTTTTTTGGGATTGGGGATCTCAGATTTAGATCTCTTCTTTCAAGATCTCTCTTCCAAGATACTCTGATCTACATCAGAGGCAATACGTCTCAGATTCATTTTAGATTGATTCCAAATATTCTAATTAGGTGTTTCTATTCTTTTCCTTCATTTTTTAATTCATTATTTATTAATAAATTCATAAATGCGTGTTTCTTAATTTCTAGCATTTATTCTATGTAATTTATCCTTGAAATTCCTCATAAAATCTTCTTTGACCAATTTTCATTTGAATTGAACATGTCATTAATTTAATGGATATAATCTTGATCTTTATCACCTTTTTGTGAATTGGTTAATTCCATGTTTGTTTTGATTTATTTTTAAAAAGTTTTTAAAGGATGTTTTGGTGGAATTGAGGGATTTTTATGGAGTTTTAATTTATTAAATGAACTTCCCTAATTTCAATTAAATGATTTTAACTATTTTATGTTTTCTAAATATTTTAACTTATTTATTTTATTAAATTACCAAGAATACAATTTTAATGATTTTGACCTTGTTTTGAAATGGGTGTTCTTGGGTTATTTGAAATGAATGATTTATTCACATGGAAAGAGGGTGTCAACCCATGTTTAGAAATATATTCAAACCTTTTAAAATTATGATACATACTTTTAATGCTTTATGGTTTATTTGAAATAAATTATTTTTTTAAAGGAATGTTTGGAAGTTTTATGATGAGTTGGGAAAGGAAGTGGGTATTATTACCCTTTTGAATATTGAATTTTATAAAAGGTTTTGAATTTAAATTGACGATGCTTGATGGCCCAGTTGGAACTTTATGATAATTACCCCATGTAATAATCCCTTAATTATAACTTGTTTGATTCTTATACTTCCCATTATTGGGGGGTTAATTTGAGAGAGTTTGGGGGTGAGAGTGAGATATTGTTGATAAGGTTCCCCGCGTGATCCTCGTAACTTGTTTATCTCACCCCTTATTTTGACTACTCATGGGAACCTAGATAGTTAGATCAGATGACCTAGATATATGCTTCACTAGAGGACTCACACCCTTCTAGTGGATCCATAGAGAATGTAAAAGATTTAGACTATAGACATACGACTAGGAAGGTGGGTGTGCAACTTGTTTTTTTTTTCAGACTTGTGAGACTAGATGTAATCCTAAAAATTAGTCATGTTATATTTGATTAGATATTCTGAGGTGGACTCACTATCATACCTAGGTTATACCCATGAAATCCATATACTTGATCTTGATACATGACAAAATTCATTGTCACTATTTGGGATCAGAGTTGTATTTCTTGATTCATTTATTATTATTATTCACTTTGACTATGTTGTATTGAATCTTGTTTATCTTTCCATATCAGGTGTATATTCTCATCTTTTATTAATTATTTTACTTTAGCTTGTGAAACGGTTTCCAAATATTTTCAAGAAAATGTTTAGTTTTTAAATGGTAATATGGAATGTTTTACTGGTTTAGTTTAATAAATGATTTTTAAATGTTTTAAACTCCATTTTTAAACTAATCCTTATAAACTTATTTTTACTCTTCTTATATCATAATTTAATTACCTTATGAAGTAACTGCATAGAATCTTTGGTGGAATTCTACTAGGCTCTTTAGATCACACCTTTCTTGTACCTTATAGTGTTTGAATCCCTTTATTATTTTATAGAAGTTGTTCTTGCTCTCACCTTACATTATAGTTTTTAGTTAGGGTGAGAAAGGGGGGAGAATTGGGACATGGTGGGTGGTCATGGACCATCAAGAGGAGAGTTTTAATTGTTATATTTTGATTTTAGTTTTCCTAGTGTCTCTTTGTACTTTGGTATGTATGTATTGATTTAAATATCTGATGTTGTTTTCACATTTTACTCTATTATGGTAATATTTTGTGGGTGAAATCATTACCAATGATGTTCTATTGATGCCCAGGTGCTTGTTGCTGGCCTATGGAGATCAGGAACACTCTTTAGGTTAGTGGAGAATCAGCTTGGGTATCGATTTAGATAGTATTACAATTTAGTTCATTATACTATGAAACCTATCTAGATTCATTTAAAGTTAAAATTATAGATGTTACCTTCACTAATTTTAACCATCCTCCTCTAATTTTCCTTCCCAATTTTTGATTGGGGTTGGGTCATATGCCAAGGGAGCTTCCTCCATTTTACCTCTTCTTTTTTGTTGATTTTTCCTTTAATTAAAGTGGTTTTCAAGTTATTATCCCAATATTATTCTCTTTCCCTTTCCCCTTCCTCATTTCTTCATTGTTTTACTTTCCCCCATGAACCCTAGAATCCACAAGGCTCAAAATTAGGGCTAGGGTGACTTTAATCATGGGGGTTTTGGTTGATAGGGATTGATAAGGACTTCTTGAGGCTTGGTTGGGTGTTTTATGTTGATAGAGATAGTATTTTAATAATCATTAATATGTTTTGAAATTATTTAATACCTTCCAATTAATTAATTTGATCTTATTTACATCATTTTCTAATTTTTGGTAAGTTTTGAACTTAAATATCAAAATTGGTCAAATTTGGAAATATACAGTTTTATGAACCTTATGTGTTTCAGGCATAAATTTTAATCTTGTGAACAAAATTGAGTGATTGATTTTTTTAGGTTGTATATATATGTTTTCTACATAATTTTATTCCGTGACAAGATCCAATTCGAATTTTTACATGCCCAACAATTTCTATCAATGTGAAACGTTTTCCGGACGGCAGAATGGACTATGACTTCTTCAATGAAGTATATCTTAGACAAACAGCCTCAAAATACACTGGTTCCAGCTGTGTTAGAAATCTTACTAGAAGGGTCAGAGTATCACAAAGTATCAGGAATAAATTCATTCATTAAGGCCGCCAATGCAATGGTAAAAGAAGGGTGTGTGGAATAGTGTTTGGAGTCCAGGAAAAGTATCTTCCATTTAGGTGGACATAACTTCCTTGAAACGGATCCAATGGCTCTGATATTTTTAGGGTGGATGGAAAAATCCATTACAAACATTCTATAAGAATCAACCGTGGCCTCATTCGGCCAAGGGAAGGCATAACCGAAGCTATCATTCTAGTGGATAGATTCTAGAGGGGAAAATTCTGTTCTTTCTTTTCACTCATTTCTTCTTCTTATTTTTTTAATGCCTTTATCTTCCTCATCATTCTAAAATACCCTTAATATGGTGGGGTAAACTTATGAGGTTATTGGGGAAGATAAGGTTTTATATTTTTAATGTTTTGAGTTCTTACATTTGATTGAATAAAATCTCTCTCTTCTGCGAAGTTGTTTTCAAATTCTAATAACAGAATTTATTATCTTATGCAATCATATTCGATTTTATAATCTGTTATTATTTTTTATTTGATGAATGATCATTTTCTTCCATCCACTAGGTTCTGATCTATATTTTATAGAATAATATCAGGGCTTAGTGGTTATGTACTCGACGATCGTCAGTACGTGTGAGTGATGTAATGCATATTCAAGATTGTTTGGGATAAACAAGACCCGATTGGGAATTGCCTAAATCAATCGAGGGTATTCGCTGAAACACTTTACTAAAATAAAAGAGAGTATACCAAAATAATATCTTATTATTATTTACTCTCACCAACACCATTTACCAAAGAAGTGAGAGGAAGTGATTTTGGAATCTCATTTTAATCTCCTTAGCAGAAGAGAATTGAATTAATTAGAACTATGATAACATTTCAATTAGAAAACCGACCTCTACCTAATCACCCAATTTATATAAATATTTAAATCACATGATTTTTAATTTTTTTTTTCAATATCTTACTTAATTTCTACCTTTAGTTTGTTTTCAAAAATCAAACAAATTCAAATACACAGTGAAAAACTTGATTGTTGAGCGCTCCTCTCTGGATACAACCTAGGTTAACCACTATACTATATTTTAACTTAGTAAATAACTATTTTTGCCACAAACCATGATAGGTTTGTGTTAAAAATTGGCTCCGTTACTGGGGAGGTAGTGCCACAATCTAATTATAAATATTTAACACTTAAAAAAAAACATAAAAAAATATTTTTCCATGATGTTTTCAAATGATCATATCTTTAATTTATAGAACAATTACCCACAAGTGGAACAAGAAGACAAGTTTGGGTATAATATAGTTAAGATGAAAGAAATTAGAAGTGACATAGAACATCTAGAGAGAAAAGTAGAACTTTCATTTGAATATGTTCGTGCATTTATGGAGAAACCAGAACCTAAGAACGAACTTGAGGAGGCCAAGATGGAAGAATTGACTACTAGGATACATGTGGATAATCAACAAGATATGGATGGTTTATACACTGAGTGTGAAGAACTACTTGATCCACATATTCCTTATAAAGTAGGAGAACCAGAACCATTTAAGGTAGATACCACCAAAGCAGTGGAATTTAATGAAAAAATGAAGGAGCCTGACTGCCTGCCTTTATCTTGTGAAATTCAATTACAAGAGGCACCTCTAATTAAAGAAGCAATTGAAGCTGAACAAAATCAGGGAGATAATATTTTCTTAGAATCTTTTCATTATGATTTTATTAAATCTGAATTGAGTATCACCTTCCCTTGCTTGAAATTTTCCGATTTGGGTAAAAAATGTATTTACTTGGTGGATGAGGAAAAAGAAGAAGATACACTTGAAGAAGAACATATGGAGGTCCTTGAACTAGATGAATGATTATTAGAGAAATTTCAAGAGGAGACAAAAGTGGATTTCCATGAGGAAAAAGAGACACAAGATGCTTACTTTGAAAGGGAAGATCTTGATATTGATTCATCATGCTTTAATTTTATTCAAATAGAATTACTCTCTGATTTTTCCTTTGACTATTATTTTGATACAACTTACCTTGTGACACCACTGGAGAATGAAGAAGAAGTTGTGAAAGTGGAAACCAATATAGAGGAGGACTCATTCTATTTCCTACCCTAACCATACAAGGTTAATATCACTTTCATAGGGGTATATTTATTGTACTATATCCATTAAGTCCTCAAAAAAAATAATATGTTCATGATAGAAGGAAGAAGTTTTGGTGGTTCATATTAAAGAAACTTCATCCACCATCGGATTGGGGATAACCAACTGAAACTTCCCATATGGAGGCAGTCAAAACCCATGGCCCACTTGGGGGATCAAACCAAGATCTATCATTCTTTTATCACTCTATTTCTATTTTTAAATTTATTTCAATAAATTTATTATGTTTTATTATCTATCTTTGTTTGTAGGTTTTTATCTGCGTAACACTGAGGAGCTTAACTCAATAGTGCACTACCAATAAGTCAGGTTGTACCTCTCCTTATCTCTTGCTTGATTATTGTGATTCAATTTAATCTATAATTACATGTTAAATCCAATTTAATGCATTGTGAACACTACATAATTTAAGCATGGGGGAGGGAACCTTTTAAGTTTAGTATTTTCAATTATTTGTTCAAAAAAAGTGTGTGTTTTTCAATTTTTTTTGGTGTTTTTTTGAAACTTTTGAGCTTAAATTATTATCAACACATATTTTAAAACCAATTTAAATGTTTGAAACAATTTATTCTATTAAACTAAGCTTAAATGAATACTTAAAACGACTTTGTTTCAAGTTCAAATATTTGGAAATTATGTGAAAAGTACTCTGATTTTTTAATCCCATGCCACAATTCACTGTCATTATATTTGAAATCAATTTCCTGTGAGGCTTATAAACCTAGTTTTCATAATATTTTCTTTTACCTCACTTCTTGAGAGAACCATACCATGCTTTATTTAACTAGAATTTGATTTATTCCTGTTAAAAATTGAGGGTTTGAGGTGCATGTGTTTTAAATGATTGAGGAATTTCTTTGATTTTAAAGCCCCCTTTTCAAAATAACCCTTTTTATAATAGCCCAAATTGTACATTTAATCCTTGTATCCCATATAATCCATAAAAATCCTTCTAGGTTATCCACCTCATATGCCAATTTTCCCTATCCAACTTGCTCTTGAAGTGAAATTGCATGATCCTATTGAACTTAAGTGTGGGAGGAGGTTGACTTGTGTTGTGCTACCTCATTTTGAGATACTTTTGCTGGAAAATAAAAAGTTGAATAGATGTGATTATTGCTGAAAAAATATATATATCATTTTTTATGAGAATATATGCCTTATCTGGAGCTTTCATTTTGTATGAGAAGTTGTTCCTATCTGGAGCTTTCAATGAAAAAAAAGTTGTGCCTATCTGGAACTTTCAAGAAAAATATTGGTTGATATGATTGAAAATTTTGCTTCTGAAATGATAAATGGTGTAAACTTTCACTGATTTTTCATGAGGATGGATCTGATTTACTACTAAGGGGAGAGAGGAGGAGACTACACTTGAGTAAAAATTAGAGTAATGCAATTTTTCTTCAAAAAGAGCCCAACCCTTCTTATTCTTCCTCAGACATTTTTCACATCAAAATCATACCAAACGAAAGCCACATAACAAACCTATTAGTTCCTCATCATAAACTTATATCCTAGACTCACATCGGGTGGATATGTAGGAATTTACCAAACCTATGGTGAACCTTTCATGATTATTGGATGAGAAAGACATTGCTAAACAATTGAAATTTGTGTGATGAGGGAAAATGCAAGTGAGGTAAGTGTTTTGCGTGCATGGGAGGAGAAATTAAGAGGAAATATATTGAATGATATAAAATGAATAACTAGAAATAATAGTGATTTAGGAGGCATTATATCTTTTGTTTCTTGGTGTTAAATTAGTGGATCTCATGGATATGTGTTTTAAATTTACTACGATTTGATTTTGTGTTTTACTTGTCCAGGATACCAAGTGATAAGTGTAGAGGAATTGACAGAGATAGTATTTTCATATTAATGAATATGTTTCTAAATGATTTAATACCTTCCAATTAATTAATTTGAACTTATTTACATCATTTTCTGATTTTTGGTAAGTTTTGAGCTTAAATATCAAAATTGACCAAATCTGGAAATATTCAGTTTTATGAAACTTATGTGTTTCAGGAATAACTTTTAATATTTTGAAAAAAATTGAGTGATTTCTTTTTTTAGGTTGTATATATCTGTTTTCTACATAATTTTCTTATGTGACAAGATCCAATTCGAATTTCTACATGCCCAAAAATTTCTATCAATGAGAATTGTTTTCCGAACGGCAGAATGGACTATGAATTATTCAATGAAGTATATCTTGGACCACTACCTCCAAATGCAGTGGTTTGAGATGTGTTAGAAATATTACTAGAAGGGTCAGAGTATCATAAAATATCAAGAATAAATTCATTCATTAATTCCACCAATGCAATGGTAAAAGAAGGGTTGGTGGAATAGTATTTGGCGGCCCAGAAAAGTATCTTCCATTTAGGCGGCCATAACTTCCTTTAAACGGATAAAATGTCTCTGATAATTTTGAGGGTAGATGTAAAATTCCATCCCCAAAATTCTATAAGAAGGTAACTCAGCCTCATTCCACCGAGGGAGGGAATAACTAAAGCTATCATTCTAGAGGACAGATTCTGGAGGGGAAAATTCTGTTCTTTTTTTCACTCATTTCTTCTTCTTATTTTTGTATTGCCTTCATCTTCCTGATCATTCTCAAATGACCTTACCATGTTGGGGTAAACTTATGAGGTTATTGGGGGAGGGAATGTTGTATATTTTTAATGTTTTGAGTTCTTACATTTTATTGAATAAAATCTCTCTCTCTTCTGCGAAGTTGTTTTCAAATTCTAATAACAGAATTTATTATCTTATGCGATCGTATTCGATTTTATAATCTGTTATTGTTTTTGATTTGATGAATTATCATTTTTCTTCCATTCACTAGGTTCTGATCTATATTTTATATAATAACATCAGGGCTTATTGGTTAAGTACTCGACGATCGTCAGTATGTGTGAGAGTTGTAATGCATATTCAAGATTGTTTGGGATAAACAAGACCCGATTGGGAATTGCCTAAATCAATTGAGGGTACTCACTGCAACACTTTCACAAAATGAAGGAGATTATAACAAAATAATATATTTTTATGATTTACTCTCACCAACACCATTTACCAAATAAGTGAGAGGAAGCGATTATGGAATCTCATTTTAATCAGTTTAGCAGAAGAGGATTGAATTAATCGGAACTATGATAACATTTCAATTAGAAGACCAACCACTACCTAATCACCCAATTTATATAACTATTTAAATCACATGATTTTTCAATTTTATTTCAATCTCTTACTTAATTTCTACCTTTAGTTTGTTTTCAAAATCAAACAAATTGAAATACAAAGTGACAAACTTGATTGTTGAGCGCTCCTCTCTGGAGACAACCTAGGTTAACCACTATACTCTATTTTAACTTAGTAAATAATTGTTTTTTCCACACCCCGTGATAGGTGTGTGTTAAAACTTGGCTCTATTTTCGGGGAGGCAGTTCCACAATCTAATTATAAATAATTAACACTTTTCAAAAAAGCATAAAAAAATATTTTTTCATGATATTTTCAAATGATCATATCTTTAATTCATGGGAAAATTACCCACAATTAGAACAAGAAGACAAGTTTGGGTATAATATAGTTCAGATGAAAGAAATTAAAAGTGACATAAAACAACTAGAGAGAAAATTAGAACTTGTATTTGAATATGTTCGATCATTTATGGAGAAACCAGAACCTAAGCACAAACTTGAGGAGGCCAAGATGGAATAATTGACTACTGAGATACATGTGGATGATCAACAAGATATGGATGGCTTATACAATGAGTGTGAAGAATTACTTGATCCACATATTCCTTGTAAAGTAGAAGAACCAGAACCATTCAAGGAAGATACCACCACAGCGGTGGAATTTAAAGAAAAAATGAATGAGCCTGACTACCTACCTTTATCTTGTGAAATTCAATTACAAGAGACACCTCTAATTAAAGAAGCAATTGAAGATGAACAAACTCAGGGAGATAATATTTTATTAGAATATTTTCATTCTGATTTTATTAAATCTGAATTGAGTATCACCTTCCCTTGCTTGAAATTTTCATATTTGGGTAACAAATGTATTTCCTTGGTGGATGAGGAAAAAGAAGAAGATACACCTGAAGAAGAACATATGGATCTCCCTGAACTAGATGAATTCTTATTAGAGGAATTTCAAGAGGAGACAAAAGTGTATTTCCATGAGGAAAAATAGACACAAGATGCTTACTTTGAAAGGGAAGATCTTGATATTGATTCATCATTCTTTAATTTTATTCAAATTGAATTACTCTCTGATTTTCCATTTGACTATTTATTTTGATACAACTTACCTTGTGACACCACTAGAGAATGAAGAAGAAGTTATGAAAGTGGAAACCAATATAGAGGAGGAATCATTATTTTTCCTACCCTAACCATTCAAGTTTAATATCATTTTTATAGGGTTATATTTTTTGTACTATATCCATGAAGTCCTAAACAAAAAAGAAGATGTTCATAATGGAAGGAAGAAGTTTTGGTGGTTTATATTAAAGAAACTTCACCCACTATCGGACTGGGGATAACCAACTGAAACTACCCATATAGAGGCAGTCAAAACCCATGGCTCACTTGGCGGATCAAACCAATATCTATCCTTATTTTCTAACTCTATTTATATTTTAAATTTATTTCAATAAATTTATTATGTTTTATTATCTACCTTTGTTTTAGGTTTTTATGTGCGTAACACTGAGGAGATTAACTCAATAATGCACTACCAATAAGTCAGGTTGTACCCCTCCTTATCTCTTGATTGATTTTTGTGATTCAATTTAATCTGTAATTACATGTTAAATCTAATTGAATTCATTGCAGACACTGCATCATTTAATTGTGGGGGAGGGAGCCTTTGAAGTTTAGTATTTTCAATTATTTGTTCAAAAAAATTGTGCATTTTTCATTTTTTGGGTTTTTCTGAAACTTTTGAGCTTAAATGATTATCATCACATATTTTAAAACCCATTTAAATTTTTGAAACAATTTATTAGATGAAACTAAGCTTAAATGAATGGGGAAAATGACTTTGTTTCAAGTTCAAATATTTGGAAATTTCATGAAAAGTACTCTAATTTTTTAATCCCATGCCACAATTCACTGTCATTATATTTGAAATCACTTTCCTATGAGGCTTCTAAACCTAGTTTTCACAATATTTTCTTTTACCTCACTTCTTGAGTGAACCATACCATTCTTGATTTAACTATAATTTGATTTATTCTTGTTAAAACTTGAGGGTTTGAGGTGCATGTGTTTTTAATGATTGAGGCATTTCTTTGATTTTAAAGCCCCCTTTTCAAAATAATCCTTTTTTATAATGGCCCAAATTGTACATTTAATCCTTGTAGACCATAGAATCCATGAACAGCCTGCTAGGTTAGCCACATCATAAGCCGATTTTCCCTATCCAACCTACTCTTGAAGTGAAATTGCATGATCTAGTTGAACTTATGTGTGGGAGGAGGTTGAATTCTGTTGTACTACCTCATTTTGAGATACTTTGGGTGGAAAATAAAAAGTTTAATAGATGTGATTGTTTCTGAAAAAATATATATATCATTTTTTATGAGAAGATATGCCTTATTTGGAGCTTTCATTTTGTATGAGAAGCTGTGCCTATCAGGATCTTTCAATGAAAAAAAAAATTGTGCCTATCTGGAAATTTCAAGAAAAATATTGGTTGAGATGATTGAAACTTTTTCTTATGAAATGATAAATGGTGTAAAATTTCACTGACTTTTCATGTGGAGAGAGCTGATTTACTACTAATGGTAGAGAGGAAGAGACTACACTTGAGTAAAAATTAGAGTAATATAATTTTGCTTCAAAAAGAGCCTAGCCCTTCTTATTCTGCCTCAGACTTTTTTCACATCAAAATCCTACCAACCGAAAGCCACATAACAACCCTATTAATTTCTCATGATAAACTTATGTCCTTGACTCACATCGAGTAGAGATGTATGAATTTACAAAACCTATGGTGACCCTTGCATGAGTATTGGATGAGAAAGACATTGCTAAAAAATTGAAATTTGTGTGATGAGGGAAAATGCAAGTGAGGTAAGTGTTTTGCGTGCATGGGAGGATAAATGAAGAGGAAATATATTGAATGATATAAAATTAATAACTCTAAATAATAGTGATTTATGAGGAAGGATATCTTTTGTTTCGTGGTGTTAAATTAGTGGATCTCATGGATATGTATTTAAATTTACTATGATTTGATTTTGAGTTTTACTTGTCCAGGAGTCCAAGTGATAAGTGTGAGGGAATTGAAAAGGATAGTATTTTAATAATAATTAATATGTTTTTAAATGATTTAATCCCTTACAATTAATTTATTTGAGCTTATTTATATCATTTTCTGATTTTTGGTAAGTTTTGAGCTTAAATATCAAAATTGGTCAAATCTGGAAATATACAGTTTTATGAACCTTATGTGTTTCGGGAATAACTTTTAATATTTTGAACAAAATTGATTGATTAAATTTTTTTAGGTTTTATATGTCTGTTTTCTACATAATTTTCTTATGTGACAAGATCCAATTCAAATTTCTACATGCCCAAAACTTTCTATCAATGTGAAAAGTTTTCTGGATGACATAATGGACTATGAATTATTAAATGAAGTATATATTAGACCACCGACCTCCAAATTCAATGGTTCTATATGTGTTCAGAAGATTACTAGAAGGTTCATAGTATCATAAAATATCATGAATAAATTCATTCATTAAGGCCTCCAATGCAATGGTAAAAGAAGGGTCGGTGGAATAGTGTTTGGCGGCCAGGAAAAGTCTCTTTCATTTAGGCGGCCATAACTTATTTGAAACGGCTCCAATGGCTCTGATATTTTGAGGGTAGATGGAAAACTCCATTCCAAATATTCTATAATAAGGGACCTCGGCCTCATTAGGCCGAGGGAGGGCATAACTGACGCTATAATTCTAGAGGACAGATTCTGGAGGGGAAAATTCTGTTCTTTCTTTTCACTCATTTCTTCTTCTTATTTTTGTAATGCCTTCATCTTCCTCATCATTATCAAATACCCTTACCATGGTGGGGTAAAATTATTAGGTGATTGGGGTAGGGAAGGTTTTATATTTTTAATGTTTTGAGTTCTTACATTTGATTGAATAAAATCTCTCTCTCTTCTGCGAAGTTGTTTTCAAATTCTAATAACAGAATTTATTATCTTATGCGATCGTATTTGATTTTATAATATGTTATTATTTTTGATTTTATGAATGATAATTTTTCTTCCATCCACTAGGTTCTGATCTATATTTGATAGAATAATATTAGGGCTTAGTGGTTAAGTACTCGACGATCGTCAGTACATGTGAGAGTTGTAATGCATATTCAAGATTGTTTGGGATAAACAAGACTCGATTGGGAATTGCCTAAATCGATCGAGGGTATTCACTGTAACCCTTTCACAAAATTAAGGAGAGTATACCAAAATAATATCTTTTTATGATTTACTCTCACCAACCCCATTTACCAAAGAAGTGAGAGGAAGCGATTGTGCAATCTCATTTTAATCAGCTTAGCAGAAGAGGATTAAATTAATCAGAACTATGATAACATTTCAATTAAAAAACCGACCTCTACCTAATCACCCAATTTATATAACTATTTAAATCACATGATTTGTCGATTTTATATCAATATCTTACTTAATTTATACATTTATTTTGTTTTCAAAATCAAACAAATTCAAATACAAAGTGACAAACTTGATTGTTGAGCGCTCCTCTCTGGAGACAACCTAGGTTAACCACTATACAATATTTTAACATAGTAAATAATTGTTTTTTCCACACCCCATGATAGGTGTGCGTCATATTTAGAAGGTGAAAACTTACAAATCATTTAGGCTTTTCTTTGTTGGTTTAAGGTAGGTGTTTCTATGTTGTGCCTTTATATTCTATGCCATGATATGTTTCATTATTTTAAAATGGATCTTTATCAAAGTTATGTATATTTATGTGTTCCATGAGGGATGGAAATTGATTGTAATTTTTTTTAACCCTTGGAATGGAATGGGTCCCATTAAAAGTGTTTTTATAAATTACTAAGTAGTTTTTAAACTATTATAATGGTTTTAAAAGCAGTGGTGATCGCCAGTTTGAGGTTTTAAAAGGGGAATTTCATGACAATTGAATTCCAAACAAAGTTTTTGAAGTGTTTAATATGTTTATAGCATTTTGAACAAGTTGTTTTACTTGAATGGGGTGTACTAACCCATATGGATCACTTAAAAAAACAATGTATATGTTTTGATTACCATATAGATATAAATTAAACATAAGTATAATACAATGCACTGATAAAATATCACATTTAAATTGAAAACACACACTTCGATTCATATTGCACATATTGTGTGTTAGATTCATGTGCAGATGATTTCTACACATCAAAAATGATTTATGAATTATTTTTCTGAAGTATCAAGAAAATTTAATCATTTTATCTTAATTTTAAATATTCAATACACGTTTTGAACTAAAATGTTACTTTTAAACTGAAAACACACACTTTGAGTAATACTGGGAACATCATTTGTAAGATTTATCTGTGGATGATTCATACCCATGAAAAATTAATTATGGATCATTATCCTAAACTATCAAGAAAATATGAGTTATTTTTATGGGTTTTGAGAATGTGAAGTGTGTTTTGTACTAAGATGTTGATTTTAATAAAAAACACACACTTTTAGTTATATCATCCGCAACGTGTTTTATATTGATATGAGACCAATTTATTTATGTAAAAAATAAATTCTTTATTATTTCTTAAAATTATTAATACAATCCACATGTGTTTTCTAGGTTTTCAATGAGTGATGTGTGTGTTGAACTAAAATGTTACATTTGAACCGAAAACATGCACTTTGAGTCATACATGTCACACAATGTGTCATATTTAAGTGTGGTTAATTCTATTATGTAAAAAATACTTATGGATTACCCTCCTATGTATTAAGAAATCATAGAGGGTTTTCCTAGTTTTTAACGAGTGATGTCTGTTTTGAACTAAAATATCACCTTTAAATAGAAAACATGCACATTGAGTTGTACTAGGTACACCATGTGTGAGATTGATGTGCACATGAATCCTACAAGTTAAAAATTATGTGTGGATCATTTTCATATTTTTATGACAATATGAGTGTTTTTTCTTATTTTTTGAGTATTTGGAGTGTGTTTTGTACTAAAATGTTGATTTTAAATAAAAAAATACACTTTTAGCCATACCGAACACATCATGTGTTAGATTAACATGGAGATGATTCATATACATAAAAAATGGAATTTTTTTTTAAAAAAAAATTATCTAGAAAATCATAGTGATTTTTTAAGTTTTCAATCTATGATACATGTTTTAAACTAAAATGTTTCTTTTATATTGAAATCATTCACTTTGAGATATTATAGGAACATTGTGTATCATATTGATGTGATAATAATTCCTACATATCATAAATAAAATACGGATTGTTTTCCTAAAGTATTAAGACAATCCAAGAATTTTTTCTCAGTTTTGGGTATGGGAAGCATGTTGTGCTTTAAAATTAAAATTAAAATTTAAATCATTTACTTTCAATCATATCAGTCACACCATGTGTCAGATTCATGTGTGGTCGATTTCTATATTTTGTAATTACTTATGGATTATTTTACTAAATTATCAGGATAATATGATAATGTTTTCATGGTTTTCATTTAGTAACATATTTTTAAGTAAAATGTTGCTTTTAAATTGACAGAACAAACTTTGATTCATACTAAGAACAACATGTTTTAGATTGATATGTGATTTATTCCAATACATAAAAAATGACTTATGTATTATTTTCCAAAATTATCAAGACAATAATAGTGTGTTTAATATATGTTTAGTCAATGACCCATGTTTTGAGCTAAAATATCACTTACAAACTAAAAACACATACATTGAGTTATATCAAGAACATCGTGTTTTGGATTGAAACATGTCTAATTCATAAATTTTATAAATGACTTATAGACCATTTTATAAATTTATAAAGTCAAGTCAAGTGTTTTTTCTCATTTTTTTGTATGTGGGGTTTGTTTTGTACTAAAATGTCACTTTTAAACTAAAAAACACCCATCAAGTCAAATCGATCACATCGTGTGTTAGATTCATGTGAGGTTGATTCAAACAAATAAAAAATGATTTATGTATTTTTTTACCAATATTATTAATGAAATCATAGTGTGTTTAATCAATTTTGAGTATGTGATAAATATTATGAACTAAAATGTTACTTTTAAACTAAAAACATGAATTTTGAGTCATGTCGAGCATACCGTGTGTCAAATAGATGTGTTGAAACACCCTGATATTTTAAAATAAGAACTTTTTTCTGATAGCATGTGTGAAATGAAACATCAATCTTAGAATAAAATATAACACCTAAGACTTTACAAAATATTTATTTTAAAATAAATTCAATCTCTTCGATAGCTTGCAGAACATGAAATTCTAAGTAAAAATGAGCCATAATATAATAGAATGTTATAACCTATTCATTAAGTTGGAAGGTATTGGTAGTAATAAATAAATTATGAATTTTTTATCTATTTATTTGAAATAAAATAAGAATCATTTAAAATAAAAAGAAATGTTTTCTGAAAAATTGTATTTTTCTAAAAGATGGTTTAGTTTCACTTTTCGCACATAATTTCAAATTAATTATTAACACATTAATAAAATTTATTTGAAAAAATAAAAATCATTTTTAAATTATAATATCAAAATTATCTTAGGGTGTATTTTTGGTATTTTTCTAAAATGTTTCATCTTTTGATGAATAGTGAAATATACTGAATTTTAATTGAAAATTACCTTTTCATTTAAATTATTTATAAAGATAAATTCTATTTTAATTTTTTTAAAGTAAAATTTGTAAAATTATATACATTAATCCAATTCAAGTAATTGGAATAATTTTCATATTGAATTTTGATGTAAAAACGTTATAAACTTTTGAACATTTTCTCATTAAAAACCTACTTTCTCATTGCTCATACGGAATTAATTTTAAATTAATTTTTTTATACTACCATGAATGAAATTTTGAAAAATAGATTCCAAATTTAGAATCGGTATAATTTATTTTTTATAATAAGGTCAACATAATTTTTTACCAAAATAAATAGTGAAAACAATAGAAATTAATTACCACGATTAAGATAAAAATGGATTTATCAGGGGTTAAACAATGAAGATAAGGGTTAAAATGACCTAAAATGTTTTCCAAAACTGATTTTATGGATATATTTAGACACTTATCACTTTATTCTTGATATTTATGATTTTTGGTGACACTTTTCCATGAAATTGACCTATATAATAAGTTATGTAATGAAAAAGAAAAAAAGAACCTTCCTTGATTTTAATATCAATAAAGCTTTGGGATAGGGGAAAAATAGAATATGTTCTATTATAAATACTATTTTTAAAAATAAATTGTTTTTTATCATTATAATTTATTTTTAATTGTTAGGGTTGAAATAATTACTTTGAATGCTTAAGAAACCCAAACTTAGTAATTATTTAGTTAATTGAAAAATAAAATAAATGATACTAAAAATATTAAACGTAAAGTAAATTGGATCAATTTTTGTGTAATATTAATTTTTATATAAATATATCATGTTATAATTGTTTTAAAATAATATAATATAATTCCATCATTGTATTTAAATTTTTTAAATTGAAATTAAATGAATAATGTCAAAATTGACATTCATGTTATTTTATAAAAAAGATATTTTATTAAATGATTTAAAATTACAAAAAATAATATATTCTACAAAGTTATTTTTAAATGTTAAAAAATAGAAAATGTGGTTCTTTAATGGACTAATTTTTCTTTTATAGTGACTATATTTACCCCTAAATCATAAACACTCTATTAGCACTTTTAAGGGAAAAATGATGTTTTTGTACGCTATATGTTCTTGTGTTAAAATTAATTTTCAAAAAATATATTTTTTTATTTTATTAATTGGATTTAATATTTATAATCATTAATTTAATATTATATAATAATGATCCTTTTATTTTAATCTTAGAGGATAAATTACCTAGGATAAAGAGACTAGTTGTCATAGTGAAAACCCAAAATGGTAAAAGTATGGAAACTTCATGTTAAGGAACAACATGTTTAAAACATGTGTTTTTTGTGTGTTGGAGGTTTTTGTCAACAATATAATCCCTTAAAACTTTTAATTATCAATTTTTGAGCCACTTGGGGTGAGAGTTACCTCCCATTGTTGAATACTTTTGGGTATTTACAAAAATGTCACTCCTCCTCAATTATTAAAGGGCACTCACTGCCCTCACTTATTCACACCTATAAAGCCATTTGGATATACCAAAACCTTCCAAAATAACTTAAAAATTCAACCATATCATATTATAATCTTATTTTGGTAAAAAATCTAGACTTGTAATGCTATGGTGCAAACCTAATAAGAATACCCAAAGAAGAGGTAATGTTCTTCAACAAGAACTTTCATTTTATTTCTTCCTCCACCACCTTAAATTATTATTAAAACATTATGATATAATAAAATCATTATATTCCATATAAATAGATATTTTTATGTTAATTTAATTACCTATAACAATCCCCAATTCCAGAAAATTGGTTACGAAATCATTATTTGCGTGTACGGTGGACTATTGCCTCATGAACTGATGCCATTCATTTTTTCCATTACGACCTCTCATGACTAGGTATGATGATGGAAATAAATTATATATATGATATTTATAACATAATAATACCTCTTTATTAATTATATCATATATAAAATTTTAAAATTCCATTCTTTAGGGGATACTGACTGAAACTTAATTTTTTTATTATATCAAAGACCCCCTTTTAAGGGAAAAAGGGGAACCCAACATGACTTCAAAGACATAGGACGTAAAACTGCACCCCAAAGGATCAAAATACATAAAAAAAATCAAATCAACAAGAGAATCCCCTCCCCAGCATAAAACAATCACTCCAGCTCCCACCTTCTCATCACTATTTGGCTAGCTGTCCCGTGTAGTGATGCATGAGCCTGGTACCGATGGAAAAAGCCACACCCTCTCAAACGTCTGGTTCCAAATAGAAATGATCAAATGAAAACTCTCACTCTAAACCTCATCTGGAGAATCCCCTGAAGCAGAAATGGAAGCATAGACCCTGAACCTCTGACCACACAACATAACATACCACCCAAATAGAACCAACCAGATTCACACAACATATTAACCGTAAGAAGACCAATCACAGCCAAAGGCAGATCCAATCAAATGAGACAACAAAGGAAAAAACCCATCACCACAATACCAGTCGAAAATCCTCCATCGATGAAAAATTATCCATCATCCCGATTGTCGGGTGAAGCCCGAGACCCCTGTTGCCTCCATGAGACTCGATATAGGGTACCCCGACGACGATGACGCCCCAAATTCCAAACTGAAAACATCAAAAACTCAAAATATCACCTTGAGCTGTGAATACTACCAAATGTCACAGAAGATGAATCAAAAACCCATCACCACCATCTAACCTCGCACAAAGACCACAGTGGACCACCCCACGCACTCCTCGCCAACAAAGAATGAAGCCGCACCCTCAGACCATAGATCCCGACTGCAATAGCATCACCGTACCGCCGAAGAGAGCCCTAGCCATAGAAGGGGGAAGGACGGGAATCGGGCAAGAAAACGGTAAGAAGATTCAAACGGCTGAGCCTGAGGACGTCGACGCAACAAGGATGCCGAGCAGAAGCGCTAAGAGAAGAAGCTGTAGTCGAAACGCGGTGGAGTAAGAAGGGCGGCGACGGGGGAAAACCTAGCGGTGCGCCGCCCCTTATGGGCCCATCTCCCCTGTAGGGGATACGATA
The DNA here is from genome assembly GCA_963277665.1 of Viscum album. Taxonomy (NCBI): domain Eukaryota; kingdom Viridiplantae; phylum Streptophyta; class Magnoliopsida; order Santalales; family Viscaceae; genus Viscum; species Viscum album. The sequence goes on along the minus strand of OY728134.1, from coordinate 541,427,811 downwards.
ATATCTCTTGGGTTTACGGTGGACTACCACCTCACAAAGAGATGTGATTTGTTTTTCACTAACAGTTCACATGGAAGGAAATACATATAATTTTAATTAATATATATTATATTCATAAAATAAATATTATATTCATAAAATATTTATCATTATGAAAAATTTATTATTTTTTTTTATTTTTTTACACTTAATGATGATAACATCGTACATGCACATGGAGACTATCTTTTTCATGAAGCAATGAGACTCTATTTTCATCACTACACCACATGGGTGATATATATATATATCTCTCTATGTGTGTGTGTGTATGTGTTTGTGTGTGTGTATTTAAATAAAAAAATATGGTATTTATCATTTCATGATCATTTTGGAAATATTAATATTAAATTCCCCTCCCAATAGTGATATTTCAAAAATGGAAACGTTACTCATGCGTACGTATGACCAAACATATCCATGATCATAACATACTTCATTTATCAAAAAAATATTTCATGATTGGTATTAAAAGTATAATTTATTTATAAAAAATATTATAATTATTTCATTATTATTATTATTGATATGATAGAACTATATAATATGCGCAATATCAAGAACTTTTATGATGAAAGATGCATGAGAAAACAAGGCAATTGACACCTGAAACAGTGAAAATAATGAATGATTACTAATATAAGGGTGATAAGATGTTACAAAGGATATTATATGATATTATAAATATTAATATTATTCTTTTATAAGATAATGACATTTTTAAAATAACTATACATGAGTTTAAATCATGTTCAACCAAAAAGAATCTTAATTACGAGATTTCTTCTCAATTTACATTCCATTGAGGATTATTTATTATTATGAACCAATTCACTTTTATGTGGTGTATATAATACCCCTTGGACATGTGATATCATGATTAAATCATACTTCATGTTATTTTAAGTTCACTTTTAATCATTTAATCTAATGGTATTTAACTTGAAATTTACCAAGTGTCAACAGTTATTGTACAATCTCACTTTCTTTTGTAGTTGTTAACTTTCTCTTGAAACAACCACTTTCTTGTAATAATTTTTCATTAGACATAACATTTATATTAAATATACATATTATTTAATGATGGATATTATTATTTATTAAACATTATATAATTTTTTAATATGGTGTTTACTTTGAAAGATATTTCATCAACTAGGGAAATATTGATAAATCTGTATCCTTTAATCAATACAGATATTTGATGATAAGAAACATTGATTCATGAATTAAATAAATTATTTGATATATAAATAATTATTTGGACATGTAGACAAGGGTGGGGATCAGTTATACGTATAACCTTGATGCGTCAATAGGTATAATGAGACAAATCAGTAAGCTAGCATGAAATCAGTTGTCCAAACCATATGAGTTTGTACCTAGTAGTTTAAACTGTATTCAAGATAGATATTTATGTTATAGTTATCATGTTCTTGAGACATTATTCCAAATCATTAAGAATTTCCTTCATTGATAATTCAGTTATTATTATTATCTTTGAGAGTTTCTCTATGATATTATCTATGGATGCATTTCATTCTCATTTTATTGATTAAATGGCATGTGATTTTAGTTATTTACCTTACCATATTGATTATGAATTACCTTATCATGAAAATCATGTTATTTAAATGGAATTTGTGTTCATTTATTTAACTTTCCCTATAGATTATTCTTATTGATTCATTGTAGATTCCACTATACTTAACCCTTACTGAGTATTTGAGCTCACCATTATTTTTTTTCCCTTCCTAGGAATTCATGAAGTTTACTATGATTTATATGAATAGATTTTTGAGAGGGAATTATGTTATTCTATAAAAAAATATTTTGTAATTTTTTTATTCAAATTTAATGTAATATTAAAGTATATATCAAGTTTACCAAGACTACTAAACTATTTGGTCTTTCAGGATGCGATTCCTTATATCTTATTCCAATGTAATAAAGCAAACACCAACTATGGGTTATTGGGGTTTGGGTCTCTATAGTTGGTACCATAAGAAGTTTAATAGAAACCTTGAGAACTAGATTTAGGAAAATGTAGATTATGAATCATAAACCTATGATAGACTTTGAGGATAAGTATAAAAGATCAGTTTTGACATGGTAGATACTATGTGGTTTTTTCTACAAATGAAAACCATTATGGATACTATTAGTGGGTATGGTTTTGACACAGATGTACCTAGAGGTAATAAATATAAAAAGGGATCATCAGGCTTGAACTGACCTTCACCTAATGCATGAAAATGGGCCTTACTATGCACCTTTTTTGACACTCTAAGGGGATATAATTAGGATGATTTTTATTTTCTTTTCAAACCATTATGAAGGATTTGAAATAGATATACCCCCAAAGAAGCCATGTTTATGAATATTAAATTAGATATGAATATTTTTTTTAATTTATATCAAATATTTCACTAGTTTTGGGATTATGAATTATGTTTCATAATGATAAGATCTAATCTAGTGTATTCCATCATTTAGAAATGGAACCTAGCATATGGGATGATAACCACATCAATTCACAAAATCTAATGAGTAAGAATGATCATTTGTTTGATAGTATTAAGCCAACATTTTAATGGTAACTAGTCTCCCAAACATTCTAATCATATGAGGACATAGTATAATGTGCTAAAAATAGAGAAGGAATTATCTATGTATTAAGGATTTGAAGGGAAAAAAGATAAGTAGAGGATGATAGATAAAAATATGGATAAATTAAATAAGGGAAAAAGGATTTTCCCACATGTTTTAATTACGGAAAAAACACCCTAGTGCTTTATTAAAAGGAATGGTATTTTTCTACAAGTATGGAGTGAAAGTTCACTTTGGTTGTGATTTCAAGGTAAAGATAAAGGATTCCAATGCACAATGCTTACACTATAAGGAGACATGGCACTATGTAAATCAATGTCTCTAGCATCAAAGAGATATACCTCAAAAGAAGCTAATGGATCATGTTTAGGCTTGTGCTATTACCATAGATGAAGAAGAATGATTAATGTGCATGTGTTTATATTCAATAATTATATAATTTGTGTATTTTATCAATGATATCATGGTAATAATAATTTGTAAATGTATAAGGATTGTACCACATTAATTTTTCATTAAGGATTTGAAATCATATGTTGAATAATACCAATGACCAAGAAAAATGATTCAATGGAAAGTTGAACTTCATGGAAAACACATGATTGAGGGAAATATAAGCCTTAATATATTGTTGATTTTGATATAATTATGTTGGGATAAAGAGATAATTGATATGGATAATGTAAATTGATTAGTATGAACTACTTTGGGGTTGATTAATGGTTTGTTGAAAAAGTTCTTTATGCTATCATTGATGGAGTTTATAACAATTTTAGATTTAACTAATATGTCTAATAATTTTTGTTTTAATTAATTAATAAGGAATAATACATGTTTTTATTAAGGTTTTATGGTGATAAAGGTATTCACATATTTGAGATGTGATATTAATAGCCACTTTATATTATCCAAGGAATATAATGTTGATTTAGAGACCTTCCTTCTAAATTTATTCAAACATATTTTGGAAGTGACTTAAGTTTAACTATTTATAGAACGAAATAAGTTTAACTTTCTATGTTATTGGATAAATTTCTCAAACCATTATGGTTTTAGTAAATACAAGAGGGATATCTTGTTATTATTTTATAGATATTATGATCTGTCAAAAGTTAATTTTAGTGATTCAGTAATAAAAAAAATCATTTTTGGATATTCATTTCTTAGAGTAAAATATGAATTTTAAATTGATTGAATCACTACCAAATGATAAAATTGTTTCTATGAAATAAAAATAAATTAAGTAGGTATATATCATTATATGTATAAAGAGTAAAATAAATCCTCAAATCTAGTAAAAGGATCATGAAAAAAATGTCATCCTATTATAATTATATTTTAGGATATCAATGAACATTTTCAAACCTCTATTATATGGATTTGTGGTCATTAACTTCCTCTTGACCATGTTCTATATCACTCTCCTTCAGTATTTGGGTGTTAATTTTCTCTTTTATGTCCACATTTTCATTTCCCACCTATGTTATCCTCTTTGGAAACCTAGTTATGTGATTTTCCAGATGAAGTTTGTACTTATGATTCTCTCTTATTAAGTATATTTTTTATTAACCCTTTTATGATGTGGTTTTTTCAATAATGGTATTTCCAAATGCCAAACCCTTGATTACCGAGATCAAGTTTGAATTACAAGGTCACAATTAATTTAATATAGGGAGAATGAAAAACCATGAGATTTTAAAATAAGAACATTGTCTTCAATATCATTCATGACACACAAAACCAAGCTTAGAAGAAAATATAACACTTGAGACTTTATGAAATATTTATTTTTAAATAAATATAATCTCTTTGATATCTTGCAGAACACACAACTTGAGTCAAAATGAACCATAATATAAAATAGCATTATAACTGAGCCATTAAAATGAATATTACTAACTAAAATATAAATATTATAGTTATATATTAATTATAAATAAAATAAAAATAAATTAAAAGAAAAAGAAATGTTTTTTGAAAAATTATATTATTTTCTAAAAAACGGTTTAGTCACGCTTTACGTACATACTTTAAAATTATTTTTTAAAAAAATTATAAAATTTAATATAAAAAATAAACATCATTTTTGAAATAAATATATCAAAATTGTCAAAGGGTGAATATTTGAGAATTTTTTAAATGTTGCATTTTTTGATGAATAGTGAAAATATCGAATTTCAATTTTAAACTGATTTTTTTGTTTAAATTATTTATAAGGTTAAATTATATTTTAAATTGTTTTTAAAGTAAAATTAGATAAATTATATATCTATTAATCAAATTTAGGTCATTAGAATCATTTTTATATATAATTTTGATATAATAACTTTGTAACATTTTAAACATTTTCTCTTTAAAAACCTACTTTCTCATCTCCTCTATGGGATTAATTTTAAATTAAACCTTTTAACTTATGTGAATGGAATTTATAAAAATGGATTCCATATATTTAATCATTACAATTTATATTTTCTAATAAGGTAAACTTAATTTTTGATCAAAATGAATAGTTAAAACAGTAAAAATTAATTACCACAGTTAAGGTAAAAATGGATTTTCTAGGTGTTAAACTAAGAAAATAAGGGTTAAACCGACCTATTAATTTTTATAACACCCATTTTATGGAAATAATTATCCCTTTATCACCTTAGGCTCAATTATTATGAGTTTTTGGGAAACGTTTCCGTGAAAGTGACCTATATAATAAGTTAAGTAATAAAAAAGACAAAAAAGGGAACCTTCCTTGCTTTTAATATCTATAATTCGTTGGGAGAGGGGAAAACTTATGTTAAATTATAATAATCTTTTAAAATATAAATTAATTTCTTTAACATGATAATTTATTTTTAAATTTTGTGGATGAAATAATTACTTTAAATTATTAAGAACCACCAACTTAGTAATTATTTAGTTAATCGAAAAATAAAATAAATGGTACTTAAAATATTAAAATTAAACCAAATTGAATGAATTAGTTGTTACATTAATTTTTTAGATAAATATAGCAAGTTATACAAGTGTGAAAATAATAGATTCTAATTCCATCTTTGTCTTGTTATGTGAATATTTTTTAGTGCACCTTGACATATCATTTTTTTTATTTTATTGTATTATTAATATAAAAAATAATGTATTTTAATTAATAATTATCAAATGTTATCTTTTTTTATATGAATAATAAAATAGTGTTTTTTGTTAAATTTTTTATTTTATTATTTTTTAGTTGTCTATGATTAATTTGAAATCAATAAATCAGCTCTATTTTAACTACTTTTTTTATTTATTACATTATTTTAGTTTAAAATATAATTTTTCATTTATAATTCTTTCATAATTTCAATTTTTCTATTTTTCAAAATAATAATTTTAGTTTTTCTATTTTTTGATTAATTATTTATTTAATTAATTAATCTTCATTTTTTAGTCAATATTTTTATTTTATTTTTTCATTTATTTCATTTAATTTGTTTTTCATGTATTTTTATTTCTATTTCTAGTAATTAATTTACTATAATATTTTTATTTATTATTTTTATTTATTTATTTATTTTTATTTTATAGTGGGAGCAACCGCCTATAGGAGCTACCACCAAGATGAGCCACTGCCAGCAGAAGGCACTGCCAAATGATTCACTATTGCACCCTAACTCATTGTTAGCTTCACCCACTATCTTCCACCCACAGCCATCTTCCAGATCAACTCATCTTCAGATTCACCTTCTTCCAATGTTCAACACTCACTTCCAGGACACCTTCCTCCACCCTGAATCACCGCCAATCCCTGATGGCATTACCCAAACCCACCATCAGTTTGACCTTAGACCAACCACACCTTCGGCCAACACTACCCTCCCCAACCTCATCCTCCACCAACCTCATCCTCTTCCATCATTTTCACCCTTTTAGATGCACTACAAAAATTTGGAGAAATCCATTGCTGCACCTCGAACTGAGACTGAGGGAGATCCATAAGAAGATGAAACTCAAAATTTCTAGATTCAAAGACCACAAATCAGAAGAAGGACAAAACTGAAACCCCAAAAATACTGAGCCACCACTTTGGCCTCCTGAAGAATAATCAGTTCACACTAAACCTCAAACAAATTTTGCACCATTCAGACATAGATCTAGAAATCACGAACCACCATGAGCCAAAAAAGAACCCCAAATCACACTGCCACCCACTGTTTGAACCTTATCTATGTTCCACAGAATAAATATTGACTCCTCAATTCAAATCCAACCACCACTGTTTTGAAACGCCGAGAACCTCATTCACATGATCCACACATCGCTTCACGTCCATTGGTCGAGCCCCATCTTTCGAAGATGCACCTCCCCATCATTAAATTCATACCACCAACCACTAGATAAGAGCTCTAGGCCACTGTTGGAAGACTGTCACCACCATAACATAGCTCCCCTATGAAGACAACAACCCCTCCCTCTCACACGGTAGGGATATTAATAGAAAAAATTAAAAAAAACAAAAAAACAAAAAAACAAAAACAAAAACAATATATATATAATAACATATATTTCTAATGATAATAGTAATAACAGTTTTTGAAAATGTTTTCATAATTATACTTATATTTCATACTAGTATAACATTTATAAAAATAATAAATAATAATAAATATAAACATATGTATATATATATTATAATAATAAGTACATATTTATATAAATATATTTAAAACTAATATAATTAAGTAATATATATATTTATTTAAAAATGATTAGATGTTATTATTTCAAATTAATTTAGTGTCTCATTCCCTTCTGGTTTTGTGGCGTAGTTGGGAGCTGATTGTGGGCGGAAGGAGGAGTTGATTGTGGGGGAAATGATCATAAAAGGTGATCATGGAAAAATTCAAGGGGATACACATGCTGTTTCAATAGTATGACTGCAATCATTGGGAGTTTGCTGAAGGCTAGTGGCGCACACCTCAAGGGACACCACATGGATTTTATGCCTGTTAGGATGTCATTAATTTTCACTATTTTTCATTTTATGAAGAATAATCAATTCAATCAAAACCTTAAATCAGATCCACACCATTCAGATACAGATATTGAAATCATGAATCATCACAAGTCGGTGAAGAACCCCAAATCATGCTTCCACCCGTCAATTGAAGTTGATATGTGTTCCACTGAATAAATCTTGACATCACACTTCAAATCTAATCACCACTGATTTAAAACACAAAGAACCTCAGTTGCCTAAGATGAACCCAACCACACCTCACCTCGTACTTCCATCTATTGGTTGAGCCCCATCTTATGAAGTCTCACCTCCCCGCCACTGTAACCGTACTATCAGCCACCAGAGAAGAGCTCAAGGTGACCATTGTAAGACTATCACCACTAGAATCAAGCTCCCCTGAAAAGACAACACCCCACCCCCTCACGCGACAGGGATAACAAGAGAAAAAAAATAAAATGAAAAAGTTTATAATAATAAAAATAATATAAAGGAAAAATAATATATATATATATATATATATATTTAATGATAATAGTAATAATAGTTTTTGTAAATGTTTTTATAATTATAGTTATATTTCATACTAGTATAATATTTTTAATAATAATATTATTATTTTTAATATTTTTATATAAATAATATATATATATATATATATTATAATAATAAGTATATATTTATGTAAATATATATAATACTAATATAATTAGGTAATATATATATTTATTAAAAAATGACCGAACATTATTATTTCAAATCGTTTCAGTGTTTCACTCCCTTCTATTTTTATGGAAGATTTGGGAGCTGTTCATGGGTAGAAGGTGAATTTGATTATGGGGTATTGATCATAGAAGGTGATAGTGTGAAAATTCATGGGGATACAAAGGTCATTTCAAGAGGCCAACTACATTCACTGGGAGTTCACCGAAGGCTGGTGATATGTGCATCAAGGGACACCATGTGGATTTTATTCTTGTTAGTATGTTACTATTTTTCATGGTTTTTCATTTTCTAAATAAGAGGATCACACCTACTCTCTTTTTCTGTAACCCCAGATATAGGAGTCTTCAAGAATCTTGAAAATGGGAAACCTCTCTCCCTTCCTTCTTCTTGAATTTTTTTTCTTTGTTTTCCTTATTTTTGTTCTTTGTAATTACAATTGTGGTTTCTTTTAATATTTGAAAATATAATTATGAGTTTGAATTATGATCGTATTTTTTTTCTCCTTCATCTAGTGTTGTGATATCGATTCTCCAGAAATGGGGAACTAATTTTCAAGGATATATTTGGGAAGTGAATATTGATGATTTCTAGAGATACACACTTCATGACAATCATCACCTATTCATCAATTTAAGGAGGTTATGAAGGTGAATTAAGGTGTGCAAGAGTGCATTCTTGCACTAAATTGATTTTTTTATTTTCCCTTTGATCCCTTTCCCCTTCTTCATTTAATTTGCTCAATCGAGTGGTTAGGTGAGGTTGTATGATTTTTGATCCTTGTACATTCAATTAATTTATTAATAAATTCATGGCTAGAATGATTTGATTCGAAGATTTATTCACTTTTTGAGAGTGATCGTGTATTGGAAGCAGTTCTATGCATGAATGATCAATGTTTTCAATGAGAGAGGTGTGTGCATCTAGCCATCTACCATGCATTGAGTGAGGATGAGATTTATTTATTAAGTTCTTCAGTAGATTTATAATAGGGAGTTAAGGGTGGATTGACCTAGATCTAGACTTATTCTTGATAACTTTTCTTGTTATTCCTATTATTCTATTTCCTATGTTTCTTATTCTTTCACTGTTTCACCACTACCACTATGGTTTTCAATGTTGATTTTTATTTTTCACTTTAGATGCTTTCAAAATATAAAAACACAAAAATATATTCTCAAAGAACACTAGGTCACTTGCCACTAATTCCTTGGGATATACTATAAGGTTAACCATTGTTCTATATATTGTGTTTTATAAATGTATCTTTGAAACTACTCACGACAATAATGATATCAAATTTTGGAACCATTTTTGGGGAAGCAATGTTTTCCTAAGTGGGTTTTCCAATTTTTATATTATTTAAAAAAAATTAATAAAAACACAATAGTGATGAACTCTATTGATTCTGATACATTATCACTATTTGATCTAGTTCAAAAACATGAGAAGGTTTCTACTACATTTCATTGTTGGTTGTAAGGACGACAACATAGAGAGATAACTAATTATGAAACAAATTATTCTCAAGAAATCATGAAAATGATACATAAAGATATATATTAGATAAAATAAAACCAAGATGATAAGGTAGTACTCTAACAACCCACTAAATTTTCACATCCTAGAAAGCAAATGAGAAGGCATGAGAAAAAAAATAGAAGAAAGAAGAAGTTGGAGATATATATTTTTGATCTGGATATTCCCCTAGAGTCAAGGATGGAAATTTTAGAATCACCTTTTGGAGATTTTTTCAAGAGATGGTAGGAGATGGAACATGAAAAAAATCTTGATACTGGACACTTATTTGATGATAATTATTTCACTATTTTCATATTAATGAATTTGATTACATTGACTTGTCTAATGATTTTTCAATGATTCAACAGGTGGAGGTAGAAAAATACATAATTTCATTTCCTTGGAAGATTTATAAAATGAGGTGATGTATTTTGAATAGAGGCTAGAGGAGTTTGACTACCTCACTCCTACCCCAGACCTTCTCCCAGGACCACTATTCAATGAGGAAGAGGAATAAACTATAATAATTCAGAGATTCAACAATTTTAAGGAAGAAGTTGTATTTTTTTGAATTTGATTATATTGAATCTTTTAAAGACCCTGAAATTTCAAGGAATTTTTTTTCTTAATTTCTTTGGGATTTTATAAGAATGTAGTTTCTGACAGCACCTGATTCCGAGACCTGGTGTGCCCGGAATCAACTTCCGAAGTTTAGCTTGGGTATGTTCAGTGAACGAACGAGAAGGTTTTTATAACTTTTGAACCGGTGCTCGGAATCGAAATCCAAGGGAACCTATGGAACTCCAACGCCGATAATTTCTTAAGAGTACTTTTACTGTAGATGCGTTTGCACGAGAGAAGGAGTTTAATTTTGTGGATTGATTAAGAGGTGAATAAAATTGTGGGATAATTTTATTATTATATCTTAAGTGGTTATAACCTCTACATGGGGAAGTTAGGGTGAGACCCACCAACAACCTAACTACTCATGTGAGGATAAATGTGGGGTGGGGCCCACATGAGCCCCAACCCTTCACATTTCCATAACTCTCATAAACCCACCTCTTTAATTTTGTAAGTCATTTTTTTTAAATTGAGTAACCTTCCTTTCCCTCTCTCTCTCCTCTCATTAATGAGTTAAGCGTCCTAATTAATTGATTATTTTGAATTAATTTGAAAGGCATGTTTCTTTTTTATAATATTGGGGAGCCTAATGTTTTATTTTCTTGGAAAATATTGGTTGGGAGACTTTGGGAGAATTAGGAAGAATGATTTTCTCTCATCGACGAACGCTGACTCCACCGAAGATCGATGACGTGTTTACCTTCTTCCTTCATCCGAAGCAAGAGCGTGAGGTAACGCCCATGAGGAACGCCAATTTTCTTTCTCTTCCTTCATGTCAAGGGAGAAGACGCTGCCCGCGTAGAACATCGTCAACGTCTTTCCTTCCAACGTTGAAGAAGCGATGCTACGAACGACGAATGACATGAGGTAGGGTTTTTAATTAAGTATGATTTTATTTCCTTGATTCATTCATTCGAAAAACAAAGAACATGGATCAACTTATTATCAAGTTGATCCGTGAATGGTTTCCTTGCGGTTTGGGAATAAATTGTTGCGGGAAGTTGTAGGGGTGTGTTTTGATTGAGCAACGTTGGTTTACCTTCCATGATTGTTGTTTCTCATAAAACCACTTGATATCGGACTAATGCAGAAGGAACCAGACCAAACTAACACGGTCTGATTCTCCCACCGTTCTTGTTGTTTTATGGTGTTCTCCTATCATTATTTGAGCAGTGAATAAAGTCATGTTTTCGTAGCCTATCGGAGACCCGAAAACTTCGAAAAAGGCCTCAGAGCATCAGGGCGACCTAGAAGCGGAAGTTTCGTATCAAATGGATCATCGGAACGAAGAACAGACACCTTGGGGGGCGTGCTGGCCAGAGGTGTCATTTCTGGAAAATTCCAGAATACACGGCGTGTACTTCATAATCACACGCCGTGTAGTAAAAGTGTATTGTGGCTTCCATTTCAGACGTTAGAAAAGTAGTACATGGCGTGTGACTCTAGACACACAGCATGTACTCTCCACACTTTTTGACAGAGGAGACTTCGATGGACATGGCGTGTATTCAGGGAAAATACATGGACACGGATAGAAATACACGGCCAAGAAACATGACATGTAGTCTCTTCATAGTAAGGTAGAGGCGGCTTCGCGAGGCTCGGCGTGTAATCTGGGAGATACACGGACACGACCAGAACCACACGGCCAAGAGGCATGGCTTGTACTACCTTCACCATGGCGGAAGCGGCTTCGTGATGACTCGACGTGTATTCCAGAAATACACAGACACGGGGTGGAGTACACGGGAATGTACTCCACCACACGGCCAGGCATGGCTAGCACACATGGAACCGACCCTAGAGGTTTGGACATGGCATGTATTCCAGAAATACACGGACACGGGGTGGAGTACACATGCATGTACTCCACCACACGGCCAGGCATGGCCAACGCACATGGAACCGACCCTAGAGGTTTGGACATGGCGTGTATCCATACTACACGCCATGTACTTACTTATCTACATGACCAGCCCTGCGACATGGGCCATATCACACGGGCAGTACCCGATGTCTGATGACACGGTGTGTATCGCTTACCTACACGTCGTGTACTTTAGGGAAATGGATTGGTTATAACTTGAGCTCCGGATGTCTAATTGATGCGCCGTCAACTTTGTTGGATTCCTCTTGATGAGTCGGAACTTTTGGCATACTTCACCTGAGGTTTGTATGCAGTTGGATAGTGTCCGAGTTGGATTGCACACGAATCCAACCGGGCCCCTGGAATGGAAAAGCTGACAACTTTCAGACCGGACGTCCGTTTGACGAACCGTCAACGACATTGGTGATCTTGTTGAGAAACGGTCCCTATGAGTATACCCTATGAGAGTTTGGGGTACAGTTGAGATACAGCCGGGTTGGTTCGCACAAGAAACCAACCGGGCCCCTAGGATGAAAAGGCTAATAACTCAGAGGTCGGGCGTCCGATTGACGCACCGTCTGTTGCGTTGAGACCCCTATGACAAGGCGGTCCTTTGAGATACTTCGTCATGAGACTTTTCAATACTTGGAGAATTGACCTGTATCTTGTGGAGAAGACCCTCCTGGAGACGAGCGTACGGAGTACGAAGACCGTGTAGTCGGTTGAGACCTGACGACTGCTTGACCGACTCGACTTGGGGTGAGTCGATTAGCCCAGTGGACGAAGCACTACTTTGTTTGGGTGGAGACCCATGGAGGACGGAGAACTACTGTGTGACAGTGCAGACCCATGGTACTCATCCGGAGAGTACCTCTACAGGCTATCAGGGGGTGTGCACTACTTTTTTTGGGTGTCATACCCCGGCGGGAAGCACTACTATGTTTGGGTGGATGACCCGCAGTACTCGACAGGAGGAGTACCTCTGTAGTCTTAGGATAGTGAGTAGTACCTCAGAGTTGTGACAGGACCACTGTACACTCCAGAGACGGGGCTCTTCAGCAGTTACGGTTTCGATAATGAAAAATCCTGGTTTGAGCTGAGTCTATGACCTTTGTGTTTACCTCATGATTGAGATGGGTAACTTGATAACTTAGGTATATGTATGGGCATATACCTAGGTAGTGGTTATCCATTGATTTCATAATCTTTGTGTTTCCTCATGATTGATATGGGTTACTTGATAACTTAGGTATAAGTATGGGCTTATACCTAAGAAGGGTTATCTGTTGTGATTCTGATTTGTGGTTATCCTTGTTGGATTTAGAGAGACCTTGAGGGTCTCGGGGTCCCTAATGAGTATCGTTATACTCACCCCTGCACGGTCTATGCCTGCACCTCATTGTGTTGGTTGCAGACGACGGGCAGTGCTGACGAAGGCCGAGTGTTCGAAGACTGGACGGTACCCGGAGGTGGACCTCACGATGAGTCAGTATCCAGAGTTGGACTTCACGGTGAGACAATACTCGGAGGAGGTTGACGGGAAAGTGTGTTGTGGAGGCTATCTGTACCTACCCTCCAGGTAGGATCCGTGGTGGATGATCCAGGAGCTGCGCTATCTGTACCTACCCTTCAGGTAGGATCTGAGGAGGACGACCCAGAAGCTGCTTCCTTTCTTCCAGCTATTGTAATTTTGTTCATTTGTAGCTGTAATTTTGATTGGGTTTGTATTCTAGCCCATTTAGTTTTTTTCACTTCCTTTTGTACTTAGTGTATTACTTCTGCTTGTACTCTGTGGTGTTTTTTTACTTTTATAAAGGCAATGCCTTCCCAGTTATCGGGAATTACGCCTTTGGTGCTAGTCGCCAGCCCCTGACTTATGGAAGGTGGGCTTGGGGTAGTCACAGCACGTGCCCCGAGGATGGGTCGTGAAAAATTGGTATCAGAGGAGTTCAGTTCTACCGCAGAACTAAGGACTCTGATATTTTTTATATGAGAAGCAATAGTGTTAAGGGTACTGAGTGTGGTCTTCAGTTCAGGGAGTCCAGTGTTGGTGCGGCGGCCGACGTATCCGTACACCAGGACCCAGACTTCTGATTTCCGACTTTGTGCATGAAAACACTGATTGTGTGTGTGTTTCCAAAAGTTTTAAAGTCAGCTCAAACTAGGTCAGCTCACCAGGTATAAATCATTTACCGTGTCGCATCTGTTTAGGATGTCTCCACGCAGACAGTCAGTTGTAGTTTCCGAGAGAGTACTCTATGACGACCAACCGAGCAGTGAGGCTCCGGTGCGGGGCCCTTTGTCTATGTTGGCACCCATGGGTGGTGTACCAGCAGCACCACCACCTGTTGGGTAGCAGATGCCACCAGCCATACTAGCGAACTGTGCACGCTGGAAGAGCGCGTTGCACGAGTTCCAATAGCAGTGGCCTCCGTGGTTACGAGGTGAGGCAGATTCCCAAATAGTAGAGGACTGGCTGGAGGCATTGATAGAGTTTTCCGCCTAGCTGAGACATTAGTAGAGTGGATGGTGGACTTGGCTTCTAGATTTTCCTGTGAGTGACCATGAGGATGATCCACATAGCGATGAGGGTTCGGTACGTGGACCGATGCCTGAGGTAGTGCCTTCAGGTAGTGTGTCAGCTATACATCACTACCTGTTGGTCAGAATTTACAACTGGTAGTACCTGTAGGTGAAACATGTAGGCTTACTGCCTTAAATGTGTTCCAATATCAGATACACTCAATTTTCGAGGCGAGCCTGACTCACAGGCGGCTGAGGAATGGCTTGAGGAAGTGGCTGAGAGTTTTCTAGAGCTTTTACAGCTTCGACAGGACGATGTGTCAGTAGCTGAGAATTCATCAAGGCATACCGAACATTCCAGGTACTCTACGAATACGATTCGATCAGTGCTATAGAGCTCGGACCTCTAAGCATGGTGTGTTTAAGGATATTCGAGCCATCAATTTTTCCTCTATACATTCCTACTCACGTTAGGGTTCTAGAGAGAACCTTGAGGTTGAATGTTCTTTGGCCGACCGAATACAGCTAGAGAATGTTAGAAGTTGGAACGCAGTGAGCTGGTGCCAGTCTCAGATACTTGGGCATGTGAATGTTTCAAGAAGAGGAAATGTTAAGGACAGATGAGTCTGAGAAGCAGCAGACGTGGAGGCAGAGCTAGGAGAGCAGCATGAGGTGGTGTACATCTTAACATGTTACACTCACCCGCCTTTGTAGTCCCCGCTAGGCTCAGGGAGATGGAGGGCAGGGGAAGAGAGTAGCTGCATGCGGTCAAGGAGTGTGACCCAATGACTCTAAGAATGATTCAAGGGATAGTCTGTGTCTATTACTAGCTACTGTAAAATCAAACTTTGATATGAATCATTCCTTCCTACCATGAATCTTGTCCCAGACCTAGAGTTTCCGGTAAGCCGTAGACTTGACCCTCACGTTTGGAGATACCTTGGAAGGAGACTCGATAATCACACTTACGCCGACAGTGTGATCTGACCCACGAGGCGAGAGTTTCGATTGGAATCTCTTGGTGGCAGCGTCGAGGCCTTACGACGTTGGTCTGAGTATGGATTGGATCCACAGTTCATACACAAATTGATGTTATTAGGCAAACGTCTGGAAGGGTTTTACTTGGTCGGCGAAAAAGGAAACCCCAGGCAGCACAGGATTAACTCTTTCATAGGAAGGTGTATCCAATCACTCTTGAAACGGACAACTTCACCCACGTGACAGCAGGAGTTTTGAGTTTTAGTTCTAATCAGGAGCGGACTAGTTCCAGGCATAGAGGCCTTTGATCTTTGTGCTACCAGCTTCCTTTTGGTTGATGTTATTGTATGTGGTTGTTGTGTGTCTTGTACTACGAGCTACAGTAATAAAAGACACTTATCTTTGTGACATTTACTTACCTGCCCTTTTTGGTTTGATTGATACTAAGAGGTTCTGGTTAAAAACTATTGACTTGACCCTCACTTTTGAGATTCTTAATGGAGGAGACCCAGTGACCACACGCTGATGCCGACAGTGTGACTCAACCCTTGGAGGCAAGAGTAACAGTTCGATCACTTGGTAGTAGTGTCGAGGCCTTAAAATGTCATCCATGGCATGGATTATTGGCATTCATGATAGGATTGACTGTTTTAGGCAAAGAAAATGGTTCATCCAGGGGATGAGACCAGATTTCTCTTATCGGAAAAGAAGAAATCTTAGCAGCTCTTGTGGGACTAGAGATGGTCCAGGTGACGACAGAGATAGTCCAGGCCACGATAGAGAAGTTCCAGGTCATCCAGGAGCGGATGAGGACAGCTCCGAGCCAACAGAAGTCTTATGTTGGCAGGAGACAGAACCACTGTATTTGAGGATAGCGACCACGTTTTCTTACAGGTCTCACCTCGATGAGGTTTATGGAGATGTGGACGAGGCGGCAAGTAATCTCTGAGGTTCAGTGGACCTTTTCAGGTCCTCAGTAGGGTAGGCGAGGTGGTTTACCGCTTGACCCATCCACCTCAGTTGCACCGGGTGCACGACGACTTCCACGTATCTCAACTGAGGAGATACGTGCTTGACCCAACGCATGTCATCGACCATGGGGAAATGGACTTTGGCGATGGGGTGACTTTTTTAGGGTTCTAGTAGAGGTTTAGGATCGACAGGAGTGGGTCCTACAAGGATGGTCGATTCCTCTTGTGCACTTTCGTTGACATCACGGGAACCTCCAAGTGGGAACATGGGAGCGGGAGGCTCAAATGCATGCTCAGTACCACTTTTGTATCCCTAGTTTATGTTAAAGCTTTACGGGGATGTAAAGATCTGAGGTGGGAGTAATGTAAAGACCCGGAAATTTCAAGGAATTTTTTTTCTTAATTTCTTTGGGATTTTACAAGAATGCAGTTTCTGACGACACCTGATTCCGAGACACAGTGTGCCCGGAATCAACTTCTGAAGTTTAGCTCGGGTACGTTCAGTGAACAAACGAGCGGGTTTTTATAACTTTTGAACTAATGCTCGGAATTGAAATCTGAGGGCACCGATGGAACCGCAACGCTGGTAATTGCTTAAGAGGACTTTTACTGTAGATGTGTTTTCATGAGAGAAGGAGTTTAATTTTGTGGATTGATTAAGAGGTGAATAAAATTGTGGGACAATTTTATTATTATATCTTAAGTGGTTATAACCTCTACATGGGGAAGTTAGGGTGAGACCCACCAACAAACTAACTAATCATGTGAGGATAAATGTGGGGTGGGGCCCACATGATCCCCAAACCTTCACATTTCCATAACTCTCATAAACCCCCCTCTTTAATTTTGTAACTCATTTTTTTTTAAATTGAGTAACCTTCCTTTCTCTCTCTCTCTCCTCTCATTAATGAGTTAAGCTTCCTAATTAATTGATTCTTTTGAATTAATTTGAAAGGCATGTTTCTTTTTTATAATATTGGGGAGCCTAATGTTTTATTTTCCTGGAAAATATTAGTTGGGAGACTTTGGGAGAATTAGGAAGAATGATTTTCTCTCGTCGACGAACGCCGACTCCACCAAAGATCGACGACGTGTTTACCTTCTTCCTTCATCAGAAGCAAGAGCGTGAGGTAACACCCACGAAGAATGCTGATTTTCTTCCTCTTCCTTCATGTCAAGGGAGAAGACGCCACCCACATAGAACATCGCCAACGTCTTTCCTTCCAACGTTGAAGAAGCGACGCTACGAACAACGAACGACACGAGGTAGGATTTTTAATTAAGTATGATTTTATTTACTTGATTCATTTATTCTAAAAACAAATAACGTGGATCAACTTATTATCAAGTTGATCCGTGAATTTTTTCCTTGCAGGTTGGGAATAAATTGTTGCGGGAAGTTGTAGGGGTGTGTTTTGATTGAGCAACGTTGGTTTACCTTCCATGATTGTTGTTTCTCATAAAAACACTTGATATCGGACTAATGCAGAAGGAACCAGACCAAACTAACACGGTCCGATTCTCCTGCCATTCTTGTTGTTTTATGGTGTTCTCCTATAATTCTTTGAGTGGTGAATCAAGTCATGTTTTCGGAGCCGATCAGAGACCCGAAAACTTTGAAAAAGGCCTCATAGCATCGGGGTGACCTAGAAGCTGAAGTTTCGTAGCAAACGGATCATCGGAACGAAGAACGGACACCTCGGGGGGCGTGCTGGCTAGAGGCGTCGTTTCTGGAAAATTCCAGAACACGGCGTGCACTCCAGAATCACACGCCATGTAGTACAAGTGTATTGTGGCTTCCGTTTCAGACGTTAGAAAAGTAGTACACGGCGTGTGACTCTAGACACACGGCGTGTACTCTCCACACTGTTTGACAGAGGAGACTTCGATGGACATGGCGTGTATTCAGAGAAAATACATGGACACAGATAGCAATACACGGCCAAGAAACACGGAATGTATTCTCTTCATAGTAAGGAAGAGGTGGCTTTGCCAGGCTCGACGTGTAATCTGGGAGATACACGGACACGACTAGAACCACACGACCAAGAGGCACGGCGTGTACTACCTTCACCATGGCAGAAGAGGCTTCGTGATGAATCGGCATGTATTCCTGAAATATAAAAATGTACTCCACCACATGGCCAGACATGGCTAGCGCACATGGAACCGACCCTAGAGGTTTGGACACGGCATGTATTCCGGAAATACACGGACACGAGGTGGAGTACACGGGCATGTACTCCACCACACGGCCAGGCATGGCCAGCGCACATGGAACCGACCCTAGAGGTTTGGACACGATGTGTAACCATACTACACACCGTGTACTTACATATCTACATGACCAGCTTTGCGACATGGGCCGTATCACACGGGCAGTACCCGATGTCTGATGACACGGTGTGTATCGCTTACCTACACACCGTGTACTTTAGGGAAATGGATTGGTTATAACTTGAGCTCCGGATGTCTAATTGACGTGCCGTCAACTTTGTTGGATTACTCTTGATGAGGCGGAACTTCTGGTATACTTCGCCTGAGGTTTGGATGCAGTTGGATAGTGGCCGGGTTGGATTGCACACGAATCCAACCGGGCCCCTGGAACAAAAAAGCTGACAACTTTCAGACCAGATGTCCAGTTGACGAACCATCAGCGGAATTGGTGATCTTGTTGAGAAACGGTCCCTATGAGTATACCCTATGAGAGTTTGGGGTACAGTTGAGATACGACAGGGTTGGTTCGCACACGAAACCAACCGGGCCCCTGGGATGAAAAGGATAATAACTCACAGACCGGGCGTCCGATTGACGCGCCATCTGTTGCATTGAGACCCCTATGGCAAGGAGGTCCTTTGAGATACTTCTTAGTGAGACTTTGAGATACTTGGAGAATCGACCTGTAGCTCGTGGAGCGGACCCTCTTGGAGACGAGCGTATGGATTACGGAGACCGTGTAGCCGGCTGAGACCTGACGACTGCTTGACCGACTCGACTTGGGGTGAGTCGACTAGCCCAGTGGACGGAGCACTACTTTGTTTGGTGCAAACCCATGGCGGATGGAGCACTACTGTGTGACAGTGCAGACCCGCGATACTCGTCCGGAGAGTACCTCTGCAGGTTATCAGGGGGTGTGCACTACTATGTTTGGGTGGCATACCCCTGTGGGAATCACTACTGTGTTTGGGTGGCTGACCCGCGATACTCGACAGGAGGAGTACCTCAGTAGTCTTAGGTTAGTGAGCAGTTCCTCAGAGTCATGACAGGACCACTGTACACTCCAGAGATGGGGCTATTTAGCTGTTACAGTTTTGATAATGAAAAATACTGGTTTGAGCTGAGTCTATGACCTTTGTGTTTAACTCATGATTGAGATGGATCACTTGATAACTTAGGTATATGTATGGGTATATACCTGGGTAGTGGTTATCTATTTATTTCATAATCTTTGTGTTTCCTCATGATTGAGATGGGTTACTTGATAACTTAGGTATAAGTATGGGCTTATACCTAAGAAGGGTTATCTATTGTGATTCTGCTTTTTGGTTCTCATTGTTAGATTTAGAGATACCTTGAGGGTATTGGGGTCCCTACTAAGTATCTTTATACTCACCCCTGCACGGGCTATGCCCTCACCTCGTTGTGTTGGTTGAAGACGACGGGCAGTGCTGACGGAGGCCGAGTGTTCGAATACTGGACGGTACCCGGAGGTGGACCTCATGACGAGTCTGTATCCGGAGGTGAACTTCACGGTGAGACGATACTCGGAGGAGTTTGATGGGCAAGAGTGTTTTGGAGGCTATCTGTACCTACCCTTTAGGTAGGATCCGTGGTGGACGATCTAGGAGCTGCGCTATCTGTACATACCCTTCATGTAGGATCTGAGGAGGATGACCCAGGAGCTGCTTTTTTTCTTCCAGCTGTTGTACTTTTGTTCAGCTGTAGCTGTACTTTCGATTGGGTTTGTATTCTGGACCATTTAATTTTCTGCACTTCCTTTTTTACTTAGTGTATTACTTCTGCTTGTACTTTGTGGTGTTTGTTTACTTTTATAAAGGCAATGCCTTCCTAGTTATCGGGAATTACGCCTTTGGTGCTAGTCGCCAGCCCCTGGCTTATGGAAGGCGGGCTTGGGGTAGTCATGGCACGGGCCCCAAGGACGGGTCGTGACAAATCTAATCTTGATTATGTTTCTCCCATTTCAGTTATTGAGGATGCGGTCTATATTTGTGATTTCATAGAGATACTGGAGGAATTTAAAGTTGCGGACAATGGGGAACTAATGGAACTCTCATTTTTGGTTGAAATGTCCAATTTGGGAGCTATTGAAAATAAAGTAGATTGGTTATATATGTGAATGAGGTTGAAAGAGGATGATGATACAATTTTAGTTTCCAATTAAGGATTCCTTGTGAAAGTTGAATTAGAAGAAAAATTTCATCGTAGAATTCTTGTATTCTAATATGTTCACTCTCAACCTCAAGCTGAAGGAGGGTAGTACCCCTATATAATTTTCCCCATTAATCACTCCACAAGAGGTACTCCTCTATTAAGGATGTGTATTTTATTGAAGATTCCCATGTGGTACCCCAAATGTATAAAATCCTTGAAGCAGGTAAGAATAGACCATGGTGGTTCCTAGACAAGAAGTTAAAACTACCATCAGACTGGGGTTGATTCAAATGTTGTCTAGCTATGGATAATCAAACTATATAACCCCTTAGGGGGTTATCCTAAGATTATCCTATTTTATTTCCTACTTCATTTTCTTAATTCTTGTTTTTAATTTGTGTGGTTTTTCTTATTAGGAAAATAATTAGGTAGTAATTCCACATGGTAGTTGGTCAAGGTCAAAGGGAATAATACACTGAAGTTTATAGGATCAAACCTCCCTAACTCAACCCAGGTTTCATTTCACTTTGATATTTAATTATTGAAGTATAATGTTAATTTTTTTACATTTTTAGGGATTGGAACTGAGAATATAGGGATCTTACCGGAAGAAAACAAAGGGGGGTCTCTTGTGGTTGAGCTAAAAAATGAGAAGCTTCTACACTTAGGGAAGTACTATTTTTAATTTTTCTTTTTTTAATATACGAATTTATATTGCATGCTTCTAGGAATTAAGTGTGGGGGAATACACCTTGTTTAGTATATAGAAAATTTGAATCTATTTTTATTCCATGGGTGTTTAGACTTCTAATATCTAGAAAATTGAAAATCATTTTAAGTTGCACTTAAAATCAGACTGACACCTCCAAAATTCCTTTGTATTCAAAATGGTATTTTCTGCTACTTCATTGATTATCATGCTACTGTTTGAAATTAAATGATTTTTTTTCTTCTCATAAAACTTAAAAGCATGATATTTTTGTGCATAATATTTAGGTGGTGGCTGGTGGGGTTCCGTTATTTCAATTCTTTTTTACTTTTTTTATGTGTGGAAAAGTGAATATTGAACATTCCTATAACCCCTTCACAATTCCTTAACTTCTGAATAACCCATTTATTTTGAACTAAGTTTTCTCCCACTCTAAGATTCAATAATGGGGACATTATTGGGTTTTAAGTATGGGGGATAAGGGTCTTTCTATGCTAAGTTGTGCTTGAATTCTATAAAGTTCAAAACCCCCTTGATTTTTTGTCCAAAAACTGGTCAAATTTTTTGATTTTATGTCACAAAGTAAGGGTATTGGGAATCCATTTGATCCTTAATTTTTTCCTTCCTAGCAGATAAAAACTTTATGGCTGTAAAGGGCTATACTGAATTCTAAAATAATTGGTGGATGTATTATTGCTAAGTGGTGTTAATTTCTATTATTATGTATATTTTGTTTAGGAACTGAGAAAGGGAGTGATATAGGATATATATTTGTGTAATTATGATCATGAATTTAGGAAACTATAAATTTGAACTTGATTCTAGGGGACTCCGCTTTTGAAAAGTAATCCACTTAGAGAGCCCACTCAAAATGATAATCTTATAAGTCCTTTGAAACTTTAGTAAAATGGGAAAATGAGAACCCATGGTGAACATATGAGACTCTAGTAACTAAGTATGTGTGTGTAATCCCTATGTACATATCAAATAATTGCATCTCCATAGTTCTTTTCAAAAGATACATGACTCAATTTTTTTAAAAAAAATAAAAAAGTGTCTAGTGGTCAAAAATGAGTTCATTAAGGTGAGGGGGACTTTCAACCCAGATAGAGAAGGGGATAAATAACTTACATGAACACCATTTTTGTTGTATCAATGAAATACTACAAAAACAAATTTCTTAGAACTAAGGGTGAAAAAATTGAAGGTGCCTTTTGTTGAGATTTTAGTTCCACTTACATATAAACTTTCATCATTATTATAATTGGAACTTGAATTGGAATTGAAATAGTTCAGTAGGTGACTTCATATAGGAGGCATGGAATTTTAAATGATGAATGACTTTGTGTTCCCTTGATTTATAGTGTGTACTTGAATTTAGGCAGAACCTTCTGTATACATCACATTTGAAAATTTTGACCCACATCTGGTTCTCTTACTTTGTTTTTAAAATTGTTACATGATTAATCTTAGATCACTTTGAAAAATTATACTTTCTATTTTAAAATGACAAAAGCATGCATCTATCTGAGGACAAACAACTATTTATGTGTGAGAGAGTTTGATGTGGATGTTGTTTAATACACTTTTCCAAAACATTTTTTTATATTTTACTGTATTATTAATAAAAAAATAATTTATTTTAATTAATAATTATCAAATATTGTATTTTTGTATATAATTAATAAAACAATGATTTTTTAATTTGTATTTTATTGTTTTTTAGTTGTTTTTGAATAATTTAAAATTAATGAATTAATTCTGTTTCAACTACTTTTTTTTATTTTTGTTTGTAATATAATTTTTCATTCATATGATTCTTTCATTATTTTATTTTTTATGTTTTTCAAAATAATTATTTCAGTTGTTTCTATTTTTTTGATTAATCCATTATTTAATTAATTAATCATCATTTTTTAGTTAATAATTTTATTTATTTTATTTAATTTATTTTACTTTCATTTTTTTGTAATTAATTTATCACGATATTTTTATTTATTATATTTATTTTTTTTTGTTCTTTTTTATTTTTCCATGGAAGTCGCTTCTTGGATGAGTCACTGCCACCAGGAGCCACCGCCAGATGACTCACCACTGCACTCTGCTAGATTCCAAAGCAACTCACCACTAGATTTAGCTTTCTCCAATGTTCAACATTCACCGCCAACTCGCATTCCACCACCCTGAATCACCTCCACATATCCACTCACCACCAGCCCCTACTACCGCAACCCCAACCCACTGCCAGCTTGACCTTTTGCCTACCACACCTTCCGCCAACACTACACTGCACCAACTTCATCTTCCACCAGCATTGTTTCCCTTCCAGATCCAGTACCAAAATTCTAAGAAATCCACTACTAAAACTCGAACCAAGACTGAGGTAGATATCACAAGAAGATGAAACCAAAAATTTCTAGATCCAAAGACCACAAACCAGAAGAATAAAAAAACTGAAACCCCAAAATACCAATCCACCGCTCTATACACCCAAAGAAGAATTAATTCACACCAATCCTTAAACCAGTTCACACCATTTAGATATAGATATGAAAATCATGAACCACCATGAGCCGGTTGTAAATTAATAATTCATTTTATTACTATTAATTAAATTCATGTGCCACTTCGGTGGTGGTGTGGTGGTGAAGGAGAGTGGTACAACAACGCCGTTATTTGGGAGGTTTAGGGTTAGAATATTGGGAGTCCACTTTCGGGGAGAGCCTCTCCCCTAGTATCCACCCATCTTTCCAGGTCGCTCGGTCTCAACTGGGCAGGAAAAATGAGGCACGACTGAATGTGCTGATGGATTACTTTGACGAACCATCGCTGATCGGGCTGTCACCCTTTGGGACACTCTGCCATCTTGGATGGAAACAACTCCTTCCCCGGATGGGGCTCTACCTCAGGGTAGTTACCTCTTCTTGGGGGAGGGGGGTTACCATGTGTGGAGGGTTCGAAAAGGACACACATAGGAATTCCCTTTAAAGAAAATGAATAGATTAATCTTTTATTATTTTTTTAGACATTTAGTATATCTTTTAAGCATGTCTTAATTTATATTTTATATGTTTATGCATGATAGCTTATTTATTAGATTATTATTATCTTATGATATTTTTGTTTAATTTATTGTACCTTATTAATTTTAATGTTATTATTATTATTATTTATTATTAGAAAAAGAGGGTGATCTATTCATATTAGAGTAGTTCAACTTTTAAAATAATAAAAATGGATAGAATGTTGAGTGGAACTTTATCTCTTAGATTTTTTTCTTTGATAATAATATTTCTTCCCTGCACTTACATATTATTCATTAATTCACTATTTTAATAATATATTATTATCTTTTTTCACTTTTTAAAACAAGAACTTCTTTTAGAGGAAAATAATGATTATTCTTAGTATTATTATTTGTTATTATCTATTTATATTATACTATTAATTTTTGTTATCATTTTTTCATATTAATTTTTTCTCACATTTGGGGTTGATTTTTTTGTTAATTATAGGTTTCAGAAGTCAAGTATTTATTTACCTTTACATATTATGGTTTCACTTGATTGTATGAAGTAGGAACCATACCTTTATGTATTCAAAGTTTCACTCATTCATTTTATAATTTTCACAAAGAATTAAAAAAATTTATATAAAGGATAATTGAAATGACTTGTATATATTTAGTCTTGAATCATACAAATTTAATATTTTTCAAATAAGATTACTCTTATGCATTTCCAGTGGTGTTTCAAGATGACTCATACAAATGATAATCTGACTTTCATATGAAGTTTCTTCTCAAAGGAGATACCTTTTATGTATGAAGGCCTAGAAATTTTCATTTTTTTATGTAATTATTTATTTTTCCAAATTATTTAACATGGAAATATATTCTTCCTGGAATGAGGTATTCATTCATAATGAAGAATGAGACATTTATGAGATAATTTAAATGAATATTTCAAATTTATTAAATCATGGAGATAATTTTGAAGCCTCTGTTTTGGAAATTGAATCCCTGGTGATATAATTACTTTGAATGAAGATTTTCTCATCATTTAAGTAGTTAGTTATTTGTAAAGCTATATTCATGAAAATTATTCTCATGAAATAAATTATTCAAATACTATAAACTTTTGATGAGTGGGTATGGAGATATCTCTCTAAATAGATATTAGATAAAGCCAAAATAATTTTATATCTACATATAAGAGAGAGTGAACTTATAAAGTTTTGTGATGACAATCCTATTTAAATTCTTTGGAATAACCTCAAAAATGTTGAACTATATTACCTAAGTGATTGAGATGCCACACTTTTGAATCTTCATTTGTTTTAATTATGGATTTGTGGTTTTGTATTTATTTATCTTTCTGTTGTGTGTGTATTATGTTGGTTTATTATTTTCTATTTAATTGACAATTTTTTATTCCTCCATAAAAATTTTGGGTCAATAATTGGGCTTTATCTCCTCTTGAAATGTCAGGTTGTATTTTCAATGTTCCTCTACTCGAAAATAAAAGTTATAATTGGGTTGTAACTCCCCTTGGAAGGTCATGTTTTTAATGGGTTTCATTTTTTTGAGGAGTATAGGGGTGTGAAGTGTATAAGCAGAATATTTGTGATCTATAATATTATTAATATTAAGATTTCTAAATCCTTGAAAAGAGTTTATAAAAATTCTAGATACTCAATGGTGGTAGAATTATTATTTATGGTGTATGAAAATACTGTAATTAAATATGAGTTTATTCCAGGATTCTTTAGATATAATTGAATTTTTTGATTTCAAAATTATCACACTTATTTACATCATTGAGCTCAATTGTAACATGCTCAGAACTGATTATTATGTTTATAATTTCTTCATTGACTTTGATAAGTAATTGCAAAAGAGAATATACAAACTTGGAATCATAATATTTTCAATGTAATTTGGAATATTTTATGAAGAAGTATTTTAAATAGATTAATAGAAAAATTTAAAGGAAATTATTGTTATGTTGAATTTGTTATCAATTGAATATGTTTGTATGTTATAAAAGGTTATATGTTAGAAAATATTTATATGAAGAATTTGGTTTTGAATGAATATCAAAACAAATAATTTTAACTCTACTAAAATGATTTTAAAATATATATGAAACTGAAATAAAGGAAATATATCTCAATAAAAAAGATGATCATAATGAGACTATATAAAATAAAATAAAAATAATCTTCATTTCAAGGTTAATGTATCTTGATCACATAGATTATCATAATGGAACTATATCAAATCCAATAAATATAATCTTTATTTCAACATTTTAATGTTGTGACTAATTGAAATCATTCATAAAATGTTACATCTAATTCGTATTTCCAAGTTTGAAATTGATCCTCAGTAGAGACCCAAAACATGACGTACATAGACATTACATTACTTTTTGCGGAATACTTAATACATAACAAAAACAGACACACAAGGACCGTAATAGTTTAGTGTCTTTAGAAACTCGGAATATATTCTTCTAATCGTGGTGAAAGATCTTCAACATCTCCCATACAGATCTTCCCCTTTTGTTTTATTACCAAAAACCTTTCTTTAAATCTTGGGCAAAAGAAAAAATATAAAGGGTGAGCTCAAATTCTCAGTAAGGATAAGCATGGAGAAAATAAAACAAACCATATACATTTGAACTTCAAAACATGAACATAAAGTTTAAATATCAAAATCTTGAGAAATAAATCTTGGCAGTACATAAAGAATAGATCATAAATGAACATTAATCATGATAAAATAGAATGGGAATAAAACATGTAATTGTGAAAAACCATTAAGCACATGATATGATTTCCATAGTAGCCAAGGAATTGCTGCCAATACCATCTTAGTGGACAGAGTCCCTTTCTGAATCGAGTTCACTCCTCGTTCCAGTCCTGTATCACTGAACCGGATTAACTTACTGTTCCATCCATGTCTATCTCATGAGATATAAATCTTTACCCAATGCATTAGAGGTAGATATATGTCCCACCCATCTCATAATGAAATCATTCTTACTTGTTCCACAGAATCATAAATCATACATCATAGCATAACCCATGTAATAAAAATGGGATTCTTAACATCATGCCATCATAACATAATACATATAAAAGAAATGGATATCATTTCATCATAAGAAAAATAAAACCATGTAAATAATAGAGACATTATTATTGAAACATAAACATATTATATACTGTCATTTTAGATGGAAAATAGTTTTGATAAAAAACTTGAAATGAGTTCTTGAGGAAAATATCCTTTCTTCTTCAAAATCATTTTCTTTTCACAAAATTCCATGAAATATTAAAAGAAAAGGATTTTTTTGAAAATAATCATGAAATATTGTAGAGTAAGCTTCATGAAAATTAGGCGTAATATAACCGTAAAAATCTGTTCATGCCGTTTAAGTTAAAAAAATATTTTCCTCATACTTTTGTCAGAAAAGTTTAAAAGTACCACATATGGTAAACAAAAGAAAGATTCCTTCCATAACACAAAGTAAAAGTAAAATGTGGGTAAAAATGACTTTAAAAATACATGGAATAATATTAAACACTTTATGAAAATCATTTAATGGACATGGATGAAAAATAAAACCCCAATAAATACTTACGAATAAACAATCTCAGATAAAAACAAGATTGGAAAAGTTATCCCTTACCTTAGGTCAGATATGCTTCGTACGTATCCAAAACTCCTGTATAATGATTTAAATAATGTCATTTACTTATTACATAATCATATTCATTGTTATTATATCATATATTGTTCAATTATGACTTTATATTACCCGTTATTTTGTAAATTCCATGTTAAAGCATCATTTTGGGTAAAATCATTTTATTTATTGTACGTGTTTGGACTTGTTGTTCTTGATATTGTTATTAATTATATAATGATTTAATTAATTCAAGAATGTAAATAATGATTTATATATCATATATATTCAGTATATATATATATATAATAGATAAATAAATGAAAGGAAATACACCGTTCATGGAGACGGTAGGCCGTACGTATGCATGAACACTGTTTTTCTTTCCTTATTGACTTGAATGGAAGTAAGTAGATGAAATATATATATACATAAATAAAGTATATTTATCATGTCATATATTTAATTATTATTCATTATATATACTTTATAATCATTCTTGAATGGTTAACATGGAGAATGAATCTCATCGCGTCGTGGAGACGGTAATCCGTACGTACGCACGAGCGATGATATCGTTCCCATTATTATTGAAATGAATTAGGTTGGATGATATAATATCTCATAATCAGTATGATGTTATAATAACTATATATAGTTATTCTTTACACCATTATACACATCCAAGTAAGGTGGTGGTGGAAAAAAAGATTACACCACGGCGTGGAGACGGTATTCCATACGTACGCTTGCGCAATGATTTCATTTTCCGTAGAATAGTGTTTGAAACATAAGACTAGAATAGTGTTTGTGTATACTATAAGATAATACAGTGTTGCCTATAGAATAAGTTAATCTTGGTGTAGCGTACAAGACATCAATGAAATTAAAAAATATATATCTCATAAAATCTCGGGGTGTTAAATTCCACCCCCCTTAAAATGAATTTCTCCCTTGAAATTCGTTGGGGTTATAAATGGTTTTCTACTTGAAAGTTTCTTTCATAGAAACCCACATTGTAAAAAAGAATACTAAAACTTAATTTTAAAAACTAATGTATGAAACGTAACAGTTACCCAAACACTACTGGAAATCCGGGGTTTCCCAACGCTTCTTTACCAATGGTTTAAGCAAAGTGTTGGTAAAGAAGCCCTTTCCCAACGGTTTTTAAAAACATTTGGGAAATGTTGACCCCAAATACAGAATCATCCACTACTCTCCCCTATTCATGACAGAAATCTAATCTGTCCACGTCTCGGCTCCTCTCACGACTTTCCCCATTCGAACCTGTAAAACTCCATCCAAATCGTCTCAAATCAGGTATTCTATTCTTAATACACATAAAATATTTAAGTGATACCTTGTTTTTATTGTTATTCATCTCATATTTTAGTTTTAATTTTTGATTTTGATGTGTATATCATTTTTTGTGTTTTGATTTAATCTATACTTTATCTATTCCAATCCATTTAATTAATTAAATCCTTAACCCTCCATCGAAGAATAATCATCTCAAATTCATTGCGGTTGGATTCTAGATTTTCTATGTATTTGTTTTTATGCTTTTTTGTCATCATGTAATTAATTATTACTTGGAAATTTATTTGTATGTGTTTATTAATTTTTAGAAAAGTTTTTATGAATGTTTTCCTTAAAATTCCTTGAGGAAAGTGTTTTATTAAAATGAAATTTGTTTAATAAGGATTGTGTAATGTAATTTGTTATAGTACACTATGTGACTATGTTTGGTATTTAGTAACACATGAGATAACTGGTGTGTGAGAATGTGTTGTGAAAGAGATTCCATGGTTGGTTCAAGATTATATTTACGTTTTGAGCCTATTAATGAGTTTTTTAAAGATATTTTGAGATATTTACCTTATGTTTATTGGTGAAAACTGGGAGTTGTAGAGGTGGTTCATGATTAAGACATATAATTACTGCTAAAAATGTGGATAAACCATGTATAGTAATGAATTATTGAAATGTTTGATGTTTTTAGTCCATTTTTATTTGGAGTTTCTTTTGATAGTGATGTTTCTTATTGATACCTATGATGGTAATTTATTTTAGTTTCTAAATAGGATGAGAATCCCCCACTATGCACAGTGTATGCAACCTCTACCCTTATTTAATCATTATGTTTACACAACCTATGCAACCTCTACCCTCATTTAATTAGTGAAATAAAGTCATTAAGTCAAGCCTTCATTATCACTAGCATGTAAGAAATTGAATGATGTAAACCCATCCTCACATGATTTATTACCTTAGATAGTGTCCAACATATGGAATACGAGCTTTTGAATTCATCAGTTAACCAGGATCATATATTCCATTTCCCCCAAGATGACTATACTAATATAACTTTAGGGTCAATTAAATATGGCTCTCATTGTACGTTGAATATTATGTGTCCTTCTTGGCCAATACCCACTTTTATGAGGGTGGGGTGCTTTTCACTACCCATTCTGGCATGTGTAGACATCCATAAAAATGTTAGATAAGTCACAAGTTTAATTCAGTAATGTTGTTATCATTGGCGTACTTTATTATTAATCTCAAATTTAAAAATAAATGTTTTTGTCTATACTTAATGAAATTAAATCTTTTTACAAGCCATTAACAACCTATTAGTGTAGAAGCCTAAAATTTATTCACCCATGGGGTGCGCTTGACTTGGGGAAGTAATTGGGTAATGAAAGGTATGGCCATAGTGGTGACAATAATGAGTTATTGAACATGAATGAATGAATTGGGATGCCTATAACACATAATGGGACCTGATGCATGTGCCTCTTATAGACCTAATGAAAATGAATATAAATAAATTTTAATTTAATTTATGATTACTTGTTCTTTAAATTATTTTAATAGTTCACTACATAGACTAGAAACCTCTTACTTTATCTTTTACTTAAATGTATTTTCTATTAAAGTTCAATCCTATTGAATTGTTTATGAAAAAATGACTTATATAAATTCTTTTTACAGAATGGACAAAAGTTGGATGTATGAAACCGATCGGATCTCAAGCGATTTTCAAAATAATTTGGAGAGCTTTATAGATTTTTCATTTCACAATGCTTCAGATAATGGTCGCATACACTGCCCATGTTCCAATTATGTTGGTAGACCTTGGTTGAGCTGTGAAGAAGTCAGCTACCACATAACCAAAAATGGTTTTCAAGCAAACTACTTTGTGTGGTATCACAATGGGGAGAAAATGAAATCTCAAATTGGTGATGAAAGAAATGAGAGGACTGGAATGGAGAATTTGTTAGACGATCGGTTTCCATTTATTCGTCATCGTGAAAAAGAAAGGATTTCGACTCAAGAAGACTTCGATACGAGGACAACCGATGCATCTAGTGAAAATGATGATATTGATAGGGTGAAAAAATTGAATGATGCTGCCACGACTCCAGTATATCGACAATGCGATAAAATGAAAAAGCTAGAATTTTTAATCCGATTGTTTAATGGGAAAACTATGTATGGGATTTCTAATACAACAATCGATTACATTCTTACCCTCTTGAAGGATTTACTTCCTGATGATGTAGATATTACCTCATACCACTATATGGAATGGAAGTTAGTTAAGGAACTTGGATTTTTAAGAAACAAAATTCATGCTTTCCCGAAAGATTGATGTTTATTCTGGGAGGAAACCGCTGAACGAAATGATTGTATAAAATGTGGCACATCTTTCTGGAAGTCAAAATCTGATGGAACACAATCCCGCGTTCCACATAAAGTAATGTGGAACTTTCTATTGATCCCCATACACCATAATCTTTTTATGTCTGATGACATATCAATAAAAATGATATGGCATGATACTGAGAGAAATAAGACTAATGATGAGTTGGTTCATCCTGCAGATGGATTTTCATGGCAGATATTTGATGCTCAACATCCTGATTTTTCATCTAAAGTGCATAATGTGAGGCTAGGTCTTTCATGCGACGATTTTAATCTGTTTGGGTAGATGCTTACTTCACAAAACACATGGCCAGTTTTTTATACACATTTACAATCTTCCCCCATGGTTGTGTATGAAAAAAACTTTCACTTTCATGAGTATACTCATATCTGGTCCTTCTGATCCCAACATTGATATTGATGTATACATGCAACCTTTAATAAAAGAGTTGAAACTTCTTTGGGATGTGGGTGTGCGCACATACGATTCATGTTAGAAAGATATATTTCAAATGCGTGCTATGCTTATGTGGACGATCAATGATTTTCTAGCTTATAAAATGATGTCTGAATGGAGCATGAAGGGAAAACTGTCATGCCTTGTTTGTATGAAGAATACACGATCTTGAAGACTGAAACATTACTGTAGTTTCAGTTTTATGGGACATCGACAATTATTTACAAATGCTCATACATATAGAATGAATTGTCAAAGATTTGATAATACCATAGAGACCAATGATCCACCTCAGCGTATTTCTGGAACTGATGTACTTAATGAATTGAAAGATTTCAGTTTTTCATTCTGGAAGGGTCAAATGAAATCTGGAAAGAGAAATAATGTTTCCACTGAAACCTGTTACAATTGGAGGAAGAGGAGTATCTTTTTTGAGTTTCCTTATTGGTCAACCAATTTGTTTTGTCATTTCTTAGACATAATGCAAATTGAAAAGAATATATTCAAAATGTTTCTTTCAGTTATTCTAAATGTCAAGGGGAATAAAAAATATGATTTACGATCTCAGAGTGACTTGGTGGATTGGGGCATCAGACTAGAATTGCATCCTGTGCGTATCAGTGAAAATAAATGGAAACTTCCTTGTGCTTCTTATGTGATGAAACCTATGAAAAAAAACAATTTCTGGAAGTATTAGAGACTATTCGAGTTCTTGATGGTTATTCAAGCAACATATCTAAACGGGTCAATAGAAGAGAGTTGAAGATAAAATCTTTGAAGACTCATGATTATCACCTTCTAATGCATGAGTTTCTTCCAATAGCAATCCGTCATCTTTTGTCCAATAATTTAAGGGTGACTGTTATTCGGTTGTGCCATTTGTTTAGAGATCTTTTTGCTAAGAAGTTGTCTAAGTATTTCTTGCAAAAAAATGTTGACAGATGCCTCATTATTTTTGTGTGAGTTGAAGAAAATATTTCCTCCATTATTTTTCACATGCATGATGCATATGACTGTCCATATTCCCACTGAAATACTTCTTGGAGGGCCTTTTTATTTTCTTTGGATGTATCCAACTGAAAGAAAAATTTTCACATTAAAGTCTTATGTCTGAAACAGAAATAATCCCGAAGGTTCTATCATGAATGGTTACTTGGCTCAAGAATGTATGTATTTTTTTTCAATTTATTTGTCTGATCTTACTACAGGAATGAACAGACCAATGAGAAATGAATAAGAACAGTATGAGAAAATTGAACCCAATTTTCCATCACTTCCTCAAACAGGAGGAATTCCTGGATCATATACATTGAAGACATTAATCCATAAAGAGCGGGATATGGCACATCACATAGTTTTTTTCAACTGTGATTTGTTCAATGACTATATCAGGTAACTAAATTGAATATGTATATCTTACATATATATATGTTAAACTATTCATATTTTTTATCTACAGGGAACATAAAACAATGATAAATAGGAATCATCGTTCTTTATCTTTGAGAAGGAGAGAGACTTTTCATAGAAAAGAGTTTTATGCTTGGTTAAAATTGAAGGTAAAAATATTACTATTTAAAATAATTATATTAATACTTAATTAAGTTTAATAGTCATTTATATTGCAGGTATTGAGTTTTTCTGCTAACTCTTTCTCTGAGGAAATAAGAGCTTTGGCTTTTTGTCCCAATACTTGGTTCGTGACTGTAAATCAATTGTTATTAATGGGTAAAAATTTATTGTCACTGAATGAGAAAAGTACATGAGAACACAACATGATGGTGTTATCGTTACTGCCACAACAGATTGTTATGCCAGTGCATCAGATAGTAGACCACGATTTGAAAATGTGGGTTATTATGGAGTTGTTGAGAAAATAATAATATTGGATTATTACTCTCATGGATGATTCACAATGATAAAATTCCATTGGTTTGATTCTATGAAGAGACAGGGCACATTTATTGATGATTGTGGATTTCGAGTAATTAATATGACTCACACTATTGCTACCGAAGAACCATATGTGTTGGCATCAATGTCTAAACAAGTTTTTTATATCAAAGACCAACTTCGACCTGAATTTGGTGTCATAGTTGAAGTAATTCCAAGACATATTTTTTATGATGGTGATGATGGAATTGACACTATCCCTAGTGCCATTGGAACCAATCCATTTATTTCTTTTGATGACTCCAATAGCTCAATTGTCAGAGTTGATTGTGAACCTGAAGTTGTGGTTGAAAATATATAGAATCATTCATCCATGTTCTCAATTCTTTTGGTTTACCTGGAGTTGGGTTGTTAAGGTTGGTAATATTCAAATTGATTTAGTATTGATCACAAATATGTTTTAGCTGACTCGACCGTTATGTGAATTTTCAATGTTTATTGGTTGTGGTTTTATTTGAATTGAATTTTCTAATTTGGAACTGAACTGTATTCAAACCTAGTCAAACAATATTTCTAACTTGGTGAACATTACAACATGTATGATTTATTAAATCCATTCAAGCTCTTCTAAAATAATTGATATCTAAATTACCAATGAATCCCCCTATTCCCTCATATATTTATTTTTTTGGTTTACACATTAGTTTCCTTTTTCTAATTAATTACATATTTGTTTTCAAAAGAAGGAAATGAATCCAATTGAAGAGAGACGAAGGAAAAAAATGATGGAGAACAATCGTCAAATGGCGGAGATGGGCATTCCACCATTAGTGCCTATAGTGAGTACTTTATTTCAAATATATATATTTAAAGAATATATAATGTCATGTGATTAATTTTTTTGTAAACATTTTTGTAGGATCCACCTATACATTGATAGTTATTCGATGAGGAGCCTAGCACTGGTCCTAGTACTCAGGCTGGTTGTACGAGGAGGGTTCGTACCAGAGGTGGATGAGCAGCTGCGCGTACCCGACTAGAACCTGCCCCTCCCACTAACATGTCATCCTTCCCACATTCTGATCCCTGTGTGTCATTAGAGACACATGAGATATTTCGGCCTCCCATGTTTTCTCTACCTTTTTCATCTTCTGGACCATCATTTTCACATCCCATGATGATTCCCACTCCCCGGTCAGAATCCGGTCATACAACTGTCCCATCTTCTTTTACTTATACTTCTGTCTCTCTAAGCTTCTATATTCCATCCTCTTTGACTCTTGTTCCACCACAGGGTGTTCCATCATTTTCTGTGGATCCAATGGTGCTCAGCGATCAGACTGTCACAGGTATATTTATATAACCCTAAAATATTTTGGGGCGTACACGCATGCGTTCGGTGTGGAACCGCCACACACAGGTTATGGTGAATTACAATGAAGACAACCAAATGGTTGAGAAAATAGGGCATCAATGTCGGAGTTTTTTGGCGATGCTTGCCAAATACTTCGACATCATTCTCGTCAACCCGCTATCATGGAGAAATTTTCCACATGAGGTCAAGGATAGAGCTTGGGCAGAGATATGGGTAAAAAAATCTGTTGTATTTAATGCCATGAATTATTTTTGTATTTATATGAATTAATATTTTTATTTCAGCTTCGATTTAATTTTCCCGATGGTGAGGGTGCACGACCGAAACATCTAAAGGATTTAGGTGAGCTTTGGAGAGCCTAAAAGCATGAGTTTTATATTGGCTGGCATGCTAGAGTTGGCACTGAGTTAGATGCGGTACCAGTCATGGATGATTTTCCTATAGAGCAGTATCGTCAGATGATTACTCATTGGACGGGTACCCATTTTAAGGTATGAATTAAATTTGAGGTATTTAAATAATAACATTCATGTTTTTCATTAATATTATCCTTTTCATTATCTAATTTTATTTAGTAATCATCTGGAAAAAATAAAAAAAACATTGATGTAAAAAAATACCTCCACACACTAGGACGTACTACGATGCCGAATCATGAGAGGAAGCAGGTATGGCAATTGTTTGTATGTTTTCTTTACGACTTACATTTTCTTTTGTTTCCTCAATTATTTAATCTTTTGATAATGTTTTCATATAACTTTAGTTTTCAATTTCATTGTAGAGGAAAATACAGAATACTGAAGGATGTGTGCCTCAAGCAAAACTATTTTTCTCCAGTAGACGGAAAAAGGATGGAAGTGGCGTCAACAAAGCGACTCAACAACATATTGTAAGTTTTAATATATTGATTATATATTTTAATATCTATTTTGTAACTTAATAATATATTTATATTAGTAATAGGCTACTTTAGAGGCCCTCGATTCCCAAGAACCAGACAATTTTGGTCCAACTAATCACTTACATCAGGTGTTGGGAGAGGAGCATCTTGGCAGAGTACGCTGCCGACCTAGGATAGCCCTGACAAGGTATTGGACCTCCTCAAATATGAGTTGTAGTGCCACCGAGCTGTAGCAAGTTAGGGAATAGGTATAATAGGCTGAGAAAAGGTCCACAGAGACAGCAAAACAATCTGCTAGGGAAAACAGTGCATTTATGAAATTTATTGAAGTTCTACGCCCAACACTTCCAGCAGAGGCCAACCCAGCTTTTGATGAATATATGTCATCGATACGTTCTATATATGTTGCACCAAGTGAAATTTATAGTGGTGGTTAGGAAGATGTCCTTCTTGATGATGATGATGGTGAGGAGTCTGATGCGGAAGAGGATGGAGAGGCGGAGGGCGAGGTGGATGGCGAGGGCGAGGAGGAGGGCGAGGGCGAGGAGGAGGGTGAGGGCGAGGAGGAGGGTGAGGGCGAGGATGAGAGCATTGAGGAGGGAGAGGACGATGATGGGGACGAGTAAGAGGGTGATGATGATGATGATGGTGATGGGAATGTGGGAAAAATTGATCCCTCACACTTTTGACTAATATTACTGAGATTTGATGTTTAATCTATTCTAGTTGTTGGTTTTATCTAGACCCTTAGTATAGTATTGGAGTTGAGTTATTTTTATATATTGTCTATTTTTATAGATGTTATTTTCTTTTAGTGGTTGTGTGTTTGGGAACTCCCTGGACATCCCCCCTCCTTCCTGGACCCTGGACAACCCCCCACCATCCTCCTTGGACCCCGGACAACCCCCCAAACAGCCCCTCGAACAGCCCCCCACACTCCTCCTTGGACCCCGGACAGCCCCCCGGACAGCCCCCCCCCCCCCCCACCCTCCTCCTTGGACCCCATACAACCCTCTGAACACCCCTCAGAAATCCCCCCCGCACAGCCCCCCACCTTCATCCTTGGTCCCCGGACAACCCCCCAGACACGCACTAGACAGCCCCCCCCCCGGACAGCCCCCCCCCGGACAGCCCCCCACCCTCCTTGATTTCATTTACTACTAGAAAATCTATAATAT
Organism: Viscum album; assembly: GCA_963277665.1. Classification (NCBI taxonomy): domain Eukaryota; kingdom Viridiplantae; phylum Streptophyta; class Magnoliopsida; order Santalales; family Viscaceae; genus Viscum; species Viscum album. The sequence continues at coordinate 541,389,657 of OY728134.1, read as the reverse complement.
ATATTTTATTTATTTTCATCATGATAATCAATGTAAATCACATTTACACATCTAATCAATATCATAGATTCTTAGTATGTTATAAAAGGGATGCATTCATTGGGCATGACATTGTTAGCTCTGAAATGTTTCATTGCATGATAAACTAAAATCTAATCCATACTAATAATGATATAAAAATATTCTATATTAATTTCCACAATATTTTAATTAAATACCATTCCACTAATAGAAACATGAGGATTCTCATAAATCATGTTTACCTTAATATTTCCACAAGTATTTTTAGTAAAATTTTTATCTTCTATTAATTTTATGATATTCTCATTTTAAATGTAAATATTTCATAAATAAATTAATTTAAAGACCCATAGTCAGATAGTGTGTTTGAATAATGTGAATAAACAACTAACATACCACTCTAACTGTATCTATTTTGTTTAAAATGGACAGAATTATAAGTGAAAAGAACAACTGGCATACGGAAAACCAACCAAACGCATTCAAATTCTATTGATAATTTATCACAACGATCCATGGGTCATATGTGACATGTACGAGCCAACCCGGGCTCAATTCGAGTTGCGGTGTGGTCGGGATTACTCTAAGTATCTCTCTTTTGTTTAAAATGGACAACATTTTAAGTACATACAGAAAACCGACCAAACACATTCGAAATGTGTTGATTCTTTAGGAAAAAGATCCATGGGTCATATGTGACATGTATGAGTCAACCCTACCTCAATCCGAGGTGCGGTGTGGCCGACACCACTCTAACTGTGTCTCTTTTGTTTAAAATGGACAAGATTATAAGTGAAAAGAACAACTGGCATACGGAAAACTGACCAAACGCATTCAGATTGTGTTGAAATTTTAGGACAATGATCCATGGGTTATTGTTTACGTGTACGAGTCAACCGCGCCTCAATAAAAGTCGCGGTGTGGCCGGTACCACTCTAACTATGTCTCTTTTGTTTAAAATGGACAGGATTATAAGTGAAAAGAACAATTAGAATACGGAAAACTGACCAAACGTATTCGGAATCTGTTGATAATTTATCACAACAATACATGGGTCATATGTGACGTGTACAAGCTAACCCGGGCTCAATCCAAGTCACGTTGTGGCTAGGATTAGTCTAAGTGTCTATCTTTTGTTTAAAATGGACAACATTTTAAGTACATACAGAAAACCGAACAAACGCATTCGGTTTCTGTTTAAACCTTAGTAAAACGATCCATGGGTCATATGTAACGTGTAAAAGTCAACCGGGCCTCAATCCGAGGTGCGGTGTGGCCGACACCACTCAAAGTGTCTCTATTTTGTTTAAAATGGACTTCATTTTAAGTGAAAAAAAAACAAGTGACACATGAAAAACTGACCAAACGCATTCGAAATGTGTTGATGATTTAGGACAACGATCCATGGGTCATATGTGATGGGTATGAGTCAAACCCGCCTCAATCTGAGGTGCAGTGTGGCCGGAACCACTCTAAGTGTCTCTCTTTTGTTGAAAATGGACAACATTTTAAGTGAAAACATCAACTGACATACTAAAAACTGACCAAACGCATTCGTATTGTGTTTATACTTTAGGAAAATGATACATGAGTCATTTGAGAGATGTACAAGTCAACCCTGTCTAAATCCGAGCCGCGGTGTGGCCAGTACCACTCTGACTGTGTCTCTTTTGTTTAAAATGGACAGGATTATAAGTGAAAAGAACAACTGACATACGGAAAACCGACCAAACGCATTCAGATTCTGTTGATAATTTATCACAACGATCCATGGGTCATATGTGATGTGTACGAGCTAACCTGGGCTCAATTTGAGTCTCAGCATGGTCGGGATCACTCTAAGTGTCTCTCTTTTGTTTAAAATGGACAACATTTTAAGTACATACGGAAAACCGACCAAACACATTCGATTTCCGTTGAAACTTTAGGAGAACGATCCATGGGTCATATATGATGTGTACGAGTCAACCTAGACTCAATCTGAGGCACGGTGTGGCCGGAACCACTCAAAGTGTCTCTCTTTTGTTTAAAATGGACTTCATCTTAAGTGAAAACAAAAACTAGCATATGGAAAACTGACCAAATGGATTCTGATTGTGTCGATACTTTAGAACAACGATTCATGGGTAATATGTGATGTGTACGAGTCAACCCCGCATCAATTTGAGGCGCGGTGTGTCCGGTACCACTCATAGTGTCTCTCTTTTGTTTAAAATGAACATCATTTTAAGTGAAAACAACAACTGACATATGAAAAATTGACCAAACAAATTCTAAATGTGTTTATGCTTTAAGAAAACGATCCATGGGTCATATATGACATGTAAGAGTCAACCCCACCTTAATCCAAGGCACGGTGTGGCTGGGATCATTCTAAGTGGATCTCTTTTGTTTAAAATGGACAACATTTTAAGTACATACGGAAAACTGACTAAATGGATTCTGATTGTGTTGATACTTTAGAAAAACGATTCATGGGTCATATGTGACATGTACAAATCAACCCCGCTTCAATCTAAGACACAGTGTGGCCAGCACCACTCAAAGTGTCTGTCTTTTGTTTCAAAAGGACATCATTTTAAGTGAAATTATCAACTGGCATATGGAAAACTGACCAAACGCATTCATTTTGTGTTGAAATTTTAGGACAACAATACATGGGTCATATGTTACGTGTATGAGTCAACCGTGCCTCAATCCAAGTCTAAGTGTGGCCGATACCACTCTAAATATGTCTCTTTTGTTTAAAATGGACATGATTATAAGTGAAAAGAACAACTGACATACGGAAAACCGACCAAACGCATTCAGAATATGTTGATAATTTATCACAATGATCCATGGGTCATATGTGATGTGTACGAGCCAACCTAGGCTCAATCCGAGTCACGGTTTGGCCGGGAGTAGTCTAAGTGTCTCTCTTTTGTTTAAAATGGACAGCATTATAAGTACATACGGAAAACCGACTAAACACATTCGTTTTCCATTGAAACTTTAGGATAATGATCCATGGGTCATATGTGACGTGTACAAGCCAACCTTGCCTCAATACGAGGTGCAGTGTGGCCAACACCACTCAAATTGTCTCTCTTTTGATTAAAATGGACTTCATTTTAAGTGAAAACAACAAGTGACATATGCAAAACTGAACAAATGCATTCGAAATGTGTTGATGCTTTAGGAAAATGATCCATGTGTCATATGTGACATGTACGAGTCAACCCTGCCTCAATTAGAGGTGTGGTGTGGCCGACACCATTCATAGTGTCTCTCTTTTGTTTAAAATGGACATCATTTTAAGTGAAAACAACAACTGACATACGAAAAACTGACCAAATGCATTCGAAATGTGTTGATGCTTTAGGAAAATGATCCATGGGTCATAGGTAACGTGTACGAGTCAAAACCGCCTCAATCCGAGGCACGGTGTGGCCGGGATCACTCTAAGTGGATCTCTTTTGTTTAAAATGGACAACATTTTAAGTACATATGGAAAAATGACCAAAAAGATTCTGATTGTGTTGATACTTTAGCACAACAATCCATGGGTCATATGTGACATGAAAAAATCAACACTGCCTCAATCTGAGACGTGGTGTGGCCAGAACCACTCAAAGTGTCTGTCTTTTGTTTCAAAAGGACATCATTTTATGTGAAAACCATCAACTGGCATAAGGAAAACCGACCAAACGCATTCAGATTGTGTTGATACTTTATGAAAATGATCCATGGATCATTTGAGACATGTAAGAGTCAAACTTGTCTAAATATGAGACATGGTGTGGCCGGTACCACTCTAACTGTGTCTCTTTTGTTTAAAATGGACAAGATTATAAGTGAAAAGAACAACTGGCATACGAAAAACCGACCAAACGCATTCAGAATCTGTTGAAATTTTAGGACAACGATCCATGGGTCATATGTTACGTGTATGAGTCAACCACACCTCAATCCAAGTTGCGGTGTGGTCAGGACCACTCTATGTGTCTCTCTTTTGTTTAAAATGGACAACATTTTAAGTACATACGGAAAACCGACCAAACATATTCGGTTTCCATTGAAACTTTAGGAGAATTATCCATGGGTCATATGTGACATGTACGAGTCAGCCTCGCCTCAATATGAGGCACGGTGTGGCCAACACCACTCAAAGTGTCTCTTTTTTTAAAGTGGACTTCATTTTAAGTGAAAACAACAACTGGCATACGGAAAACTAACCAAACGGATTCTGATTGTGTTGATACATTAGCACAACAATCCATGGGTCATATGTGATGTGTATGAGTCAACCTCGCCTCAATTCGAGGCGCGGTGTGGCTGAAACCACTCAAAGTGTCTCTCTTTTGTTTAAAATGGACTTCATTTTATGTGGAAACAACAAGTGACATATGAAAAACTGACCAAACACATTCGAAATGTGTTTATGCTTTAGGTCAAAGATCCATGGGTCATATGTGACATGTAAGAGTCAACCCCGCCTCAATCTGAGGCGCGGTGTGGCCGACACCACTCTAAGTGTCTCTTTTTTGTTTAAAATGGACAACATTTTAAGTGAAAACATCAACTGGCATACGGAAAACCAACCAAATGCATTCAGATTGTGTTGATAATTTAGGAAAATGATCCATGGATCATTTGAGATGTGTAAGAGTCAGCCCCGTCTAAATCCAAGATGTGGTGTGGCCGGTACTACTCTAACTATGTCTCTTTTGTTTAAAATGGAAAAGATTATAAGTGAAAAGAACAACTGGCATACAAAAAACTGACCAAAAACATTCGGAATATGTTGAAATTTTAGGACAACGATCCATGGGTCATATGTTATGTGTAAGAGTCAACCGTGCCTCAATCCAAGTCACGGTGTGGTTGGGACTACTCTAAGTGTCTCTATTTTGTTTAGAATGGACAACATTTTAAGTACATACGGAAAACCGACCAAACGTATTTGGTTTCCATTGAAACTTTAGGAGAACGATCCATGGGTCATATGTGACATGTACGAGTCAACCTCGCCTCAATACAAGGTGCGGTGTGGCTGACACCACTCAAAGTGTTTCTCTTTTGTTTAAAATGGACTTCATTTTAAGTGAAAACAACAACTAGCATATGTAAAACCGACCAAACAGATTCTGATTGTGTCAATACTTTATAAAAACGATCCATGGGTCATATGTGACATGTATGAGTCAACCCTGACTCAATAAGAGGAGCAGTGTGGCTGAAACCATTCATAGTGTCTCTCTTTTGCTTAAAATGGACATCATTTTAAGTGAAAACAAAAACTGACATACGAAAAACTGACCAAATGCATTAAAAATGTGTTGATGCTTTAGGAAAAGAATGAATGGGTCATATGTGATGTGTAAAAGTCAACCCTTCTTGAATTTGAGGCACTGTGTGGCCGGGATCACTCTAAGTGGCTCTCTTTTGTTTAAAATGGACAATATTTTAAGTACATACGGAAAACTGACCAAACAGATTATGATTGTATTGATACTTTAGCACAATGATCCATGGGTTATATGTGACGTGTATGAATCAACCTTGCCTCAATATGAGACGTGGTGTGGCCGGAACCACTCAAAGTGTCTGTCTTTTGTTTCAAAATGACATCATTTTAAGTGAAAACATCAACTGGCATACGGAAAACTGACCAAACGCATTCATATTGTATTGATACTTTAGGAAAATGATCCATGGGTCATTTGAGACATTTAAGAGTCAACCCCATCTAAATCCGGGATGTAGTGTGGCCGGTACCACTCAAACTGTGTCTCTTTTGTTTAAAATGGACAAGATTATAAGTGAAAAGAACAACTGGCATACAGAAAACCGACCAAACGCATTCGGAATCTATTTAAATTTTAGGAAAACGATCCATGGGTCATATGTTATGTGTAAGAGTCTACCACTCCTCAATCCAAGTCGCAGTGTGGCCGATACCACCCAAAATGACTCTCTTATGTTTAAAATGGACAACATTTTAAGTACATACGGAAAACCGACCAAACGGATTCTGATTGTGTTGATATGTTAGAAAAAAGATCCACAGGTCATTTGTGATGTGCACGAGTAAACCTCGCCTCAATCCGAGGCGCGGTGTGGCCGAAACCATTCAAAGTGTCTCTCTTTTATTTAAAAATAACATCATTTTAAGTGAAAACAACAACTAACATACGGAAAACCGACCAAACGATTTTGGAATATGTTGATACTTTAGGACAATGATCCATGGGTCATTTATGATGTGTATGAGTTAACCTGGCCTCAATCTGAGGCACGGTGTGGCCTGTATCACTCCAGGTGTATGTATTTTGTTTAAAATGGACATCATTTCTAGTAAAAATATATGGTATACGAAAAACCGATCAAATTATGAATTGAATTCCGGATTCCACATATAATTGTCATCTAAATTTTAAACTTAATTTTAAATGAATTATGTATGTTTATAACTACGTTTTGAATTTTGATTTAATTATGGATGTGTATAGTTCCAGGATTCATTATATGTTAAATGTGTATGAATTTGTTCTCTATATGTATGTGTTAGTTGGTAATTGCAGGTACTATAATTGTATATGTATGTGTTAGTTTATTGAAGGTACAATAATTATAAATGATTGAAAATGAGAGGGAATGCTGTTGTGCAAATTGCACAAAATAAGAGTTGTTGTGCAAATTAAAAGCAGCTGTGCAATTTGCACAGCATAGGCTACGCCAACGGTTTCAAACCATTGACCTATCCTCTCTGAGTATTTTTTACCAATGGTTCTATGAACCGTCGGTAAAATTGCTCCCTCTTCTTGGTTTTCCCAATGGTTCAACCCAAACCGTTGGGAAAACTATCCCAATGTTTTGGCACAACTGTTGGGATAGGTTAATTTTTTCCAACATATCCCAACGGTTCACTGTAAACCGTTGGGAAAAGCTTTCCCAATGGCTTACTTCCCTACGGTTTGCAGAACCGTTGGTATAACATATACCAATGGTTCTCCAACCTTTCCCAACGGTTCAAAACCATTGGGAAAGCCTGTATTTCCAGTAGTGAAATTAACTCATCACTGGGTTTCCACATAGAAGAACATATGTGAAAATATGGATATGGAAGAGAAATCTAACCATCAAGTTCTGATGGAGAGTGGTAGAGAACATGGCTGTGAAAAATCCAACAATCACAAAGCCATAAATTTGTGATGATTTAAGGTACTATATGATTCATCGGATATAAGGACACTAGGACAACATTTTTGGTTTTCAAGATCATTTCCCTAAAGTTGAAGAATTGTTGAATTAAAAGAAATACTTACTTGATTTTGGTACAATCTCACCGTTGTTCGTGCCTTGAACAATTTCCACTTCATCTATTAAAGAAATGAAGTTAAATTTGTCATTTTTGAAGCGTTAGTAGATCATGTGATAGAACGGTGGGTCATTCTATCTATCTAAAATAAAAGGTTAGACACAGTTATTAAATATACATAAGTCCATCTATCATGAGATTAATCATATATGGTTCCTAAAATGGACTTATACTTCGTATATTATACCCCATAATAAATTGAAACTAATTTATACTAACCAGGGACTTCCTCTAGGCCAGAGGTAGGCGATAAAGGCCTTTCGCACTTCAGTTGTGGGTTCGATTCCTACAACCTTATCCGACGCGAGGGGTTGTCACCCATCTTACAGGTTGTCCTTTTTCTAAAACTATACTATTACAACATTATATAAATAATATCAAAATTCTCTACCCTTAAACAATACTATCTGATGTCCAACTTAATGTATTCCAACCTTTAGGATTATTAGAAATACTTCTGTCCAATCTCATAGTATACAGAAAACGACTACTAGAAAGGTCATCTACCAAGCATGTGAATACCATCATTTATCCCCCATATATCATAAGATGTGTCTTTTGGGTCACATTCCAAACATTCAAATTCCTTAATCATATATTCTCTTGAAAAATGAATACCCATTGAACATTAGTGAAAACATGAATGCTGTAAAAGGATAACTCTTTCCACATACCAAAATCCCAAAATTTCTATATACACAACCCATGATATCACTTTGTCCTTATTCCAGTCATGAGATCATTAATACTATCAAACATCTCATTATCTCCTTATCCTTTCATTATGCATATATCAGCTACCTTCCAAAAAATATTTGAATAACCTTTCATAGTTACCGGTACCATCCATCATATACTTTCAAAAACTCTAGGAAAGACAACACTGTAACAATCCTTAGATGATTCTTTATTCCATAGTACCATACATTATTCTTGATAAACATACAATCATTCCACTACATTCTTAAAACACTGACTGAGTTTCATCATTTCTTTCATATCATATATCATTTTTAGTCTCTTCATCATCATCCACATAAATACTACCCATATGACCATGATTATTCTCTTCAAGAGATTTTCCCTCAGGGAATTGGTTTGCATAATGCCCATATATTCCACATTTAAAACATTTAATCATTCTTCATTTCGTAGAAATACCATTATCATTCTCCATGGTGTTAACTGAACCTTTTCCTTTTCACTTACTGGATTATTGTCCTTCTTTCCACACCCAAAGCATCTTCCAGTTCCTTTGAAACATTCTCCTTGATGCCTCTTCCCACACGATTTACATGAGGAAAATTGAACTTTCTTTCCTCTATGATCATCATGAAACTCCATCTTTCTCTTATTAGCTGAGTCGGGAAACTTACCAAAGTTGAGATTATTGATCATATTATGAGATTTCTGATTAGGAATAATAACTATATGTGGACTTCCAGATCCAGTTTCATTTGGTTTCTCATGAAGAATATCATTGCATTTTCCATCATATCCTCCATTATTGTGAATCTTCCTGTTTCCAGCCATTTTCTAAAACCCAAAAATAATAGTGTGAGAGGCAAAAGTCATAATCGAGGGGGAATACCTTCAATATATAACATCTTAGGTTAAATTATAAGATCGTTACCATAATTCTAGGACAATAACCTATATGTATACTTATCCTTAGGGACATCCCTAGACATACCTTATAAATATCTCTAGGGATTTCACTAAAGTTTTCTCATCCTAGTTTCCAAAGATTAACTAAACTTTTCCTCTGATACCAATTGTAGAGACCCAAAACATGACGTACATGGACATTACATTAATTTTTGTGTAATACTTAATACATAACAAAAACATACACACAAGGACTGTAATAGTTTAATGTCTTTGGATACTCAGAATATATTCTTCTAATCATGGTGAAAGATCTTCAATATCTCCCATAAAGATCTTCCCCTTTTTTTTCTTACCTAAAACCTTTCTTTAAATCTTGGGGAAAAGAAAACATATAAAGGGTGAGCTCAAATGATCAGTAAGGGTAATCATGGAGAAAATAAATCAAACCATATACATTTGAACTTCAAAACATGAACATAAAGTTTAAACAACAAAATCTTGAGAAATAAATATTGGAAGTACATAAGGCATAGATCATAAAGGAACATTAATCATGATAAAATATCATGGGAATAAAACATGTAATTGTGGAAAACAATTAAGCACATGATATTATTTCCATAGTAGCCAATACATTGCTACCAAGACTATCTTAGTGGACATAGTCCCTTTCTGAATCGAGTTCACTCCTCGTTCCAGTCCCGTATCACTGAACTGGATTAACATACCATTCCAGCCATGTTTATCTCATGAGATATAAATATTTACCCAATTCATTAGAGGGAGATATAGGTCCCACCCATCTCAAAATGAAATCATTCTTACTTGCGCCACAGAATCATAAATCATACATCATAGCATAACCCGTGTAATAAAAATGAGATTCTTAAACATCACGCCATCATAACATAATCCATATAAAAGAAATGGATATCATTTCATCATAAGAAAAATAAGACTATGTAAATAATCGAGACATTATTCTTGAAACATAAACATATTAAATAATGTCATTTTAGATGGAAAATAGTTTTGATAAAACACTTGAAATGAGTTCTTGATGAAAATATCCTTTCTTTTTCAAAATCATTTTCTTTTCAAAAAATGCCATGAAATTTTAAAAGAAAATGATTTTGTTGAAAATAATCATGAAATATTTTAGATTAATATTCATGAAAATAAGGCGTTATAAAACTATAAAAATATGTTCATTCCGTTTAAGTTAAAAAAAAATATTTTCCTCGTACTTTTGTCGGAAAAGTCAAAAAGTACCACGTATGGTAAACAAAAGAAAGACTCCATCCATAACACAAATTAAAAGTCAAAAAGGGGTAAAAATGACTTTAAACATACATTTAATAATATTAAACACTTTATGAAAAACATTTAATGGACATGGATGAAAAATAAAACCCCAATAAATACTTACGAATAAGAAATCTCGGATAAAAACGAGATTGGAAAAGTTATCCTTTACCTTAGGTCTAATATGCTTTGTACGTATATGAAACTCCTGTATATTGATTTAAATAATGTCATTTACTTATTACAGAATCATATTCATTGTTATTATATCATATATGGTTCACTTATGACTTTATATTACCCATTCTTTTGTAAATTCCATGTTAAAGCATCGTTTTGGGTAAAATCGTTTTATTTATCGTACGTGTTTGGACTTGTTGTTATTGATATTGTTATTACATATATCATGATTTACTTAATTCCATAATGTAAATCAGGATTTATATATCATATATACTCAGTATATATATATATATATATATATATATATAATAGATAGATAAATGAAATGAAATACACCATTCATGGAGACGGTAGACCGTATGTACGCATGAACACTGTTTTCCTTTCCTTATTGACTTGAATGGAAGTAAGTAGATGAAATATATATATACATAAATCCAGTAGCTTTATCATGTCATATATTTAATTATTATTCATTATATATACTTTATAATCATTCTTGAATGGTTAACATGGAGAATGAATCTCATCGCGTCGTGGAGACGGTAATCCGTATGTACGCAAGAGCGATGATATCATTCCCATAATTATTGAATTGAATTAGGGTGAATGATATAATATCTCAGAGTCAGTATGATGTTATAATAACTATATATATTTATTCTTTACACCATTATACCCATCCAAGTAAGGTGGTGGTGGAAAAATAGATTACACCACGACGTGAAGACGGTATTTCATACGTACGCACATGCGGTGATTTCGTTTTCTGTAGGATGGATAGAAGGTGAAATGGGATTGTTTAATATTTATAATAACATATCAGTATATTAGTAATACTTATGTCATTACTTTATAATGAAACAACTAAAGAAGAAGATGTTTAAGAAGAAAGAAACTTTAAATAATCGGTAGAAGAGATTACCTCTTCTTCAACGTACCTCTTTTAAGCTTCCGCTTAAGGCACTAGAGTTGGTCTTTTGAGGAGACCAGAACCTCTATAATGTTTATAGGAAAGTTGATAAGAGAAATAGGCAGGGTTTGGCTGATCTTTAAAGCTCAAAATTGTGTAAAGAGAAGAGGGAGGAGGTTCCCTTTTATAAGGGAGGAGAGGGGAACTTTAAGAAAAACATAAAATATTATTTTATAATAAAGTCATATTCGGTTTATAATGGCTCCAAAGTGACTTATTTCGAAGATAAAGTGGGTATGGGTCAAAATATTCTCAAAAAATAGGTTTTAGACAAGTTTAGGTTACTAATTTAACCTTATCATTTAGATTTAACTCTATGTTAAATAATTTAACTTTTACCATGTCTTCTTGATTTCTTACACTATATGGTTAATAAACTTACTATAACAAGCCAAAAAAACCCAAAGTGGTTAATTATTAATATATATAACCTTATCTAAGTCATTTGGATGAACATTATATTTTTAGGAATATAATAACAATTAATAATCTAATATTTGGTTTAAAAACTATTTTTTGTCAATTTTGACACTATTTGGTAATTGATTTTTGTGAAAATCATAACAACATGATTATTTCAAAAAAAGTTAATTGAATCAATAGTAACATGTCATATTAACCTAGAAAATTATTTTAATTCATAAAAAGTCTTAAATTACATTTATTTTGGTATTTATAACATCAATTATGTTAATATTTCATAAATTCACTAGAATGAAAAATGATTCTAAAGAACCTATCCTCCATTCTAAGGAGGAGATAGTGGAGAAATTTCTTTATGTAAACATACCACAGGAAGAGGCGGAGATGATGGGGAGACCTATTCAAGTGGTGGTTGACAATGAGTAGGCTAATTGGATCGACAAACAAGATATGATCCTGATGAGAGGCTTCAATGATGGGAAAATCAGCAAAGAAGAATATGTTCGAACCTGGGATAAAATGGCATGTCATCTCGAAGATGTTATTGGCAACGATTCGACAGCGAAGGTATGGCTTATGAACTGGAATCTTTACAGAGAGGAAAGCACTAATAGGCTAAGGCTATGCTTTGATGGATTTTCTTTCTCCTATGAGGCTTCACCTCCAGATTAACTGGGACTGGTTTCTCACTTTTCTTAAAAAGTGATTTTATAATAAAAAGTTAATTTTTAGTCAGTCATTAATAAGGTAATTACTGCATCATCGTTGTTTCATAAGTAAATAAATTTATTTAATATCTAAAAATTATAAATAAAATACTATTGTGTAGGAAATATTTTTATATTTCTAATGAATATTTATAGTCGAATTTATCTTATGTATAACCCTATATTAAAAATGTTTTAGTTATTAAACTTTGATTTTAACTATTTTAACTCTTCTTTAAATAAAATAATAATAAATTTCCTAATATAATCCAAGTTGACCTAAAGGGTAATATTTTCTTCCTAAGGTTGTTTTTGGTCTATTTAAAATTATCCAATAGAATTAGGACATGTGTTAGGGTAACAATAATATCATTTTTACCCTTAATTACCCTATTTACTTTTAACTGTGGTAAATAAAAGTTAAAATTTACTACTCACCAAAAATTATTTTTATCTTATTGAACCACATTTTACTCCTTGATATTAATTGTGTCTCTCAAATATTTGAAATTCCACTCACAGAAGCGGTAAAATTATGTTTTATGTAAATTTCCAAATTCTCATAGGAGGTGGGTAAAAGACAGTGAAAAGTTCAATAAAATTTTTATATATCTAAAATTATTATAAAATGAATCCAATAAATTACATTGAACTTATATAGTTATTGTGTATCAATTTTGACCTAAAATAAATTTAAATAAAATAAATAATTATTTAAATAAAAAGTCGGTTTTTAAATAGTAACCCAGTGTTTTCACTATTCATCAAAAATTGAAAGTTTTCAGAAAAATACAAAAAATTCACCCTAGGCTAATTTCGATAATCCGAATCCAAAAATAAAGTCCATTTTGAATGATAAAATTTATAAAATTTCAAAAAGTGGGTATTACTATTCATAACGGCTAATTCATAATAATATTATAATAATATCTCGTTTAGTGAAACTCAGTATTGCGTACAACACATGCTATTGAGGAAGGTTGCTCTAGCATGCAACACAAGCCTAGAATAGTATTTGCGTATACTGTAATCTAATACGGTGTTGCGTATAGAACAAGTTAATCTTGGTGTAACGTACAAGACATCAATGAAATTAAAAAAAACATTTCTCATAGAATCTCGGGGTGTTACTTTATACCCCCCTTAAAATGAATTTCGCCCTACAAATTAGTTGGGGTTATAAATGGTTTTCTACTTGAAAGTTTCTTTCATAGAAAACCACATTGTAAAAAGGAATACTAAATCTTAATTTAAAAAACTAATGTATGAAACGTAACGGTTACCCAAATTAACTCATCACTAGGTTTCCACATAGAAGAACATAGGTGAAAATATGAATATGGAAGAGAAATCTAACCATCAAGTTCTGATGGAGAGTGGTAGAGAACATGGCTATGAAAAATCCAACAATCACAAAGCCATAAATTTGTGATGATTTAAGGTACCATCTGATTCATCGGATATAAGGACACTTGGACAACATTTTTGGTTTTCAAGATCATTTCCCTAAAGTTGAAGAATTGTTGAATTAAAAGAAATACTTACTTGATTTTGTTACAATCTCACCGTTGTTCGTGACTTGATAAATTTACACTTCATATTTTAAAGAAATGAAGTTGAATTTTTCATTCGTGAAGCGTTAGCAGATCATGTGATAGAACGGTGGGGCATTCTATCTATCTCAAATAAAAGGTTAGAAAAAGTTATTAAATATACATAAGTCCATCTATCGTGAGATTAATCATATATGGTTCCTAAAATGGACTTATACTTCGTATATCATACCCCATAATAAATTGAAACTAATTTCTACTAACCAGGGACTTCCTGTAGGCCAGAGGTAGGCGATAAAGGCCTGTCACACTTCGGTTGTGGGTTCAATTCCCGCAACCCAGTCCGACGCGACGGGTTGTCACCCATCTTAGGGGTTGTCCTTTTTCTAAAACTATAGTATTACAACATTCTAGAAATAATATCAAAATTTTGTACCCTTAAACAACACTATCGGATGTCCAACTTAATGCATTCCAACTTTAAGGCTTATCAGAAATACTTCTGTCCAATCTCATAGTATACAGAAAATGACTACTAGCAAGGTCATCTACCAAGCATGTGGATACCATAATTTATCCCCCATATATCATAAGATATATCTTTTTGGTCATAATACAAACATTCAAATGCCTTAATCATGTATTCTCTTAAAAAATGAATACCCATTGAACATTAGTGAAAACATGAATGCTGTCAAAAGTTAACTCTTTCCACATACCAAAATCCCAAAATTTCTATATACTCAAACCATGATATCACTTTGTCCTTATACCAGTCACGAGGTCATTAATACTATCAAACATCTCATTATCTCCTTAGCCTTTCATTATGCACATATCATCTACCTTCCAAATAATATTTGAATAACCTTTCATGGTTACCGATACCATTCATCATATACTTTCAAAAAATCAAGGAAAGACAACAATGTAACAATCCTTAGATGATTATTTATTCCATAGTACCATACATTATTCTTGATAAACATAAAATCATTCCACTACCTTCTTAAACCACTAACTAAGCTTCATCATTTCTTTCATCTCATATATCATTTGTAGTCTCTTCATCATCATCCACATAAATAATACCCATATGACCAAGCTTATTCTCTTCATGAGATTTTCCCGTAGGGAATTGGTTTTCATAATGCCCATACATTCCACATTTAAAACATTTAATCATTGTTGACGTCGTAGAAATACATTTATCCTTCTCCATGGTGTAAACTGAACCTTTTCCTTTGCACTTACTGGATTTGTGTCCTTATTTTCCACACCCAAAGCATCTTCTAGTTCCTTTGAAATATTCTTCTTGATTCCTCTTCCCACATGATTTACATGAGGGAAATTGAACTTTATTTCCTCTATGATCATCATGAAACTCCATCTTTCTCTTATTAGCTGAGTCGGGAAACTTACCAAAGTTGAGATTATTGATCATATTATGAGATTTCTGATTAGGAATAATAACGATATGTGGACTTCTAGATCTAATTTCATTTGGTTTCTCATGAAGAATATCATTCCATTGTCCATCATATCCTCCATTATCATGAATCTTTCTGTTTCCAGCCATTTTCTAAAACCCAAAAAAAATAGTGTGAGAGGAAAAAATAATAATCAAGGGGGAGTAACTTCAATATATAACATCTTAGGTTAAATTCTAAGATTGTTACCGTAATTCTAGGACTATAACCTATACATATACTTATCCTTAGGGACATCCCAAGACATACCTTAGAAATATCTCTAAGGATTTCACTAAAGTTTCCGCATCCTAGTTTCCAAAGATTAACTAAACCTTTGCGCTAATACCAATTGTAGAGACCCAAAACATGACATACATGGACATTAAATTACTTTTTGTGGAATACTTAATACATAAAAAAAACAGACACACAAGTACCTTAATAGTTTAGTGTCTTTGGAAACTCAGAATATATTCTTATAATCATGGTGAAAGATCTTCAACATCTCCCATAAAGATCTTCCCTTTTTGTTTTCTTACCTAAAACCTTTCTTTCAATCTCGGTGAAAAGAAAACATATAAAGGGTGAGCTCAAATTCTCAGTAAGGGTAAGCATAGAGAAAATAAAACAAACCATATACATTTGAACTTCAAAACATGAACATAAAGTTTAAATATCAAAATCTTGAGAAATAAATCTTGGCAGTAAATAAGGCTTAGATTATAAAAGAACATTAATAATGATAAAATAGCATGGGAATAAAACATGTAATTTTGGAAACCATTAAGCACATGATATGATTTCCATTGTAGCCAAGGAATTGCTGCCAAGACCATCTTAGTGGACACAGTCCCTTTCTGAATTGAGTTCACTGCTCATTCCAGTCTTGTATCACTAAAACAGATTAACTTACCATTCCAGCCATGTTTATCTCATGAGATATAAATCTTTACCCAATTCATTGGAGGGAGATATAGGTCCCAACCATCTCATAATGAAATCATTCTTACTTGTTCCACAAAATCATAAATCATACATCATAGCATAACCCATGTAATAAAAATGGGATTCTTAAACATCATGCCATCATAACATAATCCATATAAAAGAAATGGATATCATTTCATAATAAGAAAAATAAAACCATGTAAATAATAGAGACATTATTCTTGAAACATAAACATATTAAATACTATCATTTTAGATGGAAAATAGTTTTGATTGAACACTTGAAATGAGTTCTTGAGGCAAATATCCTTTCTTCTTCAAAATCATTTTCTTTTCACAAAATGCCATGAAATTTTAAAAGAAAAGGATTTTGTTGAAAATAATAATGAAATATTGTAGAGTAATCTTCATGAAAATAAGGTGTTATAAAACCGTAAAAATCTGTTCATGCTGTATAAGTTAAAAAAATATTCTCCTCGTACTTTTGTCGGAAAAGTCAAAAAATACCACGTATGGTAAACAAAAGAAAGATTCCTTCCATAACACAAAGTAAAAGTCAAAGAGGGGTAAACATGACTTTAAACATACATGGAATAATATTAAACACTTTATGAAAAATATTTAATGGACATGGATGAAAAATAAAACCCCAGTAAATACTTACGAATAAAAAATCTCGGATAAAAATGAGATTGGAAAAGTTATCCCTTACCTTAGGTTAGATATGCTTTGTACGTTTCCGAACCTCCTGTATAATGATTTAAATAATGTCATTTACTTATTAAAGAATCATATTCACTGTTATTATATCATATATGGTTCACTTATGACTTTCTATTACCCATTCTTTTGTAATTTTCATGTTAAAGCATCGTTTTGGGTAAAATCGTTTTGTTTATCGTACGTGTTTGGACTTGTTGTTCTTGATATTGTTATTACTTATATCATGATTTAATAACTTACATAATTTAAATCATGATTTATATATCATATATATTCAGTATATATATATATATAATAGATAGATAAATGAAATGAAATACACCGTTCATGGAGACGGTAGGCCGTACGTATGCATGAACACTGTTTTCCTTTCCTTACTGACTTGAATGGAAGTAAGTAGATGAAATATATATATACATAAATCCAGTAGCTTTATCATGTAATATATTTAATTATTATTCATTATATATACTTTATAATCATTCTTGAATGGTTAACATGGAGAATGAATCTCATCGCGTCATGGAGACGGTAATCCGTACGTACGCACGAGCGATGATATCGTTCCCATAATTATTGAATTGAATTGGGGTGGTTGATATAATATCTCAGAATCAGTATGATGTTATAATAACTATATATAGTTATTCTTTACACCATTATACCCATCCAAGTAAGGTGGTGGTGGAAAACAGATTATACCACGGCGTGGAGAAGGTATTCCGTACGTACACACACATGGTGATTTCGTTTTCCGTAGGATGGATAGAAGGTGAAATGGGGTTGTTTAATAGTTATAATAACATATAAGTATATTATTTATACTGATGTTATTACTTTATAATGAAAGAACTAAATAACAAGAAGTTGAAGAATAAAGAAACTTGAAATAATCGGTAGAAGAGATTACCGCTTCTTCGACGCACCTCTTTTAAGCTTCCTCTTAAGGCACTGGAGTTGGTATTTTGAGGAGACCAGAACATATATAATGTTTCTAGGGAATTTTAGAAGTGAAATGGTCAGGGATTGGCAGAGGTTGAAAGGTAAAAATTGTGTAAATAGAAGAGGGAGGAGGTTCCCTTTTATAAGGGAGGAGAGGGGCACTATAGGAAAAACATAAAATATTATTTTATAATAAAGTCATATTCGATTTATAATGGCTCCAAAGTGACTTATTTCGAATATAAAGTGGGTATGGGTCATAATATTCTCAACCAATAGTTTTTAGACAAGTTTAGGTTACTAATTTAACCTTATCATTTAGATTTAACTCTAAGTTAAATAATTCAACTTTTACCGTGTCTTCTTGTTTTCTTACACTATATGGTTAATAAACTTACTATAACAAGCCAAAAGAACTCCAAGTGGTTAATTATTAATATATATAACCTTATTTAAGTCATTTGGACGAAACTTAGATTTTTAGGAATATAATAACAATTAATAATATAATATTTGTTTTAAAAACTATTTTATGTCAATTTTGACACTATTTGGTAATTGATTTTTTGTAAAATCATAACAGCATGATTATTTCAAAAAAAGTTAGTTTAATCAATACTAACATGTCATATTAACCAATATAATTATTTTAATTCATAAAAAGTATCAAATTACATTTATTTTGTTATTTATAACATCAATTAAGTTAATATTTCATTAATAAGGTAATTAATGCATCATCATTGTGTCATAAATAAATAAATTTATTTAATGTCTAAAAATTATAAATAAAATAAAATTGTGTAGGAAATATTTTTATATTTCTAATTAATATTTATAGTTGAATTTATCTTATGTATAACCCTATATTAAAAATGTTTTAGTTATTAAACTTTGATTTTAACTATTTTAACTCTTCTTTAAATAAAATAATAATAAATGTCCTAATCTAATCCAAGTGGACCTAAAGGGTAATATTTTCTTCCTAAGGTTGTTTTTGGTCGAATTACACTTATACAATAGAATTTGGGCATGTGTTAGGGTAATAATAATATCATTTTTACCCTTAATTACCCTATTTACTTTTAGCCGTGGTAAATAAAAGTAAAAAGTTACTATTCACCAAAAATTATTTTTATCTTATTGAACCAAATTTTAATCCTTAATATTAACCGTGTCTCTTGGATTTTTGAAATTACACTCACAGAAGTGGTAAAATTAAGTTTTATGTAAATTTCCAAATTCTCCTAGGAAGTGGGTAAAAAACGGTGAAAAGTTCAATAACATTTTTATATATCTAAAATTATTATAAAATGACTCCAATTAATTACATTGAACTTATATATGTATTATGTATCAATTTTTACCTAAAATAAATTTAAATAAAATAAATAATTATTTAAATAAAAAGTCGGTTTTTAAATAGTAACCCAGTGTTTTCACTATTCATCAAAAATTGAAAGTTTTCAGAAAAATACCAAAAATTCACCCTAGGATAATTTCGATCCTCCGAATCCAAAAATTAAGTCCATTTTGAAATATAAAATTTATAAAATTTCAAAAAGTGGGTATTACTATTCATAAAGGCTAGTTCATAATAATATTATAATAATTTCTTGTTTAGTGAAACTCGGTATTGCGTACAACACACACTATTGAGGAAGGTTTCTCTGGCATGCAACACAAGCCTAGAATAGTGTTTGCGTATACTGTAAGCTAATATGGTGTTGCGTATAGAACAAGTTAATCTTGGTGTAGCGTACAATACATCAATGCAATTAAAAAAAATATTTCTCATAAAATCTCGGGGTGTTACAACCTCCATTTTGACTACTATTGGTAATATAGTTCCACAATTTATTTTTTATTTTCCATCTTTGAAAAGATTCATCATTAAAATAAGTATAGAAATAAAAAATATTAACAAAAATAATGTTACATGAAATATTTGATAAGACTGTTTATTAAAAATGTATAAATTCAATTATAACTTCAAAGATCCACTATAAAAAAAAAATAATAATCACAAAAATTTCACAAACATTAAAAAACAATTCATATATTATTAGATACTAATTTTATTGGAGTTGAAAACCCTTGAGTTTTGTATGAAAATTTTTATCATGTGATGGAGCTTCAAGAATATAAATTTTAAATAAAATACTTGGATCTAGTAAAAATGTATTAGGTATGAAAATTGTTATAAATATGAATAATTGAACTCTATTCCTTTCACAAAAACAATATTTTCCTAATGTATTAAACAAACATAAGATATAAAATATTAAACCAGTTTCCATAGGTCTTAGACAACATCCAATGTTAATTATTATTGGTGTTATCAAGTTCATGTAAAACCCTATCAAGCCACATTAATATGTTTTTAAATGGAGACTGGATATCATATGTGGAAAAGTATTAGTGTCATTTTAAATTTTATTTATCATACTGTTTATAAGGGTAAAATTAAAAGATATGGAGATTACAATAATGTGATTAATATAGAAATTAAAAATTAATTTTTGTGTTTTTCACAATGTATATGGAAGTTCATTTTTTATTTTTAAAAATTCAAAATATATATATTTGATCAATGATAATCATGTTGATATAATAACTAAAACTTTTCCAAGCGGTAAATTTAGGCATTTCTTGAAAATTATTAATATGTAATGTGAATCACGATCTCTAACTTGGGGGTTATAGGAACAAACCCACTAAAGTGTCTCCATGTCAAGGTTTATTTTATAATATATATATTTAATTTTTTTATTTTTTCATTATATGAAATGTTTTTTGTAAGATTCACATAAGTCAATCATAGTACTTACAAGTTAACCCATGATCATATGAATTGTGGCTTCCGTGATGATCAAACAAGTTAACCATGCTCATCCACTTCCTACCATAAACTTCTAACCCTTTAAGTGGTCCTTTTTTTTAAAATAAAATTGAATGCACAAATGGATAGGTTATAAAAATAAGATAGATATGAAAGAGAGTGAAATTTGGTGAATCAAGTAGGATATGGAGAGAATTAAAGAGGAATGAGAGGTTGGGTTCCATATAGAATTATTTACATACAAGTGTTAGGTATCTTATAGTTCAAAGAGTAGGTTTTTAATATAGGTCAAATATATCGATTTTTTTATGAATCCTGAAGAACCCGGTAAAATTGAACATAAAATAATCTTACATATTTATCACCATTGTATTTCTTTATGTAAGAATTACAGAAAAATATGTGAATTTTTCCTTGAAAAATAGTTTAAAAAGTGATTAGAAGACACTACAATAAAAATCAAAACCTTATTATCCATATTAAACTTTCACAATATAAAAAAAGAAAAGATAAATCACTAGCCCTGGGATAATTGTTAGACTAAGGTTAATGAAATAAATTGGAGTTGGATGCATGGAACCAAAATAATAAAATTCATTACATAAGAACCTGAATCCCTGTAGATGTTACTTCGTGAGTTTGAGTTCCAAGAGGATGATTGGGCAAGAAATAGTGGATTTAATATGAAATCTCAACTACATGGTAGAATAAGACAAGGGGACTTGAAGTTACACCTTAAGGTAGTTCACTATGGTGTAGAGAGGTCACATGTGGTTAAGGGGATCAGAAGTGGAGATTTAGTGTTTCTATCATTTTGGAATTGCTGCACCATAGAGTATTCTTACAACATAGTCAGTATAGAGCTCTATGGTGTGGAGATACCAGCTATTACATGGATTCAGAAGGAATAGTTTTGTGTGGTTCTTCCAATTCCTAGACCCCTATGACATGGGGGATGGCTACGACATAATCGACTTCTTGGTTGATAGGTTATGTAGTGTGGTGATTTCAATTATGTCATAGTACCTATTTGGGTTTATAGAATCTATGATGTGGAGGGACTCATATTTCTCAAATGAAATTTTTGACCAGAAAAGCCATGATGTGGTCCCTTAACTTACTTCTTCATTTTCCCTGTGTCATCCATTCTACACCATGGTGTGAGGGGCTTCATTATGGTCTTCTAACATCTATAATATATATAAATACTCAAACCCCCTCCAAACCAAACATTATTCCAAATTTTATCTCAAAATTAGGGTTCACAAGGGATCTTTTCTAAATCCTTTTATGCATCTTTAGATCAAATCTGATCCCCATATTTCCATTTTTGTTTCATGGAGTTTTGAAGTGATTTTTTCCTATTTTCTTGAAATTTCCTATTCATTTGTCCTCATTTACTCCAGTTCTTTCCTCAAATGTTATTTTAGTTGATCTCATTCATTCTTATAGAGTTATTTTGATATTTTTTGGCATTGTTATGTGGAATAATTCTTGGGGTGTTGTATCTTTCCTCAAGTGGGAGGTTATAAGAGTCATGTATTATTGTTCTACTATCAATTAAAGAACATTAAAGGCTTCAGGTAAAGGATTCATTTCCTCTCCTTTTATTTTTATGTGAAATTGTAAATTTATCATTCTTTATCCCTTTGGGTGATGGTGGAACTAACCTCAATAAATAATAGACCATATTAATGAAAACATATGGTATATGGTTGTTATGATCCCATGTTTTTCATCCATGATAACAATTTTCCTCTTGATTTAATAGATAGTGTGTTATCTATGTTTATTATTCTTTTTCATGTTTTTTGTTCTTTTTTTAGCATGTAAATTTCCTAAAAATGGGAAAAGAACATGAATCTAATAATTTTTTGTTTGGATAAAGAATTAAAGATACATGTTTAATGAATTTTTTGTTTCATATATAATTTGATGGAAATCAAATGACACTTAATGCACATTTAATTAAATTTGTTCAACCATGTGTTAATGTAATTGGATAATCATGAAACTAAAAATGGTTATTGTAGATAATAATAAAGAGGCATGTTAACATGAATGTTCTTCCTTTAATTTGCTAAAACTGGAAGGTATGATTGAAGATAATGTTTAATAATTTATAGATTTAGATAGTTTATACCTTAGGTTACTAGTAGTTATAACCTATAAATAAATTAATTAGTTAATACAATATATAAATAAAATTGATTTTTTAATTAAGATAAATGTTTGGTGTTGGGAGAGCCCATTTTCACTCAAAGTGAATATGCCTTTTTTGGGCCCAAATTGCTCTGTTAACCTTGTTTGTTTTT
The DNA here is from genome assembly GCA_963277665.1 of Viscum album. Lineage (NCBI taxonomy): Eukaryota > Viridiplantae > Streptophyta > Magnoliopsida > Santalales > Viscaceae > Viscum > Viscum album. Next base: position 541,366,276 of record OY728134.1, on the reverse strand, counting down.
TCTACCTTCTATGTTGCTTTGTATATGAGCCTTTATATGTGATGCAATATGAGTCTAGATGGTTGTGGGTTATGGGCGGGGAGGCCCAAATATGTGGTAGCAGCTGATGCCTGTGACGGTGAGATGAATGATGGTATCTGAGATGGAATTGAGATTGAAAAAATGGTTTGGAGTTGATCTTTTTAATTAATATACTAAAAATTGGGATTCTTTCCTGTTAATTAATTTTTTAAAAGTTCATATTCTTGAGTGTATTTTTTATCTACATTCCTTTCCCAAATACTTGAGTTAGATGGTATTGCTTTGTTATGTATCTCTTTGTGATATCTTAGGATGTTTCCTAGAGGACCTATAATTAGGGAATGTTAATGTTCAAATGTTTAAACCAATGGGGTTGGTTGTTTTTTGAATTAAAAAGATATTAATCTTGAGAAACTATGGACTTGGTTGAATTATGCCTAGAAGGCATGGACATCACCCTAGAGGATAATGAATTGTAACTAGAGTAATGTTAGTTAATTGATAATGAATTAATTCACATAAAGTGAAATGTAAAAAATGAAATAAGTAATTTAATGAAAGTCTTATTAAATTCTTGTGAACATATTGGATATCTAGTTCTTAAAAGTGGAGGTCGGGAGTCTGAGAAATGATTTCTATAGTTGAGCCCATGATTAGGATAATGTTCATAGTGTGGTTGTGATATATATCATGTCCTATATGTTTTTTGATTTTGAAAGATGCCCCAACCATGTCAGCAAGGATACTAAAACCCAATGGACTCTGGGAGGGGGTATTCCCTAACATATTGGTTGGTGAGGAATGGATGACTATCTATCCCCTCTGACCCCATTCTCTTCTCCTGGTAGTATTATGTGCAAGTATGCACGGTGGTTATCTTTACCTAAATATGTGTATAGAGGAATGTAATGGCTTTTGGTTGTTTCAAACACGCATACGTCTAGATATAGTATTCAATTGGTTATCCTAGGTATGTTGTGAATGGGTTTTGATGGCATGAGGTACAATACTCTATGCATGGGATGTAATTACTTGAGGTACAATACTATATGTATAATCCAAAAATTATGGGCTGTGATGGCTCCCAAAAAATACTTGAGTACTATATGGAGATATGGATGGGATGATGTGATGATGTAATGCTCAAAATGCATGTTATTATATGTTAACCCTAGTGTTTTCAGTACGATTTCTTTTTTAGAGAGATGGATCATAACGTGCAACATTGGGATATAGTAGCAAACCAGTGGGGAAGTTATAACAAGGTACTTTTATTTTTGTAAATATGCTATATGATCTCCTATATGCATTAGATAGTGATAGATAGTCATGGTGAGGCTAGAAACATAGTATATCTATTTAAGTGATGAGTTAGTTTTACTTGTTGTTCACTAGGATTTGGTATGCTTTCTTTATCTTTTTTCAGAGATTCCCCAAGGAAGAACCTACTTAGTATGCCTATTATGATCACTATATGTATATATAGGCAATTTTTCATTTTATTCGAAGATGTTTGGATACAGCACTAGATATTACTAGCTCATGGTTGTTTAGGAGCTGTTTGGGTTTCATGGTCATTTATGAGTTTATATTTTGGTACTTATAGTTTCCTTTTTCAATCGATCTAGTTTCTATGACATTACATGCATGTACTTTATATTTATTTTAATTTATTTGAGCAGTATTTCATTAGTGTAGTTGTATTACATCTTGTTACTTGTATTCTTTTAGAGGTTAATGCCTCCCATATTTATGTATATTATACTCTCAGTTCTTTTTTCCATCCTTTGTCCTATTAGAAGCAGTTTTTGGGCATCATTGTCACGACCCGCCCTCGGGGTCCATGCCGTGACTACCCCAAGCCCGCCTTCCATAGGCCAGGGGCTGGCGACTAGCACCAAGGCGTAAATCCCGGTAAAAAGGGAAGGCATTTCCTTTGAAAAGTAAACAAGTACCACAGAGTAAGAAAGCGGAAAAGTAAACACTAAGTAAAAACAGAGTACAACTGAAAGTGCGGAAAAGTAAATGGGCCAGAATACAAACCCAAACTGAAAGTAAAGTACAACTCGAAAGGGAAAACAACAACTGTAAAGTAAAAGCCGCTGCACCGAGCTGTCCACTGGAAATCCCACCTGAAGGGTGGGTACAGATAGCTCCACTGCTCATCGGGACCCACCGTCCGCTCCGAGCACGTCCCACCCAGTGGTCCACCTCCAGGTACCGTCCTGCTCAGCAAGCCTCAACCACGATCAACGCTGTCCGTCGTCTACAACCAACACAACGTAGTGCGGGCATAGCCCGTGCAGGGGTGAGTATAAGCTACTCAGTAGGGACCCCGAGACCCCCAAAGGTCTCCCAAAATCCACAAAGGATAAACCACAAAGGATAGATACAAACACGAAGTAACAACCGACACTGCTTAGGTATATGACCATACATATACCTAAGTCATCAATTCCAATACGCTCCAACCTCCAAGCCCAAGTACAACTCAGTCCACACAGGAAAGTATACGTATTCCACACAGGAAAGCAAAACGAAATCCACACAGGATAGCACAACACAATCCACACAGGAAAGCAACAGGATTCATCTCACACAGGTATACTTCTTCGGTAGATGATAGAGATGATCACTGATCCATCTAAATCATCGGACCCACAAAGGATCGATAGGTACTAACCCCCGCAAAAGACCTACACAGGATCGGACCAACACAGGATCTGTAGGCGCTGGTTCACACAGGACCGCTGAGTGCAGACCCACATAGGATCAGACCCACATAGGATCGGGCCCACACAGGACCTGTAGCACTGATCCACGTAGGATCGCTGAGTGCTGTAGTAGTCGTCGTCGAATCCACTAAGGATCTCTGCACTGTCGTCGTCGCAGTCACAATAGCAGTAGCAGTAGCAGTCGGAGCCAGCTCTAGGGTTCCCGCACACAGCAAGCTCGTTCGGGAGGGTCCGCTCCACGAGCCGAGAGGCTGATACATCAACTATCACAAATTCCATAGTTGATGTATCAAAAAGTTCCGTATCGTCAACAGGAACTCAACTCAACAGACGACGCGTCAATCGGACGCCCAGTCTGAGAGTTATTGGCTTTTTCGTCGCAGGGGCCTAGTTGGTTTTTAAGGCAAAACCAACCTGACCATACTCCACCTGCGTCCAAACCTCGGGCGGAGTATGCCAAAAGATCCGTCTCACTAAGAGGAACTCAACAAAGCTGACGACACATCAATCAGACGTCCATAGCTCAAGATATGAGCGTTTCCGCTCCGAGGGCCCGGTTGGTTTCGTGTACGAACCAACCCAGCCGAACTCAAGTATTCCGAAACTTTGAGTGCGATATACCGAAACGACCGTCTCGATCCAAGGATCGCATCGCCACTGACGGCGCGTCGTTTGGAAGTCCGTAGCCCGAGTTATGGGCATTTGAATCCAAACCGCTCGGTATCGGGGGTTTCAAGCCTGGGCCGTCCCGGCCCGAGACCCCCCGGTTGGCCCGAACCGGGTCGACCCGCCCCGGACAGGGTCGGCCCGGCCCGGCACAGCCCAGCCAGGTGCGCCGGTTCGGCGCAGGGCAGCGCACTGGGCGCGCTGCTAGCACGGCCGAAAGCCGAGCTGCTGGAAAACAGGGGGCCGCCTGCCCCCCTTTGTGAAACCGGCCCCCCTCCTAATGGGGGGCCATTATGGCTGGCTGGGGGAAATTATTTCCCCCGGTTTTCCTTCTTCCGGCCGGCCAACGGGACCAGCAAGGCCGGTCCCCTTTCCGGCTCCCGACACCGGCGGCCCGGCTGGCCGCCGGTCTTCTCCTTCCGCCGTGGCCCGGAACCGGCCGCGACCTTCATCTTCCGGCGCAGTGCGACGACACCGCGCTCCTCCGCTGCGGCCCCGCTCCGGCCGTGGCGCCTTCGACTTCTTTCGTCGCGACGCGACGGCATCGCGTTCTTGAAATCTTTCCACGGCGCGGCGCGACGGCGCCACACATTTCCTTCCGCTTGAACTCGCGTGGGGCGACGACACCACGACTTCCCGAACCAATCCACAAAGATTCAACACAAATAGAAAGGGGGAGGATCGGCCGGGTTTGTGCGGTCCGATCTCCTCACGTTATATTGATAGAAATCGGCCTTTAATGAACGATAAACTTTCACAATCTTTTAAATTATATAAAAGATTTAGAAACAAGGCCCGAAAAATATAAACCTTCAAGTTCGAAGGAAAGATCCACATAACTTTAAAAATTTAAAACCCCTACCTTGATTTAAGAGGTGACGAGATTCGGCGTCGTGAAAAGAGATGTCACGGAAGAAGACGTCGTCGGTGTCGCGGGTATGGCGTCGCGGTAGATGGTTCTCGAGAATGTGGCGTTCTTCGTCGATGTCCGATTGTTCTTCGCGTTCTTCGTCAAAGTTTGAAGAAGATGGAGAGAACTCTTCAAAACCTCTCAAGATGGCTAAGGAGACCAACCAAAATAAAATAAGCTAAAGGCTTATTTTATTTACTCAACTAAACACTTGAATTTCAAATGTTTGAAATTCAAAAAAACTCATCACATTTAATTAACCAAGTTGTCAAGTTAATTGAAGAGGAGTTATAGGGAGTTTAAAAAGAGGAGGTGAAGTGTTAGGGTTTGTGAGGGCCCCACCACACTTAATCCTCTCATGTGAGGTTAAGTGGATGTGGGTCCCACCCCTAACTCCCTTTGGGAGGTTATAACCAATTGGTTAAAAAAAATAAAATGCGTTTCCACATTTTATTTAATTTCATTGAAAATTCCCAAAAACTAACTCACAACCCGCAATAAACGCAACCTCGGAAAAGGTCTCCTTAAGCGAATATCGGCGCTGCGAGTTCATCGGTGCCCTCAGAATTCGATTCCGGGCACCGGTTCAAAAGTTAGAAATTCCCGCTCGTTCGTTCACTGAACGTACCCAAGCCAAACTTCGAAATTTAATTCCGGGCACACCGGGCCTCTGAATCAGGTGCCGTCAGAAACCGCGCTCTTCTAAAATTCCAAAGAAAATTAAGAAAAAATTTCCCTTGAATTTTACGGGTCTTTACATTACTCCCACCTCAGGGATTTACGTCCCCGTAAAGATACATCAAAACTAGGGAAACAAATGAGGGTACTGAGCACGCATCTGAGCCTCCCGCTCCCATGTGCTCTCCTGGAGGTTCTCGTGCTGCCATCTGATGCGCACAAGAGGAATCGATCCCCCATGTAGGACTCACTCCTGTCGATCCTCTATCTCCACCGGGACCTCCGTAAAAGTCACCCCATCGTCAACGTCAAGCTCCCCATGGTCAATGATGTGCGTCGGGTCATGCACGTATCTCCTCAGCTGAGACACGTGGAAGACATAGTGCACCCGGTGTAACTGAGGTGGTAGAGCCAGGTGATAAGCCACCTCGCCAATCCTACTGAGGACCTGGAAGGGTCTGATGAAGCGTGGAGATAACTTTCCGCCCCAGCCAAATCTCCGTAATCCACGTCGAGGTGAGACCCGCAAGAAGACGTGGTCACCATCCTCGAACTCTAGTGGTCTCCACCTCCTGTCAGCATAAGACTTATGTCGGCTCTGATCTATCCTCTTCCGCTCCTAGATGACCTGGACCTTCTCTGTCATGGCCTGGACCATCTCCGGTCCCATAAGTGCTGACTCCTCAGGGTCTGTCCAGCACATAGGTGATCTGCAAGGTCGGTCGTACAACGCCTCGTATGGTGTCATCCCAATGGTGGAGTGGTAGCTATTGTTGTACGCAAACGCCACCAAGGGTAGGTTATCCTCCCAGTTGAGACCAATGTCGAGGACACATGCACGGAGCATATCCTCGAGAGTCTGAATGGTCCTCTCCGTCTGACCATCTGTCTGAGTGTGAAAGGCGGTGCTCAGACGTAGCTGCGTCCCGAATGCCTCCTACAACCCCTTCCAAAGCTAGGAAGTAAAGCGAGCATCTCGATCGGAGACGATAGATGATGGCACACCATGAATCCATACAATCTCCGGAATGTAGAGACGTCCCAAGCCCTCCACTGAGCCCTGCTCTCTGATGGGTAAAAAGTGGGCCGACTTGGTGAGTCGGTCGATAATCACCCAAATGGAGTCATGACCTCTGGAAATACATGGAATTACAGTCACGAAATCCATAGATATGTAGTTCCACTTCCACTCCGGGACCTCCAAGGGCTGTACCAAGCCTTCTGTTACCTGGTGCTCTGCCTTCACCTGCTGGCAGGTGAGGCATCGAGAAACGAACTCTGCCACAACCTTCTTCATACCCAGCCAGCAGTGCTGTCGTCTGAGATCCTGGTACATCTTCGCCACTCCAGGATGTACCGCCAAAGGAGAAGTGTGAAACTCTATTAGCACCTCCTCTCGCAAAGCGACTGGTACCATGGTACGTCCTCTGAAAAGGATGTCATGTTCTGCTCCAAGGGAGAAACCATCAGGTGCCTGTCCCAAGGATATCTGTGCACGCCGTGTCTCACAGTCAGCGTCCTCACGCTGTGCCTCTCTGACCCGCTACAGTAGTGGAGGGGTGACTGTGAGAGACTGAAGGAAGGATGCTCCATCTCTATCCACAAAGGATATCTGCAAAGAGGCTAGCTACTCTATCGCCTCCTCAAGTAGCTGAATGCCCGTCCTCCTGCTGAGGGCATCGACTACTACGTTACCCTTCCCAGGAGTATAGACTATCTCAAAGTCATAGTCCCGGAGGAACTCAAGCCATCGCCGCTGTCTCAGGTTGAGGTCCTTCTTCGTGAAGATATACCTGAGACTCTGATGATCAGAAAAGACTGTAAAGCGCTCGCCCATCAGGTAGTGTCGCCATGTCTTCAGAGCGAAGACCACTGCTGCTAACTCCAGGTCATGGGTAGCGTAGTTCTGCTCATGCGGCCACAACTATCGTGATCCATAGGCGATCACTGCCCGCTCCTGCATCGGGACACATCCGAGTCCGGTCCCTGATGCATCACAATAGACTACGTACCCTACTCCCTCCTTAGGCAACCTCAAGATAGGTGCGCTGGTCAATCTCTGTCTCAGCTCCTGGAAGCTCTGCTGACATCTGTCTGACCACAAGAAGGGTTTCCCCTTCTTCGTCAAAGCTGAGAGTGGTTCCGCAACTCTAGATAAGTCTGGCATGAATCTCCGGTAGTATCCAGCTAGTCCCTAGAAACTCCGCACCTCCGTCACGCTCCTGGGTGGCTCCCAAGCTAACACTGCCTCGATCTTCGCAGGATCCACTGCAACTCCCACCTCAGAGATGACATGTCCCAAGAAGTGGACCTCACGTATCCAGAACTGGAATTTAGAGAGCTTACCATAAAGTTGGTGCTCTCGGAGTGTGTCTAGTACAACCCATAAGTGGTAGGCGTGCTCCTCCTCAGTCGTCGAGTAAATCAGAATGTCTTCGATAAAGACCATGACAAACCGATCAAGGTATGGCTGAAAGATCCTGTTCATGAGGGCCATGAACACTGCTGGAGCATTGGTTACTCCGAAGGGCATAACCAAGAACTCATAGTGGCCATACCGACATCTGAAGGCCGTCTTCTGCACGTCCTCGTCTCTGACTCTGAGCTGATGATAGCCTGACCTGAGGTCTATCTTCGAGAACCACCGTTCTCCCTTGAGCTAATCAAAGAGGTCATCAATCCTCGATAGCGGATACTTGTTCCTCACTGTCACCTGGTTCAGGCGACGATAGTCAACACAAAGTCACAAGCTCCCGTCCGCCTTCTTGGCGAACAAAATCGGGGAAGCCCAGGGTGAAACACTGGGTCGGATGAACCCCTTTCCCTGCAAGTCCTCCAACTGTACTCGTAGCTCTTGAAGCTCGGCGGGGGCCATAAGATATGCTAGAGTGGATATCGGGGCTATCCCGGGGTACAGATCAATATAAAAGTCTACCTCTCTACGAGGAGGTAGCCCTGGAACGTCGTCGGGGAAGACGTCCGCATACTGATCCACCACTGTAGAAAAACTAGGACTCTGCACGTCAACTGCTCCAAGGATGAGGCTAGCCAACTGATGAGTGATGGGCTGCCCTCTCCTCTGCGAGAGTCCATCCTGTGCTGCAAAGGTTCCCTTCTCGCCGGTGAAGGTGAACCTGCTCCCGTCGGTGCGCAAACATCGCACCTTGCGCCTAAAACAATCAATCTGGGCATGGACCATAGATAACCAATCCATGCCCAAGATGATGTCGTAAGGCCTCGACGCTGCTACAAGAAGATCTCAGCCGAAACTCTCGCCTCCTAGAGTAAGCTCACACTGCCGACACCAGTGCGTAATCGTCGAGTCTGCTCCCATAGAAGTCTCTAGCCGTAAGGATCGAGCCAACGACTCTTTCGGAATCTCCGAGCTCCGAACAAGGGCAGCGACTATGAAAGAGTGACTCGCTCCTGTGTCTATAAGTACCGCAGCAAGGGTGGAATAGACACAGATAGTATCTAGAATCATCTCGAGTGCGCCGTGGTCGTAGGACTCTGCTGCCTAGAGCTGTGCATGTCTCTGCCCGCCAGCTCCCTGTGGTCGGGGTGGACCTCCTGGTGGTGGTGGTGGTAGAGCCTCAAAGCGTCTCCCACCACCTGCTGCTCGGCCAGCTCATCTTCCTCGTCCGCCTCCTCCCTGCAGACCGCCACGGTCGACCCTCTTCCTCTGCCTCGGTGGTCCCTCAACTGTCTGCTGCTCCTCGGCACGACGGGTCGGGCAATCATGAGACATGTGGCCCTGCCCGCCGCATGAGTAGCACTGTCTACCTCTCGAAAGACTGGCTCCGCACTGTGTGCCCCGCACTGCTGAGCCAGTGTCCTGAGGTTGTCTGCCTGAAGGTCTGGTCTTCCTAGACCCATGAGTCATCCGTCGACTGCCTTCTACAGATGACTCTTCCACGTGCTGCCCTGCGGTGGGTCGCGGTGCTGGTGTAGACTCAGCAAGGAAACTCTCGATCAAAAGAGCCTGCTCTAGTACTCCCGTCTGAGTCGGAATGCTGAGGGAGATCAGTGATGCCCTGATATCGTGTCTCAATCCCTGCTCGAAGGTCTGGGCCCGGAAGAATGGGTCTCGTACCATGTCGGTCGAGTAGCGCGAGAGATCAGTAAATCTCGCCGAGTACTGAGCGACCGTCATGCTGCCCTGCCGCAGCTGAAGAAGCTCCTGGATACGTACCGCACGGAGGGTGGATGGGACAAACTCCGAGCGGAAGAGGCTCTCAAAGTCCGTCCATATTAGAGATACCTCATCGTGCACCTGGAGCATCAAGCTCCACCATCGTCCTGCTGCTGCGTGTAGTAGACTCACAGCGAGGATCACCATGAGGTCTGCAGGTGTCCTCACTAGCCTAAAAACTCGTACCACTGCCTCCAGCCACTCCTCTGCTGCCTGGGGGTCCGTCTCCCCATGGAACCTAGGCGGTCGATGGCACTGAAACTCATGAAGTGCACTGAGGCGACGTGCATCGTCAGCGACTGGTGCTGGAAGCATCGGTGGCTCGGCGGGTAGTGCTACTGCCGGTGCCACTGCTGACAAAGGGCTCTGCACCGAGGCATCGTCGCTCGGTGGGCTGTCGTCATGCTCGACTCTCGGAACCCTAGCTGGCTGCCATCGTGGGGCCATCCTGAAAAGGAAACAGGTGAGCCACGGTCAGAACAGTATACCTGGTGAGCTGACACAAGTAATCACAAAGAAAACTTGAAACATACATGCAATCAATGTTTTCGTGCATTAAGTCGGAAATCAGAAGTCAGGGTCCTGGGGTACGGATACGTCGGCCGCCGCACCAACACTGGACTCCCTGGACTGATAACCACACTCAATACGCTAAACATTATTGCTTCACATATAAAAGATCAGAGTTCGCGGTAGAACTGAACTCCTTTGATACCAATTTGTCACGACCCGCCCTCGGGGTCCGTGCCGTGACTACCCCAAGCCCGCCTTCCATAGGCCAGGGGCTGGCGACTAGAACCAAGGCATAAATCCCAGTAAAAAGGGAAGGCATTGCCTTTGAAAAGTAAACAAGCACCACAGAGTAAGAAAGCGGAAAAGTAAACACTAAGTAAAAACAGAGTACAACTGAAAGTGCGGAAAAGTAAATGGGCCAGAATACAAACCCAAACTGGAAGTAAAGTACAACTCGAAAGGGAAAACAACAACTGTAAATTAAAAGCCGCTGCACCGAGATTTCCACTGGAAATACCACCTGAAGGGTGGGTACAGATAGCTCCACTGCTCATCGGGTCCCGCCGTCCGCTCCGAGCACATCCCGGCCAGTGGTCCACCTCCAGGTACCGTCCTGCTCAGCAAGCCTCAACCACGATCAACGTTTTCCGTCGTCTGCGACCAACACAACGTAGTGCGGGCATAACCCGTGTAGGGGTGAGTATAATCTACTCCGTAGGGACCCCGAGACCCCCGAAGGTCTCCCAAAATCCACAAAGGATAAACCACAAAGGATAGATACAAACATGAAGTAACAACCGACACTGCTTAGGTATATGCCCATACATATACCTAAGTCATCAATTCCAATACGCTCCAACCTCCGAGCCCAAGTACAACTCAGTCCACACAGGAAAGTATACGTATTCCACACAGGAAAGAAAAACGAAATCCACACAGGATAGCACAACACAATCCACACAGGAAAGCAACATGATTCAGCCCACACAGGTATACTTCTTCGGTAGACGATAGAGATGATCACTGATCCATCTAAGTCATCGGACCCACAAAAGATCGATAGGTACTAACCCCCGCAAAAGACCCACACAGGATCGGACCCACATAGGATCTGTAGGCGCTGGTTCACACAGGACCGCTGAGCACAGACCCACACAGGATCAGACCCACACAGGATCGGGCCCACACAGGACCTGTAGCACTAATCCACGTAGGATCGCTGAGTGCTGTAGTAGTCGTCGTCGAATCCACTAAGGATCTCTGCACTGTCGTCGTCGCAGTCACAGTAGCAGTAGCAGTAGCAGTCGCAGCCAGCTCTAGGGTTCCCGCACATAGCAAGCTCGTTCGGGAGGGTCCGCTCCACGAGCCGAGAGGCTGATACATCAACTGTCACAAAGTACAGAGTTGATGTATCCAAAAGTTCCGTATCGTCAACAGGAACTCAACGCAACAGACAGCACGTCAATCAGACGCCCGGTCTAAGAGTTATTGGCTTTTTCATCCCAGGGGCCCGGTTGGTTTTTAAGGAAAAACCAACCTGACCGTACTCCACCTGTGTCCAAACCTCGGGCCGAGTATGCCAAAAGATCCGTCTCACTAAGAGGAACTCAACAAAGCTGACGACACGTCAATCAAACGTCCGTAGCTCAAGATATGAGCGTTTCTGTTCCGAGGGCCCTGTTGGTTTCGAGTACGAACCAACCCAACCGAAATCAAGTATTCCGAAACTTTGAGTGCGATATACCGAAACGAACATCTCGATCCAAGGATCGCATCGCCGCTGACGGCACGTCATTTGGAAGTCCGTAGCCCGAGTTATGGGCATTTGAATCCAAACCGCTCGGTATCGGGGGTTTCGGGCCCGGGCCGTCCCGGCCCGAGACCCCCCGGTTGGCCCGAACCGGGTCGACCCGCCCCATAAAGGGTTGGCCCGGCCTGGCACAGCCCAGCCTGGCGCGCCGGTTCGGCACAGGGCAGCGCGCTGGGCGGCCGAGCTGCTGGAAAACGGGGGGGCCGCCTGCCCCCCTTTGTGAAACCGCCCCCCCTCATAATGGGGGGCCATTATGGCTGGCCGGGGGAAATTATTTACCCCGGTTTTCCCCCTTCCGGCCGGCCAACGGGACCGGCAAGACCGGTCCCCTTTCCGGCTCCCCACACCGGCGGCCTGGCTGGCCGCCAGTCTTCTCCTTCCGCCGCGGCCCGGAACCTGCCGCCGCCTTCTTCGTCCGGCGCGGTGCGACGGCACCGCGCTCCTTCTCCGCGGCCCCGCTCCGGCCGCGGCGCCTTTGACTTCTTTCGTCGCGACGCGACGACATCGCGTTCTTGAAATCTTTCCACGGCGCGGCGCGACGGCGCCACGCATTTCCTTCCGCTTGAACCCGCGTGGTGCGACGACACCACTTCTTCCTGAACCAATCCACAAAGATTCAACACCAATATAAAGGGGGAGGATCGGCCGGGTTTGTGCGGTCTGATCTCCTCACGTTATATTGATAGCAATCGGCCTTTAATGAACGATAAACTTTCACAGTCTTTTAAATTATATAAAATATTTAGAAACAAGGCCCGGCAAATATAAACCTTCAAGTTCGAAGGAAAGATCCACATAACTTTAAAAAGTTAAAACCCCTACCTTGATTTAAGAGGTGACGAGATTCGGCGTCGCGAAAAGAGATGTCGCGGAAGAAGACGTCGTCGGTGTCGCGGGTATGGCGTCGCGGTAGACGGTTCCCGAGAATGTGGCGTTCTTCGTCGATGTCCGATTGTTCTTCGCGTTCTTCGTCAAAGTTTGAAGAAGATGGAGAGAACTCTTCAAAACCTCTCAAGATGGATAAGGAGACCAACCAAAATAAAATAAGCTAAAGGCTTATTTTATTTACTCAACTAAACACTTGAATTTCAAATGTTTGAAATTCAAAACAACTCATCACATTTAATTAACCAAGTTGTCAAGTTAATTAAAGAGGAGTTATTGGGAGTTTAAAAAGAGGAGGTGAAGTGTTAGGGTTTGTGTGGGCCCCAACACACTTAATCCTCTCAAGGGAGGTTAAGTGGATGTGGGTCCCACCCCTAACTCCCTTTGGGAGGTTATAACCAATTGGTTAAAAAAAAAATGTGTTTCCACATTTTATTTAATTTCATTTAAAATTCCCAAAAACTAACTCACAACCCGCAATAAACGCAACCTTGGAAAAGGTCTCCTTAAGTGAATATCGGCGCTGCGAGTTCATCGGTGCCCTCGGAATTCGATTCCAGGCACCGGTTCAAAAGTTAGAAATTCCCACTCGTTCGTTCACTGAACGTACCCGAGCCAAACTTCGAAATTTAATTCCGGGCACACCGGGCCTCGGAATCAGGTGCCGTCAGAAACCGCGCTCTTATAAAATTCCAAAGAAATTTAAGAAAAAATTTCCCTTGAATTTTACGGGTCTTTACAATCATTATCTCCCTTCTCTCATTTTCAACCCATGATAAGTACCTTTGGGTGAGAAGTGAAGGTACTTGGGATTTAAGGGGAACCATATGGCCTAGAAAATTAAAAATTTCACCAGTTATCAATGTAATTATATCTTTTCTGGTGAAGTGTAGCATGATACAACTACCGAGGATCCTGTGTGAATATGTTTATAAGAAAAATTATATAAAAATTTACCGCTTTTGATATGAATCCATGATCAAAATCTACTCATCACTGGAAATAATTTCTCAAAGGAAACAAAGTAAATTCCCTCTATATTTTCCACATTCTATTTGAATGTATGTAAGAGCATTGGTCATCAAATTACGGGTGCTACTGTGAAGATCTGACAACACCTTAAGTGCTCCAATGATCACTTCAGTAAATCCATCAAGATGAAACTGGATCAGGATATTGAATCATGTATTTCTCTATATAGGAAGTGGTAGTGGAAAGAGAGACTCTCATTAACTCATAGTGAATATATCTCCATTTTAGAGACTCTCCTATTTATATAGAAAGGATTAAAAATATCTAGAATTTCCTATCCTCCATGTGAGAACCTCTCCTCCTTTAGCTCAATATCTCATGAAGAAGTTTGTGCATCTGCATCATCAACCTATATGATTTTTTACATCTTTCTTTGACTATATGAAATAAAATTCATTACAACATGTCCATAGAATTTAATGTGATAGTTATTTTTTAATTAAAGGGTTGAGATATCAAATTCCATAAAGATGGAAGGGACAAATCATTCCTTGACTTATTCATTAATAACATGTCATTTGGGACGCACCTAACATACCCAACTCCCAACCAACATATTTCATGATGGTTTTTATCATTAAATGATATTTTGTGAGTCATGAAATGCATTAATGATAAACTTATAGTCTAAGGAACATTACACGAACTCATAGATATGAATATCTGATGACACCAAAACATGTGTAATTTATACTAGTGGGTATGTTCTAATAATATCTCATCTTGAATATTACCAAGTGTGAAATTATTTAGAAGAAGTCCCATATACCTATGAATACTCACACCTAATGATCAATATATTATTTTACCTATAATTTTATGTTATTTGACTATAGAATTATTTTTAAGAATATCATCATGGAATTTCAAGGTTCTCGTCATAGAGGGAACTGTAGTTACCTTATCAATGGGATAAATACTATAGGAAATTATCACATAAATGATATGAAAAATAAAAATCAATATGTTATAATATTTTTATATTAATATTTAATTCTGTTAATTTTCATCTAATCTAAAGTACAAAGTAGTTGGTTCTATGGAACCAACTCCAACACAACTTATGTCATCATCCATACTTTCTTTATTATTCGTTGAAGTTACTAGATAGACTTAAAATATTATACCATATCCAATGATTTAATAATGGTAAGACCATCATGATTAACCAAGCTTGAGATATCACATCCTTTCATAAACAAAAATTTTTTATCTTGATTATTCAATCAATGTCATATTACCAATGATGCACCCAACAAAATCTTTGTCACTACAAATTCAGTTCCATAGTTTTTTCTTGAATCAATGAACATTACCAAATAGTATACACTAATAATAATCTCAGTTGAGGATACCATTATATGTTTTAAAAAATAGGAACTACCAATGACACTTGAAACATGTAGTGTTCCTATTGGCAGGTCAGTCATCATGATCTCGTCTACTCGATATCACTAACTGTGATCTTTATGAGAATAAGTCTCAATGATTATGATCCCCCAACACCTAACAGTCACACATCACCTATGTACTATTAGAATGATGGTTATAGACCATATGACACATGTTTGAGATTAAATTTATAGTATCTCAAGGTTCTCATTATAGCCTGAGAACTGTTATAACCATTTGATATGACAAGTAATCTATTTAAATTACCATATAAATAATGGATATAGAAATATCAACACTCTATAGAGTAAAAATCCTATACATCCCACCATATACATGATAAGTTTATTGAAAAGTTCTATTTTATTTGGTTCTAGGGAACCCACTATTACAACTCCCACTTACACAAGATTCAACTTGACAACTATTCTTTTTATCACTCACAAGATAATATTATGCTTCTACTAAGTTATTGATTTATTTTTTGGGCCTACCATATATTTTATGTGTGGGTAATATACTACCTATGACTTCACATATTTGATTAATACTCCACAAGAGATGATATCCCTGAGCATATACATTTTTTACACTATCAATACTTGACATCTTGGCTTGTTCTAGTAAGAGGATTATCATAATTTATATTATCATAAAACTTTACTCACTAGGTGAAATTCTAAAAACTATAACATATCATTGTGTATTCTAAATTTATTCTTTAACTACATTAGAAGTTTCACCAAACACTATATTTTTAGATATGGCTAGAAATGACATGAATGCGATTCTCTTTCTCATTACCCTATATTGACTATGATAAAATACCATAATGATATTAAAGATGAGTAGTTTTTTCCTCATAAAATAGTGTCACTTCCTCTCCAAGTATCAGGAACATATCCCTTGAACTCTATAAAGTATAATTTTATAGTTTTAACTGATTCCCATGCAGTTTATTGGACATATATGATACTTTTCTACCATAATGTATATGTTGGAAATATCATTTATTATACATAACATGACATGTGTGATTGATCCATTACAAAAGTGTATGGAATTCAACTTATCTCATTAATATCCTCCTATGTATCATACATATCTTCTTAGATATATTTATTTCATGTGACATTGCGAACAATTCTCTCTTGAATTGTGTAAAATTTTATCATTCAATACATTGTGAATATATATACAATTGACTTGGTCGAAGAAACAATTAAATCTACCTCAGTTGATAATATTCCCTAGAACTTAGGATTCTACTTTAATTTAATCTCTGGAGAGATACTTTCATTCTAGTATTAACTAACTATAATACTAATAGTTTTTTTTTCAATATGTTATCAAACATGTTTTCCTTAGAAAATTATGGCACTCCAATTGACCTCTTTTAGACCCGTGAAAAAAATTCATTCAAAATGAATATTCTATGATCATATTTATTAATTCAATCCAAAATTGGATTTTAGTAACTTTCACCCCTTATTTAAATTCAATGGTGTCACCAACTATTTCTGGTTATGTTGTATAGACGCCTTCCAATAATGGTGGTCTTGACATCCAACACACAATTTAATGTCCATAGAAAGTAGCTATGATAATTAAAATTATAATGGATTTAAACATAATTTCATGACCCTCTCCCTCTAAAGAAACTATAGTGAATATATACAATGACCCACCAAGTCCCACCACTATTAGGCCTCAAGTGATTGACTAGCACTGAGGGTACAAAAATATCCCATATATAAGTGGAATTACCCTATATTATAAAACAAGATCAGGAGATATGATACACAACCACAAAAAAACTCCAATATATAAGATAAATTTAAACCTAAAACTATCCTACAATTCATGATTAAAGTAAACCAATACAATAAAAGTCTCAAAATAAGAGAACAAAAAGACAATCTCTACACCAACAACTCAATAGATGCTCCAAACCCCAAGCTATAAATATTTATCTTGGTTCTTGAAGTCCCCTTGGAAATAAGAAAAATAGTTTGTATTTTTTGGGTGAGCATATAAGTATAATCAGTAGGATCATATCCAAGGTCTCAAGTACACATGTGAAAATATTATGCTAATGCATCATTAAAAAAACACTAGAACCATAATCTTGTAAACATGTCAAGTAACAAATCTCAGCCACACCATGAATCACTCACAAAATCATGCATCTAATATAAGAATATAGAATCGAGATTAAAACAAATAAAGTTTATCTATCGCCTCTTCCCCACTGATTTTACAATCTCAAACCCCATTTTTGAACATCTTGTGCTTGTATCTCTTCTGTACATACCAAATTACAACCACATCACATCACATCACATCTCTCTTGAAGACACCTGTATAATCTCTGATGTGGGTCGAGATGCATCCCAACCTACCCCACCATCACAATTTCTATCATCAAATTCTATTATCAAGCATCACCATGCCATGTATTTCCTAAATACATATAGTCCATCACACCACATCTCATCACATAACTATATGAATAGGGTGTCATGAACATAAATGACATCAACCTCATGTCATCCTCTTACCATGAATGACCCCCATGACACATCACATACCATCATAGCCTCATCACATAAGACATCACCCAAAAACACTTGGGTCATCACTACATATCTCACTAGAAGAGACCTAGTTCATCACTAGTGAAGGAAGAATGAGGATGATTGGGTAGCCAACCATCTATATCACCACCATCCATGATGTTGGGGAAAATACCTGGAACCTAGAACCTATAAGCATTGATAAGATTATCCCACATGGGTGGGAAATGTATAAAAATAACATAAAATACATTATATATATATATATATCCCACAATACCAAACCTATGGGTTCAAAATAATTTCTCTAGAACACACCACAACAACTCCACTACACTACACATCAACCACAACAACCGATGACGCCACTACATGCATCATAATTCACAACCCCCACACACAAACCATGTAACATCATGTTACTGCTTTCAGTTACTCCTTGAACCTCTTTTGATCATCATTTTTTAGGTCTAATTTTGGGGTTTTTTCATGTGAAATTTTGGAATTTTTTTATGTTTTTGGGGTTATGAATAGTTGGAACAAGGTTTTCCCAAACTGTACGCCCGCCCCGGGTAAACCATACAAACCTAGCTAGTGGGGGTATGCATAGTCGGTGCACGTGTTGAAAAATTGTGCATCTAACTAGGATAAACCTTTCAACCCATTGGAGGGGAACACAAATAGGGAGCATGGTTTTTGTAAACATGTAGCCCCCTCCAAAAAACTATGCACAAAAAAAAAATTATTTCGAAAAAATATTTTAAATTCTCAAAACCCCCTATTTAAGTTCTCGATGAGCACAATCTACCATAACACAATTTATTCTTCATTGGAGAGTCACGGGAGAAGATTTTGGCACCTCAAAACCTAATACAAAGTGTATTGAAGCTTAGATATTGTCAATCAATTTCTCTCCAATAAGACATCTTCTCTGGTTCATTCTCTCCCACTCTCTTCTTCTCTCCTCCTTAGGGTTTACTATATCTTATATTATATATGGATCTAATCTAATTATTTTTTGATCTTGGATCTAGTTTTTATTCCTTGATCTATATTTCTAACATTCTTCATTGGTTCTTCCAGTTGTGGGTGTAATGATTAGAGATCTCTATATTAAGCTAGGTGGTTCCGACTATGTTTGGCTAATTGTGTAGCCCCTAATTTTTTATTGATTTAAATAAAATTAATTTCAATTTTATTTTGAAAATATAATATGATGAAAATAAGGATTTAAATTGAAATGGAATGGATTTTAGGAAAAATCCCAAATTCCAACAAATTGGTGTGTAAGTTGAAATTGATTTAATTGTGAAATTTAATTGTTAAACTAATTAGTGAAATTGTCATTCGAGATAAATGGATTAAATTTTTTTGATAAAAAACCCATGTTTTGGTTTTAAAAGAGAAATTAGAATATTGAAATGTTAGATGTGGAAATCGTATTTTAAATAGTTTTAAAATTGTTTTCCCATTTTTGATTTATTGTTTGAGAACATGAAATCCTAGGTAGTTGGTGAGATATTTGGGACAAACATTCTATGATGGGAATTCCCTAGAAATTTATTTATGCTTTACAACTCTAAAAATTGCATACCTTGGTAGATCATATCCTCAGTGGGATGTTTAGGAGCCCTCTCTGTTTGGTGTCTGAGGGGAGTCTGTGCACATTTCCATTATCACCATATGAGGTTGTGATGATCCCATAACTTGGAACTATCATACCTCTTTTGATATGAACATGTTATTTATTTGTGATTATTTTATTATATATTCCATTGTTTGTAAAAACTACTTTAAACATTTCCATGTATTTATATAAACTATTTTATATAAAATGTTCATGTAATCCATTGTTTGAAATGTTTCCATCAGTTGAAATGAAAATCATGTCTTGTTCTAAATATACACTTGTAATTTCATTCATTTTCTCATTGAAATTAAAATCATGATTTCATTTATTAATTATTATAATATTATATCAAATACTTGGTGAGACCCTACTGGGATTTTATATCACACCCTACC
This sequence comes from Viscum album, assembly GCA_963277665.1. NCBI lineage: Eukaryota > Viridiplantae > Streptophyta > Magnoliopsida > Santalales > Viscaceae > Viscum > Viscum album. The sequence goes on along the minus strand of OY728134.1, from coordinate 541,346,841 downwards.
TTTTTCTTGGGGTGTTTTTTATTTTCTTCTGCCAGGTTCAAGCAAGGGGAAAGGGCCACTTGGTGGTGGTTATTATTGTTGATCCTCTAGTTTTGGAGTGATGTGTCTATCCATAATTTGTATTTTTTATATTTTTATTTATATTAATTTGTGGTTGTACTTTGGGTTTAAATAACTAATTTAATTGTGGTAATGTTCCCCTTATGGTGTTTTATTTTTATGATACTAACTTTTATTTGTTTATTCTATGGTTTATGTGGAAAAATAATAACCACCTTTATCTTATATGATTCCAGGTGCTAGTATCTAACCCATAGGTATCAGTAATGCCCCTTGGGTTATTTCTTTATTGGATTAGTTATATAGGTACCAGGGTATCAAGGATAGATCGCAATAAAGTGGAATTAGAGTTTCATGTTAATCATCTTACCTTAATGTTATTATGTAGTTTGTAGTCTTTTCGGGACTTAAAAAGGTAATTGTGAGTGCCTAGCTAGATATCATCACAATAAGACTTATGTCACCATGGATGGTTTAGGAAATATGTATTGAGTATTAGATCTAGTTTTTCCCTAATTTTTATTTTGATATATTGAAATCCAAATCTTGTTTATCTATCTTTCAGGATTAATTAACCTATTTCTATTATTTGAGTGTTGATCTTTATACCATTTTTACATATTAAATGTTTTCTATTAATTTTTTATAGAACCATGACTCTAATAAGGCATTTGAAAATGACCTAAGAATAAGCTACTGAATAATCACAACAAGAAAATCCTCCCTTGTACTAGAATCTGGTTGAGGTTGTTGTGTGTGTTGTCCAATTTCTAGGACATACACCTGCGCCAATTCCCATTCAAGCTCTAGCTATCAAACCTGAGAGGTATTATTTATGGAATCATTCACATGAGTTATTTCACCATAATCCATCATAATTCCAAGGGTCAAACAATCCTCAATAGGCTAAGTATTGGTTTTGAAGAATTCATATTTTATTTGTGTTCTTGGAGACACTTCATGAAATCAATGTGAAATGTGTGACCTTCAAGAAAGAAGGACCTAGCAGGATATTGTGGGGCAGGATGGTGATGGTGAATAACTTGGAGGTTTAATAGTGGATATACATTAAATCACTTCTCATTCACTAGTTCTTTTTATATTATATGGTGTGGGACAAGGCTATTGAGTTTTTCAAGCTTGACCGAGCTAGAAAGATCGTGACTAAGTATGACAATAACTTGGATGATATTGTGTAGTTTTTACCTAATATAGTATTGAATGAGAAGATGAAAAATTAATGGTGTGATAGGGGAATTAGATCTTATATTTATTCTTAGGAATTATTTTTTAATCTCTTTCTTATATTGAGGTGTTGGATTGAGTATTGAAGGTCGAGCTTCACATGGAAGGTAAGTCAGGGTTGGTGAGAGTTCCTTTTTCTCTCAGTGGTAGTTCTGTGAGATCCCATAAAGGGAAGAGAAAGTGTGATGAGCCTCATGGTGGATCTAGATTTCATGTTTTTTCTAGACCTCCTTTAGTTCTAGGAGGAGGCCCTTTGATTTTCTACCAATGTGTAAATCATGGGCAATCGAAATGGGTTTGCACTAAGGCACCAAAGATATGTGGTTCCTCTGGACACTTAGGTCACTTGAAGAAGTTATGTCATGTCTATTATGATTCACGTAGTGAAAAAAGATCATCATCACCAATAATTACTATAGTTCAATCAGATTCTTCATGAACAAAGGGGTTATAGACATAGGCATCGAGAATGAAGATTCTTCATGTAGTGGAAGAGTCTCTAGAGGAAGTAGATACATGTACAATGACTGTGAGAGGTACCATCACTATAGATTAGTCATTAATGACTAATTTATTTGATACTGGTGAATCTAATTTGTTCATTTCAACCAATACTGTGAGCCTGTTAAATCTTCCTATGGAGCTTTTATCTTATGTGATGGATATTACTACACCACTTAGAAAGTAGAGAGAGTGGGGTCTTTATTGTCCTACTTATGTCTTATCTTTACTAGATATTGATCATACTTGGGATTTTATAGTTATTGACATGAAACCGCTTGATTTCATATTCACGATTAATTGGATAATTACTAATAAATCCTAAATTGATTTGATCTTCAATGTATCTTCTTTACTACATCTAATGGGGTGTGTCTTATATTTCTGGTGTAATGGGACTCGAGTTTGAGTAGACCCAAACCTTATTATCTAGAATTAAGGAAAGTAATATCAGTTTTATTTTTTTATATATGGTGCAATAATCCTTTAGTGATGATCTCCCTCTAGTTTTCATCATGTTTCCTGACATTTTTCTTTCTAAATTCTCTACTTTTCCACCAAAAAATGAGGCAGAGTTATCTATTCATTTAGTACCATGTACTCCTATTCTATTTGCTAAGAAAGTTGATAGAACACATTCCATTTTGTTGATTACTGAAAACTCAATTGAGTTATGGTCAAGAAAAATTATTTGTTTCCATATATTTGATGATTTTTTAGACCATTAGAAATGGGTGAAGTAATTTTTGAAGATTTATCTTTGATCTGGTTATCATCAGTTGAGAATAAAATAATCTAACAATGAAAAAACCATCTTCCAGAGTATTTATGGCCATTAAGAGTACCCTTTCAGGACATTTGGTTTAACCAATGCTTATACGGTATTTATGGACATGATGAATAGGACCTTACAAAAGTATATTAATACTTTCATGGAAGTCTTTGTGGATAACATCATTGTTTAATATATTTATTGGGAGGATAACATGTGCCATGTGAGATTTGTTCTGGAATTTTTGCGAAATCACCGACTTTAATCCATGCCATCAAAATGTAATTTTGAGATTTGGGAATTGAATCTCTTGGGAATGTGGTGTCAAAACATGGTATATCAGTTGATCCTAATAAAGTAAAATCCTTTATGACATGAGATAAACTGTGAAATGTTTTTTATATTTAGAGATTCTTGGGTTTAGATTTATATTATCATTGATTTTTAAATGATTTCTCGAATATGGATTCTCCGATGATCGCTCTAACTTTGAAGGAAATTATGTTTTCTTGGGATGTGAAATGTCAGAGTTCTTTTGTTGAATTGAAACATATTTTGACTTTTTCAGTGGTGTTGACTCTTCCAGAGGTCAGGACGGGAAATGTGGTGTCTTGTGATGCATCAAGTTCAGGTTTGGGTTGTGTTTTTATGAAGGATGATCACGTTGTTTCCTATGTATCTCAACAACACATGACACATGAGAAGAATTACCTAACCCATGACCTTGAACTTGGATTTGTGATGTAGGCACATAATTATTAGTAGTATTACCTTTTTATATGAAGGTTTACAATGTATTCTGACTACAATAGCTTGAGTAATATATTCTCTAAAAATGATTTGAATCTCTCCTAGATATATTGGGTGGAATACCTTTAGTATTTTTATTCAGACATCACCTATACCCCAGGGAAGGGTAATCTCATTATAGATGATTTGAGAAAGAAGATTCCAACTAAAACTATGAAATAATTTTCAGAAGACTGGAACATGATGTCTCTTTTTTCACAGTTTCATATAGAAGTTTAGGAAATGGGGTTCGAGGTTATTTTTTATAGTGTTCATTTGACCTCTAAACTTCTTGGGATAATTTTACATTAATACAATCTTGATGATGAATTCTGAATCATTCAAAACTCTCTTTATTGTGGGGATATCATTGTTAAGTGGTCATTCTGTCCAAAGTGTATCATATATTTCCAAAACCGGTACGTTGTACCTTTTTCTATAAGGAAATATGTGTTGGGATATTTCCATATTTCCCAATGTTTAGTGCACCTAGAAACCAAAAATATTTTTTTGACACGCGGTTATGATTCTGGTGGTCAGGTATGAGATGATGCATTTCTGATTTTCTCTTTGATTATTATGCATGCCAATAATGTTCAGGATGGGCACTAGAGACCTTTTAGTTTTCTTCAGACACATCAATTTCCAAAATGAAAGTGGGATGAGATCTCTATGGACTTTGTGGTGGGGTTTCCATGTACCCAATGAAATAATAATTCAATATGGATTGTGATCAATAAGATAACCAAATCATCTCACTTTATACCCATTCATTTTACAACCAAAGTTTAGGATCTTGGAAATATATTTGTGAGAGTGAATATTCAATTCTATGGAGTAATATATTCTATATTCTTTGATAGATATTCTTATTTCACGTATCTCTTTTAGAGAGGCCTTCTAGAGGCATTGGGATCTTGGGTTTGTTTAATTAAAATATACTATCCATAGATGGATGGACAAATAGAAATGGATATATAGATTCTTGGGGATATGCTTCATGCCTACGTCCTTAAATTTGGTGGATCTTGGGATGACAATTTGGAACTAGTTGAGTTTTCCTATAACAATAGTTACCAATATGTGATCAAAATGGCTACTTTTTAGGTCTTTTATAGTCGGCCTTTTAAATCTCTGTAGTGTTGGTCATAGATCATTGAAAGTTTTGTGGTTGGAATGATCATGGTTTATGAGACAACAAAAAATATTCATTTTATTTGTCAGATAATTTTGATGGCATAGATCTAGAATAAATTTCATATTGATCATCATCATAGACTGTTAGAATTTTCTGTTGGTGACCACATTTTCTTTAAACATTCACCCTTCTTGAGTCATCAACAACTTGGGAGCAATGGAAGATTAATCCTAGTTTTATGGTACCTTTTGAGGTTTTTGATTATGTGGATAAAGTGTCATATCATTTATCACTTCATCCACAGTTGACATTGATACATTATGTGTTCCATGTATCACAGCTATGAAAGTATCTTTCAAATCTCTCTCATGTTGTAAGTTGGAGTGATATCAATGTTGAGCCTAATTTATCCTTGACTGAGCATCCAATCAGGATAATTGATTTTAAAACTAAGTTACTTCATGGGAGGATGATACCTTTGGTTCAAGTTCTATGGTAGAATAGTTCTAATACTCATGAGACATCAAAGATAGAGTCACTGGTGAGAGAGCAGTGTCTTAATCCTTTTTGCATGGAGACTTATTGATAAAATTTTAGGGGATAGAAGGTTTCTATGGTGGGAAGTTTGTATCATCCTATTACTGTTATCAGGTACTCTTAGATACTCTTTTTATCATTCTTTTTTGTGTCTGAATTGGGGGTGATTTAAGTGATGTTTTGGAAAATTTTGGATGTTTTTTTGGCTATGTACAGTTGGCTCACAGTTTTCCCAAACCGTGTGCCAACCCAGGGTAAACCATGAAAACCCAGGAAGTGGGGACTTACACAGTTTCTGGATGGTTTGAAAACCTATTCACCCACCTAGTAGAAATGGCATTCCCCATTAGAGGGGCACATGGTAAGGGTTCACGGTTTGGGTAACAGTGAGACCCCCTATAAGAAGCCGTGCACACACAAACATTTAATTCCAAAAATTTATTTTAAAATCCTAAAACTCCCAGTTTAAGTGCCTGACAAGCTCATTCGAACCTAAATCGATTTATTTTTCCTTACAGGTTTCCTAGATGTGATTTTGGATCCTCCAAAATTATTCCATGGGGGATCTAAGCTCATATAATATCGATCGACTCTTATATTGTAATAGATCTTCTCTTATTCTTTCTCTCTCAATCTCTTATTATCTATTCCATAGATTTTGTTAGATGTTCTATTGTAGATGGATCTAAACTCCTTCATTTTGGATCTTGGATCTATTTTTGATTCCTTGATCTCCATTACCGACATTCTTTGTTGGTTCTTTCCATTGTGGGGGTTGTGATGCAAGATATCTGTATTAAGGTTGGGGGTTCCATCTAAGTTTTTCCAATTGTATAACCCCTGATTTTATTGATTTAAATTAAATTGATTTCAATTGTATTGGTAAAATCCAATTTGATGAGAATTGGGATTTAAATTGAAATGTTATGCATTTTGGGGAAGACCACCCGATTATAATGAATTGGGGTGTGATTTAAAATAGATGGAATCATGAAATTGATTTGTGAAACTGATTTTTGAAATTGGTATTAGAGATAAATGGATTAATTTTTTTTGATTAAAAACCCTTGTTTTTGTTTTTTAATAGAAATTGGAATAGTGAAATGGTAAATAGAGAAATTATATTTTAAATAGTTTTAAAATAGTTTTCCCATTATTGATTGATTGTTTTAGAACATGAAATACTTGGTAGTTAGTGAGTTATTTAGAAAAAACACACTGGGATGTGAATGTCCTATAAATATATTGACACTTTAAAACTCTAACAATTACATTCCTTAGTAGATCTTATCCCCAATGGGATATTGATGAGTCCTCTATAACCATTGTTTGAGGGATGTGTTTACACATTTCCATTATAACTATATGAGTGTTTGGGGATCTAAAAACCTAGAACTATCATACCTCTTGGCATATGACCATGTTTCTCATTTTTGATTATTTTTATATATATTCCATTGTTTTTAAAACTACATTTCACATTACTATGGAATTATATAAATATTTTAATATAAAATATTCATTTAATAAATTATTTTATATTTTTCCATTAATTGAAATAAAATTCATGTTTTGTTCTAAATATGTAATTACACTGATATGCCAGTTCAATTTTATATTGAAAGCATGATTTGGTTTATTAATTATTATAATATTATATGGAACACATGGTGAGACCCTATAGTTCGTTTAGATCACATGCTAGATTTTCCTTTGGTTGTTTGTAGATTGTATTCTACCAGGATTGAGCAAGTGGAAAACACTACTTAAAGTTGGTTATTATTGTTGATTATATAGTTTTGGAGTGTTGTGTATATTGGGACTTGGCCTATTTTATCTTGTTCTTTTTGGTACATTATGGTTATACTTTGGGTTTAAATTCCTGTTTAACTTCCGATACTGTTCTCCCTGTGGAGTTTTATTTTGAGCATACTGACTTGTATCTATTTCTTCCATTATTTATGTGGAAAAATCATTCCCACCTTTATCTTGTATGATTCTAGGTGTTAGTCACCAACCCATGGGGATCAGGAATTCCCTTCAAGCTATGTTAGTTTTGGATTGGTTATCAGGGAACCAGGGTATCTGGGCTGGTCATTGACAAACCAAACATATATTCCCACTTTACAGATTTAACTAGTTCTGATAACATTCATTTACTAAGAAACTTTATTCACATTTTTACAACACATCATTCATTAAATTCATTTAATCCATTTACCACATTTCATGTCATCCATGGCTATTCGGGAAACTAACACAACCATGACACGCCACAATTGGCCCATCTCACACAAATATCGCCACAACACCATGAATCCACAATAATCGCCATGCCACACTATCCAAACCATCTAATACACCACATAAAAATACCTCACAACCACAACCAACACATAATATCCACTGCGCAACACACAACATCACGATTCATCACATCACTGCACACCATAACAAATATGCACCACAACCTCATCGCACAACCTCACCACATGAAACAATACTACCACACAAAATCACCATCACATAATTTTCCACATCATATACATGCTGACCAACCACTTTATCACATCCCCCACACATCACACAGACAATCTGGTAACCACCACCACCTGAAAACAGCTCGAACCACATAGGGAAACACAATAAAGTAACTGCACACAACAACAACGCATCTCATCTTCCAAAAACTTTTCACAAGATTTTATTTCATTATTTATTTATTTAGAATGGTTATTATCACACAAACCAGATTTCCAAGGAAAAACAATTTATTAGCCAAATAAATGTTCTTAGACTTTTACTCATGGTTTGATCACACAACAACACAACAAGGCTTATCACATTATATCATACTTTGTGAAAACAAGGATGCCAATAGCCATTATTTTTATCAAGGACACAACATGTAATAAATGAATCCACAATATATATCAAACATTGTAATATGTGATTACTCCCTGTCCCTATCAATTTCACTTATTCCAATTAGTTATATTTATTATGATGTCCCTTTCTATCCAGCCAAAGGGAAACAAAACCATGAAAATCCCACACATAGAATATAAAATAATGAGAATGGGGAGGTCCTACCTCAAAGAATTATTCTGATCATGCTGCACACTACATGGTGAAGAAGGAATAGTCCAAAAATTACAATTATACTAGGGACATATGGATAAACCTGGATCACACCAAGGGATTATAAAAACATCACCCAAAACATTCCCAAACCAATGCAATACCACTATATCAAATTCATAGAAAATTCATGGAGTAAAAGAATAGAGAAGGAAGAAGGGATTACCACTGAATGCCAAAACACCACCATTGAATGCCATAGATCATGGTTAGGGATGATATGATAAATTATCTCCCAAGGAAACCTTGGTTTTATCAACAACAAGAGAGAGAAGAGCAGTTGAGTATTAAAATAATTGACTAAACAAGGTTTATCAACCACCTATAACTCACCCAATTTATTGTGTAAATTACAAATTTACACCATAATTTCCAAGGGCCCAAAAAAATTACACTGTAAAACCAAATTTTTTTCTATAAATTCTTTTCCACCAAAAAACATGGCACCTCGGGGTGGAATAAACTTACGAGGTAAAACCCATTTTCACACTTTTCCCTTACCCACACACAAACCATAAACTATATCCCATGAAATATGTAAACTGAAGACTTATCCTATAAACCCCTCATTGATTATATAAAGTTCTTGATGCAGTTCTGTTATAGATTCACCTCCATCAAACCACTTATAGCCTCCTTCGAGCACACTCCAACCACAAAACCAGTAATGTAAAGGGATAAGAAGGCCCAAACCATTACATTAAATACCTATCAAATGATTCTCACCCTTCAGAATCAATATAAAAACCAAAGAAAAGGATGTAGTCTAAAAAATCACCTCGTAATATACCTCTTAGGGTTCTCATTATATTTCAACATTATCACCAACCAAACAAGCCAAACCCAAATTCCCACAAAACATCCCATGAAACCACACCACCACACAACCACATCAAAACATCTCACTAGGAAAAACACCACACATTTGGTACCATCCCCAAGACACTACCTTCTACATATCCATTTTCACAACCATCTAAACCTACACCTAGCCCAAGACAAACACTTCCACAACCAATAAACAAAACAACCCCAATCACAAAAATTAGGGAATTCCATCTTCCATGGTCAATATATTATGGGCTTTGGGTGGAACTAGTTAACCCTTATAGTTTTAATCATGTAAAAGTATAACACATCTTGATTAGGATTTAGGTCCTCCCCTTTTCATGTGTCAGGACCTTTATCACACATCACAACATCAAGAAAAAGAACATCTCATAAAATATAAATATCCAACATTATAATATCAAGAAAAAACATAAAATATAAAACAAAAACTAAAAATAGATTTGGGTACTGGGAACTCATCTAAGTCCATTTCTCAAAAGTACTCCCCTTTAGGCCACTATACCTCTACAACACATAAACCAAGGGTATGATTCATGCATGAAACACCCAATATTGAAGCTCCTGGTTCTCTACTAGACACTCCAAAAACATATCATCATCCTTGATATCCAACTCTCCCCAATAAATGATACAAGAGTCATCTTGAAGATACTAATGAAGTTGAGACATGTAGAATAATATTTTGATCCTCTACAACCATGGTGGAAATGATAATTGATACTCTACCTCACCAACTCACCCCAACATCTCAAAGGGCACAAAAAATTCATGGAGAAATCTTACTCCCCTTTCCAAACCTCTATTTCCCATGTTAAGGGTAGACTCTCATAAACACATGGTATTCCACCTAAAAATCAAAAGGCCCTTACCTACAATAATAATAGGCTAATTGATAGTCTCGTGCTGCCCTCAAACTCTCTCAAACCAACTAGATGTTCTTGGTCGTGCTCTACACCGTATCAAAACCAAGAACTGCTGATTCCCTAAACTCCATCTAGCACAATATAGAATTACATGATCATATATACAATGCCTAAAACTTATCCATGTCAATATATGAGTGATATCTATTATTGTTTGAAAATTCAACCAATGGAATGTTCCTTAACCACAATCCAAAATAGACAAAAAAAATCCCATAACATATCCTACAACATTTATATGGTCCACCCTATCTACCCATATGTATGAGGGTGGAAAGTTGTGCTAAGATGCCACTGGGATCCAAAATAAAGAAACAATACCCTTCAAAATCATAATGTAAAATTGGGATCCAACTTAGATATGATGGTCCTTAGTACCGCATGAAGCCTAACCACATCCTTCGTATACCGCCTCACTAAAAGATCCATGAAACTTGACTCCCATATTTCCATAAAATGAGTTGAATTGATGAGTTGATCCAATATCACCCAAAACTGCATCACAAGATCCCTAAGAATGGGGTAACCTAGTGTTCAAATCCATCAATATTTCTTACCATTTATACTCAGGAACAAAAAAATAATGAAAAAAACCTCCAGGAATATGGTTCTCTACTTTCACCTACTGAAAAAATAGACCCCTCACCAAAAACACTATCACTAACCATTTCATCCATGGCCACCAATGTTTTCTCCACACACCATGATACATCTTGGTCACACCAGGGTGTACCACTAAAGGTGATCTATGAAACTCACATGGAACTCCACCATGCACCACCTAAGAAATTAAAAACCTATCCAAAAATAAAACCTAGTTATGACAATCCTCTTACCATATCTCTAGAGGATCACCATGGACAACATGGTCGTGTATAAACTCTACCTCTAAGTCTCCCCACTGATACTCTTCCATTTTCCACATCAAGGATGAATCCAAAGTTATCTAAAAAAGACAACCTCAACCAATACTCTCCCTAATGTGAATATGCATCATTGCAATATTCTATATCCCTTTCCAAACATTGAAAAACTCTTGAAACACATTCCCTTGGGACTTCCAAATCAACAAATCAGCAACCACATTCCCCTTTACTAAGGTGTAATAGATCTCAAAATCAAGAAACTAGAGAAAATCCATGTACCTCCACTGGAATAGATTCAAATCTCAATAATAGAAAACATATTTCAATATATTATAGTCCATGAAAATCATAAAGTTCTCATATATAATTTATTACTTCCAAAACATTAGTGAAAACACATCTTCCACCAACTACAGATCATGGGTGGAATAATTACGCTCATGGGAACATAAATACATAGACCCATACAATATCACCAATATTTGATGAATCAATATAGATCCCAATACCATACATGATGCTTCATATTAAACCTAAAAAAACACACCCACTTTTGAAAATTAATGAACTGGAGCACTGACCAAACTATCCCCAAGGTAACTAAATACCGCATGGCATTGATCACTCCACACAAAATCTTGGTCATTAGTTAATGCTTTTATTAGGGATAAAAATCTTTATTAATTAGGAACAAACATCCAATAATAGATTGTAATACCAAGGAAACTGTGAACCTATTCCAAATTCTTGGGTGCTACCTAAGAAACAACTACCTCGATCTATAATGGTTCCACTTCCACACCTGGTGGGGACACCACATGTCTAAGGAAACACACATCTCGCATCCAGAACTTACACTGGAACAACTTCCCATGGATATTATGGTTTCATAGGACATGAAAAATAGCTCTGAGATGCTTTGTATGTTCCTCTTATGACTTTTAGTATATCAATATATCATCTATGGATATGAAAATGAACCATTCCATGAATTCATGAAACATAGAGTTCATGAACCCCATGAACATGGATGGTGAATTCATAACTCTAAACATCATGACCATGAACACAAAGTTCTCATACTTAACTATGAATGCTGTTTTTGGAATATCCACATCTTTCACCCTAAACTAGTGATATTTGTACCATATAGAAACCTTCAAAAACCAATTAAATCCTACCATCTAGTCAAAACGATCTTCTATCCTTGAAAGAGGGTGATGGTTCTTAACTATTACCTAATTCTACCTTTGGTAGACTATACATAACCTCATACTATTATCCTATTTATTGGGGAAAAACATTGAAGCACCCTATGGTGACACACTGGGTTTAATGAAACCCCTCTGTATCAGATCATCTACCTAAAACCTCAACTCATGTAACTCATGTAAATATGTAGGCACCATTAAATAGAGCCATTGAAATCAAAGATGTGCCCGACTATAAATCTATCTCAAAATCAATGTCATGTAGAGGGGGTGGTTCCATAACCTCATCTGGGAAAAATCCCATAACTCCTCCAAAAATCTAGGAACATCTCCTTCTTGAGCTTCCACTGACTACTCCGCCAACTATGAAAAAGTGTCTTCACTTTCCTACCTACCATATGATAAAATCATTCACCAAAAAATTCACTCAATTTCCATCTACATCAGAAAATAAAACACTCCTATGGAATCAGTTAATGATTTCACACACAGAATAAAACCAATCCATGATCAGAATAACATCATATGGTCATATCTATAAAAAAATGAATTCCCCCACTGACTAGTGCTTCCCCATCACTAGTCTATATCTCTATCACACATCAAACAATGAATTATGAACTTCAATAGTTTTAGATAAAACCTGGGAAACTATAGGTATCTCCACATATATTCTCAAAAACCATCCAATTTTGGAGAAAAAAAGGAGTTTGAGGCTCCTAAATCGAGAAAAACACACACAAGAGTAAATGATAAACTAATCACAACTTGAACAACTCCTGGTTTTTTTGGTGATACCGCCTATAATGAATGTGTATGACTGCAACCATATCATCTACCTCTCTTCTCCCGACCTCCATGATCACACTTTTTCCTGGGTCCCTATGGAAGGGGACCATCACAAGTCTTTTATATGACAATACCATCTCCTCTCATATACTGAATTAGCATGGGAAGTCCATATCGGTAAAACTACCTAGGAGGAAACTGTAACTTCTGTAAAAAAAAGCATGAACACCCACCTGATATTGGATTCCCTAAGTGGTTAGACACTAATCTTAGAAGTTCACATACCCTTTGAAGGCATAAAATTAAAAGCAGAAAGCCTCTAGTTAGTGCTAGGAAGCTATCTGTCCCAAAATAATGGAAAGAGATCTATCACGGTCGGTCCCCCACAGGCTGGAACCCTGACTACATGAACACATGAAGATAAATAACTGAATACATACTCCTTGAGAATTTATTCTATACACTCTAATGAGTCTCAATTCCCAAAGAAAGCATCCAATCAATAACCTATGCCATTTTATACACTTCTAGATAAATAGGATGCATAAATAGAATGAATGAATACCTGATCATTGTGTGCAAAGAATACTCTAAACACCGTGCTCTGGACTCATCATTGGGGGAAAATGGATCTAAGTGAAGGATTTCCTTGAACCTGATCCCTATATCCTGCACATTCATGATTCTTTTTTGAAGGGAGATAAGCTCTTTCCTCTTGGATTCCCTCACTATTAACGATAGGAATTACAAATGGAACTCCTTCTATAATTCTTTCCACAACACATCAACCTCCTTACATTCACTAAGAAATAATGTCCACCACTGACATGTAGATCCCTACATCTAACTTACTACTAATGGCACCTAGAACTCAGTCAGTGCTCAGATCAAATAGAATGTGATCTCAGGATCCTCTAACTAGCAGTCTGTCTCCAGATCTAATGTTCTCTTCTCATACTTTCCCAAACTCTTCCACTGAAAGGCATAAAAATCCCACTTCCATACCTCATCCTCCTCCATCAGTTTAACCCTATGATGATCAACTAGATAAAAATTCTAAACCATAACTTCTTGAACCACTTGCAGATGATTAACTAGATTCATTCTTAAATATAAAGGATGTGTCCTAATCCTTGCAGTATATATTTTTTCAAATATTTATTTATTTATTTCATTTTATTTTCCCCACAACAACCCAATTAAAAAAACATAATTAATCATGATATATGTACCTATCCTAGGTCTCTACACTTCAAATAGGTCCAACTCACGTAACCGTTCAATAAGATCAGAGTTTGTGCACTGAATCATGGGGGCCCTAAAATATCATGACCTAGCAGGTCTCCCTAGATTATGTCACACACCATGATTATCTGGAACCCTTTACCTAAACACTCATTCAAATATCATAGTGCCTAACTATAAAAACCATCCTATCTTTCAACCATTCCTCTAATACCACTATGTCGTGGCCCCCTCCCTCCAAAGATACCACAATGAAGGAAGAGAGATAATGACATATGAGTCCCACCTCCATTAGGACCCGAGATGGTGAATAACACCAAGGGTATAAAAATATCATATGTATGTGTGGAACAACTCTCTATAATAAAATAGGATTGGGAGATAGGATAAATAACCACTAAAAAACTATAGTAGATAAAATAAAAATTAACCCAAAATCATCTTGCAATGCAGGATCAAAGTAAACTAATATAATAAAAGTCTCCAAGGTAAAGTTCCAATAGAAAATCATTGTGTTATCAACTTAATAACAACTCCAAACCCCAATCTAGATATGTCTAGATCAATCCACAACATCCTCATGGAAACCTGGAAAACAATTTATATACCTAGGGTGAGCATACAAGTATACTCAGTAGGATCATGCCCAAGGTATCAAGTGCACATGTGAAAAGAGAATTCTAATGTGCCCGTGAACAAAAAACCCACAAAGAACCCAAATAGTTTAACAAACCAATCTCAGGATCACTATGAATCACTCACAAAATCACACATCCTATATAATAATATCTCATTGAGATCATAATAATGATAGGTGCCTCACTTCCACTTCCCCACTAATTTTCCTCTCTCACACCCCATCATTGAACATCCTATGCTCCCACCCCTTCCACACATACCACATCATATCACATATCACCTAATGAAACCTGGCCGAATATATTTTATGTTGGGATGCATCCCTACCTACCCCACCCCTGCAAGGTCTATCATCCTATTCTATCATCAGGAATCACCACACTATGTATCTCCCAAAGACACTTGGGCTATCACACAACATCTCGCTACATAACTACAACAATGGGGTATCATGAATGTGACAGAAATCAACCATGTGTCCTCCTCCTACCTCACATGACCCCCACCACAGATCACATTCCATCATAGCCTCATCACATCACACCTCACGCAAAAACACCTGGTCCATCACAACACATCTCACCTAAATATGCTTGGGCCATCGCTGCTAAAGGAAGAGTGGGGAAGTGGGAGTAGTCAATCATCTATATCACCACCATCCTAGATGTTTCAAGAAACACCCATAACCCATAACCTTTGAGCGTTGGTATGGTTATCCAACTTGAGAGGGGAGAATATATAAATAATATAAAATACATGATATACAGATAGAACAAAATACCAAACCTATGGGTTCAAAAAAAACTACTCTAATGTATACCACAACACCTCCAATAGACCACACATTAACCGCCATAACCACTACCGCCACTACATGCAGCACACCACACAACCCCCACACACAAACCACACATATATTCCCACTTTCATTTACAATTTCACCACTTTCTAGATATAATAAGTTCCACTAACATTCATTTACTAAACTATTTTATTCACATTTACACAACCCATATTTCATTCAATTAATTAATTCCACTTACTGTATTTCATGTTAATCCATGGATAATTGGGGAACTAACACAACCATGGAATGACACAACTATACTATCCCACACAACCATCACCAAAACACCTTGCATTCACCATAATAGCCAAATCATCCCGTCCACTGCATACCACCACCACAAAACCATAACCACCACAAAACAAAAATTACTTAGTGTACAACATCATCACACATCACATAACTATACACCACAACCACTACACACCACAACCTCATCATACAACACTGCCACATAGCACAACACTACCACACAACATCACCATAGTACAACTTCCCATGTCGCATCCATGCCAACCAACCACTATATCACATCCCCCACACATCACACATCCTAGTCTATTATCTCCACCACCTCACAATAGCCTAAAACACACAAGGAAATACAAAAAAGATACCACACACAATGAAAACACATCTCATATTTCACAATTTATTCAAGGGGTGTTATTTCATTACATATTTATTTAGCATTGTTATTATCACAAAAAATATATTTCTATGGGAAAGCAATTTATTACCAAAATATAAATTATTATAATTTTATTTAGGGTGTGATCACACAAAAAAACAACAAGTATCATCAAATCATATCATACATAGTGCAAACAAGGCTTCTAACATTTTTTATTTTCAGCAAGGAATCAACATGACATAAAATCATCAAACAAAGCATCAAAACATTAGATTACTGATGTGGATTTATTTTATCACTATTTACCAAATATATTTTGGTGAAAAATGTTTTTTATATGTAAAGTTGAGATTATAATAGAGATTCATTAAATATAGAACATATCTAGTTTAATTTGGTGTTCATCAAATATTATAATCAAAATGTTTGTTTTTGGGTGCTCAAGTGATTAATTTACTTAGTGTAAGTCAATTTATCATCTATGAAAATTTTAATGTTTTAAATGGATTTAAATAAATAATTTCAATGGTAATTGATTTTAAAATCTCTATTTTTTAGATATCACAGTGAAAATATGAAAAAGGTTCATAGAAACTACAAGTATAACAAGAATGACCATGCATCTATTTTTTTGTAAAAATTTCAAAAAAATTGGAAATATCTTAGAGAAACTATGCCTATATCAGGATCAAATACACATGAAAATACATTGATAATGTCACTTCATAGTGGTTCATAGTGTTGGATTGACCCCAAGGTTATTGGGAATGGCCGTAAGTTCAAGGGTGAGGTTACTGTGGGAGTTGGCCATTAACCACAAATATAGGAATTAAACAGGCCATATAATAAAATTTTCAATAGTACATAGACTAAATGAATATCCAAGATATTTTAAGTCTATCAAGATCAACCACATATACTAAAAAATTGAAAAAAATCAAAAGGAACATGTTTTATAGAAAATGGGGGATGTTTCTGCACCCCTCTTCATAGTCGTTCATTTTGATAGTCCTCTCTCTAGTGCCTTGTCTAGGAATACCAAGAATATGATGCTAAAACTTGAGTAGACCTTGTGTTTAAAGATAAATGACACCTTAATCCTCCACAAAAACAGTTCTAGAAATGATAGTAGTTGGGCTCAACTCTATAGGATCCGTTGGTGCTGAAAATAATGAAGTTGACGCCACCTCTATTGAAGCAAGACTCCCCACTTGAAGATGGACGCGAATTGAAAAAAACCACAGGTAGATGAAGCTAATTCTAATATCAACATATGAAAAAAATATAAGATGATGTTTCTTATTAATGTAATGGACTATAATTTTATCAACAATGTTTCCCTTCTTATAATTATGTCATAAAACACATACATCACATCTGGAATGCAATAAAAACATTATTCTCATAAATTAAGAATGGAACAATAGATAGTAAATAAAAAAATAATAATTCCAAATATTACAACAGGATAATAAAAATAAAATAATTTAATAAGAATGGTAAAATTTGGATATGCTTGATCCATTAGAATAATCGCACTTACGAAAAAAGATGAAGAAATAAAACCTAATTTTAATAATTAAATATTCATTTTAAATATGAGAGTTTACATATAAAATTAATAGAAAATAGAAGTGAATTAGGAATTAAATAAATAAGTGGTATTTATATAAATTAGGAATCCTATACCATTGGAATATTAACATGACTGTTGAAATAATAATCTAATCGTTATGAATAGTAATCTGACTGTTAGAATAATAACTTCACCTATGGAAGTATAAATAAAATTTATATTTCTTATAAATTAAAATATGATATGTTTTTATCATGGTATATGTATTTTTTTAAATGATAAATTAATTGTTTTTATATTTTTAAAACTAATTCTCATAAAATATATTCATAAATTAATAATATGTTGTATTATAATTATAAGATAATTTTATGAGACCTTAATTAATTTTTAAAAGGGTTATAAAATCAATTTTAATATTAAAGTTGGTATTTTTAAAATAAATGATGATTTTATTTAAAAGTTAAATCTATATTTTTTAGAAAATTATTTTCATAAAATAGATTCTATTTTTTAAATCTACACATAAAAAAATAGTTAGGGTGAATTTTTGGTGAATAGTGAAATATAATATTTTTAGTATTTAACATTATAATAATATTTAGAGTCATGGGTGATGTAATCACCCATTATTTAGAAATATACAGAATAATTTACAATATTTATTAATATTAATCAATTCTATTAATAGTTTTGGGGGAAAATAATAAACAAATGAATATAATATTCATTAACACCCCTCTCCTCCCCTGATAAATATCACCCCTCACCACCCATTATCCTCACACCTACTAAGACTTGTATATTGTAAATATTATACCAAATTTCCCTACCAAGACTCCTCCCCATGTTCAAGATCTTATGGTCTCAACAAAATTCCAAACCCAAGTGCCTTAAAGAGGTTCTCAAGGAGATGACATTCAAGAGGTAAAATCCTCAATCCTTCTCTTTTAATTTCATTTCTTTTCTTATCTTCTCCTAACCTCACCTATGTAAAGAGGCATGATAAATATAGTATCATATATATACTATAATTTTATTTTATTTAATGGAATATCCATCATCAAATCTCTTCTCTTCTCCTTTTATTCTAAAAATTAAAACATCATTCATGATATGTCATTTCACTACCTTCGTGGATGATGACTTTTCATTTTATATTACCACCTTAAAGGCTAGTCATAAAAAAATTATTATAGTTAAAATAGATTTTAATATTTATATTATAACTTGTATCATGTTCTGAAACTAATATATATACATACTATTAAATAAAATGAAGCCATTTTTTGATGACTGAAAAACCTCCAAAATAAACAAAACAATTATCAGTAATGTTTTATAAAATTAATAATCCTCATATTATAAAATGAAAATATATATGGGAAAATTTAAACATATATATTTTCATTAATACCATATAATTTCCCTCCTGATAATTATTCTCATTTTAAAAGAACTTCCATAATTATACAAAAGTAAAACGACAAAGCAAACCTTGAAACGAACGCTCGTGGAATGATGAAAGTGAACATTATAACTCATAAAAATGGATATAAATGAATTTAATAAAATTATAATAAATAAAATACATCTATTATATGTTATTAATTAAGTAATTAATGAATTATATTATATTATATATAATATTAAGTTGAAGTGCATAACACATTCAGACACAAGGTAAGGGATCTCTCTGAACCTTCATAATACCTTTGGGTTATTATTTCTCTATATTATGCCCAATTTATTTCTTAATTATTATTATATACTTCTAAAATATTATGTATTTATGTACCAAATATATGTATGTATCTCAATTCATCTTTACTTTATAGAAAATACATGTTTTAAAAGGTTCCCTTCTCAATTCCTCCTGATAAGCAATCCTGATTAAAGGTAACTTCTCCATTTCTTACCCATTTCCAAGTACACTCCATAAACTATATTAAGATAAAATTATTTTTATTAAATCACTAATTTTATCATGAGAAACTATCTTAGTTCATTTCTTATTTTACAAAAATATTTATTCCTTTTTCCTCCTTAAAGTCTGTTTAATATTTTCCCTTAGACCGCACTAAAGTGGCATATTTCCAAAGTTTCTTAAACACTATTGTTTATATATTCACTTAAGTTAGAAACAATTATTCAATATCTATTATTATTTTTATTTTATTATTTTCCATAAATTATTTAATCCCTTCTTTCATGGATTCCATTATGATACACCCTTTGGTTATTTCATATTACATGATTATGAAATCCATTTCTTTCCATAGTTAACCCTTTTGATTATTCCACGCGCTTGATTTATTTATGTAGAACACATATGCATGAACATGTTTTGATGGGTGAACCCAGATATCACTCCAATGCATTGGGTAATGTTTAGTATCATGAGACATCATGTATGGGATTAGGGTGTAAACCTAATCCATAATAAGACTCTGACCACCATGTGATGTAGTCTTGGTAGTTATTCTTGACTCATGTTTATGTCATGTTATATGTTGCTACACCATTCTTTTATTTCCATGATCATAGGGTTCCATGTTCTATATTTTATTTTTACACATGTTTATTCATGATCAATTCCTTTTATTTTGTCATGTTATGCCTTTTAACTCATGTTATATTCTTTATTCCCATGATTATTCCCTTATTGAAATTTTTAGACCATACCTTGGTTTTGTATTTCCTCAGGTTATCCTATGAAGTTATAGGAGATCGAAGGAATTAGGAGCTTATAATAGAGATTATATAAAAGTTATTATTTCTTTTAGTTTCATGTTTTCTAATCATGCGCCTAGTCTTCCAAAGAAACTAAAATATTTGATCCTTGGTTTTTATTATACTCAATGTCTTGTAATATTATGTGTAAAAGGATAGGGTCACTATAGTTGGTATCTGAGAACAACCTAGTTATTTTTGGAGATTAGGACCATAAAAATTTAGTAAAAATCCTAGGGATAATTAAATCACCATGGATAACCTAGATTAGAAGTTAAAGATCATAAGATAGGCTACAATTTTCATTTATATGTTATTAATTCAATGTTCATAGTTTCATTTTATATTCTCACTAACTAGTTGTATTATATTTATTTTTCTTAGTTAATGGTAGGAAATAGAAGAACCCATTCTAAAAATAAATGTGATAGAAAATATGATGATTACCCTAATGAAATTCCAAATTTGATTGGAACGATAGCTTAGAACATCATGAAATTAATATCCCAAATGGATCAAGTTATGAATAATAACATGAATAATGTATAATTTTATCCTTATCCTCAAAAATATCAAGTTTTTGTTAGATCCTTTATATGGAAAATTCGTTTTATATTTAGTGGATCATTTTATCCCTTCATTTCTAAACAATGGATTAACTCCATTGAGAATATATTATATGTTATACAATCCTAATAAGAATAGAGAGTCATACTAGTGGTTTATCATTTTGATAGGTATAATGATTAGTGGTGGGAACTGATCAAAAACATAGAATCAAAGAAGGAAATTTATTCCATGGATTGGGAAGGATTCAAAAAAATATTTTTCAATAAATATTTTCACCAAACTCTCCATATTAAGATGGAGATTGACTTATTCATATTGATGAAAATAGATGATGAATCTATCAAGTCATATGAGGAAAAATTACAAGGCCTTAATGATATGCCTCTGGCTTTCTCATGAACACTAAAAGTAAGTTTTATCACTTCATTAATGTATTAAAGTCGATTCTACAAAAATCCTTGGTGATTTGAGACTTTGAAATATATGAGGAGATTTTTTTATGTGACCTTAAGGTTGAGATAGATATTGGAAACTCTTACTGGTCTTGATGGATTGATGATAAAAATATGCAAATGGATTTTAATAAGGGAGGATTGATTGATAAATCCTCTAATAGAAAGAAAACACAACATACCAATGTCAAAAGTATGGGAAAAAGCATCCTAGGAACTATCTAAAGGGAACCAGGAGATGCATTAAATGTGGATGAGAGGGGAATAAGTCTATTAATTGTCAAAGAGAATTGAAGAATCATACTAATGTGAAATAGTAAATGAAGGTTCAAGTCAACACTCAGCCTGTAGTGTGGTGTTTCAACTACAATGAACGTGGGAATTATTTGAGACAATTCCCTAATTCGAGAGTTTCCAGGGATATTCAACAACAACAACCGCCAAGTCTATAGGTAAGGAAATATTCTATTACTACTGCTAATGTGGAGCCTGATAATGATGTGGTGATTGGTATACTATTTATTCATTCAAGAATAGAAAAACTTTTATTTTATTCTAGTTATATACATTATTTCATATCTGTAATGTTTTTTAGACCTATTCAAACACCAACACAAAATATGAAATTTGAGTTATCTTTCAGAATAGATAATGGAGAAATTATTGTATTGAAAGTATATTAATCCTCCCTGGTCAATGTTTGTGGACTGTACATCCCATAAAATATTGTATTACTTCATTTTTTGGAGTTTGATTCTATATTGTGCATGGATTGACTATCTTTATATAAATCCAAAATAAATTGTTGAGAAAGGGAGATAACTCTTCACATCATAGGGCATCCTCTAATTCTGTAAAAGTGTAAGAAAGAGGATGATTATCATTTAAAATCATCATATCAATTATGGATATTATCACCCTATGATTAATTATATCTTGCTAAAATTATTTATATAAGGGAGACGATCATGCTTGAAGACATGCCCATTTTTAGGGAGTACACTTATACGTTCCATGAATAATTTCACGGTCTTCCTTCTAACTGAGAGGTTGAACTATCAATTGATCATATACCTTGATCTCTATACATATCAAATACTCATTAAAGAATGACCACCATTTAGTTGGATGAACTATATAATTAGTTACAATAGAATATGGACAAGGGTTTTATATAGTTGAGTGCTTCACTATGGGGTCCTCTAGTCCTCTTCTTCAAGAAAGAGGATTTATTAATGCACCTCTTTATTGATTATCATGAGCTCAATAAAATCATAATAAAGAAAAATTATTCCCTACCATGGATAGATGACATGTCCTATTATATATGTGGGCTCAAGTATTTCTCTAAGGTGGACCTTCAGTTGGGATATCACCAGTTAAATGTGAAGAAGGAAGATATTTCTAGGACTACCTTTCAAATGAGGTATGGACACAATAGTTCATAGTGACTCTCTTAGGACTCGCTAATGCTCTAGAAATTTTCATGGACTTAATGAATAGAGTATTTAGAGATTACATAAAAATATTTGTGGTGATATTTATATATTATATTCTAATATACTCCAAGAGAAAGGAGAAAGATAAAGATAATTTTAACACTATGATAAAGACTTGTTCGCGGGATAAACAATATAGAAAGTATAGTAAATGTGACTTATAGATGGAGTAAGTATCAATCTTGGGAAATAATATCACTATAAAATGAATATATGTGGACCCTTCTAAAACAAATTCAACTGAGGAGTGGCCCATACCACCATCTATAATAGAGATCCATAGTTTCCTTGGTCTATATAAGTATTACTGATGATTTTTGATGAACTTATAACTATTTTAAAACCCACTAACCAAGTTGACTCATAAGGGAGTAATATTTTTCAATACTAGTGAATGCAAATATTACTTTAAAGAGTTGAAACATGGCTTATCACTGCACCAGTACGTACACTACTGATAAGTGGGAAACTATTTGTGGTATACAGGGATGCATCAAAGAAGGGATCAGGCTCTTTACTGATGAAAAATGGTAATGTGATAGACTACATCATGAGGTAATTAAATTTTCATGAGAAAAACTATCCCATGCATGATCTAGAGTTGGTGGTTATGATCTTCACATTGAATATATGGAAAAAATATATCTATGGGGAGAAGTGTGAGATAGATACTGATCACAAGATCCTCAAATACATATTCACACACAAGGAGCTTATTATGATCTATTTAAGATGGTTAGATCTCATCAAGGAGTATGAATACTCATTCCACTATCATCCTAGTAATGAAATTAAATTAAAATATTGTTTAAGTAGAAGGGATCCTGTAACTTTATCAATGATGAGAATTGATAATGATCCTATCTTATTATAATTGTAAAGGATAAATATGAGAATCATAAAGGAAGGCACATCTTCATTCCTTTCACAAATTGTTGATCAGCAATCCCTTTTATAAAAGATAATGTATTATTAAAGAGGTGATATGGAAATTTAAAATAAGCTATAATCTATCAGAAATGGGAAATAATTGAAGTTCAAAATTAATGTAGAAGGAGTAATAATATTTGGGCCATGATTATGTGTCCCATCCACTCCGAATATAATTAAAGAGCTCTGAATGATGCACACATCTCAACATTCTATATTCACCCTGGGAGCACAAAGATGTATCGAGATCTCTAAGGCCACTATTAGTGGGAAAATATGAAGAAGAATATTGATAAATATAAATAAAAGTGTCTAGTATTCTAGAAAGTGAAGGATGAAAGGAAAAATTATAAGGGAATGATGAAAAAACTACCCATACCTTTATTGAAATGAGAAAACAACACAATAAACATTGTCTCAAGACATTCAAAGACATCTTGAAGAAATAATGCTATATGGGTCATTATGGATCATCATAAAAAAGACATCTCAATTTATTGTGATTTGAGAGGAAATATCACTTTTCCAACTTGTATGGATATATATTAGATAAGTAGTGAGGATTTATGGAGTTCCATTGTAAATAATATTCAATCTTGATATGATATTTACCTCCATGTTCTAGAAAAGTCTCCGATATGCTAAAAATAAAAAATTGAACTCCAGTACAAATTATAACCCTCAAATTTATGGGTAGTCTGAGTAAACCATTTAGACACTGGAATATATGATAATATCATTCTCAATGTAATTCAAAGGATAATGGGACCAATGATCACACCACAATTCACTTTTCATTTTCACCATTGCACCACTATGTTAAATTGATTTTTTATTTTAAATTCCACATTTAATAACAAATTGCACTTCATGTTTGATTAATTTATTTTTTTATCATTATTAGAAAGGAAAATTTTACTTGTTTTGATAATTACATTTTAGGTGGAGGTGATTTTGAGGGCCCATGATGAAGGTCATTAAAAATGGGCCAAACTATGCAAGATCCAAGCACACAAATGAACTCAACCGCACATTGATACTAATCCATGAGTTAAATCGGGATAATATTTTGTGATCTAATCCAAAATTAAGTTGTATTAAACTCTTATAAAGACTACCAAACCCAATTTGGAAATTAATTGTCCCATCCAAACTGATCTTTCCAAGCCACCGAATCTGAACAAAGTAAAAAAGTTGTGTTCTATATTTAGTCCATATCTATATCTATGATTTTCTAAATGGTTCCAAAAATTTGGATGAGATAGTCATGATGTGGGGATACAACTTTTTTAGTTTTTAAAAAAGTGATATAATTCTTTATTTCCATTGAAAATAATGGGCTAAGTGGTTTCTCTAAATCAAGGTTCCCAACACCACCATCCACATTTCCTATAAATTGGCACCTTGGGCACCCCATTTGCAAGTTCAAACCAGAAGAAAAGATCTAAAATTTTGGAGTCCCAAAGGATTCCTCACCTCATATAAGATATTCTAGAGGACTATATTCTCATAGAAGTTTCAAGGATGAAGCTTATGTTCCACCCGAGTCTCCTCCTCCTCTCGATGGTGAGATAAACGATGGATGTTCATTTCAAAGGAGCTACACATATTTGGGAGGGAGTTACAACACTTTATACTATATTGATTTTGATTAATTTGTGTTTGAATTATTTTTATTATGTTTTATCTTAATATAATCCTCTTAATAATTCATTTCTTGGGTTTAATTTAGTGAAACACTTTTCTTTTAAACACTGATTGGGTTGAAATTTCAAGTAGGAATCTTGGGTTGTTCTGATTGGAAAACACAAGCATAATATTTATCTCACACATACATAAGATATTATTATTATTTGGTATCCTTAACTATATTATTTAGGTCCAAATATTGACAACACAATTATTGTGTCAAGGGTTGATACTTTGTCCAACATTTTAAGAGGCAAGAGGGGAACCGAGATCTTGACAACCCTCAACCAAATAATTCCATTAAACCATGTGCACATTTCAAAACAATGAACTATAAAATATGTGTATTCAACTAAAATTGAATTCCTAATATCATAATTCTAAAACCACCACATTTATTTATCAACTATTAAACGCATTAAATTAATTTATTTTTTTAAATTGTTTTCTAAACCACACACCTTTTTAGTACCTTTTATTAAAAACACATACTATAAACCTATCAAATATCCTTAATAGATGACCTAGGGTCTTCCCTAGATTGTAAAATAATCTTTAAATCATAATAAATTTGAAATTTCATGACAACGCATTCCAAATTTAGCATCATTTCTGGGGAGTGATTTTTTTTGTGTTTATTTTTATAAAAAAATGTTGTTAATTTTGAAACTATTTATTTACTTATTTACAACCTTCATTTTTTAGTTTATTTCTAAATTAGTCCTATAATGTAGGTTCTATGAATGACTCCTTCTAATCCAGGTTATTTATCACATATTGTAACCAAACTAGAGAGGATCCTACATCAGCAACCCTATGACACACAATAAAACCCATTAAAAGAGGACACATCACATCTTGAAACTCTTCATGATCCTTGTTATTATTTTAAAACCAACCTCAAAACTAAAATAAACTTTTATAACATGGATGAAAATAATAGAACACTAAAATAACTAACCTCAACTGATGTTTATGTCTAACCAACATATATTCAAATGAAAGGTGAGACACCCAATTTTGAACTTAAATCCGGTTTAATTCATTTATTACCATGATTCCATAGACTCGCCGGAGAAGTTCCACATAAAAATTTAAAATACTTTCACACTATGTGTTCAACCTTAAAACCTTATAATGTGGATGGAGAATAAGTATATCTTAAGGAATTCACATTTTTATTAGAAGATACTTCAAATGATTGGCTATATTATGTTTATTCCCCAATTTAAGGTTGAGAGGAAATGAAATGCATTATTCTTGAAAAATAATTACCAGCCTCTAGAAATGAAATAATAAAGAATGAAATATGTGGTATAAGGTAATCTCAAGGGGAAGTTCTTCATGAATACTAGGAAATATTTAAAAGGATTTGTTCAAGTTTCCCACACAACCAAATAAGTGATCAAATTTTAATCTAGTATTTTTATGAATTTTTAATTACTATTGATCAAAATATGATTGATGATGCTATAGGTGGTGTGTTAGTTGATAAGACCCGAAAGGATATAAGAAACCTAATTGAGAACCTAGTTTGTAACACTCAACATTTCCATTCAAGATCTAGTATACCCATTAGAGGTGTCCTTGAGGTGAAAAGTACCAAATTTGAGAAGAAGGCGGACACAATGTTCAAATAGGTAATTACCCTTCTTTGACAAAATTCTATTTCCTAAGGTAAATCCTAATCTCCTCCTCCCATCCACTATAGAATATATTATTCTCACACCCCCTATTCTGACCAATTCCTTCAATTGAGAGAGGAATCTAAGAATTGTGAGGAAATATTCCCAGGATGCCCCTTTAACCAACCCTTTAGGAAAGAACCTTACTATCCATCCAAACCTGGGTGGAAAGAAAACCAATCCTATAGAAAAAATGGGTATTCAAATCATCCTCAAAAACTATGGAACAAACAAGGGCAGAGTAGTCATCCCCCACCACCCAAAATTCCGAAACCACCCCAAAGGCCTTTACAACAACCCCCTCTAAAAGAAAAGACTAGCCTAGAAGACATGATGAAACAAATAGCTACCAACAATCTCCTATTCCAATAAACCACACAGTTTCCCATACAATACCTAAAAACCCAATTAGGCAAACTAGCTAACTCAGCGGGGGAAATCCAAAGTCATGGGTCAAGTAAACTAGCATATCAACCATTAGCCAACCCTAGGGATAAAGGAAATGTTAGTACCATAACCCTTCAGAGTGGAAAAAACATAACATCCAAATTAATCCTCTATTATATTCATCCCCTCCTAAGGAAACCACAATCCCAACCATTGTAAATTCTCCAAAAGAGGTAGAATCTTGTCCTTAGAGAAACCCTTCCAAAGGAAAGAGAGTGTATGTTGTTGAGTCACCTAGAATAACCATTCATATTCCATTTCCCCAAAGGGCCACCCAACCTATGATGCAAAAGGAAAATGAACATGATAAGGAAATTTTAGAAGCATTAAAAAAAGTGCATGTTAACATCCCCTTGGTTGATATCGTAAATAAAATTCCACGATACACCATGTTTTTGAAGAAGATGTGTACACATTGAAGGAGAATTTTTGGTGATGAAGAGGTGAGATTGGGGAGGAACATCTCAGCATTGATAGAGCCATCACTTCCTACAAAATTCAATGATTCTAGAACACTGTTGATTCTATGCACTATAAGGGAGTATTCCTTTTCCAATACTATGCTCTATTTAAGTGATTTTATAAATTTGATCACTCATTCCATTTACTCTTCATTGCAGTCTGGGGTATTGAATCCCATAGGAATTTTTTTTCAACCCACAAATTGGTGTACAACACACCCCATTGGTGTATTAGAGTATGTTCTTATGAGGGTGATTTTTTTTAATTTTTTCTATTTATTTTTATGTTCTAAAAATGGAAGATGATATGATGAATAGACACGACCCAATTATATTGGGGTGGACTTTCTTAAAAAACATCAAAACCATAATTAATGTCTATAATGGTACATTATCTATGTATTTTGGTGGTGACATTTTCCACTTCAACATCCTTGATTCCATGAAGCACCGATCATAAGAACATTCCTCTCTCTCTGTTAATTTAATTGATGTACTCACTTCCCCTAAAAAAAACTTTTCATTCCCCTGATCCCATTTCTGAGTTTTCATTATTGATTAAAATGTATGGAAATGAATCTTGCATTGATTTTTGTAGTCTTCTAGAAAAATTTCATGCATGTTTTTTAATTAATTATTTCTTAAACACTGGGGTACCGTAACCATCGATGATACTTCTTATCTTGTAAAATCACAGTACTAATATGATAATGTTACCATTGAGTAGTTAGAAGAGATTAGTGACCTCTTACTCTCACACTCACTCCCATAAATCAAAAATACAATAGAATTGGAACTTAAAAAACTTCCTAAAGATTTAAAATATTCCTATCTTAAGAATGGAAACGAGTTTTTTTATTACTGCAAGTTCACTCCCTCTTGAGCATGAATTGTGACTGCTTGAACTTTTGGGCAGTATAAAAAAGATTTATGATGGACACTTGTTGAAATTCAAGAAATTAGCCCATCAATTTTTACACATCTTATATTGTTAAATGATGAGGCTAAACCATTGAGGCAGGCACAATGTCAATTGAACCCAAACCTCTTAGATGTTTTGAAAAAGGAGGTACATAATTATTTGCTACTGGAATCATTTACCCTATATATGAAAACCAACGAGTCAGTCTAGTATAAGTAGTTCCTAAAAAAATGGTCTAACTACAAATAAAAATGAAAACAATGATTTGGTTCTAACTCATATGTGGAGTATTTTGAATGTTTGTACAGTCTATAACCAATTAAACCAGCACACTATAAAAGAACATTTCCCTTTTCCTTTCATTAACCAAATTATATAGAGGCTAGTGAGGAAGTCCCATTACTATTTTCTTGATGGATATTCTAAATACTTTTTGATCCATATTTTCCCCAAGGAATCATTAAATAGAACCTTAACTTTCCACTTTGTCAAATTTTCATATAGTAGGATGTCATTTGGTGTGTTTAATGATTCTGGGTACTTTCCAACGATGCATGGTTAGTATTTTTTCAGATTACCTAGAGAATTGCATGGAAGTTTTCATGGATGATTACACTATTTATGTATTCTCTTTTGATGAATTTTTGAGTAGTCTTGGTTCTATTCTACATCACTATATTGAAAATAATCTAGTATTAAATTATGAGAAATTCCATTTCATGGTGTAATAAGGTATACTACATGGGCATGTCATTTCTGGGGATGGTATCCAAGTTGATAAATCAAAATTATATGTCATTTATTCACTAAAATTCCCCAAAAATGTATATTATGTTTGGTGTTTCCTAGGTCATGTTGGATTTTACTATCATTTCATTCAAGGATTCTGTAATATTTTACTCCCCTATCTTAATTACTCCAAAAATAAAAATAATTTTTTCTTAATAAAGAATGTGAGGATGCTTCTAATAAATTTAAATGGAGTCTCACATCACCCCCAATAATCCTACCACCTTGGTGGGATTTAACATTTGAGATCATGTGTGAAACCTTTAACTATGTAGTTGGGGCTGTCTTATCGCAATGGGTCAACCGATCTCCACATGTCATTGCATATTCATCTCGTAAACTAGACCCTACCCAAGGAGACTACACCACAACTGAAAAACAATTCCTTTCCATTATGTTTGCCTTGGATAAATTTAGGTCATAACTTTTAGGGTCTAGAGTCATTAGGTTCTTAGAACCTAGATCCATCCAGTATCTCTTCAAGAAACTTGAATCCAAACCATGTCTCATTCATTGTATTCTCCTACCTCAAAAATTTAATTTATAAATTAAGGATAAAAAAGGTGTGAAGAATGTTGTGTATGACCATACCAGTAGGATCCTCACATCATCAGACATTTTCTCATCCCCCTGTATTCCCATAAATGACATGTTTCAATATGATCAACTGTACCAAGTGAATGATTTTATTCCTTGGTATGATGAAATTGTTAATAATTTGGTAGCATCTTGAATTCCTACTGATTTCAAAAAAAAAACCAGGCCTATATTCTAATAAAATATTCTCATTGGTACATTTGGGATGACCCCTAACTTTTTTCCACATATAGTGATCATGTACTCAAGTGTTTTGTTCCTGATAGCGAGTTTTAGACTATCATTACATTCTAACACACTCTACCTTGTGGGGGATACTTTGGTCCCCAAAAGACTACTCGCATGGTCCTTGATTATAGTCTCTTTTGGAGAACATTATTTTGGGATAATAAGGATTTCTATAAATCTTGTCCTCATTGTCAAATAATGGGGAATGTCTCTAAATGAATTGAAATGCCACAACAATCGTTGCTCTTCCATGAAATTTTCGATGTCTGGGGTATTGAATTTATGGGGTTATTCCCCAATTTCTATGTAAACTTGTACATTCTTCTGGAAGTTGATTATTTGTAAAATGGGTAGAGGAATGATCCATAAGGACAGATGATTCCATCAATGTTGTGTAATTTTTGATAACACAAATTTTATGTTGGTTTGGATTACCTAGGTTCATCATCAGTGACTAGGGTTCTAATTTCTGCAACAGAACAATGAAATAAATTTTTCTTCAGTATGGGGTTGGGCATCGATTGTCTACTACATATCACCCATAAATCAATGGTCAGAATGAGGTGTAAAATAGATAAGTAAAACGAATTCTTTTAAAAAATGGTTCGACCCAATAGCAAATATTGGAGTCTTAGACATGATGATTCATTATGGGCTTACTATACTGCCTTTAAAATCCCCATTGGAATGTCGCCTTACAGGGTTGTGTTGGGAAAGCATTTTCATATACCTGTTGAGATAGAGATCTAGGCCTACTATCCCATTAAACAATGCAATTATAATCTTTCTGGTGTAGGTACTCACAGGAATCTACAGATTCAAGAGTTGGAGGAAATGCATAGAGATTCATATGAGAACTCCTAGATTTATAAGGAGTGAACCAAGGCTGCCCACAACTGCCTCAACATTCATCAGCAGTTTCAAATTTAGTAGAAGGTATTCCATTACAATGCAAGATAGAAGTTGCATCAAGGTAAGTTTTGATCCCACTGGTTTTTACTATACACTATTTCTGATGTTTATCCATTTGGTTTCATTCAAGAACAAAATTATGAAACGAAGAAAACCTTCACTATCAATGGGAAGCGGTTTATGCACTTTCACAAATCCCTTCCAGAGTTTTTAATGGAGTAACTCCATGTTCAAGAATCATCCTACTAATAGAACTCACCAGGTTTTATCCTCCCTTCCCAAATTATATTTTATAATAGTGATGACACCGCATGCTATAGGTGTGGGGGGGTGGGTATATTCCTGGGCTAGTTAAAAATTTTCATTGTCATTATTATTTCTTCTCTTTTTAGCTTGCTAAATAATATTTTCATTTTCCCTCCCCATTTCCCCCTTCACATTTATGCCAAAATTATAATTGTTTAGGCCCACTTTATCATGAAAAATTATTCCCACATAATCATGGAAGTTATTAAAAATTCATGAGGAACTTACCTATTTAATGTTTTAATTTTTTTAAAAAAAATTGTTTAGATGATGGAATGTGTGTTTATCATGAATTTAACATTGAGGTGTGACTTTTTCTTGAATTTCAGTTGTTTTTTAATGATATAATTGGTTTTATTGCTTTAAATGTTTTGAGAATAATGGTTCGTTCTGTGTGGGTAGTTTATGGAAAAATTGTGTCGCTTATTATCTCCACAAATCTTTACACCCAACAATGAAGTGTGATTTTTTATTACTCAATGGAAGGTAAATATATGTTATGTTAATCTTCATCTGCATTACAAAATGGGTTTTCAATACATTCATTCCTTATCCGATCATTTCCACTATTGTACCGGATTAACCTAATAATGTATACCTATTATCCAACTATTGTACACCCACAAAAAATATAAAAAACTAAAAAAATCCAAAAATATGGGTTGTGTCTTGGGAAGGTCAAAACCACCCTTTCGAGACCTTTTATATTGTTATAACTATTACAATTAGTGTCTTAAGGAGATCAAAAAAGGTTTGAGAGAAGAATGTGAGATTTATTCTAAGTGAAGATTTTCAAAATAATAATAATATTATTAAATGAGGAGAGTGATGAAATGTTCAACATATGGGGATATCTAGGTTGGGATTGGCTTTTAAAAATTCTTAAGTGAGTGGGTCTTAAAGTTTGATTGTAAAGGATATAGGGAATCTTCAATGGAAAGGATCATATAAACAACCAAATATTAAAATAACTTATATGTACTCAATAGAAAGTGGAAAAAATTTATTTTAATGGTTTTCACACAAAAATGTGAAGAATTAGTGACATGTTTAACATGTGAATTATTTTCTGATATTGGTATCATGCATCTCATAGAATTTTGTTCTGATACAATTTATAAGACATCATTTCCCATGATCACTAAGAGTAACTCTGTGGTGCGATTTTTTATTTTATCACATTTATATCACATTTTTAATTTCATTGAATGTTAAATATTCATGAAGTTCAGAATATACCCATGCATAAACTAATGAATATAAAAATCTAAAACACCCATCTCCTCACCTATAAATATTACCCTTCACCACCCCTTATCCTCATACCTTATCAATATTATGCCCAATTACCTTCCAAATAATCCTCCACAAATCCAAGATCTTCTAGTCTAAATAAAATTCCAAACTCAAGTTCCTTAAGGTGGTTCTCAAGGAGATGACATTCAAGAGGTAAAATCCTCAATCCTTCTCTTTTAATTTCTTTTATTTTCTTATCCTCTTCTCACCTACCCTATCCAATGAGGAATGAAAACTAAAGTATCATATATATACTATAATTTTCTTGTGTTAATGTAATATCCATCATAAAATCTATTATCTTCACCATTTATTATAAAAATGAAAACATCACCTGTGATATATCGGTTCGACACCTTCATGGATATAGAGTTTTAGTTTTCCATTACCTCCTTCAAGGATGGTCTTAAAAACATTATTATGGCTAAAAACAATTAATATGAATATTATAACATTTTATATGTTCTTGAACTAATAGAAAGATATAATATTAAATAAAACTAAACTAGTTCAAGATAATTAAAAAACCGCCAAAATGAACAAAAATAATTATTAGTGATGCTGTATCAAATGAATCATCTTAACAAAAGAAAAACAAAATGATATATAAGAACATTTAAAATTATGAAAGTTATTTAATACTATATAACTTCACTTCTAGAAAACTATTCCCATTTTAAAACAACTTCGATAATTATACAAAAGTAAACCGACCAAGACAACCATGGAACAAACACTCCCAGAATGACAAAGTGAAAATTTATAATTCATAGAAATGGCCATAAATGAACTTAATAAAATTATAATAAATAAAATAAATATATAATCTATTCTTAATTAAGTAATTAATGAGTCTAATTTTATTTTCCATAAAATTAAATTGAAGTGTAGAACGCACTTGGACATAAGGTAAAATATCTATCTCAACCTACATATTACCTTTTGATTACAATTTTTGTCTATTTTCCCTAATTTAATTCTGTATTCATATTATATACTACTCCAATATTATATGTTTATGTACCAAGAATATGTATGTATCTCAATTTATCTTTATTTTATGGGAAATACATGTTTTAAAAGGTTCCCTTCCCAATTCCTCCTGATAAGCAAGTCTGGTTATATAGAGCTTCCACATTTCTTAAACATTTTCTAGTACACTCCATAAACTATTTTAAGCCCATATTATTTTTCTAAAATTTATTATTTTATCATGAAGAAAATATATTAGTTCATTTTTGGTTTTATATAATCAATTATGTCTTTTTTCCTCTTTAAAGTCTCTTTAATATTTTCCCTTAAACCGCACTAAAGTGGATAATTTATAGAGTTTCTTAAACATTATTTTTAATTTAGTCACTACATTTGGACATCATTATTCATGATATATTCTTTTTTTTATTTTATTATTTTCCAAAAATGATTTAATCCCTTATTCATGGATACCATTATGGTACACCCTTTGGTTATACCTTATGACATGATTATGATTCCATTTCATTCCATGGGTAATCCTTATGATTATTCATTATGTTTGATTTCATTATATAGAACACATATGAATGAAAATGTAATGATGGGTGTGCCTATATAGTTATCCAATTCATTTGGTAATGTTTAATATCACGAGACATCATTTATTGGATTAGGGAGTAAACATAATATATTATGGGACTTGTCCACCATGTGATATGGTGTTGGAAGTTATCCTTAACTCATGTTTACGTCATTTTATGTGTTACTAAAATATAATTTTATTTCCATGATCATATGATTCCATGTTCTATATGCTATTATTCTATAATTTTATTCATGATCCATACCTTTTATGTTATCATGTTACGCCTTCTAACTCATGTGATGTGATGTATTCACATCTCAATTCATTACTGATATTTTTAGCTCTTACCTTTGTTTATGTATTTTCCTAGGTTATCCTATGAAATTATAGGAACTCAAAGAGAGTTAGAAGCTCATAACAAATATTATATAAAATATTTTTTTAAAATTTTAGTTTCATGTTTTCTAATCATGTACCTAGTCATACAAAGACATTAGACTATTTCATACATGGTTTGTATTATGCTTAATATCATGTAATATTAAGTGTAAAAGGATAGGGTATCTTCATTTGAGAAACCTAAAGGTTAATCATGGATGTATCAAAATTTGAGTTGACCCTCTATTGAAGATATCACATTCACACCCTCTACTGAAGCTTGATGTAACACCTCCCATGATCGCATAACACACCATTTTTTATTCTTAGCTAGTGTTATATAAATAATCAAGAATTCCAGGTGTGAAACAAGATCCCGTGATAATAAATATTACTTTAGAAGACACCCTACTCATTCCTACAGTTCCTATGATACATAACGCTCCGAATTCAATGGCAGTATGAGCTGGGAAAGAGTTTGAGTTGTTGAAATCTTCAAAGTAGGCCGAATTTTTGAAACCCAATAACCAAACCCTATTCCCACTTGGTAAAAACACATAAAATAAATCCTATTCCAACTAATCTGGAATGAAAAACATATAGAGAAGTCACAAATTTATTTACAAAATATCATCAAATAATTTTCATGGAATTCATCTAAGAAATCGTATGAGAATTCAAATTTTAGGAGTTATTAGGGCGTACTTGGTTAGTTGAGAAAGGACCACATACCTATCATGGACAAGGTATGAAAGTAGAAAAACCTATAATTTATCTATATATATAAGAAAATAATATAGGATGAGTAGGAATATGAAGGGGGTGTATAGATAGATAATAGTAGGGAGCGAATAAGAACCACAATCCAAAGTAGAGAGTATCACCATTCCTGTAGTTTTGTAGGAAGTTTATAAGATCTCTCCAAGGGATTATTCATTCTTCTTGATTAAATTTATTTCCATTGTATCTAAGTGAATTTTTAAATACATTAAAACATTTTATTATAGTGGTTAGCTAAATTAATATAGGGTAATGAGATTGGAATGTTAGGAAATGTTTCTTCATTCAAGCAACATGTGTGACTAGAAACTACCCTTTCTCATTATTCAAGTAATAGATATCCATCGGTTATTGAAAATCAGTGAGATATATTTCAGTTTTTTTGGATTATATCAACTTAGAATATGTAAATCCATTTGAGAAGAGTACATTCCATTTTATGGTAGCACATTAGGAACAACTGAGAATTTGTTTCTAATCTGACACTAGTTTCTTTATTGAGTGGATTAGTATATTTTTTTCATTAAGAAACTAGAGGATCCATTTATCCATAGGTTAATCATTCAATATAACTAACTATCCTCCTCTCACAAGAACAGAAACACCTATGAATGGATGAAGATAGAAAAAGATCAAAAATTTATAACCAAATAAAAACAATCCAATATAATTTATATGTTCCATCCCTATACGTATCCCATGTTTACATGTGATCTATGTACTTATCCTTGTGTCATTTTTTACCCTTTTCCCAATTGTTCTCACTCCATTAATTTTATCACCACCATTTCTCCAATAATTTCACTCTTTATCACAGTTTCGTTTTTTTCTTTGTTTTTACTATTAAATGGTCTCACTCAACAGACATTATTTTAGAAATGATTTCCTATGGTTTGAACCATACTCACTACTACACTATTTTTAAGTAGAGTTTATAACTATTTAATTTTCATCAAACCTAATGATAACCTAGGGTATTGGTCAAATTTTGGAACCATTTTTGAAGAAGGGAACATGAGAAATAATAAAAAAGATCAAATTAAAATAAAAAAAATAAAAAAATATGTTGAAAATGGTTTTAATGAAAACTAAATAATTAGATAATAAACAAGAGAAATTTATACCTAAAATCAATAAACATATTATTTCTTTAAAAATAAATATGAATCTTGTAATGGAAAATCTTGAGGAAGATATTAATAATCTATAAAATAAAACTTTCAACCAATATAGAAATGTTAATCAGCCTCAAACTGGTAATGAGTTGATAGATAATGTTAGGATATGAGAGTTTCATGTTCTTATTGTGTCAAAAAATCCATCAATGATTGGGAAAACACCTGGGTATACAAACTATGAGATTAAGAAATCTCACTTTTCTATGTTTACATCATTCCATGGATTTCCTAATGATGACTCATCAGACTTCATTAGATACTTATATGGTATTGTAAAATAAATTCCACTTAGGTGATTTAGTGAGGAAGAGTAAAATCTGAAAGTCTTCCCATTTTTCTTCAAATGAAATGTAAAGGTTTCGTTATTATAAATTT
This sequence comes from Viscum album, assembly GCA_963277665.1. Classification (NCBI taxonomy): domain Eukaryota; kingdom Viridiplantae; phylum Streptophyta; class Magnoliopsida; order Santalales; family Viscaceae; genus Viscum; species Viscum album. Next base: position 541,309,288 of record OY728134.1, on the reverse strand, counting down.
ATGATGAAAATTTTGATTTATGGGACCAAATACATGATACTTTTATCATGAAATTGTATCCAAGGAAGTTGATTTCTGAGATTTGGCAGAAAATAGAAGGATTTTTACAAGATGATGGAGAGTTGATCCATGAATCTTGGTAAACATTCACATGGATTCATAGGTATTATTCTAACCACTAGTGTATGCCACAATTTATCATGTATACATTCTACAACTATCTCACACTATACCATAAAACACTGGTTGATTAATCCTTTGAGGATATTTATCATATAAAACTACTAATAATATCAATTGAATTTTCAACAACTAGGCACAAAATTCTAGCAACCAAATGTTTGATTAGGAAAACCATTTTCATGAGATAAACAACTCGCACTCCCCAAGATGAAGTAAAATCTTCTGAATTTTACACTGAAAACACTCAACACACACTAAGGGAGAAATATCACCATTGTGGCATGTTCGGCCATTCACGATCTTATTGTCCAAACTTCAATATGTCTACACAAGTTCCTAATAATGATAGTTTTGTTGGGTATCTCTCAATAATGTAACTAAGATTTGAATAACTCAGTGTTATTTATGTTGTTCACTGTGCTCGGCTCAAAGGCATGGATAGCCTCTGGCTTGAGAGAAACCTTACCACATTGGTGCAATCTATTCTAAATTGTGTGATTCATCTAGCTTGGAATCTCAATGAAAGATGGATGGAGTTTCTCACATTCCTATTAAGTTGTAACTTCATTGTCACCCATGTTTACCGAGAAGCTAATGTTGTGGCGGACAGACATTATAATAAAGGAATTAGCACGAAGCTCACATGGTTAGATGATATCACTCCTAAACTGATTCCCTTCCTTGGGAAAGACTATAATAAAATCCCTTCTTTCAGAATTATGTAACTTTTCTTTATCTTAATAAATCATATTGGCCATTTGGCCAAGACACCCCACATAAAAAATAACCGCGACTTTCAAAACCAACCCAACCATTCATGGAGACATCAGGGAGTGTTGAGACCTACTAATCCCCTTACTTTCTAATAACCTAGGCAGTAATTCAAACCCTAACCATGGGACGAGACTTATAGTTCTCAAGATAAAGTCATAGTTATATCTTAAAATTTTTTGGTATGTTCGATGAACAAAAAGATAAAAATGATTTATATAAGGCTCAATAAGAATCTAGGTTTTAAAATATAGAGTCACAAGTGTGGTGGTTAGATAGAAATTCCATAGGAAGTGATAAAGGTAAATTGTAAATCACTACTGAGCCCAATCCTAGGGATAATTTCATGGTATTCCAAACTAAAAGTGGTCACAAAACTCTAAAATAAGTTAGTAATGATCTCAAATCATCCCCAAATAAAAATTTAGATCAAACTAAAAACAAAACCCTAGATTCTGATGAATCTTGAAATCTGAAAAGCCCCACTAAAATTATGATGAAACCAATATTACCTATTATAAAACCAAAAAAAAACCTAAAAATAAAGTAAAATAAAGGAAATAAGAATATTAAATTATAATATGAAGGGATTCCTACAGTTGTTAGGAAAATTTCCCCAATTATTACCTTTCTAAAAATAATAAAAAAATTTAAATTAGGATTCTAAATTGTTTAAATTTATAAAAATTTTCAAGACACTAAACATATATATTCCCTTTCCATAGTATTTAATTAAAATAATTTCTTATTTGAAATCACTCAAGAAAATATATTCGAATAAGAAAACCTTGTAATATTTTACTAATTATAACCTCACAAAGGAGTATAGTGTTGTATTACAAAATAAGATACCTCCCGAACTTCAAGATCTAGGGAGATTTGTAATCCCTTACAGTTTTGGAAATATATTTGTCTAGTTTAATTTCCATTATGGTCTTGAAGTAAGTATTATTTTGATTCTAATATCCATGTCCTATCACTTGGTATTTGGATTTCCACAACCCACTACTGTTTTTTAGAACTTCCAGATCAATCCATTAATCACCTAGTTGGTATGGTAGATTAATTGTTAATGGGAGGCATAAAACTTTTTTTTCTTGGTTATTTTCTCATTTTGGATATAGAATGTGACCAAGAGGTAACTATCATTCTTGGTAGATCCTTTCTTTTCATAAGAGGGGTGTTTAATTAATGTTTTAAAGGGAAAATTAATTATTAATCTAGGTGAATATAGAGAAGAATTAAATGTTTTTAGAAAAATCCAAGAACCCACCTAATACCAACTCCTATAAAAAGATTAGATGTTAGAAGTTGAAGAATCTATTTATGAGGAGGAAGATGGTTTTTTTGAGGATTTTAAAAGTAATAAATGGTACACCTAAGTTAACTGTATAAACCTATATGGTAATTAGGTATGATAAGGACAAGGAGCCTTTAGATAAATTTTAAGGGGAATTCTTTGAACACATTGAATAATTTTTTGTGGAAAACATTTAAAACCCATTCAAGGAATACTGATGTGAGGAACACATATCTAAAAAAATAGTGACAATCCATAATCATTCTACACTACCTTCATTGAGAAGAAACATGAGGACCTTGGACCTCCCAGACCCATGTGTCTTCCCTTGAGAAAAGTACCACCTAGTTTGGATCTCAATCCACTACAAACTCATTTAAAATATTCATTTCTTTGTGAGTGTTCAACATTAATAGTCATTATCTCATCCAAATTAGAAAGAAGTTAAGAGAATAATCAACTCCATGTCTTGAGTAAGTTTGTTTCTATCATTGGATACTTTATTGCTGATATTAACGGATTGAGTCAATCATACTGCATGTATAAAATCCTCATCAAACCTATGTTTAAACCATGAGTAGAAGTAAAAATATGGCTTAAACCTAACATAAAATAGGTAGTTTGGAAGGAATTCATTAAAGTTCTTGATGTTGGAAATTTTTTTCTCATTTTTGATAGTTTATAGGTTAGTCCATTATAAGTTTCCCCTAATATTGTAGTTTTCATAATTGAAAACAATGAGAAAAATAATAAAATTCAATTTAGGAAGGATACTAAGTGTAGATTCTACATTTATTATAGAAGTATTAACTTAGGCACTAGAAAAGATCATTTTATAATGTCATTTCTAGATCAAATTCTTGAGAGGTTACATGGGAATCAATTTATCTGATTTCTGGATGGTTTTATGGTTATAATTAGATTCTTATATCCCTATAAGAGTAGGAGAAAACCACATTCACCTGTCCATTTTGTATAATCTCTTACACTAAAATCCCCTTTGGTTTGTGTGGTGCTTGTTCCACCTCCCAGATGTATGATTTCGATATTTTATGATATGATAGATAGATTTTTCGAAGTATTCATGGATAAATTTTCCATAGTAGGTTATGATTTTGATGGCTATTTGAAAAATTTGGAAACTGGTCTACAAAGGTGTAAGGAGAAAAACCTTGTCTTAAATTGGGATAAATTTCATTTCATTGTTACTGTATGAATTTTGTTCGGTCACGAGGTTTACCAGAATGGATTAGAGGTTGATAATTCTAAAATTAAGGTGATCTAAAAGCTATCTACAATTTAAAATTTAAAGGAAAAAAAGGATCATATTATGAAATGTTGGGTTTTAAAGAAGTTTCATCAAAGATTTTTCTAAAATAACTAAGTCATTTTGTTCTATGCATATTAAAAACACACCATTTTCTTTTGATGATAAATTTTTATAATCATTTAATATTTTCAAGGAAAAGTAAATTTATTCACCCATTATCACTTCCCCTAATTGAAAACTTCATTTTGAGGTCATGTTTGATGCCAGTGACATTACAGTAGTTGTTGTTTTAGGTCAAAGGATGGATAAGAAGTTTTTTGTAGTTTACTATTCTATCAGAATGCTTGATGAGGATCAAATGAATTACACCATAATAGATAAGGAACAATTTTCAGTGGGTTTTTCTTTATAAAATCTTGGGAAATATTTTTTAGGATCAAAAGAAATTGTATTTATGGATCATTAAGCTCTTAAATATTTTTTTCCACGAAAGAATATAAACCAAGACTGATGATGTGGGTTCTATTATTATAAGAATTTGTAAAGGTAATCAAGGATAATCTTGGGGATGAGAATATTATGGATTATAATCTATCTGGGATCCCTAGTATTCAAACTTATGATCTAAGGGAGATAAAATATTCATTTATAGATGAAAATATTCTTGTTGTTTTCACTAGTAAAGTTCTATGGTTTGATAATTTTTTAACTTTTTCACTACTGGAAATATGTCTGGGGACTTTTTCAGAACCAAAGGAATAAGTTTATTTTTGTGCTTAAGTTTTTTGTATTATCCTTTGTTATTATTGATATGTTCTCATCGAATTTTGAGTATATGTGTTCATGAGGAAGATATGCAACCTTTTCTTGAGAGTTGTCATTAATCTTATTGGAGAAGACATCATGGTAGTGAGAGAACTTATCAAAACGTTTTATAGTATGGTTACTTTTTTCTTAATCTCTTTAAGGATTATATAGTTCTAATTTTATGATGTGACAAGTGTTAAAGACTTAGTATTGTGGTTAGGAAGTAAGATCTTCCCCAAAAGGGTATTTTCAAGATATAAATTTTTTTATGTTTGGGGGATGGACTTTATTTGACATTTTCCACCCTTGTGTGATAATTAAATCAACTTAGTTACTTTTAACTATGTGTCAAAATAGGTTTAGGAAATGGAATTTTCAAACAAAAAGGCTAGTAGTGTGATTAAATTCATCAATAAGAACATTTTCTTAAGGTTCTGTGTGCCCAAGGTTTTCATTACCAATAATGGGTCCCACTTTAAAAATATAATGTTCAATGATTCTATGGAAAAGTATGGTTGTTTGGAAAAAAACTATCATAGCCTATTATACACATTCAAGTGGAAGAGATTATGTCTCTAACAGGGAATTGAAACAAATATTAGAAAAAACTATGAGAATAACTAGGAAATATTGGTCTTTAAAGTTGAATGGGGCATTATAGGCTTATAGGACTACATTTAAAACTCAAATAGGTGTGCATCCATATATTATTATTTTTGTAAAGCCTTTTAATTTTCCTATGGAGATACAAAATAATAAATTTTTGGAAATAAATCCATTGAATTTTAATTTTAATTTTGTTATAGATAGAAAGATTATTGATTTGAGTGAATTAGATACAAATTGTAGAGAATATTATGATAATTCCCATATATATAAGGATAGAAAAATAGATTTTCGTGATTCTATAATTCAAAATAAGTAATTTCAACTAGGTTATAAAGTGATTTTGTTCATTTCTAGGCTTAATTTGTTTCTAGGTAAACTAAAATCCAAGTGGTCTGACCCATTTACAATTCTGAGGGTGTTGGTAAATGGGGGTGTTGAGTTAGTTGGGTGAGATAACATTCCATTTTGGATCAATAAAAAAATAGTGAAGCAATAAATTGAGGGGTATCCTAAAGGATTTTATTATATATGCTTACTTAAGAGTTTAACCAATTATAATGTCTAACTAAAGACTATAAACTCATTGCTTCATGGGAGGAAACCCATTGTTCATTGTTTTTAATTATTTATTTTTGTTGTATGGAATAATTTTTTCCTACATGATTTTCTTCCTGAATCTAATCTAGTTAATTCTCTTATTTTAATAAAATGGCCCTATTTTTTGATTCACTACAGAAAAAATTCAATTGATTTCGAAATCAAATAGGTTATTTTTTATGGAATCAACTGGATAAAAAATCCCTTGACTTCTACCTCTAGTTAATTTGTTTCTAAGATTCCAATTTTTGCATGTTAATATTCTTTTTCTTTAATTTATATTATATATGAACATGATAAATATAGGGTTATTATAAAATTATAATTTGAGAGTAATTTTTTATGAATACTAATAAAAAACCTCTACATTTAGGGAAGTACTATTTTTAATTTATGAAAATTTATAATTATACCCATATCACATTGCATGTTTCTTAAGCCTAAGTGTGGGGGACACTCATTTTTATTTTAGATTGAATCTATGAAATTTCTTTCACCCTTAACTTCTATTATGTTTCTTCTATTTTATTGTTCACCATTATCCTGTTTAAACTAAATTAAGAAAAATCATTTTTCTACCTCCTAAGGATTCAACATTGAGGACTATGTTGAGTTTGATGTATGGGTGAGGGAACTTCATCTATACATTAGTTGTGTTTCAATTTTATAAACATAAAAAAACCCATATTATTTTTTCAAAATTCATCCATGTCTGTATATTCAACTGTTTTTTGTCTGTAAATGGTTGTTTTGTAGGTTAGGAAATTAAGAACTTTGTGTGTCCTGCCAGGAGAAAATGTTATTACTCGTTTTGAGGGATTTCACAGTGTCTAAAGTTGTGAGGATTTTATTATTATAGATTGATGTTATCGATTGTCTTATTTAGATTCTATTTTAAAACTAGGAAAAGGAAGTTTAAAAGGTTATATTCTTGTGGAATTATACCTATAACTTGAGGAAGCTTACGTTTAAACTTGAACCTAGTCACTTAGACTTGGTGAAATGGAACACCATAGGGAGAAATATCAATCGAGAATAATATATATACTTTAAATCTAGAGTGAAATGGGAAATTTTGATCCAATAGTGAGTCTATGAGATATGGGGAATGGGTGTGTTTATGTAAATAAATTCAAATTCAATAAGTGTTTTTCACAGTTCTATGTAAATATTTATAGCTAGGAAAGATTAAAATATAGTTTCTGCATAACAGTGAGGGGAATATTTAACCCAATCAAACAATAGGATAATTTATTTATAATAAAATATTTTAAGTTATATCAATAAAGTGGAAATTGGAACTTTTTGTTTGAGAAACCTAGGAGAGATTTAAAGATTTCGTTCCCTTTGTTATAAACTTAATTCCACTCTCGCATCTCTCATCTTTACTCGTGGTACTATAATTTAAACTAGTTTTGAAATAGGATAGTGTGAATAATTCACATATAATTCATGAATTTTTTTCATTTTATGATTTTATAATTTATCTTGAATTCAGGAATTTTTGGTCTAGACTAGGAAGGATGACCATCAATTTTTCTTTGGATTAATTGTAAATAAATAATTGAATGAGTAAAATTGTATGGGAGGGTAATTGATTAAGTGTGGGGGAATTTTATGAGCCATTATTTTATCACTCTTTACCACATTTATTTTGTTGAAATAAATGTTTTTGATATGTAAAGTTGAGCTTATAATAGAGAATCATTGAATTTGAAAAATTTATGGTTGTATTTTGTGTTCATTGAATATTATAATAGAAATTTATGTTTTAAGTTTCTCAAGTGATAAAATTTCTTGGTGTAAATATTTTTATCATCTATGAAATGTTCTATTTTTTAAAGAATTTAAATTCAGAGTTTCAATGATGATTAATTCGAAAATATATATTTTTTAGAAGTCACAGTAAAAATATGTCAAATGGTTTAAACGACTATAAGCACAGTAGTATCAACCATGCATATGTCATTTTCACAATGTTCATAAAAAATGGATGTATCTTGGAGAGACCATACATGTAAAGGATTGATCGCACGTGCAAATGGATCCACCGTGTGACTTTCTAATGGTGAAAAGGTTTGGATTGAATTCAAGATAAATGGTAATGACCATAAGTTCAAGGGTGAAGTGACTGTGGGAGTTAGACATTTACCGCATGTATAGAAATTAAATCATCTGCATCATCAAATTTTCAATAGTATATAGACCACACAATCATCCAAGATGATATAAGAACATAGGTATTGGCTGTATCTACTCAAAATTTGAAAAATATAAAAGGCTCTTGTTGTACAAAAATGGGGGAATTTTTTACACCTCTCTTCATAGTCAGTCATTTTGATCGACCGTGCTTTGGTGACTTGTATCATAATATCTATAAATTGAAGCTTGACCTTGAGTCAGTCTTATGGTTGAAGATAAATAATGTTTTCATCATCCACCTAATCAAATATAGTAATTCTAGTAGTTGATATCAACTCTGTGGGATCCGCTGGCGCTGAAGATAACCAAGCCAACATTACCTCTTCTGAAGTTGGAGCCCCATTTAAGATGGTTGTGAATTGAAAGGAACCCCAATTAGATAAAGGTGATGCCACCCCAAATATCTGAATTGGTCTAATACAATGCTTCCTATTGAGAATTCTAAAGGATATGCAAAGTCACATAAAAAAACTAATTTGAGACACTACTGTTGAGCATGTATCGATACCCTCTACTGAAGCTCAATGTTTCACCTCCCATGATTATTTAGCACAAAATTTTTTATTCTTATCTACTACGATTTATATAATTTATCATTTAGGCCAAGAAAACCAAACTTTATTTAAGAAATATCACTCTATAAGACACCCTTCTTGGTCCTACAACACCTATGACACACGAAGCTTCAAATTCGGTAGTATGATGATCTAGGGAAGAGTTTGAATTTCTAACATCTTTGAGGAAGAATTTTTTTTGGAATCCCAATAACCAAATCCCATGTTTGATTGGAAATAAACAAGGAATTAAATCATATTCCATCAAATATGACAGGTGATGCTTGTGGAACATAAGAAAATTTCTCCACAAAATATCCCCAAATAAACCATGTGGAATCCATTCACAAAATCATATAGGACTCTGAATTTGTGGTTTTAGTATGGTGTACATAGTTGGTTGATAAAGGACTGCATACTTATCAGCGAGAAGGTATAAAATAAGAAAAGATCTAGAATTTGATTATCTATAATGGAAAATAAGAGAGGGTGATGAGGAATCTGAAGGGTGATACAAAGATATATGATATTTGTTTATGAATATAAACTACTGGCTATAGCAGGGAGAAACACCATTCCAACAATTTCAGATGAATTTTAGAAGCTCTCAATAAGGGATTCTTAATTTTTCTTGTTTTTATTTCTTTCCTATCTCAGTGAATTTTTTAAATTCATTGGAACATTTTGTTAATGTGGTTAGCTAAATTAAGATAGGGTAATGAGAATGATTCGGTATGAACTTTTCATAAATTAAGCACCAAGTGTTTCTCAAAACTACCATTTCCTAATTGTTCAAGTAATATATATCCTTAAATTTATAGAACTTAGTGAGATATTGTTCAGTTTTTTTGGTCTCTATCTACATGGAATCTAGAAATCCATCTGATAAGAGTAAAATCCATGAAAGTGTATCTCATTCAGAACAAATGAGAAGTAAAATCTAATCTAACTATGGTTTCATCATTAAGTGGATTAGTTGATTTTTTGGTTGAGAAATTGGAGGATATATTTATCTATAGTGTATTCATTTGAGAGAACTAACCATCCACTTTTCACCAAACTAGAAAAACCTATGCATAATGAAATAAAAAAAAACATATAACTAAAAAATAGGCAACTAAATTCCCCGGTTATATTATATTCCGGGACTTCTCACCCATTTACTTTCAATATTTGCACTGATTATTGTGATATTGAATTTTCCCCAACATCCCAACTATTTTCACCCCATCAATTTCATTTCCACCATTTATTCCATCATTTTAATCATTGTTATGTTGTTATGGTTTTCTTGCTTTGTTTTTACTATTACTTGGTCTCACTCAAAACACCCTTTTTTGGAAGTCCTTCCCTATATATGGACTCATACTCATAGCTACACTATTTTTAAGTAGGAGTTATAAATATTTAATTTTTCTAAAACCTAATGACGACCTAGGGTCCCTATCAATTACTCCCCATCCCCATAAATTTAAATTATGGTTATTAATTATCTTTATTATGTTGACCATTTATATCCACCCAAATGGAATTAAAACCATAAAATTCATACACATAACATGAAAAACAGTGAGAAAAAGGATGGCCAACCTCATGTTATCTTTCTAACCTCACTGTACACTATAAGGTGATGAAGAAATATCCCACAAACAACAACCATAGAAACTAACTACAGATCAACTTGGAGCACACTAAGGGATCATTAAAACCACACCCAAAACTCACCTCCAACCAAGAAAACACCACTATAGAAAATTCCTATAAAATGGCTAAAGGAAACGAATGAAGAATGAATAAGGGCTTACCACTGAATGCCAAAACTCCACCACCAGAACCCACTGATCAAGGCGAAGGAATATGGTTTCGGAAAATATCCCAAGGGAATATGGGTTTAATCCACAATGAGAGAGATAGAGAGAGATCAATGTATGAATGATAGAAGAATTGGCTTAACAAGGTTTATAAAAAACATGAAACTTTCCTGATTCATGGTGTAAATTACAAGTTTATCCAATAAATTCCATAGGCCCACAAAACATAAACCATAAAACCAAATTTTAGGCTGTAAATTCCATTTATATAAAACAAACATGGCACCTTGGTATAGAATAAACTTATGGCATAAAAAACCTTTTCACGCTTTCCCCTTATCACACATAAGTCGTAAACCACATCCCATTCAAGCCAAAAATTAAAGACTTGCATCGTAGACCCCTCATTTATGGAATAAAGATATTGATGAAGTTCTGTTATAGCCCTAACTCCACTGAACCTCCTCTATCCTCATTTTAGAAATTTCTAACCACAAAACCAGCTATGTAACTGGTCAGGAAGGAACATATCATTACACATGGTGACTTGGTATAACCAATCGAGCCTTAGTGGTACCACAAATATACCACCCATGTATAATCTCACATAAATATCAACCACAATATTCAAAATAATAAACCCCTATACATGATACATGAAATCCATTATTGAATTTTAATTGATCTTATAAATTTTATCTAATATCTATATACAAATTACTTGTAAGATTCATTATTCTCAATGAATAAAGTATCCCCATCTGTCGTGAATGCAAATCCATTACCATGGTTTTAAACATATTATGTAGTATGTGTCTCTAGAAAAATCTTTTACCGCAAGATCTTGTGGACCTTGTTCCTACGCCAAATAGTTGTGTATCGTTGGCATTTACTAAATCCATGTCTATCTTTCTCTCATTGTATCAAAAAGATATGTTCACCATTTTGTAGTAATATAGTCTATCACATGACTATAACTATTATACCATAGGGGTTTCTATAATATCCTAAGAAACCTTTAGGATAACTACTTTAGATCCACATTATGTTTTTCTTGATGTGAGTTTGTTTATATGATAATAAAATATTTGCATATAAACACATATTATTATGATATAATGGATTTATATCATACTATAACTTATGTGATATACATTTTTCATTACAGTTGGCATATGGTTATGGGATAATTTCACTATTTTTAAATCATGGCTTGAAAAATAATGGATGTTTCTGCAATGTATATGATTCTCAACATTGATACTCCTTCTTCTTACATCATGGATCTGATGTGTATAAGGAAATGTGTGTTTTTGAATTACTCCATGATACATTTTATTGATAGATGAATGATTGGTTAAGCTATTTTTTTGGCACATGGGCCTCAAACAACTCATTAATTATAACTAGGAATATACTGCACTGTATTTTACATTCCTCAAAACTATTATAGAAATATTATGATGTATATTTACAACTACATTAATCTTGGAATAGTCCATGCTCTCAAGAGGAATTAATTTTGGAAAATTTGTGGCTTACCTTTATGTCTAAAGGTTTATTTATCCAAAATAAAGTAAATGTGTCAATAATACCGAAGGTATTTACATCCAAATAGTCTAAAAACATAATGGGTATATCCTTGAAAACAACTTTTAGTTATACTAGAAAATGAAATATATTTCCTTAACTGGGTAAAAATGAGTCATACATTTCATATTTATTAGTTTTTGTCAATGATTCAAGAAAAAATAAACTTTTAGTTGGGTATTAAACACCCCAAAAAACATTACTTTCATAAAGGAATATAGTCTCCTTGTCTAAAATGGTCACATGAGATAAATGTTTTAGAAATAATCAATAAAATTTAAACTAGAATCATTAAAATTTTCAATTAGAAGTTATGTACTTCTCACCACTGACATAGGAATCACTACTTCTCATCCTCTTTTAGATTTTATTTCATATCTGGTAACATATATTTACTTAATTGGTTACTATATTTAAATACACATATGTTATTGGTATATTTTATTTAATACCTAAGAAGTACAATAGAATCATTACATAAAATGATTAATATTCCAGAAGAAGAATCAACTACTTTATTTTTCAATTCAATGCATTTCATTGATCTTTCATAAAATTATCTTTCAACATGAAAAGAAAATAGCCTCATGTATAATGTCATTACACTTTTCTATAAAGTATGTTGTGAATGTAATTTTTGAATTACACTTTTCATTGGCCTTTTCAACCTATCTTTTAACTTTTTCACCATAAGAACTAAAGATTAAACTTTATTTATATTCTTAATTTCATGGAGAACCTTACCCAAAAGGTAAAGAGGAATTTTCTCCATGTTGTTAGTTTTCTAATCTTTAACAGAAAAATTAAGTGGGTGATAATATATATGGATGTATTTAAAGATCATAATATATATTTCAATTTACACAAATCCAGTGTAATAATCATCCATTCATATCTTGATTTACTTTCTCCTCGTGAGATTCTAAAAGATGAGACAACATTTGAAATCATTCATGTCCTGATGTTGTATCCATAACTCACATTGAACATTGATAATAACATTATGATATAAACATAAAATGCATTATACATGAGTCACCTGTAAGCATTTTTCTCACCATCACTTCTTCAGGTGACTTAATAAGTATTGGGGAAACTAGGACCTTGAATTTATGATATCATAGTACCTTGTGAAAGCGTATGTTCTACCCTTTGGAAACACATGTCGGTTAGGCCATGTTATTTTTCCAATAGTTATCGTGATGTATTAGTGGTATTACTTTCCATTATTCTACAAAATTAAACACTAGTATATATATACTTTTATATCTTGACTATTGGTTATACATTATTGATTAATTAAGTCATTAAATGTCTCTCACTATTTTATCAAACTCTAATATCCTTCACTACTAGATTTAGAACACCCAGTTGCTCAATTATTCTAGTGGAAATGATCATTGAAACCTCTACTCATAGTCTAATCTATGGTTACACCACTACTCAAGGAGTATCAAGGTAGGAATTTGACTAGGAAACCACATTAACTCATGGATCCTTAATCTGTTGAGTGAAATCCCAGCTTCTAAAAATCATAAACTTGATTTACCCAATGATTTTAATCTAAATATGAAACAAAATTACTATGGATATTTCTTAGCAATCATATTTAGATAAGTCAACTCATTACTCTCATAAGAACTCCTCAGTAATAGAAGACATCCCCAACTAGGACTGATGAACACCATGTACACCCAATATTGTACAAATTCGAACAAAAAAAGGTATTACAACTTAACATTACTTTGAGGGTTTTTATTATTACTTGATGAATGCAATCCTTCTCTATTAAATACGTTCATGATATGTGATCACACTAACATTTTAATAATACATTAATCAAATACATTCATTTTACCTCTATAAACTATTTATTTATTATTATCTATTCTTCATAAAACATTCATATTCATAAAATAGTAAACAATGTGGAAAATAAATATGATACTCGACTGATCTTGAGAATTTTGTATTGATTGATCCATTTATACTTAATTTATCAACCACATCCTAGGTGTATAATATTGGAGTCAGGTCTTGACTCATATCACAATTGGCGCCCTAATCAAATGTTTCCACATCTCGTCTAGGATGCTACCTAAACTTTATGTGGTCCACATCTTACTTCATCATGATCACAATACAAACATACTCACATGAAAACTAGGAGGTCTCGAGAAGGAAAAAGCATAAAAAAAAACTAATGGACATGAAGAACCCTATACATATTAAATTAAGGTCTATGCATAGACCATTGATAAATAAAAGTTATTACATACATCACACCCAGTTTCAATAATTAATTAAATAAATTTAAACTCAGAAAAACAAAATTCAATCAATGCTCAAGAACAGTTGTTGGGCATTTTCAATGTGCGATAAAATTAAATTGTGATAAATTTATGTTTGAGGGTAATTAAATACATTAAAATAATTATTCTAATTCAAATAATTTTATTTCATTTTGTCCCAAAATTAATTTAATTTTAAACCAAATAATTTATTAATTTTCAAACATTATTATTATTATTTTAATTCCAAAAATTAATAAATTTATTTCAAGGATATTTATAATTTTCCACTGGCCTCAGAACTCCATCTACGATCATTGTGGGTCGGGTTAACCCCAACCAGGACCATTATGGGTCAGAAGAAACCCACACATGGTGGTACAGGGTCGGGTAGAGCCTTACACGGGCAGTTCTGGATCGGACAGGCCTGGCTTAGCCATGGGTCACTTGTTCTGGGAAAAGTGAACCATGGTATGAGGTCCCAATCATAAAGGGGAAGACCAAATTAGGGGGTCATCAGAAACTGTGGTTAACAGGGAGGGTGTGAGGGAGAAGGGTTGCACGCACGGGTCACCGACTGTGGTGTGGTCAACCACTATGGCATCAGATGGGTCGGTTGGAGCAGGCAATGACTACAATGGCTAGGGGTGGTCATCCCACGATGGTAGAGGTGACCATCCCATTGTGGAAGTGGCGCCTATCCCATGGCAGCGACAATGGATGTGGGTGGCTGCGTATGTGAGGATGATTCTAATTAAGAATAAGAAAGTTGCGGTGGTAGTGACGGATGGCTAGGAAGAGCATGGGTGTGATGGCTGGCCCAGCAAGTGTAGCGATCGAAACAAACACAACTAGGGTGTTAATGACTCACAATAGGAAATGAGCGCACTAATAAGAAGGGCTGACCACCACCCTTTTTTAATTTAATTTTTTTTAAAAATGTTGGTTTCTAGTGGAAGCCACCCAAATAACCCTTTTTACCTTAACATCCACCACCCTCTTATTTTAATTTTTTAATTTAAAAATTGAAAGGCTACATTTTTAGGCCCCTTTTCTTGAAATATTCCACATTGGGTGTAATTGAACCCGCCATCCGAAGTAGTTCTGACCAACGAAATCTAGTAGGAATTTGATGGAAAACCCAAGGTCACCGAAAATTCAACAGGAGACCGAATTCAGGCTCTTAAATTTGTCTTCTTTGAAATTTATAACTGAAAAAATAAATCACTTTTGTTTCAAATTAATTTTTTTAATTGTCTTAACATGATTTTATAATAATAGATCAAATCTTGATTGGATCCATTAGGATCGAAACAAATATCTCTACTTAAAATTAAGGATAATTAAACTTTTCCTTAGCATAAAAAATAAACCTTATCACTCTGATACCAATTTTTGGTACTGACACGTGCAGAAAAATTCGGTGGGCTATGGATTTAAAAATTTCCATCATCGGAGTGATGAAACATCATCAGCTATGGAGATCTGATCCCAGATAAATGTATGATGATTTCACGTGAATTTATTAAGTACAAAATTAAACACGAATGAGTACCTTGTTCGGATAAAATGCGTGTTCAACTGTTGTTTCATGTAGGTGACCATTTATTCAAGGATCTAAGCTTGAACCCTTCTAGATCATCCACACACACACACACCAAGAGTCCACATGAACTTCAATCATCAAATTCTGAGTGGTAGTCCGGAATTGCAATGAATCCTTTGACATCACAAAGATCACCGTGATCTCTTTTCATTGATCTGAGAAGGAATTATTTGATAGATTGCTTGGAAGGATCATTAATCTCTCTAGGATGTGGAAAGTAGGAGAGAGGAGATCAGAAATTCATGATAATGAATAGACCCTCAGAAATGATCTCCTCTTCAATTATATAGTGGGAATTAATTACCCTAAAAGATTTCCCTAACCCTTATATATATAACACCCACTAAATAATACATAAAATGACATGTTATGAGGATCTTACTACGTCATAATGGCATTTATATTTTTATCACTTGTAATATATAATAAATATATTATGTGATAAAAGCGAGTCATTAACTTGATTCATATTTCCTGAAAATATTAAACAGAACTTTGAATATTAAAATAATATTCATTCGTATAATATTTTTCAATGTATTCACTTTTATAATTATAAATAAATTTAATAAATAAATCCAACTCCAATTATTCTATACTCAAATATTAATAAATTTATATATATATTGGTGATTGTTTATTATTGAACACATCTTGGAAACTGCGGTGGGGCCTACAAAAGAATCGGCCCAGGATGGCATCCTACCCAGCACACCGACACCCAACCCAATTCACCAAAAGTCCCAAATGAAATTCTTTATCCCCACAGGCTATAAACAAGTGCTTGATCATCATAGTAACTCCTTTGGTAATGATGTTTCCCAAATTATAGATTTGAAAAATTAATAAATAAATAACAAACCTGAAATAAATAAACATCATGCTAATAGGTCATAAAAAACAACCATTTTACAACCCATATTCATATACATAATCAACATCCATAAATAAAGAGATACAAGTGGGTAGAAAAAATAAAGAAAAAAACTTTCCAAAAGAAAACTTCTATAACTAACTAATTCGATTTGATCACGAACCCAACTCCATGCAACCTCTGGTTGCTCACCACTACCAAACTCACACTAATTTAGCTACAATGAACAAGATCGATCGAACTAGGAATCCAGAACCTGGAATAATAAATATGTGAGATAAAAATCCCAGTAGGTCACCACAACAAGCCAAAACTAGGAAATTTGTTTCATAAGGAAATTCATCAATGCTGGATTGAAAATAAATCTAAAAAGTGTGATTTTCATATATATATATATATAATATATGGAAATAAAAATAAATCCATAAACCACTTTCAAAACATTTACTTTATTTCCCAAAACTGAACACACTCACTTTGAAAAAAAATACACTGGACAAAGTATTTTCAAAACCACACACACACCATTAACATTTCTCAAAATAACTCATAGTTGTTTTATCTAAATGAAACAGTTTCCTTATAACATTTCACTGGTCAGATCTACCCTTAAATAAAATACTCATTTTTTAATCCACTTTAAATAACTCACACAAAATATCCTTTAATTTAAAAATAGAGTCTATATAACTTATTTGAATAAGAAATTTTCAAAGGAAACAACTAAATACCCACATGATTAAAGGATCATATGTAGACACCACACATATATTGAAGGACCCCGTAACACCCTGAGAGGGGAGGGGTGAATCGGGGTGTCAAATTTTTCTTTTAAAATGATGGGTCTTGTTCCCACGTTGGTGGGAACCTATTAAACCTATCTGAAGAGGAAGTGTAGAAAATAAACAATGACATGAAAATCAATGCCACAAAAATATTACTTGGTTCACCACTAAGGGTTACGCAAAAGGAGCATACGCTGACAGTGCGTCGGTCGTACCAAAAACACTAATCCTAACAAGTTGTGGATTACAAGTGTTCATCATAGTCACTTTGTGCCAGGAACACTGCATTTACAAGGTTTTAGGGATAGCACACTATGTACCTCAAACCACTTCTGCTGACACCCCCTTTCTTAGTGCTTTGGAAGAATCTTCACTTAGTTTATCAACTTTAAGGTCTCTTCAATGGTTTAGCATTATATCATGCATGCTCAAATATGAATGGATGCTCTACTGAAGTCCCGTAATCACCAAGAGATGAAATTTATTTTCCCGTACCCTGATATGTTATGGACATTAATTTCATAAACTGACTTGGTCAATTTTTAGGTTTCCTTGGGTGTTCTGTGTACTGCTTGTTGTTTTCGCGTACTACTTTTGTTTCTACATACTGCTGCTGTTTCTGCATACCATGCAGCTGTTTCCACATATCTTGAAACTGTTTCCGCGTATTGCTATTGTTTTTACGTACCGATGTTGTTTTCGTATACCACTATTATTTCCGTGTACCGTGAAGCTCATCCGCATATTTACCTAATCCTCAAACTGCCCTACTCCGTATACTTATCTAATCCTCCGCATACCGTGCTACTCCACGTACTGCCTTGCTCAGTCGTGCAATGTTCAAGATTCCTGTGCGAACCACACGCTCCTCCACAAACTGTTTTCCTTACGTGGATTATTCTCTCCATGAACCACTTTGAACTTCACCGAATTTCTTCCAAAAAATTTAATCTTCAATCTATTCTCTTAACAAAGGGGATTAATGCTACTAAATTAGGCACATAACTCCACAAAATTCGGTAATCCGATTTACCCAAAACCTCAATTTGGGATAATCATTGGAAATTGAACTCTATCTTTGTACTGTTAGCCTCTACCATGTACTGTAATCCTCTAAAATGAAAACTTGTATCGCGTATCGTTAACCTTCCATGTATCATATGACCATCGGTCTGCATATTGCAACTCATCACCACTTACTGTCGTTGTGAACCATTTCAGAAGCATTTCACCTACCACATGCCTTCACCACGTACCGTGGCTGCGAACTATTTTCAGTTCTAAGTACCATTCCATGTATTTCATTCCTTCACCACGTAACATTGTTTCAAACCATTTTGACAACAATCTGCGTACCGCATGCTTTCACCGTGTACTGTTTTATGTAACTTGCCTTATTTTTACAAAAACTCTCGTATCATTCAAACCGTACATCCGATTGATGAGCCGTTTGTGACGTTGTGACCCTCTTGATGAGGAAGATCTTTTGGAATTATTTGTGATGACTTTAATGAACGTTGTGATTTTAAGAATATATTGAGGAATGGTGACCTTCAATAATTCTTTCAGTCTCAAACGTATGACCCCATTCTTTGCAAAATCACTAGTCATTCATGTGTAGATTGACAACAAAAACAAACCAAACTCCATTATTAGCAATTAACAGTCTAGGTTCCAACAATCTCCCCCTTTGGTTTTGTTTTAAATCTCTATAAAAAATTCACTAATGCGCCAGCCACGATCAAAACATGAACCTTAAAGAAACAACTCATCAATCACTCTAACTCTACGTGAGTCATGCTCGATGTAGAAAACAAGAGAGAGGACAAAAATTGGGTTCTCATTATTTTCATTTCTCCCCCATACTCCATTGAATTTTTCCATTCCCCCCCATTGACAATAAACCCAATGAATGAAATATTGACATGTAGAGTAAACAAACTATGCTCCCCCTAGATTCTATCTCCCCCATAATCCTACATCATTTCCACAAATAGATAAAGAACAGTTAAAAAAATTGGGGAGAGGGGGATCTCATAACCTCATTAGGCACTAGGAGGTGGATGAACACCGAGGTTCAACCGATGTTTCTCAAACATAGCCGTTGACAGTGGCTTGGTCATAACGCCATCCACTTTCTCATTAGTTCCCACATGGTCCATTTAGATCATGCCTTGTTCAACTTTTTCTTTGATAAAGTTATATCTAATCTCAATATGTTTCATACAAGAATGCGGAACATGATTCTTTGTAATACCAATTGCACTCTTTTTATCACAATAAATCACCATTGGTTGTTTCACCTCATCACCTATGTCAGTCAGTTGTTGCTTCATCCAAAGTAACTGAGTGCATGCCTTAGTAGAAAATATATATTCATCTTCGTCAGTACTAAGAGAAGTAATTTCTTATTTCTTTCTTAACCAGCCCAAAAATTTCTTCCCAATATAGAATGATCCACTACGGGTTGACATTCTATCCACTACATCTCCAGCTCAGTCAACATCAGAAAAAGTAGATAGTTCACTACCTCTTCCTGTAGCAAAGTATAGCCCATAATTATGTGTACCTTGACTGTATCTCAAGATTCTTTTCACTGCCACCATATGTTCTTCATTCGTATTACTCTAAAAGAGGGACGCAAGTCAAGTTACAAATACAATATCTAGACGTGTCATTGTTAGGTACAATAGGCTTCCAATGATTCTTCTATATGTGGTGGGATCCATAGAAGTCCCATCCTCATGCTTCCTGAGCTTTGTTCCAACCGAAATTGGAGTCGACATTGGTTTGGAATCATGCATATTGAATTTTTTCAACAGCTATCTCGCATACTTTTCCTGATAAATGAAAGTGTAATCCTTCTTTTGAATAACCTTCTACCCTAAAAAGTATGTAGTTTTCCAATCATGGACATTTCAAATTCTGATTTCATGTGATTGGAAAATTCATTCACTGGTCTATGCTTGCTTCCACAAAAAATAATATCATACACATATACCAATACCATGAATTGATCCTTTTGTGAATTCTTCACATAGATATTTTTATCCACACCTCCTCCTTTAAACTCAAGATTTCTCATATAAGAGTCCAACTGCAAGTACCACACCTGTGGTGCTTGTTTCAGCCCATAGAGATCTTTCTTTAATTTGTAATGTTTTAGTTCATCATTTCCAAGTAAGAACCCTATAGGTTGATCAATGTAGATGTATTATTTCAATAATCCATTTAAGAAAGGTGTCTTGACATCCATTGGATACACTTTATAACCTCTTTGGATTTTCATGGCAAGAAGTTGCATGATTAACTCCAGTCTCGCTATGAGAGAAAATGTCTCCTCAACATCAACACCTTTGATTTGTGAATATCCTTTACTAACCAAGTATTCATTATTTCTGATCACGTTTCCATTATCATCAAATTTTTTCTTGAAAATACACTTTGTAGAAATCAAATTGTGAACTTTCAGTCTTTTAACAAGATCCCAAGTATGATTGTTGTCAGTCTGATCTAACTCTTAATTCATATATTTTACCCATGATTCATCCTTTACAGCCTCTACAAATGAGGATGGTTCCACAACTGATAAAAATAAAGAATGTGAATTATTCCTCATTCTACTTATCTGTGTAGGTGCATTCTGATCCCCAATAATGTTGGACTGATCAATCTCGGCTCTTCGATTTCTCTTTTGTAGTTTAACCGAATTCTCTCCAGATATGGATTCCTCTTCTGATTCTTATTCAGATTCAACATCATGATGCGACTCCTAATATTTTTTCACACCTTAATCTATCTTTGTATTAACATTTATTCCTTGTTCACATCTTTCCTTATCTTCTATCACATCATCATAAGAATTCCTTGAAACATTCGTGTTTTTATCTTCAATGATCTTTACATCACTTCTTTCCACAATTCTTCCCAAGTGCTTATTGAAACACTTGTAGTCTTTGTTGTTCATCAAGTATCCAAGAAATATTCCTTAATCTTCATTGTCTCCGTAATTCCCTTGGTTTTCTTATTTGTTTCGGATAAAACATTTTCTTCTAAAAACAAGAAAATATTTTAAAGAGAGATTCCTTCCATGACACAATTCATAAGGTGTATTTGTCTAACCCATATATAGCCTTGTTCAATTTTTAATACACACTGCTTCTTGTAATTCCTCTTTACAAAAATTTCTGGGAATACGACTCTTGATCAGCATAGTTCTAGCCATGTTGTTTACCTACCGATTCATGCGCTCAACAACTCCATTTTGATATGGATTTCTCACATCAACCACCTCATGTTGTACCAAATTATTATCTAGGTAATTTTCAAATTCAATGGATGTGTATTCCCCTCCATTTTCAGACCATGATACTTTTATCTTTCGTCCAGTATCATTCTCGGCAATTCGATGATAGGTTTTCATGAAATCAAGCACTTGTCACTTTCTATGTATAATGATCACACATCCCATTCTACTGTAATCATCTATGAAAAGAAAAAGGTACCCTTATCTATGTGTTCCAGCATCATTTATTGGGCCACATACATTTGTATGGATGAGGACAAGGAGATTTGATGCTTTTTTCTTCTTTAGTTGGTAGGAACTACAGACCAGTTTCCCTCACATGGACACATCATAGGTCTTTTCTCATTCACACTTTAGATTATTTATATCCATGAATATCTTCATCTTAGATATATTTTCCATGTCTTGATGATTGATGTGCCCCAATATTTGATGCCATAAGTTGTTTTTCTCTTCAAATATTAGGTAGAAAATGATCTCTTTGTTGTCAACCTAATATAAGTTTCCATCTATTCTATAGCCTTTCAAGAGATAATTCCTAGGCATTACTCTTATAGTACATCCATTCTGATTGAATGTTACAATAAGACTTGATTCACAAAGTTGACTCACACTAAAAAGATTGTGACGTAGACCATCCACATAAAGGACTTCAGTTTTCTTCAGATCTCCATTAGCTAGCTCATTACTTCCACTACCTTTTATCTTCAAATCACCATCGTTACCAAACCTCACTATTCCATCAACCTTTTTTTGACATTCGTTAATAGGTCTACATTACCCATCATGTGGAATGAACATCCACTATCAAGAATCTAGGTGCTATTGTTCTTTTTATCTTTGAGGGCTACTTCTACAAAATTAGATTTTTCAATTTTCCTCTTTTCTTTTCATGAGATATTGGATTGAACGTAGGACCCTACATATATTTCAATTCTCTCTTCTATGTACATGGGTTCATCATATTCAAAATTTTCTTCCATAGGAGAAAACTTGTCTGAAATAGAAACACTATCTGTATGATGAGTATGGATATGTCTTTGATAATTGAAAGAATTTCTCATATCATACCTCTGCCTGCAATACACATCTTTATGGCCAAAGATAGAACAGTGAAAACAATATCCATAGAAATTATTTCTTCTATAAGAATTAGGATATGGATATGTTCTTATTTTTTAAACTCCTAACTCTTCCCCATTAAAATAGCTCCTTGCCTCTTCACAGTATGACATGGTATGACCTAGATAATCACAAAACTTACACTTCATGAAAGGAAATGTATTCTCACTTCTATTTCTCCTCATGCATTCTTCCTCAGGAAAATAGTTTGACTCCCTATTAGTTCTGGAAACTCGAGGATAATTGTTAGTTCTCCTTTTATTTTTATTTAAGGGTTTATTTTTCAGCACTTCTGGTGGATTTTCAACATGATCAACTTTCAACATGCTTTTATTCTGGTTCAATTTATTTATAGAATTTGACATTTCAGTATCACAACCAATTCCACTATTTCCCAGGCATGTGGGTCTTTGATCACTCAAGATATTTTCAACCCCATCAGAACCACGTTTAGCTTTCTCTAGAATCTCAGCATCTGAGAACCTTCCAAATTTTATTTTCTTCTTCTATTCTTGTGAAATTGATTCACTTTTGATTTTACTTCTAAAAGCAACAACATTTTCTTCAAGTCCCTCAATGGTCTTGGACAAATCCTCTAGTCTCAAGGTAAGGTCATTGATAACCTTTTCATGTTCTTCAATTCTAAGTTTTAGTTCTAGAACATCATCAGTGATTTCAAGTATTGATGATTTTACTTTCACCTATTCTTCCAATCATTCAATATTTGCTTCCATATGATCAATATATTCTGATGATTCTTTCACCATTTCTTTCCACTTATTGTATCTCTTACATTTAATTTCAAGATTTCCAAAATCATATTTATGTTGAAACTTGGGATCAAAATTAGTAGTCAACTGATTATCTGTAGCTTTATCTATTAATGGTTCTGACTTTTCAATGGTAGCCATCATGGGGGCATGGTTTACAGTCTTAAATTCTAGTTCTTCTTCCTCATAGAAATCATTATCATCATCTTCTTCCTCATAGAAATCATTATCATCATCTTCTTCCTCACACAAAAAAACTATTCTTCTGTAATTTCTTTTCAAATTTGAAGTTTCCATTTTTGAAGAATCTTTTCCAAGGCTTTTCCATATTTTCAACTTCACTCTCTTCACCGACAACTTTTCTTGAGCACTGAGAGGTAATGTGCCCAAATCTTCCACAGAAAAAACAAGCCAGAGGTAGATTGCCTTCAAATTTACCTGTTCCCTTTTTGAGATTCTTGTTAATGAGAGAAATAGTTTCATTTTCCTCATCATCTTAATCACCACTATCACCTGAAACTTTTAGTTTTTCCAAGGCTTTGAATTCCATTTCCTTTCTCACACGATTCGTAGTTTCTTTTTGTTTGATTATCATTTCATAAGATGATAGATTACTCAAAAGATAATCCACTGAATGTTTGGAGAGATATCTTTACTCAAGGGCTAACAACTTTGAATTGTAAAGGGGTAGAAGTCTTATCAGTATTTTCTTTACTATGTTAATGTCTTTGATTTCTTCACCCAGACCTCGGATTTCTCCTGAAACTTCAGTAATTCGATTGAAAAAGGAGTATGCATTCTCATCAGGATGCACCTTCAGATCATCAAACCTGTTGTGTAGTACTTGAAGTTTTTCCTCCTGCACCTTTATATACCCTTCATAAATATTCTCCAATTTATCCCACATTGAATTGGTAGATGTGAAACTCATTACCTTTAGATAAATCTGACCAAAAAGGGCTGTAGTGAGGAAATTTTGTGCTTTTGCATCAGCACCAAGTAATTTCCTATCTGTATTTTTCATCGACAGTCCTATAGAATTAGTGACTTGTATTCCCTACGAAGTAGAAAATAAGACTCCCATTCCAAGAGATCTTAGGTGAGCTCTCATCCGGTTTTTCCATATTCGAAAATTACTTCCATCGAAGAGGGGAACTCCCCTAACATTGACTAGATTCTCCATGACAGACAGATTCAACACCAACATCCTTCTCCATCTGATACCAGTTGAAGGACCCTGGAACACCCTGATAGGGGAGGGGTGAATCAAGGTGTCAACTTTTTCTTTTAAACTGATGGATCTTTTTCCCATGTTGGTAGGAACCTGCTAAACCTGTCTGAAGAGTAAGTGTAGAAAATAATCAATCACATTCAAAGCAATGACACAACACTTTTACTTGGTTCACCACTAAAGGGTACATCCAAGAAGCTTATGCCGACAGTATGTAGGCCATACCAAAACCACTAATATTAACAAATTTGTATTACAAGTGTTTAGCACAGTCACTCAGTGCTAACTGCACTACCCTTACAAGGTTTTAGGGATATCACACTGTGTCCCTCAGGCCACTTCCACTAACTCCCCCTTGCTCACTGCGTTGGAAGAATCTTCACTCAGTTTATCAACATAAATGTCACTTCAGTGGTTTAGCATTAGATCATGCATCCTCAACTGTAAATGGATGCTCTACTAAAGTCCTGTAATCACCCAGAGATGAAATTTATTTTCCCGTACACTGATATGTTATGGAAATTAATTTCACTAACTGAATTAGTCAATTTTCTTGGCTTCCTTAGGTGTTATACGTACTTATTTTTGTTTCAATGCACCAATGTTGTTTCTGTATACTGTTTCTGTTTCTGCATACTGTGCAGCTATTTCTGCATACCGTGTAGTTGTTTGCATGTACTTCTGATATTTTTGCGTACTGCTTCTATTTTTGCATACTGTTGCTGTTTCCACGTACCGTGAAGCTCCTCTGTATACTGCCTTGATCCACAAACTTCCCTACACCACATACTGTTGCAATCCTCTATGTACAGTGATACTCCATGTACTACCTTGCTCAACCGCATACTGCGCGAACCACACACTCTTATGAGAAATGTTTTCCTCACACAGATTATTCTCTCCGCGTACCGTCTTCTCCTCTGTATACCACTTTGGACTTCACTAAATTTCTTCTAAAAAATTTAATCTTCAGTCTCTTATCTTAAAAAAGGGGATTACCGCTACTTAAATAGGCACATAACTCTACAAAATTTGGTAATGCGATTTACCCAAAACCTCAATTTTGGAAAATCACTGGAAACTAAACTCTATCTGCGTACTATTAGCCTCTACAACGTACTGCAATCTTATGAAATGCAAACATGTATCATGTACCATTAACCTTATGTGTAATATATGACCGTCGATTTGCATACTACAACTAATCAACACGTACTGTCCCTATGAACTGTTTTTGAAATCATTTCATGTACTGCACGCCTTCACCATGTACCATTGCTGTGAATTGTTTTCAGTTCTGTGCACCATTCCACGTACTAAATGCCTTCACCGCGTACCGTTTCAACAAACCATTTCGACATCATTCCTCATACCGCATTCCTTCACTGCATACCATTCCACATACCGTATGCCTTCACCGCTTACCGTTCTACATAACTGGCCTCCTATTTACAAAAACGCCAGTATCTTTCAAACTGTACATTTGATTGATGAGACATTTTTGGATTTAGGATCCTCTTTATGAGGTTGATATTTTTGTATTCTTTGTGGTGACTTTCATGAATGTTGTGATGTGATGAATATCTTTATGAGTGGTGATCTTTAATACTGCTTTTAGTCTCAAACGTATGACCCCATTCTTTGAAAACACCCTAGTCATCCATGTATAGATTGACAACAAACATAAACCAAACTTCATTATTAGCAATGAATATTCTAGGTTCTAAAATATATCACGAGGAATAATAAAAAGAAACAAAAATCAAATGTTCCTATAAATAATCCATGAAATATGGGATTAAACTGAAGTAAAATCAAAATACACTAAAATGACCCAAAGGATCCTAGTGTTAGGGTACTAACCAATAGGCTCTAAATAGGTTCTAGTGTGAATAAAAATGACCTTAGGCTAAAATGTTGCACATAATGAGACTAAAAATATTTGGAGGCTCACATGATCTTACCTAGGCTCCCACAGACCCTACAAGGATCTCAAGGTCCACACTAGGGCACTCTCAGTCCCCAACCACCAACAAGAACACATGTTCTCATGGGGGTATGTTCCCATATTAATCAATCTTGGTCCTAGGGGAAACTCTCCTAATCACTAACCTAGGTTAGGGCTTCAACCACCTCCTCCACCTACCCCATTTCCCAAGATCTACCATTAAAAGTCATAGGAGGTGTGAACAATCGAGCATTGTTTACTCAAAGAGAGAGAGAGATCTTATAAAAAACACACACACCACCTTCTTCCCTCACAAAATAATCCCCATGCACATCAATAAATATAAATATAATATACAATGCATCGAGGATAAACATCCCCTCATGGGATCATAAGTCAATCTTAAGGGGATCAAGAAGGTTTCACACCATTTATGAAAAGTCATTTTCATAAAATTCTAAAAAGACCAATTTTAACACCAAAGCATGGCTTGGAATGTAAATCCTCTTTCATATTTTATAAAAAAACTTTCCAAACACCATTTGGAAAATGATAGAAATTTTCCTAACCTCTAAAACATTTCAAATTCACCCATTCAAAAGTGATTTATTATTTTTAAATATAAAACATATCCAAATCCATTATTTCCATCACAATTTTCATTAAAAACCACGTTAAACATTTTAAGGGGTCCAAAGTAATCACCCAATTATTTTAAAATGAATCAAAGCTACCCTTCCACGATGTTCTTTTTCTTTGAAAAACAAAACATGGAAAAAGACCAACCATTTACTCCAAAAAAATTTGAAACAATCCAATAGGGTATTTCTCAAGAGAGAAATCACCTACACATTTCAAGTCACCATTTTAAAGACATTAAAACACCCCATTAAAAATCATTTTGAGGACCACACCTCAATTCAAAACCTACTTCCCTTTGAAACCATTGATTTCACTCAAAGAAAACAAAAAATTCATTAAAATCATTTCAACTCATGAAAAAATTTTCAAAAATCCATAAGTCATTTCACAGTAATCTTAGAACAATAAAAAATTCCATTTAAAATAATAAAACATGGAATTCACAGATAAACCCAATTATTCCAATAAATAAAGTCAATGAAATGGTTCTAAATCTACAAAAGGCTTCCATATATAATTATTCCTTCATAAAAAGATAATTTATAAAGTGAAATAATACATATTATTCCAAAATGAAACAATTTCATAGTGAAGCCAACCTCAATGAAGTAGGAACCAAGATGAAACGTCCAGAAACATACCACCTTTAATGGCGACCACACCCACAAGACTAGCAATAGTGCCTATAACCCCTAGACACCAAAATCCCCATCAATAAATCCACTTTGAGCCCTAAAATCGAACCACATGATAACTAGGGTTCATGGGGGAATCCAAAACCAAGATAAAAGAGGAATAAAAGGAGGAAGGAGGGAAAAGGGAAATAATGCACCTCAAATCCACCTAGAAAACACTAAAGTGAGTGTGAGAATCCAAGACGGAGGAGGTTGGAACTCGTCCTTGGCACCATGAGGGTCAGCCAAAGCATGTGGGAGTGAAGAGGGGTGAAATTCCTCTTAATTCAAGAGGTATATTTGGGAATTACCCTATTTTTTAAAAACTAGGACAATTTACATGGTTTTGATGTACGTTTAGGAAAACCATACACCAACCATGCGCAAGTCATTACCTCCCAAAAAACTAAAGTCGTATAGTTACTCCTGTGAGGCTGCACAGATTATCAAATAGTGTGCTCACTCCTTAAACACACCAAGACTTGCACAACCTCCTAAGGTGATCCATGTGGGTTTTCAAACCATTTCGAATATGTGAAAATAGTTTTATCAATGCTATTGAGATAACCTAATGCTTTTCACACTGTTTTTCAAACCGTGCACAAGTCGGGTGCTATAATTCAGACACACGAAGGACCTCTCATGGTTTCTCCAAGGGGATGTATGGTTTGTACTTAACCATGCACATCCCATGGTGAAAACCCATGAACCATTCAAAATGAACTAAAAACGAAGCTCAAGAAGGGATTCTATGTAGTTTCCCATTAACAGTTCACCTTAACCATGCATATAAGGAAAACCTCAAAAATATCCATGTCCCAAGTTTGAACTCCACGAAAATGCAACTCAAGCCTCCAATTATAAAAATAACACTAAAATAACAACACCATGAAATGGGGGTGTCACAAAATCCCCAACATGCCACATTCTACCACCAAAATGTCTAGTTCAAAATGAAAGACAAGGAAAACCTAAGATCCCAAGAGGAACTAACCAAATGAACCACTCAACCTGGCTTAAGTTCGAAGCCAAAAACTGAGACCCTCAAAACGATCAAACTGATAAAAAATAATAGAACCAAATATGTCTAATCAGCACCAAAACAAGAACCCCAAACAAGAAACCCTATGAAGAATGAGAGACCTAACATTTTCTCCCAACCATTCAGATTTCATCTAAAAAGGTGTAATAAAGGAACCATTACTGAGGATGCTTCCTTAAACAACCGATCCACCTCAAGAGGAAGAAACTCTAAACCAAAAACACTTCCAAACCCAAAGAAATGATAAAAAACCATAATAACCAAAAAAATGACAAGAGAACTCACCTTGGGTCACAACATACGCAGATAACCTGGGGTCCAACACTGGATTCACCCTCACACAGTAAATCCTACAAACAACCCACAACTAAAAACCAACTATTATATCAAACTCAAATGGTATGAAAAACACCCTAGTTATATAATAATTCACCCAAGGAATATCTCCTGCACAAACAATGAGTACCTAAAAGTCTCAATAATAAAACAGGAATAACCCACTTCCACCAAGAAAGATTCTCCCAAACAATAAGGCTTATCAAACGACACTCAAAACCAACCACCAAAAGAAAGTAAATCATAAATCCAACCACATAGACTAAATCAAAACAAGACAACAAATTCAAAATATAACCTTAGGGGAGGGAGGGAGTTAACACCATAATCAAGACTACACCTTCTAGAACAGCCAAACAAGGCCATCCACAGGAATCATCCCCAAAGGGAACCATCCACAAGATATCAAAAAAGTGAAAACATTCACTGAAATCCAACCACACAAGCCCATAATTCCAAAGTGACATTATCGATTCACACAAAACTCAGATAAAACTAGCAGGCACACTCTCAATAGCTCTCACCAAAAAGGTTCCTCATCCACCACTTCATTCACAGTCTGGGTAGGCATCAGAACTACATAAAAAAAATTCAACCATTCTAGGGAACAATAACAATACTCAAACAATGCATGTCAAAACCACATCAAAATAAATTTGTCTTTTGAATTCCACTATTTCACAAAGGAATTTTAAAACAATATTCCACAAGGGTGTACATTAAAAAACCAATCCAACAAAAACTTTAAAATAAAACCACCTCAGTGGAACACATGAATTTCCCAAACAAGGAAGACCATGTTTTTTTTTCAAAATCTCTTTCCCCTTTGAAAACTGAGCATCCAAAAATTTCTTTTGAAACTCATTTCCCTTTTTTGAAACACTTTTCAAACTTATTTCAAAAACACAAATTACCCTTTAAAAAAAATCAATTTCCAAATACAATAAGGGAAACCACAATTTTCATAAAACATTTTCTTAAAACCATGGGAATTCACTCTTCCCATTATTCAAGAAACCAAGTTAAAAAATAAATGTTTTCACAAAACCCATTTATTATCCAAAAAGAGGTTTCCAAACAAAGAACACACAATAACTAGGAAAGAAACAATAAAAATATCATGATCAACATTCCAAAAGGGAAATAAAAAACTTCTTCATCCACCTCTAACATTTTGAATCAACTTCTGTAAAAATACTGATTCGAGAGGAGACAAAAAGTATAACTGGGGTAAAATAGTGTCATACAGGTTTTTGACACATAGTTTGGGAAACATATTTCTAACCATGAAACACAATCTGATGTGGGTACAGGCTTGAATTCATAGGAACCACTTGTTTCTCTAAGCCATGCGTGCCAACCACACAGCTCAAGTCCTCATAACTTTCCACCCTAAAACCAAAGACGGGTCCCCAATATTACTCGATAGTCAAAGGGGACTCAAAAATTTTTATCACATAAAAACCCATCAATAACAACAAAAATGGGCTCAAATTCATATTTCAAGACCCAAAACCCCTCAAAATATTGAGTATTAGGATGAGCAAGAGTTAGCTAGACTCTTTCCACCCTTATATCTCAAGCCCCAACAACCTTAACCTCTTTTCTACCTGAACATCCCCAAATAAAAAGGCGACACAAGAGGCTTAGAATAATACTTAAGGAAAACACAAAGCCTATGATACCATATTATAACAAACCAGCTCAGTATACCATCCTACCTAGCACACCGGTTCTTGACCCAATTCCATCGGCCACAAACCAACCAACTTGATCTGAGCCCGAAACCAACTCCTTGCAACCTATAGTTTCTCACCACAACCCAACTCACCTCACATAGGCCATGATAAACAAGATGGATCCAACCAAGAACCTATAACCAGAAATGATATATATTTGATTAAAAAGTCTTAGAAGGTTACCAAAACCAGCTAAAATAATGCAATTTGTTTCATAAGGCAATTCATCAATGCTAGTTTGAAAATAAATCTAGTTATTAATCATTTCATATATATATATATATAATGTATGAAAATAAAAATTATTATATAAATCACTTTCAAAACATTTCTTTTGTTTCTAAAAATTGAACAGGTGGGCTTTGAAAAACAAGTCATCATCCAACTTCGTTTCAAAACCACACACACTATTACCATTTCTCAAAACTACTCACACTTGTATTTTCTAAATGAAATAGTTTAGTTATAAAATTTCACCATCTAGATCTACCCAAAAATAAAATCCTCATTTTTAATCCACTTTAAAGAACTCACACATAAGAGCCTTTAATTTTAAAATAGTTTTTTCTAACATTTTTTTGAAAACTCATTTCTAAAAGGAAACAACTAAACACACAAAATGGTCAAGAATCATAAGAAGAAACCACAAATATATCACGAGGCATAATAAAATGAAACATAATAAACAGAGGTGCCATGAAATAATCCCAGAAGCAAGGGATACAATGGAAGCATGAGGGGAATCCCCTAAAATGATCCAAAGTATCCTAGTGTCATGGTACTAAACAATGTGCTCTAAATGGGAACTAGTGTGACAAAGAATGAAGTTAGGACAACCAGTAGCACATAACCTAACATCAAATAGGTGAAGTCTCACAAGGTCCTCCCTAGGATCTCACAGTCCCCACTGGGTATCTCACGGTCCCCAACCACCCTTGAGTATAGTCGGTCTCAAGGGGGAATTTTACTGCAACAATTCCTCTCAATCACAAAGGAAACTCTCCTAATCACTAACATAGGTCAGGGATTCAACCGCCTCAGCCACCTACCCCATTTACCAAGGTCTACCATGATAGTTCAAAGTAGGTGTGCATACTAAATCATTCTTTACTTAAAGATAGAGATAGAGATATATAATTCAAAAAACGCACACACCACCTCCTTCCCTCACTAAATAACCCCCATGCACAAAAAAATGTAAACACCATATACAGTGAATCAATGATAAACACCCCCTCAGGGATCAAAAGTCAATATCAAGGGGATCAAAAGGTTTTCACACCTTTATTAAAATTAATATTCATAAAATTTTAAATGTTTTACATTAACACCAAATCACATCTTAGAATTCCATGTCTCTTTTACATTTCATAAAACACTTTCCAAACACCATTAGGAAAATGGTGGAAATAACTAAAACCTTTAAAACATTTCAAAGTCACCCCTAGATAAGGTATTTCTTTTTTAAAAATATAAAACATGTCCAAATCCATTATTTCCATAGCATGTTTCATTAAACACCACTTACAACATTTTATGATGTCCAAAGAAATCATTCATTTCTATTAAAACAATTCAAAGCTACCCTTCCACAAAGGTCTTTTTATTTGAAAACTAAAACAATGCCAAAAGGCCAACCATTTATGATAAACCAAATTAAATCAATCCAATATGGAATCTTTCAATGGATAAACCACCCACACATTTTAAATAACCATTTTAAATTCATTAAAACACCCCTTTATAAATCATTTTGAAGACCACACCTCAATTCAAATCCAAATTCCTTTTGAAACCATTGTTTTCACTAAACGAAAACCAAAACTATGTTAAAACCCATTTGTCTCATGTAAACCATTTCAAAAATCCATAATGAATTTTCCATGAATCATACCATAATAAAAAAATCCATTAAAATAATAAAATATGGATTCACATATAAAACTATTTATGTCAAGAAATAAACTCAATGAAATGGTTATAAATCTTCACAAGGCTACAATATATAATTATGATTTAATAAAAATGGAATTTATAAAGTGAATGAATGATTTGAATTACAAAATTGAAACAATTTCACAGTAAAACCTACCTCAAAGAAGTAGGAACTAAGCTGAAATGTCCTGAAACATGTCACTTTCAATAGAAACTACTCTCATAGGACTAAAATAGGTGCCTATAATCCCTAGACACCAAAATCACCATCAGTTAATCATCTTGGAACCCTAAAATCACACCACATTATAACTAGGGTTTATGGGGGAAGCCAAAACCATGAGGAAAGAGGAATGGAAGGAAGAATGTGGGAAAAGGATAAATAACGCACCTCAAATACACTTGGAAAACACTAAAGGGAGGGTGAGAATACAAGATGGAGTAGGTTGGATCTCCTCCTTAGCACCAAAAGGGTTGGCCAATGTGTGTGGGGGAGAAGAGGGGTAAAATTCCTCTTAATTTGGGAGGTAAATTTGGGATTTATCCAATTTTTTTAACCACATTGACAACTTGCACATTTTTCCCGCATGGTTAAGAAAACTGTGTGCCAACTGTGCGGGTGTCACTACCTCCTAAAAAAACAAATCTTCATGATTAATCCTATGAGGCTGCACAGTTTATCAAATGGTGTGACTCACTCCAGAACCACCGCAATCCTTTCAGATCCCAATGGGGTGTGCCACATGGTTTTTCAACCTATGTTTAAGCTATAAAAAACAATTATATGAAAACTATAGAGCTAACTACATGCTTGCTACACAATTTTCCAAACACTACACAATTCATGCACCACACTTCAGACACACCAAGTTACTCTCATGTTTTCTCCAAGGGGATACATGATTTGGACATAACTATACATATCCCATGGTGAAAAATCATGCACCATTCCAAATTAATTTAAAAGGCTCCTCATGAAGGGAGGATGCACGGTTTCCCAATAATCATGCACCTTAACCATGAATAGAAGTAAAACCTAAACAAATTACAAGTTCTGAACTGGTAATCCATAGAAACACATCTTGGGTGTCTAATTCTCCAAATAACACTAAAAGAACAACTCCATGACACATGGGGTGTCACATATCCCACCATGTCTTGTACTCCTACTCAACAGAATAAAGAAGACTTTTGAATACGCTATTGTGTGTGACCCTCTAGGATATTATCTCAATAATAGTGAATACTAATCATATACTAGAAAATAAGTATAGAAACTCATCATGTACCTTAATGCGATATGTAATATTCATAGCAACAACAAAAATCAAAAAACACACACCTGAAATATAATCTCTTCATCTCATGATATCTCATAAAGATGGATGCACACCATGAAGGTTCCAGGAGCAGTGGAAGTGCCTTTGGTGGGAATAAAATTAAAAATTCTTTTAATTTAAATTTTTTTGAAACCTTTAGAGAGTATCTTCAATGTTAAATTTATCAGTGATTTATTTTTTATTAGAATAAATGATTACTTTTTATAAAGATCCTTTCTTAGATGACATTATTGATCTTATGAAACCCCTTTTGGATTACCTTTATTGTGTTGTAAGGATTTAAGTGTAGAATCCATATAGTGGTGATCCACACATGCTCCTTTGATCTCTGAGAAATTCCAATTGATTTCCAAAAGTAAGCAAGGTGAATCAATTATCTAGTGTTATTCATATTGATTTCTCCAAGATCCTTTGGAATTGAAGGAGTTATTCTCATTTGTGTAAAGAAGATCTAAGCAGTGAATCCCCTTGCATGGTATGTATGGTTAGAGTGAAACATGGCATTCCATCATGGAAATGTAAATGGAGAGTAGTGGTGGTGGATCTTGAGACGATCTTTAGAAGAGGTGTTCATGGTGGTTCTTGGGTGAGAAGCTTTGACAAGTGAGGATATATGGTAATGACTCTTGAACAACATAAGTGGTGGTTCATGGTTATCGGGGGACTCAACGTTGGTGGACGAGCTCTCCAAGGGCATCCATGGTGGTATGGAGTGGTGCATGGGGTGGCCAGGTGATGTTGGGTGAAGGCCTTCATAGGAAGCTGTAGTGGAATTCATCATCTACACTATCCTTCCAAGTGTCTGGAGGAGGCTCTAATGGGCTTCATGGGTGACAATCTAGATTACTGAGGTGGCCCCTGGAGAAAGGTGATGGTGGAAGTGAAGGTGGATCTTGGGACGAGGTTGAAGAGTGGAAACCATTGAGGTTCATCTGTGGTGGTAGGGGTGTTTGGTGTGGTCAGGTAAACGGGATTGTGATGGTACACGTGAAGAGAGGAGGTGGGGTGATGGAGTAAGGAGAAGTCAGAGAGACACTTTGATCCCACATCAAAATAGGAGAGCTTCGGGTGAGTGCTTATAATGCTTGATGCAGTTTCTTCTACTCAGAAACCCACACCATATATGGGATGTCAGTTCCACTTGCACAAATGATGATGTGTATTGTGGCCATTAGGGTCTTCATCCCATCACTACTCTCCATGAGGTTCACCACCTGTATCTCACTCGCACATGGCTTCATAACCTGTTTATATCTACTAGCTTGAGCATGCCCTCCTGCAGCCCTACTTAGTCAGATGACCCCTAGAGAAGGCTATGTAGCTTGCAGTGGCAATTCTTTGAGATATACCATTTCATGTACATATTTTTTAGAAAACACATATAAAAAGTTTTAAAAAAATTATAAAAAATAATAACACTTACAAAGAATTAACAAAGTTTCATAAGTAAAATTCCCAAATTCAAAAATAGCATTATTTTATTCTTTTTAAACAATTTCACAACCACATTATAAATTTCCCATAGTTTACTAAAACATTTAAAATAATTGGTATTGAAATTTAAAAACAACAAAAAAAATCATAAGATTTTTCCTCAAAATATGCATCAAATTTAGGCCTGTCAAATACTTCACACTTAAACCATGCTTTACCTTAAGCATAAAATCTCAACATTAAGTTAAAGAGGGAACTGATGTTATCAATATTTAAATTTCAAAGTAATTAAGTCAAATAATTTTCAATGTAAAATCATAATTTTCAAAATTAAACATAAAATATAAATTCAATTTCTCAATTTTCAAAGAAACAATTAAATCAAGAATTTTACTTTTCCCCATTTGGAAATCGATGAAACTTAACTTCCCATTAATCCATGTTCCCCAATTAATTATTATTTAAATATGAAAAATAATGATTTACCTCACCAAAATCTTTTCACTCATCTCTCATGATATAATTTCAAGTGCAGTTGTGCTCATAGCATGAATACATATCCCTTATCCATAGGATTTTAGATGAAATACTTTATCCACTTTTTAAAGACAAAAATCACATAAAATAATTAGGCCTTCCAGTTAAGGTTCAAATTTCTACGAGGCTAAAGGTTGGTAGAAATTAATTCTTAAAATTAAATTTTCATGGAGGAGGTTTATCTCTTAAACAATAAATCATGATATTTAAAATTAAATGTTTCATGAAATTATCCCCTTAAAATTGTAACAACTCCCAACTTCCCCAGAACTCAAAGTAAAGATCATGATGAAATTAAGCCCAATGAATGATTTATACTACCTCTTGAAATTTTGTATACTTTTATACTTTATTTTTCTTTTTCTTTTTTAATTAACCTTTTATTTTTTTCCTTGTCATTATTTATGATTAGAATAAAACCTCACATCGACCAACTAACCACATATGATATAAATCATAAGTATAGTAATAATGTTTTTTTTATTTTCCCAAACCACAACCCATTTTTCTCATTTTTTGGTTCTTTTTTTTCATTTTCCTTTCTTATTAATAGAGGAAAAATAAAGTATAATGAATGATTTAAAAAAATTCAATACCAATAAATAGAATCCCCACACTAATTCCTTACAATAAAAATAATCCCTTTTACCATGATTTTATTCACCTACACACTTCAACTTAAAAATATCATGAAATTATTAAGAGGGTAGTAATTGAAAAATATGGATTGAAACATGGCTCATGCCTAACAAGTTCATTCATGGTTTCTAAGAGATGAATAAGGATTGATTTAAAGGTGGTATTTTATGGATAAGATCTTTTCAAATGATGCCTCAATCATTTTAAATGTTTTTTTATAGTCATAAATTTGAACATTTCAAATGAAATTTATAGTAAGTTACATGTCCCTAGATAACTCAAGAAATATGATCAAGATAAAATAGGAAGTACTTGGTCTATAAATCTTCTTAGTAATGGGAAATATGATTTGGGAAAACCACTCGAGGAAATATTAAAAATAAAAAATCAATTTACATGAATTTTAAAAATTCAAATCATGAAAATATGATGGGTAAATTTAATTTACATGAATCAATCAATTCCCTTAAATCACAAGTCCTCATTTTAATATCCATATTTCACTTTAATAATCCAATTATCCATTTTACTCATTCAATTTTTTTAACATTGAAATATAAAACATGGTATTATAGGATTCCTAATAAACTCATGTCTCCAAGATATGTTAAGTAAAGAATGAATTCAAACATGGGCATGCAATTTAAAATTAATGCTCGAAACATGTTTTGGAAAAAATATAGGGATTTTATAAGATAATTAATAAAAGTGAACTCACTTTTGAAATAAATATTTAGTTCTCTTACTCCACTATTTGGGGATTCCTTGTGCCATCATGGTCCTACAAAATATAATTAATCGTTAAAACTCAAGGACCATTTTAATAAAGCTCAAAAAGATAAGAGGGAGTGAACTACATGCTGATATAATTCATTTGAAATGAAATTGAAATCTAAATTCCTAGATATCAAATAAAAGGGATAAGTTGTGGTATGATCCCAAAAGTGGGCCTTACATTTTTACTACCTCCTTAGGGTAGTACCAGATGTTATCCAAAGTATGATGGTGGATGAAGCTTCTTTGATTCAAACCACTAGTGTTGGATTTACATAGGTTGCATGAATTGAATAATCAAAAGGAGAATAATTAGGTATTTTTACTTGAATAAAATTTGAATTTGAATTTTTAATAAGTAATTTATCCCTTTCAATATGAGGAGAATCTTTCTATTTTCCTCAGTCTCAACAACTAGGATTTTCTCATGGGATTCATCAAATAAATGTTCATTGAAATCAAGAACCTCCATGTGTACCTTAATAGGTTCATGTTCAATTTCTCAATCTTCCTATAAGGAATAACAAATATTGTTTAAATTTTTATAATCAAAACATTAGGGAGTGATTCAAAATTCATACTGAAAAAAATAAAATGAAATAGATTTTGAAAAAAATATCAACTTCCTTAGTTGGTTCTTTTATAATCTCTTCTTTAGTGGTGAGTTCCACTTGGAATAGATTCTCAGTTGATGGAGGCAGGTATTCAGACTCGTCTTTCTTTACTTAAAATTCCACCACTTGGGTGGCTTTTACCTTTAATGGTGATAGCTATACCTCTTTTCAAGTTATAGGTAGACCAAGTAGTTCCTCAAATTCATTCTAGAAGTCATCAAGTTCTTGCTGATCTCTTACATATCGCTCAATAGGAAATTATTCCTCCTTGGTCTCCTTAGGTAATATATGTGGTGCATCTTCTAGTTCTAATTCATTTTTCTCTAATGATTCTTGAAAATATTATGTTATCCAATCCATTTGGCCTTGCATGTCTTGCACCATCTCTTCAAGCTCTATTATAGTATTTTAGTTTTTGTTTTTCCACTTGATCCTAGAATTGTTATTGGGGAACTTCTTCAAAGGTTTTGGAAGGAGACAAGAAGCACTCTTCTTGTGTCTTCTACGATTCTTGATAAAATTCTTGGAAGTACTTCTAGAATTCATTTATACCTCTATAAAATCCTTTAATCACTGGTTTCTCGAGGGTCTCCTTGAGATGCTCGATAAGGTCCTTGAATTGATCATCTTTGCTGATTTGGCTTTGAGATCCCCTTATCTGTCAAGACCACATGAAAATTATTTCTTCTATATACTAGGGTGCTCCATCTACTGGTTCAGGCACTTATGAGTAATTAGTCCACACAAAAAAAATATTCATTTGAAAACATCATGGAAAAATATTTTTTATGGTATTTTATTTGTTTTTTTAAGCAATGAAATGTTTCTAAATTTTAAAAATAGAAAAGGTTAATGAACTATTGATTTGTTCCCCTACAATGGTACCAATTTTTACACATGCCTATCATGGGGCGGGGAAATGGTAAATTATTTTCCTAGTGCAGCACAGTTGCTGACTAGGGCCATCTCACATGAGGAGCTTCTTGGTTTCGTTCAGTTACTTTATCTAATTCACCTGACCTAATTTTTATTGTTCTTTTGATTATTTATGAATACAATGAAATATATTTTTGGGTTTTTGATTAATTTTTATATATATTTAAATAAAATTCAAAATAAAATTTAATCTAAACTACCATGCAATGATAAAAAGAATTAGTTAAGGAAGAAAGAACTCAGTTTTGGGTTCAATCGTTATTATCCTTTATATGTTTTTTTTAGTTTGATAATCCTAACATGAAATGTCACGTTGAATTACTATAATTTTTAATTAGGAATTGTGGAAATCTTTTAATGCCTAAGAAATATCATTTCCACATCCTCCTTTAATCAAGGTTGATGAAACACCTTGGTCAAAGAGGTTCCGTCTTCTATGACCCAGCTCAATCGATGTCATTTCATCCATTGCTCAACTACATCGTGTGAAAAACTATCCAATGGAGAGTGGGAAAGGATATTAAAAAAATATAAATAGAATGACTTGAATGTCATTGGGGGAAGTCACTGCATCGATGAAATTTGTCTCACCCATTCATGCTACTCAAATCTACCACAAACTGAAAATAAACTTTAAGAAAAAGTCAATAATATATCAACCTCCCCCGATCCAATCCTCGGGTCAATCCATCATTTTTTAGGGTAATATAATACATCACTTGGTGGAATTGGAAGAAGAAAATAAAATAAATTAAATTAGAATAAAAGAAAGAAGAAATATAAAAAGAATGATGTTGAGGGAATAAAAGAATAAATTAAGAAGAATTGGGATGAGATAGAGAGAGAAGAAAGTAAAATAGGAGAAGAGAAAGAAAATAAATAAAGAAAATAAAAATATTAAAATAATAATAAAAATATTAATTAATATTATTATTATTAAGAGAAGAATAAAATTTAGAAGAAGAATAACAATTCGGGAATTGGGTGGAACACACAACTTTAAATACACGATTCAATTTATTTAATTAACTAATATTTAAATTAGAATTTAATAGAAAACTATAAAAATAAAATAAAATAACATAAAAATAAATATAAAGAAGAATAAATGATGGGGGAGAAATGCAGTGGTCGAGCCTCCTCCTTGGTGGCTTCCCACCATGGGAGTCTCAAAGATTGGAAATGAGGTAGCAACCTATTTTTATAAAAAAATAAGGGAGATCCCTCAGCCTCTCTCATTTATCGGTCGAGATCCCGGGGTATCTTAATCAACTCAAGACCCGCAGATGATATGAAATTCATAACACCTATAGGAATTGGGTGTTTGAGATTTGCTGCTTGCAGAAGATATATGCGGTGTGGCCCCTTGAATAGGATGTGTGGCTACATTGAAATGTGGAATTTTCACATGGAAGTGGAAATGGTGTGATCACAGGCCTCAGCGGCGGTGGATGAGCTCTCCAGGGGGCGCCATGGTAGTACCGAGTGATTGTAGAGGGCGGCTAGGCGATGTTGGCTGAAGGCCTGCATGGGCAGCTATAGTGGCTTTCCTATTCTCCTCTGACCTTCAAAGTGGCTGGAAGAGGCTTGAATGGGCTTCATGGGTGATGGATGAAGGTGATGAGGTGGTCCATGGTGAAAGGTGATGGAAGCACCGAAGGTGGATCTCGTCCAGAGGTTAAGCAGTGGCGGCCATGGATGTTCGTCAGTGGTGGTAGGGGCGTTTGGCTATGTGGCTTGCAGCACCTGTGGTTTGAGGGCCGGCCTTTCCTAGGCATATTTTTCGGAAAACACATATAGAAATTTTTAGAAAAAATAGAAAATTTAAGAAGACTTAAAAATAATTAACAAAGTTTCATAAGTAAAATTCCCAAATTCATAAACTACATTACTTTATTATTTTTAAACCATTTCACATCCACATTCTAAATTTCTCAAAGTTTTCTAAAACATTCAAAATCATGGGTATTGAAATTGAAAAGCATCCAAAAATCACTAGACTTTTACTAAAAATATGCATCAAATTTGTCTTGTCAATTAAACCTACACAATAGATATAAACATATATTTATAGTGCTATGTTTAGGTTGAAATATTTTTTAATTATGTACCAACCCTTAAATAATATTATAGTATTTATTAAATCTCATGACACATAATAATAGTAATAATAATAATATTATTTTATGGAGTGTGTGCTAACATGGTAAATAACAAAAACTATTTTACCACCTTGTAAATTAATATTTATCACCAGATATGATCTTGGACTGAAAATTAAAATTTTTATTTTCCAAACACTTTTGAGGAAAACGTGAGAAACCAAAAAACACTTTGAGGAAAAGTGGTGAACCAAACATGACTTAATGACTTACAACATTCAAACCACAATGATCAGAATAAAACGACCAACCAAAAAACTCATTCAACATACAAAATCAACCACTCCATCATTCAAATTGGAAACCATTACAGCAGGAGCCAGAATCTCCCAAGAGAAGGCCAAGGAACCACGAACCAGAAATCAGAAAGCAAGAACCTCAGAAAGGCATGAACAAACCTCAAAACTGGCCTCCCCGAACGCCACTGGTGCGACCATCGACACCAGCCCAAATCCACGAACCCACCAGCGAAATCTAGTCGTAGGTCACCCAAACCCTCCAGCGACGTGAGATAGACTCTATAAAATCCTCTAGGAAGAACACATCCACATAAGGCCAAAGAAGAATCCAGATCGAGGAAGACCATGTTGTCCTGATGTCGCATCCTACTCTACCGAGAACCACAACCTAACCTCGAATGTCAACGACTCCACAAAATTAATCCAAAAAATTCACCAACACAATATTAACACCATCAAAAAAAATAATTCCTTCCATCAAGATCAGATAAGAACTTATACAAAGAATAACGGATGTTGCAAGTACTGAAATGATGATGTCCATGAGGAAATCAAAGCAAAACTTGTGGAAGCTGAAGCTCCAAAAGAACACCACAAATAACAAATGAAGTAGGAAACTGTTGCAAAGGTTCCAGGAGGATTCTATCTACCTAGATCCCATCACTTACATCCTGTTTGAAGTTGAAAACCGTAGCAAGACACCAACCACACGCACCAGAAGTAAGGCAGAGACCTCAGGTTGATGGATCTGAAAACACTACTAGAAAATGGACCTATCTCCATGGTTTTCCCCAAAACCGTGGGGATAGACCCCCATATACCCACGGTTTTGGAAACATGTGGGTATAGGTGACTTTTCAATACCTATACCCACGGTTTCCTAAAACCGTGGGTTTAGGGGGGTCTATCCCCACGGTTTTCCAAAACCGTGGGGATAGGTCCTGAAAAGTGACCTATAAACACGGTTTCCCAAAACCATGTGTATAGGGGTACCTATCCCCACGGGTTTGGGGAAAACCATGGGGATAGGTCTGGGATAAAATAACTATACCCACGGTTATGAAAAACCATGAGTATAGGTCACTTTTATGTGTGCGGGAATTTTTTTTTCCATGGGATGGAATTTTTTTTGGAGGGAACCCTATCCCCACAGTTCTTCCCTCTATACCCACGGTTTTTATAACTATATTTAACTAAATATATATATATACATATAGGTGATGTTAGGGTAGTGGTTAGATGCGGTGTTTGCAGCAAAGAGGTTGCAGGATCGAAACTTGGCGCCTGCATTTTTTTAGGACCTATACCCACAGTTTTCAAACCATGGGTAAAAGCCATTGACACCATGGTAATTGGCTATGTTTCAGTGACACGGTGGTAGGACACCTATACCCACGGTTTTAGAAAACTATGGGTATAGGCTGGGGACCTATACTGATGTCGTTCTAGCCCATGGTTCCCAAAACTGTGGGTATACTCTATACCGTCGGTTTTGGGGGCTATACCTACGATTTTGAACCGTGGGTATAGGACATTTTTCCATTAGTGAAACTCGGTCTCAAACCGTCACCGTGCCGCCAAGGAAAACCCTATCCAATGAAAAGGAATCGGGTAGGAAGGGAAAGTA
The DNA here is from genome assembly GCA_963277665.1 of Viscum album. Classification (NCBI taxonomy): domain Eukaryota; kingdom Viridiplantae; phylum Streptophyta; class Magnoliopsida; order Santalales; family Viscaceae; genus Viscum; species Viscum album. The sequence goes on along the minus strand of OY728134.1, from coordinate 541,265,991 downwards.
ATGGTGAAAGGGAAAGACAACCAAGTCCACAAAGCCACTGGAACCGAGGAAACTGCTAGATCCTTCTGAGCACTGGGGTGGTCACCACGAAAATCCGATCAGACGGAGGCAGTGGAAAGGACAAAACCCAAGCATTGTGCCCCTACAAGATACCATAGAATCATTGAAATCCAAAACCATAAAGGACAAACCTCCCCCCTCCAAGCACACATCAGCCTATGCCAAGCCACACCTAAAGCACAAATAAATATTTTATTCATAAGTAAATATTTTTATCCATAAATCAGAGAATAAATATTTATTAAATATTCAATAAAATAAATAAATACATTTTATTCACAATATGGTGAATAAATATTTATTTAATTTATGTGATCAATAAAACTTGAATAAAAATTTTCTTCAACCTTGAGAATAATATTTATTCCATTAGTTAAATTCAAATAGAATTTAAAAATGATCAATAGAAACACTTAATGTGTGACCCTCAAGAATTCTTTCTCAATGACATTAGGTGGGTATGCCTAAAGTCCAAGATTATTATCTAGCAACGAGTCAAGGTACCCAAAGGAAATATCTTAATGTCGCAATGTCAATAACCACATATGAACACTCACTGTGTAATATAGAATCTTTGTCTCAATATATCATCAATAAGGTTTCAAATCTACATCATCAACCTATATATTTGATAAGTCTTTATTTGACTATCTAAAATAAACACATCGATACACAATGTTCATGGAATTTAAGGCAATGATTTTATTCCAATCAAAAAGCTAAGATATCAACATCCATAAACATGGAAGGTAAAAATATTCCTCGACTTTTCCGTTAATAACATGTCATTTGTGACACACCCAACAAACCCTACATCCCACCCAAATAAGGTATGAATGTTTTTGTCAGCAAGTCTAAGTGAATGATACATTACATGTGTTGATGGTAATCATAAAGTCTAAGGACCATTAAACATGCTCGTATATAGGAATATCTAATGACACCAAAACATACAGAATTCCTATTGGTGGTTCAGTTCTCATAATCTCAAATATTTGAGATTACCAAGTGAAAACATCATTAGAAGAATCCTCATCCTCTTATGAGTACTCACGCATGATGATCTATATACTCTGCACCAAATCATAGTATGTTATCTGTCCATAGAACTATTTTTAAGAATATCATCATGGAATTTCAAGTTTCTAACCATAGAGGGGATCTGATATGACCTTATCAATGTGACATATACTCTTGAATATTATCACATCAATGTTATGTAGAATAATAATCGATATCTAATAATATATTTATATTAATATCCACTCCGTTGAATATTCATGTAATCTAAAGTACAAAGTTGTTCATTCTAGGGAACCAAATCAAACAAACTCTCACTTGCACTAGATCTGACTACTAACAATTGGTTAGTCCTCACATGAAAAACTTTTTTTTTCTGAGTATGGATACAGTCTCTAGGCATACCACATTTCGATATTTAGGGTTGGTAAAGCCATATGTATGTGTGACGAATATGTTTACTACAAAACTAATATCTTAAGAAAATCCCTCAAGTAGTGATATAACTGAGTATCCAACTCTTATTCCCAAGTCATAATCTTAACATCCTGACTAAATAAATAGTGAAATCTTGTCATAAAATGGAAGATCTGTTTTATTTGGTATAACCCAAAATTGGAATAGGACATTTCTAAAACCTCTTCTTAAGATGCATTAAAAGATACAATGTACTTGGATATTTTTGATATGGTGACCAATATATATAATATGGTTTCCTTTCATATTACTTTACCCTTTTTCTATGATACTAGATAAAATTGAACCAAGTGTAAACAAGTGTTCAATTCCCTTGATTACTAGTATTCTCACTTCTCCAGACACAAGGAACTCATATAGTTTTACTTTTCCAAGTAATGTTGGATAGTTCTAAAAACAATTTTATGTAATTATGTTTAATTTATTTTATATTCATCTATTATGATTTATGGATCAGTAATATCAAAGGTTAGTACATATCATGGCACAAATTATGAATTCTTAGAACATAATCTTGTGAATTTTTTTAATCTATATACTCTCTTTCTATACCCATTCATGTTATATTGGAAAGATTATATTACAAAAACTGGGTCTTGAATTATTTAAACTTTTATTTTTCAATAATATGTTAATATATGTACAATGAACATATTTATAAAACTCATATATATATATTATATAGATCTTGTTCCCCATAACAAGATTTCTACTTTAAGTCATACTTGGAGAAATATCATTCCTTAGTCTTGACAAACTGGTAAGCCCCCAAAATTTTTTTCCATATGTTATCAACATGTATATATTGAAAAACTATAGTGCACCCACTAACTAGGTAGAGACACATGTAACTCATTCGTTTTGAAATGAATATTCTATAATCACTATTCAAGATTTATTAAAAAATGAATTCATGTAATCTGTATATCTAATTGGAATTTATTAATGTCACCAACCATTTAAAGTTATTCCTAGAAGACATATACCATAAGATCTCCTTTTAGTCACATCATATAGACATCTACCATAAGGTTTCCTCTAAGTGAGGTGGTCGTGATAATCAATATACCAATATGATGATCATAGAAATATTCTTTGACTAAGTAGAATTCATTAAATATTTTATTCATGATGATTGGTGTATAGGTTTTCTCATACACTAGACATTTCAAAAATTAATCATGCTTTATTGGTACCATCATGCACCATCCATGTCTAGTTTCTCTTAAATAATCACCAACATTATCAAGTCTTAGAAACATCCAAAATACAGAGTCCCTGAATCTTTATACATGGATTCCATCACATTAAGAAATACATAAATTTAAACCTTATCATATAACCATTTCCTATTGTATTATACAAATATCTATTCTGAAATAATAAACTTGTATCACCTTATGTGGTGAACATAAACTACCACTTAGGTTATAAATTCCTACACAATATGTGTCTCTAGAACTACTCCTCCCACTAAGCTTAGTGGAGTATAATATTCTTATTCAAACCCTTATTCATCGAAAGCTTTAACTATTATAAGTTAATTATAATCCTGATATCTTTAAAGAGATAGGATTTCATTATGGAAATATAATTGATTTTGACTAGACATTAATATCCTTAGTGGCTACAAGATCATTAACTCAGATGCACCTTAGTGTTTTGATGTCTATTTGTAGCTAAGGCCATATTTTAACAAATTATTTTCAACAAACACTTGATATAATTTTCTAATAGATTTTTATCATATCATAATTGATATGATATCTATTAGATTATATATTTGGCATATGGTTAGTTTTTTCACTTTTATTTACAAAATATATCTTGGAATGAGTAATATAATATTTGAAATATATATAAGACCCATCATTGATCTTTCTTTTACCACCATTATTACATTTGGATAACATTTAATCCACATATATGATCAATGATTATTTGGATAAGATATTCCACAATCTAGCTCAATGATTCCTCAATATTCACCAAGTGCACTCATTTACATCACTAACAATTTATAAGATTTATTAAAGGAATCTCATGAAGTATATGAAGTTACCTATATTTTATAATGGTTCATGTGGCCATATATAACCAACTCTAAATATATTTGTGATGTGCCTTTATTTAAAAAAATTATTTATCTAAGACATGATAAGTAGTTTGTCTGTATATCCAGTATCTTATCTCCATTGAGACTAAAATACTTTTATGGGTATAAATAGATCAAATAATTTTAGTTTTATTTAATAAATAATTATCTTTTCACAATCAAGTAAGAGTATTATATTTTATATTAATCATTCATTATAATGGATATATGTGATTCAAGAGTTAATAAAGTGTTGGTTTAGTATTTAAGTACCATAACAACATTTATTCCAAACACCAAATAATTTTCCATTTTTTCTAGTAAGGCATTGAGATAAATGTTTTGGTCAAACTTATTACAAACTTGAATCAATCCAATCTGAAAATGATAAATAGTGACCTACCCATGATTGAAATAGGAATCATGATTTCTCATCTCTTTTTGAGTTATATATATATATTTTCTATTCTTACTAATTTCATGTATTTAAATACATGTATATTGAAATCATATATTAATTAATACAAAAGAAGTTAATATAAATGTAATGAATATAACTGAAGTGGATGAAGCTACTTGCCTCTTAAATTCATTACAATTTCTTTTCTAGTGTCCATTTTTCAACATTAGTAGCAAATAACCTCTTGTTTATTTCTCCTCCTTTGAAGCTTTTTTCACATTAAATAATTCCATAAGGGATATTTTGGATTTAGATTAATCATGGGAAATTCAACCTTGTCTTTTAAAATTTTCACCTAAAGGGGTGGAGAAACTGGTTTCAACCAATCCTTATCTTCTTGGTGAAGTTTTAAAAAAAATATCCTAAGCGACTTACACATTTAATTTATCCAGTCTTGGAAAAATAAAGATAAAATTGGTGGTATGGACAATAAGATAATATTAATGTATAATTCCTTATCCAAGTGGAATCCTAGTTTCACATACTGATCAATATAACCTAGAATTTTGAAAGCAGAATCAGTAGTTATATTCCATTATTCTAGTTTACATTTATATAGTGTATTGATAATCTTATTTATTTCGAGCCTTTCCTTGTCTTTATTAAGATAATAGAGCACAAGAGCCTCAGTCCAGTTGGTGAGGACTCGCAAGGTGCATCCAAGAGACCCGAGATCAAATTTGGGTGGAGGCATATTTTCTGGGGGGGACTATAGCAGTGTTGTAGCAGGAACTTTTAGGTACTGTAGCAGGCATTGTAGCAGGCACTATTTGGAACTGTAGCAGCTGGAACTATTCATCCATGTAGGACTTCGGGCCACCGGTTTGGTCCTCGGGTCCTGCAAGGCCTTTGGGCCACCCAAGGCCTTCAGGCCAGTTGATTATCAAGCCCTTAGGGCCACCTTAAGGCCCTTGGGCCACCCCAAGGCCTTCGGGCCACATGAATGCAAGCCCCAAACACACTACAAAAAAAGGAGAAACCCTAGAAGAGGATTTAGAGCAGGTGCACTCACTAGAGCAGAGCCAAATGGATTATCAGAATTAGAGGGTATGACTATGCTATCGGTTTCAGCCTGTGCTTGCACGGAAAACCTAGCCAGACGGTTATGCAAAGGTGGAGAGATACTATCAAGATATAGATGCTAGGGAGGGGCAGTTCCTTGTAGATAGGCTGGTTGAATTCCCTAAGACCTTCGGGTCATGTAATCTCCTAAGCCTACTGGCCATGTAATCTATGAGCCTACGGGCCTTGTAAGGGTTCCCCCTCATCCCTTGAAAGGGGGTTATCAAAAAATCAATAAAAATGAAGGCCTTCGGGCCATTCAGTCTAATTAAGAGAATAAAGGTGTGATATTATGATATATGCATCTATGTATTTATGTTGTATCATCAGCTCTCTAGAAATAGTTGATGATATAATACAATGTACATAGGAAGCATCTGTAACATAGCTCTGGTAGGAATCATTTTTTCCTTTACTCACCTACTGGGGTGGAAGAATAGTAATAGGGGGTTCCAACACATTATATAGACTTTTTTGATAATAATACCTCACATAAACGATTATACCATATCTGAAAATTTGTATTTGTAAAGACAAACCCAAATGTGAGGAATGATCTTAGTAATTTCAGGGTTTTACATTCCATTTTAAACAATAATTAAAATATATAATTAGTAAATTTCTTGAATAAAAAGTTATGTGAGAAATTATAATAATTAATTTGATTAAATCTATCACTATTTTATCAACTCCCAATCGTCCTCACTATTGAACTTGTAATGTCTATTTTTACAGAAATTCTAGTGTAAATGATCCATAATCCCCTTTACATAACCCCAACAAGGGTTGTCCAAGATATTTGAAGGCATTTATGTAGGAAATTCTTTTCCAACTTTGGGATTTCAACTCCTTGATCTGTTGAGTGTATAACCCCATCTAGAAATCCTTACTAGGTTTTCCTTAGAACCTGGATATAAATTACACTAAGTCTATTAAGGGATACCCATCTTGATGTAATGGTTAATTAAACCTAATACTTTTATAATAACACCCCTTGTAAATATTAGTTTCTGAAAAAGGGTTGATCAAACATATAGTTCAATTGGATTCATTCATAATCAAGTAATGAAAGGAGAGGTATGAATTAATATTTAGTTAAAGAATTTTAATTTAGTATGCATATGTTTTTTATTTTTTTATCATTTACATAACTTGTTAATATTAAGTGGATTTTACTTAATTATCCATATTGAATACAACATTTACGCATAATCCATTTATTTAAATTCCATATTTTCACAATAATTAATTTATTTATATTATCGTGTTCTTGTATCAATAAATTACATAATGAATAGACATAAATAAATAAATAAATGAATGACCTGATAACGAGCATATATAACTATTGATTTATTTATCGGACAATAAATCAAACTATAACCTAGGGTAATAACTCCTTATGTCGATCTTGGCATGAATTACAGTACTCGACATGTTGACCTATGTATCACTTGAGTTGGCATCATTATAGTTTCTCCTTTCACCACCTCCATATACCTTAGGATACTCTATTAATTAAAAGTATTTATAAATCACATGAAGATCCGGATAACTGAAGGATTAGTTAATGGGGATTACATAAATAACCATGGACTTTCATTACCTACATAATAATGGAGGGACAAATGACACACTAACCATTAAATTTAATTTAATATTAAATAATTGAAAAACCATGAAATAAATTAAATTAAAATATTGAACACATACACAGACCTTGGTAAAACTCATGAATGGCCATACAGGAAACATATATGAAAAATTAAACTAGTTGACATTCGTTTCTATTCATTCTTTATTATTAAGATAAACACACTTTCATTAATTAATTAATAAATTAATTGATCAATTACCTTTCATATTAATAGAAATTTGAATTCATTTTTAGATACCCATCATTAATGGAATTCATGGAAAATAAATGGTAGAACCAATAATCACATATTAAAAAAAAGTGGGTACAACCATGGAAGAAGCAGATCTTGCAACTAAGCAAATATAGAGAAACTATTGTCTCGGGGACTTGACCTTGCAACCACACCCAAACCCCACCCCAACCTTACCACCCCAGTCGAGCACGGGGGCATAATCACATATTTATTAAAATAAATTAATTGATCATTGAAAATTCTTTAAAACATTTATTAAATTGTAAAACATACCATGTATGTCAATCAATAAAATAATATTTTAATGCTATAAATTTCAATTTAATTTAATTTAATTATTTTCTTTACCAGGAGACTACATGATGTATACTTATGATCTACACATCTTGTTCCACAGCTGTCGTGTACCTGGGTTTCACTCCTATTGCTCTATTCATGTACCTTGGCTGGACTAAATGGTGTGTATAATCTAGTTACATGCCATGTATCACACTTTTCATGTGTTATAACTACCCATTAAAGAAGTCAGTGTGTTCCTTAGTTGCAACTACATGACAGGTACAGACCAGCTACACATCATGTATCATTCATACCATTTTTCCTCATAACACAATGAATGTCTTGGCATGTATTTTTAGATGAGAAATGATGAACTAGACACTGTGTACACCGCATATACATCATTTTTATCATTAACGCTCCAAGAAGTTAGTCTCATGTGGTTTGATCATGTATAATGACCACATGTATTGTGGGAATTTTACTGCTAACCTGTGTAGACTAAACAACATGTATTCCAACTAGAAGACATGTAATATGACATGTCATGGGTTGTAACATCCCCACCCAGGTTCCACACATCAATAACCCAATCTAGTTAGTTACATGACCTCAGGTGCACCTCCCCATACACCATAGGTTTCCAAATGGAAGCGAGGGTCTACTATGTTTTTTGGGGCGACTATACCCTCTTTATCAAAGAAGCACAACAACATGAATAAATAAACAATATCCAAAATATAATAAACAACAACCAAGATAATACCACAACCAATAATCTTCCAACATCATAGGATGAATCCAACACTGAAAAAATTTACCATAAACCAAAATAGTAGATATTTCATGACTTATATGTGTCAACTTTCAAATGAAAACCCAAAATAACGACGCAATAAAAAATCCCAAATGGGTCCCAACATTAACTTTGGTTCCCTAATACATGATCCATATTGAATCCCAAATTAGTCATCTAACATAGGTCTCTTTCCCTTATTCTGTCCTGAAAACATGAAGTCTATTTGGGTACTAATTAGGCATCTTGAGTAGCGTGTGAGTATAACTTAATAAGAAACCAACAACAACATCTAAAACAATATCAATTCTAAAAGGTGTATTAATTCTCATAAATACTAAAATATAAATGATAAGGTAAATAGTTTTAATATTGAATTATTCTTTACTTAACCATATAGAACCCTAGGTTCATAGTGACACTTGAACCAATCATACCTCCTTCAACTCGTTCCAGAGTCTAAACCATCCACCAATGGTATATCACATTTTATTATATCATGGGACTCTATTAATCATTTAATTTCTAATTTCTCATTCCTATATTGGGGGCCTAGATCAACAGTCTGGAACCCCATGGGTATTTGGAGTAGTAGTCTCTATCCCACAACTTAGTGATCACATTCCATATATATATATATATATATATATTGGGGGAATAAAATATCATCATAGAAGCCTATGTGTATTTGGAATAACAATCCCTATCCCACAACTTAGCCACAAAAAATCACATCTCATGGTTCCACATTCATAACTAGTTTATCAACCCTTTCCATAATCCATTTTTCAATAAATTTCATAATTTCATTTATCAACCATATTCAAAATCTCATTTATTAACCATGCATAATTCATAAATCACCGTTTCAATTATATCGACATACCCCATGGGTCACCATCAACTCCGGTCTCAAAAATTATCAATGCATCAAACAGGATCCATGAATGGTTTCACAATCTCAAGGGAATAAATTAATTAAATAAATTTAAAATGAAATTTCCTAACATGGAAATTGAAATTTCAAAATTAAATACACAACATTATAATCAAAACTAAGGGGATTTTTAATTAGACCACCTACCTAAAGATTATCGATGAAAGATATCCAAACCGCAACCCTCAATTTGATGTTGAACGATCAAAAACTCAACAGCATGGATGATCTAGGATCAATACCTAGGACCAAGATCCAATGGAACAATATCAACTAAAACCTAGATCTAAACCATCACTAGTGAAGTAAAAATATTCCCTCTTCATTGGGAAAGAGAGATGAAAGGGAGAGGAAACCAAATGGGAAAGAAATCACTTACCAATGAGGAGTCAATCATTCAACTGGATATTTGATTTTCTAAGAGAGGTTATTATAGCCTTATAATAATATCAGGATCCATAAAAAATAAAGGAATTAGAGTTAGGTCGACTCGGGATGATTTGAGATAAAATTGAGGGGTTTTAAAATTTTTATAAAAAAAATTCGGAGTTTTAATTCTACACCCACCGTTTCCTTGGTAGAGGCATATGGTTTTGAAAACCATGAAGCATAACTCGGTGCCCCTACTAATTAAGATCAAAGTTTCTCCTATGTGATAATGGTTTGAAAAATCTTTCACTCACAATGTAAATTTCCTCTTTTGGAGGGTGCATGATTTGGGGAGGGATGCTACATGGATTGGGCAAACCACGTACCACCTCTTGAGGCTCAAAAAAGGGGTGCACAGTTTCTTGGGGAAAATTGAAATGTTTTCCCTAAATATGTGCTAACCTTGAATAGTCCCATGGGCTTAATAATTTCTCTAATTTCTACTAAAACAACCCCAAATAATAACCCAACCAACATATAACCAAAATAAGGGTAAAAGTGTAATGAAAAACGAGCACGCGGAATCTTCATATAGGTCATAATCTTACAATCTCCCAACCTTATAATAGCTCATACTCAAGAAGTAATCCCAAGAATCTCTAAGATTTTGAGGTAAAATGCTTGGTTCACTAAGTCTGCATATCTACTTCCCTCTACCATGTTTCCTTTTGAACACAACAATGCTGCCACAATACTCGGATTATCAGCACAATCTTTCCCTATTTCACTTTCTTACTACGATTCATAACATGCATCTGATGCTCCTCAATTGATGAATCTATCTCAAGGTTATCATAATCAACATATATCACATGATAAGGGTTGGGGTGATACTTTTGTAGTCGTGACACATGAAAAACATTGTATATAGTACTATACCTATGTGGAAGTTCCAAATGGTATGCCACCATCCAGATTCTATTGACAATCTCAAAAGGCCCAACAAACCTGGGTGTTAACTTTCCCTACCTCTGAATTCTACAGTGACCAAATATCATTGACACCTAAAGGAAAAAATAATCACCCACTATAAAATAAAGGGGTCAATGAAATCTATCAACATATGAATTCTTCCTAGTCAGATCCACAGCCTTACATTTCTCAAACAGCTGGACCTGCACTTATGTCTCTTGCACGAGACCCAGTCCCAACAACTCTGAATCACCTGACTCATTTTAGGATAGAGGTGATATTCATTTACAACCATAAATTACCTCATATGGTTCCATCTAAATATTTTCCTGATAACTATTGTTATAGGTGAACTCAATAATCACTATGTAATTCTCTCAAGACCCACCAAAATTGATAACGCACACTCGTAGAATATCCTCTAATACATGAATAGCACACTCTAATTGTTCGTTTATCTATTGGTGAAAACCCATACTCATAATCAATTTTGTACCATGAGCCTTCTGTAAGCCTCTCTAAAAGCACAAAGTAAAATGCGAGGCGCAGTCTGATAAAATACTCTATGGTACCCTTTGAAAATGGAATATTTTCCAAAGATACATTTACCAGAACTGATCCACTATGAAAGTCTATTGTATTGGAGTGATTTGGGAGAATTTATTCAATAAGTCCATAATCACCTATATAGATTCATTCTTACAAGGTATCCTCATATGTCCTGCCATAAAGTCCATGGTAACGTCATCCCACTTCCATTCTGGAATGAGAGACGACTGTATTAAACAACCAGGTCATTGATGCACAACCTTCACCTGCTAATAGGTGTAACATCGTGTCATGAAACATAAAATGTTGTTTTTTATGCTCAGACACTAATACTGTTGTTATAGGTCATGGTAGATTTTAGTTAAACCAAGATTCACCACCCAGTTCGAGGCATGAAACTCACCCATCAGCTCCTCTCGCATACTCATAGGCACAACAATATGGTTCCATACATATATGATCTCATCTTCATCTATAGTTCAATAGGAATGTGACTCCCCACCTTGATGTATTTCCCTTAAGTTCAGACACTCTAGATCCTCATACCGCCTCTCTCTGATCTAGCTCAGAAGTGTGGACTCAACTAATAATGATACAAGATTCATCTTATCTTAACAATCCTGAACCTCAACATGCATCTTATCCAATAAGGACATCATATTATACTCATAGTTGTAATCCTAAATTGCCTAAGTCTATTTACTCATACTTATATCAACAGAAACACTATTTCCCTTCCAGAATATATATGCTATCTCAAAATCAAATGACTTCATATACTCAACCCACCTCCTTAACCGGAGATTCATTTATCGCTATGAAAAGATATAAGTTATTCTCTTGTGATTGGTTTACATATTAAAATTATAACCTAATAAGTAATTCCACCAACAGTTTAAAGCATAAACATTCGAAACCAACTCAAGATCATGCACATGGTAATTTTGTTCATGTGGCCTCAACTGTCATGACCTATATGCCAAAAATTGACCCCCAAACAATGAAACTACTCTATGTTCGATCCCAAACACATAAAAAACATGCTTTTCTCCTCACCTAGCTCTGGAAGGATCAAAATTGGTGCTTTAGTCAAATTATTATTCAACTCCTAGAAGGAATTATCACATGATTTGGACCATTCAAACTTGAAACCCTTCTTGTTAAAGCCCAAAAGTGGTTCTTCTAGATGGGAAAACTCCAGGGTGAACCTTAGATAATAGCCCAATAAACCTAGAAAGATATAGATAATGAAAAAATTTATGGGATGATCCCAAGAAACCACTGTCTTTAACTTCTATGGGTCCACTAAAACACATTCCTCATAGATGATGTAACCCAAGAAATATAACTGGTCAATCCATAATTGACACTTAAATATCTTGGCGTAAAGCTAATTCCCTATCATTTTACTCAAGTGGATGTCAATATGTTGGGAATGATCATCATGAATCTTAGAGTACACCAATATTTCATACAACAAAGAAACCAAAATTTGATCTAGGTACGAGTGAAATATTTATTTCATTAAAGCCATAAACACAATTGGAGCATTTTTTATCCCAAACGACATCACGATAAACTCATATAGGTCATACCTACTTCTTAAAGTAATCTATGGTATATCATAAGGTCCAACTCTAGATTGATGATACATCAATCTCAATCCAATATTGGAGAAAACACAAGATCCTCTCAACTGGTCAAAGAGGTTGTTGATATGTGGAAGAGGATAGTGGTTCTTCACATTCAATCAGATAAAATTCTGGTAATAAAAACATAAACGCAATGTCCCATAAACCTTCAGTGAAAAAAAAACTGGATAACCCCATGTAAACATACTAGGATGGATATATCTATTATTCATCAAATTCTCTAGTTGAGACTTGAGATCTTGAAGCTATGTTGTTTTCTTTCTATAAGGCGGAGTAGAAACATATTCAACTCCAGGCATGAGCTCAACTGTAAACTCAACCTCCCTCTTAGGTGGCCCTACTATGAAGTATTCAGGAAAACATTCTTGAAACCAATCCACTATGGGTGGAAAGACATTATTCTTCACACCCCAAACATAAAAAAATGTACTTGCAATCAGGATAGTGAGGTCCCCTGATAGTTGATGAACTAGCTCTGCACAACCTTCTTGGATATCTTACTCTTCACGATAAACATAACTATTACCCTCATGAGATATAAAGGTCACTCTCCTATAATAACAATCCATGTGGGCTCAATATGATACCATACATTCCATAACCAAAATCAATTCAAATCATGATATGTTGAGTATATAAAGATCCCAGAGAAAAGATAATCCCCAACCTTGAGAGAATACCACTTATATAAACAGATGTCCCTCGACTGTACTCCAAATGATGTTTTAGTCATCATAAACCCACTCACAAACTCCACATTTATACTTAAACCATTCAAAATTTGAGTTGATATAAAAGAATGAGAGGCTTTTGTATCAAATAAGGCACTAGAAAGAATAAAATCTACAAGAATAGTACCTATGACTATCAATGTACCAACCACGCTATCCACAAATATAGGTTGAATGACATACAACTATCATTCCCATATTTCCTATTTTTTATTTCGAGTCCCTTGAGATACACCACTCTACAAATATGGGTGATCTTTCCCTGATGTACCACATCTGCTGCCTCAACCACCATAGCCAGAAGAACTCCAACTGCCCGACAGATAAAGGGAAGAAGTCTCCCTTACTATACTATGAATATTTTTGGCTCTATTATCATTACCCATTGGTCAAGGTTTTCTGTAATACCTCTACCAATGACCCATCCTTTTATTGGATTGACACTCTATAAGTGTTTGGGGACACTGTCTGCAAGTGTTTCCTGACCTACCACACTGGTTACGACTCTGAGTAATTGATCCTTCTCCCTGGATACTCTATTTTTCATTTCCCTAGTTGATGTTTTCATAGTAATGCTTCAAGCTCTCTAAAGATTTACCTAAAAGTTGTTAAAAACCCACTAACATTCCTCTAGAATCCTCCTTTAGGTTTCCCACAAAAAAAGAGAGCATAATTCACCACATTATAAAACCTCTTCAGTCAAAAGATGTTAACCTAGGACTTAATCTCTCATTTAAGTCCATCTTGAAAATGTTTCACTATAATAACCTCATATCTAGACAATACTAGGAAAAATAATTGTAAATCAGTGAAGCAACGGACATAGTCTATAACAGACATTCTCCTCTAGGTCAACTAAATAAACTCATCTCCCCTCTCCTTCTTGAGTGCCTCTAGGTAAAAGTGTTCCAAGAACTTCTCCCGAATTTATTTCCTTAACATGTTCTCTAGATTCTCATCCGAAGTCTGAATATCCCACTAGTGTTTTTCTAATCTACGTAACATATAAGTATCCAATTTGATTCTCATCTTTGCATGAGCCTCTAAATGGTCAAGGATCATCTAGATAGACTCAATCTAGAACTTATCTTCCTCATGTCCACCTTCTCTAGTGAAGGTCGAAGGGTGATGAAACTAGAACTTTGGTGTCAGTTCAAACATATTCTGCATGGTCCAACCTGGGTCTCTCTCCATAAACTACATAAAGTGAGAAAAGTTATTAAGGAACTTCTGTCCTTCTCCTTCACCCAGAACTATTAGGGCCTCTATCCCCACTATAGGAGGCACATTTCCATCCATTTCATATTGTCATCATATCAATAATCATTTTTTTGTAGGCATATCTATACGATGCAAAACAAACATCTTAGGACACATAAAAAATCATTAACACATTTTAAAAATATGAATTCTCATAAATACATAACAATTTAACCCCCATACCCCACCACATGATCATAACCGAGGCACTAACACTACCCCTACCACCACTTACATGTGTAAAGGATAACATAGGGTAAAACACATTCATATTTCAAATTTTCTCATTAGACACACATTTTATCCATTAAAATTTCCAAATTTGGCATAATTTTCAATTATCAATTTCTTATTAGGAACCTTTTTATTTTAAATTACTCAAACAAACAAAATAATTTCATTTTATTAAAAAATCACACAGAACCTTTTTTTACATGCATGCCTAAAATGATTCATGTCACATAAAATCTTGAGTGCCTAAAATGAAGCATGTGTACTCAACTCCCATGCATTATCGATCCATGAATAAAATCATATAAAATAATAACATCACACATTAAGTGCAAAACCCAAGGAGAAATAACATTCAATTGTAATAGTAATGATCAAGAACATCAATCTCACCCTGGGTACTTGGATTTCCCCGCATACATGGGTTGGATACTCCCATGTACAAGCTCATGACTAAGGCCCCACTCATCCTAGTCTCCTATCTACCTTTCCCAAATAGTATGACAACTGAAAAGAAAATTAAAACGCATTTGATACCACATTGTAACATCTTGACATAGGTACCACACATTATTTTTCTAAGACTGTTAGTTACGTTTCCTTAGGTGTGCCTCCCCATATGTTATAGGATTCTGATGAGAAGTGATGATCTAATAAGTTTTGTGGGGAGACTATACCCACTTTAACAAAATATCACAATAGTGGAATCCAATAGACAAAACATAATAAATGACAACAAAGATAATACCATAATCAATAATCATCCAACATCACACGATGAATCCAAAATAGGAAAAAATGACCACAAACCAAAATAGTAGACATGTCATGTTGTATATGTGTCAAGTGTCAAATGAAAACCCAAAATAAAGACTAAAAAATAACACCAAATCAGATCCCAACATTATTCATGGTTCCCTCATCCATGTCCCATTCCAAATCCCAACTCAATCATCTAACATGGGTCTCTTTCCCTTATCCTATCTTACAAACATGAAGTCTATTCGGGTACCAATTAGGAATCCCAAGTAGGGTATGAATACAACTCATTAGGACACCAACAATGGTGTCTAAAACAATATCCAGTCTATGAAAATGTATACAGTTGTATAAGAATAAAGTATAAATGATAAAGTAAACAATTTTAACATTAATTTATTCATTAATTAACCCCATAGACCACCTGGTTCATGGTGAAACTCGAACCAATCATACCTACTTTATCTCATGTCATAGTCTAAACCATCCACAAGAGGGATATTACATTTCATTCTTCATGGGATTCCATTAATCATTTAATTTCATATTTTTCATTTATACATTGGGTTCTTAGAGCAGTAGTCTAGTACTTAGTGGGTATTTTGGAGTAGCACTCCCTATCCCACAACTCAGTGATCACATAACACACACACACACACACACATCTTGAAGGCCCAAAGAAGCAGTTTATCACCCCATGGGTATTTTAAGAAGCATTATATTACCCATAACTAAATAACAAAAAAATACACATCTCATGGTTCCATATTCATAACCATTTATCAACCATTTCCATAATCCATTATTCAAGAAATTTCATAAATTCATTTAGCGACCATATTCACAATCCCATTTATCAACTATACATAATCTATAAATCCTCATTTCAATTATATCAGCACACCCCATGGATCTTAATCAAGTATAGTCTCAAAATCATCAATGGATCCAACGGGATCCCTGAAGGGTTTCACAATCTCAAGGAAATCAATTAATAAAATCGGTTTAAAAGGAAATTTCCTAACATGGAAATTTTAATTTCACAATTATATACACACAATTATAATAAAGATTATGTGAATTTTCAATTAGACCACCAACCTCAAGATCGTTGATGAACACTCACCAAACTACATTCCTCAATTTGATGTTGAATGCTCAAAAACTCAACAGTGCGGAATATCTAAGATAAATACATTGGAAAAATATTTAGAGGAACAAGTCCCATTAATACATATATATAAAAAATCAAAAATGGAGGGAAAATCATCCATATTCATCTAGAAAGAGAGACATAAGAGAGAGGAAACCAAATGGGAAATAAATCACTTACTAATGAGGAGATGATCATTCAAACAGATATTTGATTCAATGAGAAAGTGGTTCGAGGGGCCTTAGAATCCTCTCAGAAGCCTCCAAAAACATAGTAAATAGGGTTAGGTTGATCTGGGGTGATTTGGGCTAAAAATTGGAAGGTTTGGGAATTTTTATAAAAAAATTCAGGGGTTTAAATTCCGTACACATGGTTCCCTGGGTGAAGTCGTGCGATTTTTCAAACTGTGCACCATAACCATGAACCCCTACTCATATGATGTATGGTTTCTTCTAATTGAAACATAGTTTGAAAAAAATTATTTCGACCAAGAAAATAACCACTTTTTGAGGGTGCATGGTTTGGGGATGGAGGTTGTATGGTTTGGCCAAACTATGCACCACCTCTTATGACTCTAACAAGGGAATAAAATTTCTTAGGGAAAACTGCATAGTTTTGCCTAACCATGTGGAAACCACATATAGTCCCATGGGATTCCAAGTTTCTCCAATTTCACCCAAAACAACCCTAAATAAAAATAAAACTATGGTATAATAAAAAAAATGGTAAAATATTACCTGAAAATGAGCATGGGTCATCTCTATAAGGTTCAGGATCTTACATGCGCCATGGTGGCCTGGTCTAAACATGGTGTGAAATAAATGAACCACATTTAATTACTGTTTGGTGCATCGTGTATCCCATGAAATAGTTAGGTGTAGTGAATTTGGGTACATGGTGTGTGCTCTGGCTACACATGATGTAATCTCATGCTGTCAGGACAAATTCTTCAACACTTCCTGATGGCATCCCAGGTCATTCTTTATCTGTTCTTGAACTTAAGAAATTTTGAATCTTTAATGAAGAAATTAAAATGTCAAAAACATGTTAATTAAAATCTAATTAAATAATTAATAATATGAAATGAAAAATCCAACCATGATTGAATATCTAAGTGTGCATGTCATGACATTAATTAATGGAAATCATAAAGTTTATGGACCATTAAACATGCTCATAGATAGAAATATCCTATAACACCAAAACATGTGGAATTTCTACAGGTGGGTATTTTCTCATAATCTGCCATCTTGGATATTACCAAGTGTGAACTTCATGAGAAGAAGCCTCATCCACAAACGAGTATTCACACATGATGATATATATACTATGAGTCATATCATAGTATGTTTTTCAACCATAAAACTAATTTAAGAATATCATCATGGAATTTCAAGGTTCTCATTATAGGGAGGAACTATAATGACTTCATCATATGATATATACTCTAGGAAATTATCACATCAATTTTATACAAGATAACAATCAATACGTGATAAGACATTTATACTAATATTTACTCCTTTGAATATTCATATAATCTAAAGTACATAGTAGTTAGTTATAGGGAACCAACTCAAACACACATTATGTCAACATCCATACCTGCATTATTATTCATTGACATAACTGGACATACTTACCTTCTTCTACCATGGTCATTAATTTAATAAAGTTACTATCATCATAATCAACTAGGTCTGAGATATCACTTCCGTTTAGAAGTGAAAATTCTATCTTGATTATTCAATCAATTTTATACTACCAATGATGCACCCAATGAAAGATACATCACTATGAATTTAATTCCATAGTTTATTTCTAGAATCAAAGTACATGTTAAAATAGTATACACTAACATGTAGAAGAAGGGTATTGTAGCAGTGGAAGAACTATAACAGTGGTGGTACTATTGTGGTGGAGGAAATTTTGCAGACTGTAGCGATGACGGTATTGTAGTAGCGTGGGTACTACAGAAGCACTGTTCAAAAAGGAGACCTTTGGGCCAAAAAATGGGCTTTCAAGCCTTGTATTCATGCCACTTGGCCTTGGGCCTTCAGGCTATGTTATGGGTCTCCCTCTACCTAGAATAAAGAGAGGTCTTTACTTTAATAATAAATTGATTCTTTGGACTGAAACTTTTAAAAAACATGTTTTCAAAGATAGAAACATCCAATGAAACCAGAAAAATGTGGTGTTCCTATTGGTGGGTTAGTTCTCATGATCTTCATCTACTTGAGATCACCAATTACAAACATCATGAGAAGAAGTCTTGATGTTTATGATCCCCCAAAACCTAATAGTAACACATCATCTGTGTCCTAATAGCATGATATTTATTGACTATAGGGAATATGTTTATGATTAATGACATGGTATCTCAAGGTTCTTATTATAGAATGGGAACTGTTGTAGCTATTTTATATGACAAGTAATTTAAAGTCATTACCATATAAATAGGGGATGCGAAAATATCAACACTATTATTGTAAGTAACCATCATGCATAACTCATTATATACATGATATAGTAATTGAAATATATTGTTTAATTTGGGTTAGGGAACCCTCTATTACAATAATCTCAATACTTATGATCCCCCAAAACCTGATGGTCACACATCGTCAATGTCCTCTCAACATGATGTATCTAGAACATAGGGAATTTTTTCAAGATTTATGTTATGGTATCTCAATGTTTTCATTATATAATGGGAACTAATATAACCTTTTGATATGAAAAATAATCTATGGAAGTTTCCATATAAATAATAGATGCAAAAATATAAACACTATTATGGTAAGTGTACATCATGCATAACTCACTATACTCATGATATGGTTATCAAAAAGTATTTTCAATTTGGATCTAGGGAACCCACTTTTATAAAAATCCCACTTTTACTAGAGATGAATCTATAATTATCCTTAGAAACTCTCACAGGATAATATCATACTTCTGCTAAGTTATGGATTTTTTTCATTGGGTCTATCACATCACTCCTACATGACTACTCTATTATCTATGATTTGACCTCCTTGACTAAGAATCCTCAATATATGATATCCTTGAGTATATTCCTTTTTTCCACCGTCAAAACTTGACATAATTTCTAGTACTGATAATGTAATTATCATAATAGATACTATAATAATTATTTACTCACTGGGTATGATTCAATGAACTGGGATGAATCATTATGTATTTTACTTTTCTTCTATAGTTACATCAAAAACTGTAATGAATTCTGTATATATAGACATGGAAACCACTAGATTTAATTATATTCTTTACACGTTATCTTATCCTAAATTCTATATTATATCATATTGATCCATATGAAGACTATTTTATGTCCCCTTATAACTAATATTCCTTCCTCTCTATGTACTAGGTACATATCTCTTATACTTTCTCAAGTATAATTGGATAGTTCTGACTACTTCTCATGTAGTTGTAACAACTCTGTTTTTTCCTTGTGAAACTTTAGAATATTTTAAATTATATTTTCAAAGATAGTAGTTGAGTTGGCATGGGATCCTAGGGCCCGAAGAGGCTTGTTATAAATATTATATAAATATTAAATATATTATATCACACATGTTCATTTTTTGGAAATAATGGAATAAAACACAAATGGTGCCTCAGATAAGAAATTTGAGACCATTATTGAAAATGAAATTTTGGTTTTACCCTAGGAATGACATTATATTTTTTTGTGTTAGGAATTTTAACAATGTACTTTCACATGTTCAATTAATAACATAAATTAATTTATTTATTATGTTCTGTTTTTTTGACACAGTGACCTAATCTCCCATATAATTACACACATATGCTAAGTCCTTAGGGATATCAGTATAACCCTATGATTTGATAGGAGATCACAAATGAATTTTGGAGTATGTTGGGATCTTGGATCAATGATTGGAGTATTACAAGGATCACCAATGACAATAGAGTTTTTGGATCTCTCCAGTTATGATGCAGTTGCATTCTTCATCAGCGATCGATTCAAACCCAAGGTAGGGCATTTAATTTCTTCTTTTTTATTTACCCATTTTATTATCTCATGATGAATATGAATCATATCCACCAAAGAATGATTTACGAGTCTTTCATGTTTTTGGGATCTGGTTTATCTTCATGAAATTTGGGAAATTGATATTATTTCTTTATTTATCTTTATTATTTATTATAATGGAAACGAATTGAGCCCAACATGAAAAATACTGAGGTTCATTATTCTTTTTTGATTTGTGAATTTCTTCCTTGTCTCTTCACACATTCATCATTGATGTTTCCTTTGGTTTTTGGTTCAAAAAATACCTGGTATTCAATTGTTGCATGATTGTTCATCTGTGAAACATATTAATACTATATGTTAGGGTTCATGATCGATGAAGCGATCATGGGGAGATGAAGATGAAAAATGATCAAAGCTAGAATGGGAGTATATCGGGGTTACCATTTTTCTTGGTTTGGATTGCGGTGATGACATAGTGTGAAATGAGAAAATTCTCATGTGGATTGGGTGGCTTGAATCCTGCCGACAGTTTCAGAAGGGCCCAGAAAGATTGATCTATATGTTGATCAGAAATATTGGTGGAATATTTGGCAGTGGCAACAATGTGAACATTAATATAGAAGTGTTTTGAAATTTCTGTAAAATTCCTTACTACATGGCATGTTGTTCGAAGAACCCACACTATGTCATCCTCCTTATATGGTGATAAGGTATTTTCAAAGGAAAAAATATCAAACTCCATGTCACCTGGTGCTGGAGACTTAACGTGTACCCTAGGGGGACATGGGAATGTAAATAGGTAGGCACACATACATAGGTAGAGTACATGTGAATGACCAAGTATTCTAACACAACTATGTACATGGGCACAGCCACAGTACATGGGCATGATCTAAAGTACACGGGTATGACTAGATGTACACAAGCATGGGTTGGTGGCATGACAAGTGTCATAAAGACCTCTACACATCATGTATCCCTAAAGGAAATGCTAAGTATATTGATGATTATATTCCATGTTAGATGGAGAGACACAGGTAGAACTAGAGCTAACAAGACACATCATGTACCCCTATTACATTTCATATAATTTTTCTAGGGAAAGTTAAGGCCGTCAATATCTTTAGTTTTAACCTATTTCGATTGAGTGTGTTCCATTAGTCCATCCCTACTAGGGTACAATGTGTAATTACATCCCAAGTATAGGATTATGATCCCCTCTATGAGTTTTGTCTCAGATAGAGTTTGAGGTATCCCTTCATGTGACCAGGGTGAGATCCTTTATCATTATTTCATCATTATAGGTAAGTTTCATGGTATTAGGGTTACCACCATTCATAGGGAGTCAAACCCCTCTCTAGTATATTTATCCTGTAGGGGTTTTGGTTTTCATCATTTTTCCTAGGTGTGATCCCCTATATGGGTGTTTAGATCCTCGAAGTTCCAACGAGTACTTCCATGGAAAGACCCGATGAGCATGACCTCTCGGATGAGATTCATCAGTGACAACATGGCTCATTGAGTGAGCCTTTCGAAAGGAGTGTTACCTTGAAGCCTCAAGAAGACTCTTGTGGCTAGTAATGGTTGAGAACTCTTTGAGTCGTGGAGTCTATTATGTGTATATATGGGTTTTATTCTTATTGACATGTCTCATATCCTATTGGCATACCTTGTGCTAATCTAACTACTCTCTTGATTCTTATGTTTGGTTATTTCAAGGTGTCCTACTAGATATCATTATACTTACTCATGCATGGGATATTCCTGCACATGTCATGTATTATATAGATAAAAGTCCTTTTGATAGAGTCCTAGGATGTCCAAGAGTATATAGAGTATTGTAAGATAGACCGACTATGGTTGG
This sequence comes from Viscum album, assembly GCA_963277665.1. NCBI lineage: Eukaryota > Viridiplantae > Streptophyta > Magnoliopsida > Santalales > Viscaceae > Viscum > Viscum album. Next base: position 541,243,346 of record OY728134.1, on the reverse strand, counting down.
ATAAGGTGTTACATTTGATTGAATTCCCCTCCTTATTAGTATGTTGGACTCCATTATATATTTATGGATGGGATTATATTTTAACCATTATTTATTTCTATTACTTTGACATACCCTAATGTGGGAAAGATTTTATTCATGCATTATTGGTGTAAAATGTATTTACCTTTAATCATCGTATGGGTGTTTGGAGATATGTTCCTGTGTACAAGTACTTTAGGATAATGACTCCCATGTGTGAGATATGTCTATTGGGAACTTATCTTCAGCCCATGGCCTATTAAAATTAGTCTTAGGGAGTCACACCCAACTTATCGCTGGCCAGGAGGGACTTGGTGGTTCAGGTCATGACATCAACTCTCCTAGATACAACTCATATTTTTCTACCATAAAGTATATGTTGTCAATATCACATCTTATACAAACAATTTCATGTGTTATTGATCCATCAAAAAATAATATAGAAATATACATACCAAATTAATCTCCTCTTATATCCCATATATTTCTTCTTAGAGTGTTTTATGTCATGTCACATTCGAAATGATTCTCTCTTGAATTGTTTTAACTTTTTTTTTCAATACCTTGTCAATATATATACTCTTGACTTCGTATAACCAACCCATTTGATAAAACTCAATATATATTGTTCCCTAAAACTTAGGTTTCTAATTTAATTCAATCTCTAGAGAGTTTCTTTTCATTCTAGTATTAACTAACTATAATACCAATAGCTATTATCATATGTTATCAACATATTTTTTGTGAAAAACTATTGTACTCCCACTAACCCCTTGTATACATATGGAAAAAAATTATTCTAAATGATTATTATATGATCTTGTTTCTTAATTCAATCCAAAACTAGATTTTAGTAACTTTCACCACTTATTGGAGCTCTATGATTCCACCAACCCTTTTTGGTTGTGTCATATAGACTCCTTCTAATATTGGTGGTATTGACATCTAATGCCTAATATAATGATTATAAAAAGTAGTTATGACATGTAAAATTATAATGTATATGGAATAATGATTTGGTATTACCAATCAATCTATATTGGAATCACGTGTGTACCACCAATATATAGTCCCACTTGAATACCCAACGCTGTATTGAAAATAATAAGCCCCAATACATTGATACATGGGATCCATTATTGAATTTTAATTGATCTTTTCAATCTTAGCCTATTATTTACTACTTGTAGGATCAATTAATCTCAATTAATAAAGTATCACGAACCATGTTGAATGTAAAACCATTAGAATCGATTTTTCCTTCCTACACAGTATGTCTATTTGGAATATTCCTTTTCCACAATCTCTTGTGGAATTTTTTCTTATGCCATCCACTTATGTATCTCAGGCATTGAATCCCAATTCAATCTTTCTCCCACTATAGAAATATCAATGTGAACCATTTTATATAAATATATTCCATTACTTTTAATTTAACTTTTATATCTCAAGGATTTATATAGTATCCTTTAGGATAATTACTTTAGATTCACATTGTGTTTATCTTGATTCATGTTTTTTTTATTCCCTTAATAATTTTTTTTCATCTAAACACATTGTTTATTACATTATAGATTTATATCATACTATAACTCATATGATCTTCAATTTTCATTGTAATTTCTATATGTTTATAGGATAACACTGATATTTGAAAATCATGTCTTGAAAAATAATTGATGTTTCAACAATGTATATAAGTCTCAACATTAATTCTCTTTTTACATACATCATGAATCTGATGTGTATAAGGAAATGTGAATTTATGAATTACTACACGTTATATTTTATTGATAAAATTTTTCATGTAAGACTCATCATTGATCCCCCATATTAACATCATAACTTTTATCTATATAAAGAAATATGTTTTTAAAAATTACTTCACGCTACATTTCGTATTCGATGAATGTTTGGTCAAGATATTATTCGACACATGAGCCTGAAGCAACTCATATTTTCTAACAATGCATATTTAATACTTGACATTCACATTCCTCTAATCTATTAAAATAATATTTTTAGTACATTTTTTACTTCTAGTTTATCCTTGGAATAATTCATGCACTCTAGCTAAAAATTTTCAAATGTTTTGTGGCTTAACTTTATTTCTAAAGGTATATTTATCCAAAAATAAGATAGTTTATATGGAGATAATTCCTAAGGTATTTTTCTACACAAAGTCTAAATACCATACTAGGTATATTCTTGAAATTTACATTTAGTTTTACTATAAATAGAATTATATTTCCACAAATGGGTATAATAAAGTTATACTTTTTTATTTTCATCAGTTATTGACAATTTTTCATTCATTACTGAACTATTAGTTGAGTATTATACACACAAAAAAATGTTAATTACAATACTAATTAATGTCTCATTGTGTCTAATGGGAACATGAGATAAATTTTTTTAATACTCAATAAATGTTTAACTTGGAAATTAGTAGTTGTGTACTTCTCACCGCTTAGAAATAACACTTTCCAAGACGCTTGGAGAATTCATATTACTTATTATAACATTTCTTTTTTTTAATTGGTTACTATATTTAAATACACATATATGATAGTAATATTATATTTAATATCTAATAAGTGTGATAGAAACCTCACATATATATTAATGAATATACTTGAAGAAAGTGACTACTTTATTTTTCAATTTAGTATATTTCATTTTATCTTCTATAGAATTATCTCATGACATGCAAAGAAAATAACCTCTTGTTTAATGTATTTTTTGTTTTCTTTAATGGATATTGTAAAGGTTCCTTTATCATCATAATTTTCATTGGAATTTTTTTATTTTCTTCCAAATTGTTCACCATAAGAACTAAAGATTTATCTTTCTTCACATTCTTATCATCTTGGAAAACCTTACCCAAATGGTAATGAAGGATTTTCCAAATATTGTTTATTTTATGATATTAAAAAATAAGAGAAACTCGGTTATAAAGATATAAGAATTTGATGTATTGAGAGATCATGATCCATATTTCAATTTACACATATTCAGTGTAAACATCACCTCATTCATATTTTGCTTTACTTTATCCTAGCAAGATTCTCAGAGACAAGAAAACATGTGAACTCATTTATTTCCTGATGTCATATCCACAACTCACATTTGACATTAATGATAACATTATGATATAAACATAAAATAAATCATACACAAGTCTCCAATAAGAATTTTTATCACTCTCCCTTCTTGAAGTGTCTTAACAGGTATTGGGGACTCCAACACCATAAATTTCATATATTTTATTACTTTATGAAAGTGTGAGTAATACTCTTTGGAAACTCATGCCGATAAGGACATATTCTTTTTCCAAAACTAATAAAAATGAACTTGTGGTATTACTTTTACTTTTTATAAAATTAAAAATTGAGAGAATAATACTTTTATCTTGATTATCGATCATAAATCATTGATTAAATCATTAAATGTCTCTCATTGTTTTATCAAACCCACTTTTCCTCACTACTGGATTCAGATTACTCAACTACTACAGTGTTCTTGTGGAAATGATCTGTGAAACCTATCATTATTTTCCATGTAATGGATATGCTACAATTTAGAGAGTTTCAATGTAGGTGTTTAATATGCCTGCTATATTAACTTGTGTGACCTCGAACTATTGACTGAAGTCTCAGCTTCTAGAATCATAAACCTGATTTACTAAATGTTTTGACTCAAAAGATGCAACAAGCCAATCATGGATAATTATTTTATTTATTATTTATTTAAGTCAATTCATCACTCTCATAATAACTCTAGATTAGAAGGATGAACCCTCAACTAGGGATTACGAGCACCATGCACAACCGATTTTGTTCAAATTCGAATGACACAAGGCGTTTGCGAATTAATATAACTTTTGCGAGTTTTTATTATTTCTTGGAAAATGAATTAATTTTCTATCTGATATGGATGTACTATGTGATCTCACCCACAAATGAACAATACAATAAATATTAAAACAGTAACCAAGTCTTAAATTTATTTAATCTATGCATTATTTATTTATTATTTTATGTGTTAGCATAAACTTGTATATTCAAAAAATTAATAATAGATTCATAAATTAAATAAGAAATGTGATAGATCATGAGAATTTGATATTGGTTGATCCATTTATTCTCAATTGATCAATAGTGACCTAAGGGGTTAAATACCCTAGTCATCTCTGACTCATATTATAACGTGCACCCTGATCCAATATGTCACTATCTCATCTAGTAGTCCACTTGGTCTTGACGTGGTCCATGTATTCATCATAATACATAAATACTCGCACACAGTAGAGGGGGTCTTAGGAATGTGTAATACACATGTAATTTCATCTCTCATGGATGTGTGGGCTCATATACATATTACGTGAAGAGATATGATATGCACACCATTTATTTAATTAATTAATTACATGCATAATATGAAATTGAAAGAATTAGTTAAATAAAATTAACATGTAGGCATACATTGGTCATTTAATTCTCAATATTAGACGACACACAAATTAAACGTGAAATACAATTTGCAATAAAATTATATTAAGGACATTTATGAATTAAAATATATTTTTTGTTTTCATTCTAATAAAAAATTTATGTTCAAGCACATTTATTCAAAAAATTTGTAAGTTAACTTTTTCAATTATTTTTTTCCCAAAACCATAAATTAGTTTTGACATATATATATATATATATAATATTTTTTTCCCGGGACTTTTTGTGCCTAGGTTGGGTTAGACGAGTCATCCAAAACTTACCTCAGTCCATTATGTAACGGGCAGGACTCGCCATAGCCTGTTATGGGTTGGGCAGGACCTACCCTAATCTATCTCAGGTTGGGTTGTTCTATGGGTGTAATTATGGTCTGGTGGCCGGAATGCCTGAGCGGCCCAGCTCGAAAGCCCGAGAAGCCCGACCCAATAAAGGATGAGTTAGGTCACATTGGTGGTTCCTCGTGCCTGGACTAGGCTTATGGATGTAAGCCCATGGGTCGGGCCAGACTGTAAGAGCCCACCCCACTAGACCGTATGATGGTCAGTCCATAAATGCTCATCTAGTCTAAAAAATAAGGAAAATGTTGGTAAGGATTCCCGAACCCCCTACCACAAGTATCCAAGATTACCTTTGGACCAACTTGTCTAGGCAGTGTGCCTGGTTAAAAATTACTAGACTATATATATATATATATCAATGATTTAACATTATATGTATATATATATAATAAGTCAATATATATTAAAAAATAACACACACACCCAATCATGTTTGTTCACCCCCTAACCTCATTGATTTTTTAGGTATAATGAAACATGCATATATTAGATATATTAGATATTATATATATTATATACTATATATACATATATAAATCTATTTAGAAAAAAATTAACCCACCCACTATTTCGCACCCCCAACCCCTAGCTATTTTATACAACTTTCACATATTATATATATATATATATATATTCACATATATACATCTATTTAGAAAAAAATAACATACCCACTCATTGATGCACACCCCTCATTAATTTTATTTTTTACAACTTATATATATATATATATATCAATTATTTAAAATAATATATATATATATATAATAACTCATTATACATTAACAAAAAAATATCACTCACCCAATGATGTTCACGCACGCCCCCAGCTTCATTAATTGTTTTTAACTATATTGCAACTTGAATATATTATATGTAATATATATAGATATATAAATCTATTTAGAATAAAATTTACCCACCAACTTCTGCGCACCCCCAACCCCTAGTTATTTTTTCACAATTTTTACATACTATATATATATATTCCAATATATAAATATATTTAAAAAATTAACTAACACAGCCACTGATAGATGTGCACCGCTCATTAATTTTCTTTTTACAACTAGCACATATTATTATGAATATTATTTATTACGATGATTGATATTTATTTAGACATGAAAGTCACTACATATTTTTTTTAAACAATTTTTTCAAATAAATTATTTCAACTTTAATTATTTTTTGAATTGATCTATATTTTATATTTTTATTAAAGTAAAAAAATATTATATATATATATATATAATAACTCATTATATATTAATAAAAAAATAACACACTCACCCAATGATGTTCGTTAACACCCCCAAATCTCATTATTTTTTTAAGTATGTTGTAATAACTCACCCACTGCTGTGCACCATAGTTTTGTCTTGTTGTTAACCGGGTGCACCCCCTTTCGATCATGTGATTTATTTTTCAAAAAAATGGTTGGATTGTTCTGTAGCATTGCAGCCCACTCAATTATTTTATTTGATTGTTTTTCAATAATTTTCTATGAAACATAATGTTCTCATTATATAAACATAAAATAATTAAATTAATTAATAAATTTCCATAAACTAGTGGAAGAAACCTCGGCCGAAGAACATTGTTCATGCCACCAAAATTCTGGCCTAAGATCATGAGATGACTGAAAATTGCCTCGCTGATTGTCTTCCAATATAAAACACACACACACACACACATACCTATAAGTGTGTGTGTGTTTTGTTTTTTTAAACTACAAGATGTTTTTATATCGATCTTTTGATCTTAGAATGATTATATATTGACCATCTAATATCATATTGGATCACCATTAGTGGTTTTGCAACTGTTGTGATATACTCTACATGTATTTATTAAAAATTTAATTTTTCTTTGGCTTAAATCATCATGTGATTGTTATGATACCAATTGAAGGTACTAAGATGCACAACAAAAGCATATTTGCTATGGAATTAAAGAATTTCAATAGAGATCGATGTAACTATGTTATCATCAGTGAAGTCAAGTCTAGTATAACTTCCAAGGATCCCGAGTGAATAAATTTAAGCACAAAAATTAAATAAAAAAGTTATCAATTTTGATATGATGTAATGCTCGACATCCATTTTTCGATGGAAATCATTTCTTAATAGAACCAAATATGATTATTTCTAGATCATCCACACATGATTCAAAAGTCAATGGGAGCATTGATCATCAAATTTTGAGTGCTAGCATGGAGATTCAATTATTCCTTTAACATCCAAATGATCAACGCAACAACTATTAGTCGATCCATGGAGTTGAACATAGATCAAGAACTGGGATAGTCTACTTATCTCTTTGAGAAGCAGGAGAGGTGAGAGAGACTCTCAAAAACTCACAGTGAATGGTTCACCATGTGAGAGTCTTTCCTTATATAGTGAGGTAAAGAATACTTAGAATTGGATCCTTGACTCCAAAATATTTTATTACCCACTAAATAAGACATAAATGACATCTTATGACTGATTTACTAAGCCATAAGTATCATTTATTTTTTTATCACTTACTTGTAATATAATAAATAAACTACATGATTAAAGAAATTCATTAAATTGACTCATCATTCCCACAAATATTAGACAAACCATAAATATTAAAATAATATTGGTTCAAATAATATTTCTCATGTATTTACTTTAATACTTACAATTATATTTAATAATTAAATTAAATTCCAATTATTTTAAAGTATAATATGAACTTATTTATTCCTTGGGGATTGTATATCCTCTGGCATAACTCTGGACCTGTGATATCAGAATTGGTAGGACTTCTGAATACACTTTGTGTGCGACTCTCTAATACCTCATCTCAATAGTAGTGAATACTATTCACATATAAGTGGAAAATTATAGTAACTCATCAATTCCCCTAAAAAGATATGGAAAATTCATATCATTGACAACCTTTCCTATGAACGTAGACTATGTAATATAATCTATTTGTCTCAAGAAATATTATAAATCAGAATGCACACTTCATGTCATCATCCTTTATTGATTTATTATTTGTTGACCTAACTGGAAAAACTTACCTTTTTCTACCATGGATATGGATTTAATAAGGATATGACCATCTAGGTTATCTAGGCCCAAGATAACACTTCTATTCAGAAGTGATAAATTCTATCTTATTAATTCAATCAATGTCATGTCACTAACAATGCACCCAATGCAAGCTACCTTGTAGTGACATTAATTTCATAGTTTTTTACTTGCATCAAAGTATGTGATCAAATAATATACACTTATAATAATCTCAATTCAAGATACCATTACACATGTTTTAAGATATGATCTACTAATGACACCTGAAACATGTGGTGTTCCTATTTGCAGGTCGGTCCCCATGATCCCATTTACTCAAGATCTCCAAGTGCGAACATCATGAGAAGAAGTTTCAATGACTATGATTCCCCAACACCTGATTGTTACACATCATCTGTGTCTTGTCAACGTGATGTATCTGAACCATATGAAATATGTTTCAAATCCTTTTCATCATATCTCTAGATTATCATTATAGTTTGTGAACTGCTATAACCTTTTAACATGAAAAATAACTTATGGAAAGTACCATGTAAATAATAGACACGTAAATATCAACATTATTATGGTAAGTTTAGAACATGTATAACTCACTGTACACATGATATGATAATCAAAAAGTTTTTTTTAAGTTGGGTATAGGGAACCCACTTTTACAACAATGGGGTCATGACAGTGGTGTCAATGTTTCAGGTCGAGGGATAAGATAGAGTATAGAGTTAAGAACATGTGGGACCACATAGGCTAGTAAAGAAACTGTGTTATATTAACTTAGTAAGTGATGTAAAAAAGGGAGATCTGATGAGACATGGGTATTTTGGGACCTTTGTGATCTGATGCACATAACTTGAACTTTATTGATCCTATTAAGGAAATTAATATTGGTTGAGGAGTAGAAACCATGGAAGAGATCATGCATTATTATTCTTTGCGTCTATGATTGAAATATGTAAACATTGGAACTATGTTAAACCTTAATAAATAAATAAATAAATAATACTAAATATTTCATATTTTTTGTTAAGGAGTCCCTAACTATTTATTCTTCTGTAGTTATGGCTCCAGTTCAACGTCCACATCAGGTTCATACTAAAGATGTTCAGCAAGACATTCAAGTAAATTTTTGAAAAGTAGAGGTTGATGGCGATGACACTTGAAAGATACTCTGAGAGTTTCAGCATCAAATTATATAAAAATATGAAGGTTTTGTTTCAAAGAAAGTGATAAAAGACTAATCATAGAAGTTTGAGATAACCTTCAATTTGATATGTGCTCAAAGGGAGCACTGGGTTTTGTTGATGGTGATGATGTTGCATAGTGCAATGAGGTAGTGGTGATTCCTTTTACTCAAGGATTACAAAGAGGTAGAAGTTTCATGGGAGAAGTTCATAAACGAGTTCCAAGTATATGTTTTCTTCAACCATGAAGGTGTACAGTTTCTAGGTGATTTTTACCCTTCGACAGGGGAGTTTTAGAATATAGGAGCTCAGGATCTGTTTGAGGACCCTTATTCATTATGCATTCGACATCTTGATAGATGTGTTCATGGTAAGGAATTTTGAGGAGGTTTTTCATCTAGATATCCAGCATTAGGTCACCCCATTTATGTTTTCGATGTATCTAGAAATACTAGATATGGGATAGGTTGTTGATAGGACACTTTCCATAACTATATCGTCATAAGAGGGGAGTCGTTAGGACTCTCCATGAATAAGTTCTACAGTCAGGGGTTCCCAGTTTCCATGGATAAAGATATTTAGGAAAAACGGGGGGTAGGTCTCCGCCCTAAAAATCTCATTTCGACAAGGTTGGCATCTCTCACACCCTTGACAAGGAATCTGACGCATGTTTTTCTTGTCTATGTAGAAGCTATTAGTGACTAGAGTGAACGCCCTTTCTGAGCGAGCAACATGAACTAGGTGCTCCACTTCAATTTCTCCATTGAATTAGTTTTAGTCGAGGTAGCAGAAATAGGATTCTCCAACTTGGGATCATCAGAGATGAGATTGGGTGGAAAAAGGAAAACCTTGAGTTTCTCATCATCTTCATAGAGAAGAGAACAGTCATGGAGGTAGTCTTCATTAGGGCCGAAGAGGTCATGGAGCAGGTCGTGGCTAGCTACATGCTCTGTAATTGCCAGTGTCGAGTGATCCAGACATTGTTCTAGAGACCATTTTCTTGTTTTTTACTTGGGTTCATTCTTTGTTTGACTCATGATCTATGCACTCATTCATATCACCTTTCATAGTCAATGATTTGGGAATTAACGTTGATAGACTTTAATTTACCTTGACAATGATTACATCAGATGGAGGACAAGCTTATTTATAGGAAGTATATAGACTATGATCTGGTGCTGGAGAACCACCGATATTGGGGAGACTTCCAATGTTTACAAGTACAGTCATATGAAATAATCCTAGGAACGAACTGGTTATATTTGATACAGGCTATTATGGATCTCATCAGGAGACATATTATGTTCTATGGTGATGACTGAGATTTTTTTGTGTTCATTAGCAAGTGAGACCCTCTGATGGGTTAGAGGCATGTTTCATCCTTATCTTCATTGATGTTTGAGATGATTCTAAGTTCAGTGGATGTTCATCAAACAATGTTTCCCATGGACGTGGAAGAGTACACTAATGTTTTCGTTGAGGAGGTTGTGACATTACCCCCTTGATGAGAGACCATGTTTGTAATAAAAATATAGTCAAGCATTTCTTTTATCGCTATGTCTGTGTATATAATGCCCCCTTCTAATTTGCAAGAGCTATGAGTAAAACTCAATGATTTATTGTAGTGATATTTTCTTTATCCGAGTGTGCCAGCTTGGGGTGAACCAATACTGTTTCATGAAAAAGGTTGATTACAGATTATGTCTTTGTATTGATTATATTCTCTTGAATCAGGTTACAGTGAAGAATAATTATCTTATTCTGTGGATTTATGATTTATTCGATTGGATGAAAGAAGAAATTTGGTTCTCGTAGATCGATATATGGTCAGAATTTCACCAGATGCGAGTAAAATATGAGAATATTTTGAATAAATCTCTTTGATGTCATTAGGGGAATTATGATTTCATTGTGATGTCATTCAGTGTGAAAGATTATTAGGTCATGTTCATAGGTTTGATAGATGCAATGTTTATAGAGTTCATGGACCCATTCATGGTGATTTTAATCGATGTCATCTTTGGGTAATCATTGTTGTTAGATTCTATTTAGGAAGCTATCAAAGTGTGAGTTCTTAGATCATGGGGTTCGTTTCTTGGGACAAGCCATATCATAGAGAGGAGTAGTTATGGATCCTTCAAATATCAAAGTAGTTGTACATTGGGAATCCCCCAAGAAAATTGCAGAGGTGAGAAGTCTCCTTTTATCTTATAGGATATTATAATAGGTTTATAGAAGATTTCTCTCACATTGTGACACCTCTAAAATCCTTGACCAGAAAGGATCAAGTGTTCTTGTGGTGTCAGTAATATTTTGAGTCCCTAAAGGAGAAGTGGTCAATACTCTAATTCTTCATCGGCCAAATGAGTGAGTTCAATTTGTGGTTTTCTATGACGTTTCACATCTTGGGTTTGGATATTTTATGATGTAGAAGAGATAAATTGTTTCTTATGGTTATCTACAGTTACATCGTCATGATCACAATTATGTCACACATGACCTTGAGTTAGTGATAGTCATGTTTTTTTTGATGTTTTGGTGATATTACCTCATCGATGAATGTTTTGTGGTTTTTACCAATCATAAGAGTATAATGTATATCATCTACAAGTGCAACCTAAACATGAAACAAATATGGTGGATGGAATTATTATAGGATCATGACAATGATATTTCATATAAACAAGATAAGGGTAATTGTGTAGCCAATGCATTGTGCATGAAGTCACACAGTGAGGTTGTATGTGAATGTGGAGATTCCCGAAGAGTTATAGAAGATCTCTCAATGATGCATCTTGATATGGGAGAGGTTAGTGGTAGAGGTTGTTTTTTAAAATGATAGTGAAGTATTCAATGGTGAAGTAGGTGGAGGATTCCCAGCTAGGGGATTCTGAGGTGGAGGTCTAGAAAGAATGAGTTGTTTTGGTGATTCTTATGATGGTGGGTTTGAGGATGAAAAAGATCAGGTGTTTTTGTAAGGGAAGCTTTTCATCCCCTTAGAAATGCATTATATGGTTCCACTTGAGTTTCATAACTCATCCTTGGTGGTATATCCTGAAATGAAAAAGATGAAACAAATTATAAGAGGTCAATTTTGGTGATTTGGGATGAATCATTCTGTTATAGAGTTTGTGTCCTAATGTTTGATCTTCCATAAGGTAAAGGTCAATCACCATGTTCCTGATGGTTTTCTCATGTAATGGTCCATTACTCAATAAAAATTGGAGGACATCTAGATGGAATTCATTATCATTTTACCTTGAGTTCAGGGAGGCTTTGATGATATATGGGTGATAGTGGAACATTTGATGAAATCATCCCACATCATAGAAATCCTAGAGTCGAGATCAGTTGAGGTTTTGTTGAGGAAATATATGGAAGAGGTATTGAGTCTCCACTGAGTCCCAATAATGATCAAATCTAATTGTGATCCTAATTTTACATGTTGGGTATGGAGAGGTCTCTGGTATGCTTTTATCTCTCAGTTATTCTTTAACACTATTTTTCATATGTAGATAGATGGTCAGAAAGAGAAAACTACCCAAACTCTTGAAGACATGTTGTGTTCTTGTGTCCTGGATTGTGGAGTTTTGTGGATGAGGCACCTTCCTTTGGCCAAATTTTCTTACAATAATAGTTTTCACTACACCATTGGTTTGACATCACTTAATACTTTTTATAGCTTTCCTTTCCATTCTTTGTTACATTGGTGTGGATTAAAGGGTTAGCAATTCTCAAGCTAGAACTAGTGAAGAACATGTTAGAGATAGTTTAGGTGATTCGTTAAAGGATGAAAGAAAAACATGATTGTCATAAGTCCATTTTCGATCAAAGGAGGATAACTCTATATTTAGAACTTAGAGACATGTTTTATGGAAGGTGACTCCTCATAATGGGTAGTGAAGGTTCGGTCATGGGAGTAAACTTTATCCCTGGTTTGTTGGTCCTTTAAAGATGTCATCTCATTTTGGAGTTGTGGAATACTATATGAACCCCCCACCCCACACACACACATATGAGTCATATACATTATTTATTCCACGTTTCATAGATCCATCATTATCTTCATGATAATTCTCACATCAATGATTATGGTGATATCGACATTAATGATTATGCGACCTTCAAGGAGTGACTTGTAGAGATCTAGGACCACCAACATAAGGTGTTGCACATACATGATATTTGTTTGATATTTGTATTGTGGAGACATGTTGGAGAAGAGGAGAGTACCTAGGAACATGAGTCGAAGATGAACACTCATTATCCCAATCTATATAATTTTTAACTCTTCTCATGTAGTGATGTTCATTGTGGTTTTTGAACTATGTCTGGTTTATGATATGGTTTCCTCTTCTTTGATGCTTGTTTTTGGCCTTGATCTTGTTTGAGAGGTATATTTCCCTAGAAAGTGTTTAGGAGTTTGATGTTTTTGTTTCAAAATTTTTCTCTTGGTTCCCCTAAGCGAGATTCTTGAGCTCCAATGATGACGAGATTCTTGAGAGTTCTCTCATGAGGTGGTTATTCGAATGACCCATTTTATTTCATTATCTTCAGGTTTTATTTTAAATTATCATGGATAAGAATAGTTTAATAGGTATTTGATGTAAGTATTTTGATCCTTGTACTTATTTCTTTTGTGAGTTTGAGTTTTGGAGGTGTTGATATGAGGCTCAGGGAGGAAACATGAGAGTTAATATGAAATCTTATGTAACAGCCCGAAATTTTGAATAAATCTTGTTTCCTAATTTCATGTGTTATTTTATTTTATTTTTATACTCAACAAAAATGTTTTATGTGATAAACATGATTATAATTAAAATGAGACCAGTGGGTTTTGACTGTTATATGACCATCGGTCAATATGACCGCTGTGAACAAAATGTTTTGATTATTGTCTCTAAATATAAGTAATCTTGGTTAATTATTATAGAAAGAAGATTTGATGGCATCACCTAGTAGTCTTGGACCGATCGAAGCCCATCTAACAGAGCTTGGGAAGGAGGTAGCACCATTGGGCTTTGCTCTGGACCAAATCCAAGCCGAACTTCATCATGTGAAGCTAGAACGGAATCGCCTTCGCGAGAAGTTCAAACTAATAGAAATTACTACTCGAGCAATGTTGACTGAGCCGCCCCAAGATTCTATCACCCTAGCACACCTTACTCTTAGGTCCTATGCTGGTATTATAAGGGGCTATGTAATGAGACCATAACTGCCTTGTGTAATTCTTGTTTAAATAAAAATTGGGATTTCTTCTTATGATGAAGTTTATGAATTTTCAAATGACCGGATAAAAATAGTATGCATATTTTTGATGAATTTTCAAAAGGATATTTTAAAAAAATGTTTATGTAAACCTTAAATAATTTAAAATGTGTAATGATTTTCAAAAAATGGTCTTCTACAATTATGTTCAGTACTAAATTTAGCGTCTAAAAAGATCAACTTGATTTTTGATGAATAGTAAATTATGAATAGTGATTTTATGATTAGGATTAATAATGTGTCCAAATGGATTATTAATCTCACTTAAAGAAAGTATTAAAATAATCTAGGCACTTTGATTAAGTAATGTGATTCAATAAAATGGTTAAATAACGGTTTCATAAATTATTATTCAAGTATTAGTTTTTTCAGATGAATAGTGTTTTTTAATTAAAAACTTAATTAAAAATAATTAGAAAATTATTTTTATAAAAATGACTTTATTTTTGAACTCAGAGCATCGATATTATGTTATGGTAATTTTTGGGGATTTTTCTGAAAAAAATGAATTTTCGGTGAATAGTGTATTTATTTAAAAATAAAATTAAAAATATTTAGAAAATTATTTTTATAAAATGGAGTTCATTTTTGAAATCGGAGCATTGATATTTAGTTAAGGTGAAAGTTTGGGATTTTTCTGAGAAAGATGAATTTTTCAGTGAATAGTAAAAATGCAGTTTTAGGGTTTCGGTATGTTTAATGACATCATAACTGTGTCATGATGATTTCATGAGATATTTTAAGGGTTGGCCGGACAAGGGTGATGAATTATTGTTTTGGGGGCCCCATGTGGCCTAACTCCATGATAAATGCCAAGGGAGAGCACATGGGTTTGAGAAAAGCACATGTGAGGTGTCCCTTGGCCATTAATGTCTTGTCCCCTCACTTTCCCTATAAATACCTTGTCCTCCTCTCATCCATTCGACTCCTCACTCATTCCCAACTAATTTCTGGTCTCATTACCTCCCAAGGAGTCCTCCCAAGGTGCCCTCAAGGTCCCAACCTTTGAGGTTTAAGAGTTACATTTTAAGGTAAGGGATCCGACCTCTCTCTTTCTTTTCAAGTAATCTCTTTTATGTCATTTATTTTATACTCCATGTTCTTATGTTGGAGGATGTTCTTTTATATTCATCCTACTGCCTATTTCATGTTAATATGATGAGAGACCCCCCCTTGCTCTCATCATTTCGTTTTAAGAATGTTTAAGTGGCGTCGTTAGGCTGCCGAATTTTTAAGGGATTCTTTCACCTTCCTCGTTTTCAAGTTCTATTTTCATTCAAGTCTTTCATGTTCTTTTTTATTATGTTGGGGTATGATCTCTAAATTATCATACTGATATTTTGTGATCATATGATTAGAGACCCCATTTGATCGCTTCAATTCAGTATTTTGAAGTTTTAAGTGGCGCCGTTAGGCTGCTGAATTTTTAAGTGGTTCTTCACCCTTCTCGTTTTGAAGTTCTACTTTCATGTCAATTATTTCAAGTTCCTTTTTGTTATATTGGGGTATTATCTCTATATATATCATACTGGACTCTTATGTTCATATGATGAGAGACCCCATTTGATCTCTTCAATTCAGTATTTTGATGTTTTAAGTGGCGCCGTTAGGCTGCCGAATTTTTAAGTGGTTCTTCACCCTTCTCGTTTTGAAGTTCTACTTTCATGTCAATTCTTTCAAGTTACTTTTTGTTATGTTGGGGAATTATCTCTATATCTATCATACTGAACTCTTATTTTCACATTATGAGAGATCCTATTTGATCTTTTCAAATCATTTTTGTTGATGTTTAAGTAACGCCGTTAGGCTGCCGAACTTTCATAAGAGAAATCTAATTTTTTTCTTCCTTCCATGTTTTTCATTTCAAATGGTATGTCCTTGAAATTTCATTACCATGATCATGTATCCTTCTTATTCTGTCCATGTACTATTTTATGGGTAATTTATGAATGTTTGACCCATTTTACCTCTCTTTTAATGTATTCTAAAAGCTCAGAACATTGCCGTTATGCTGCAGAATTTCTGTCTCAAAATGTCTATCTCTTTTTCTAAAGTTCTTTTATTTTATTAAGTGAATACTCAAAAATCTTTCTTCTAAATGGGTATTCACATATATACCAAAATGTTCTATTTTAAATTCTGGGATTTACATACATGAGACCCACCTTCCTTTTCTGTGGGTTTTAAAGTGATATAAAGATCATGTCTTTAAAGCAGCTTTTAAAAAGTTATGATTATGAAATGAAACCCAGTTCCTTTATGCTATATGGGTTATTTATGAAATGTTCGATGATGATATATGTGGATCACATGATAATAAAGGCAAATTTAAGGGTGCGCCCTGATAGCGCTCCAATGCATTGGGTAATGATGTAACCACTAGAGATTACAATTTTCACGATACCTTGGTGAATAACCTTGGTAATTTTAAAATGACACCTTGGGGATGGACCTTGGTGATATGTTCATGATTGTCTATGTTAAATGATGTAGCCACATCTTCAAGTTATGAAAAAGTTTTATTTTTATTATGATATGCCTCATGATTTCATTTTCATGCCTTAAAGTTCTTTTCATGACTTTATTGATGTATCTCAAGTTCATATGTAAAATGTTTCACTTGTTTCCCTTGCTGGGCCTTCTGCTCACCCTTCCTTTTGATGTATGTCCCCAGGTTATGAGATGCAATAATGAGCCTAGGGTGAACATGAGGAGAAGCCTTTAAAGTGTTTAAGAAGAATGTTTTTTTTGTTTCATGTTTTATGTTCCTTGTTTCCAAGACACTAAACCTTAAAGATCCTCAGTTCTGTGTAATGGAATGAAAGTTATGTTATAAAAAGACGGGATGTTATAGTTGGTATCAAAGGATGGTTTAGTTATTTGTGGAAATTAGGATATGAAAAATCTAGGAAGAACCCTATAGAAAAGTTTAATATAGGAAATCTTCCTGGTATTTTGGTGAGTATTGAGTAAGGGGTTTCCAAGCAAATACATCCCTGTCTGGATACGAGCAGGTAGAGGTGGCTCTGGCACAGATGTACATAGGGGTAAAACCCGAAAACACCGCTTTGAGCTAGACTCGAACGGGAACTGGTACACGACAACGGGCCTTGCTTCACTCTTGGTTACGACACTCCCGGGGGATATGCTTTGGTAAATTCATAAGCTTGGTATGAACCATTGTTAAAGGAACAAATATAAAATAAAATAGAGGTTTACATAAGAATATATGATCATTCATAACCTATATGGGAACCTAGGAGATCACAAGTTAGGGCATACCTTTCATATACAAGTTATCCTTATATGCTTTCAGTTCCTTTTCATGATTATTAGCTAAGTACTTAAGCCCCTAATTATGCTTTCTCTTCTTAGTTAATGGTGGGAAATGGAAGAACATGTTCCGACAACCAATGTGATAGGAAATGCGATGATTTTCGTATTAATATGACAGGGATGATTAGGGGATTAAAATATGATTATTATTTTGGAAGACGTTCATTATTTTGGGAACCATATTTGATTGAGGTAAATAGATTACTACGGTATTTTCATTGAGGAGTAAGGTTGACTTATATTTTGAAGAATCGATGAATTTAAGGTGGACTTATAGTAATTTAGGTTACTTACGGGAATGATTAACCTATCTTGGGTAAAATATGTTTAGGTTATCTATTTTTGTTATAAGATATTAGGAGTGGTCAATGTTGTTTGAAGATGAACAATGAAGTCTATTTTGGAAGACTATGTTGTCAAATCTTTCTTGTATTTGGGTTTCAATCTTAGTTTGGTTTATTTTGAGGAATCTTAAGGACCATTATTTACGGAATGGTCTATGATGAACTTTGGGTAGTACCATGGAACTTTGAAGATTTAAAAGTAGTTTCCATTCCTATGGGATTCTTTTTGAAGAGTTGTTTTACCTTACCCTTTCTTTTTTTTGGGATAATGTTTAAAGATAGAAGAAATAGATAGTTGATCTTTTGTGGATTATGTGATTCTATAGAAGATGATTTCTGTTTTTTGATGAGACCAAGTAGTTTTGAATGCTCATCGTTTGGAGAAAAAATTAGTTTTGGTATAAAATTTTTAAAGTATGAAACTCTACATGAAGATAGATATATTTCCTTATGTTTTTGTTCTATGTTTTAAATGAATTCCTCAAAGTTATGAAAAGGAATGTAAAAAAAACGTTGTTGGTTTACGTTTCCTACTGGGTAATCAAAGACCGCTTACACACATCATAATTTTGGGATTTTCGGGTGGTTAACTTCCTCCTAATCATGTTTTCTATCACTCTCCTTTAGAACGTGACCCTTTGTTTTCTCCTCCATGTACATGTTTTCTATAGGGAATCCTAGTATGAGTAAACTCGGGTGGCCTTTGTACTTCCTTTTCTTTCTTTTAAAGTAATGGTGTTACTGACTCTTTTTCCGATGTGGGACTTTCAATGAAATTTCAAAACCCAATTTTTAAAAATTGCGAGGACGCAATTTCTTAAGGGGGGAAGATTGTAACGGCCCGAAATTTTGAATAAATCTTGTTTCCTAATTTCATGTGTTATTTTATTTTATTTTTATACTCAACAAAAATGTTTTATGTGATAAACATGATTATAATTAAAATGAGACCAGTGGGTTTTGACTGTTATATGACCATCGGTCAATATGACCGCTGTGAACAAAATGTTTTGATTATTGTCTCTAAATATAAGTAATCTTGGTTAATTATTATAGAAAGAAGATTTGATGGCGTCACCTAGTAGTCTTGGACCGATCGAAGCCCATCTAATAGAGCTTGGGAAGGAGGTAGCACCATTGGGCTTTGCTCTGGACCAAATCCAAGCCGAACTTCATCATGTGAAGCTAGAACGGAATCGCCTTCGCGAGAAGTTCAAACTGATAGAAATTACTACTCGGGCAATGTTGACTGAGCCACCCCAAGATTCTATCACCCTAGCACACCTTACTCTTCGGTCCTATGCTGGTATTATAAGGGGCTGTGTAATGAGACCGTAACTGCCTTGTGTAATTCTTGTTTAAATAAAAATTGGGATTTCTTTTTATGATGAAGTTTATGAATTTTCAAATGACTGGATAAAAATAGTATGCATATTTTTGATGAATTTTCAAAAGGATATTTTAAAAAAATGTTTATGTAAACCTTAAATAATTTAAAATGTGTAATGATTTTCAAAAAATGGTCTTCTACAATTATGTTCAGTACTAAATTTAGAGTCTAATAAGATCAACTTGATTTTTGATGAATAGTAAATTATGAATAGTGATTTTATGATTAGGATTAATAATGTGTCCAAATGGATTAGTAATCTCACTTAAAGAAAGTATTAAAATAAGCTAGGCACTTTGATTAAGTAATGTGATTCAATAAAATGGTTAAATAACGGTTTCATAAATTATTATTCAAGTATTAGTTTTTTCATATGAATAGTGTTTTTTAATTAAAAATTTAATTAAAAATAATTAGAAAATTATTTTTATAAAAATGACTTTATTTTTGAACTCAGAGCATCGATATTATGTTATGGTAATTTTTGGGGATTTTTCTGAAAAAAATGAATTTTCGGTGAATAGTGTATTTATTTAAAAATAAAATTAAAAATATTTAGAAAATTATTTTTATAAAATGGAGTTCATTTTTGAAATCGGAGCATTGATATTTAGTTAAGGTGAATGTTTGGGATTTTTCTGAGAAAGATGAATTTTTCAGTGAATAGTAAAAATGCAGTTTTAGGGTTTCGGTATGTTTAATGACATCATAATTATGTCATGATGATGTCATGAGATATTTTAAGGGTTGGCCGGCCAAGGGTGATGAATTATTTTTTTGGGGGCCCCATGTGGCCTAACTCCATGGTAAATGCCAAGGGAGAGCACATGGGTTTGAGAAAAGCACATGTGAGGTGTCCCTTGGCCATTAATGCCTTGTCCCCTCACTTTCCCTATAAATACCAAGTCCTCCTCTCATCCATTCGACTCATCACTCATTCCCAACGAATTTCTGGTCTCATTACCTCCCAAGGAGTCCTCCCAAGGTGCCCCCAAGCCCTCAAGGTCCCAACCTTTGAGGTTTAAGAGTTACATTTTAAGGTAAGGGATCCGACCTCTCTCTTTCTTTTCAAGTAATCTCTTTTATGTCATTTATTTTATACTCCATGTTCTTATGTTGGAGGATGTTCTTTTATATTCATCCTACTGACTATTTCATGTTCATATGATGAGAGACCCCCCCTTGCTCTCATCATTTCGTTTTAAGAATGTTTAAGTGGCGCCGTTAGGCTGCCGAATTTTTAAGGGATTCTTTCACCTTCCTCGTTTTCAAGTTCTATTTTCATTCAAGTCTTTCATGTTCCTTTTTATTATGTTGGGGTATGATCTCTAAATTATCATACTGATCTTTTTTGATCATATCATGAGAGACCCCATTTTATCACTTCAATTCAGTATTTTGAAGTTTTAAGTGGCGCTGTTAGGCTGCCGAATTTTTAAGTGGTTCTTCACCCTTCTCGTTTTGAAGTTCTACTTTCATGTCAATTATTTCAAGTTACTTTTTGTTATATTGGGGTATGATCTCTATATATATCATACTGGACTCTTATGTTCATATGATGAGAGACCCCATTTGATCTCTTCAATTCAGTATTTTGATGTTTTAAGTGGCGCCGTTAGGCTGCCGAATTTTTAAGTGGTTCTTCACCCTTCTCGTTTTGAAGTTCTACTTTCATGTCAATTCATTCAAGTTACTTTTTGTTATGTTGGGGAATTATATCTATATCTATCATACTGAACTCTTATGTTCACATGATGAGAGACCCTATTTGATCTTTTCAAATCATTTTTGTTGATGTTTAAGTAACGCCGTTAGGCTGCTGAACTTTCATAAGAGAAATCTAATTTTTTTTCTTCCTTCCATGTATTTCATTTCAAATGGTATGTCCTTGAAATTTCATTACCATGATCATGTATCCTTCTTATTCTGTCCATGTACTATTTTATGGGTCATTTATGAATGTTTGACCCATTTTACCTCTCTTTTAATGTCTTCTAAAACCTTGGAACATTGCCGTTATGCTGCAGAATTTCTGTCTCAAAATGTCTATCTCTTTTTCTAAAGTTCTTTTATTTTATTAAGTGAATACTCAAAGCTCTTTATTCTAAAGGGGTATTCACATATATACCAAAATGTTCTATTTTAAATTCTGGGATTTACATACATGAGACCCACCTTCCTTTTCTGTGGGTTTTAAAGTGATATAAAGATCATGTCTTTAAAGCAGTTTTTAAAAAGTTATGATTATGAAATGAAACCCATTTCCTTTATGCTATATGGGTTATTTATGAAATGTTTGATGATGATATATGTGGCTCACATGATAATAAAGGCAAATTTAAGAATGCGCCCTGATAGCGCTCCAATGCATTGGGTAATGATGTAACCACTAGAGATTACAATTTTCACGATACCTTGGTGAATAACCTTGGTAATTTTAAAATGACACCTTGGGGGTGGACCTTGGTGATATGTTCATGATTGTATATGTTAAATTATGTAGCCACATCTTCAAGTTATGAAAAAGTTTTATTTTTATTATGATATGCCTCATGATTTCATTTTCATGCCTTAAAGTTCTTTTCATGACTTTATTGATGTATCTCAAGTTCATATGTAAAATGTTTCACTTGTTTCCCTTGCTGGGCCTTCTGCTCACCCTTCCTTTTGATGTATGTCCCCAGGTTATGAGATGCAATAATGAGCCTAGGGTGAACATGAGGAGAAGCCTTTCAAGTGTTTAAGAAGAATGTTTTTTTTTTGTTTCATGTTTTATGTTCCTTGTTTCCAAGACACTAAACCTTAAAGATCCTCAGTTCCGTGTAATGGAATGAAAGTTATGTTATAAAAAGACGGGATGTTATATCTTAGATGTAGGGTAGACAATGGTGTGGATGATTTAATATATTTTGTAAGGTTGTGGAGTGTTCGACTATGATGTAGGGTCTTGGAAGTGGATATATAACACCTCTTCCAGTTTTGGCATGACTATGCCATGGAGTAAGGTTGCATTGTATGAAGGATTGATCTATATGGAATAGAGAGACAGACTACGGTGTGGTGTTCAAGGGAAGAGTTTGAGGTTATTTTTCCAATTTCAGTACCCTTGTGGCATTGGGGATTTGACTGTGGTGTATTTTATTTTTTGGTTGTTGGGTTCTATAACATTTATGTTTTAACTTCACTATAGCCCCTCTCTATGTTTATAGAATCTGCGACGTGGAGGGTGTCATGTTTCTCATACGTGGATTTGACCAGGAAGGTTACATCATGGGCTCTTACCTTATGCTGTAATTTTCCCTATGTCAGTCATTCTATGTAGTGATATAAGGGGTTTCATCATGGTCTTCTTGTTGGATTTATTATCCTAGAACCAATTATTTGTACTTTGATTACATGTATATTTGATGATTTGAATATTAATAAATATTTTATTAAATATTTTTCATTTTTCAACATGAATTTAGTGTTATAATATCCTAGAGTATTCATTGTTTTGATAAGTCCATATCATTACCACGCTATAATGAAAACCTTGATATGCTATAATGATATTCTTAAATATAGTTATAATGAAAAATTATGTTTTATGATGGGACACATAGAATGTAATTGTCATGTTTGAGTACTCATAAGAAGATGTGGATTCTTCTCATGAGGTTATCATATGGTAATCCCCAAGATGATATATTATAAGAACAGACCCTCCAATAGAAATTCTGCATGCTTTTGTGTCATTAGATATTTCTGTCTTTGAAAGTGTGTAATGGATATTAACACCATATTTTGGCGGGAAGTATGGTATTATGGGTGTTCCAAAAATGACATGTTATTAATGGATAAGTTTATGAAGGATTTTTCCCTTCCATATTTATGGAAGTTGATATCTTGAGCCATTGATTTGAATAGAACTGTCAACTTAAATTCCATGGTCATGGTGTATCAACATGTTTATTTCAGATAGTCAAAGAAAGATATATAGAGAACATAGGTTGATGAACTATATGTGCAAACTTCTTGATAAAATATTGTGACTATGGAATTATATTACATAGTGACTGTTCATATATATTTTTCGTTATTATAATATTAAGTTTTTTTCTTGAGGTTTATGAACCGTTGCTAGACAATAATCTTAAAATTTTGAAAATTCTGTCTAATGCCAATGAGAAGGAATCCTAGAGGGTCACACACTAAGTAGTTCTATTGATCTGAATTAAATTATATTTTGAATTTAATAGATTTTACATTATTCTCAAGATCAAAGAATAATTTTATTCACATTGTATCGATCATAAATATTTATTGATGAATGAAGTATTTAAATTAAATATTTATTTGGGTATTCAATAAAGGTTAAGGATTAACGGACCAAGATTATGTTTGTTGATAAATATTTATTTACAAGTTGGTAAAAATTAGTTATCATTGTGCGTGCTAGCACACATCACAAAATAATAATAATAATAATAATATTATTATTATATGACATGGATTTTTTTAAGAATATAATATTATTTTAATGAATGAAATGAAATGAAATATTAATTCTTAACTTAAATAGTAACTCTATAAATAGAATGTTATGTCTATTATATAGGGTGTATGAAAATAGAGAATCATTGTGCACAATGAAATTATCTATTGACTCTTTCTCTCCCCATATCAAGAATGAGAAACACAAGAGATATTCTTTCAAGACCAAAGGATGAGTGATCAATATGAACAACATATGATAATTGATTCACTGTTCCATAACTAAAAAATTAATTGGCGTTGCTCGAAGATCAGAGGAAAATGTGTGGATCACTGGTAGAGAAATTATATCATTACATCATCAACATGCAATAAAGGAAAACCGAAAAGGTTTCTAGAATATAAATACCATAAATGAAGAAAATATCCTAATCCATGGTAATCATTTCATCTCATATAAAAAATAAATTATAAATTTAAATGGAAAATATCATCTATCAAGGTTCCAGGGGATTTTATTTAAAATAAATTTTAAATGCATTGCCTACTCCCGAAACTTCAGCTATTCTAGGAACCTACAAGTGGTATCAGAGTGGTCACATTTAAAATTTATAATTATTTAATTGATTATTGATCTATTAGAAATAATGTCTTTATTTTCATTATATATCATTTTATATTTAATCTCATTTGAATTAACATGTTTTGACATGTTTATCATGTTCATTTAGTGTTTCATTTTCTAAAAGGTCTAAGAAAATATGAAGAATGACTGGAGATGTCATCAGGAAGTGCTGAGGAATCTGGTAGGAAAACTAGGGAATTCATGACATATAACCAAAGTACACACCATGTACCCATTTTCACTAAACATGGATGTGTCATGGGATGCATGGAATATCAAGTAGTAATTACAACCAGTTAATTTATTTCACAACACATGTTAATCAAGCCAATCTAGAACATAGGTTATCATATTATAAATTGTATAGATGACATACACATAATGTATTCTACACTGGTTAGTAGTGAAATTCATGCAATCAATGTTGTCATAATACAAGGTCAAACCCTGTGATATTGACAACATGAGACATTAATGATATACACATTTTGTGTGTAGTGTACATGGAATGTAGTTCATAATTTACAGCATCCAAAATACACATTGAGCCACTCAGTGAGCTATGAAGACACATGACATGAGTGATAAATAGTGTCTAGCTAGTTTGTACATGACATGTAGTCACGACCGATGAACATGCTGAGTTCTTTAGTTGGTCATACGGACACACAAGAAGAGTGATACATGGTATGTAGCAGGATTGTATGTGTTGTGTAGTTTAGTCGAGGTACATGACTAAAGACTCAAGCATGTAACCCGGGTAAACAACCTGTAACTCATAAGTTCATGTCATATAACCTCCCAATTAATAGTAGAATTAAATTACATTAAATTGAAAATTGAAACATTAAAGCCTTATTTTATTATTTGGAATATGTTATGTTTGAAAATTTAATAATGGGTTTAAAGAATCTTGAATGCTCAATTAATTTATTGTCATAATTTGTAATAACTGGTTCTACCATTTATTTTTCATGAATATCATTAAGATGAGTATCTCTAAATAAATTTATATGTCCATAAAAATGGAAGGAAATTAATTAATTAAAAAATGAAATCATTTTTCTCTTAATAATAATGAATTAATATAAATGAATGTTAAACAATTTAATTTTGTGTATACATTTCATGTATGACCGTTCATGAGTTTTCCCAAGACATGTGCATGTGTTGGATGTTTTAATTTAATTAATTATATTTTTTTCAACTATTTAATATTAAATTAAATTTTAAGGCCTTTGAGTCATTCCTCCCTTCATTATTATGTATGATCTGCATGCCCATGGTTATTTATGTAATCCCCATTAGCCAATATTTTGGTTCCCCTCACCTACATGTGAGTTATAATATATGTAATTAATAGAGTATCCTAATGCACATGGAGGTGTTTCAAAAAATATCCATAGTAATTTCAACCTAGGTGAAACACAAGTGGATAGGTGGAATGTTATAACAAATACCAAGATCAACAATATGATTTATTCCCCCAGGTCATAGGTTGATTTATTTTCCGCTCAATTAATCAACCGTTATGTAATCTCATGAGTGGGTCATTATTTAATTATTTATTTATTTCTTATTCATTAATTATTTTATGGATGAAATACCATGATAACATAAATAAATCAATTAATATAAAAAGACAGAAATTAGACAAATTGATTATGCAAAAATGTTTTATCCAAACAAGGTTAATTAATTAACATCCAATTAATAATAACAATAAATGTAAAGGATAAAGACAGTTAAAATTTATACATGATAAATTAAAATCACTCCAATATATATTAAGTAAGATTTGGTATTCCATTACTTGATTTGGAATGAAACTAATAGAACTAAGTGTTTGACCAACCATTTTTTGGAAACTTACTTTTATAAGGGGGGGTATTATGAAGGTTTAAGGTTGACTTAACAATTTTACATCAAGAGGAGTACCCCTTGCTAGATTTGGTGTAATTTTGATGCAATAATTGAGGAAATCCAAGTCAATATTTCAGGATTGGTTAATCCACTCAACGGTTCAAGGAACTTCAATCTCGCAGATAACAAAGACCTATCTACTTAAATAAATTTAGGTAGTTTGACCAACCGTTTTTGAGTTTATAGGAAGGGGAATATGGATCTTTTCTACTATAGTATCCTAAAAATTGGACAATCTTAATTCAATGGTGAGGGTGATTGGGACTTTACAAAATAGTGGGAGATTGGATAAAAATAGTTATTATTATTTATCACATAATTTATAATAAAGAAAAGTTCTAATAATACAATATCTTATAATTATATAAATATGGAATGTTTACCATCCAAAATAACCCTACGATCTATAATGTATAAAGACCATATCCTCACTTTTAGTAACTTCCATGATTTGTTCAGACATATTCAGTTTATACTACGCCATGAACGGATATCTTACATGCTAAAATCCTCAAAGTCTATTTTTCCTACTAAGGATGCATGTGATGAAGAGTTCCTTTTCTATAAAAAATATAAACAACATGGTCGACGTTCAATTTTTGATATTATCCTCTATTTCTAATGAACTCATGAAGTCTCTTGAAAACGTGATTGCTTATAGCATACTCAAGCATCTCTATGGTATATACCATGAGATATCTTGACAAAAATGGTTTGAGATCTTCAAGGTTCTTTTTCAAAGAAATCTTGGAGTGTTTTCCCTAGTTGGGCCTCATGTAGTCAAGATAATTGTCTACATTGAGCATCTAGAGGTATAGGGTTTAAAATATTTGAAGAATTGAGCACCAATATCATTATTTTATTACTCCCTTATATATTCTAAATATTTATTATAAAGTTTAATATAAAAACCCTAGATAATTTTATCCCATATATGTTTACTCTTATTCACCAAATAGATAAGGATACAAAGAGAAAAAAATATTTCCATCATTATAGTGAAAAAACGGAAAGGCCAAGTGAAAATAAATAAGCCCAAAGATTCTTCACACCCTACCAATGAAGATAAAGAGGAATACAAGAGAACACAATGTTATATTTTTTTCATGAGAAAATAAGGGTTACTGGAAGATAAACTACACCTAAAAAAAAGAAGCAAGAAGAAGCTTTATGTGTGTTTTTTTATCGAGTGAAATTTATCTATTTCTAAAAATTTTTATTAGATACAACTTTTAGCACTCTCATATGTATTCAAATGCAAGAATAAAGTAGATTCAGAAAGTTTGAACAAGGAGAGGTACTTCTACGAGTAGCCAATGGAACTAAACCGTATGTTTTAGCTATCAGTGACTATCACCTCACACTGACAATTGAAATGATATTCATTTTAAAAGGTTGTTATTATATATCATATGTTACCAAAACATTATATTTGTATCCAGACTTAATATAGATGAATTTATTTTTATGGTCAGAAAAAGAAGTTTCTTTTTTTATAAAGATACAATTTTTTATTGTAAGACACATTTAAGTAACAATTTTTTGTATTGAATTACACGAACCAAGTAATGTAAATCAATAACTAAACTACTTCACTTGATTCGCACCATACCTAAATGTGGAATCACTAACTAGGTTATGTAAATGAAAAACATTTGACTAAATTTTAACAAGATAGATAGTTTGATTTTTTTTAAACTAAAACCACTTGGTATATGTCATGCTTGTTTAAAAGGTAAAATAACAAAATTCACATTTAGTGGAAAAGGTGAAATGGCCAAATAACTTCTCGAATTAGTACATACTAATGTGTGTGGAACTTTTCCTATTAACACAAGGGGAAGATAAACATACTTCATAACTTTTAATAATTATTTTATTAGATATGGATATGTTTAATTAATGCGATATAAGTCATATTCCTTTGATAAATTCAAGGAATAAAAGAATGAAGTTAAGAACCATATTGGTATAAATATTAAGAAAATTATCTTAGACTATGGTAGAGAATATCTTAATCAATGATTCATTGACTATTTATGGGAGTTTTAGATCCTATATCAACTCACTCATCCTTATAAACCATAGTGGAATGGTGTAAGTGAAAGGATGAACCACACCTTGTTGGACATGATGAAATAAATGATGATTTATAAAAGTATTCCATTATCCTTTTGCTAACACAAGTGACAAACAACAACACAAAGACTAAACCAAGTACAAAATAAATTGATAAGTGGTATTCCATACGAACTTTAGAGTATATGAAACCCCATTTTGTTCAATTTACATGTGTTGCATAGTTAAATTTCTGTTAAGGCCTCTTCAGGTAATAAACTTGCACCTTGAGGAACAAAGTGTACCATTATAGGACATGCCAATAAAACAAGGGGATATTACCTTTTCAAATCCTCATACAAAAAAGAAATAGTGGAAACACATTCCATATTCCTTGAGAGGGAGAACATATCTAAAAGAGATAATGGGAGTGAGATAGTTTTTAATGAATTCAAGGCTCAAGATACATCAGAGTTTGTATATAAAAAAATTCCACAATGCCCTATGGAAGAAGAAACTTCTCCAAAGAAACAGGTATTGTGTAGGTGTACAAGAGATGTGAGAGAACCAAAATGGTTTGGTATTCTAGTCATAAAGGATAATTACACATTATTAGTTGATAATAATGATCCTCTATCCTATAAGGATGTAGTAAGTGGAATATATGTTGTAAGTGGAAATAAAACATGAATTCTGAAATTGATTTAATGTTCCAAAACCAAGTTTGGATTTTGGTAAATCCCTAGTGGATGTTAATCCAATTGGCTATAAATGGGTATTTAAGAAGAAAATTGACATGGAAGGAAAATCTAGTACCTATAAGACATGACTGGATGAAAATGTGTTTAAACAATGTCAATACATTGACTACGATGAAACATTTTCACCAGTTGCAATGCTGAAATCCATCAGAATTATACTTTTCATTAGGGATTTCCATGACTATGAGATTTGAAAAATGGATGCTAAAATAGATTTCCTTAACAGTAACCCTCATGAATATGTCTATATAACACAACTAGAAGGTTTTCTGACTCCAATGGATACCAGTATGACATGCAAGTTGCAAAAATCCATTTATGGATTAAACACGCATCTAAAGCATTGAACATCAGATTTTAAGAATCCATAAACGAATTTAGTTTCATAGATAATGAATGTGATCCTTTCATTTATGAATGTTTTAGTGTGAGTGAAGTAATTTTATTAATATCAAATGTTGATATCATATTACTTATTGTAAATGAGATAATTCTTACAGTCTGTTAAGGTTTAGTTGAATAAATGTTTCTCCATGACAGAATTGGGTGAGGTAGAATATATTCTTGGGATAAAGATCCATCATGATATATACAAGAGGTTTCTCAGCCTAAGTCAATGTATATATATTGAAAATATACTAAAGAGGTTCAGTATGAAATAATCCAAGAGGGGATTATTTCCAGTGTCACATGGCATTCATATTTCTAGTAAAATGTGTCCTCAAACACATGAGTAAAGTCAAATAATGGAAAGTATTCCATACACATCTGTGATTGGGTCATTCATGTATGTTATTCTATGTACTAGGCAAGATGTCACATGTACATTATGTATGGTATAAAGATATCAAGTAGAGCTATGTGACCACTATTGGATGGTAGTCAAGACTACCCCAAGTACCGGAGGAGTACTAAAGATATGTTTCTGGTCTATGGAGGAAATGAGGAACCATTCATTAGAGGATATAAATATGATAGTTTTGGAATATATAAAGATTATATGAAATCAAAAATAGGATACATAGTCACTTTCAATGGAGGCTTTGTGTTCTCAAAGAGCTCAAAGAAGGATGTCATTACAGATTCTATAGTAGATTCCGAGTATATTTCAACTTTTGATGCATCTAAAGAAGCGGAATTAATGCATAAATTATTGTAAGAGATTGATGTGGTAACTAGAAGTAAAGATCCTATCACTATCTATTGTGATAATATTGTAGTTGTGGCTCTCATAAAGGATCCATCGTCATATAAATAGATGAATCACATACTTTTTAAGTACCATATATTGAGGGACATTTCTCAGAAAGGTGAGGTTGTAGTGAGAAATATTTCCAAAGAAGACAATGTGGAGGACCCCTTGACTAAATTTTTGATTCATAAGAAACATGATTATAATGTATGTTCTATCAGACTAATTGTTGTAGGAAGTTGAATCTAGTCTAAGTTGGAGTTTGTTGGAGTTGGTGTCCCATGACCAACTGTCTGTACGCTGATTATATATATTTTATATTTTTAATATTTATAAAATATTTAATTACATATATTTTATTATTTAGAATGAGTTTAATGTAATATTCATAGAGTAATAATTGCATTGATAATCTTATATCATTTCACCACCACGATGATAACCTTAAATTGATATGATGATATTCTCAAATATAGTTCTGTGGTCAGATAATGTTGCATGATGGGACACATAGAACATGAAATTCATGTGTGAGTTATAATAAGTTGATGAAGATTCTCATAATGAAGTTTGAACTTGGTAATATCCAAGAAGGAATATTATGATAACAAACCCTCTAGTAATAATTCTACATTTTTTGGTGTCATAGGATATTACTTATATTTACTAAAAAACAACCACTCCACAAGTTAACAGAAAGTAGGGTGCATTGGGTGTATCATGAATGACGAGTTATTAATGAATAAATCAATGAAGGATGACTAGACACTAAAAGAGGATAATATTTATTGTTAATATATATAATTTCCACATGCTTCATTATTCATAAACACCATTTTTAGTGTATTTTAGAAATTGAACATTATTTCACATTATGATTGTAATTATTTCATAAAATTCACTATTAAATGATTCATTTTATAATACCTCCTAAAAAACATGAAGGTATTGATTTTATTTTAATATTTTATTTTCAGGTCTCCAATTATATAAGGAACAATTCATCATTTTGGAGCACTTGGAGATTCACATTGGATTACCACCAAAGTTGACCTTGAACCAACCACATTCTAGACTAAGTGATTTGGAAAGTAGCCTAATAATATGACTGTACCATTCATGATCCAAGAATAATGACTCTCAAATTTTAACTGGAGATAGATTATATCTTGTTGAAATTTAAATTAAATATTGACCCAAGCTAATTTTGATATTTGAATTGAGTTACAGGAGGCCCAACATGAATATGAAATTTTGGGCTAGATTCTGTGGCCTTGAAAAATAGCCCACTATTTCAACCATATCTGAATATATATATATATATATATATATATATATATATATATTTGGGATGAAATTTTATAGGAATTTAGGGGACATCTTAAGATTACTTTTATTCTCCTATTTCCCACCCTAATTAAGCCTTATAGAAGGACATTTTAGTGCCTCTTTTTGTTGATGAAAGTTGGCTCGGATTTCTGCCAATGGTGGATAAGTATTCTCTCCATTTTCTTTCCAACCACATAGGTCTACCGACATTAATTGGGTTTACTTACACTCTTTGAGGTTCAACCCAAGGCTTCATATATTACTATTTAATGCAGTGTTGGTGAAGGATTATAGGCATTCCTGGTGTTTGTTTCCTTGTAATGTTATGCTTCTACTTTGTATTTGTAATCACATTTATTTCTCATGTAAGTTGTTCAATTCACCATAGTTTATTAATAAAAGTTGTTGTTATCCTATTATTATAGTATTCTTTATATCGTGTTGATACAATCACCTCAATTTGTGATCTTATTCACTCTAAACCTTGTGAAATTCTCCACACAATGATGGAGGGATCATTATTTCATTGTTTTTTACTTATTCAATTCCATACCCATGAGTCTACTCCTCACACCCATTAAAAGAATAAAATAAATGGAGGTATAACTATCGTTTGGGTTAATTAAAGGGAGTATTAATGGTCTGGATTGGATGTTATTTATCACTCTTTTAATGTTTAATCAATTATTTTAATTGATAATTTCTTTTGGAGATTCTTAATACTTATTCGACCTTATTAAATGATAAGGCCGCACACTTCAAGTGATAATAATAATATTTTCCTCGAAGTTCTCATAAAAATGATCCTCCGAGTGTATAGGTGATTATACTTATGTTTTTATTTTTATTAAACCAACAAGTGATTATTTGTTTTGGTATCTTTAAATTAATCACAATTGAGTATAATAAATTTCAATCATTAAAAAGGAATTTCATCCAATCTATAAATTGTAATAAACTAGGATCAACCTTTTCTTATAAATTGAATTCACTTAGGTATATTAGTGTTAATTTAAGACATCTCAAATCAATCTCAAGTTGGACACTTCATAACCAAATCATCCTCTTAAAATTTATGTGTCTTTAGGTTTCTTCTTAGATCTATGAGGATTATACAACCCAAGCTACACTCAAAGTGGACACTTAACCCTAAAACATGGGTAAATTTGGGTGAGACCATGTTTTTACATAAATACCGATAACCTAAGTAAGTTATCTTATATAATCACATCATATTATCACCCCACTTCTATATTCTCACTCCTGATTTAATTCTCATGGAAGACCATTTTGAACAAACCCAAACATGGAGAACCTCTCCATACAGTGACTACCCCGCACCAATTATGATGTAAAATGACCATCGTAGTTTCTATTGGTGGTAAAATCAACAACAGTTTGAACCATGATTTTTGAACTCCAGTAATCCAAAAAACATTCCAACCTATAATGAGTTCCAATCCCAATAATTCTAATTTGAACATTCTCCTATGAAATTACAATAATAAAATTATCCACCTAGAATAGACCATTTGGATCAACCCCTTGAGTAGCCTAATCCCCAACCATTTGAGAGTATACCTAAAAAGTATTGAAATGGTTATAGAACCCAATACCACTTAGATGGTCTATTAATTATCATTGATAGAAGAATATTGTTATAAACAAACCTATAATGAACAAGTCTAAGCTGTAACTATTTCCATGAGGGTGAAAAATAATGAAAACTAGAATTAATGATTCCTAAACCATCAGAGGATTCAAAATTAGAGGGAAATGCTAAAAAATAATTTTAGAATAAGAAAAACTAGAGTTGGATAATAAGGTTAATTGGTTAGGGAATGTTGAAATACAACCCAAGGATCATGAGGGGACTATTAATGAGGATTTAAATTAGGTGGAAATTGATTATATATATTCAAGATAGGATAATTTGACATCATGGATTGAAATTATGAAATATAACTCCAATAATGATTTTTTAGAAACTTTAATCACTGAACCATTGGGAGAAGATACAAAATTCAAGTCCATACCCATTCCTAACACTGATATGCCTAATTTAGTGGTTGAATCATCTATTTAAATGGAACCAATTATGTTGATAGATTTTGAGAATGAAATTGAGTTTAATTCAAAGTCTCAAACTGTGTTTGAAAATTTTATCCAACCTGAGATCAAATTCAAGGTCCATACATCCCCTATCATGTTTTATTTTACAAGAGATAATTAAAAACATTCTATCATCATTTCATCCTCTCTTTATGCTAATAAAGACAAAATTATCCTTGATTTCCTATGCAATATTAGGAAATCAATTGGATGGACCGTTCTAGATATTCATGATACTTGCCCATTCATGGAGACCTATATGGTTTTTTCATGAATTAATTTTAAAAACATCATATAAAACCTATTATAGACTAAATCAAAATCTAATTAAAGTGGTTAAAATATAATCCTTAAAATGTTAAAAGTTCATGTTGGATAATTTGGGGGGTTTATGTCAAGCTAACAACATTAAAATAAGAACTTACGAGGAGGTAACCCGACTTCTTTGTTTTTTTGTGTTTATAGGTTTAAAAAAGAGAGAATAATATTAAAAAAAAATTTAAAAAAATATTTTTTTCCTTTCAAAAGTCCAAACCATAAGTCAGGGGGGAAACCCCATCACGATCGGTGAAGTCGTGTGACTCAAACCCATGACTAAAGGGAGAGAGGGGCGTGATCCTTCCACTGAACTACAGTTTATAATGCCTATATCTTATTTTTTCTTTATATATATAATTATATTTGAAATTTTTTATATTTATAAATATAATTTGTTACTATTATTTTTACTTGTTTCTTATAACGATCTTTTTTTTGCTTAAATAATTAGGTACAATTTTTCTCTTTCACTTTATCTTTTTTGGTCTTATTTAAGGGAACCATAAGGGGTTTGCATTTTTTTATAATGAAATTGGTTTGTAAGATTCAGGTGATGTAGAGTTTGAGGTATTTTTAGGTAATTCAAATTTCTTCCAATATTTCATAACACAATCCTCCATCACTGATGAGGCTTCTTCGAGTGACATGGAGATAAAGGGATTTAATTAGATCTGCTCAAAATTCAAATTTAACCACCAGGTGAATTAATTACATGATTACCATTTTCAATTTCCTTTTTTAACTCCTATTTTTTGCCTCTATCCCCTTCTAAATTTTCATTTCTTTAAACACTAGCGATAATATTATTCTATGTTGAGGGGGATGGATTAATTTTTTTGTGTACATAAAAAAGGATTTTAAATTAGAAATAATTCATTTTAATAGAAAGAAAAATTTATTTAACCTTGAATATTATAAAACACATTATAAATTTTGAAGATGAATATCAAATAATTTTGCATACCTTGATTCTGATTTTAATCCATGCTTAAGTTCTTGAGCATAAATTTTGGAAAGTTGGGATGTCTAATGTTATTTTTCACCATTAATATTTTCATCCAATTAATATTAAAATATAAAACACACATCCTTTAGATTGTGGGGTATTTATTTGAGTTATTGGGGTCCTATAATAAATAGCACAGGTTTGGAGAATGTTTTAATTCTAACATGGGTATTCAAAACAATCAATGAAAAACAAAAAAAAATTGTAGATAAAATAATAATAAAATGAATGTACTGCAATTAATTGACCTAATGATTGGATTTCATCACTTGAGAATTGTGTATACATAGTTTTCTATCCCAAATTTGGGAATTTTATCTCTATTTGTGGTAATTTGAATTTGTTTTTGATTTATTTAACTTGAGATGATGCCAAAGTATGTGATCTTCACTTGTTTTCCTATGGTCTTTAAGCCTAGGAGTCATCAGAAAAGCCTCACTATAGGGGTTGACTTGATTGAGTTCTATGTCAATAAACATGGAATTAAAAAAATTAATAAATAAAAACACAAAAAAAATAAAATAAATATATAATACTCATATTAATATTAAAATGTTATTCCACGAAGTGCTTTTATATTTCCCCCCTTGAATAAAAATTACACCATGTCTATTATGATGCAGAACACATCATTATGCTTAATTGAGATTGGATGAAATATTTCATTGAATTTGATTAAATGAATGAGTTTAGGCATGGGATATTCTTATGAACTTATCTTGTGTTAAATTATTTTGATGGTTTTCATAATTTTTTTATGAGGTGTTTTGTTGAGAATTGTATATTAAAATGTTTTTGGAAAAGGGAATTTGAATTTCATATTTTTGAGATCCATTTTTCTTAGGACTAGAAAAAAAAATGTTGGGGGGTTGTGATTAGCCATCGAAAGAGGATAATATTCATTGTTAATATATACAATTTCCATGTTCTTAATTATTCATAAACAAAATTTTTGGTGAATTTTACAAAATGAAATTTATTTTACATTATGAATGTAATTACTTCTTAAAATGAACTATTAAATGATACATTTTTTAACACATCCTAAAACACCCAATGGTATCAATTTTATTTTAATATTTTATTTTCAGGTCACCCATGATATAATAAAAAACCATTCTTCTGGAGAACTTGGAGATTCACATTGGATAACCACCAAAGAGGGACTTGAACCAACAATATTCTGGGCGAAGTGAATTGGACATCAACCCAAAAAAATTATTGTATCATCCAAGATCCAATACCAATGAATCCAAAATTTGAATTGGAGATATAGGACATCCTCATGAATATTTAATTAAATTATGGACCATTCTAATTCTAATATTTTAATGGAGTTACAGGCATCCCAACCTGAATATGAAATTCTAGTCTGGATTTTGTGTCCTGGAAAAATAGAACATCATTTTGAAAATATAATTAAAAAATATATATTTAGGCTTAAATTTTACAAGAATTAATGGGAAATCCAAAGCTGAATTTTATTCTTCTATGAACCACACAAATTCTACCATATAGAAGGACATTTTGGAACCTTTTTTTAGTGGATGTAATTTTTCTCGGATTTGTATCAAGGGAGGAAAAGTGTTCTCTCCATTTACTTTCCTCCCACATAGGCCAACCACCATTAATTGGGCTGACTTAGACTATTTTATTCTCTACCCAAGGCTTAAAAAGTGATTATTTAAGGTAGTAGTGGTGAAATATTTGATGCATTCAGGGATTTTGTTTCATTGTAATGTTATGTTTCCGCTTTGTCTTTGTAATCACATTTATTTCTCATGTAAGTTGTTTAGTTAACCTTAGTTTCTTAATAATGTTTTTTCTTATCCTCTTATTATATTCTTATTCATATAATTTTGATATAATTTCTTAAAGGTGTGAACTTATTCACACCAAACCTTGTGAAATTATTCACACAACTATGGAGTGATCCTTATTTCATTGTTTTTCACTTCTTTAATTCCACCCTCATGAGTCTAATTACCTATTCCATTGATAACATAACATCAATGGAGGTGTAACCCTCTTATGAGTTAATCCAAGGGAGTATCAAGGGTCTATATTGGATGTCATTTCTCACACTTTTAATTTTTAATCACTTCTTTTAATTGTGAATTTTGTTTTATGATATTAATACTTCTTCATCCTTATTAAATTTTAAGGACACACAATTCAAGTGCTAATAATATCCTTTTCCTTGTAGTTCTCATAAAACTTATCCTCAAAGTGTATAGTTTATTATAATTAGATTTGTGTTGTTATTAAACTAATAATTTAAGAAGTTATTTTGATTTCTTTAAATAAATCACTCTTGAGTATAAGAAATTGAAATCGTTAAAAAGGAATTTCATCCAATCCATCGTTTATAATAACCTAGGATCAACCCTTTAACATAAATTTAATTAACTTAGGTATCTTAGTATTAATTTAAAACATCTCAAATAAATCTCAAGTTGGACACTTTATTTCCCAATCTCAATATCTTATAATGTACATATGTTTAGGTTTATTCTTAGGTCTCTAAGGATTTGACCACCCAAGCTACAGTACAAGAGACTGCATAACCCTAGAAAGTTGTGTAAAATTGGGATAATAAAGGATTTATCTCTTCCATCTTTATTAAAGTTGATATATCATCCCATTGGTTTGAATTGAACCACCACCTTCAATTTCATGGTCATGGTGTATCAACATGTTTATTTAAGATAGTCAAAGAAAGACACATCAAGTACATATGTTGATGACACGGATGTGAAACCTACTTGATGAGATATTGATACAAAGGGATTATATTTCACAGTGATCATTCATATGTGGGATTCATCATTACAACATTAAATTATTTCTCTTGAAATCCTTTAACAATTGTTAAAAAGTAATCTTATACTTTAAGAAATCATGCCTAATGCCAATGAGAAAGAATAATAGATGGTCACACAAAAAGTGTTTTCATTGATCTCAATTACATTCTATTTTTAATTTAATAGAATAAATAATTTTCTAAATAATTAGGAATAATTTTATTCACATTTTATCGACCAAAAATATTTATTGATGAATAAAATATTTAAATTAAATATTTTTTAAGTATTCAATAAATGACAAGGATTATGAATGGACCAAGACCACATTCGTTGATAAATATTTATTTAAAAACCAGTAAATATTATTTGTCATTGTGTGAAATAGAATATGTAACAAAATAAAAATAAAAATAAAAATATTATGTGGCATGATGTTTTTAAGAATATAATATTATTTTTAGGGTTACATATAATTAAATAATATTTTCAACATAACCCATAGCTCTATAAATAGTTAGTTATGTCTATTATGTAGGATGTATGAAAATAGAGAATCATTGTGCACAACATAATTCTCTCTCAACTCCTCATCTCTCCCACTCAAGACCGAAGGAAGATAGATCAACACGAACAATGAAAGAAAATTGATTCAACGTGCTAGCTCCCAAAAATAGATTGGAATTTCTCTAAGATCAAATAAGCATGTAAGGATATCACCATTAGAGGGATTCTATCCTTGGATCCTCACAGCACAATGAAGGAAATCTAAATGTGTTTTAAGAAGAACAACATCGTCAATGAATAAAATATCTTAAGTTAAGGTAATAATTTTTTCTAATCCAAATAAATTAATTATAAATTTAATGTGAAAATAGCATTTGTCAGGGTTTCAAGACAGTTTATTTGAAAGAAATTTTAAATACATCACCCACCATTAGTGCTTCCTCTTAACTAAGAACCTATACTTATAAATTTCTGACTGTCTATAAATACTAAAACCCCCCTCTAAATTGGAATTTATTCTATATTTATCTCTCAAACCCTAGGCACCGGATGGAAGTTTTTGAAGGCCTTTGAAGCCCCTTTCATTCAGATTGGATCCTTGGATTCCTGTGTTCAATCTGTGATGATATGAGGTGAGTTATTCTTTTTTTTTCTATTTCTTATCCATTCAAACGTGTTTCCTCAATTTCGTTCTTTTCATGTCATATTAGTTTGTCTATTTTGTTCTTATAGAGTTTTTCTATGTTTGTTGGTACGATTATGGTGCGACGTTATTACATGGTTATAGTTTCTCTCACAAGTGAGGTGATTAAAGCTTTGCATTTTTATTCTATTCTCAATTGAATAACATTGAGGCCTTGAGGTAGGGGATCCATTTTTTCTCCTTTTACTTTTATGTGAAATCATAAATTTATCTTATTTTAACCCTCTGGGAGATGGTTGAACTATCCTTGATAAATAATATACCTGATTAATTAAAAGAAATGTTTTACAGTTGTAGCGATCACATGTGTTTTCTACTATTATAACGACCTACCTCTTTATTTATTATATATTTTTCTATTTATGTTTATGTTTTTAGCATGTTTTTATGCTTATTTTAGCATGTTACATTGTTGAAAATGGTTAAATAACATTAAGTTGATAATTTTTTGGTTAGCTAAATAATTAAACATGCATGTTTAATGAATCTATTATTTCATATAATTTGATAGAAATAAAATGATGTTTGATATATGTTTAATTTAATTTTTTATCCCATTTTTTAAAAAACATACTAAAGAACATGAAGTTGAAAATGTTTGTTGTTGATAATAATAACGAGGCATGTTAATGTGAATGTCCTTTCTTAAAGTTGTTGAAACTGGAAGTTATGGTTGAGGTGAATGTTTAAAAATTTATAAATTTGGATTGTTGATGTATTAGGTTATCCATAGTTGTATCATGTGAATAAATGAATTGGTTAAACCAATTTGGTAAAAAAATGGGTTGTTTGTTTAAGATAAATGTTTGGGTCAAGAGAGCCTGTTTTCATGTGAATTCAGGATGTCTTTTTTAGGTCATAGATTGGCCTATTGACCATGTTTGTTGTTTTGTTTCCTTTTTTTTTTGATATACACTTGAGTTTTTCTATGCAATGCTATGTTATCCTAGGAAGGTTGTTGGTTATGGGTGGTGATGCTCAGGTATGTGATGGTAGTTGATTCCTATGACGACAGATGCATGGTGATATGCGTAATGGTGTTGGGGATGGCACTGATATTGATAGAATGGGTTGAAGTTAGGCTTGAACTTTGTTGGGATAAAATATGGGATACTTTTTTCTGTTAATTGATATTTTTAATGGTAAAATGATCGTGTGGTTCATTTATCTACATTCCTTTCCCCACTACTTGGGGAAACTAGTCGTGCTTGGTTATACATCACTTTTTGGTACATTAGGGTATTTTCTAGAGTACCTAGAATTATGGAATGTTAACATATGTTTTAACTCATAGGTTGGAGCTTGTTAGAATGAAAAAGATATTAATCTTGAGACATCATGGACTTTGATAGATTATTCCTAGATGGCCTGAACATCACCATAGAGGTTAATGAAATGTAATTGGATAAATGTTAACTAATGTCGAATGAAATAATTAACATAATGTGAAATTTGAAAAGTAATGAAGTAATTTAATGAAATTCTTCTTAAATGTTTGTGTACTTATAGGATATCTAGTTCTTAGCGGTGACGTTTGGGTGTCTGAGAGATGATAGCTTCTGTTGGGACCAAGGCTATGATAATTCCCATTGTGTGGTTGTGATCTATATTATATCTTCTATGTTTTGTGATTTCATACACTACCCACCCATATAGGTGGGGATACTGACACACAATGGACTATGGGAGGGTGTATTCCCTAACATCTATGTTGGAAAGGAACAGATGGATGACTACCCCCTCCAGCCCCACTCTCTTATCCTGGTAGAATTATGTACTAGTATTCATAATGGTTATATTTCTACATATATGTGTGTAGAGGGTTGTATTGAGTTGTGGTTTTTTCATAGACATATATCTCTGGGATATAGTATCAAAATGGTATTTATAAGTATGTTGTGTACGAGTTTTGATGTCCGGAAGTAAAATAATTGATATATGGGTTGAGATGATTTAAGGCACAATACTTGATGTATAACACAGAA
This sequence comes from Viscum album, assembly GCA_963277665.1. NCBI lineage: Eukaryota > Viridiplantae > Streptophyta > Magnoliopsida > Santalales > Viscaceae > Viscum > Viscum album. The sequence goes on along the minus strand of OY728134.1, from coordinate 541,202,090 downwards.
AAAACGGGTTTTGATGGCTATAAAAAACTACTTAGTTTATATATGGAGGTGTTGATGGGATGATGAGATGATGTGATACACCAGTAACATGTTACGATAGGTTATCCTAGGTGTTTTCCAACTGATTTCTTTTATAGAGTGATGTTCCAGGACATGAGACATTGGGGCAGAGCAGCAAACTAATGGGGAGGTGGTAGCAGGGCACCCTTGTTTTTGTTACCATGTTATATGATATCTTATATGTGTTACATGGTGATAGCATTACCAAATGGATTGAAGGATTTTTTTATTTTATTATGGATAATACGCCTTTTAAGGGTTGAAGGGGAACCCGTACATGACCCATAGGCCCAAGGCACAAGTCCCAAATGACTCGCAATACATGACCCAAAGGCCCCGAGGCATACCATGCCCAATACATGACCCGTAGGCCCAACCCACTTGAACCGCCCCTCCCCAGATTCTGTTTCATTGATCACCTAGCTCCCCACCTTGCATTTCTGATTAGATACTATTGTCCCATAAAAAGTTGCACGGTGCCTGGTCCTGATGGTGGCTGTCATACCCTCTCATTCTTCCAATCCAAAAGTTAGCTCTGTATCTGGTGGCTGCTACTCTTGTTGCTCTAATCTTCTTTTGGGGATTTTTCTATGTGAACTGGGATACTCCTTGGTGTTTGTGGTCTGAAGGCCCTGTGGCCTGAAGGCCTTTGATGACCTAAAGGCCCTTGAGACCCGTAGGCCCAAATTGGTGGCCCGAAGGCCCAAATTGGGTGAATAGTTCTGGTTGCTACAGTACCGAATAGTAATTGCTACAGTACCCCAGAAATTCACCTCCAACCGGTTTTGAACCTGGGTCTCTTGGATTCCAAGCATGAGCCCTTACCACTCAGATACAGGCTCATTGGATTTTACATGGTGATAGATTATCATGGTGAGGAAGAAAAATTAGCATACCTATTTTGGTGATGAGTTAGTTCACCATACTTTAGTATGATTTCTTTATCATTTTCATGAGAGGATTCAGGCATGATACTACTGAGTATACCTATTAAACTCATCGTATATAAAAAAATCAAGGTCAGTAGTGGCAGGTTGGAGATCAGATTGGATATTACTAGATCATGGTTTTTTAGAAGCTATTTGGGCTTCGCAATTATTACAGAGTTTATCTTTTGGTATTTTTAGTTTCATTCTTCAGTTTATCTAGATTGTATGACATTAAATGCATGTACTTGAGATTTATTTTACTTTATTGTCTACTTGTATTATCTCTCATTCCTCATTTTATTTTACAGGGTAATGTTTTCCATTTGTATATTTGTCATAGCCTCGATGATTTTTATCAATTTGTGTCCTATTAAAGGTGGGATTTTGGTTTCATTATTTATCTTCTCTCATTGTCGAATCAAAAGGGGTGTATTTGGATAAAGGGGAGTCATGACACATAAGATCATTGACATTGAATATATCCTAAATATATGTAAAAGTGTCACGAATATTTTTGGTAACAAGTTTTCAAAAACCAATCTAGGAACAATCACGCACAATCACTTTATCATAAATGATAAATGTTTTAAGAAAAAATCAACAAGTGTCATCAAATAGAGATTAAGTATACCCATGACTTTGACCACTCCATAATTAGTAAATTTAATATTGAAATTTTAAGAGTAAAAAAATAGTACATATATTATATATACTAAATATGGGTATCATTTCCTACATGTGTCACCACGTCTTTCAATATACTCCATCCAAATCATTTCACTGCCCTAAATTACTCTATTTACCACTCCTCCAACTTGAAATTTCCCTCCCCTACTCCTAGGGTTCCCTCCAACATGTCATTCCATCCTCAAATAATCCACTTTCCACCCATCCCTCTATCTATTTTCATCACCAAAACCTACAGTTCCCACTCTACATCCATGAACTCAGGGAGTCTCCCTTTACTATTCATGAACCCGAGGAGTCTCCCCTTTATTTTTTATAAAAAACCTTAATCCTCATTACTTCTGCATCAATTAGATAAAATTATAAGGCTATATCTTCATGTTCTTTAGTGTAATTCCATGATGCTTCAATCGATTAACTTACAAATCATTTATCAGATTCCCTCACCCAAATACTATAGATTGATTGAAGATATTCCCTCTTAGGTGGGTGCATTCCACTACTTTTCTTATTCACTTTCCCTCATTCGGTTACTACATTCAGCCAGTCGAATTTTTATTCACTAGTTTTTTTAGGATTGATTATTTGTTGTTCTAGTACACCATAACCTCTTTTAGTATCGGTAACCCTAAGTAAAATTATTTAATATTAACTATATGAAAACTATTTTATTACGTCATTGTTCTAGAACACTATAACCTCTTGAAAAATATGTAACCATTACGGAAATTATTGAGTAATGACTATATATAAACTATTTTCTTATTTAAGTAAATACATTTAGTCCTCAAATAGTTAGCTGCAAAATGTAAATTTCATTGACTTATTGATTTGTTCATTTCACAGTAGAGGAACATGATTTTCCCCGAAATTAATTTTCATTATTTGTTTCTTATTTCACTTCTAGACAGTGCATAGGGAAGAACATTATTTTTATTTTGGTATCAATAAATGAAACTACTTCTATTTGATTTTAGGTATGAACAATGAGCTTCCCATCAAAATTTTAATTCTAATTTTAATTATTTATGTTAAAAACATTAAATATAGTTCCTAAATTCATTTCCATTGTCATTTTATTATTTCACTTCCATAAAATTTAGAATGGAGAACATTTTTTTATGGGATCTAAAGAAGTTAAACAACTTATATTTGGTTTTTGGTATGAAAAATGAACTTCCCTACGTAATTTTATTTTGATTTTTTGTTATTGGTATTAAAAAAATTAATATATTCCATGATTTCCCTCAAAAACATTTCACCCTCCCCAACCATTCTATTGATTCTTTTTTATATCATATATTATGATAATTTTTTATGGAAATTTTTTATTTAATTTTATATGTTCTTATTGTTTTAAATTTTTATTCCTTTTTTAGATTGAAGTTTTATCAAATACATATTATTATGAAAGTGCTTTCTAACAACATTGGAGGTCATTTATCAGTTGAATTACACTATTTATTAAAAAAATCATATTTATATTTTTTTTCAAGGTTGGGTTGAATGTTTTTTCATATTCTGTCTATATTATGATTTATGGTTTCTTTACATTTTTTCACTTTTCAATAATTGTATTTATTTTTAATTTTTTTATCTGAAATGAAATACTTCATCCTGATATACAAGATCTTCACACACACTCACACACATCCAAAAATATATATATTTATAGACACACACACACACACAACAATGCTTTCAGAACATACATATACTCTTCATCTATAATTATAAAACATCTATATATATATAATTTTTATGAAATGTTTTTCACATTATATATATATATAGAATGTGAATACACAAATGTTTATAACAATTTCTCTAAAACATATATATGTTCAGTGTTTTTAGTTGATTTTCTTTTTCAGTTGAAGTAGCACATTGAAACTTGGGATGGAGATGTGCACTTCAAATTTGTGGTTGGACGTTCTATTCTATCGTTATCCTAATGCTTTTCATAATCTTATTTTTTTCATTTTCAAAGGATATAACTTTAAATTTCACCAATAATGACCTTTACTTCATTTGATTCAACTGTCCTTTTGAATTTGATAATGTATAAATGAGGTATGTCGGGACCCCCTTCATTTTTAATAAATCTTAAAAATTTAATTTTTTATTTTAGTAGTCTAAATTACAAAACAATAACTTTTTAAAGAACATTGGAGGGATATTACTTCTTCATAAAAAAGAAGTTTTGTATATTCCAGGAGGAGTGTAGTATTAGAAATATTAAGCTATCATGTTCTTACTATGATAGTTTAAAAATATTTATGTGGAATCTTATTTTTTTACATGGATGAAATGTTTTTTGGTCCCTATATTACTCTATAGTGTATAAACTAATATATAAGTAAAGATGCCTTAAATGTTATTTTCTTTTTTCCCAATTCATTTTATAGATAAATATTTCACTTCCAGACATATCATAAGGGCAAGACCACTTATTTTTTTATGTTTTCTCTAGAAGTGATATCACAGGTTCAACCTCTCTTGGAAATTATTCTATTACACATTCTGAAATTTCTTGTACTCATAACTATTTATAGTTCTTAAACAGTTTTCAAAAAATAAACTAGAATATTTAGTTTCCCATTTATCTCAATCTAATAATTTTTATGAAATATTTTATCTAACTTATTTTTCATGTACAAGAATTTTTAGTATAAACCTAAAGTTTTCAAAAAATTATATCATATATGAAATATTTATCAAACAATGATGGATCACATTACTTGATCACCCTCAAATTTCAATCGTTTGATACACTTTCTTGAGTTCAAATCATTATAATCCAGTGTTTATTTTCATTATCCATGTTTTTTATATTGATTTCTTGTGTCATTACTTCTTGAATTTGAATTTGTTTTTAATTTTCAGTTGGTCATGGTTTATTTGATTTGTAATTTATTTTTCTTCCATTTTCATTGTCTAACTAATCATACTTTTCATTAAACCCTTGCACCAGTCTGATTATATTCCAGGTAAATTGATTACATAATTACTTCTGCTCACCGACTCTTCTTCTCTTTTGTTCAAATAATGTTTTTCTTTCTAATTTCATAAGCAATTTTTTTAGTTGCTTTATTTTATTGTTTAATTTCATCCAACTATAATATTTTCATTATAAATAGTCATTTATCATGTGTTTTTTATTATATTCTCTAATGTGTGTTTAATTTATTTCAATTTCTGTATCTATGTTTCTGATATCTCATCTTCAATGATGCAATATTATTCATATTATCAAAAAATTGATTTTTTTTCTACTACTATTTATGTGTGGTGATGTTGAAATTTATTGAAAATATAGTCCTTTACATGCCTTCTTCAACTATAATTTTATTTTCTTTATAGTTGTAATTTTTTGCAACAACTATATGATTCTCTTTCATTCAAAGTATGATGCTCTTCCTAATTTTATAAGCAATTTTGTTAAAGTGTTTTATTTTATTTTTCTGTTTCAGAAATATTCATTATATTTATAAATATATTTTTTCGTTTTTTAAATATATTCTACATGGAATATGAATTTTATTTCAAAATACATGTTTAATGTCTCTAGATATATGCCATATGCATTGTATTTAAATGCATGAGATATAGATTTTGTTGTTTATTCATCATGTTAGTCCAAAAATGATAATCCCTACTTCTACACCTATATTACTTTGCTCACTATTTCTTTATATAGCATACACTTTATAAATTTTCAAATTAATCATCCTTTATAATATATGCATAGCATGTATAACTTTTATGAATATATATGTAATTATTCTATATGATTTGTACACACACACACATATAATTAAATATTTCTCTCCTGATTCATTAAAAAAGAAAACCTATGTGGCCTACCATAAGCTATAACATGCATTTTTACTCCATCTTTTGTAGCAGAATGTAAATCCCCAGAAATTCCATGTAATGTTTTTTTAATTATATGAAAATATTCGAGTCTACAGTTTTTGACGGTACTTGATTCCGAGGCCTGGAGATCCCGTAGTGTTTTTTTGAAGTATCTTAAGTACTTTAAGTAAGTGGGTGAGTGAGTTTTTGTAACTTTTGAACCGGTTCTTAGAATTGAAATATGAGGCCACCATTGATCTTGCAGCACTGGTAGTTGCTTAAGGAGACCTTCACCTCGGCTATAGTCGGTCGTGGGTGGAAGATAGTTTTTGATACCCATCGTGGGAAAATAAAAAAAAGTGGAAGTAAAAAAATAAACTAACTTTATTTTTTATTTTAATTTTGAATTCTTTTGAATTCTCAGTGGGTACCACCTGATCTCTTCAAACCCTTTTTTTAATTGTGACAAACACCCAACATTTAATGAATTCATTAAATGAAGTCATTAAACCTATCAGTTAAGTGAGAGGCTCTTCATCACCTTTATTGGGCTCTTGGTTTTTACTGGAGAAGAAGATTGGTGGAGGATCTTGCTGGAGAAAACCCACCTTAGTGAAAGAACGCTTCTCCTTAGATGAGCATTTCTCCAATGAAGAACTCTGTCGAAGAATCTCAAATGAGGAACGTCTTCAATGATGAAGAACTGATGTCCGTATTTCCCTCTCCTCATCGACGTCAACGAATCTTTGAGGTAGGGCTTGTTGTTTTTGTATACCCCTTACCCCATTTTTGTCGTTTTTCTTGATTTAAGAACAACTATGCTACTTGCTACCATTCTAACTGGGAGGGTGTGGGCCAAATAAATATTGCCTGACCCCTCCACAACCTTTGTGGATTTTGGTGTTCTTCATAGCTTGTTTTTGGGTTGAGTGAATCCTAGCCGTGGAGGCCTTGAATTGATGGCGACGTCCCGAGACGAGTGCAGAAGTCTTAGTAATGAAGATCCGGCCCCCGGGATGCACCCGGTGACATGAGGAATGTCGTCGGCTACCAACGATGGTACGGCTCGGGAGTGGTAGTTGGCACTTCGGCTGGAACGATGACGGTGGCGGCGCAACCACGCCGCCGGAGGAGGGCCATGACCTATCAGCCATGACGTATCAAGGGTGGTAGCCGCCCCATGACTGGCCGCGTGAAGGGGGAAACGGCACGTGTCCGTGCCGCCAGGCTTACAGGGGCCACGGCACGAGGCCGCGATGAAGGGGGGGGGGTGGCTCGCTGTCATCCGCTGGAGGTGGCATGACCGCAACGCGGAGGTGGGTTGGTCGTCAGGCTAGCTGAGGAGCCAAGTGAAACCTTGGGTCCCGCATGCCAGCAGCCGACGCCACGTGGCACTGGTCGGTTGGCCACCCAACCCAAACGGCTGGGCCATTCGGGGTACCCAGTGGGCACCTCCCCCTTGGGAGGTGGCTAGTATGGACCCCACCGTGGGGTCGCCCAGCCGCGGGCCTCATATGGGCCACGCCGGTGGGCTGGGACACACTGGTGGGCCAGGACGGACCCAGCAGGCTAGTCCAGACCCAATGGGCCTGGTCGGATTCTGCGGGCTGGGTCGGACCCAAGGCCAGACCTAGGTCGGACCGGACCCGAACAAGCTTCGACCCCTTTCCGCTCTTTCGGCCATAACTTGAGCTACGTGCATCCATTTGACGAACTGTCTATGGCTCCAGAAACCTTGGATCGATACATTACTTTTGGAATACCCCAATTGAGTTTTGGATTAAGCTGGGGTATGACTAGGTTGGATCGAACATGAATCCAACCGGGCCCTCGAGACTAAAAAGACCAATAACTTACAGACTGGATGTCCGTTTGATGAACCGTCAGTTGCGTTGAGACCCATATTACAAGGAATTCCTTTGGGGATACTTCTTCATAGGACTTTGTGAAAGTTGGAGTATCGACCTGTGGCTTGAGGAGCAGACCCTCCCAGAATCAAGCGAGCTTAGTGCGGGAACCATGTGGCTGGCTATAACATGAGAATGGGATCCTATGTGGGTTTATGCCTTGGGATCCTATGAGGGTCTATGCTTTGGGATCCTACGTAGGTCTGTGTTCCAGGGACCCACATGGATCCGCTCTAGGAACCCACATGGGACTACTCTAGTATCCTACGTGGGTCTAATATACTAGGGTCCTACGTGGGTTTGATGATTTAGGATCCTACATGGGTCTGCCTCTCAACGGAGTAAGATGATTTAGTAGTTACATCTAATCATCATTACTATCATACCTAAGTTATACCTGGTGTGAGATGAGTTCTAATATTTGTGGTGAAACCATTGTGGTTCTTCTCTGTGTGGTGTTACCTAAGAGGTACTCACCAATGTGGTGTTACCTTCATGGTACTTCTTCCTTCGTGGATAGTTGTTCTTTTGGCATAGGTGATGGAGCTATGTGTAATCTTGACAAGTTAGTTATATGTATGGGAATACACCTAAGTAAGGATGGTTGTTACTTTATACCTTGTGATTGTACTCTTACTTTTGAGGTTTATTGTTTCTGGATTCTGGGAGACCTTCGGGGGTCTCAGGGTCCCTACTGAGTATCGTTATACTCACCCCTACATGGGCAATGCTCGTAACTTGTCGTGTCCTGTGCAGATGATGGAAAAAATTGATCAAAGCTAAGGGTGATGGATATGAGGCTTCATAGAGGTTGACTTAGAGGAGATGTACCACAGGGATGACTTGATCGAGAGTTGTACCAACCCTTTAGGTAGGATTCATGGTGGATGATCCAGGAGCTGTTTCCCTTTTAGTTGTACTTGTACTTTCAGTTGGGCTTGTATACTTGCCCTTACTTTCTACATACTTTTTACTATATTAGTTACTTGTGTTTACTCCATATTGTGTTTTCAGACAGTTTATGCTACAGGTTTTAAAGGAAATGCCTTTTTGATTACTAGGATATGCCTTTCGGTGCTAGTCGCCAGCCCCTAGCCTATGGATGGTGGGATTGGGGTGGTCATGGAACGAGACCTAAGGATGGTTCATGACAAAATGGTATCAGAGGAGCCGGTTCTACTATAGAACATTGTACTATGATCTTTTAACGACAATAGTGTAAAGTGTTATGAGTGTGGTTATCAGTTTATGGAATCCAGTGTTGGTGCGGTGAACAACGTATCGATACACCAGGACCCTAACTTCTGATTTCTGACTCAGTGCATGAAAACACTAATTGAGTGTGTGTTTTGAAAAGTTTTATTTGTGATCTCTTTGATTTAGATCACTAGGTATAACTTATTGACCATGGCACACCTATTTTTTTCATGATTCCTCCACGTAGACACCAGCACAGGTTCTGGGTAGAGCGTGTCGTGACAGCCCACTGAGCGATGAGGCCTCGGTGCATGGCCCTTTTTCAGTAGAGGCACCAATGGAGGCACCAACAATACCATTACCCATTGGGCCACCGATGCCGCCAGCCCCAGAAGAAGAGAGTGCATGCCTCTTTAGCGCATTGCACAATTTCCAGCGCCAGAGGCCACCCAGGTTCAGGGGTGAGACAAACCAACAGGCGACTGAGGATTGGCTGGAGGCTATGGTGAGAGTCTTCCGACTGGTAGGGACACCAGCTGATCTCATGGTGATCCTTGCTTCCAGTATTCTACAGGCAATAGCAGGAAGATGGAGGAGCTTGATACTTCAGGTTCACGATGAGGTGACACTTCACTAGGAAGACTTTGAGAGCCTATTTCGGGCAGATTTTGTCTTAGAGACCCTTCGCGCAGTGTGTATACAGGAGGTTCTTCATCTGTAGCAGGGCAGTATGATTGTGGCTCAGTACTAAGAGAGGTTCACCGACCTCTTGTGCTACTCCCCTGATAAGGTGCAGGACCCATTTTTCAGGGCCCAGACCTTCGATCAGGGACTCAGGCAGGAGATCAGGGCTTTGATGATTTATCTCAGCATTTTGACGTAGGTAGGGGTGTTAGAGTGAGCCCTCTTAGTGGAGAGTTTTCTTGCTGAGCAGTCACCAGTAGTGAGACCCACCATTGGGCATCATTTAGCAGAGTCTTCTGCAGCTAACAGTAGATAGATGTCATAGAGGTCTAATAGGACTAGACCTACAGGTGGACGACCACAGGATTTGGGGTTGGTTGTGCGGGGCACCCGAGACAGATCCATTCATGCGAGGAGTAGGCAGTGTTATGCTTGCAGCGGGCAGTGTTACATGGCTTGTGACTGCCCGATACACCATATGGATGATCAACAGACGCTCAAAGTACTGTCTAGGCAAAGACAAAGGTTCAACCGTAGAGGTCTATAGGGAGAAGGCAGACATAGCAGAGGAACCAGCCGTGTAGCTGGTGGTGGTTGAAGATTTGAGGTGTTACCGCCACCACCACCAGGTAGTCCACCCCAACCACAGCGAGCTAGTGGACAGAGGTGAGCTCAGCTCCAGGAATCATAGGCCTACGACTGCGGCACTCTTGAGATGATGCAAGGTGTGATCTGTGTCTTCTCCACCTTAGCTGTCGTAATTATAGACATAGGTTCTAGTTATTCTTTTATTTCCACTGCCCTCATTCGGAGCTCGGAGATTCCAGTGGAGATTTTGGCTCAATCCTTATGGCTAGAGACTCCTACGAGAGAATATTTGATGATTACAGACTGGTGCTAGCAGTGTGAGCTTACTCTTAGAGGCAAGAGCTTCAGCTATGATCTTCTATTAGCGGCATTGAGGCCTTATGATGTCATCTTGGATATGAATTGGTTATCTACAGTCTATTCCCAGATCTACTGCATTAGAAAAAAAGTGTGGTGTATCCGTGAGGATGAGACTAGGCTTACCTTCACCAGTGAGAAGGGATCCTTTGCAGCACAAGATGGACTTACCCGGAGGAGAGTGCAGCCAATCACTCATCATTTGGCTATCCTTACCCTCAGAGAAGTTGATGTGGAAAGTCCAATATATCCTGTAGTGGTGGACCAGTACACGGATGTCTTCCCTGATGATGTTACGGGTCTAACTCCTCAAAAGTAAGTTGAATTTTACATTGACTTGTACTCCGGGACGACACCGATATCTACATCATCGTATTAGATGGATCCCGCGGAGCTTCGTGAGCTGTGGGTACAGTTGGAGGACTTACAGAGGAAGGGGTTCATCTGACCCAATGTTGCTCCTTGGGCAGCCTTGATTTTGTTCACCAAGAAGGCGGATGAGAGCTTGAGACTTTGTGTGTAATATCGGCACCTGAACCAGGTAACTATGAAGAACAAGTACCCACTCCCTAGGATTGATGACCTCTTTGATTAGTTGAAGTGAGCACGATGGTTCTCGAATATAGACCTCAGATTAGGCAATCACTAGCTAAGAGTATGAGATAAGGATGTGCATAAGATGACTTTCAAATATCGGTATGGCCATTATGAGTTTTTGGTCATGTCGTTTGGCATGACCAACGCTCTAGTAGGGTTCATGGGACTCATTAAAAGGATATTTCATCCATACCTTGATCGCTTTGTAGTAGTCTTCATCGATGACATTCTGATATACTTGACTACTGATGAGGATTATGCCTATCATTTATAGGTAGTTCTGGACACACTACGAGAGCACCGACTTAATGGTAAGCTCTTGAAGTGCCAGTTCTGGATCCGAGAGGTTCACTTTCTGGGACATGTCATCACGGAGGTTGGATTTGCGGTGGATCTAGCGAATATTGAGGCGGTACTTGCTTGGGAACCACCCAGGAGTGTGACAGAGGTACGGAGTGTCCTGGGTTTGGTCAGATACTACCGAAGATTTGTTCCAGATTTCTCTAGAGTTACGACACCTTTATCAGTATTGAAGAAGAAGGGGAAACATTCTGTGTGGTTGGAGAGATTTCAGTAGTGTTTTTAGGAGATGAGGCAGAGGCGGACTAGTGCCCCCATCTTGAGGCTTATAGAGGAAGGTGTTGGGTACATAGTCTACTATGACGCATCAGGGACCAGGCTCAGATGTGTCATGATGAAAAAGAGAGCAGTTATCACATATGGTTCTTGATAGTTGAGACAACATGAGCATAACTATGCTACCCATGACATTGAGTTAGCATCCTTGGTCTTTTCTTTGAAGATGTGGTGACACTATCTGATGGGTGAGCATTTTACGGTCTACTCTGATCACCAGAGTCTCAGGTATATCTTCTCTCAGAATGACCTGAACCTGAGGCAGCGATGTTGACTTGGGTTCCTCTAGGACTATGACTTCGAGATTGTTTATACTCCTAGGAAGGGGAATGTTGTAGAAGATGCACTCAGCAGGAGATCTGTTATACAGTTTCTAGGTGAGGCGACTGAGTAGCTGGCCGCTTTGCAGATATCCTTTGTGGATCAAGATAGAGAAGATTTTCTTCAGTATCTTTAAGTCACACTCCCACTCCTTCAACGATTCATAGAGGTGCAGTGTGGGGACACTGACTGCAAGGCTATACGTGCTTAGATATCCACAGGACAAGCATGTGATGGATTTTATAAAGGTGGGGAGCACGTCATCCTTTTTTTAGGATGTACCATGGTACCAATGTCACTTTGGGAGGAAGTATTGAGGGAGTTCCACACATCCCCTCTAGTAGTACATCCAAGAGTGGCGAAGATGTACCAGTACCTCCAACAATAGCACTGGTGGCCGGGAATGAAGAAAGCAGTAGCCGAGTTTTCCTCTCAATGCCTCACTTGTCAGAAAGTGGAGGCAAAGCATTAGGTACTAGCAGGCTTAGTTCAGCCTTTAGGGGTCCCAGAGTGGAAGTGGGATTGAATATCCATGGACTTTGTGATAGGACATCCACGTACATCTAGGTTTCATGATTCTATCTGGGTGATCATCATACAACTCACCAAGCCATCCCACTTCCTACCGATCAGAGATCAGGGTTCAGTAGAGAGCTTGGGATGCCTCTATGTGCAGGAGATTGTGAGGCTACATGGAGTACCCTTGATGATTGTCTCTGATCGGGATGAAAATTTCACTTTTCGGGTATGGAAGGGGTTGTAGGAGGATTTTGGGACGCATATTTGTTGGAGCACCGCCTTCCATACTCAGATGGATGGCCAGACTGAGTGGACCATTTAGACCCTCAATGACATGCTGCATGCTTACGTCCTTGACTTCGGTCATAGTTGGGAGGATCAATTGCACTTGGTGAAGTTTTCATACAACAACAGCTATCACTCCACCATTGGGATGACACCATTCAAGGTTCTATACAGATGACATTAAAGATCGACATTATGCTGGACTGTCCCATGGGAGTCGGCACTCGTGGGACCAGAGATGGTACAGGCTACCATGGAGAAGGTGTAGATCATCCAAGAGTAGATGAATACTTCACAGATTTGGCAGAATTCTTATGCTGACTGGAGACAGAGACCTTTGGGGTTCAAGGATGGTGACCATGTCTTTCTACGGGTCTCACCCCGATGAGGTTTGTGGATATTTGGTCGGGGCGACAAGTTATCTCCAAGGTTCATTGGACCCTTTCAGGTCCTTAGTAGAGTTGGAAAGGTGGCTTACCACCTAGAACTTCCCCCTCAGTTGCACCGGGTTCACGTCGTTTTTTACTTATCCTAGCTGAGGAGATACATGCATGATCCTACTCATATATTTTACTAGGGTGATCTTGACATCAATGATGGGGCGATGTTTTCAAAGGTTCCAGTGGAGATTGAGGATCCACAAGAGAGAGTCCTTTTTGGGTGATTGATACCTTTGGTCTGTGTACATTGGCACCACGAGAACCTCCAGGAGAGCACATGGGAGCGGGAGGCTCATATTCCTGCTCAGTACCCCCATTTTTTTCCTAGTTTTTGTGATGTGGCTTTCGAGGATGAAAATCCCTGTGGTGGGGAGAATGTAAAGACCCAGAACTTCCATTTAATGTTTTTTAATTGTGTGGAAATATTCGAGTCTGTAGTTTCTGATAGTACTTGATTCTGAGTCCTGGAGAGCCCGACATGTTTTTATGAAGTTTCTTAAGTACTTTCAGTAAGTGTGTGAGCGGGTTTTTGTAACTTTTGAATCGGTGCTCGGAATTGAAATCAGAGGGTACCGTTGATCTCATAGCGTCGATAGTTTCTTAAGGTTCCCTTCACCTCAGTTGTAGTTGGTCATTGGTGGAAGACAGCTTTTTCTACCCTTCATGGGAAAATAAAAAAAAGTGGAAATAAAAATAAACTAACTTTATTTTTATTTAACTTTTGAATTCTTTTGAATTCTCAGTGGGGACCACCCGATATCTTCAAACCCTTTTTTCTAATTTTTCCAAACCACTAACATTTAATGACTTCATTAAATGAAGTCATTAAACATATCAATTAAGGGGGAGGCTCTTCATCCCCATGATTGGGCTTTTGTTTTCTGCTGGGGAAGAAGCATGGTGGAGGATTTTTCTAGAGGAAACCCCCCTTAGAGGAAGAACTCTTCTCCTTAGACGAACATTTCTCCAACGAAGAACTCCATCAAAGGATCTCCAATGAGCAAAATATTCAATGAAGACGAACCGAGGTCCGTCTTTCCCTCTCCTCACTGACGTCAATGAATCTTAGATGTATGGATTTTTGTTTTTGTATACCCCTTACCCCGTTCTTGATGTTTTTCTTGATTTAAGAACATCTATGCCACTTGATACCATTCTAACGTGGAGGGTGCGGTCTAAACGAACATAGCCCAACCCCTCTGTAACCTTTTGGATTTTGGTGTTCTTCGTGGCTTGCTTTCGGGTTGAGTGAATCCCGACCGTGGCAGTCTCGAATTGATGGGGACGCCCCGAGATGAGAATGGGAGTCTTCAAAATGAATATTGGGCCCCCGGGCGCACCTGTTGACCCGAGGAACGTCACTGATGACTAGTGCCGGAAGGGATCGGGAGTGGGGGTCAGCACTTCGGCCGACCGCGATGACGATGGCGGCACAACCACACCACTGGAGGAGGGCCGCGGCTCGTCGGCCATGATAGAGCAAGGGCAGTGGCCGACACACGACCGACCGCGTGAAGGGTGTGGTGGCGCGCATCCGCACCGCCAGGCTTGCAGGGGCTGCGACATGAGGTCATGGCGATAGGGGGGGTCAGATCGATGTTGTTCGCTATAGGTGGTGCGGCGCACGACCGTACGACAGAGGTGGGCTGGCCATTCGGCCAGTCGAGGAGCCGAGCGGGTCCCCTGGGTCCCACGTGCAAGCCACCGTTGCCTTGTGGAATTAGCCGGTTGGCCACCCAACCTGAACGGATGGGCCGTTCGGGGTACCCAAGGGGCGCCTCCCCCTTGGGGGCGCCTAGGGTGAACCCCACCACGGGACTGCCCCTACCGCGGGTTAGCCGTAGGCCTCCTGTGGGCCGCGCTGGCAGGCCAGGCCGGACCGAACCCAGTGGGCTTGGTCGGATCCCATGGGCCAGGTCGGACCTTGGGCCGGACCCGGTTTGGGCTAGGTCAGACCGGACCCAGACCAACTTCGACCCCTTTCAGCTCTTTCAGCCATAACTTGATCTACGGGCGTCCGTTTGATGAACCATCTACGGTGCCAGAATCATTGGATCGAGACAGTACTTTTCGTATACCCCAATTGAGTTTTGGATAAAGTTGGGGTATGGCCGGGTTGGATCGAACATGAATCCAACCGAGCCCTCATGATTAAAAAGGACAATAACTTATAGACCGGGCATCCTTTTGATGCACTGTCCGTTCCATTGATACCCCAATTACGTGGAGGTCCTTTGGGGATACTTCTTCCTAAGACTTCATGGAATTTGTAGTATCGACCTATGGCTTGAAGAGCAGACCCTCCCAGAATCAAGTGAGCTGAGTGTGGGAACCTTGTGGCAGGCTGTAACATGAGAAAGGGATCCTTTGTGGGTCTGTGCCTTGGGATCCAACGTGGGTCTGTGCTTTGGGATCCTACGTGGGTCTGTGTTCCATGATCCCACTTGGATCCACTCTATTAATCCATGTGTGACTAATCTAGGATCCTACATGGGTCTGTTATACTAGGATCCTATGTGGGTATGATGATTTAGGATCATATGTGAGGCTTCCTCTCAATAGAGTAAGATGATTCCATAGTTATATCTAATCATAATTACTACCGTACCTAAGTTATACCTAGTGTGAGATGAGTTCTAATCATTTTGGTGAAACCATTGTGGTTCTTCTCTATGTGTTGTTACCTAAGAGGTACTCACCCGTGTGGTTTTACCTTCGTGGTACTTCTTCCTTCGTGAACAATTGTGCTTTTGGATCAGGTGATGGAGCTTTGTATAATCTTGAAAAGTTAGGTATATGTATGGGCATACACCTAAGTAAGGATGGTTGTTACTTAATACTTTGTGATTATACTCTTACTTTTGAGGTTTATCGTTTGTGGATTCTGGGAGACCTTCGGGGGTCTCGGGGTCCCTACCGAGTATCGTTATACTCAACCTTGCACAGACTATGCCCACACCTTTTTGTGTCCTATGCATATGATGGGCATCATTGATCAAGGCTAAGGGTGACGAACAGGAGGCTTCTCGAAGGTGACTTAGACGATACGTACCACAGAGACAACTTGATAGAGAGTTGTACCTACCCTTCAGGTAGGATTCCCGGTGGATGATCTAGAAGTTGTTTCCCTTTCAGTTGTACTTGTACTTTCAGTTGGTCTTGTATACTGGACCTTACTTTCCGCACACTTTTACTATATTAGTTACTTGTGGTTACTCCTTGTTGTGTTTTCAGACTGTGTGTGTTGTAGGTTTTAAAGGCAATTCCTTCCTGATTAATGGTATATGCTTTTCGGTGCTAGTTGTCAGACCCTGGCCTATGGTAGGTGGGATTGGGGTGGTCACAACATAGGACCTGAGGATGGGTCGTGACACAGAACATGGGTTTTTTGGTAAGAGTTTTGAAGTGAATTGTCATGCCAATGAAATAAGCAATGAGAAAAAAATCAACCAGGTCAGCCCTGCTAATTCCCCCCTTTAACTTGGAACAATAATCGAGATTTTCTAGCACACTGATCTTGTAGTTAGGATAAATCAAGACTATAATGCTTTCAATATAAAAAGCAATGAATCCAACATCTCTAGTTATGAGGACGTTCCTGGGTGAGTATACAACCTTGCTTCAACACACATGCAGAAGAATGTAATATTGAAAAGGTTAGTGATGGTTTAAAAATTTGTATTGTAATATGAAATCATTCTTATATATCAATATGGATATGTTGATAGGAAAACTACTCTTATTGGTTCATTCACTGTCTTTCATTTTTCTATTACTTTACACTATATTTTCTTTATTCTTTTGTTTAGAAAAACATTTATCTTATTGAAGATGCAATTAATGTAATGTCTTTCATTAACCAGGGAAATAATCAAATTGTTATCACTATAACATTAAGAGTATATAATTTCTTTATGTTATAATTAGTATCCCTTTTCAAGTATTTGTTTCCATATCTTGAATGGTATTCTTTACTAACAATTAATTTTCAAAATTAAATGTCTTACATATTATTATATACTAGTTCTGTAACGTTAATATGTAGTTTCAATATGTCTTCTTTGTTACAGTATACAATAAGTATCCTTTTTAGGTATCATTTCAATATACATAAATATACCTAGAAAAGTTTAACCATGAAACATTATGTGGTAGACAAATTTTAATTTTCATTTATAAGTTTAAGGAAACTAATACAATTTATTATGAATAATTTATTGGGTAGCTTAAGCTTTATAACTCTAATATGATATTATTTTGTACATTCATGTTTGTTTTATTTTGATAATATCAATATATAAAGATCATTATTTGATACCATGATCTTATTTTTTCTATTCTATGTTATATATATATATATATTAATATCTTTGATATATGTTTTGTTTGGAATTAGATCACAAGAAAATTATTTTTGTTGTTACAAATTGATTTAAATATATAATTAATCATATTTTGAGATATTTATATTATGTTATGAATTATTTTTGTTGATTAAAATTATTTGATTTGTTTTATGTGTCGATTGTTGTTTTTTATTAAATGGGATGTTTAATGTTTATATCAATATTCACCTTTTAGCATCATGATTACTCAATAGATAGGCTCAGATTTTTTTTCTTTTAACTGGGATAATGTGTTGATTGGTAAAATCAATAGAAAGAAGGAAATTTGGTAGGCAACCACCATGGGATGAAAATGGGTGAAAAATCATTTGAAAAAAATGCTAGTGTTGGGATGAAAGGTCTTGATCAAGCATACAAGGTCATAGTGTGGTGTCACGATACAATTTAGAGAAATACACCACTAAACTTGTTTTTTTATTATAATGATAATAATTTGAATTATCAATTTGAATCATTTTTTCATTAATGTAATTGAATTCCCCATTTTTAATCCTCAATATAATTTTTTATTCTATAATGATTCTACTAAATGTTTTCTACTATATGGTATCCATAGAATTTATCAACTTGTATTTGATTATTTTAAATATGTTCAATATTAATAAGAATTATTATGTTTTAAAAAATAGGATTATTTTATTGAAAATATACACATATTTATAACATTGTGTGAATGCATGAGAGAAGTACTAGTTTTTAATACATTCATGTTCTAAAAAGAAAATGGAAGGAAACTAACTATATATAAGCATTTAGAAACTTCAATAATGTAAATCACGATGTCAAAAAATAGAAGCATCAAAGGTATATTAGAGACAGAAAAACATGGAATATCAATGTAATACAGAGTGAAAGTACAATAAAGAACGGAAGTGTAATGGAGCTGGGTAAATGAAATGAAGATCAAACTCCACAAAAAATAAAAAATATCTCCAAACATGTTATAAAAGAGAATGAAAAAATTACAAATAAAAAGACATGTAAAAACCTTTAAATGTTAAAGGGTTACTGGTTCTTTCATCTCTAACCGTTGTAATTATAAAAGGTTTCATTCTATAAGACCACAAGTAGTTGAAAATGGTTCTATGTTTTTTAAAATGAGACCTGATGAGCCGCAACCACAAAATATATCACCCAAAAACTGCTCAAAAAAGTAAATAGATAAAAATATGATCATAATAGAACTATATTTAATCCCATAAAGAAATCATCCTTAAAATCCTACATCATAAACCACCATTTAGACGGTTTAAATTGACTCCATTTTGTTTAGTTCTGCTGATAGAGTTCCATGATTTAATTATCCATTGTCATATTTGAATGGATTTATCATCCAAATAAGCATAAAAATAAAAAATAATCACAAAAATAATGTTTAGTTTCATCTTTTATAATATTAATTATTAAAATAATTATAAAAATAGAATATGACCATAAAAATAAAATGCATAAATCCACTTATTGCATCAACCGTACATTATTAAAAAAACATTAATATAATCACCAAATTATTATAAAAATAATTTAAAAAAATGCATATATTACTAGATACTAATTCTATTTGAGTTGTAAAAACATGAGTTTGTATAAAAATTTTATTTTAAAATTGAAAAAAATAAGACATATATGATTTTATGATTTCATACTAAATATAAATAAAGAAATAATTTAGTTGTATGTAAAAAATAATAATACTATGTTTAAAATAATTTCCTCAACATTCATAATCGGCATGTCACTTACTATTATCATGTAACCATCACATCTTCCATATTCATCACTGATTCCCACAAATAGACAAGATAAATGATGTTATTAAGGTATTTTAAGTCATGGTTCAATCAATAAGTCTAAAAACATGATGAAATCATCCTACTCCAGCATTGAAAATGCAATATTATAAAATTAAATTTGTTTATAAAGCACACAGTACACATAATTATATGTTATGGGGGAGTTAGGTGTCACTTTCCCATATAGAGAGCGCACACAAAAATAGATCAAGGCATGCATGATTTGTGTGAAAGTCACTACTTACATTATCAAGTCTCCAAGCCTATGTGTTTACTATAGTTTTATGTCCATTCATTTTGTTCCATGATGATAGATGTAATTCACCTTATATTAAATATGGTTAATCTAGTATATAATACATCTAAAAAATAAAGTTAATTAATATTTCAGTATCATGTCATCTTGAAAAGTCATCCATCTCCTTTAGAACATATAGCATGTTAATTAAAATATTTTGTAATTGATTTTCAAAATATAGAGGGAATTGATTACAAAAAAATATTTCCCCAAAGTTATATAGTCACCTTCTATTCAAGAACACATAAAATTAACATCAATATTTTAAATATTCCACTTGGAAATATGCACCAACATTAAAAATTCCATAATAAAATTGTAGAAAAGGGGGCCCAATTTGAAAAAAAGCTAAAGTTACATTTGATAACACTTTCAAAAAGTACTTCAGAAATTAGAATAAGTGTATAGTGATTTTTTACAAGTTTTTTCAGATTTATTTTATAAAAAATTGATTTTTTTCATCTTAATTTTAAGTTGTATTCTTCAGAAATTTAAGAGCATGTGTTTTTTTTTCAAAAATAGAATACCATTACTTATCTTATTGAACTACTAATCATAACTGGTACATGTTTTGAAGTTTTTTTCTATAATTGTTTTCAAATATATCCTAATGAAATAGAACATCCATAATCCACTAAACAAGAAACCATCATCAGCCTTTTGATTCATTCTTATGAATTTACAAACTTTTATCCTCATTTTCTCAGAAATCCACAAAAAATATTGTCGATAGTTGGATAAAATTTAAGTCCAATTTAACATTTATGGTCTAGTAGAAAATTTATATGGATTCATTCATGTAAAATTATAAAGGAAATATATTCTTTTTTGGGTAAATTCATATGGAGCCCTGAAATATATCATGCTTTAAAAAACAAGTTCTATTAAAAAACTACAAATCGAATAGAAATAGCAGCCAAATTTTAGCACACTGAATTTTATAATCTCTGTCCAATGAATAGGTAAAGAGGTATATTCCAAGTAGAAAAGTTTATATAGAATCAATAATCATAAGGGGTATATATTATAAGCAATTTCCAATGAGCACTATCAATCAAAACTTTGACTGATGAGTGGGAAGATTGAAAGTGAGAGAAAAAACAACTCCAGTTTCCTAATACAACACTAAAACCTAAACCAATTCAGAAACATAATTAGAAGAACCCATCATTTTTTGAGAAAACCTATGAAATAATCCATGATTCCAAGATACAGCCTGATTGTTCATGATATCAATTTTATTAAAAACATAGATTACTTAAAAAACAAATGTTCCATATTATACGATAAAGGAGGATCTGACTCCAAATCCATGTAATAGCTCCCAAAATTTCAAAAAACTTAAATATTAAATCCTAATAAACATAAATGATCATTAAATATGACAACATGAAAAAACCAATCAGTGTTGGGTTAAATACCAAAAAAATGGAAATGAAGATAGTGACAACCAACCTTGAGTAAAAGAAATGTTAATAAAAATACAAAACTAATTTACAATGAGGCCCACTAGAATTCATGTGTATAAAATCAATTAGTAGAAGCTTTATATGTAAATTGACACAAGTTCCATTTTTCAAAAACATGATCTGTTCATAATAATAAGAATAATGAATAAAAATGGTAGATGACAAACTTCAAAAATCAACAAATATCCTTCATCCTTTATTTTTTTTATACACAACCTACTATAGATTACACAATGTTTTGTTCAAATTATTTGATATGATAATGTGTATATGAGGGTGTGAATAATATTCACTCAACTCAGCACTGGACTGAAAACTAAAAGCATGTTGAAATTTATCATCTATTGTTTGGTGATTGAGAATGTAATTAAAGAACACTAGTGTAACATTACAAGAAATCCTTGTAGATCTAGTGCTCGAGGATTTTGATGTGAAATATTCGACCATAAAAATAGGGATTCACCAACCCCCAAACTGGTTTTTTATGTGAAGGTCTAGAAGGGATATTTTCCATGTCCCGTCTTATGATAACTGATTACACTCCCACATCACCATTGAATAAAGTATAGATCTAAATTCTATGAGCTTTCGGATCATTGATGATGTAGAATAGGTCATGTAAATTCACACACTCCCATGAATGTTGTGTTGTAGGATCACTCAAATATCTACGTAGGTCCACAAGGATGGTCTCCAGACATGAAACAATTTCTGTAAGGGTTTAGGGGGTATTCGTCCAATATATATAAGAAGCTCTATGATGATTGATTACTTAATAATCTAAATCATTATGATCGAGGTTTAGTGCATCCCTTCTTCTCTTTTTATTAGTATTTATATATTTCATTATGGATGGTTGAGGTGGTTCATATTGTAGGGTCATTGTTAATATATATTTGGATGCATCACAATAGATTTATATATATATATATATTTATATATATATATATAAGTTGTTTGAAAAATAAAAATTAAAATAATCCTTGGTTATTTTTTTTAACTAATATATAAAGGTGTGAAGGGTTTTCATGCCTTTGGGCTTTTTTAGCCTAATTAAAAGGAGTGAAGACCCTTGTATTCTTTGCCGAAAAATCTAGAAAAATTCATTAACGTTCATGATGCCTTTTTCCAAATATATAAAAAAAATTGATAAATTAAAAATATATATGTTTTTGTATTTAAAATATAGATTTTTTTTGGTTGTATACATATATATATATATATATAATTGTTTAATAATACCATTATTATTAATAATTAAATTCTTTATATTACTAATTTAGTTAAGATTTATTTTAAAATTATATTGTTAACCACCTAATTAATTACGTTAATAATTATATTATTTACATAATTATTAATATTTGTTACTTTAATTATTATAAATATTAAATAATATGATTAATATTTATTAACAATGTAATTAATAAAATTTAATTATAATAAAATAATTAATAATACTTCAAATTAATGTAATTAATAATATAATACTTCATAGGAATTCTGCCCATTAATATTTTCAATTGTAGATGTTACGTTTTTAATGAATAAAGTTTGTGACATGTAAATTATATTTTGTTTATTATATTTGTAATTTTTTTATTTTCAATTTTTTTTATATGTTTATTAAGTTTTTCAAATTTCATTTATATGGTATTTAAACATTATAATTTATAGACTTTTAAAGTCACTTATATAAAAAATAAAAATATTTCAATTAGGTGTCTTTGAATGTTTATAAATAATAAAGTAGAAGTACAATCTAAATTACATTTTAAACACTCAGTTAAGATGTAAAAATAATTTAAAATAAAAATAATTTCATAAAAAATTAAGGAAAAATAAATTTAACATCACAATATATTTTTGTTTTAAAAAATAACATTTACATTTATAATTTTTTTGAGAATCCTTTTATTTTAATTTGTTTTTTACATGTTTAGTCAATTTTATAAATTTCATTTAGATTTTAGTTATACTATAATTTATGTGCATATATTTTATAATGTGTAAATATTATGTTTTTAATCAATAATTCTTGTGACATATAAATTGATCTTTCTTATGCATCATGTTTCGTGCTATGATTGCACCCATTTTTAAATTGATTTTCTTTATTAAATTCATGATTTCTTTTTCTGTTCATCAAAATTTTAGATGTTAGAATATGTTTTACGTTTTAATTAGATTGTTTTATAGTTTATATTTTATAATAATTTAATGTTACCGGTTTGAAATTTAATAAGTTTTCCTATATTTCAAGTAGTTAACTTTTAAAGATTGTAAAATGTAAACTATAGGTAAAATATAAATGAAAAATTTAAATATTGTATAAACATGTAAAAAATTGTTGATAGCGAAAAGTATTAGAGTCCATGCCCTAGAAAAAACTTATGTGTACTTTATGATAACTCATATTCATAGTTTTAAATATTAATAAACTTCTTATAACATCATGATTGTCCTTCTTGATGCTCAATGCATCGGAGGAGGAGGCAGCCAAAATGATGGGGAGGACGCTAGAGGTGTATCTCAGTGAGGAACAACTTTCATGGATTGACAGTCAGGACTCAATTCTGGTTGGAGGTTTTAATAGAGGGGAAATCAGTGTTGAGGAGTACATTCAGACCTGGGATCAATATGCTTCTGAGTTGGAGAAGATAATTAGGGAGGATACCGATCTTCAAGTTTCATTCTTATCTTGGAAACTTTTTAGGGAGAGGAATTCAGGTAATCTTAAGTTTTTCTTTAATAATTCGGTTTAAGCTGGTTGTCTTGGTCAGAAAGTTTGGGAGGTTTGCTAGTGCGTGTTGTGTTTTCTTTTGGTTATTCCTGTTGTCTGCCTTTTTTTTGAGGCTTGGTGCTTGTTTCCAGCTTCTACATGGACCTGCGCCAGAAGGGGATCAGAGCGCAAAGTCTTCACCGGTGCGGGCCTTTTGGATTGGGAGGCTTGAGAGGGTATGGCTTGGCCATCAGTATCATGCCCATGAATTCTGCAGGGACTGCTTGCCGGAGGGTCCTGTGTTGGTGAAGGCTACTTTTCATGGCATATTTGCTGGGGTGGGGCAGGTACGGTAGTTGGTTCTGGTTCTTTTCTTCTTGTGTTGTTTTATTTTGGTTGGACGGTTTTGTGGTTTCTCACTTTTTCCCATAAAAGTGTTTCGATAATAAAAAATTAATTTTCAGCACTGATAGATCATAGTAGCTCTCCTCTATGATAAGAACCCATAAGTGTCATGATATTATTCTTAAATATATCTTATATAACTAGATGAAATCATTTTAGGGACAAAAATTATTCATGCTATCCGGGGTGGAGACTCATGGGACTTTGAGGCACTTTTAATGGTGTACTCCATTGGTAATATTCAGTGTACGATACAATGAGAATGAGACTCGCTAGTAGGAAATCCACATTTATTTGTGTCATTATATGTTCCTATTCATATACATGTGTATAAATATTTATACATTAATATTATTATTAATGTGTATTATAAGTCACATACTTTGATGTATTGATGAAAACCATGATGACATATTTTTGTGGTGAGGTAGGATACATTTGGTGCGTCACAGGTAATAGTGAATTAATGAATAATGTGTGAAAGATTTTTTCTATTATATTCTTTAACATGATTTTATATCTCATAACATTTGATGAAAATGATATAGCCTAAATAAATCTATTACCATGGGGTTTTATCAAGAAGTTCAATTTCTGTAAATTCAAAGAAAGCGACATCGAGCACATAGGTTTATGGCACCAGTATAGATCCTTCTTGATTAGTGATATCATAATAAAGAGATTATATTACCCAATGAGAATCTATATGAGGTATTATGTCATTATAGAATTAACTTCTTTCTCTATGGGTGCCATGTCATCTTACTAGATGCTAACCTTGGACATTAGGATTTTTCACCTAATACCACTGACAAAGAGGCCGAGTGGGTCACACACTTAGTGTATCCATAATCATAGTTAAATAATATATTATTATTTATTATTTATAAAGTGGACTAAATATTATTCCTATATGTGGTTTAATAATTATTCATGTTTTCTTGACCATGTATATTCTGTCTCGAGTTATTCTAAAGAATATTCTATGAGTATAATATTTAATAAATATTTATTTTCTATTTAGTGAATACAATATTTATAAATTTATTGTCCAATAATGTAGTGATATTTATTCATTACATAAATAATCATTATTAAAGGCCTGATGAATATTATGGAGGAATTAAGGACATATTTTAATGGTCTAGTGGGAAATAATATATATTGAATATTATTTTATTGAACAATATTTAATTTTAATACATGAGTTTAGAGCACGTCGAGAAATATTATTATTATTATTATTATGGAAATTAGGTTCCATAGAGGTTAAATAAATAATAAAAGATAATTGTATAACAATTTTTTTAAACCCAGTGGTATATAAACTCAATTATATTATTTTTCAAGAGAGGCAATTCATTTTTTTATTGTTCACAACGAATCTATATAATCCTCTCGAAACTCTAGAGATCTCCCATATCCAAGAACAGTCACATGAATAGAGAATGATTTTCCCCCACCTTCCACTATCGAGTCTATAGATATCAATGAGAATCCTTTGTATATAATTCACATGACGATCTAAGGAAAATGACGCAAGTGATAGGATCTCCCATGCAAGCTCACATAGATTCCTACGATGATGATCGAGGATTTGTGGAACACATGTGGATCGCCGCTAGAGGGAATATGATATTGATTCCTACAACACAACGACAATTTAATATTGATTCATTGTCATATCCATCAATAGAGAAAAAATTTCTTAGAATGTAATTCTTTAATTTCTTAAATTTATTATAAATAATATGTGATGATCATGCACATTTATTTTAACATTTTATCCATTTTCTGTATTATTTAATTCAATTCTATTGATAAAAATTCTTATTGTTGTATAAATATCATATTGATCATTGATCATGGAAAAAAGAAAAGTTAGGAATGAACAATCACACGCTTATGCTATGCCTAAAACCTACAAGTGGTATCACAGGGAAGTTTCATAATTTTTTATAATTTTTTAATGTTTTTCGGTTGATTTATACATAAGTAATGAGTTTTCATAACCATTTTAATTTTTATTTAATCCTAATTGATACATATGCTTCTTCCTCTTCCATTCTCATAAATACAATCAAATTGATTAATTTTATGAATGAAAGAAATTCAAAGATCTCATTTGGAGTTGCCAATGAATATGGTCAGATGACACAAGAGTACACACCATGTAACTTAGAGTCACACACTGTATACTACTATTTAATACGCCAAGAATTAATTTGGAATTAATTCAAGTTATGTGCATTTATAACATGTAGTGAATTTTATTATACACTATGTGGTTACTGGGCTAGCCAGGAACTTGGGTAACCAGAGTACACACCATGTAACTAACATACATGGGGTGTAGTCCTTTAGTCAAAGATGAGTTGTTTATCTTCTTGCACAATATACCTGACTGGTGACCATGTAACTCATAGACCACATGATGTGTATCCCATGTACACGACATGTACTCAAACTTTTTTTGATGCACGGTTACATGTTGATTCCCTAAGTGTATGTCTTGGATAGACAATAAGAAAAGTACACTCCTTATATATGGATTGTACACGTTGTGTACTTATACCAAATTTCATATAATTAAAAGTAATTTATTATACCATGTAATCCTTATCAACATATTCTTGCGTGTTTTTGTTAAGTTGAGAGGGCACACTATGTGATGGGTTTTAATATATATAAATATTTAATTAATTTTTGTATAATGTTAAGATCTTCATATCATGAATGAGTTGTATTATATTTATCACTCTACTTCCATTGAAGCATAACACGTGACAAAAAAACCATTTATTTCATGTAATCATTAAGTTGATGGTACACATCACGAAATTTAGTGATAAGTCGTGTATGCCACAAGTTCCAAGAGTAAAACAGTATACAAGTATAATTCATGTTGGGTAGTTTGGATGTGTACTCACCATGTTTCCCCCATGATAAATTTATGTAAAAAGTAAATTTTAAATAAAATTATTTAATTATTTTAGAATTATGATGGATGAGAATCTAACCAAAATTCATATGAGAATTAATATAAAGGAATTTATTAATAAAAAATAATAATTAATTTATTCGAGGGCGATTTATCTTAAAAAATAACAACTGATAATTGAATACTGATTCTTTTAAATACATAATTCATTAAATTTACATGGATAATCACGATCTTAGACCAGACCTTTGCAGGCGATTGGTTTATTTTAATTTTCTATTATATTAAACTATTGGCTTGCATGCCATATCTCCTCTTATTATGTAATGGACTATGTTTCCATGGTTTCTTTTATGTCAACCTATTCCCATCACCTGTGTATGAGTAAAAGCATATGTAATGGCTGGATCTCCCAAGCCAGTGGAGGCGAATCATGTTTGGAGCCGAGGAAAAACCAATCTAAGAGAAATATATAGGTGGATAGGTGGAAAGATGTTATATGAACCTTAATGGGTTCAATGTGTGTTTCCCCTAGGTTGATGATTATTTTATCATCCTCGAGATAAACTAACCATTAGTAAAATAACATGATCATACCACTTAAATATTTTATTTCTATTAAGTTGTATTTTTGTTTTATTATAGATGTTTTGTCATGATAACATGAAGTAATGAATTAACAATCATGCAAAATAGAACTAAAATGAATTGTCTTATGTGTGAATATTATATGAGATATGGTTAATCATTTAAGTAAATACACTTAATATTAACAAGCATGTAATAAAGATAAAAAATTAAAATTTACATAGGAAAGATAAAATCCCTCAATTATATATTAAGTCGGTAAAGACTTCCACTACTTCAATAAAAATTGAACCATAATTAAATGTGCTTGACTAGCCAAAGTTGGGGTGATTTAAATTATCGGGGAATTAAAACTTGATGTTTTGGGTTTAATTAACTTAGTTCACATCAAGGGTTGACTTCCAAAAAAGGACCTGGTGTAACTGAGATGCATGGGTTGAGGAAATCCAATTTAAGGATTTCAGGATTAGGGACTCCACTCAATAGATCAAGAAATTGTGAGTTGATGTAGTTGGAATTTGGAATTCCTATAAAAAACCCTTCAAATTTTTGATGATCCAAATTTGGGGTGATGAGAATGGGAATATAGATATTTTTCACTATAATTTCTAGGTAATAGGATATTACAAAGCCAATGGTGAGGTCCATTGGGTTTTAATAAAATAGCAGGAGATTAATTTATATAATATTTATTTGTTTGTCTAAATTTTATACTCATATTATTTATAGAAATAGAAATGAAAATGACTTCAAACATATCACTATGATCCATACATGAGATGGATAACATTCTCACCAACAAAAATTTCTATGAGTGGAAAAGGTGCTTGTGTGTTATCCTACACCGTAAAAGAAAATTATATGTCCTAAAAAAAGATATTCTTGATGTGTATTTTAATGAGGCCAATGTGTAAGAGTTGTCTATCTATGAGAAACATTTGAATGATGAAAAAAATATTCAATGTTTCATGTTATTATCCATGACTAGTGATCTTTTCAAGATACATGCGGACATGGATGTGTATGTAATGATGTCACACCTTTGGGGTCTCTATTAAGAGAAGGTGAGACAAGAGATATATGGGATCTATAATGCGATTTTTACAACTAATATTAGAGAGTTAGAGATAGATGGGCCTTATGTAGTCAAGAGTATTGGCTACATTGAATGCTTAGACATCATAGGGATAAAATTTCTTGATTATTTACACATAGATCTCATACTTTCCTTACCAGCCAAGACCTTATCTATTTTTGTTATTAATTATAATATGAAAAATAATGAGAAGATTGTTTCATAACTTATTACTTTGATTCACCAAGTGGATAAGGACATGAGGCATGATAAACCCACAATCCTTATGGTTAATAGGAAATGGAAGAATATAGAGAAGGAGACCCTGAATAATAAAAAGCCTAAAGCCCTTGAGCACCATCTTTATATGAAGATTAAGATCCATAGGTAGGGTAACGAAAAGGGGGGAGTATGGTTTTCATGTGGAATGCAAGGACACTAGAATAAGAACTCGACCCAAAATCAATGGGAATCTAAAGGTATGTTCGTTATCGAGTGTAGTATTTAAATATCTACACATTGGGTATTAGATATATCCTTTGATGCTCACATATATATCTAAATGTAGGAAACATGAAGATTTTGAAAGATTTATAGAGGATAGGTGGATCTTTGAGGTACCAATGGTGAAAGGCCGACTGTTCTAACCATTGGTGGATACAACCTTTCATTTCCAATGGGAAAGATGTTGGGTTTATGAGATTGTTATTATGTACCAACTATTACCAAGAACATAATTTCCATTTCATGCCTAGATATAGATAGTTTTATTTTCATTTTTGGAAATAAATGTTATTTCACTTATAAAGAAAACCAATGTTATGGTATGAAACATTTAAATAATGGTCTTCATGTATTAAATTATGAAAACCAAGTATTATAAATAGATAATTAATCATGATTACATGACTCATATAACACCTAGTTACAACATCACCATCTTGGTCATGTAAACAAAATGCATTTGAAAAAGCTCTAGAAAGATGGTTATTTAGAAACTTCAAAGATAAAAACACTTGAAAGATGTCTGGATTGTTTACAAGGAAAAATGACCAAACAAACATTTGGTGGATAGGGTGAAAGGTCCATAGAGATTCTAGGATTAGTACATACTGATGTGTGTGGACCATTTCTAGTATAAGCTAGAGGTGGATATTATAACTTCATAACTTTTTCTGATGACTTGAGTAGATATGGAAATATCTAATTAGTGAGGTATAAGTTCAATTCCTTTGACAAATTCAAAGAATTAAAGGATGAAGTATAGAATAAATTTAGTAAGAAGATATTGAATCATTAATCATATTGAGTTAGGGAATATATTAACCAAGATTTTATCAACATTCTATGATATTTTGGGATTCTATATCAACTCAATTAACCTAATACACCATAGTAGAATGGTGTTAGTGGAATTTAGAGTTGTACAATATTAGACATGGTAAGGTCAATGATGATTCATAAAAATCTACCATTATCCTTTTGGGGATATGCATTAAAAACTGTGACATATACATTAAACCGAGTACCAACACAAGTAAAAAATGGAATTACCTTCAATTTATGGAGTGGAAAGAAACCCTTTTTGTCGCATACATGTGTATGGGGTTGTGAGGAAATTTTAATGCCTTCTTAGGTAAGAAACTAGCACCCCGGGTAACAAAGTGAATCTTTATAAGATATCCTAAGGAAAGAAAGGGATACTACATATACAACACCTTGTACAATAAAGTGACTATCGTCAAACAAGACGTCTTTCTTGAGTGGGAGAACATCCTAAAAAATGATAGTTGGAGAAATATCGACTTCAATAAAGTTGATGCTCCTGATACATAATATTGGTTACAATAAAAGATTCCACTAGTCCCCATGGAAGAAGTAGTTACTGAAACACAAGTAATGCATAGGATCATTAGAGAGGTAAGAGAAATAGAGAGATATTTTTTTCTAATCATAGAATATGGTGACTAATTATCGGTACACAATGATGAACCTATCTCCAATAAAGTGGAAGTACAGATCTCAAAAGATGAAAGATAGTAAGAATCTATGAATTTTGAAATGGATTCCATGTATCAGAACCATGTTTGGGTTTTGGAAAATATGCATGTTGATTTAAATCCCATAGTGTAAAAATGATCATTTAATAGAAAACATGATATGTAAGGTATGGTAAATACCTACAATGAAATGATAGTAGCTAAAGGGTTTAATCTACATCAAGGAATTGACTATGAAGAAACATTTTCACCAGTTTCCATTTTTAAATCCATAAGAATTCTACTTGCTACATCAACTTACCATGTATATGAAATTAAGAATATGGATGTGAAAACTACTTTCCTTAATGGTAACCTTCAGGAAGATGTCTATATTACACAACCATAGGGTTTTTTAATTATAGGAAATGTGTAAAATATTTTCATGTTATAGAGACCGTTTTATGGATTAAAGAAAGTATATAGTTCATAGAAAATTCTATTTGATGAAGCTATAAAAGAATCTAGATTCATCCAAAACAAATGTGAGATATGTTTTTACAAGAGGTTAAGTGGAAATTCAGACTTTATGCCAGTAGTATATGTTGATGACATATAACTTATCAAAAATGACAGAATAGTCTTACAATTTATTAAGGAATGGTTAAACAAGTATTTATTCATGAAGGACTTAGGTGAAGTAGCTAATATTCTAATGATCAAGATCATTCATGACAGATCTAAGAGTCCACTTAGAATACATCAAAGTAGATAAATTAAATAGATAAAAAATAGTTTTAGTAAGGATAAATACAAGAGGGGATTGGTTCCAGTGTCACATAGTATACATATTTATAAGAAAATGTGTCCTTAGAAACAACAAGAGAAAGAGATAATGAGTAAGATCCCATATTCATTAGTGATAGGATCAAACATTTATACCAAGTGATATACTAGACTTGATGTTTCATATGCATTGTTCATGGAATACAGATATCAAGAAGATATAGAAGAATAAAATTGGTTTATTGTTAAGGAAATCTTTAAGTATCTGATAAGAAATAAAGATATGTTCCTAGTGTATATAGCAGAAGAGGAGCTAGTCATAGATGGTTATACTGATGCTAGTTTTCGAATATATTAGAATGATTTGAAGTCATAGTTAGGATATGTTTCCTGTATCAACGGAGGATCTGTGAGTTGGAATATTTCAAAGCATCTAGTTGTCACTGATTTTACAATTAAGTATGAGTATATAGAATCTTATGATGAAAATAAGGAATCTGTTTGGATACAAAACTTTTTCCAAGAGATTGATGTTGTACCTAGAATTAAAGACCCTATCACATTGTATTGTGATAATAATTGGTAGTGGCTCTTTCAAAAGAGATAAGGTCACACCAAAAGAAAAAGAACATACTCCAGAAGTATCACCTCTTAAGGGATTTTTATTAGAGGGGTGATGTAATAGTAAGCAAAGTTCATGAAAAGGAAAACATAGTATACCCTACGATTAGAGGCCCATCTCGGCAGAATCATGAGTATTATATGAGATCTAGTGGAATGAAATTTGTTATCAGTTGGATATAGTGAAAGTGGTAGTTTGTTGGATATGGTACCCTAAAACCAAATTATATATACTTTATGATAACCTATATTCATTATTTTTAATATTAATAAACATATTATCACATCATGATTATTCTTTTGTTTAATATTGTATGTAATAATTCCTTAAGAGTAGTTTCCGCACTGAAATATCATAGGAGCTCCCCGATATGATGAGAATCCAGAAGTTCCATGATAGTATTCTTAAATATAGGTTATATGTTCTGATGAAATCATTTAGAGGATATAAATGACTCAGGATATCATGGGTGGAGAATCATAGGACTTTGAGGCACCTTCACATGGTGTATAACCTTGGAAATATCCAGTGTAGGATATTTTGAGAATGATATCCACCAGTAGGAAATCCACATTTATATATGTCATTGGATGTTCATGTCTATAGATGTGTTTATTGATCCTTATACTTTAACATTATTATTAATGAGTATTATAAGTCACTTACTTTGATGTATTAATGAAATCTATGATGACATATGTCCGTGAAAAGGTAGGATATGCTGGGTATGTCATAAGTAATAGTGAATTAATTAATAATGTGAGAAAGTATTTTTACCTTATTTTATTTAATGTAAGTTAAACTATCAGGACCTTTTATGGAGATGATATAGTCTAAATAAATCCATGTTCGTGGTGTTCTATATGCAAGTTCAATTTTCAGAAATTCAAAGAAAGAGACATCAAGCACATAGGTTTATGGCACAAACAAGAAACCTACATTATTAGAGATATCATTATAAGTAGATTATATTATATAGTGAGAATATATATGAGGTATTATTTCATTATGACATTAAATTATTTATCTATGGGTTCCTTGGTGTGTTTCTAAATTCTAGCATTTAACTTTAGGCTACTTAACCTAATGCCACTGAGAAAGAGAACTATAGGTTCACACACTAAGTGTATCTAGAATCTCAGTTAAATAATTTATTATTATTTATTATTTAAAAATTTGAATAAATATTATCCCCATATTTGGTTTAATAATTAATCATGTTGGACTGATCACATATATTACATCGCCAATTATTAAACAAAATATTTTGTGAGCTAAATGTTTAATAAATATTTAATATATATTTAGTGAATATAATATTTATTTATTTATTGGAAAATAATATAGTGATATTTATTCATTAAATAAATATTCATTATTTAAGGGATGATAAATATTATGGAGGAATGGAATACCGATTTTAACGGTTCGATGATAAATAACATATATTTAATATTATTTTATTAAATAATATTTAATTTGAATTCATGAGTTTAGTGCATGTTGAGAAATAATAATATTATTATCATTATGGACATGGAATTCTATAGGGATTAAATTAATAATAAAGGGAACATGTGAAATTATTTACTTCTAACCCTATTGATATATAAACCCAATTATATTATTTTCCATGAGATCCAATTCAATTATTTTGTTGCACACAATGAATCCAGAGAATCCTCTCAACGCCCTATAGAACTTACTTCTCCATGAATACTCCTATTAATTAATAGATATATTCCTCCACCTTCAACTATTGATTCTATAGAGATCAAGGAGAATACATTGGAAGTGATTATCATGGTGATCAAAGGCGAATTCCACAAGTGATAATATATGTTCTGTTGGAACCTGGATATTCCAACAGCGACATTCAGAGATTTATAGAACACATGTAGATCACTGCTAAAATGAATCTTCTATTGATTCCTATAATTAAATGGTGGTACAATGTAGATATTTCATTTGATCTATCAACAAAGTAATAATTTAACACAAGTTAATTCTTTATTTTCATAAATTAATTTTAAATAACATGTGATGATCCTGTGCTTTGGTTATAGAATTTTATCCATTGTTTGTATTCTTCAATTAAATTATATTGATCACAGAATATATCACTCTGTAAATCTCAGTGTTGTGATGAAGATTGATGAGTTTTAGGGGGTTGTACCTTAGGTGTTGGAGTCACAAATGTATAATTCTCTATTTATGAGTTATCTGGAGGAGGTGACATCTGGATGTCATAATGTTCAAGGGATCATTATAACACTTCACAAGCGGATGGACCAACCATAATTTTCTGGGTGAACTATATGGCTTGTGAACCCTCATTCATGCAATATGAAGGAATGATAAATGACCCCTGATACGATCTCATATTAGATATACCTAGTGAAAAATATAAATATCCTGACATTATGAATGGATCTCA
Organism: Viscum album; assembly: GCA_963277665.1. NCBI lineage: Eukaryota > Viridiplantae > Streptophyta > Magnoliopsida > Santalales > Viscaceae > Viscum > Viscum album. The sequence goes on along the minus strand of OY728134.1, from coordinate 541,167,504 downwards.
AGCCTCATGTTTCACATCCACAATCGATTGAGACTAGAATTCTAGATTTTCAACCTCTTCCCGTTGAATAAGTGGGCCCTCACATGTGGCACGACGTGGTCTACACTATCACCATCATGGATTCTCACCATCAACCGTTTCTAGAGCAGGTTTAGAAGCAGGAACCTCCTCTCCCTAGGTAGTAACATCCTATCCTTATGTAGGATGATCAAATATACTATCATATAGAACATGATATACCAATATCATCTCCTCCACTATATAATGGTACAATTCCTATAAAAAAAACTTCACCCTCCCCTGAACTAGACATACATATAATATGTTGTACTGATGTATGCTATAAAGAGACTCAAAATGAATTAAAAAAAAGTAAAACAAAAAAATGATCTACATTTATTAACTTACTGGATCCTGAAGCACACTTCCGTGTGGGGTGAGATATAGTATAGAATTTAGTTTATACCATGTCTCATACACGATTTGATGTAATATATGAAGTAACATTATACACTTTCCCTCAATAGGAAACAATGCATGTCTATCCAAGAGATTGAGATACTCAGCATGTCATCAGCAATAGTCCACATCCTTCCTCCCCATCAGCTTCAGAAAATGCAGTGTTTTTGACTATCTGGGAGGAACTAGAATACGCTGGACAAATCCAAACTGGCACATGAAACTATTAAAATGGTGCCACTAAAGAATTTAAAATTGAATGAGAGACATTACAACTGTGGAATTATAAATCCCATCGATGTAGTATGTGGGAAGTAGGTATAACAAAGACCGGTATGGTAGCTATGAAATATGAAATTACATGTGAAATTTGTTAAAATATTTTGATACTAATTTCAGTAAATGGTAATGTTATGAAATTTTTTAGTCAATGAAAGAATGTATATACTTACATCAGTGTGTAGTAGATTATCCAACATGAGATGAGATGCACCCAAATTGTGTCTCAGAGTCCTGATGACATGGTGTTATTGACTCCACCTATAATGTACATCATTGATAGTGATAAATAATAAACAATAGATTATAATAACTCATATTAGCATAAAAAAACAATAAACATGGGTGATCGTACCAGTATCCATGTGGATTGTCATAAAGCACATCCATATAAAGCTCTAGACCAATAATAATAGTGGATAGGGAAGGGATTCACTCCCAAGCTATAATTTGAATAAGGATATAACATCCCCCTATACCACTGATATCTGATCAGTATACCACGCATAATTACCTTTACATGTATTATAATATTGAAAAAGCCTAGTTGTATCTCCCATCCTGATCAAATTCCCCTAGTTTCACCAAATACATCATGAAAAAATGCATACTAGAGTGATCAATGCACAATATCCCTCCAATGAGCTATAATATCTATGCATAGGCATGAAGCATGTCGTTCTACTCATCCGTATTAATGAGTTAATGTGTGAAGTGCATGTCCAACTAGATCAAAGGCAAATGACCTACATCCATGGAAGTATCATCCCCCACAATGCCGAGATGAATCAACCACTGTATAAGCTTAGGGTAGTCTCCATGGGTGGATCCTATAACTGTAGCACCCATGATAGGAAAATCGGTCATAACTACCACATTCTCAAAGGTGATGGTCATATCTCCCACGATCAAGTGAAATGTGGGAGTCTTATGTCTCCATATCTTAGTGAGGGTAGTAAGAAGGTGATGATCAATGAATGTATAATTAGATACAATGATTCCATAGAATCCAACATGATATAGGTATGGTTTAATAGTAGCTAGAGTTGGTATGTGATGATAATTGTGTGCTTTACACACCCCAATATGTCGAACCTCATGGTCGGCCAGAACCACATGTGAAACATGCCTATACTACTTGGTGAGTAGAGTAGTATCCTCCATCTCTATGTACAAAAATGAAACATATCTTAAGCAAGTATAAAATATAAATTAATTTTATGATCAGTATAATGTTATGATTGGTAGAATATATGATTTAACACGCCTATGCCCATTATTTTATGAACTTTTTCTTACCAAAAGAAAAAGGTAATTTCTTCATGTTTTTAAAAAATATTTCTAATGCTTTTAGAAAAATTATTTTTTTATCAATTTCAACATCCTTTGATGATTTTCATCTTTAACATGGGATATATTCCAATGATATGATCTATCTTCATTATTTGGATGTGTGAGGTCTTATATAACCATCCAACACATTAGTTAAAGTTTTATATCTCAGAGGTAAACATTAATTTGAACTTGGTTTGTAAAAGGGTTTTAATTTAAAAATAGATTTGTGCACAAATGTGTTTTATCGGTTAGATCCACCATATATATTGAGGTTTTATTTCATGTCTAGAATGTATACCAATAGTTAAGAGCCCAAATTTCATGCTTTTTCATTTAGGTACGATTTCTAACATGATGGTATATTTCATGGTTGTTTTCTCAGATGCTTTCTTTATGGTGTATCAATGGATTGTTTTATTATGCTTTCATGTCATCTCACATTTACTGGTCATATTCCTTATTATGTGAATACAAGAAGCTTCTTATGAAATCCAAAGGATAAATTACAAAATATTTTTAACATAAGGAATGATAAAACATTTTGTCATGTTTATCCTTTGTGTGATTTATGTAAATGGTTGTATAATTTATTAAATTTGTATTATTAGATAGTAAAAGTATTCATAAATTTCATATATTTCTAAAAAATGAACATGTTTATATTAAAAACATGTAATTGATAATATGAAGATTTTACATTGGAGGCAATACATCATCGTGGTTGAGAGTATGAACTCGATCCAACAATGTTAGGGAATAATTTCCTATTTTGTTCTTCCTTATGATATATATTTCATCTAAAACATTTCCCTTGTTCTTGAGTCTAGTCCATCTCATTCCACATCCTACGGAACATCGATCTCCATCACTATTTTAATATGTTGACATTAGGTATAAATATCATCTGGTCTTGTGGCATTGGGATATGTCGAAACTCCCCAATAGGCATTCATGGTGAAACATATTAGTTATGAATGGTTTCAAGATGTTACACCAGATCAACATATTCTCCACATGATATGTTCACATATGAACATACTAAAATGGTGTGTATTCATGGAAACATCAATGCTAGGATGTTTCCACATTGAAAATGCCTCACCTATAGTAATAGACCTATGAATAGACTACTGCTAACTATGATGGGGTCCTGATACTCTTGTAGTTAAAATCAATGGACTTATCAGTTAAAAAGGATTACTCGATAAGAAAAATATTATTTAATGTTATTTAAATCTCTTTTTTAAAGTTTCATCCATACCATAACCCCTTTTAAATCTCGTTAGAATTCAATTTTCCTATTTCAATGATGTAATTTACCTACTGATAAAATGTCTCCTAAAATATGCCAGTTGTAGGTAACTTGTTAATCCCCTAGAAGATTCCATTGATTCACTCCACAATATTTGTGGTCATGTGTATGTACGTCTTCCCCCTATCGTATACCAATTCCCATTTTTTCTTTTTGAATCTACCTTATATAATCATACAATCCTTGATTATAAATATGGATTTCTCATAATCTATGATAAAACCATTATTGATCTAAATCATATGTTACATTAATTTGATCATATTTCAAATAAATAAATTTTATCATTATGTTGAAATATTAACAAAATAAGAAAGATATGATATACCAAGCCCATGATAGCCTTATTAATTACTTCATAATGGACTATTTTTCTCACCTTGATAAAAAATTCTAATATAGTACTGATGAGGTGAATTCAATGGTCTCCGTGTAATAGGATCTGTATTGATTTCCTCATTGATTTCATAGTGACAATAAAATATCCATCAAATACCCTAAATGTTAGTGAAATGGTTACTAATATATGCTAAAAACCAACTTCACAATTTATAATTTCACTTATTCAAAATTGAAAATTAAAGTGGTAAAGGTGAATAGTTTCCTTATTGGGTTCCTGTAATAATCAATACACCCATTTATTTTCCATATATAAACATCTCTTAAATTTTTATAAACTGTTTGCAGAAATGAATTGTGGAAATATATGGAAGGAATGCCCAAAACAATCAACCAAATTTGACATGATATGGATCAATTAAGTTATCACGAGAAACATGATAATTTATATCTATATATAATAAAACATTTTCATTGTGTCTCATCATATATAGAAATTATGATAACATCTGATACGAGTCATCTGAATAATCAAAGACCTTGAAAATTATCTTCTATTTTTTCCATCCATTCTTTAAAAAGGAAATATTAAGACCAAAATTATGTTGTATCCTCTCCTACATAAAAGGTATAGGAAAATCTTGGAAGGTCTTGATCATCTCCATAATAATAGATGACACAAATTCAACATCTAATGATGTATGATCTCGTGTCGGGTTTGGCCACACACAAGAATGAGATACCTTAGTTCTTATAAATTCTACAACCTCTAAATGAAATGTTAGGAGTCACACTCATAAGAAATCTATGATCATACTCATATTTTTCACATCATATAATATATTTTGAATGACTAGATTCTTGAACTAAATACCTACAGTTTCACTCAATATGAAATATTTTTAGTACGCTTTTCATGGAATATTTTCTTGAAAAATCTCTTCGAACATATAATATTTTGTAAAGTTCACTAAATATATCCTCTAGAACTCTAGTAAACATAGTTTATGGTGTGATAAAATTACATTCAAATTCAGATATATGTGCCATTTCTTCTGACCAATATGCAAAGAGGGGTGGAAAAGTTATTGTGCATTGAGGTTACTATTTAACTACTACATTTATATAATCTTCCTCCATAACTTACGATGATTACTACTCCTCATCGCTATTGTATATGTCTGTTCCATCATTATACACATCCTCGTCATCAAAATGATATTACAACATACATGGCTTATCAGTTTTTTCTTCTTCTTCAACATCACAAGGAATATGTGCATTTTCCGGGGATAGACCTTGTTCAATGAATCTTGTATGCCAACATCATGATAAAATTGGATGTTTCTGCTAGAAAATAGAAACACCAACATATAAATTGATCATTTAATTATCTTAATGTCATGAAAATAAAGTTGTTTCTTATACCCAATCCTTATTAGTAGACAATAGATAAGATAGATTTCATAACCTATCCTGGAATTGTAAATGTATATAATTAATATACTAGATCTCCTAATTAGGTCCCAAATTGAAATGGAAATAAATTATTTACTTATGTTATATTACGATTTCACAATCATATGTCCCAACCATTATTTCTAGTTGGGTACTATAAGAAGCTTCTATCTCAGCTTGAATAACTACCCCATAGTATCAGGCACAAGCATACATGATTGTATACTTGAAAAATTATTTTTGATCAAGATTACGATAGTGTAAATAATATTTACAATAAGGAATTATAATGCAGCATTGAATAAAAAATATCTACTTAATTCAAATTTTATAATTTTTTCTTATATCCTTAAATATGACACTAATGTTTTGTAGTTCAATTTTTAATCTTCCTAAAGGTATGCTTAATAGTTTATAAAGGATATTAAAATCATCTAAATCATATCCCCATGGAGTCTCAAACCATGTGTGCATAAAGTCCCATTGTAGTGCTCTAGTTTATACTCATGGGGAATCCAAATTTGCACTTTTTTGAGTTTATTACCCCTAGGTATATCCTTTTCAGAGCCACATCCACTTGTAGTATCCAGAAATGGATTTGATTTCTCAAATAACTACACAATATTTACTTTATCAACATTTTAAAACATATTATTATAGTAACAAAGATAATAATAATATTTTGTAGTATAGATTATAATCTTCCTAAAGGTATGTTTAATAGTTTATAAAGAGATTGCGAATCATCTAAATCATATCCCCCAAGATTTTCAAACCAATATTACAGCAAGGCTCATTGTGGTGCACTATGTTACACTTGTGTCAAATCCCAATATGCATTTTTTGGGGTTATTTCCCTTAGTCATATCTATAATAAATATATATCCCCTTTTAATATCCAAAAAAAAGATTCCATTACTTAGATAACCACATAATATTTAATTTAAAAAAATTAAAATGTTTTCTTTTATCCTCAATGATGACACCAGTGTTTCATAGTACATTTTTTAATCTTCTTAAAGATAAGTTCAATAGTTTATAAAGATAACGAGAATCATCTAAAATTGTGGGAGTGAAAAATAGAATGTGCAGTTAAGAATCTTTGTTATATAGTTGTCCCTCTTTGATCTTATATTAATTACATGTTAATTCGAAGCTAACCAGTAACTAAAAATTATTAATACTATTTTAATAATTATTTAATAATTAATTATTCCCAAGTTAATCACTAATTAATTAATATTTAGTTACTTGTTAATAATTCTCTAAGAATTCATTAATTAATATTTATTATGTAGTTATTTTATAGTTAATTAATAGCTAATCATTAACTAATTATTGTTTAATAATTACATCATCATTAATTATTTCTAAGTTAATAATTCATTAATCATTGAATAGTCATTATTAAATCATTTATTAATAATTAGTTAATAATTCTTTAATTTTCATTATTCATTTTTTAATCATTAGTTAATCATTATTTAATCATTCGTTAAGGATTAGTTAATCCTAAGATAATTATGGATTAATCATTCATTGATCACTCAGGAATTATGACTTGATTAATAGTTATTAATTAGTTCCTTTAATGTTAAATATTTTTTAATTATTATTTAATCATTATTTAAGTATTTAGTTTATAGTCAATTAACAGTTAATCAAAAATTAATTATTGGTTAATCACTACTTCATTATTAATTAATCCTATGTTAATCATTTGTTAATCAGTAATTAATCATTATTTAATCACTCATTAGTCATTATTTTATCATTCATTAATCATTCACTATTAATTATTTGAACATTATGTAATCATTTGTTAAGAATTAGTTAATCCTAAATTAAGTATTCCTTAATAAAGCGTTAATCACTCATTAATCATTATAAAATTAATATATATTAAGTTGTTAATTTATAGTTAATTAATAGTTAATCATTATGTAATTATTGATTAATCATTATTTAACCATTTGTTAATCATTAGTTAATTATTATTTAATCATTAGTTAAAAATTATTTAATCCTAAGTTAATTATGTCTTACTCATCAGTTAATCACTCGTTAATCATTACTTAATTAAGATTTATCATGCAATGACTTTATATATAGTGATTGATGAAGGACCCCGAAACACCCCAAGAGGGGAGGGGTGTATCAGGGTGTCAAATTTTACTTTTAAACCGACGGATCTTGTTAATATGTTGGTAGGAACCTGTTAAACCTGTACGAAGAGGAAATGCAGAAAACAAACAATCACATGCAAAGCAATGACACAACAATTTTACTTGGTTCGCCACTAAGGGCTACGGCCAAGGAGCATACACTGATAGTGTGTAGTTCATTCCAAAACACACTAATATTCATAAGTTGTGGATTATAAGAGTTTAGCTCACTCACTTTTTTATAGGCACACTACCTTTAGAAGGTTTTATGGAAAACACATTTCATCCCTTAGATCACTTCCACTGACTCCCCCTTGCTCACTGCATTTGAATAATCTTAACTCAGTTTATCGACATGAAGGTCGCTTCAATGGTTTAGCATTTAATAAGCCATCCTCAACTATAAATTGATGTTTTTTGAAGACCCATTTTCAACCACATAATTAAATTACATCCCTACACACTGATATGTTAAGTTAATTAATATCGCAAATTGATTTGTTCAAATTTTAGGCTTCCCTGGGTGTTCCACATATCACATTACCTCCTCCACGTACTGAGTGGTAGGTAAGGTTCACTGATCACCTCCTCTACATACCAATTCACCTTTTTAACATACTTCTCATCTCATCTATTTACCATCCTGCTCCGTGTACTGCCTTTCTCTTCTGCGTACTATGAGAGCTTCCTCTTCCAACCACACTCTCTTTTGTGAACTGTTTTCCTTACACAGATGGTTCTCTCTACATACCCTATTCTCCTATATGAACCATACTTCACTATAATTATTTATGAAATTTTAATCTCTAATCCCTCTCACAAACAAAGGGGATTACTCCTCCTTAAATAGGCACATTACTCCATAAATTTCACTAATCCGATTTACCCAAATTTTTAATATGGTACAATCTTTATTGTATACTGTACTCCACCCATATACTGTTAGCCTCCACCGCATACCACTCATGTTTCAAGAATCACTGCAATAAGATGAACCTTCAGAATTCTGTGTACCACACACCTTCCCCATGAACCGTCACTGCAAACTGTTTTTAGTTCTACACACTGCTCCACATACCATACCTACTGCCAAGTATGAAAAAGTGAACTATCCATGGAACATGGTGTGCATTCCATGTTTTGAGGTATGTGGTTCCCTTATTTTTCTGATTTTATTTATCATTTCACATACCATTCACTCCTATGTGAAAACCATTTATTTTTCAACAACAATGTGCCAATTTTAAGACCCAAAAAATTTGGCAAACACTGGGAAATTGTGCCACCTTCAATATCGCTTACGACATGAACTGTATAATCCCTTTCCTTTCAATATCCCTGATCATTCATGTGCAAATTGACAACAAGCACAAACCAAACTCCATTTATATAAAATAACAACCTTGGTTCCAACAATTGGTTAATTAATGGTTTATCATTATTTAATTATTGGTTATTAATTAGTTAATAATTATATAATCATTATTTGATCCTAAGTTAGTCCTAAGTTAATCCTATGTTATTCATTTTCTAATCATTCTTTAATCCTAAATCAATCTTTAGTTATTCATTAGTTAATAAATAATTAACCATTAATATAGCTTTAGTTAATCATTAGTTATTCAATATTTAAATATTAGTTGATCTTTATTTCATTAATATTTATTCATTGTCTAATTAATATTAATTAATAATTATATCACTAATATTTAAATACTACTAAGTTATAATATATAATACTCTTCTTATAATAATAAATCCATTTATAAGACTAATTATAAATTATTGACTCAAAGGTTATAATTAAATAATATTTATTTACTTACTAATATTGACAAATATTTATAAATTATATCTTACCAACTGAAGAACTAAGTAAATAACATATTTAAAACTAACTTAAAACTAAACATATAAAAAATAATTAACTTTAAAATAATTAAAAAATTCCTCTAAATGATGCTTCTCAAATCCTGCATACCTTTAAGGCCACCAAAAAAGTCACGTATAAGGGAGGAAATACCAGGAAAATTATAGAGAGAGAGGGAGTGTAATTTAGTGTGAGGGAAGTTTAATTGAGTGAGGAGAATGGGTGGTTGTGTAGGTGGATTTTTATAGGGGCTAGGGTGAAGGTGTTACTTGTAGAAACCTATTTTTCCTAAATTTAGGGAAAAGTCATTAACGTGAAAAATGTTTTCACTAAAATTAAGTTGAAAGGAATTTTTCTCGTTAACACATTTTCCCTACTTTTCCATGTCATTAATTTAGGTCTATGATATGTAAATTAATATCACACCATTCTATATGTTATTTTTAAAAAATTAAACTAGTAATATTTTAAAATTTCTTTTTAGAAAATGTATAATAAATCTCCATAAAAATGACCCATGAGTCATATTTAAAGTTATAATTTAATTAATCATGTTTCATGGTGTTTTATCAATTATTAGTTTTTTTAGTTCTTAAATAAAAATATGAAATCATGAAAAATTTTAAGATTGATTTGAGAAAAAAAATAAAATAAATGAATCAGGTGAAATAAAATGAAAAAAATGGAAGTGAATAGTGGTCATAGAATGGTTGATCCAAAAAAAGATTTAGTGGCATCATCATTTCTTGTAAGGTTGTATAAGTAGGTGTTTTAGTTTAGTAATTGTGTCACTAGGACATTGGATAATGTATTTTTAAAGAGTTTATGGTGCTAACCTTTCAGATCATGTAATGGATTCCCTATCATGAGACTTAATATATGGATTATGTATAAATCAAGATAAAATTGAATCATATAACTAATTATATTCCATTTTATTAATGTGTTGGAACATGTGAGAGCCTCCATAAACATGTAAATCACTTGTATTATCTTAAAAGATTGAACTACACATGATTTTCTACTATCACATAAACTCTTGACTGCATATCATGTGTTATCCACCTACCACCTAATGTGAATAATCCATATCTAGAATGAGGAGAAGGTAGTGGGTTGAAATTGATTTGAATATGCGACTCAGATAACACTTTATCCCCGTTGGATCAAATGGGGGTTAATTCTCCATCATTATCATGTTTTAGAGGAGTGATGGAAGAAAATTATAATGATGAAGAAAATAGAAACTGATAATGAGGTCTAATGTTATTAAAAATTAAATAAACGATATGGAATACATAAAAGAAGTTAAAATAACAACCGAAAACTGAATATTGGGACGTCATAGGTGAGAGACATACAATAATACTGAATCTTGATACAAGGGTTCTCAAATTCATTTTATAGACATTATAGTAAGTTTAAGCTCCTACCACCTCTTTATGGGATTATTTCACTTTATATGGTTGGGAATATGATGATCTCCCTATTTATTTTTCCAGGTTCTTATCCCAACTACCTTGGATCACCTCTCACACATTCCCTACATCATTCAAATGGATTTCCCTCATCATTGCATGAAAATGATAAGTGTTTGGTGGATCAAAAGAAGCAGTGAGTCAGAACCCAACAATGAGTTTCCATCAATTTCAATAGATAATATTTGAAAATCTTGATGAAAGAAACCATGAAATCTTCTAAGAGAGAATATTTCACAATTAATTTATAATTAATTTAAAACTATAATTACCCCGAACAAGATAATTCATCTTTGATTAATTCAATTTAAACTCACATCATATCAGTGTTGTAATCCAAGCTAGGATTCATCTTGTTGCATCCTCACACACTCCACAGATCTTCAAACAACACTATTAGTTTTTCATGAGCTAGCATGAGGGAACCTAGTGCTTTGCGTTATTCGTCGTCGATCTCAACAAAGAATTTCTCTTGTTATCACTTGTTCCTAAGATGGAGGGAGGGAGATTTTCTCTCTAAGGCTTGAGAGAATTACTGGATACTCACCAATATGCATAAGAAATCCATCTCTCTAAAATGGTATAAATTAGAATATATATTCATAGAATTTATATTTGACAATTACCCCAAGCCCCTTTAACAAATATTCTCTCTAATATATTCTTCATGTTTAATAACAATAACAATATATCACTTGACATTCACATATATAAATATCATTTTAAAAATAAATAAATTAGTATTTATTTAAATTCTATTAAATATAATATATCATTTTCTTCAAACCCTTAACTCAGACCAAAAATACTTCAAGGTATTTATCAATTCTTTAAAAATATTTATTTAAATAAATATATATATTATTCATCCCATAAATAAATAAATATTATATTCACTAAAGTTTTGAATAAATATTTATTTTAAAATTCACATAACTAAATAAATTTTTATATTAATTTATTAAAAAAATAGTGAATAAACCTTTATTTGTTTATTACATTGTGGATAATTAAAAATAGATAATATTAAACTAAAATATTCTAAAATTGGATATCTAGTGACTGAATTTATGAAATAAACATAGATAGTTATTATTCCGCAATCTAAGAATAATATTTATTATTAATATTAATTTTAATAGAATTTAATGAGATTCTGAATACACTTAGCATGTGAACCTTTAGGCTTCTTTCTTAGTGGAATTAGGTGAACTTACGTAAAGTCCAATATCAATGTTTAAAAACATGTTAAGGAACTCAAAGAAAGTTTTAAATGTTCCAATAACAATAACCATCCAACAAATTATACTATGTAATATGATACCTCTATATAAATATCCCATTGTGTAGGATGCATACTTGTGTCATCATCCTGTATATTTTATTAATCTTTATTTGAATCTCTGAAATGAACGTGTTGACTATTTACCATGACCATGAATTTAATCAGGTAGTAAAATTAAAACTAAATGGATAGATATATTGATGATAGTGGTTTTTTGCAAACTAAAATTTAATTAAATTTTTATTTACCTAATAATGCACCATAGTGGAACACCCTAGGGTTGATCACAAGGAGGCTGCTTCTATTGTCACTATTATAAACTAACTAATATAAAATATGATACTAATATAAATGGGGGATATAATTTCAAATGAATAAAATATAGATATATTATAAATATATAGCTATATTAAAATAAAAAATACAAATAAAAGTAAGAAAATACACAAAGAAGTTAGTAGAAGAAAACCATTGTTCTTGGGGTTTCATGGTGGAATTATCATTGTTATTAAAAATATTCATCAATGAGATATTCAATGTGGAGATCAAGACCAGTCACTCCACACCATCTCATTTGAAATTTATTACCCTACACCGACACCTCTACATGATATAGTAACCTCTTCCACATCAATGCCCAATCCAAACTCAACTGTTTGAATGAATTAGATATTGATGGGAAGGAAAAAATAATAAACGAGGAGGAAGATGACAATAGTAGAGAAAGTGGGGAGACCGCTCACCACAATCATTTAACCACTAATGAATACTTATAATAAATCATAATAAATCCATAAAGCAAAATAAACTCAAATACCACCACTTCCCCCCTCGAACAACAGTGAGGGTTAGCACTCCACAAACATGGAGTTAGAAAGAAGCACAATGGGAGATACACATAAAAAAAGAAATGAAAGAAAAGAAGAAATGAACTGAAGAGGAAGAAAGATACACTAATATATATTTTAAATATAAACAAAAATTACATAAACAAAACTCGACCTTATACCCCTTGAAATGGGTATCCTTGTAAAAAGAGAGGAGGTACAAATTTATAGAGAAAATGGGTTGATGAAATCTCTCTCAGTTCTGTCTGCCCAAGGTTCTAGACATATTGGACCATTAAATGTACTTTTTGGAACATGGTACCTTATTTAAAGTTGTTCCATTATTCAACCCGCATTCCTCCACAAAATATCGGCCTCATTGGTCCACTTATGAGGGAGGTATGGGGGTTTTCATACGGCCCATTTAATCTGTCTAGGTGACTCTTCGTCTTCCACAACTCCATCTTACAATTCCATTAAGACCCTTTATACAGAGGATTCAGACGTGTCCTACTTAATGAAAGATGTTAAATAATTCATCTTCCATTTGCTAAATTATATCTCCAATTGACCTTTATTCTTGGAGATACAAGATCATCTTTATAACAGTCTATATCTGCACACAGTTTACGAGGTCCGGATTGTGAGCTGATTTTGGGCCTCCATATGATTGATTGAGCTGGAACTCTAGAAGGATGAAATGAGAACCATTATTTAATGTAACCTGAAAAAAAGAAATTTTACAATTGTGTTCATTTAATAAAATGATATGGCCAAAATAGAAAAGACAAATAAAACAGTTAAACCCCAAAATAAAGCCATTTTGGCATTTAAGCTCAAAATTATTCTAAAAACTAAAAATATCAAAATTTCCCATAAAATATCACTGTAGTGGGATTTAGAACATTTAAATACAATATAAAATATGTGAAAATTCAAGTTTCATCACTCCTCTGCACTTAATCATTGCACTCTGGGGAAATCATCATATATTCAAATCAAAATTCACACAAAAATAAAAAATGAGAAAACATCAATGATCTCTTCCAAAATGAAATTACATCATGTATACTCTATGAAAAACAATTATCAATCATTTTAATTCCTCACATTTAAATTTATTCAACCTAAAAAATCCATCCATAGCCCAATCACAACCGACCTCACCATGAAATTTGTGTCACTCTTCACTCAAGAGAAATTGTATCTGGAGTTATGCTCATACTTGGAAAGTGCATGTATCACCATAGTCTTGTGACAATTTTCATCTCTCCACAACATGAAATATGAAATTGAATTTGATAATGAGGGCTTTTCAGGTGAATTCTGTGGATTAGGGTTGTTGGGAAAATTATTGAAAAATTAAGGCTGAAAAGAGGAGGTTGGACTCTTAAGCATAATGCATGAATTATCAAGTGAAAACATAGGATGAACCTCACCCAATCCCATTAAAAATGTGATACACAACACCTCCCCTTTTTTATATTACATGAGACATGTGATAGGAAATGATTCCAAAGAATGATTGCATCTAAGTTCTATCTTTTTAATTTTTTTCTTTTTTGTAAAGCTCTAGAAAGGCGTAGCTTTATTTTCATTATTTTTGATTTTTTTCATGAAGAATGAGCTGAAAATTGAATAAAATGAATGAATGACCATTATTACATTTATTTTAGAGAGGTACTTGAGTCATAAAAGGAAGTACAATGATAAATTCAAGCTCATATCCATTTTTTCTATTTTTTCATTTTTATTGAAGGAGAACCAGATGAAACAAATAAAGCACAAATAAAGGATTTCCAATCCCCAATTTGATCTTTATCATCCACTGCCCAAAATGTTGACACATACCTAACATCACCCATAAATGAAACAAATCCCAAAGAATTCACACAAAAGGCCCTTCCCCCACACTGAAACTTGAAATATTCACGCAAATCTACTAAGAGTGCGGGTAGGTAAAGAAAAATCAGCTTGTAATGTGGAGTAAACCTATAAGGAAATTCATAGCATCAAAGGGCCAACGAAGGATAGCTGTAATGGTAAGTCTCAAGATAAAATGTGGCTCGCCAAACAAGTGCCTCAATCATATCAAAAACATTCAACGAAATCCAAATCTTCAAAAGATAAATGTCACAAGTTCTAGTTCTCACTCAAAATCCAAGCTTCTCTCAAGAAAGTGTGGGTATTAGAAAGAATATTTCAAAGTGGTTCAGAATACCTCAGATGACTAGAAATATATTTGAGTCAGTGTTTCATGGGAATGTATTTCAAAAATTGGTCAAACTCATAAAAATGCTAGAAAATCCAATTCAAGTAAAAAGTTTCACATGAACAATAATTTAAAATCCATTTTTTCAAAAATCATCTCAACCTCCCCAAAATCAATTTAAGTGTGAAAAATAATCATAATATTTATTAAAGCTCAATGATCCTAAAACGATGAAAAAAAAGAAAGATAAAGCACACAAAACAACTAAGCAGGTTAAAACTCCCCCCACCTAGATTTCAATACCCCTCATTGGAGCTCAACAAAATAATAATAAATGAAGAAAAATAAAGGGAAGGAAAGATACAACCTGACTTTATTTTTCAGTGGAAGCATTAAGTTAAGCTTCTATCTACTACCACATGACCTAGAAAAGTATGAAATAAATAATACATGAGAAAAATGAAAAAAATAAAGAGGAAGGGAAAAGAAAGAAAATAATGCTTGGTTTGACCCCCAAGAGGGTTCTAGGTTTTTACTACCCCTAGTCCAGCAGTTACAGTAGTTTAACCCAAATCTATTTGTGGATGAGGTTTCTTACTAAGAAACCACCATAAATTATTTCTTCTAATGATCTTTAACCTAAAACATCCATAGAGTAACCCATGAATATAGTACAATAGCTCATTCCCCTTTTCAACGTGGTACAACTTAGAATATGGGGGAAGGAGGAAGAATGGGTCCTCTTTGTTCACTACCAAAACTTGTATGGCCTCTTCAAATTTTACATCCCGGGCTTTCACATGAGATTCTGGGTTAAAAAAGTAAGAAGGGAAGTTATAAAATAGTTCCACATGGATATTATTAAAACATGAATAATCAATATAAAAATCTTCCCTTTTGTGTAGGTCATCATGAAACACGATCTCTTCAGGTAAGGCCATCAGGAATTCTTTTTCTGTAGGAACTTATTCACCTTATTCCAAAACAATAGATATGTAGAGAGGTACTGATTCATCTTTGAAAAATTTTGTAGGATCACTTACCTTTTGTTCTTAAATAAAATCTAACCAATGTTTATCCAAAACATGTTGACCACCCACAGTTGTATCAGCTAGCATGACAGATTCATGATCCTCGTCAAGCAGTGTCCAAGGAGTGATGATTGGATCTTCAACAAGAGTATTTAAGTCATACATGGGTTCTTCAACATCAAATGTTGGTGGAAAAATATTTACCTATTCTTATTCAACTTGTTTATTTTTTTTCGTTCCATCCATAGATCTTTAACTTCTTCAACTTCAGCCGCCAGCGATGCAACCATCTTGCTTGCTTGTTCAAGGATTTTGAAATTATTATGAATCATCATGGCATCTTGTTCCATCTGCAGCATAAAAGTATATTTCCTACTAGAAAATTCAGAACTAGGCCATGCATATGAAAAATCACTGAAATAATCCATGACCTAAAAAAACAATGATATGAAATGAAATTATATTTATTAGTTTTGGAAATTCTTAATTTTTTTGGGTTTTTATGAAAAATAGTGTGCGTAAGCATTTGGCCTCACCGAAAATGGCTCCAAATTGATGATAGTGTTTTTTTGTGAACAACAATTCAATTAAATTATTATTTACCTAATAATTCACCGCAGTGGCTCACTAAAGGGTCGATCACAAGGAGGCCGCTAACACGCACTATTTTCCTATTGTCACTATTATAAACTAACTAATATAAAATATGATACTAATATAAATGGGGGATATAATTTTAAATGAAAAAAATATAGATATATTATAAATATATAGATATATTAAAATACAAAATACAAATAGATGGAAGAAAATACCCAAAGAATTTAGTAGAATAAAACCATTGTTCTTGGGGTTTCATGGTGGAATTATCATTGTTATTCAAAATATTCATCAATGATATATTCAATGTGGAGATCAAGACATGTCACTCCACACCCTCTCATTTGAAATGTATTACCATACACCAGGACCTTTGCATTCAAGGGTAATCTCTTCCACATCAATTCCTAATACAAACTCCCACGTTTGAATGAATTAGATATCGATGGGAAGGAAAAGTAATAAATGAGGAGGAGGAAGACAATAGTAGAAAAAGTGGGGTGACCTCTCAAAACAATAATTTAACCACTACTGAATACTTAGAATAAATCATGATAAATAAATAAATCACAATAAACTCAAATACCACCACATCCCCCCTTGAACAACAGTGAGGGTTAGCTCTCCACAAACATGGAGTTAGAAAGAAGCACGGTGCGAGATACACATAAAAAAAGAAATTAAAGAAAAGAATAAATGAATAGAAGAAGAAGAAAGATAAAATAAGATATATTATAAATATAAATAAAAATTACATAAACATAACACCACCTTATCCCCCTTGAAATGGATATTCTTGTAAAAATAGAGGAGGTACAAATTTATTATGAAAATGGGTTGAAGAAATATCTCTTAATTCTGTCCGCCCGAAGTTCTCGACTTTTAGGACCACTAAATGGAATTTTTGGAACATTTCCACTTCTTAAAAGTTGTTAAATTATTCCAACCAGGTGCCTCCACAAAATATCATCCTCATTGGTCCACTTATGATGGAGTTATGTCTGTTTTAGTGCGGAACATTTAATTTGTCCAGGTGACTCTTTGCCTTCCACAACTCCAACTTACAATGAAATTAAGACCCTTTATCTATAGGATTAAGATGTGTCCTTCTTAATTAAATATTTTAATTAATTTTTATTCCAGATCCTTGTTAAATTAAATATCTAATGGACTGGTATTATTATAGATACAAGATTATCTTTATAACATTTCATATCTGCACAGAGTTTACGAGGTCCGGATAGTGAGCTAATTTTGGGCCTCCATATGATTGATAGAGATGGAACTCTAGAAGGATGAAATGAGACCCATGATGTAATGGAACCTAAAAAATAAATTTTACAATTGGTTTCATTGAATAAAATGATATGGCCAAAATATCGAAGACAAATAAAACAGTTAAATCCCAAAATAAAGCCATTTTTGCATTTAAGCTCAAAATTATTCTAAAAACTAAAAATATAAAAATTTCCCATAAAATAGAACTTTGGTGGGATTTATAACATTTAAATACAGTATAAAATATTTTTAAATTCAAGCTTAATCACTACCACACACTTAATAGTTGCACTCTGGGGCAATCATCATATATTCAAATCCAAATTCACACAAAAATAAAAAATGAGAAAACATCAATGATCTCTTCCAAAATGAAATTCCATCATTTCTCCTCTATGAAAGACAATTCTAAATCATTTTAATTCCTCACATTTAAATTTATTCAACCTAAAAAATCCATTCATATCCCAATCACAACCGTCCTCACCTTGAAATTTTTGTCACTTTTCACTCAAGAGAAATTGTATCTTGAGTTATGCTCATACTTGGAAAGTCCATGTATCACCATAGTCCTGTGACAATTCTCATCTCTACAAAATAAGAAAAATGAAAATGAATTTGATCATTAGGAGTTTTTGAGGTGAATTATGTGGCTTAGGGTTGGTGGGGAAATGATTGAAATTTTAAGGCTGAAAATAGGAGGTTGGACTCTTAAGCATAATGCATGAATAATCAAGTGAAAATTCAGGATGAACCTAAATCAATCACATTAACAATGTGATACACAAAACCTCACCTTTTTTATATGACAAGGGACATGATATAGGAAATTATTCCAAATAATTATTTCATCTAAGTTCTCCTTTTTTTTTATTTTTTTCTTTTTTTGTAAAGATCCAGAAAGGCACAAATTTATTTTCTTTTCTTTTATTTTTTTTCACAGAGAATGAGCTGAAAATTGAATACAACAAATGAACTACCATCAATCCCTTTATTTAAGAGATGTACATGAGTCATAAAAGTAAGTACAATGATAAATTCAAGCTCATATCCAATTTTTCTATTTTTTTATTTTTTTGAAGGAGAACCAGATGAAACAAATAAAGCACAATGAAAGGATTACCCAATCCCAATTTGATCATTATCATCGAATGACCAAAATGTTTACACATACCTCACATCACCAATTAATGAAACACATCCCAAAGAACTCACACGAAAGTCCATTCCCCCACACTCAAACTTGTTTATCCATGCAAATATACTAAGAGTGTAGGTAGGTAAGGAAAAATCGGCTTACAATGTGGATTAAACCTATAAGCCAATTCATGGAATCTAAGGGATAACTAAGGATACATGTAATGGTAGGTCTCAAGATAAAATTTTTCTAGAAAAACAAGTTCCTCAATAATATCAAAAACATTCAATGGAATCCAAATCTTCAAAAGAGAAATGTCACAAGTTCTAATTCTCACACATAATCCAAGCTTCTCTCAAGAAAGTTTGGGTATTAGAAAGAATATATCAATGTGGTTCAGAATACCTCATAGGACTGGAAAAAAATTTGAGTCAGTGTTTCATGGGAATGGATTTTAAAAATCGGTCAAACTCATAAAAATTCTTTAAAATCCAATTCAAGGAAAAAGTTTCACATAAACAATCATTTAAAATCCATTTCTTCAAAAATCATCTCAAACTCCTCAAAATAAATTGAAGTGTGAAAAATAATCAGAATATTCATTAAATCTCAATGATCCTAAATAGATGAAAAATAAAGAAAAATAAATCACACAAAACAACTTAGCAGGTTGACACTCCCCCACCTATATTTCAATACCCCTCATTGGAGCTCAACAAATGAATAATAAGGGAAGAAAAATAGAGGAAAGTAATGATACAACCTGACTTTATTTTTTAGTCGAAGCTTTGAGTTATGCTCTTATTTACTACCACTTGACCTAAAAATATTTAAATAAATAAAACATGGGAAAAATAAATAAAAAGAAATAGGAAGGGAAAAGAAAGATGATAATTCTTGGTTTGACCCCCAAGCGGGTGCTAGGTTTTTACTACCCCTAGTCCTGCAGTTGCTATAGTTTAACCCCAATCTATTAGTGGATGAGGTTTCTTACCTAGAAAACACCATAAATTCTTTCTTTTAATGATCTTCAACCTATAACATCCATATAAAAACACATTAATAGATTACAATAGATCCTTCACCTTTTAAATGTGGTACAACTTAGAATATGGGGAAGGAGGAAGAATGGGTCCTCTTTGTTCACTACCACAACTTGTATGACCTCTTCAACTTTAACATCCAGGGCTTTCACATGAGATTTAGGGTCAAAAAATTCATAAGGGAAGTTATAAAATAGTTCTAGTTGGATATGATTAAAACATGAACAATCAATATAAAAATCTTCCCTTTCGTGTAGGTCATCTTGAAACACGATCTCTTTAGGAAAGGCCATTGGGAATTATTTTCCTGTAGGAACTTATTCATCTTCTTCCAAAACAAGAGAGATGTAGAGAGGTACTGATTCTTCATTGAAAAATATGATAGGATCACTTACCTTGTTTTCTTCAATAAAATCTAACCAATTTTTATCCAAAAAATGTTGACCTCCCATAGTTGTATCCGCTGGCATGAAATCTTCAGGAACCTCTTCAAGCAGTGTCCAAGGAGTGATGATTGGATCTTAAACAAGAGTCCTAAGGTCATCCATGTGTTCTTCAACATAAAATGTTGGTGGAACAACATTTAGATCCTCTTCTTCAACTTGGTTTTTTTGTTTTTGTCATTCCATCCATAGAGCTTTAACTTCTTCAAAATCAGCCGCCAGCGATGCAACCATCTTGCTTGCTTGTTCAAGGATTTTTAAATTATTTTGAATCATCACGACATCTTGTTCCATCTGCAGAATAAATGTATATTTCCTACAAGAAAATTCAGAACTAGACCATGCATATGAAAAATCACAAAACTAATCCATCACCTAAAAAAACTATGATATGCAATAAAATTATATTTTTTAGTTTTTTAAAATTTTAATTTTTTTTGGGTTTCTATGAAAAATAGTGTGCGTAAGCATTTGGCCTCCCCAGAAACAGTTCCAAATTTGTGAGAGTGGTTTTTCGCGAACCACAATTAAATTAAATTCTTATTTACCTAATAATTCACTATATTGGAACACCCTAGGGTCAATCACAAGGAGTCCGCTAACACGCACTATTTTCCTATTGTCACTATTATAAAGTAACTAATATAAAATATGATACTAATATAAATGGGGATATAATTTGAAATTAATAAATGATAGATATATTATAAATATATAGATATATTAAAATACAGAATACAAATAAAAGGAAGATAATACATAAAGAAGTTAGTAGAAGAAAACCATTTTTCTTGGGGTTTCATGGTAGAATTATCATTGTTATTCAAAATACTCATCAATGAGATATTAAATGTGGAGATCAAGACTTGTCACTCCACACCCTCTCATTTGAAATGTATTACCCTACACCGAGATCTCTACATAAAATAGTAATCTCCTCCAGATCAATGCCCAATCCAAACTCCACCGTTTGAATGAATTAGATATCAATGGGAAGGAAAAGTAATAAACGAGGAGGAGGAAGACAATAGTGGAGAAAGTGGGGGAGACCGCTCGCCACAATCATTTAAACACTACTGAATCCTTATAATAAATCACGAAAAATCAATAAATCACAATAAACTCATATACCACCACTTCCCCCCTCGAACAATAGTGAGGGTTAGCTCTCTACAAACATGGAGTTAGAAAGAAGCATGGTGGGAGATACACATAAAAAAAGAAATGAAAGAAAATAAGAAATGAACAGAAGAATAAGAAAGATAAACTAATATATATTATTAATATAGAGAACAATTAAATAAACAAAACTCCACATTATCCCACTTGAAATGGCTATCCTTGTAAAAAGATAGGAGGTACAAATTTATAGAGAAAATGGGTTGAAGAAATCTCTCTCAATTTTGTTCGCCCGAAGTTCTCAACTTTTAGGAACATTAAATTGGATTTTTGGAACATAGTCCCCTCTTTAATGTTGTTCCATTATTCCACCCTCGTGCCTCCAAAAAATATCTGCCTTATTGGTCCAAGTGTGAAGGCGTTATGGCTGTTTTAGTGAAACACATTTAATCTGTCCAGGTGACTCTTCGTCTTCCACAACTCCAACTTACAATGCCATTAATCCACTTTATCCAACAGATTCAAATGCGGACTCCTTAATTAAATATGTTAATTAATTCCTATTATATCTCATTGTTAAATTAAAGCTCCAATGGACCGGTATTCTTTGCAATACAGGCTCATCTCTATAATATTCCATATCTGCACATAGTTTACGAGGTCCGGATTGTGAGCTGATTTTGGGCCTCCATATGATTGATTGAGTTGGAACTCTAGAAGGATGAAATGAGTACCATTATGTAATGGAACCTAAAAAAATAAATTTTACAATTAGTTCATTGAATAAAATGATATGGCCAAAATATCGAAGACAAATAAAACAGTTAAATCCCAAAATAAAGCCATTTTTTCATTTAAGCTCAAAATTATTCTAAAAACTAAAAATATAAAAATTGACCATAAAATAGAAATGTGGTGGGATTTAGAACATTTAAATAAAGTATAAAATTTGTGAAAATTCAATATTCATCACTCCGCCACACTTAATCATTGCACTCTGTGGCAATCATCATATATTCAAATCAAAATTCACACAAAAATAAAAAATGAGAAAACATCAATGATCTCTTCCAAAATGAAATTCCATCATGTCTCCTCTAGGAAAAACAATTCTCAATCTTTTTAATTCCTCAAATTTAAATTTATTCAACCTAAAAAATCCATCCATAGCCCAATCATGACCCACCTCAACTTGAAATTTTTGTCACTCTTCACGCAAGAGAAACTGTATCTGGAGTTATGCTCATACTTGGAAAGTGCATATATCACCATAGGTTTTGTTGATTCAATAAGGTTTTCCTTATGAATTTTCCATTCCTTTATGTAAGGGAAATATTGTTGAGTCATTAAGGTTTCCTTATGACTTTACCATTCCTCTTTTTTTGAAAATTACAAACACCTTATTTTAAGGCAAATCTTATTTTACCCCTCTTTGACTTCTATAAGGAAAATTTCCATCCCCAAAGAAAATTTACCCTTTCCTATATTTCATTATTCATATCATAAATTTTCTAAGTATACAACTTGGATTGAAACCAAAAACCTCGGAATCATATAATACTTAGATATGAGGTATTCTGTTTAAGGTTCTGAATTCCAGATATGAACTCTCATGAAGTTCAACTCTAAATTCTGGATACAAACTCTCATGAAGTTCAACTCGGAATTCCGGATATGAACACTCATGAAGTTCAACTATGAATTATGGATACAAACTCT
Organism: Viscum album; assembly: GCA_963277665.1. Classification (NCBI taxonomy): domain Eukaryota; kingdom Viridiplantae; phylum Streptophyta; class Magnoliopsida; order Santalales; family Viscaceae; genus Viscum; species Viscum album. Next base: position 541,144,114 of record OY728134.1, on the reverse strand, counting down.
CATGAAGTTCAACTCCGAATTCTTGATACAAAATATCATGAAGTTAAACTCCGAATTATGGATACGAACTCTCATGAAGTTCAACTCCAAATTATGGATACGAAACCTCATTAAGTTTGACTAAGAATTATGATTAAAAATTCTAATTACGAACTTCTCTAAGTTCTGACTATGAGTTCTCTAAATTCAGACTCCGAACTCTTATGAGTTCTGACTCCGAATTATCATGAACTCTGAATCTGAACTTTGTAAGTTCTGATTCTGAATTCTTATGAATCCATAATCCGAATTTCCTTGAAATTCAGACTCCGGAATTCTATAGAATTCAGGATCCGAATTCCTACAAAAAAGAATCCAAATAGCTTTGTACTACAGACTCCGAATTCATTTTTTCCTAGACTCCGATCTTTCATTTACCTTCATTCCAAATATCAGTTTTGGTTATCCTTATATCTTTTTAGTTATAAAATGATGTCATGCTTTCAGTTATCAACTAACCATTGTTTGAGTGAAACGTGTATAGGTCCCTCTGAAATTCAAGGAAGAATATGACCGTTGGAGGAGGGAGCCGACCATTGGAGCTGTGCCTATAAATAGGATCTCATTTTAACGTGATTGAGAGTTTTTTAGAACTTTGACAAAGTGGTGGAGAAGTGATTTCTAGAGAGAGAGACTCTTATAAACTCTTAGGCTTCATGTATAAAGTTTTGAACTACTTGTTCAAACTTTTCTTCATGCATATTTTCTTCGTGCAGAGGTTCGATTACCTAAAAAATCAGAGACTTTGGGTTGTGAAGTCAGAGGTGCCGATTTCCTTACAATTCGAGGGCTTGTGGGGATAGCAAGACATATAATGATCTTCATATTGAGATCTTACCTGGGTTTGGGTAAGACAGACTTTCTTGAAAGTATAAATCAAGGGATATTTTATCCAGGGTTGTTGGATACCCTCCTCTTTGGGTTAAAAGAGTTATTACTTGTTACTTGTAATATTTTGTTTTTCGTTGCATATTTTAGTTATTGAGGAAAGTATAAATTTCTTATACTTCCTTACATTTATACTCTGATTTAGTTAGATTCTATACGCTTTAAGGTAGAATCTTATTTGTTCTAAACTTTTTTTAAGTTTCATTTTCGAAATCACTTTTCCGGAATCAAGAAAGATAATAGATCTTATAGGTTTTGTGAATTTTGGTTACGCAAAAATTCCCTTAGGAATTTTTTATAGTATACAATTCACCCCACCCCCTTCTATTTGAGCATCTCATTACATATTCGATCATAAATTTTGTATTATAGAGTATATCATACTCATAAATACCATCCTAATAATTAGTATCAAAGCATTGGTTCAATATGAATTAATCTCATGATTAGATTCAGAAGAGATAACTCAAAATTGATTTCTCGAAATCATATTTTCCAGATTCACATTTTTCAGAATATGTTTTTCAGACTCACATAGTTCAGATTCAGTTTTTCTTAGAGATAATCTTGCTCTATATTTTCCTTTCTTAGGATATTTTATCTTGTTTACAAACTCTTATTACTAACAAGTTTGTGTGCCAAAGATTTTCTTAAGAATGGCAGGTTTAAATGTTGGTTCTATTGATAACCTAAATCCTACTAGACCTCCTATTTTTGATGGAAATAATTATGAGTACTAGAGAGATAGGATGAAGAATTTTTTTATTAATACTGGAGTTGATAACTATCTAATGCTGACTAGAGATTATAAAATTCTGGATAAGTATTTGAGAACCTTTACCAATCAAGAGAAATTAGAATATCAATCAAATTTCAGAGTCAGAAATACTTTGTTATGTTCCATGACATGGAACATCTATAGTCAAATATCATCATGTGAAGGTGAAAACAGTAATTGGAAGAAACTTGAAGTTACACATTTTTCTACATCTAAAGTCATAGAGACAAGAAGAGCTATGTTGAGAGCTGAATACCATGGATTTAATTTTCCTTATGAAGAACCCATATGCAAAGTTCAACAAAGGTTTATGACTATTGTGAATAGCTTATAATCTATGGGAGAAAAAGGTTTGGATGATTAAGATCTTGTTAAAACAACCATAGAAATTATGCCAAATGAATGGGAGTCAAAGAGAACAGCTATTGATGAGAATAGGAAAGTCACTCAGATTTCCTTAGATGAGTTGTTTGGAACTCTTCTTCAACATGAAACCAGAATGAAGAGAGATGATGAAAATGTCAAGAAGAAGAATGGGAATGGAGGAGTTGCTTTCACAACCACTTCTAAACATATGAAATCCAATACCCCAGAAAGAGTAACTAGATCTAGATATAATAAAGTCATTATTTAGTCAGAATCTAGTGACATAGAAAAGTCTGAGAATGAATTAGCTAATCCTGCTTGGATAATGAACAAGATTGTAGCTCAGAAGAACAATCAGAATAAATACAAGAAAAAAGACTACAGAGATAAGAAATATTATGAAGTTACATGTAATGAATATAGAAGAACATGACATATCATACCTGATTGTCCCTTATTGAAGAAGAAGGAAAAGAAGGAAAGGAATTCAGAAAGGAATAAGAAGAAATTCTATCGATCAAAGCACATGAAAAGTATTAAAGATAATGATACTTGGAGCACTAGATGTGGAGACTCTTCAGAAAGTGAGTCTTCTAAATATAATTCATTAGCACAGAAGAATATGGGATTTATTTCTACTACTTCTTTCCCTAATACATGTCTTATGGCCAAGGTACGCTCTGCCGAGGCATTAACAAATTTATCTCTTGATAAGAATTACTATTCTGAAAATATTACTTCTAAGGAAGATACTTCATCCTCAAAAAATGAAAAAAATACCTTTATATGAAGAAGTATCTAGATTTTCCATGTTACTTGAAGCAAAAAATTGAAAAATTTCTAAGAAATTAGACAAGGCAAATACTAGGGAATAAATTCTTACAAAATAGATTTAAGATCTTTCTAGAGATCTTATAAATAAAGAAGAGCTTTTAGAAAAACTTTCTCAATACCTTGAGAAAGAAAATTCTATTAAAGATGAACTTTCTAAAGATCTTAAGAATTCTATTTTAAAGATAAAAGTTTTTGATGAAAATTCTAAATCTGAGGAAATGATTCCTGAGGATAGGAATTTAGTCATCAGACTAAAATCTGAAATATTTTCTCTTAAGAAGCTTCTTGTAAACTTTACCTCTAGGAAGGAAAATTCTGACAAGATTTATTCTCAAATCAAACCTAAAGGAAACACTATTGGAGTAGGTTATACTCACCAAAAATGGTTTTCAAAAACAACTATTTTGTTCCTTCTAGAGCCCATTTTTGCACTAAGTGTCAAAGTGGTGGGCATTGGAAGAAGAATTTCTCCCTGAATAGAGTTCAATTTCTTGGGTTTCATAAAGATTATTTTTCTAAAAAAATGTGGATACCCAAAATTTTGTTGTCTAACAATTCCGGATCAAAGAATTTTTAGATTCCGAAAGTCTAACTCTTTTGTTTTCAGGAAAATAGAGAAGGTACCAACAACAATACGTGGTACATGGATGGTGGATGTTCCAGGCATATGACTGGTAACAAAAATTATTTTGAAAATATTATCAAGACGAAAGGAGGAAAAGTAACATTAAGAGATAATTCTCAGGGAGAAATTATTGGTACAGGTAACATTATTCTTCTTGGAAAAACTTTGATTTCAAATGTTTTATTTGTTAAGGGTCTTAATCACAACCTCATTAGCATAATTCAATTATGTGATGAAGGCTACCCTGTGAATTTTAGGAATGATAAGTGCTTATTACACAATTCCATGGAAGAATTTATTCTTTCTACCAACAGGCAAGAGAATGTTTACACACTAAACTTAGAAGACCTTATGATCCAAGACTTACCTTTCCTTAGTGCAATGGAAGATCATTCTTGGTTATAGAATAGAAGGCTAGGACACTGTAACCTTAAGAACATATGAAAACATTCTAAGAAGAGATTAGTTAAGGATCTACTGGATCTTAGATTCGATTCTTCAAAAGTTTATGACCCTTGTCAATATGGAAAGCAACACAAATCATGTTTTAAATCAGTCGGTGAAGTCTCAACTACTGATGCATTACAATTAGTGCATATGGATCTCTTTGGTCCTACACAAACTGGAAGCATTGGGGGGAAATATTATGTATTTGTTTTGGTTGATGATTACACTAGATTTACGTGGGTCTATTTTCTAGCAAAGAAGTTTGAAGATTTTTCTTATTTAAAAATTTTTAGAGCCCAAGTTAAAAATGAGAAAAACCTTCCATTGATAACTATTCATAGTGATCATGGAGGAGAATTTCAAAATTCTGATTTTGAAACTTTTTGTAGTAGAAAAGGCATTACTCATAACTTTTCAGCACCCAAAACACCTCAACAGAATGGTGTTGTTGAAAGTAGAAATATAATTCTTCAAGAGATAACTATAACCATGTTGAGTGAGTATTCTATAGACAAACTTTTTTGGGCTGAAGCTGTATGTACTGCTTGTTATACTATAAATCATGTTTTGATTAGACCTTTCCATAATAAAACTTTTTTTGAGTTATGGAATGGTAGAAAACCTAGAATTACCTACTTTAAGGTTTTTGGTTGCAAGTTATTCATTCTGAATACTAAAGATAATCTTCATAAATTCACACCAAAATATGATGAAGGAATTTTCTTAGGCTACTCCACAAATTCTAAGGCATATAGAGTTTTCAACAAAAACACTTATGCTATTGAAGAGACAGTACATGTTAAATTTGATGAAACTAATCATTTTGTTTTTAAAAAACCTCAACCTACATCCTTAGATGTGTTTTAAAAAACTTATTATCAACCTATGATAGAAGATCCTTCTAATAAGGAAAATGTACAAGAAGATACTTCTGAAACATTTACCCCAGAATATTTCTTACCCTATGTTGATGAACAGGTTTTACAAAACCCAAATCAATTGTTTCTAAAGAATCATCCCAGTGATAGTATCATTGGTGATGTGAATCAACCTGTAAGGACTAGAAGTTCTTTAAGAAATGAAGTAGAATATCTAGAATTCCTTTCCCAATTAGAACCAAAAAAGAATTGACGAAGCTTTAGGTGATGATGATTGGATAAAATCCATGCAAGATGAACTAAATGAATTCGAAAGGAATAAATTATGAACCTCGGTTGAAAGACCTAAGGAAACTTCTGTTATTGGAGTGAAATGGGTCTTCAGAAATAAGAGTGATTAAAATTGAATCATAGTAATAAATAAAGCTAGATTAGTTGCTAAAGTCTATAATCAACAAGAAGGAATAGACTATGAATAAACCTATGCTCCAGTATCTAGACTTGAATCTATTCGTATTTTACTTTCCTTTGCAGAATTCTTTAATTTAAAACTTTTTCAAATGGATGTGAAATGTTCTTTCATTAATAGTTATGTTCAAGATGATGTTTTTGTTGAACATCTTCCTAGATTTAAAGATACAAAACATCCTGATCATGTTTTTTGACTTACCAAATCTTTGTATGGCCTTAAACAATCCCCTTGAGCTTGGTATGATAGACATACAAGATTTTTTCTTCAAAATAATTGTGCTAAGAAAAATGCATATCCAACCCTTTTTATAAAGAAAGATATGAAAAATGTTTTGATTGTTAAAATTTATGTTGATGACATTATATTTGGTTCAACTCAGTAATCTTTAACTGATTTCTTTGCGGATGTAATGAAATCTGAGTTTGAAATGAGTATGATGGGTGAGTTAACATTTTTACTTGGTTTTAAAATTTCTCAAAAAACAGAAGGAATCTATATATCCCAACATAAATATATTAAAGATCTTCTTAAAAAGTATGAATTTGACAACACTAATAGTGTAAGTACTCCCATTGGTACCGCAAATACACTTGATCTTGATGAAGCCGGGAAACCAGTAGATCAAACAACTTTTAGAGGTATGATAGGAAGTCTACTTTACTTGACAGCTAGTCATACAGACTTAATGATTTCAGTATGCTTATGTGAAAGATATAAATCCAATCCTAAGGAATCTCATTTAAAGGCAGTGAAGAGAATTTTTTTCTACTTAAAGGGAACCATGGATTTATGACTATTTTATACTTCTGGAAATGATTTTATTCTAAAAAGTTTTTCGGATGCTGACTTTGGTGGATTTAGAATGGATAGAAAGAGTACATCCGAAACTTTTCATTTCTTAGGTGTAGAGACCCAAAGCCTGGCGTTCATGGACATTACATTACATTTGCGGAATACTTAGTACATAACAAAAACACACACACAAGGATCGTAATAGTTTAGTGTCTTTGGAAACTCGGAATATAATCTTCTAATCCTGGTGAAAGATCTTCAACATATCCCATAAAGTTCTTCCTTTTTTTTATACCTAAAACCTTTCTTTATATCCTGGGGAAAAGAAAACATAAAAGGGTGAGCTCAAATGCTCAGTAAGGGTAAACAAAAGAAATATCAATCACATCATATACATAAGCACATAACTTTTGGAAATATTAACCTGTAAAAGAGATCATAATTTCATAACCTGGGATAACTCATGGTAGTGAAATAATCACAATAATCATAACTTAAAACATGAAACTTTGTGGAATACACACATAATCATAGAGAATCATTTCTTGTTAGTCAAGACTCATTGCCAATACTATCTTAGTGGACAAAGTCCCTTTCTGAACCGAGTCACCCTCGTTTCAGTCCTGTTTCACTGAACCGGTATAACCTACCGTTCCAACCATGTCTATCTCATGAGATATAAAATTTTTACCCAATGCATTGGAGGGAGATATAGGTCCCACCCGTCTCATAATGATACCATTCTTATGTGTGCCACAAAATCATAAATCATACATCATTTCATAACCCATGTAATAAAAATGGGATTTTTAAACATCATGACATCATAAAACAATTCATATAAGATAAAGGAATTAATAAAAATAATTCCATCACAACATAATCAAATCAATGTAAGAATAGGGATAGAAACAAGACCCTATATTATCTTAGATGGAAAATAATTTTGATAAAACACTTGAACTCCATTTTTGAGGAAAATATTCTTTCTACTTCAAAAATACATTTCCTTTCTTAACATGTCATACAATTCTAAACTAAAAGAAGTTGATTAAAAATAAAATTGAAAACTTATAAAGGAAGCTTCTTGGAAATAATGTTTTAAAAATCCATTCCTTCCGTATAATTTAAAAAAAACATTCTTCTCATACTTTTGTCAGAAAAGTCAAAAAAAGTACCTCGTACGAAAAACGACAAAAGATTCCTTTCATATCCTTTACTAAAAACTCACCGAAGGGTAAAATTGGATTTAAACAATTGTATGTGGATGGAAATAATATTACATATTGAGGAAACATGGATGTAGACGATAAAATACACCCCAGTAAATACCAGAGTATAAACAATCTAGGATAAAAATGAGATTGTGATATTTCCCTTACCTTAGGTCCGACTTGCTTTGTAAGTGTCCGGACCTCCTCTTCTTTGAAGCGCCTCTTTGAGACCTCCTCTTAGAGCACTAAATTGGTCTTTGAGGAAGACCATAACCTCTAGGATGTTTCTAGGGAAGTGGAGAAGAGATTTTGGCAGGGGTTGGCCGAGCTTGAAGGCTCAAAGTTGTGTGAGGAAGAGAGGGAGGAGGTGTCCTTTTATAAGGGAGGAGAGGGGCACCTTTGGAATAACTAAAACTATTATTTTATTATAAAGTCAAGTTCGGTTTTAAATAGCTCCAAATTGATATATTTCAAAGCTAAGGTGGGGATGGGTCGAAATCCTCTCATCCAATAGAATTTAGACAAGTTTAGGTTCCTATTTTAACCTTATCATTTAGATTTAACATTAAGTTAAATAATTTTACTTTTACCGTGTCTTCTTGTGTTCTTACACTATAAGGTTAATAAACATACTATAAGAAGCCAAAAGAACCCCAAGTTGTTTATTATTAATATATATAACCTTATCTAAGTCATTTGGCCGAACCTTATATTTTTAAGAATAAAATAACAATTACCAATATAATATTTGTTTTAAAAACTATTTTATGTCAATTTTGACACTATTTAGTAATTGATTTTTGTGAAAATCATAACAGACTTATTAGTTCAAACCAAGTTAATTAAATCAATACTAACATGTCATAGTAACCCATAAAATTAGTGTGATTCATAAAAAGTCTCAAATTACATTTATTTTGGTTTTTATAATATCAATTATGTCAATATTTCATTAATACGATAATTACTGCATCATCATTGTGTCATAAATAAATTAAATTATATAATGTCTAAAAATTACAACTAAAATACCATTATGTAGGAAATCATTTTATCTTTATAATGAATATTTATAGTCGAATGTATCTTATGTATAACCCCATATTAAAAATTATTTACTTATTAAACATTGATTTTAACTATTTTAACCCTTCTTTAAATAAATTAATAATAAATGTCCTAATCTAATCCAAGTGGGCCTAAATGGTCATATTTTATTCCTAAGTTTGTTTTTGGTCGAATTACACTTGTCCAATAGAATTAGGACATGTGTTAGGTTAATAATAATATCATTTCTACCCTTAATTACCCTATTTACTTTTAACCGTGGTAAAAAAGTAAAAAGTTATTATTCACCAAAAAATTATTTTCATCTCATTGAACCACATTTTACTTACTGACATCAACCGTGTCTCTCAGATTTTTGAAATTCCACTCACAGAAGCGGTAAAATTAAGTTTTATGAAAAATTCAGTTTTTTTTAACTACCACTTAGTGGTTTCACTATTCATCAAAAATTGAAAGTTTTCAGAAAAATACCAAAAATTAGGCCTAAGATATATTTGATATTATGAACTCAAAAATGATTTCTATTTTACCAAATTAAAAACATATCAGTTTCATTAATTAATTTAAAAATTAATTCCCGTCGTCAAAACAAAAGGCGTGTTTTTAAGAGATAATAACTATCAAAAGATTGACACTTGTTTATAACTGGTTTAAATGTGAAATTACATCCAATGACCAACATTGTATTAAATTGTAAAAATATATTCTAAATATACTTTAAAACCACTCAAATTAATAATTTATCACTATTAACTATTTCGATTGAAAAAGTTGTTTTTAATTAAAATTTAGTAATTTTCACTATTCATCAAAATATGAAAGTTATCCGAAAATCACCAAAATTTCACCCTAAGCTAATTTCGATATTCCGAATCCAAAAATGAGTCCATTTTGAAAAATAAAATTTACAAAATTTCAAAAAGTGGTTATTACTATTCATAACGGCTAGTTTTAATAATATTTTAATTGCATATCGTTGTTTAGTGAAACTTGGTGTTACGTACAACACACGCTATCGTGGAAGGTCGCGATTGCGTGTAATTCAAGCCAGGTCAGAGATGTGTGTTGTGAAAGCTCCTTTTGGTGTAGCGTATAACACAAGATATTAATGAAATTAAAAAGAATATTTTTCATAAAATCTCAGGGTGTTACATTCTACCCCCCTTAAAATGAATTTCGCCCTGGAAATTCGTCGGGGTTATAAATGGTTTACTATTCGAAAGATTCTTTAATCGAAACCCACATCGTAAAAAGGAATACCAAAACTAATATTTAAAAACGAAAGTATGAAACTTAACGGTTACCCAAATAAACTAATCACTGGGTTTCCACATAGGTGAAAATATGGATATGGAAGAAAAATCTAACCATCATGTTCTGATGGAGAGTGGTAGAGAACATGGCTATGGAAAAGCCAACAATCACAAATCCATAAATTTGTGACGATCTAAGGTACCATCTAATTAATCAGATATAAGAGCACTAGGACAACATTTTTGGTTTTCAAGATCGTTTCCCTAAAGTTGAAGAATTTGAATTAGAATAAATACTTACTTTATTTTGGTACAATCTCACTGTTGTTCGTGCCTTGAACAATTTCCACTTCATCTCTTAAATAAATGAAGTTGAATTTGTTATTCGTGAAGTGTTAGCAGATCATGTGATAGAATGACGGGTCATTCCATCTGTCTCAAACAAAAGGTTAGCAAAAGTTATTAAATATACATAAGTCATTCTATAGTGAGATTAATCATATATGGTTCCTAAAATGGACTTATACTTCATATATCATACTGATTAATATAATAAAACTAGTTTCTACTAAACAGGGACTTCCTGTAGGCCAGTGGTAGGCGATAAAGGCCAGTCGCACTTCGGTTGTGGGTTCGATTCCCACAGCCTTGTCCGACGCGATGGGATGTCACCCGTCCTGTAGGTTGTCCTTTTTATAAAGCTATATTACTATAACATCCCATCAATAATATCAAAAAACGTTTTATCCTAACTTATGTCCAACATAATCCATTCTAATATTTTGTATTATCTAAAATACTTCGGTCCAAGCTCATAGTATAAAGAAAATGATTACTTGAAATGTCACAGAATAATCACGTGAATGCCATCATTTATCCCCCATATATCATAAGATATATCTTGTTGGTCAAATTACAAACATGTGAATACCTTAATCATGTATTCTCTTGAAGAATGAATACCCATTGAACCTTAGTGAAAACATGAATGGAGTTAAAAGTTAACACTTTCCACATACCAAAATCCTCATAATTCTATATACTCAAACCGTGATATCACTTATTCCTTATATCAATCATGAGCTCATGAATACAATCAAACATCTCATTATCTTCTTATCCCTTCATTATGCTCATATCATCTGTTTACCAAAAATGTCTCAATCACTTTTCATGGTTTCCGGTACCATAAAATTATTGAAAACCACAATATACCAAAACATAAATATTCCAATATTCCACGATACTATATACAACATTATTTTGGAATCCCATTACATAAACACTTAATCATTCCACCACATCGTTGTCATATTCAAAATCGCCAATAGTGATCGCATGTGACTTCCCTTTGTCCTTTTCCTTAAGTGGTTTCTCATGTTGATCATCACTAACCCTTGGATTAGGGAATTTATTAGCATAATGCCCCATTTCCTTGCACTTGAAGCATTGAAGTGTTGGTGGTACATTCTATGCAGTGTTTGCTTTATTCAAATCATTAGAAACCCTTTTTCCATTACCTCGACACTCAGCTACTCGATGACCTTCTTCTCCACACTTAAAACATTTTCTAGTCCCTTTAAGACAATCTCCACCATGCTTCTTTCCACACTTTGAGCATAAGGAAACATTCATCTTCTTTTCAACATTATTCTGAGATTTCTCCTTGAACTCCATCTTTCGTTTCTTGTCAAAACCATGAGATGGATATGTAACACCAACTTCCATTTCTACCTTGATAGCACAACGCACAATTTCTTCATAGCTATTGAAGTCTCTTATAGCTAATTCCCTTCGAAGACTTGGTTTTAAGCCACTGAAAAATCGATCAACTTTACTTTCAGGTTGGATGATAATGCCAGATGCATACCTTGCAAGTCTTGTAAAATTCGCTTCGTATATACCAACAGATTCATCATCCTTCTGCTTCAGCTCACGAAACTCCATTTCTATCTTTGTTCGAAGAATATGAGGGAAGTACTTACTGAAAAACAAGTTCTTGAACTCGTCCATTCCATGGACTCAATTTCATCTCTTGGCCTCGTATTCTTGATAAGATTCCACCATTGATCAGCTTCACCTTCCAAACGATATACTGCTAAGATGACTTTATCATGTTCAGAACATTGAAGAACTGAAAATATCTTTTCAGTGGTACTGATCCATTGTTCAGCAACAAGTGGATCAGAAGTCCCACTGAAAGAAGGTGGACGTTTCCTCATGAAGGACTCAATAGAATATTGTTCCCTTCTATGCTCATTTGGAAGTCCAGAATGATTCATAGCTTGTGTAAGTATAGAAATACGATTTTGCACTCCATCTCCCATAACATTTGTTTGTTCAGGAGGACAATCATTGCATTGTCCATTGCATTGATCAACACGGTTCCTTCGGGTTCCAGCCATCGTCTAAAACCCAAAAAGAATTGTGTGAGAGGCAAAAATCATGCTAGGGAAAACAACATTATAAAGGGGGAGTATCCTCAATATCTAACTTCTTAGGTTAAATTCTAATATCGTTACCATAGTTATAGGACTGTATCCTATACGTATACTTATCCTTAGGGACATCCCTAGACAAACCTTATAAATATCTCTAGGGATCTCACTAAAGTTCTTGCATCCTAGTTTCCAAAGGTTGACTAAACCTTTCCTCTGATACCAACTGTAGAGACCCAAAGCCTGACGTTGATGGACATTAAATTACATTTGCGGAATACTTAGTACATAACAAAAACACACACACAAGGATTGTAATATTTTAGTGTCTTTGGAAACTCAGAATATAATCTTCTAATCCTGGTGAAAGATCTTCAACATCTCCCATAAAGATCTTCCTTTTTTTATACCTAAAACGTTTCTTTATATCCTGGGGAAAAGAAAACATAAAAGGGTGAGCTCAAATGCTCAGTAAGGGTAAACAAAATAAATATCAATAACATCATATACATAAGCACATAACTTTTGGAAATATTAACCTGTAAAAGAGATCATAATTTCATAACCTGGGATAACTCATGGCAGTGAAATAATCACAATAATCATAACTTAAAACATGAAACTTTCTGGCATACAAACATAATCATAGAGAATCATTTCTTGTTAGTCAAGACTCATTGCCAAGACTATCTTAGTGGACAAAGTCCCTTTCTGAACCGAGTCACCCTCGTTTCAGTCCTGTTTCACTGAACCGGTATAACTTACCGTTCCAACCATGTCTATATCATGAGATATAAAATCTTTACCCAATGAATTGGAGGGAGATATAGGTCCCACCCGTCTCATAATGATACCATTCTTATGTGTGCCACAAAATCATAAATCATATATCATTTCATAACCCATGTAATAAAAATGGGATTCTTAAACATCATGACATCATAAAACAATTCATATAATATAAAGGAATTCATAAAAATAATTCCATCACAACATAATCAAATCAATGTAAGAATAGGGATAGAAACAAGACCCTATATTATCTTAGATGGAAAATAATTTTGATAAAACACTTGAACTCCATTCTTGAGGAAAATATTCTTTCTACTTCAAAAATACATTTCCTTTCTTAACATGTCATACAATTCTAAACTAAAAGAAGTTGATTAAAAATAAACTTGAAAACTTGTAAATGAAGCTTCTTTGAAATAATGTTTTAAAAATCCATTCATGCCGTATAAGTTAAAAAAACATTCTTCTCATAATTTTGTCGAAAAAGTCAAAAAAAGTACCTCGTACGAAAAACGAAAAAAGATTCCTTTCATATTCTTTACTAAAAACTCACCGAAGGGTAAAATTGGATTTAAAAAATTTTATGTGGATGGAAATAATATTACATATTGAGGAAACATGGATTTGGACGATAAAATACACCCCAGTAAATACCAGAGTATAAACAATCTCGGATAAAAATGATATGGTGATATTTCCCTTACCTTAGGTCCGACTTGCTTTGTAAGTGTCCGAACCTCCTCTTCTTTGAAGCGCCTCTTTGAGACCTCCTCTTATGGCACTAAAATTGGTCTTTGAGGAAGACCAGAACCTCTAGGATGTTGCTAGGGAAGTTGAGAAGAGATTTTGGCAGGGGTTGTCCGAGCTTGAAGGCTCAAAGTTGTGTGAGGAAGAGAGGGAGGAGGTGTCCTTTTATAAGGGAGGATAGGGGCACCTTTGGAATAACTAAAACTATTATTTTATTATAAAGTCAAGTTCGGTTTTAAATAGCTCCAAATTGATATATTTCTAAGCTAAGGTGGGTATGGGTCGAAATACTCTCATCCAATAGAATTTAGACAAGTTTAGGTTCCTATTTTAACCTTATCATTTAGATTTAACATTAAGTTAAATAATTTTACTTTTACCGTGTCTTCTTGTGTTCTAACACTATAAGGTTAATAAACTTACTATAAGAAGCCAAACGAACCCCAAGTTGTTTATTATTAATATATATAACCTTATCTAAGTCATTTGGCCGAAACTTATATTTTTAGGAATAAAATAACAATTACCAATATAATATTTGTTTTAAAAACTATTTTATGTCAATTTTGACACTATTTAGTAATAGATTTTTGTGAAAATCATAACAGAATTATTAGTTAGAACCAAGTTAATTAAATCAATACTAACATCTCATATTAACCTATAAAATTAGTGGTATTCATAAAAAGTCTCAAATTACATTTATTTTTGTGTTTATAACATCAATTATGTCAATAGTTCATTAATAAGATAATTACTGCATCATTATTGTGTCATAAATAAATTAAATTATTTAATGTATAAAAATTACAAATAAAATACCATTATTTTGGAAATCTTTTTAGCTTTCTAATGAATATTTATAGTCGAATTTATCTTATGTGTAACCCCATATTAAAAATTATTTACTTATTAAACTTTGATTTTAACTATTTTAACCCTTCTTTAAATAAATTAATAATAAATGTCCTAATCTAATCCAAGTGGGCCTAAATGGTCATATTTTATTCGTAAGTTTGTTTTTGGACGAATTAAACTTGTCTAATAGAATTAGGACATGTGTTAGGGTAATAATAATATCATTTCTATCCTTAATTACCCTATTTACTTTTAACCGTGGTAAAAAAGTAAAAAGTTACTATTCACCAAAAAATTATTTTCATCTCATTGAACCACATTTTACTTACTGACATCAACCATGTCTCTCTTATTTTTGAAATTCCACTCACAGAAGCGGTAAAATTAATTTTTATGAAAAATTCAGTTTTTTTTAACTACCACTTAGTGGTTTCACTATTCATCAAAAATTGAAAGTTTTCAGAAAAATACCAAAAATTAGGCCTAAGCTATATTTGATATTATGAACTCAAAAATGATTTCTATTTTACCAAATTCAGAACATATCAGTTGCATTAATTAATTTAAAAATTAATTCCCGTCGTCAAAACAAAAGGCGTGTTTTTAAGAGATAATAACTATCAAAAGATTGACACTTGTTTATAACTGGTTTAAATGTGAAATTACATCCAATGACCAACATTGTATTAAATTGTAAAAATATATTCTAAATATTCTTTAAAACCACTAAAATTAATAATTTATCACTATTAATTATTTTGATTGAAAAAGTTTTTTTTAATTAAAATTTAGTAATTTTCACTATTCATCAAAATATGAAAGTTATCCGAAAATCACCAAAATTTCACCCTAAGCTAATTTCGATATTCTGAATCCAAAAATTAAGTCCATTTTGAAAAATAAAATTTACAAAATTTCAAAAAGTGTTTATTACTATTCATAACGGCTAGTTTTAATAATATTTTAATAGCATATCGTTGTTTAGTGAAACTTGGTGTTACGTACAACACACGCTATCGTGGAAGGTCGTGATTGCGTGTAATTCAAGCCAGGTCAGAGATGTGTGTTGTGAAACTCCTTTTGGTGTAGCGTATAACACAAGACATTAATGAAATTAAAAGGAATATTTTTCATAAAATCTTGGGGTGTTACATTAGGAGATTCATTAGTTTATTGGTCTTGCAATAAGTGGAACTCAGTAGCACTTTCCACTGCTGAAGTTGAATATGTAGCAGCTGGAAGTTGTTGTGCTCAAGTTTTGTGGATGCAACACACACTCACAGACTATGGTATGAGTTTTATCAAAACAAAAATTTTGTGTGTTAACACAAGTTTCATTGCCCTTAGTAAAAACCATGTAAATCATTCTCGTTCAAAGAACATAGATATTAGGTATCACTTTCTTAGGGATCACACACACAAAAGAGATATCATTCTTCAATTTATCAGAACGCAATATCAACTTGCTGACATTTTCACTAAATCATTACCTTCTGATAGATTTGAATACATTAAATAGAAGTTAGGAATGATAAACGTAAGGTAATCCTCCTTAATTAACTTCCTGTTGAATCTATATCCTTACAGTAATAAGCTCCTTTTCATAGGAGGAGTACATTTTTTGTTGTTGTTTTTTCAAAAAATTTCGTAATTAAAATCTTCGTAGTTAGTTTTTCAAAAAAACTATTTATGAAAATTTTCGTAGAAATTTTTTCAAAAATTTTTGTAATGAAAATTTTCATAGTCGTTTTTTCAAAAAATTTCATAATAAAAATTTTCGTACTATGTTTTTCAAAGTTTCTGTAATGAAATTTTTCAGACCTGAAGTTTTCATAATGAATATCTTCGGAACATAAGTTTTTGTAATGAATATCTTCGAACCTGAAGTTTTTGTAATGAAATTCTTCGGACCTACAGTTTTCAAAATGAAATCTTCGAAACTAATGTTTTCATTATGAAAATCTTCAGATTTGAAATTTTTGTAATGGAAATTCTTGGATTTGAAATTTTCGTAGTAAAGTTTTTTTTCATATTCATGTTTTTTTTTAAATTTCTTCAAAAATAATATCACCTATTATGAATAATCTACCTAGAAATCTGAAAGGTATGATTTCCTTCTTAAATTTTCGTAGTCATTATTTTATTGCTGTTAGTTTCTTTTGATTTTAAAATTTCTCAGATTCTAGTTTCCTTAAACATGATTTTTTTAAAACCTCAAAAGATCGGATTCATCCAAATATTTTTCTTGCGGCTATCATATCAACCATTAGATCAGATCATAAGGTTTCCCAACCATTATATTGGAATTGTAAGTTGAAAGGTCACTTCCATCGCCTATATAAAGGACCCCCAAAGGGTTGTCCCACATCGGTTTCCAAGCTCTCGCGTCTTGAAGATTTGCTCCTCTACAAAAGCCCATTCCGAATTCTTCAGAAGTGCTTAGTCTGAATGTCTACAGAAACCCCTTCTCAAGATATGTCTACTATGAAGATAATTCCATAATGGAAAATATATATGGAGAGGTAAGTTCATCCTATCTTCTTCAACAAGTATGACTCCATTATTTCCAGGAACATCAAACTCAATGGATGGTAAAGTATAGCTATCTCGAAGACAGCAGCTCAAGATGTAGTCTATCTGGATCTTCTCATCGAATTCTATGAATCAGTTTGCTTCTTTAAGGAAGAGGGTAGAGAAAAATTCTTATTCAAGAGTTATGGAAAGACATACAAACTTTCTTACACCAAGGCTGCAAGCTTGGTGGGGCTGGCATATGAAGGTGAAGCCGAATTTTTCTCTCACAAACTGCCATAGGATCAAGGTAGTTTTTCAAGGAAAATGCTATGGAATACCATGGGCTCAAAGATGTCAAGACAACCAAGATTTCCCATCTATATACCAACAATCTAATACTACAGTTACGGGTTCAAGGTCTAATCGTGCAGAGGAAGGGTGATAAGGACACCCTTAAGAAAAGTGACATGTATATTTTAGATTTTTTGGTAAACCTAAGGAAGGTGAATCTCATGAAACAAATCCTCATTACGATTCAGAACATCAAGAATAGTAATCTGAGAGCTCAGATTATTATGTATCTGGCCTTACTCTCAAAGTTGATAGTTCGGTACCTAGAATCCTTCAAGATCCCCTGCAGCTCCAAGACGAGGAATTGCAAGGTGATGTTGATCAGTGATGACACCCTGAAGAGAATGAACGTAGGTTTTTCAAAGGAGTCCGGTGAGTTCTATGATCTACCTAAGGAAGAGGCAGAAGCCAATCTGGAAAATGTTGAAAAAGTCAAACCATCAAAGAAAGCAGGAAAGAAAAGAAAGCTGAAGGAAGTGGAGGAAACATAAAAAACCCTTAAAGCCAAGGAAGCCCCATCCGCACCACCCAAACCAAAAAAGCAAAAAGCCTACCTGGATTAGGTGGTAGAGAAGTGGAGGGAGGATAAGCAGAAGAGAAAAGAAGGGGATCCATAGTTCGGTTTGGATCCTGCTGAGGCTAAGGCCTTGAAAGAAAAAGCTGCTGATGAGCTAGAAAAGCAGGCCAAGGAGAAGAAGCTCAAGAAGAAGATGTCAGAGGCTGAAATTTTTCAATCCCTTCTGAGGGATACTGAAATTGCTTCCGAGAATATTCCTGTTCTGAAGTCTTTTTTGGTGGAACAATTTCCTGAGACTCCGGGAAAGAAATTCATGTCTCCAGAAAAAGTCAAAGAGAAGGAAGTCGAGAAGGAAGCTGTAGAAGAAGTCCAGGAAGATCAAAGCTCTAAAAAGACAACCGACTTGTTAAATAAAGTAGAATCTTTTCAGGATAAGGAAAGTTCTTACGAGAAATTTTCTCTTTGGACTTCTCAATCCAGATCTTAAAAACTTGTTACACCTAGAGATGATGAGAAGGGTGAAGAGTAAGTCAACAAGCCATCGGAGGAAGAGAGATACAATCATGACTTTATTCTTCCTGAGGATGTTCAAGATAGAGATGAGAAAGAAAAAGTCACTGAAGATAAAATTATACAATTATCAGAAAGTGAGCATGAATCACCAGATGAAGAGAATAATGTGAAAATCAACAAGGGGAA
Organism: Viscum album; assembly: GCA_963277665.1. Lineage (NCBI taxonomy): Eukaryota > Viridiplantae > Streptophyta > Magnoliopsida > Santalales > Viscaceae > Viscum > Viscum album. The sequence continues at coordinate 541,125,544 of OY728134.1, read as the reverse complement.
ACAAGTGGTTGTTGACACCCCAAACAAAGACATTCTGAGGAAGAAAGAATCTAGAGGAACCTCAAATAGGAAGTTGGTAGAGTTAGATGAAGAACCATCTCCTAGTAAATTGTCTGATTCGAAGTCATCTGCATCGGGACATGTTTTTGTGGTCCAATCCCTGAAAAGGCTGGTGGATACCATTTTGATCTTTCCAGAAATTGACTCTAGATGCCAGATGCTTCAGCACACCATGAATCAGAAATCAGAATCCGTATCCATGGTGATGGATAGGTGTGTCAAGATTGAGGATGAGCACAAGAATTTTCTAATCAATTATGAAGCCCACAGATAATCCTGAAGAAAAATGACTCTTTGGTCGAAGAAAATAAATGAATATTTGGGAGAGCTTGATCAATTTAAAGAATATGTCAAAGAGGACTTTGACACCGAAGAATATAAGATCAAGGATCTTACAAATAGTTTCTAGGAAAAGCTAAGTCTAGAAAAAATTTCTCCGATTCAGGAAGTGAAAGATCTGAATGGTAAGCTGAGTTATATTGTTCAAAGCTTGAAAACAGAGAAGGATCTCCAGAACGAGATGCAATAAAATATTTCGAAGAAAGAAGAATTGCTAAAGGCTCAGTAAGAGGCCATGAAGGCTCAGGCAGAGGTTCTGAAGGCTCAGGAAGACAGAATCAAGGCATTAGAAAAGCAAGTTGAGGAAGATCACAAAGAGCTGAAGAAGTTGAATACTATTGTCAAGATGATAATTCCCAAGGAAAAAGAAACAAAATAAACCAATCTGATCTTTTTGTTGTATTTTTCCCTTGTACTAATTCTTTCAATCATAATAGAATTATGGATGTGTGTTGGGTTTTCTACACTAATATTTCAGGTACTTTATTATTTTCCATTCCCTCAAACTCTTTTTGAAAATCACAAAGGGGGAGAAGGAAAAATAATTCTAAAAGGGAGAAAAAAAATTCTATGTAAAGAAGAACTATCCCTATGTAAGGGGGAGTTTTTCTAAGGGGGAGTGCTCATTACGAAGATTTCCACATTTAAATGAAAATTCTCATTCCGGAAATCTAGAATATGATCCTTGGAGTTATAAAGCCTCAGCGGGAGTTAGTCGTATTCACCATTGTCCATAAACAAAGGGAGATAAGATTTAATTTCAAAGTCTATAAATTTATTCTAAGTCCTTAAATTCTTTTTGGTAAGGATGTTTGTACTTTCCAAAAAGGGGGATATTGTTGAGTCAATAAGGTTTTCCTTATGACTTTTACATTCCTTTGTGTAAGGGGAATATTGTTGAGTCATTAAGGGTTCCTTATGAATTTACCATTCCACTTGTTTTGAAAATCATAAACACCTTCTTTTAAGGAAAATCTTATTTTACCCCTATTTTACTTCTATAAGGAAAATTTACATCCCCATGTAAATTTACCCTTTCCTAGATTTCATTATTCATATCATAAATTTTCAAAGTATAAAACTCAAATTGAAACCAAAAACCTCATAATCATATAATACTTAGATATTAGGTATTTTGTTTAAGGTTCCGAATTCTGGATACGAACTCTCATGAAGTTCTACTCCGATTCTGGATATGAACTCTCATGAAGTTAAACTCCGAATTCCGGATACAAACTCTCATGAAGTTCAACTCCGAATTATGGATATGAACTCCCATGAAGTTCAACTCTGAATTCTAGATACGAACTCCCATGAAGTTCAACTCTGAATTCTGGATATGAAATCTCATGAAGTTCAACTCCAAATTATGGATACGAACCCTCAAGACATTCGAATACAAATTATGATTAAGAATTATAATTACAAACTTCTCTAAGTTTTGACTCTGAGTTCTCTGAATTCAGACTCTGATCTCTTATGAGTTCTGACTCCGAATTCTCATGAACACTGACTCTGTACTTTGTAAGTTATGATTCTGAATTCTAATGAATCTAGAATCCAAATTTCATTGAAATTCAGACTCCGTAATTCTACATAATTCAGGTTCTAAATTTCTACAAAACAGAATCTGAATATCTTTGTACTATAGACTCCAAATTTATTTTTTCCTGGACTCCGAACTTTCATTTACCTTCATTCCGAATATCAGTTTTGGTTATGCTTACATCTGTTTAGTTATAAAAAAATGTCGTGCTTTCAGTTATCAACTAACTGTTGTTTGAGTGACATGTGTACAGGTCCCTCCTAAATTCGATGAATAATATGACCATTGGAGGAGGGGTCCGACTGTTGGAGTTGTGCCTATAAATAGGAGCTCATTTGAACGTGCTTGATACTTTTCGAGAACTTTGACAAAGTGTTGGATAAGTGATTTCTAGAGAGGGAGGACCTTATAAAATCTAAGGCTTCGTGCAAAAAGTTTTTAAATGCTTGTTCAAACTTTTCTTTGTGCAGATTTGCTTCATGCAGAGGTTTGATTACCTTAAAAATCAGAGACTTCGGGTTGTGAAGTTAGAGGTACTGATTTCCTTACAAATCGAGGGATTGTGGGGACAACAAGACAAATGTCGATCTTAGAATTGAGGGCTTACTTGGGTTTGGATAAGATAGAATTTCTTGAAAGTATAAATCAAGGGACATTTTATCCAGGTTTGTTGGATACCCACCTCTTTGGTTTAAGAGAGTTATTACTTGTTACTTGTAATATTTTTGTTTTCTGCTGTGTATTTTAGTTTTTTAGGAAAGTATAACTTTCTTATACTTCCTTAAATTTTTACTCTGATTTAGTTAGATTCTATACGCTTTAAGGTAGAATCTTATTTGTTGTAAACTTTTGTTAAGTTTCATTTCCGGAATCACTTTTCCGGAATCAAGCAAGATAATAGATCTTAGAGGTGCTGTGAATTTTGGTTACGCAAAAATTCCCTTAGGAATTTTTCAAAGTATAAAATTCACCCCCCCCCCCTCTTGTATTTGTGCATCTCATTACATATTCGATCAAACATTTGGTATTATAGAGTATATCATACTCAGACATACCATCCTAACAGGCTTGTGATAATTATCCTCTCTCCACAACACAGAACATGAAAATGAATTTGATCATGATGACTTTTTCAGGTGAATTTTTTGGCTTAGGGTTGGTGGGAAAATGATTGAAAAATTAAGGCTGAAAAGAGGAGGTTGGACTCTTAATCATAATTCAAGAATAATCAAGTGAAAACACAGGATGAATCTCACTCAATCCCATTAAAAATGTGATACACAACACCGCCCCTTTTTATATGACATGGGACTTGAGCTTGGAAATGATTCCAAATAATGATTGCATCTAAGTTCTCCTTTTTTATTTTTTTATTTTTTTTTGTAAAGCTCCAGAAAGGCACAACTTTATTTTATTTTCTTTTGATTTTCTTTCACAGAGAATGAGATTACAATTCAATAAAATGAATGAATTACCATCATTACATTTATTTTAGAGAGGGACATGAGTCATAAAATGAAGTACAATGATAAATTCAAGATCATCTCTATTTTTTCTATTTTTTCATTTTTTTTTGAAGGAGAACCAGATGAAACAAATAAATCACAATGAAAGGATTACCCATTCCCAATTTGATCTTTATCATCCACTGCCCAAAATTTTGACACATACCTAACATCACCCATAAATAAAACACATCCCTAAGAATGCACATGAAAGGGCCTTCCCCCACACTCAAACTTGAAATATCCACACAAATATACTAAGAGTGAGGGTAAGTAAGAAAAAATCGTCTTGTAATGTGGCTTAAACCTATATGGAAATTCATGGCATATAAGGGATAACGAAGGATAGATTTTATGGTAGGTATCAAGATAAAATGAGGCTATCCAAACAAGTTCATCAATCATATCAAAAACATTCAATGAAATCCAAAGCTTCAAAAGAGAAATGTCACAAGTTCTAGTTCTCACACAAAATCCAAGCCTCTCTCAAGAAAGTGTGGGTATTAGAAAAAATATTTCAAAGTGGTTCATAATACCTCACAGGGCTGGAAAACTATTTGAGTCAGTGTTTCATGGGAACGGATTTCAAAAATTGGTCAAACTCATAAAAATGCTTGAAAATCTAATTCAAGGAAAAAGTTTCACTTCAACGATCATTTAAAATCCATTTCTTCAAAAATCATCTCAACCTCCTCAAAGTCAATTGAAGTGTGAAAAATAATCAGAATATTCATTAAATCTCAATAATCCTAAAAAGATGAAAAAAAGAAAAATAAAGCACACAAAACAACTAAGCATGTCGACACCCCCACCTAGATTTCAATACCCCTCATTGGATCTCAACAAAAGAATAATAAGGGAAGAAAAATAAAGGGAAGGAAAGATACAACCTAACTTTATTTTTCAGTGGAAGCATTGAGTTAAGCTCTTATCGACTACCACTTGACCTAAAAAGCATGAAATAAATAAAACATGAGAAAAATAAATAAAAATAAATAGTAAGGGAAAATAAAGAGGGTAATTCTTGGTTTGATCCCCAAGCAGGTGCTAGGTTTTTACTGTGCCTAGTCCAGCAGTTGCAGCAGTTTAACCCCAATCTATTGGTGGATATGGTTTCTTACTTAGAAACCACCATAAATTCTTTCTTCCAATTCTCTTCAACATAAAACATCCATAGAGGAAACCATGAATATATTAAAATATATCCTTCCCCTTTTCAATGTGTTACAACTTAGAATATGGGGGAAGAAGGAAGAATGGGTCCTCTTTGTTCACTGCAACAACTTGTATGGCCTCTTAAACATTAACATCCACGGCTTTCACATGTGATGATGGGTAAAAAAATTCAGAAGGGAAGTTAGAAAATAGTTCCACTTATATATGATTAAAACATGAACAATAAATATAAAAATCTTCCCTTTCGTGTGGGTCATCTTGAAACACGATCTCTTCAGGCAAGGCCACTGGGAATTCGTTTTCTGAAGGAACTTCTTCATCTTCTTCCAAAACAAGAGAGATATAGAGAGGTACTGATTATTCTTTGAAAAATTTGGTAGGATCACTGACCTTCTGTTCTTCAATGAAATATAACCAATGTTTATCCAAAACATGTTGACCTCTGACAGTTGTATCAGCTGGCATGACATCTTCAGGAACCTCTTCAAGCAGTGTCCTAGGAGTGATGATTTGATCTTCAACAAGAGTCTTCAAGTCATCCATGGGTTCTTAAACATCAAATTTTGATGGAAAACATTTACCTCTTATTCATCAACTTTTTTCTTTTGTTTTTTTCGTTCCAGCCATAGAGCTTTAACTTCTTCAACTTCAGCCGCCAGTGATGCAACCATCTTGCTTTCTTGTTCAAGGATTTTGAAATTATTTTGAATCATCATGGAATATTGTTCCATTTTAGCATAAAAGTATCTTTCATAATATAAAATTAAAAACTAGGCCATTCATATTAAAAATCACTGAAGTAATCCATGACTAAAAAAACAATTATATGCAATGAAATTATATTTTTTAGTTTTTGATTTTTTTTTTGTTTTTATGAAAAATAGTGTGCGTAAGCGTTTGGCCTCCCCAACAACAGTGCCAAATTGATGAGAGTGGTTTTTTGCCAACCACAATTAAATTAAATTCTTATTTACCTAATAATGAACCATAGTAGCACACCCTAGGGTCGATCACAAGGAGGCCGCTAACATGCACTATTTTCTTATTGTCACTATTATAAACTAACTAATATAAAATATGATACTAATATAAAAGTGGGATATAATTTCAAATGAATAAAATATAGATATATTATAAATATATAGATATATTAAAATACAAAATACAAATAAAATGAATAAAATACACAAAGAAGTTAGTAGAAGAAAGCCATTGTTCTTGGGGTTTCATGGTGGAATTATCATTGTTATTCAAAATATTCATCAATGAGATATTCAATGTGGAGATAAAGACATGTCACTCTACACCCTCTCATTTGAAATGTATTACCCTACAACAAGACCTCTGCATGCAAGATTAATCTCTTCCACATCAATACCCAATCCAAACTCCACCGTTTGAATGAATTAGATATCGATGGGAAGGAAAGGTAATAAATGAGGAGGAAGAAGACAATAGTAGAGAAAGTGGGGTGACCACTCACCAAAATTATTTATCAACTACTTAATACTTAGAATAAATCATGATAAATCAATAAAGCACAATAAACTCAAATACTACCACTTTCCCCCTCGAAAAACAGTGAGAGTTAGCTCTACACAAACATGGAGTTAGAAAGAAGCACGGTGGGAGATACACATAAAAAAAAGAAACGAAAGGAAAGAATAAATGAATAGAAGAAGAAGAAAGATACACTAATATATATTCTAAATATAAAGAACAATTACTTAAACAAAAATCCACCTTATCCCCCTTGAAATGGATATCCTTTTAAAAAGGGAGGAGGTACAAATATTTAGAGAAAATGGGTTGAAGAAATCTCTCTCAATTCTATCCTCCCGAAGTTATAGACATTTAGGACCCTTAAAAGGAATTTTTGGAACATGGTAAATTATTGAAAGTTGTTCCATTTTTTCTATTGCGTTCCTCCACAAAATATCAGACTCATTGGTTTATATATGAAGGAGTTATTTATGTTTTAGTTCAGCACATTTAATCTGTCCAGGTGACTCTTCGTCTTCCACAACTCCAACTTACAATGCCATTAAGACCCTCTATCCATCTGATTCCGACATGTCCTCCATAATGGAAGATGTTAATTAATTAATATTACATCTCATTGTTAAATTACAGATCCAATGGACCCGTATTATTCCATAAACAGGCTCATATTTACAACATTCCATATCTGTACACAGTTTACGAGGTCCGGATTGTGAGATGATTTTGGGCCTCCATATGATTGATTGATCAGGAACTCTAGAAGGATGAAATGAGTACCATGATTTAATGGAACCTAAAAAAATAAATTTTACAATTGTTTTTAGTGAATAAAATTATATGGACAAAATATCAAAGATAAATAAAACAGTTAAATCCCAAAATTAAGCCATTTTTGCATTTAAGATCAAAATTATTCTAAAAACTAAAAATATCAAAATTTCACATAAAATAGCACTGTGGTGGGATTTAGAACATTGAAATACAGTATAAAATATGAGAAAATTCGTTCTTCATCACTCCCCCACAATTAATCATTGCACTCCGGGGCAATCATCATATATTCAAACCAAAATTCACACAAAAACAAAAAATGAGAAAACATCAATGATCTCTTCCAAAAAGAAATTAAATCATGTATCCTCTATGAAAAAAAATTCTCAATCATTTTAATTCCTCAAATTAAAATTTATTCAACCGAAAAATTCCATCCATAGCCCAATCCCAACCCACCATAACCTGAAATTTGTGTCACTCTTCACTCAAGAGAAATTGTATCTGGAGTTATGCTCATACTTGGAAAGTGCATGTATCAACATAGGTTTGTGAAAATTCTCATCTCTCCACAACACAAAACATGAAAATTAATTTGATCATGAAGACTTTTTCAGGTGAATTCTGTGGCTTAGGGTTGGTGGGAAAATGATTGAAAAATTAAGGCTGAAAAGAGGAGGTTGGACTCTTAAGCATAATGCATGAATAATCAAGTGAAAACACATGATGAACCTCACTAAATCCCATTAACAAAGTGATACACAACACCGACCCTTTTTTATATGACATGGGACATGATCTAGGAAATGATTCCAAAGAATTCTTGCATCTAAGTTCAGCTTTTTTTATTTTTTTTTGTTTTTTTGTCAAGATCCAAAAAAGCACAACTTTATTTTATTTTATTTTTTATTTTTTTTCATGGAGAATTAGATTAAAATTGAATAAAATTAATTAATGACCATCAATACATTTATTTTAGAGAGGGACATGAGTCCTAAAAGGAATTACAATGATAAATTCAAGCTCATATCCATTTTTTCTATTTTTTCCATTTTTTTGAAGGAGAACCATATGAAACAAATAAATCATAATGAAAGGATTACACATTCCCAATTTGATCTTTATCATCCACTACCCAAAATGTTGACACATACCTCACATCACCCATAAATGAAACACATCCCAAAGAACGCACACTAAAGGCTATTCCCCCACACTCAAACTTGAAATATCCACAAAAATATACTAAGAGTGAGGGTAGGTAAGAAAAAATCATCTTGTAATGTGGCTTAAACCTATAAGGAAATTAATGGCATCTAAGGGCTAACGAAGGATATATTTAATGGTAGGTCTCAAGATAAAATGTGGCTAGCCAAACAAGTGCCTCAATCATATCAAAAACATTCAATGAAATCCAAAGCTTCAAAAGGGAAATGTCACAAGTTTTAGTTCTCACACAAAATCCAAGCTTCTCCCAAGAAAGTGTGGGTATTAGAAAAAATATTTAAAAGTGGTTCAGAATACCTCACAGGACTGGAAAAATATTTGAGTCAGTGTTTCATGGGAATGGATTTCAATAATTGGTCAAATTCATAAAAATTCTTGAAAATGCAATTCAAGGAAAATGTTTCACATCAATAATCATTTAAAATCCATTTCTTCAAAAATAATCTCAACCTCCTAAAAATCAATTGAAGTGTGAAAAATAATCAGAATATTCATTAAATCTCAATGATCCTAAAAATATGAAAAAATGAAAAATAAATCACACAAAAAAACTAATCATGTTGACACCCCCACCTATATTTCAATACCCCTCATTAGATCTCAACAAAATAATAATAAGGGAACAAAAATAAAGGGAAGGAAAGATACAACCTGAATTTATTTTATAGTGGAAGCTTTGAGTTAAGCTCCTATCTACTACCACTTAACCTAAAAATCATGAAATAAATAAAACATGAGAAAAATAAACAAAAAGAAAGAGGAATGGAAAATAAAGAGGGTAATGCTTGGTTTGACCCCCAAGAGGGTGATAGGTTTTTACTGCCCCTAGTCCAACAGTTGCAGCAGTTTAACCCCAATCTATTGGTGGATGTGGTTTCTTACTTAGAAACCACCATAAATTATTTCATCCAATTATCTTCAACCTACAACATCCATAGAGGAAACCATGAATATATTACAATATCTTCTTCTTCTTTTCAATGTGGTACAACTTAGAATATGGGGGAAGGAGGAAGAATGGGTCCTCTTTGTTCACTACCACAACTTGTATGGCCTCTTCAACTTTAACATCCAAGGATTAAACATGTGATGCTGGGTTAAAAAATTCAGAAGGGAAGTTAAAAAATAGTTCCACTTAGATATGATTAAAACATTAACAATAAATATAAAAATCTTCCATTTCGTGTAGGTCATCGTGAAACACGATCTCTTCAGGCAAGGCCACTGGGAATTATTTTTCTACAGGAACTTCTTCATCTTCTTCCAAAACAATAGATATGTAGAGAGGTACTGATTATTCTTTGAAAAATATGGTAGGATCACTCACCTTCTGTTCTTAAATAAAATCTAACCAATGTTTATCCAAAACATGTTGACCTCCCACAGTTGTATCAGCTGGCACGACATCTTCAGGAACCTCTTCAAGCAGTGTCCTAGGAGTTATGATTTGATCTTCAACAAGAGTCTTCAAGTCATCCATGGGTTCTTCAACATCAAATGTTGGTGGAACAACATTTAACTCTTCTTCTTCAACATGGTTCTTTTTTTCATTCCATCAATAGAGCTTTAACTTCTTCAACTTCAGTCGCCAGTGATGAAACCATCTTGCTTGCTTGTTCAAGGATTTTGAAATTATTTTTGAATCATAATGGAATCTTGTTCCATCTGCAACATAAAAGTATCTTCCGTACTATAAAATTAAACACTAGTACATGCATATGAAAAATCACTGAAATAATCCATGACCTAAAAAAACAATGATATGCAATGAAATTATATTTTTTAGTTTTTGAAATTTTTAATTTTTTTTGGTTTTGATGAAAAATAGTGTGAGTAAGTGTTTGGACTCCCTAAAAACAACACCAAATTGATGGGAATGGTTTTTCTCCAACTACAATTAAATTAAATTCTTATTTACCTAATAATGCACCATAGTGGGACACCCTAGGGTCTATCACAAGGAGGCCGCTAACACACACTATTTTCCAATTATCACTATTATAAACTAACTAATATAAAATATGATACTAATATAAAAGTGGGATATAATTTCAAATGAATAAAAGATAGATATATTATAAATATATAGATATATTAGAATCCAAAATACAAATAAAATGAAGAAAATACACAAAGAAGTTAGTAGAATAAAACCATTGTTCTTGGGGTTTCATGGTGGAATTATCATTGTTATTCAAAATATTCATCAATGAAATATTCAATGTGGATATCAAGACATGTCACTACACACCCTCTCGTTTGAAATTTATTACCCTACACCGATAAATATTCATGCAAGATTAATCTTTTCCACATCAATTCCCAATCCAAACTCCACCGTTTGAATGAATTAGATATCGACGGGAAGGACAAGTAATAAACGAGGAGGAAGAAGACAATAATAGAGAAAGTGGGGAGACCACTCACCACAATCATTTAACCAGTACTGAATACTTGGAATAAATCATGATAAATCAATAAATCACAATAAACTCAAATACTACCACTTCCCCCCTCAAACAACAGTGAGAGTTAGCTCTCCATAAACATGGAGTTAGAAAGAAGCACGGTGGGAGATGCACCTAAAAAAAGAAATGAAAGAAAAGAATAAATGAACAGAAGAATAAGAAAGCTACACTAATATATATTATAAATATAAAGAACAATTACATAAATAAAAATCCACCTTATCCCCCTTGAAATGTCTATCCTTGTAAAAAGAGAGGAGTTACAAATTTTTAGAGAAAATGGGATGAAGAAATTTCTCTCAATTCTGTATGCCCGAAGTTCTCATCTTTTAGGACCATTAAATAGAATTTTTGGAAGACGGTCACTTCTTGAAAGTTGTTTCACTATTTCTCCCTCGTTCCTCCACAAAATATAAGACTCATTGGTTCACTTATGAAGGAGTTATGTCTGTTTTAGTTCGGCACATTTAATCTATCCAGGTGACTCTTCGTCTTCCACTACTCCAACTTACAATGCCATTAATACCCTTTATACATCTGATTTAGACATGACCTCCTAAATGAAAGATGTTAATGAATTACTATTACATATCCTTGTTAAATTAAAGCTCCAATTTACCAGTATTATTCGAGATAAAAGCTCATATTTATAACATTCCATATCTGCACACTGTTTACGAGGTCCGGATTGTGAGTTGATTTTGGGCCTCAATATGACTGATTGAGGTCGAACTCTATAAGGATGAAATGATTCCCATGATGAAATGGAACGTAAAAAAATAAATTTTACAATTGGTATTAGTGAATAAAATGATATGGCCAAAATATCGAAGACAAATAAAACAGTTAAATCCAAAAATAAAGCCATTTTAGCATTTAAGCTCAAAATTATTCTAAAAACTAAAAATATCAAAATTTCCCATAAAATAGCACTTTGGTGGGATTTAAAACATTTAAATACAGTATAAAATATGTTAAAATTAGAGTTTAATCACTCCCCCACACTTAATCATTTCACTCCGGGGCAATCATCATATATTCAAATCAAAATTCACACAAAAATGAAAAATGAGAAAACATCAATGATATCTTCCAAAATGAAATTATATAATGTATCCTCTATGAAAAACAATTATAAATAATTTTAATTACTCAAATTAAAATTTATTCAACCTCAAAAATCCATCCATATCCCAATCACAACCCACCTCAACTTGAAATTTGTGTCACTCTTCACTCAAGAGAAATTGTATCTGGAGTTATGCTCATACTTGGAAAGTGCATGTATCACCATAGGCTTGTGACAATTATCATATCTCCACAACACAAAACATGAAAATTAATTTGATCATGATGACTTTTTCAGGAGAATTATTTGTCTTAGGTTTGGTGGGAAAATGATTGAAAAATTAAGGCTGAAAAGTTGAGGTTGGACTCTTAAGCATAATGCATGAATAATCAAGTGAAAACACAGGATGAACCTCACTCAATCCCATTAAAAATGTGATACAAAACACCTACCCTTTTTATATGACATGGTACATGATCTAGGAAATGATTCCAAAGAATTATTGCATCTAATTTCTCCTTTTTTATTTTTTTTCTATTTTTTGTAAATCTCCAGAAAGGCACAACTTTATTTTACTTTATTTTTATTTTTTTTCATGGAAAATGAGATGAAAATTGAATAAAAGGAATTAATGACCATCATTACATTTATTTTAGAGTGGGACATGAGTCATAAAAGGAATTACAATGATAAATTCAAGCTCATATCCATTATTTCTTTTTTTTCATTTTTTAAGGAGAACCTGATGAAACAAATAAAACACAATGAAAGGATTACCCATTCCAAATTTGATCTTTATTACCCACTGCCCAAAAGTTTGACACATACCTCACATCACCCATAAATGAAACACATCCCAAATAACGCACATGAAAGGCCCTTCCCCCACACTCAAACTTGAGATATCCACACAAATATACTAAGAGTGAGGGTAGGTAAGAAAAAATCGGCTTGTAATGTGGCTTAAACCTATAAGTCAATTCATGGAATCTAAGGGATAACGAAGGATAGATTTAATGGTAGGTCTCAAGATAAAATGTGGCTCACCAAACAAGTTCCTCAATCATATCAAGAACATTCAATGAAATCCAAATATTCAAAAGAGAAATTTCACAAGTTCTAGTTCTCACAAAAAATCCAAGCTTCTCTCAAGAAAGTGTGGGTATTAGAAAAAATATTTCAAAGTGGTTCAGAATACCTCATAGGATTGGAAAAATATTTGAGTCAGTTTTTCATGGGAATGTATTTCAAAAGTTGGTCAAACTCATAAAAATTATTGAAAATACAATTCAAGGAAAAAGTTTCACATCAACAATCATTTAAAATCCATTTCTTCAAAAATCATCTCAACCTCCTCAAAACCAATTGAAGTCTGAAAAATAATCAGAATAATCATTAAAACTCAATGATTCTAAAAATATGAAAAAAAAGAAATCACACAAAACAATTAAGCATGTTGACACCCACACCTAGATTTTAATACCCCTCATAGGATCTCAACAAAAGAATAATAAGGGAAGAAAAATAAAGGTAAGGAAACATACAACCGGGATTTGTTTTTCAGTGGAAGCTTTGAGTTAAGCTCCTATCTACTACCACTTGACCTAAAAGTAATGAAATAAATAAAATTTGAGAAAAATTAATAAAAATAAAGAGGAATAGAAAATAAAGAGGGTAATGCTTGGTTTGACACCCAAGCGAGTGTTAGGTTTTTATTTCCCCTAGTCCAGAAGTTGCAGCAATTTAACCCCAATCAATTGGTGGATGTGGTTTCTTACTTAGAAACCACCATAAAATCTTTCTTCCAATGATATTCAACCTAAAAAATCCATATAGGAAACCATGAATATATTAAAATATCTTCTTCCCCTTTTCAATGTGGTATAACTTAGAATATGGGGGAAGGAGAGAGAATGGGTCCTCTTTGTTCACAGCCACAACTTGTATGGCCTCTTCAACTTTAACATCCAAGGATTTCACATGTGATGTTGGGTCAAAAAATTCATAAGGGAAGTTAGAAAATAGTTCCACTTCGATATGATTAAAACATGAATAATTAATATAAAAATCTTCCCTTTCTTGTAGGTCATCTTGAAGCACGATCTCTTCAGGCAAGGCCACTGGGAATTATTTTTCTCCAGGAAATTCTTCATCTTCTTCAAAAATAAGGGAGATATAGAGAGGTACTGATTATTATTTGAAAAATATGGTAGGATAACTTACCTTCTGTTCTTCAATAAAATCTAACCAATGTTTATCCAAAACATGTTGACCTCCCACAGTTCTATCAGCTGGCATGACATCTTCAGGAACCTCTTCAAGTGGTGTCCTAGGAGTGATGATTTGATCTTAAACAAGAGTATTCAATTCATCCTTGGGTTCTTCAACATCAAATGTTTCTGGAACAACATTTACCTCTTCTTATTCAACTTAGTTATTTTGTTTTTGTCTTTCTATCCATAGAGCTTTAACTTCTTCAGCTTCAGCCGCCAGTGATGCAACCATCTTGCTTTCTTGTTCGAGGATTTTGAAATTATTTTGAATCATCACGACATATTGTTTAATCTATAGCATAATAGTATCTTTCCTACTATAAAATTCAAAACTAGTCCATGCATAGGAAAAATCACTGAAATAATCCATGAACTAACAAAACAATGATATGCAATGAAATTATATTTTTTGTTTTTGAAATTTTTAAGGTTTTTTTGGGTTTTTATGAAAAATAGTGTGAGTAAGCGTTTGGCCTTCCCAGCAACAGCTCAAAATTGATGATAGTGGTTTTTAGCCAACCACAATTCAATTTAATTCTTATTTACCTAATAATTCACCATAGTGGCACACCCTAGGCTCGATCACAAGGAGGCCGCTAACACTCACTATTTTCCTGTTGTCACTATTATAAACTAACCAATATAAAATATGATACTAATATAAAAGTGGGATATAATTTCAAATGAATAAAAGATAGATATATTATAAATATATAGATATATTAAAATCCAAAATATAAATAAAAGGAAGAAAATACACAAAGATGTTAGTATAAGGAAACCATTTTTCTAGGGGTTTCATGGTGGAATTATCATCGTTATTCAAAATATTCATCAATGAGATATTCAATGTGGAGATAAAGACATGTAACTCCACAACCTCTCATTTTAAATGTATTAACCTACACCGAGACCTCTTCATGCATGATTAATCTCTTCCATATAAATTCTCAATCCGAACTCCACCATTTGAATGAATTAGATATCGATGGGAAGGAAAAGTAATAAACGAGGAGGAAGAAGACAATTGTAGAAAAGTGGGGAAACAGCTCAAAAAAATAATTTAACCACTACTAAATACTTATAATTAATCATGATAAATCAATAAAGAACAATAAACTCAAATATTACCACTTCCCCTCACGAACAACAGTGATAGTTAACTCTCCACAAACATGGAGTTAGAAAGAAGCACAGTGGGAGATACACATAAAAAAAAGAAATGAAAGAAAAGAATAAATGAACAGAATAGGAATAAAGCTAAACTAATATATATTATAAATATAAATAATAATTAAATAAACAAAAATCCACCTTATCCCCCTTGAAATGGCTATCCTTGTAAAAATATAGGAGGTACAAATTTTTAGAGAAAATGGGTTGAAGAAATATCTCTCAATTATGTCCGCCCGATGTTCTTGACTTTTAAGACCATATAATGGTATTTTTGGAACATGGTTCCTTATTGAAATATGTTCCATTGTTCCTCCTTCATGTGTCTAGAAAATATCAGACTCACTTTTTAACATATGAAGGATTTATGTCTGTTTTAGTTCGGCACATTTAATCTGTCCAGGCTACTCTTTGTCTTCCACAACTCCAACGTACAATGCCATTAAGACCCTTTATCCAGCTGATTCAGATGTTCCCTCATTAATTAAAGATGTTAATGAATTACTATTCCAGCTCCTTGTTAAATTACAGATCCAATGGACCCGTATTATTCTATATACAGGCTCATATTTACAACATTCCATATCTGCACATAGTTTACGAGGTCCGGATTGTGAGATGATTTTGGGCCTCCATATGATTGATTGAGCAGGAAATATAGAAGGATGAAATGAGTCCCATGATTTAATAGAGCCTAAAAATATATATTTTACAATTGGGATTAGTGAATAAAATTATATGGCCAAAATATCGAAGATAAATAAAACAGTTAAATCCCAAAATAAAGCCATTTTTGCATTTAAGCTCAAAATTATTATAAAAACTAAAAATATCAAAATTTCCCATAAAATAGCACAGTGGTGGGATTTAGAACATTTAAATACAATATAAAATATGTGAAAATTAGAGCTTCATCACTCTGTCATGACCCGTCCTTGGGACCCGTGTCGTGACTACCCCAAGCCCGCCTCCCATAGGCCAGGGGCTGGCGACTAGCACCAAGGCGTAAATCACGACAAAAGGGGAAGTCATATACTTTATAAAGTAAACAAACACCACAAAGTAAGCAAGAAGAAGTAAACACTAAGTAAAAATGGGTACAAAAGTAGTATGGAAAAGTAAGTGGGCCAAAATACAAACCCAAACTGAAAGTACAGTACAACTGGAAAGAAAGTACAACAACTAAAAGTAAAGCAGCAACGTTGAGCCATCCACTGGAAGTCCCACCTGAAGGGTGGGTAAGGATAGCCCCCGCAGCCCCTCGGGTCCAGCCGTCTGCTCCGTGTACGTTCCGCCCAGTGGTCCACCACCAGGTATCGACTTTCTCCACAAGCCTCAACCACGATCAGCGTTGTCCGTCGTCTGCATGCAACACAATGTAGTGCGGGCATATCCCGTGCAGGGGTGAGTATACGCTACTCAGTAGGGACCCTGAGACCCCCGAAGGTCTCCCAGAATCCACAAAGGATAATCCACTAAGGAAAGATACAATCACAAAGTAACATCCAACACTACTTAGGTATATGCCCATACATATACCGAAGTCATCAATTCCAGTTCGGCTCCAACACCCGAGCCCAAGTTCGATCACGTCCACACAGGATAGTACAACCCAAACCACACAGGATAACACAATCCAATCCACATAGTAAACCAAGTAAATCATATCGAAGATATTGATTGAATGTTAAGACTCAGCTCACACAGGTATACTTCTTTGTAAGGTGATAGAGATGACCAGATATAGCCACTGATTCATCTATGATGGGACCCACGTAGGATACTAAACTAGCTAAGTTGTCGGACCCACATAGGATACAGACCAGCTACTCTTCCAGACCCATGTAGGATAGCAAGAATAGAGTCAAACACTGCTAGACCCACGTAGGATACAAGAACAGTAGTCATCGCCATCAAACCCACGAAGGATTTCAGTATAGTCTTCATCGCTGCCAAACCCACGTAGGATTTCAGTGCAGTATTCATCATCGTCGAATCCACAGAGGATTTCAGTATGTTGTTCATCGCTACAGAACCCATGTAGGATTTCAGTGCATTCTTCATCACCGTCAAACCCACAGAGGATTTCAGTATGGTCTTCAGCACTGCCGAACCCACGTAGGATTTCAGTGCAGTCTTCATCGTAGTCGCAACCAGCTCTAGGGTTCTCACACACAGCATGCTCGATTCCGGGAGGGTCCGCTCCCCGAGCCAAGGGGGGTCGATACATCAACTAACACGTAGTCCGGGGTTGATGTATCCCAAGGTTCTGTCTTGACAAGAGGAACTCAACGTGACAGACGGCGCGTCAATCGGACGCCCGGTCTGAGAGTTATTGGCTTTTTCGTTCCAAGGGCCCAGTTGGTTTTTAAGTCAAAACCAACCTGACCTCACTCCAACTACGTCCAAAACTTGAGCGGAGTAAGCCAAAAGATCCGTCTCACTAAGAGGAATCTAACAAAATCGACGGCACGTCAATCGGACGTCCGGAGCTCATGTTATAAGCATTTCCGCTCCGAGGGACCAATTGGTTTCGTGTTCGAACCAACCTGGTCATACCCAATGTTCTCCAAAACCTTGAGTTTAATATACCTAAATGACCCTCTCGTTCCAAGGATCTCCACGCAACTGACGGTGTGTCGATCGGAGGTTCGTAGCCCAAGATATGGGAAAAAGAACGAACATGTCCGGTTTTATGGGGTTTTGGGCCCGGACCGACCCGGCCCGAGACCCCCTGGGTCGGCCCGGCCCCGCCCGGGCGGCCTGGCCTAGTACAGCTGGTCCGGCCTGGGCGGTCGTTTGTCCTGGCATGGGCACGCCCCAAACGGCCAGCTCAGTGCTGGTTGAGCCGAGCGAAAGGGGGGGGGGGGGTTGCCCCCTTTGATTGAAACTGTGGCCCCCACATGGGGGCCGCTCCTTTTCCAGCGGACGCGGCGCTGGGCGCGGCGTCTTCCCTTGGTCCCGCGCGGCCGCAGGTTCTCAGTCGCCTACTGCCGCAGCTTCAGCCTCAGCGGTCCCTCCTGGCGGCACGCCGGAACGTCGCCGCCTCCGGGCGGCCAGCCGGTGCCAGCGACCCGCACCGCCGGTGAAAACCGCAGGCCACCGAAGCCGCTCTGGTGGTCCGTTCTTGCTCTCGTCTATGCCTGGGGTCGTCTCAGGACTCGTAGATTACTGCAACGGCCTCCAATCGCTCACGGTCCTGTTTCATCATCACCCAACGTTCAGCACATCAAGAACAGAGAATCGGTGGGTTCGGACTTGTTCGTTGGTCCGCACCCACCACGTTAGTGGTTCAAATGACTTTTAACAATTTAATCATATGTCGAGGATATAATCCACATAAATTAAATTAAACCAAAACCCCTTCCTCGATGAAGTCATCGAACGAGGTTTTTCGCGGGAAAGGGACGTCGTCGAAGATGGCATCGCGGAAGGAGGATCGTCGGCGTCGCAGTACACGGTGTCGTGGAGAAGAGGATCGTCGGCGTCGCGGTACACGGCGTCGCATCATCGATCTCTGAGGAATCAGCATTAATCTTCATCCTTCGTCAGAGGTCGGCGTTCTTCGTCGGTGACGGTGTGTTCTTCATGTTCTTCAAGGAGGAAGATGAGGATTCCAAGGCTTGAGCAATTCCTCTTCAATCATTCTCGCACAACGAAACAACAATAATAAAATAAGGAGTTTCCTTATTTTATTACTCATTCCATCCCTTATTTGAAATTCAAAAATTAAAACATGATTTAATTAATGTGCGTTTTCCAATTAATGAGGCGTTTAATAATCCAATTAAACGCGAGAGTTGACTTGGCATTTAAGAGGGGGTGCGGGTGAGTTAACAAATTAAATGCACGTGGGTGGTAAAAAGTAAATAAAAGGGGTGGGGCTCGTGTGGGCCCCACCTCACTAATATCCTACCTAGTGGAGTTAGGATATAGTGGGTCCCACTATAACCACCAAGCATAGGTTTAAACTACCTAGAATAAAAATAAAATTTGTAGCACAATATTTTATTTTATTCTTTAGTTAACCCATTAAATTAATAACCTCACCCGAGCAATCGCAACTCCGGAAAAGGTGTTCTTAAGTAATTACCGGCGTTGCAATTCCATTGGTGCCCTCGGATTTCGATTCCGAGCACCGGTTCAAAAGTTAGGAAAACCCGCTCATTCATTCACTGAACGTACCTAAGCTGAACTTTAGAAAAATGATTCCGGGAACACCGGGCCTCGAAATCAGGTGCCGTCAGAAACTGCGTTCTTGTAAAATCCCAAAGAAAAATTAAGAAAAAATTTCCTTTGAATTTTACGGGTCTTTACATTACTCCCACCTCAGGACTTTACGTCCCCGTAAAGATACATCATAACTTGGAGAACAAATGAGGGTACTGAGCACACATCTGAGCCTCCCACTCCCAAGTGCTCTCCTGGAGGTTCTCGTGCTGCCATCTGATGTGAACTAAAGGAATCAAACACCCACATAGGACCCGCTCCTATCGATACTCGATCAACACCGGGACCTCCGCAAAAGTCGCCCCATCGTCAATTTCCAACTCCCCAGTGTTGATGATATGCATCGGGTCATGCAAGTATCTCCTCAACTGAGATACGTGGAAGACGTCCTGCACCCGGTGCAACTGAGGTGGTAGAGCCAGGCGATAAGCCACCTCGCCTATCCTACTGAGAACCTAGAATGGTCTGATGAAGCATGGAGATAACTTGCCGCCCCAGCCAAATCTCCATAATCCACGTCGAGGTGAGACCCGCAGGAAGACGTGGTCACCATCCTAGAACTCCAGTGGTCTCCTCCTCCTATCAGTATAAGACTTCTGCCAGCTCTGAGCTGTACTCATCTCCTCCTGGATGAGATGGACCTTCTCTATCGTGGCCTGGACCATCTCCAGTCCCATAAGTGCTGACTTCCCAGGTTCTGTCCAGCACAGAGGTGATCTGCAAGGTCGGCCGTACAATGCCTCGTATGGTGTCGTCCCGATGGTGGAGTGGTAGTTGTTGTTGTACTCAAACTCTACCAAGGGTAGGTGGTCCTCCCAGCTGCAACCAAAGTCGAGGAAACATGCACGAAGCATGTCCTCGAGAGTCTGAAAGGTCCTCTCTATCTGACCATCCGTCTAAGGGTGAAAGGCGGTGCTCAGACGTAGCAGTGTCCCGAATGCCTCCTGAAACCCCTTCCAAAGCCGGGAAGTAAAGCGAGAATCTCGATCAGAGATGATAGATGATGGAACACCATGAATTCGTAAAATCTCTTGAACGTAGAGATGTCCCAAGTTCTCTACCGATCCCTTCTCTCTGATGGGTAAGAAGTGAGCCGACTTGTGATTCGGTCGACAATCACCCAAATGGAGTCGTGACATCTGAAAGTATGTGGAAGTCCAGTCACGAAATCCATAGATATCCCATCCCACTTCCACTTCAGGACCTCCAAGGGCTATACTAAGCCTGCTGGTACCTGGTGCTCTGCCTTCACCTGCTGGCAGGTGAGGCATCGAGAAACGAACTCTACCACAACCTTCTTTATACCCGGCCACCAGTGCTGTCGTCTGAGATCCTGGTACATCTTCGCCACTCCTAGATATAACGCTAAAGGAGAAGTGTGAAACTCTCTGAGCACCTCATCCTATAAAGCAACCGGTACCATGGTACGTCCTCTAAAAAGGATGTCGTGCTCTCCTCCTATAGAGAATCCATCAGGTGCCTGTCCTGAGGATATCTGCGCACACAGCGTCTCACAGTCAGCGTCCCCACGTTGTGCCTCTCTGACCCACTGCAGTAGTGGAGGAGTGACTATGAGTGACTGAAAAAAGGCTGCACCATCTCTATCCATGAAGGATATCTTCAAAGCAGATAGCTTCTCTGTCGCCTCCCCGAGTAGCTGGATGCCCGTCCTCCTACTGAGACCATCGGCTACTAAATTCCCATTTCCAAGAGTATAGACTATCTCAAAGTCATAGTCCTGGAGGAACTCGAGTCATCGTCGCTGTCTCAGATTTAGGTCCTTCTACGAGAATATGTACCTGAGACTCTGGTGTTCAGAGTAGACTGTAAAGTGCTCGCCCATCGGATAGTGTCACCACATATTCAGAGCGAAGACCACTTCTGCTAACTCCAGGTCATGGGTAGCATAGTTCTTCTCATGTTGCCTCAACTAACGTGATCCATAGGAGATAACGGCCTGCTTCTACATCAGGACACATCCGAGTCCGGTCCCTGATGCATCGCAGTAGACTACGTACCCCACTCCCTCCTCCGGTAGCCTCAATATAGGCGCGTTGTTCAATCTTTGTCTCAGCTTCTGGAAGCTCTGCTGACATCGGTCTGACCACATGAAGGGTTTCCCCTTCTTCGTCAAAGCTAATAGTGGTGCCGCAACTCTATAAGAGTCCGGCACAAATCTCTGGTAGTACCCAGCTAGACCCAAGAAACTCCGCACCTCCGTCGCGCTCCTCGGTGGCTCCCAAGCTAGCACTCCCTCAATCTTCACAGGATTCACTCCAACTCCCACCTCAGAGATGATGTGTCCCAAGAAGTGGACCTCATGTAACCAGAACTGACACTTCGAGATCTTTCCATAAAGCAGGTTCTCTCGGAGTGTGTCTAGTACAACCCGCAAGTGGTAGGCGTGCTCCTCGTCAGTGGTCGAGTATATCAAAATGTCTTAGATGAAGACCATGACAAATCGATTGAGGTATGGCTGAAAGATCCTATTTATTAGACCCATGAACACTGCTGGAGCGTTGGTTATGCTGAAATGCATAACCAAGAACTCATAGTGGCCATACCAACATCTAAAGGTCGTCTTCTGCACGTCCTCGTCTCGGACTCTGAGCTGATGATAGCCTGACCTGAGGTCTATCTTCGATGACCACCATGCTCCCTTGAGCTGACCGAAGAGGTATTCAATCCTAGGTAGCATATACTTGTTCCTCACGGTCACCCGGTTCAGGCGACGATAGTAGACACAAAGTCGCAAGCTCCTGTCTGCCTTCTTGGTGAACAATATTGGGGAAGCCCAGGGTGAAACACTGGGTCAGATTAATCCCTTTCCCTACAAGTCCTCCAACTATACCCGTAGCTCTCGAAGCTCAGAGGGGGCCATCCGATATGCTGGAGTGGATATCGGGGATGTCCCGGGGTACATGTCAATATAAAAGTCTACCTCTTTGCGAAGAGGTAGTCCTAGACCGTCGTCAGGGAAAACGTCGGCATACTGATCCACCACTACAGGAAAACTAGGACTCTGCATGTCAACTACTCCAAGGATGAGGCTATCCAACCGATGAGTGATGGGTTTTCCTCTCCTTTGTGTGAGTCCATACTGTGCTGCAAAGGCTCCCTTCTTTCCGGTGAAGGTGAACCTGCTCCCGTCGGTGCGTACACACCACACCTTGCGCCTAAAACAGTCAATCTGAGCATGGACTGTAGATAACCAATACATGCCCAAGATGGCGTCGTAAGGCCTCAACGCTGCTACAAGAATATCCCAACTGAAGCTCTCGCCTCCTAGAGTAAGCTCACACTGCCGGCACCAGTGCGTAATCGTCGAGTCTGCTCCCGTAGGAGCCTCTAGCTGTAAGGATCGAGCCAACAGCTCTGTCAGAATCTCTGAGATCCGAATAGGGGAAACGACAATAAAAGAATGACTCGATCCCGTGTCTATAAGAACTATATCAAGGGTGGGGTAGACACAGATAGTACCTCGAATCATCTATGGCGCGCCGTGGTCATAGGCCTCTGCTACCTGAAGCTGAGACTGTCTCTGTCCGCCATCTCCCTGTCGTCGGGGTGGACCTCCTGGTGGTGGTGGTAGTAAAGCCTCAAAGTGTCTCCCACCACATGCTGCTCGGCCAGCTCCCCTGCCTTGTCCGCATTCTCTCGGCAGACCGCCACAGTCGACCCTCTGCCTCTGCCTAGGTGGCCCCTCAACCGTCTGCTGCTCCTCTGCATGGTGGGTTGGGCAGTCATGAGCCATGTGGCCCTGCCCGACGCATGCGTAGCACTGCCTGCTCCTCGGAAGGCTGGCTCTATGCCGTGTGCCCTGCACCTCTGAGCCAGTGTCCTGAGGTCGTCTGCCTGATGGTCCGGTCCACCTGTACCCCTGTGACATTCGTCGACTGCCAACTGTAGAAGAATCTGCTATGTGCCGCCCTATGGTAGGTCTCGCTGTTGGCGTAGGCTCAGCAAGAAAGCTCTCTATGAGAAGAGCTCGCTCCAGTACTTCTGCCTGTATCGGAATGATGAGGGAGATCATCGATGCCCTGATCTCATGCCTCATTCCCTACTCGAAGGTCCAGGCCCAGAAGAATGGGTCTCGTACCATGTCTGTCGAATAGAGCGAGAGGTCAGTAAATCTCATCGAGTACTGGGTGACCGTCATGCTGCCCCGCCGCAGCTGTAGAATCTCTTTGATGCGCACCGCACAGAGGGTGGCTGGGACGAACTCCGAGTGGAAGAGGCTCTCAGAGTATGTCTAGAGGAGTGATCCCTCGTCGTGCACTTGGAGAATCAAGCTCCACCATCTGCCTGTTGCCGCGTGAAGGAGGATCGCTGTGAGGATCACCATGAGGTCAGCTGGTGTCCCCACTAACCTGAAAACTCACACAACCGCCTCCAGCCAATGCTCGGCTGCCTGAGGGTCTGTCTCCCCATGGATCCTGGGCGGTCTCTGACACTGAAACTTGTACAGTGCACTAAGGCGATGTGCACTATCAGCGGCTGGGGATGGTATAATTGGTGGCTCAGCGGGTAGAGGTACCACCGGTGCCTCTGCTTTCAAAGGGCCCTGTACTGAGGCCTCGTCACTCGGTGGGATTTTGTCTCGCTCAAAGCTCGGAAACCTAGCGGGCGGCCATCGTGGGGCCATCCTGAAAAGAAACAGGTGCGCCACGGTCAAAACAGTATACCTGGTGAGCTGACATAAAGTAATCACAAAGAAAACTTTTGAAACACACATGCAATCAATGTTTTCGTGCATTGAGTCGGAAATCATAAGTCAGGGTCCTGGTGTACGGATACGTCAGCCGCCTCACTAACACTGGACTCCCTAGACTGATAACCACACTCAATACCCTTAACACTATTTCTTCACATAGAATAAAGATCAGAGTCTAGAGTTCTGCAGTAGAACCGAACTACTTTGATACCAATTTTTCACGACCCGTCCTCGGGACCCGTTCCATGACTACCCCAAGCCCGCCTCCCATAGGCCAGGGGCTGGCGACTAGCACCAAGGCATACATCCCAAAAAAAGGGAAAGGCATTGCCTTTATAAAGTAAACAAACACCACAGAGTAAGCAAGTAGAAGTAAACACTAAGTAAAACTGGGTACAAAAGTAGTGCGGAAAATTATGTGGGCCAGAATAAAAACCCAAACTGGAAGTAAAGTACAACTGGAAATAAAGTACAACAACTGAAAGTAAAGTAGCAACATCGAGCCATCCACAGGAAGTTCCACCTTAAGGGTGGGTACAGATAGCCTCCTCATCCCCTTGGGTCCAGCAGTCCGCTCTGTGTATGTTCCGCCCAGTGGTCCACCTATAGGTACCGACTTGCTCCACAAGCCTCAACCACGATCAGCGTTGTCCGTCCTCTGCATCCAACACAACATAGTGTGGGCATAGCCCGTGCAGGGGTGAGTATACGCTACTCAATAGGGACCTCGAGACCCCCTAAGGTCTCCCAGAATCCACAAAGGATAATCCACAATGGAAAGATGCAATCATGAAGTAACATCCAACACTACTTAGGTATATGCCCATACATATACCTAAGTCATAAATTCCAATTAGGCTCCAACACCCGAGCCCAAGTTCGATCACATCCACACAGGATAGTACAACCCAAACCACACAAGATAACACAACCCAATCCACATAGGAAAGCAATTTAATCATATCGAAGATATTGATTGAATTCCAAGACTCAGCTCACACAGGTATACTTCTTCGTTAGGTGATAGAGATGATCAGATATAGCCACTGATTCATCTATACCGGGACCCACGTAGGATACCAAACCAGCTAAGTTGTCGGACCCACATAGGATATAGACCAGCTACTCTGCCAGACCCATGTAGGATAGAAAGAACAGAGTCAATCACTGCCAGACCCACGTAGGATACAAGAACAGTAGTCATCGCCGTCGAACCCACGGAGGATTTCAGTACGGTCTGCATCGCTGCCGAACCCACGTAGGATTTCAGTGCAGTCTTAATCGTCGTCGAACCCACAAAGGATTTTAGTACGGTCTTCATCGCTGCCGAACCCACATAGGATTTCAGTGCAGTCTTCATCGCCATCGAACCCACAGAGGATTTCAGTACGGTCTTCATCACTGCCCAACCCACGTAGGATTTCAGTGCAGTCTTCATCGCAGTCGCAGCCAGCTCTAGGGTTCCCGCACACAGCATGCTCGATTCCGGGAGGGCCCGCTCCAAGAGCCAAGGGGGTTGATACATAAACTGACACGTAGTCCAGAGTTGATGTATCCCAAGGTTCCGTCTTGACAAGAGGAACTCAATATGACAGACGGCGCGTCAATCGGACGCCCGGTCTGAGAGTTATTGGCTTTTTCGTTCCAGGGGCCCGATCGGTTTTTAAGTCAAAACCAACCCGACCGCACTCCAACTGTGTCCAAACCTTGAGCGGAGTAATCCAAAAGGTCCGTCTCTCTAAGAGGAATCCAACAAAGTCAATGGAATGTTAATCGGACGTCTGAAGCTCAAGTTATAAGTGTTTCCGCTCCGAGGGCCCGGTTGGTTTCATGTTCGAACCAACCCGGCCATACCCAAAATTCTCTGAAACCTTGAGTGTAATATACCGAAATGACGGGCTCGTTCCAAGGATCTCCACGCAACTGACGGTGCATTGATCGGAAGTCTGTATCCCAAGATATGAGAAAAAGAACGAACATGTCCGGTTTTAGGGGGTTTTGGGCCCGGACCGACCCAGCCCGAGACCCCCTGGGTCGGCCCGAACCGGGTCGACCCGACCCAGGTCCGGGTCCGGACCCTTAGGGTGCGGCCCGGCCCAGTGGGTGTGGCCCGATCCAACCGGTGCGGCCAGGCCCAGCCAGCGTGGCCCGGCCCGGCCTGGGCGGCCCGGCCCGGTGCGGTCGGTCTGGCCTGGGCGGCTGGTTGGCCTGGCGCAGGCATGCCCCAAATGGCTAGATCGGTGCTAGCCGAGCCGAGCGAAGGGGGTGGGGGGGGGCTCTTGATTGAAATCATAGCCCCCACGTGGGGGCCGCTCCTTTGCCAGCGGACGTGGCGATGGGCGCCGCGTCTTCCCCGGGTCCCGCACGGCTGTGGGTTTTCGGTCGCCTTCCGCTACGTCTTCAGCCACGGTGGTATTTCCTGGCAGTGCGCCGGAATGCCGCCGCCTCCGGGCGGTCAGCCGCCGCCTCCGGCCTCCGGCGCCGCCGCGCCTGTGACCCACATAGCCGGTGAAAACCACGGGCCACCGGAGCCGCTCTGGTGGTCCGTTCTTGCTCCCGTCTGCGACTGGGGTCGTCTCGGGACCCATATATTACTGTGACGGACTCCAATTGCTCAACGGTCCCGTTTTATCTTTTCCCAACATTTCGCGCATCAAGAACAGATAATCGGTGGGTTCGGACTTGTTCATTGGTCCGCATCCACCGCGTTAGTGGTTCAAACGACTTTCAACAATTTAATCATATGTCGAGGATATAATCCAAATAAATTAAATTAAACCAAACCCCCTACCTCGATGAATTCGTCAAACGAGGTTTGTCGTGGGAAAGGGACGTCACGAAAGACGGCGTCGTGGAAGGAGCATCGTCAGCGTCGCGGAACACGACGTCGCGGAGAAGAGGATCGTCGGTGTCGCGGTACACGGCATTGCGTCGTTGATCTCCAAGGAATCAGCGTTAATCTTCGTCCTTCGTCATAGGTCGGCGTTCTTCATCGGTGATGGTGTGTTCTTCGTGTTCTTCAAGGAGGAAGATGAGGATTCCAAGGCTTGAGCAATTCCTCTCCAATCCTTCTCGCACAACGAAACAACAATAATAAAATAAGGTGTTGCCTTATTTTATTACTCATGTCATTCCTTATTTGAAATTAAAAAATTAAAACATGATTTAATTAACATGAGTTGAACAATTAATGAGGGGTTTAATAATCCAATTAAATGCGAGAGTTGACTTGGCATTTAAGAGGGGGTGCGGGTGAGTTACCAAATTAAATTCATGTGGGAGGTAAAAAGGAAATAAAGGGGGTGGGGCTCGTGTGGGCCCCACCTCACTAATATCCTACCTAGTGGTGTTAGTATATTAGTGGGTCCCACTCTAACCACCAATCATAGGTTTAAACTACCTAGAATAAAAATAAAATTTTTAGCACAATATTTTATTTTATTCTTTAGTTAACTCGTTTAATTAATAACCTCACCCGAGCAAACGCAACTCTGGAAAAGGTGTTCTTAAGTAATTATTGGCGCTACGGTTTCATTGGTGCCCTCAGATTTAGATTCTGAGCACCTGTTCAAATGTTAGAAAAACCCACTCTTTCGTTCACTGAACGTACCTGAGTTGAACTTCGGAAAAATGATTCTGGGCACACCGGGCCTCAGAAGGAAAAGTAATAAACGAGGAGGAAGAAGACAATTGTAGAAAAGTGGGGTGACCGCTCAGAAAAATAATTTAACCACTAATAAATACTTATAATTAATCATGATAAATCAATAAATCACAATAAACTCATATACTACCACTTCCCCCCCACGAACAACAGTGAGAGTTAGCTCTCCACAAACATGGAGTTAGAAAGAAGCACAGTGGGAGATACACATAAAAAAAGAAATGAAAGAAAAGAATAAATGGACAGAATATGAATAAAGATAAAATAATATATATTATAATTATAAAGAACAATTACATAAACAAAAATCCAACTTATCCTCCTTGAAATGGCTATCCTTGTAAAAATATAGGAGGTACAAATTTTTAGAGAAAATGGGTTGAAGAAATCTCTCTCAATTCTGTCCGCCCGACATTCTAAACTTTTAGGACCATAAAATGGAATTTTTGGAACATGGACCCTTATTTAAAGATGTTCCATTGTTCCTATTTCGTATGTCCACAAAATATCAGACTCATTGGTTCACGTATGAAGGATTTATGGCTGTTTTAGTTTGGCACATTTAATCTGTCCAGGCTACTCTCCGTCTTCCACAACTCCTACTTAAAATTCCATTAAGACCCTTTATCCAGCTGATTCATACATTCCCTCCTTAATCAAAGATGTTAATGAATTACTATTCCAGATCCTTGTTAAATTACAGATCCAATGGACCCGTATTATTTGATATGCAGGCTCATATTTACAACATTCCATATCTGCACACAGTTTATGAGGTCCGGATTGTGAGATGATTTTGGGACTCCATATGATTGATTGAGCAGGAACTCTAGAAGGATGAAATGAGTCCCATGATTTAATAGAACCTAAAAAAATAAATTTTACAATTTGGATTAGTGAATAAAATTATATGGCCAAAATATCGAAGATAAATAAAATAGTTAAATCCCAAAATTAAGCCATTTTTGCATTTAAGCTCAAAATTATTCTAAAAACTAAAAATATCAAAATTTTCCATAAAATATCATTGTGGTGTGATTTATAACATTTAAATATAGTATAAAATATGTGAAAATTAGAGCTTCATCACTTCCCCACAATTAATCATTGCACTTCGGGGCAATCATCATATATTCAAATCAAAATTCACACAAAAACAAAAAATGAGAAAACATCAATGATATCTTCCAAAAAGAAATTAAATCATGTCTCCTCTATGAAAAACAATTCGAAATCATTTTAATTCCTCAAATTAAAATTTATTCAACCTCAAAAATCCATCCATAGCCCAATCACAACCCACCTCAACTTGAAATTTGTGTCACTCTTCACTCAAGAGAAATTGTATCTGGAGTTATGCTCATACTTGGAAAGTGCATGTATCACTATAGGCTTGTGAAAATTCTCATCTCTCCACAACAAAAAACATGAAAATGAATTTGATCATGATGAATTTTTCAGGTGAATTCTTTGGCTTAGTGTTGGTGGGAAAATGATTGAAAATTTAAGGCTGAAAAGAGGAGGTTGGACTCTTAAGCATAATGCATGAATAATCAAGTGAAGACATAGGATGAACCTCACTCAATCCCATTAGAAATGTGATACAAAACACCGCCCCTTTTTTATATATCATGGGACATGATCTAAGAAAAGATTCCAAATAATTATTGCATCTAAGTTCTCATTTTTTTATTTTTTTATTTTTTTGTAAAGCTTCAGAAAGGCACAACTTTATTATTTTTTAAGGATTTTTTTTTTCATGGAGAATGAGATGAAAATTGAATAAAATTAATGAATGACCATCATTCCATTTATTTTAGAGAATTAAATGAGTCATAAAAGTAAGTTCAATGATAAATTCAAGCTCATATCCATTTTTTCTATTTTTTCATTTTTTTTGAAGGAGAACCAGATGAAACAAATAAATCACAATGAAAGGATTACCCATTCTCAATTTGATCTTTATCATCCACTACCCAAAATGTTGCCACATACCTCACATCACCCATAAATGAAACACATCCCAAAGAACGCACATGAAAGGCCCTTCCCCCACACTCAAACTTGAAATATCCACACAAATATACTAATAGTGATGGTAGGTAAGAAAAAATTGTATTGTAATGTGGCTTAAACCTATAAGGCAATTATTGGAATCTAAGGGATAACTAAGGATATATTTAATTGTAGGTATCAAGATAAAATGTGGGTAGCCAAACAATTTACTCAATCATATCAAAAACATTCAATTAAATCCAAAGTTTCAAAAGATAAATGTCACAAGTTCTAGTTCTCACACGAAATCCAAGCTTCTCTCAAGAAAGTGTGGTTATTAAAAAAATATTTCAAAGTGGTTAAGAATACCTCACAGGACTGGAAAATTATTTGAGCCAGTGTTTCATGGAAATGGATTTCAAAAATTGGTCAAACACATAAAAATTATTGAGAATCCAATTCAAGGAAAAAGTTTCACATCAACAATAATTTAAAATCCATTTCTTCAAAAATCATCTCCACCTCCTCAAAATCAATTGAAGTGTGAAAAATAATCAGAATATTCATTAAAGCTCAATGATCCTAAAAAGATGAAAAAAAATAAAAACAAATCACACAAAACAAATAAGCATGTTGACACCACCCCACCTAGATTTCAATACCCCTCATTGGATCTCAACAAAAGAATAATAAGGGAAGAAAAATAAAGGGAAGTAAAGATACAACCTGACTTTGTTTTTCAGTGGAATATTTGAGTTAAGCTCCTATCTACTACCACTTGACCTAAAAGTCATGAAATAAATAAAATGTGAGAAAAATTAATAAAAAGAAAGAGGAAGGTAAAATAAAGAGGGTAATGCTTGGTTTGAACCCCAAGTGAGTGTTAGGTTTTTACTGCCCCTAGTCTAGTAGTTGTAGCAGTTTAACCCCAATCAATTGGTGGATGTGATTTATTACTTAGAAACCACCATAAATTCTTTCTTCCAATACTATTCAACCTACAACATCCATAGAGGAAACCCTGAATATATTACAATAGCTCCTTCCCCTTTTCAATGTGGTACAACTTAGAATATGGGGGAAGGAGGAAGAATGGGTCCTCTTTGTTCACAGCCACAACTTGTATGAACTTTTCAACTTTAACAGCCAAGGCTTTCACATGTGATGCGGGGTCAAAAAATTCACAAGGGAAGTTAGAAAATAGTTCCACTTTGATATGATTAAAACATTAATAATTAATATAAAAATCTTCCCTTTCATGTAGGTCATCTTGAAACATGATCTCTTCAGGCAAGGCCACTAGGAATTATTTTTCTCCAGGAACTTCTTCATCTTCTTCAAAAAGAAGAGAGATATAGAGAGGTACTGATTATTCTTTGAAACATATGGTAGGATCACCTACCTTCTATTCTTCAGTAAAATCTAACCAATGTTTATCCAAAACATGTTGACCTCCCACAGTTGTATCAGATGGCATGACTTCTTCAGGAACCTCTTCAAGTAGTGTCATAGGAGTGATGATTTGATCTTAAACAAGAGACTTCAAGTCATCCTTGGGTTATTCAACAGAAAATGTTGGTGGAACAACATTTACCACTTCTTCTTCAACTTGGTTCTTTTGTTTTTGTCGTTCAATCCATAGAGCTTTAACTTCTTCAACTTCAGCCGCCAGTGATGCGACCATCTTGCTTGCTTATTCAAGGATTTCGAAATTATTTTGAATCATTACGACATATTGTTTCATCTATAGAATAATAGTATCATTCCAACTATAAAATTAAAAACTAGGCCATGCATATGAAAAATCACTGAAATAATCCATGACCTAGAAAAACAATGATATGCAATGAAATTATATTTTTTAGTTTTTGAAAATTTTAATTTTTTTGGGTTTTTATGAAAAATAGTGTGAGTAAGCGTTTGGCCTCCCCAACAACAGCTCCAGATTGATGAGAGTGGTTTTTATCCAACCACAATTCAATTTAATTCTTATTTACCTAATAATGAACCATATTGGCACACCCTAGTGTCGATCACAAGGAGGCTGCTAACATGTACTATTTTCCTATTGTCACTATTATAAACTAACTAATATAAAATATGATACTAATATAAAAGTGGGATATAATTTCAAATGAATAAAATATAGATATATTATAAATATATAGATATATTAAAATCCAAAATATAAATAAAAGTAATAAAATACACAAAGAAGTTAGTAGAAGAAAATAATTGTTCTTGGGGTTTCATGGTGGAATTATCATTGTTATTCAAAATATTCTTCAATGAGATATTCAATGTGGAGATAAAGACATGTAACTCCAAAAACTCTCATTTTAAAATTATTACCCTACACTGAGACCTCTGCATGAAATATTAATCTCTTCCACATCAATTCTAAATTCAAACTCTATCGTTTGAATGAATTAGATATCAATGGGAAGGAAAAGTAATAAACGAGGAGGAAGAAGACAATAGGAGAAAAGTGGGGTGACCGCTCACCAAAATCATTTAACCACTACAGAATACTTAGAATAAATCATGATAAATCAATAAAACACAATAAATGCAAATACTACCACTTCCCCCCTCCAAAAACAGTGAGAGTTAGCTCTCCACAAACATGGAGTTAGAAAGAAGCACAATGGGAGATACACATAAAAAAAAGAAATGATAGAAAATAATAAATGAACAGAAGAGGAATAAAGCTAAACTAATGTATATTATAAATATAAAGAACAATTACATAAACAAAAATCCACCTTATCCCCCTTGAAATGGCTATCCTTGTAAAAATATAGGAGGTACAAATTTTTAGAGAAAATGGGTTGAAGAAATCTCTCTCAATTCTGTCCGCCCGATGTTCTTGACTTTTAGGACCATAAAATGGAATTTTTGGAACATGGTCCCTTATTAAAAGATGTTACATTGTTCCACCTTCATGTCTCAAAAACATATCAGAGTCATTGGTTCACTTATGAATGAGTTATGGCTATTTTAGTTTGGCACATTTAATCTGTCCAGGTGACTTTTCGTCTTCCACAACTCCAACTTACAATGCCATTAAGACCCTTTATCCAGCTGATTCAGACGTTCCCTCATTAATTAAAGATGTTAATGAATTACTATTATAGCTCCTTGTTAAATTACAGATCCAATGGACCTGTATTATTCGATATACAGGCTCATATTTATAACATTCCATATCTGCACACAGTTTACGAAGTCCGGATTGTGAGCTGATTTTGGGCCTCCATATGATTGATTGAGCAGGAAATATAGAAGGATGAGATGATTCCCATGATTTAATGGAACATAAAAAAAGAAATTTTACAATTGGGATTATTTAATAAAATTATATGGCCAAAATATCAAAGATAAATAAAATAGTTAAATCCCAAAATAAAGCCATTTTTTCATTTTAGCTCAAAATTATTCTAAAAACTAAAAATATCAAAATTTCCCATAAAATAGCACTATAGTGGGATTTAGAACATTTAAATACAGTATAGAATATGTGAAAATTCTAGCTTCATCACTCCCCCACAATTAATCATTGCACTCCGGGGCAATCATCATATATTCAAATCAAAATTCACACAAAAACAAAAAATGAGAACACATCAATGATCTCTTCCAAAATGAAATTACATCATGTCTCCTATATGAAAAAAAATTCTCAATCATTTTAATTACACAAATTAAAATTTATTCAACCTCAAAAATCCATCCATATCCCAATCACAACCCACCTCAACTTGAAATTTGTGTCACTCTTCACTCAAGAGAAATTGTATCTGGAGTTATGCTCATACTTGGAAAGTGCATGTATCAACATAGGCTTGTGAAAATTCTCATATCTCCACAACACAAAACATGAAAATGAATTTGATCATGATGATTTTTTCAGGTGAATTCTGTGGCTTAGGGTTGGTGGGAAAATGATTGAAAAATTAAGGCTGAAAAGAGGAGGTTGGACTCTTAAGCATAATGTATGAATAATCAAGTAAAAACACAGGATGAACCTCACTCAATCACATTAACAATGTGATACACGACACCACCCATTTTTTTATATATCATGGGACATGAGCTAGGAAATGATTCCAAAGAATTATTGCCTCTAATTTCACATTTTTTTATTTTTTTATTTTTTTGTAAAGCTCCAGAAAGGTGAAACTTATTTTATTTTGATTTTTTGATTTTTTTTCATGAAGAATGAGATGACAATTGAATGAAATGAATGAATTACCATCATTAAATTTATTTTAGAGAAGGAAATGAGTCATAAAAGGAAGTACAATGATAAATTCAAGCTCATATCCATTTTTTCTATTTTTTTCATTTTTTTTCAAGGAGAACCAGATGAAACAAATAAAGAACAATGAAAGGATTACCCATTCTCAATTTGATCTTTATCATCCACAACCCAAAATGTTGCCACATACCTCACATAACCCATAAATGAAAAAAATCCCAAAGAACTCACATGAATGGCCCTTCCCCCACACTCAAACTTGAAATATCCACAAAAATATACTAAGTGTGATGATAGGTAAGAAAAAATTAGATTGTAATGTGGCTTAAACCTATAAGAAAATTCATGGCATCTAAGGGC
Organism: Viscum album; assembly: GCA_963277665.1. NCBI lineage: Eukaryota > Viridiplantae > Streptophyta > Magnoliopsida > Santalales > Viscaceae > Viscum > Viscum album. The sequence continues at coordinate 541,091,210 of OY728134.1, read as the reverse complement.
TAACAAAGGATATATTTAATGGTAGGTATCAAGATAAAATGTGGATAGCCAAATAATTGCCTCAATAATATCAAAGACATTCAATGAAATCCAAAGTTTTAAAATAGAAATGTCACAAGTTCTAGTTCTCACACAAAATCTAAGCTTCTCTCAAGAAAGTGTGGGTATTAGAAAAATATTTCAAAGTGGTTCAGAATACCTCATAGTACTGGAAAAATATTTGAGCTAGTGTTTCATGGGAATGGATTTCAAAAATTATTCAAACTCATAAAAATGCTTGAGAATCCAATTCAATGAAAAAGTTTCACATCAACAATAATTTAAAATCCATTTCTTCAAAAATAATCTCAACCTCCTCAAAATCAATTGAAGTGTGAAAAATAATCAGAATATTCATTAAAGATCAATGATCCTAAAAAGATGAAAAAAAGAAAAACAATGGACACAAAACAATTAAGCATGTTGACGCCCCCACCTATATTTCCATACCCCTCATTGGATCTCAAAAAAATAATAATAAGTGAAGAAAAATAAAGGGAAGGAAAGATACAACCTGACTTTATTTTTCAGTGGAATCTTTGAGTTAAGATCTTATCTACTACCACTTGACCTAAAAGTCATGAAATAAATAAAACATGAGAAAAATAAATAAAAATAAAGATGAAGGGAAAATAAAGATGGTAATGCTCGGTTTGACCCCCAAGCGGGTGGTAGGTTTTTACTGCCCCTAGTCCAGCAGTTGCAGCAGTTTAACCCAAATCGATTCATGGATGTGGTTTATTAATTAAAAACCACAATAAATTATTTCTTCCAATGCTCTTCAACCTAAAACATCCATATAAGAAACCATGAATATATTACAATATCTCCTTCCCCTTTTCAATGTGGTACAACATAGAATATGGGGGAAGGAGGAAGAATGGGTCCTCTCTGTTCACAGCCACAACTTGTATGGCCTCTTCAACTTTAACATCCAAGGCATGCACATGTGATGCTGGGTCAAAAAATTCATAATGGGAGTTAGAAAATAGTTCCACTTCTATATGTTTTAAACATGAACAATCAATATAAAAATCTTCCCTTTCGTGTAGGTCATCTTGAAACACGATCTCTTAAGGCAAGGCCACTGGGAATTTTTTTTCTGTAGGAACTTCTTAATCTTCTTCCAAAACAAGATAGATGTAGAGAGGTACTAATTATTCTTTGAAAAATATGGTAGGATCACTTACCTTCTGTTCTTCAATAAATTATAACCAATGTTTATACAAAACATGTTGACCTCCTATAGTTGTATCAGCTGGCACGACATCTTCAGGAACCTCTTCAAGTGGTGTCCAAGGGGTGATGATTTGATCTTCAAAAAGAGTCTTCAAGTCATCCATGGGTTCTTCAACATCAAATATTGGTGAAAAAAAATTACCTCTTCTTCTTCAACTTGGTTCTTTTGTTTTTTTCGTTCCAGCCATAGAGCTTTAACTTCTTCAACTTCAACCACCAGAGATGCAACCATCTTGCTTGCTTGTTCAAGGATTTTGAAATTATCTTGAATAATTAGGGCATCTTGTTTCATCTGTAGAATAATAGTATCATTCCTACTATAAAATTCAAAACTAGTCCATGCATATGAAAAGTCACTGAAATAATACATGACAAAAAAAACCATGATATGCAATGAAATTATATTTTTTTGTTTTTGAAATTTTTAATTTTTTTTGTTTTTATGAAAAATAGTGTGCGTAAGAATTTGGCCTCCCTGGAAATGGCGCCAAATTAATGAGAGTGGTTTTATCACCACCCACAATTCAATTAAATTCTTATATACCAAATAATTCGCCACAATGGCACACCCTAGGGTCGATCACAAGGAGACCGCTAACACGCACTATTTTCCTATTGTCACTATTATAAACTAACTAATATAAAATATGATACTAATATAAAAGTGGGATATAATTTCAAATGAATAAAATTTAGATATATTATAAATATAAATATATATTAAAATCCAAAATACAAATAAAAGGAAGAAAATACACAAAGAATCTAGTAGAAGAAAACCATTGTTCTTGGGGTTTCATGGTGGAATTATCATTGTTATTCAAAATATTCATCAATGAGATAATTGATGTGGAGATCAATACATTTCCCTCCAAACCCTCTCTTTTGAAATGTATTACCCTAAACCAAGACCTCTGCATGAAAGATTAATCTCTTCCACATAAATTACCAATCCAAACTTCACCGTTTGAATGAATTAGATATCGATTGGAAGGAAAAGTAATAAACGAGGAGGAAGAAGACAACAGTAAAGAAAGTGGGGAGACCGCTCACCACAATAATTTATCCACTACTTAATACTTATAATAAATCATGATAAATAAATAAATAAATCATAATAAACTCAAATACTACCACTTCCTCCCTTGAACAACAGTGAGAGTTTTCTCTCCACAAACATAGAGTTAGAAAGAAGCACGGTGGGAGATACACATAAAAAAAGAAATGAAAGAAAAGAATAAAAAAATAGAACAATAATAAAGATACACTAATATATATTATAAATATAAAGAACAATTACATAAAAAAATCCACCTTATCCCCCTTGAAATGGCTATCGTTGTAAAAATAGAGGAGGTACAAATTTTTAGAGAAAATGGGTTGAAGAAATATCTCTCAATTCTGTCCTCCCTAATTTCTCGACTTTTAGGACCATTTACTGGAATTGTTGGGACATGGTGCCTTCTTGAAAGTTGTTCCATTTTTCCTCCCGCATGCCGCCAAAATAATATCAGACTCATTGGTTCTTTTATAAAGGGGTTATGTCTGTTTTAGTGAGGAACATTTAATCTGTCCAGGTGACTCTTCGTCTTCCACAACTCCAAATTAAAATGCCATTAAGACCCTTTATACATCTGATTCAGACGTGTCCTCCTTGTTGAAATATGTTAATTAAATACTCTTCCATCTCCTTTTTAAATTAATGCTCCAATGGACCCGTATTATTCGAGATACATTCTCATATTTATAACATTCCATATCTGCACACAGTTTACGAGGTCCAGATTGTGAGCTGATTTTGGGACTCTAAATGATTGATTGAGCTAGAAATCTAGAAGGATTAAATGAGTCCCATGATGTAATGGAACCTAAAAAAATAAATTTTACAATTTTTATTAGTGAATAAAATGATATGGCCAAAATATCGAAGACAAATAAAATAGTTAAATCCCAAAATAAAGCCATTTTTCCATTTAAACTCAAAATTATTCTAAAAACTAAAAATTTCAAAATTTCACATAAAATAGCACTATGGTGGGATTTAGAACATTGATATACAATATAAAATATTTTGAAATGATAGCTTCATAACTCCCCCACACTTAATCATTACACTCAGGGGCAATCATCATATATTCAAATCAAAATTGACAGAAAAACAAAAAATGAGAAAACAACAATGATATCTTCCAAAATGAAATTACATCTTGTGTCCTCTATGAAAAAAAATTCTCAATCATTTTAAATCCTCAAATAAAAATTTATTCAACCTCAAAAATCCAACCATATCCCAATCACTACCCACCTCAACTTGAAATTTGTGTCACTCTTCACTCAAGAGAAATTGTATCTGAAGTTATGCTCTTACATGGAAAGTGCATCTGTCACCATATGCTTGTGAAAATTATAATCTCTCCACAACACAAAACATGAAAATGAATTTGATCATGATGAATTTTTCAGGTGAATTCTGTGTCTTAGGGTTGGTGGGAAAATGATTGAAAAATTACGGCTGGAAATAAGAGGTTGGACTCTTAAGCATGATGCATGAATAATCAAGTTAAAACACAGGATGAACCTCACTCAATCCCATTAAAAATGTTATACACAACATCTCCCCTTTTTTATATGACATGGGACATGATCTAGGAAATTATTCCAAAGAATTATTGCATCTAATTTCTCTTATTTTATTTTTTTTATTTTTTTTCTAAAGCCCCAGAAAGGCACAACATTATTTTATTTTATTTTGATTTTATTTCATGGAGAATGAGATGAAAATTGAATAAAATGAATTAATAACCATCATTAAATTTATTTTAGAGAGGGACATGATTCATAAAAGGAATTAAAATGATAAATTCAAGCTCATATCCATTTTTTCTATTTTTTCATTTTTTTTGAAGGGGAACCAGATGAAAAAAATAAAGCACAATAAAAGGATTACCCATTATCAATTTGAAATATCCACACAAATATACTAAGAGTGAGGGTAGGTAAGAAAAAATAAGATTTTAATGTGGCTTAATCCTATAAATAAATTCATGGAATCTAAGGGCTAACGAAGCATAGATTTAATGGTAGGTCTCAAGATAAAATGTGGCTAGCCAAACAAGTTCCTAAATCATATCAAAAATATTCAATGAAATCTAAAGCATCAAAAGATAAATGTCACAAGTTCTAGTTATCACACAAAATCCATGCTTCTCTCAAGAAAGTGTGGGTATTAGAAAAAATATTTCAAATTTGTTCAGAATACCTCATAGGTCTGGAAAAATATTAGAGCCAGTGTTTCATGGGAATGGATTTCAATAATTGGTCAAACTCATAAGAATTATTGAAAATCCAATTCATGGAAAAAGTTTCACATAAACAATCATTTAAAATCCATTTCTTCAAAAATCATCTCAACCACCTCAAAATCAATTGAAGTGTGAAAAATAATCAGAATATTCATTAAATCTCAATGATCCTAAAAATATGGAAAAAAGAAAAATAAAGCACACAAAACAAATAATCATTTTGACACCCCAACCTAGATTTCAATACCCCTCATTGGATCTCAACAAAAGAATAATAATGGATGAAAAATAAAGGGAAGGAAAGATACAACCTGACTTTATTTTTCAGTGGAAGCTTTGAGTTCAGCTTCTATCTACTACCACTTGACCTAAAAATCATGAAATAAATAAAACATGAGAAAAATAAATAAAAAGAAATAGGAAGTTAAAATAAATAGGGTAATTCTTGGTTTGACCCCCAAGCAGGTGCTAGGTTTTTACTGCCCCTAGTCCAGCAGTTGCTGCAGTTTAACCCCAATCTATTGGTGGATGTGGTTTCTTACTTAGAAACAACCATAAATTCTTTATTCCAATTATATTCAAACTTCAACATCAATAGAGGAAACCATGAATATATTACAATAGCTCCTTTCCCTTTTCAATATGGTACAACTTAGAATATGGGGGAAGGAGGAAGAATGGGTCCTCTTTGTTCACTGCCACAACTTCTATGGCCTCTTCAACTTTTACATCCAAGGATTGCACATATGATGCTGGGTAAAAAAATTCAGAAGGGAAGTTAGAAAATAGTTCCACTTCTATATGATTAAAACATGAACAATCAATATAAAAATATTCCCTTTCGTATAGGTCATCTTGAAACATGATCTCTTCAGGCAAGGCCATTGGGACTTCTTTTTCTGCAGGAACTTCTTCATCTTCTTTCAAAACAAGAGAGATGTAGAGAGGTACTGATTATTCTTTGAAAAATATGGTAGGATAACTTACCTTATATTCTTCAATAAAATATAACCAATTTTTATCCAAAACAAGTTGACCTCTCACAGTTGTATCAGCTGGCATGACATCTTCAGGAACCTCTTCAACTGGGGTCCAAGGAGTGATGATTTGATCTTCAAAAGGAGTCTTCAAGTCATCCATGGGCTCTTAAACATCAAATGTTGGTGGAAAAACATTTAACTCTTCTTCTTCAACTCGTTTCTTTTGTTTTTTTCATTCCATCCATATAGCTTTAACTTCTTCAACTTCAGCCGCCAGGGATGCAACCATCTTGCTTGCTTGTTCAAGGATTTTGAAATTATCTAGAATCATCACGACATCTTGTTCCATATGCAGTATAATAGTATCTTTCCTACTAGAAAATTCATAACTAGCCCATTCATATTAAAAATCATTTAAATAATCCATGACCTAAAAAAACAATGATATGCAATGAAATTATATTTTTTAGTTTTTGAAAATTTTAATTTTTTTTGTTTTTATGAAAATTAGTGTGCGTAAGCGTTTGGCCTCCCCAGAAACTGTTTCAAATTTATGAGAGTGGTTTTTTATGAACCAAAATTCATTTCAATTCTTATTTACCTAATAATTAACCATAGTGGGACACCCTAGGGTCGATCACAAAGAAGCCGCTAACACACACTATTTTCCTATTGTAACTATTATAAATTAACTAATATAAAATATGATACTAATATAAATGGGGGATATAATTTAAAATTAATAAAATATAGATATATTATAAATATATAGATATATAAAAAAACAAAATACAAATAAAAGGAAGAAAATACACAAAGAAGTTAGTAGAAGAAAACCATTATTCTTGGGGTTTAATGGTGGAATTATCATTGTTATTCAAAGTATTCATCAATGAGATATTCAATGTGGAGATCAAGACCTGTCACTCCACACCCTCTCATTTGAAATGTATTAAACTACATCGAGACCTCTTCATGCAAGAGTTATCTCTTCCACATAAATTCCCAATCCAAACTCCACCGTTTGAATGAATTAGATATCGATGGGAAGGAAAAGTAATAAACGAGGAGGAAGAAGGCAATAGTAGAGAAAGTGGGGAGACCGCTCACCACGATCATTTAACCACTATTGAATCCTTACAGTAAATCATGATAAATCAATAAAGCACAATAAACTCAAATTCCACCACTCCCCCCCTCGAACAACAGTGAGGGTTAGCTCTCCACAAAAATGGAGTTAGAAAGAAGCACACTGGAAAAGACACATAAAAAAAATAAATGAACGAAAAGAAGAAATGAACAGAATAAGAAGAAAGATACACTAATATATAATATAAATATAAAGAACAATTACATAAAAAACTCCACCTTATCCCCCTTGAAATGGCTATCCTTGCAAAAATAGAGGAGGTACAAATTTATAGAGGAAATGGGTTGAAGAAGTCTCTCTCAATTCTGTCCGCCCAAAGTTCCTGAATTTTAGGACCATTAAATGAAATTTTTGGAACATGGTCCCTTCTTGAAAGTTGTTCCATTATTCCACCCTCGTTTCTCCATAAACTATCATTTTCATTGTTCCATGAATGATGGAGTTATGGCTGTTTTAGTGCGTCTTATTTAATCTATCTGGGTGACTCTTCGTCTTCCACAACTCCAACTTACAATGCATTTAAGACCATTTATCCAGCAGATTTGGACATGGAATCCTTAATGAAATATGTTACTTAATTCCTACTACTTCTACTTTTTAAATTACAGCTTTAATGGACTGGTATTATTTGAGATACATGCTCATCTTTATAACATTCCATATCTGCACACAGTTTATGAGGTCCAGATTGTGAGCTGATTTTGGGCCTCCATATGATTGATTGAGCTGGAACACTAGAAGGATGAAATGAGTCCCATGATGTAATGGAACCTAAAAAAATAAAGTTTAAAATTGGTATTAGTGAATAAAATTATATGGCCAAAATATCGAAGACAAATAAAATAGTTAAATCCCAAAATAAATCAATTTTTTCATTTAAACTCAAAATTATTCTAAAAACTAAAAATATTAAAATTTCCCATAAAATAGCACTGTGGTGGTATTTAGAACATTTAAATACAATATAAAATATGTGGAAATGAGAGCTTCATCAATCCCCCACACTTAATCATTGCACTCTGGGGCAATCATCATATATTCAAATCAAAATTCACACAAAAATAAAAAATGAGAAAACATAAATGATCTCTTCTAAAATGAAATTACATCATGTATCCTCTATTAAAAATAATTATAAATAATTATAATTCCTCAAATTAAAATTTATTCAACCTCAAAAATCCATCCATAACCCAATCATAACCCACCTCAACTTGAAATTTGTATCACTCTTCACTCAAGAGAAATTTTATCTAGAGTTATGCTCATACTTGGAAAGTGCATGTATCACCATAGGCTTGTGACAATTCTCATATCTCCACAACCCAAAACATGAAAATTAATTTGATCATGATGGCTTTTTCAGGAGAATTATGTGGCTTAGGGTTGGTGGGAAAATGATCGAAAAATTAAGGCTGAAAAGAGGAGGTTGAACACTTAAGCATAATCCATGAATAATCAAGTGAAAACATAGGATGAACCTCAGTAAATCCCATTAACAATGTGATACACAACATCGACCCTTTTTATATGACATGGGACATGAGCTAGGAAATTATTACAAAGAATGATTACATCTAAGTTCTACTTTTTTCTATTTTTTTTCTTTTTTTTGTAAAGCTCCAGAAAGGCACAACTTTATTTTATTTTATTTTGATTTTTTTTCATGGAGAATGAGATGAAAAATGAATAAAATGAATGAATGACCATAATTCCATTTATTTTAGAGAGAAAATTGAGTCATAAAAGGAAGTACAGTGATAAATTCAAGTTCATATCCATTTTTTCTATTTTTTTCATTTTTTTGAAGGAGAACTAGATGAAACAAATAAAGAACAATGAAAGGATTACCCATTCCCAATTTTATATTTATAATCCACTTCCCAACATGTTGACACATACCTCACATCACCCATAAATGAATCACATCCCAAATAATGCACACTAAAGTCCCTTCCCCCACACTCAAACTTGAAATATCCGCACAAATATACTAAGAGTGAGGGTAGGTAAGAAAAAATCAGCTTGTAATGTGGCTTAAACCTATAAGGAAATTCATGTCATCTAAGGGCTGATGAAGGATAGATTTACTGGTAGGTCTCAAGATAAGATGTGGCTATCCAAACAAGTGCCTCAATCATTTCAAAAACATTCAATGAAATCCAAAGCTTCAAAAGAGAAGTGTCACAAGTTCTAGTTCTCACACAAAATCCAAGCTTCTCTCAAGAAAGTGTGGGTATTAGAAAAAATATTTCAAAGTGGTTTAGAATACCTCACAGGGCTGGAAAAATATTTGAGTCAGTGTTTCATGGGAATAGATTTCAAAAATTGGTCAAACTCATAAAAATGTTTGAAAATCCAATTCAAGGAAAAATTTTCACATCAACAATCATTTAAAATCCATTTCTTCAAAAATCATCTCAACCTCCTCAAAATCACTTGAAGTGTGAAAAATAATCAGAATATTCATTAAAGCTCAATGATCCTAAAAATATGAAAAAAAGAAAAATAAATCACACAAAACAACTAAGCATGTTGACACTCCCCCACCTAGATTTCAATACCCCTCATTGGATCTCAACAAAAGAATAATAAGGGAAGAAAAATAAAGGGAACGAAAGATACTACCTGACTTTATTTTTCAGTGGAAGCTTTAAGTTAAGATCCTATCTACTAAAACTTGACCTAAAAAGCATGAAATAAATAAAACTTTAGAAAAATAAATAAAAAGAAAGAGGAAGGGAAAATAAATAGGGTAATTCTTGGTTTTACCCCCAAGCAGGTGCTAGGTTTTTACTGCCCCTAGTCCAGCAGTTGCAGTAGTTTAACCCGAATCTATTGGTGGATGTGGTTTCTTACTTAGAAACCACCATAAATTCTTTCTTCCAATGATCTTCAACCTAAAACATCCATAATGGAAACCATGAATATATTACAATAGCTCCTTACCCTTTTCAATGTGCTAGAACTTAGAATATGGGGGAAGGAGGAAGAATGGGTCCTCTTTGTTCACTACCATAACTTGTATAGCCTCTTCAACTTTAACATCCAAGGCTTGCACATGTGATTCTGGGTCAAAAAAATTCATAAGGGAAGTTAGAAAATAGTTCCACTTAGATATGATTAAAAAATGAACAATCAATATAAAAAACTTCCCTTTCATGTAGGTGAACTTGAAACCCTATCTCTTTAGGCATGGCCACTGGGAATTCTTTTTTTGTAGGAACTTCTTCATCTTCTTCCAAAACATGAGAGATGTAGAGAGGTACTGATTATGCTTTGAAAAATATGGTAGTATCACTTACCTTATGTTCTTCAATAAAACCTAAGCAATGTTTATCCAAAACATGTTGACCTCCCACAGTTGTATCAGCCGGCATGACATCTTCAGGAACCTCTTCAAGTAGCGTTCTAGGAGTGATGATTTGATATTCAACAAGAGTCTTCAATTCATCCATGGGTTCTTCAACATCAAATGTTGGTGGAACAAAATTTACCTCTTCTTATTCAACTTGGTTCTTTTGTTCTTGTCGTTCCATCCATAGAGCTTTAACTTCTTCAACTTCAGTCGCTAGTGATGCAACCATCTTTCTTGCTTATTAAAGGATTTTGAAATTATTTTTAATCATCATGGCATCTTGTTCCATCTGCATCATAAAAGTATCTTTCTTACTATAAAATTAAAAACTATTCCATTCATATGAAAAATCCCTGAAATAATTAATGACCTAAAAAAGTAATGATATGCAATGAAATTATATTTTTTTGTTTTTGATTTTTTTTGGGTTTTTATGAAAAATAGTGTGAGTAAGTGTTTGGCCTCCCCAGAAAAGGCGCCAAATTGATGATAGTGGTTTTTTTTCCAACCACAATTCAATTAAATTCTTATTTACCTAATAATTCACCATAGTGGCATACCCTAGGGTCGATCACAAGGAGGCCACTAACACGCACTATTTTCCTATTGTCACTATTATAAACTAACTAATATAAAATATGATACTAATATAAAAGTGGGATATAATTTCAAATGAATAAAATATAGATATATAATAAATATATATATATATTAAAATCCAAAATAAAAATAAAAGGAAGAAAATACACAAAGAAGTTAGTAGAATAAAACCATTGTTCATGGGGTTTCATGGTGGAATTATCATTGTTATTCAAAATATTCATCAATGAGATATTCAATGTGGAGATAAAGACATTTAACTCCAAAACCTATAGTTTGAAATGTATTACCCCACACCGAGACCTCTTCATTCAAGATTAATCTCTTCCACATCAATTCCCAATCCAAACTCCACCGTTTGAATGAATTAGATATCGATTGGAAGGAAAAGTAATAAACGAGGAGGAAGAAGACAATGGTAGAGAAAGTGGGGTGACCACTCACCACAATCATTTGACCACTACTGAATACTTAGAATAAATCATGATAAATTAATAAAGAACAATAAACTCAAATACTACCAGTTCCCCCCTCGAACAACAGTGAGAGTTATCTCTCCACAAACATGGAGTTAGAAAGAAGCATGGTGGGAGATACACATAAAAAAAGAAATGAAAGAAAAGAATAAATGACCAGAAGAAGAAGAAAGATACACTAGTATATATTATAAATATAAAGAAAAATTACATAAAAAAAATCCACCTTATCCCCCTTGAGATGGATATCCTTGTAAAAAGAGAGGAGGTACAAATATTTAGAGAAAATGGGTTGAAGAAATCTCTCTCAATTCTATCTGCACTAAGTTCTTGACTTTTAGGACCATTAAATGGAATTTTTGGAACATGTTACCCTTTTAAAGTTGTTCCATTTTTCCTCCTGTGTGCCTCCACAAAATATTAGACTCATTGGTGCACGTATGAAGGAGTTAAGGCTGTTTTAGTTCGGAAAATTTAATCTGTCCAGGTGACTCTTCGTCTTCCACAACTCCAACTTAAAATTCCATTAAGACCATTTATCCAGCTGATTCAGACGTGGCCTCCTTAATGAAATATTTTAATGAATTAATCTTCCATATCCTTGTTAAATTACAGATACAATGGACTGGTTTTTTTCTAGATACAAGCTCATCTTTATAACATTCCTTGTCTGCACACAGTTTACGAGGTCCAGATTGTGAGCTGATTTTGGGCCTCCATATGATTGATTGGGATGTAACTCTAGAAGGATGAAATGAGTCCCATGATTAAATGGAACCTAAAAAAAGAAATTTTACAATTGGGTTCAGTGAATAAAATGATATGGCCAAAATATCGAAGACAAATAATGTAGTTAAATCCCAAAATAAAGCCATTTTTTCATTTAAGCTCAAAATTATTCTAAAAACTAAAAATATCAAAATTTCCCATAATATACAACTGTGGTGGGATTTATAACATTTAAATATAGTATAAAATATTTGAAAATTAAAGCTTTATCATATATATTTTTCTATTAACTCAAAAGATACAAATACTTTCTTGACTTATTCAATTAATGTTATATCACTTTTGACACACCTAACCTAAGTTTCCATTCCATGAATTAATTTCATCATAGTTTTCATACATATATCAAAGTACACGATTCATGATATACATTAATAATAATATCAAGTATATGGACAAATAAACACATCCAAAAAAGAGGAATATTCAATCACATATATAATATATGGAATACCTATTTCTGTATCTCCTCATAACCTATCTTCTTGGAGATTGTGTAAAATCCCAGCCCTGGTGCCACTAAACCGATGCCCCAAATCAGTTTGGCACATGACCTCATGTTTGCCTCCCCATATGGCAGATACTATCGACTATTAGTGAGGGTCAAATGTGGTATGTAGGGAGACTATATCATCCTTTTCAGAGTAGGAAAATATTGGAAATAAATATAATAAATAACCAATGCAATAAAAAGAAATAACCATGCATCATGTAATCAATTCCCAAATCTAGGTAATTGATCACAACTAAATATATTAAACATGTCATGTCCTCCTAGTGTCATGTGTCAAGGAAACACAAAATTAAAACTCACTAAAAATCTCCAAAACAAGCCTTGAAATTAGTATGGTTCCCTCATCCATTCTCCATCCTAAAATCCAAACTCATCCATCTATCATAAGTCATTTTCCCTTATTCTAAACTACAAGCATGAAATCATCTTGGGTACTAATGATGACCAAAACAGGGTGTGAGTACAACTCAAAAGGCCACCACCAATGGTGTCTATAGAAATATCCATTCTATTAATAGTGTGTGAAAAATTATTAATTAATAATAGATAAATAGTGAATAAAATAGTTTTCATAATTTAACATTTTTCAATTAGCCCCATGGGTTCCCATGCTCCATTATATCATCTGATCAACCAACCCTCCTTCGACCCATGCCCGAAGTCATAACCATATATCATGAGGTTTACAAAAAATCTTGAGGTATTTTTTAAACTAATTCCACATAAATTTTTGTACATTGGAGCATCATTCCAGATACCCATACAATATAAATCATCATATCTTATAACCTTAGTCTAGGTACCCATACCATCAGAGCTTGGAACATCAGTCCAATATCCAAAACCATGGAATGCGTCAGTGGGGCCTAGGGAATCTGTCTTATTTAGACCATGAAATACATCGATGGTGCCTAAAGCATCGGTTTGGACTACCCCAAGGATGAGGAGCCTCGGTCCAACATCCTACCATACCATTCATTCACATTTTACATGGTTCATCATAAATGACCTTTTATCAAACAATAAAAAAATGTGACACCTTTTTATTCATCAACATTTCCATTCATAATTCCATTTGACACCTTTAACTCAATTCCATAAATAGTCTATATTACCATTTTTTCATAACCACACCCATTAAACAATGCTTCAAACCATTCAACAACATGAACATGAACCTTTTTATCCATTTATCACTTTTAGTCTTATCCATATAATAACCTATTTAACTTTCTCATATTAGCCCAAACAACCCATATACCATGTGAACATGCTAAACAAGCATACAAAATATTTAGTATCATAAACCCACTAATTCATTATTTCACAACTCATTTCATTTTTTTCAAGGGTGTGACATACCCCACGGTTAACTATAGGCATGGTCTTATAATAAATAATATACCTGAAGGGGGATGTGAAGAGTTTCACACATCAAATTAAGGCTCAAATTACTTTATTCAGTTAAGAAAACAAATACATAGTAAAGTGGTTCCAAGGAATAACCACACACATATGTAAAACAACCAGACTATGAGATAAATATTGTAGACCACCAACCTCAAGATCATAGACAAGCACCCACCCAACCATAGCCCTTTGTGAAAAGTAAAACAACTAATAACATTGAAGTTAAGGATTACCTATAAAAAGTAGGTTTTAATAGATTTGGAAGAAGGGGAAAAACAAAAAAATGATTCTTCTATAAAATAGAATAAATAGGGCTCATAGAATTACTTAGAGCTTCAATTCACACATAATTACACTCCAAACGCCTAAGAATCAATAAAGATTAATATGTGTAAGAGGGGATATATTTTGGTTCAAAACCTATTCCACTGGAGAAGAAAATGAGGGGAGATATTGAGTGAAATCCTATAAAGGTCAAGAAGAAAAAACCATAAATTTCTTCACTTTTTAAGAGGTTCATGGTTTGACCACATGTTTTTCCAAACTGTGCACCAACCATGCAGCTTCCTTTTTCCAAGAGGAGACCGAGTCCTGTAGTTTTTCTACCACCCCCCCACATGGTTTAAAAAACTATACATTAGCCATGTAGTTGCCTATGTATAAGGGGTTTAATCCAGATGGTTTCTTGGTCCACCATGCATGGTTTGTTAACCGTGCTCCATCCACCTCCATGACACATGGTTTTGGTGACCAGTTACTACTAACTAGGTTCCAACCTTGATCCATGAACTAGATGGCCTATTTTCCCCCATTTTAATTTCCCAAACCCTCCAAAAACTCTTAAGACCTTTCTGACTCCTGAAATGTCTTTCATTAACACATTTAAAGGTAGTTGAACAAAAAAATAAAATGAACACATACATCATCATAATTTGGTATCATACAACATCCCCTATTTATAAAAACTCATCCTCAAGATTTTATCTCAATAATCACTAATCCTACGAGGTAAAGTGTTTGGTCCGCTGGGCCTGTATATCAACTTCCCTCTCCCAAGATTCTTCTTATACCAGACCATGCTACCAAAAAACTCAGACCAATGAAATTCACTTTCCCCAAAGCATTTTCTCCCGTTTAACCACAATACAAATCAGATGCACCTCAAAGGACACATCTGTCTTAGGGTCAACGTCATCAACACCAATCACATGATAAGGGTTAAGGTGATACTACCAAATATGTGAGACATGAAAATCATCGTTCATACCACCATACTAATATGTATGAGCTAATCAACACACTATTAAACCAATCCTCTCCATAATCTCAAATCACCCCTACATACCTGGGGACTAAATTACACTATTTTGAAATTTTATTGTGATCTAATCTTAATGACACCCAAAGGAACACCCGAACACCCACTACAAAATCAAGTGGTCAAAGATGTAGATCAACATATAAATTCTATTTACTATTAATAGTATCCATGTACTTCCATATCGATTGAAAATTCTCTAATGTATCATATTCCTGACTCATCCCCAACAACTCTGACCCTCCTTCTTCCATCCAACAAAATGGTGATCTATATGGCCATCCATAGAGTGTCTTTTATGGTTCCATCTGAATCGTTTCTTGATAATTGTTGTAATATGTGAACTCAACAAGTGTCAAATGCTTCTCCCAAGTTCGACCAAAATCTAGGATAAATTCTCTCAAAATATATTCTAAAACCTGGATTGTACGCTTTGATTTCCCATCCTTCTATGTGTGATAACATGTAATAAAAAAACACTTGAGTACCTAGAACCTTCTAAAACCCTTTCTAGAAGCATGATGTAAAACAAGATCTTGGTTTGAAATGGTGCTCCTTGTTACCCTATGCAAACATACTATCTCTCAAGCATATAACTCACCCAACTAGTCAATGATGAAAGTCTCTCAAATCAGCAAGAATTGGATAACTTTGTTAAATGATACATGATCACCCATATCACATCATTATTTATAGGAGTCCTTCGCAAGGAGACCAAAAAATATATGGTAACATCTTCCCATTTCCAATCTGGAATGAACAATGGGTGTAATAGAATAGTAGGCCTCCGATGCTTGGCCTTCATCTGCTAAAAGGTGTAGCACTTCATCAAAAAACCTACAATTTTATTTTTCATTCTCAGTCACCAATACTATCAATGAAGATCACTAAACATTTTGGTCAAACCTGTGTGCACCTCCCACTTTGAGGTATGAAAATAAAGTATCAAATCCCCACACATACTTGTAGGCACAATAACATGACCATGAAAATGGATAACCACAACATCATTGATAGTCCAATATGGATGTAACATCCCATCTTCAAGGATTTCCCTCTATTCTAGAAATTATGATTCCCCAACCTACCTCTTATTTACCTAGTTCAGAAGAGAGGGATCAATAGATAAGGACATTAGTTTCATCTTTCTTATCTCCTCCTAAATACCCATATGCATCTCATTGGACAAGGCTAGCACTTTGCAATCATAACAAGACCCCATAACTTCTTGATTCCATGTCTTCCAATTCAACTTATGAGCAACACTGTTTCCCTTCCTAGGTATCTAAGAAATATCAAAGTCAAAATATTTTATATTATTAACCCATCTATATTAATAGAGATTCAAATAATGATATAAAAATATGTATTTTAGGCTCTTATGATTAGTATAAACAATAAACCTCTCACCATGAAGATAATGCTACAAATACTTCATGGAATAAGCCAATAAAACAAACTCAAGATCATGAAAAGATACTTCCATTCATGTGGCCTCAATTTTTATGATGCATGATCTCCCCACATCAACACTACCCCATGTCTAATTCCTGATGTATCACAGTACAAAGAATACATCTCTCCCGACTTAGGTACTATTATAATCAGTACAGAGGTTAAATTCTTATTCCACTCCTTAAAGACATTATAACATGTCACTAACTACTCAAACATTATTACCTTATTATTTAGGCTCGATAGTGGAATTTCCAAGTGAGAAATTTCATTGACTAATCTTAGTTAATAACCAGAAAAACCAAAAAATATTCAAATGTCAAAAAAAATCTTGTCCTTCTCCTAAGAAAGAATTTCTTGAAACTTTTTAAGGCCCACTTCCAGCCCTTCCTCCATGATTATATAACCAATGAAATGTACTCTGTCAATCTATAAATGACACTTGGAAAGATTTATGTATAGCCAATGCTAAATTAGTGTACTTAAGAAAATGTCAAGATGTTTGACATCATCGTCATGAGTCTGTGAGTTCATGAATATGTCATCAACAATTAAAACTACAAACTCATCCAAATATGGGATGAATATTTTTTTCATCAAGTCCATACACATAGATAGAGAATTCATTAGCCCAAATAGTATCACTAAGAACTCGTACAAACCATACCTACTTTTGAAAGTAGTCTATTGTATATCAGATGTACTCACTCTCATCTGATGATATCCTGATCTCAAAATAGTCTTGAAAAATACACAGGCACCCCTCAATTGGTAAAAAAATATCACCAATACATGGAAGGGGATACCGGTTCTTAACTGTAATTCAAATCAACTTTTGATAATAGACACACAAATGCAATGTTAAATCATACTTCCTAGTGGAAAAAACCATTGATCCCAAAGGTGATATACTTGTATGGATAAACCCCTTATCACAACAATATTACAACAATGTTTGAAGATTCTGAGGTTATGAAGGTTCCATTAATTATAGTGTGATAGAAACTAGTTTATCCCTTGGCACCACCTCAATTGTGAACTCAGCCTCTCTCTATAGCAGCGGTCCTAGGATCTGATTTGGAAACACATCCTAAAACTGGTCCACTGTTAGTGGGAAGACACCATGTTCTACCATTTACTCATCTAGAAACAAACCAATAATCTAGGCTATGAGATCACCCAGTTGTTGTAGAATTGGACTTGCATGACCCATTCAAATATCCCATTATTCATGATGAACATAGGTGTTGCCCTCATGTGATTTTAAGGTAACTCTCCAATGGTAACTATTAATATAGTATTGAGACAAAACCAACCATTATATTCCTAGTATCAGGTAAAACCCTATAATCTAAATCACATAAAAATCCTAAAAGGAAATGGTACTCACCAACTTCAATGGAATGCCTCATAGAAATATAGATTCCCTGTGTTTGTAACCCAACAGTGTGTCGATCGACATGATCCTGTAGAAGAAATCCATCACTAGATTGAAACAATTTTCCAACCAAGATGATATAAAATAATGAGAGTTTTATGTATCATAAAAATAACTATAAATCATATAATCTATAAGAATCTCACCTCATGTAGTATATGGTTCAACCTCTATACCATCAGGTACAGGATGACCAACATGAAATAAGATTGTTCCTCTATATCAAACTCCTTTTTTGAGTCCCATGGGCTGCACTTCCCTACTTATATTTATGCTCTTATAATTATGAACCATGTCTTCCACCATGAACATTACAACTAGTAGAACTCTAAAAGGTAGATTGATACAAGAAAAAAGATCCCCTTCCAGTGCTCAGTATCAGCCTAGGTCCTCCATTATTACCCATTAGTCAAGACATCCAACAAAACCTCTATATCTAACTAATCAAACCACAATCTTGGAACTCCACTAGTGGTCCAGTACATTGACCATGCATGTGAACTGGTTTTCCACATTGATAGTATAACTTTCAATCACTTCCTTGAGAGGCTAATCATCTTCCCTAGATACTCTGTCTACCACCACCCTAGTGGATGTTCTCATAACGGCATTTACTACTTTCAAAAGACACATCACCAAATTTTCCATCTAATTATATTTTACCACCACTAGAACACTCATTAATGTATCCTTTAAAAATAAAATCCTAATTGGATACCTTGGTAAACTTCTTCAAATGAAATATATTCACCTAGGACTTGATCTCATTTATAATTTCACCCTAAAAACATCTTTCCATATTTTTCTCATCTCCTTCCAAACATACTCAGTGCAAATCTCCTTGAAACCCTTTATATAAACTATATGAAACAATTAATGTTCTTATGGAACTAACTTTACACCATATCCCCTAGGATCAATGGGGGTTTTAGTCCCACTACCGATGGTGCATTCTATGAAGTACCTTTCTATCACCATATTGGTAACCTTCATCATGGTATAATTTATCTACAATTTCAAACAGACATATTAAGAAATATAACATACAATTTCCACAGTTTAAACATAAGGGGGATCACAAATACACCTCAATAAGTTACTCCACATACAATATCCTTATGACCATAACCACAATGCTATTACTACCCTTAACCATCCCTATCTTGGGCCATGGTTAAGTAATGGTAAAACAGACTCTCAAATTCCAATATTCCCATTTGACACCATTTTTACATCTTTAGTCTTTCAGAACAATTTATACATCCCTATCAGGAATCATTTTAACCATTCATTTTGACATATTTCAATTTAAACAATTGGGACTTCTATATTCGTAACTTTCCATTAAAACCATAATGAAATATAAATGATTTTTATTTTTCACATCCCAACTACAACATGATTTCACATGTGTTCCTGACATGATCCATGTCACATAAATCCCTAAGTACCTCAAATGATGAATACATATATGAGCCACATACTATACCTACCCATGAGTAAAATCTCATCAAAATAATAACATCACACCACATTTTTATCACCCATGGTGAAATAATATATAAATATAACAAAAAACATCAAGAATTGAAATCCCACCTTGGGTACATGGATTCCCCCCCTCCCACACACACACACATGGTTCAACTATTCCCTTGAATTAGATCATTACCAAGGCCTAACACATCCTAATCTATTGTATACCTTTATTAAACATAAAAAACATTAAAGAAAACTGCTATTATAAAACTTTGTAACATCCAGGACTAGGTGCCACTAAACCGGTGCCCTGAAATGGTTTAGTACGTGGCCTCAGGCATGCCTCCATGCTTTCCAGAGGCTATCGACTAGTAAAAAGGGTATAATGTGGTATGTGAGGAGACTATGACCTATTTAATAGATCAGGAATACAAAAAAATTTAATATAATCAGTAACCAATGCAATAAAAATCAGTAATTATGCATCATGTAGTGAATTCCCAAAATTGTGAAAATGACCACATTTAAATACAATAAAAAGGTAATGTATTATTAGTTTCATGTGTCAAGGAAAACCAAAATTTAAACACTCTAACAATACCCAAAGTAGGTATTGACATCGTCATGGTTTCCTCATCCAGGATCCATCCCAAAATCCCAACTCAGCCATCTATCATAGGCCTGTTTCCCTTATTCTAACTTGTAACCATGAAATCATCTTAGGTACCAATGGTGGCCCGAGTAGGGTGTGAGTACAACATAGTAGACAACCAAAATATGGTTTATAAAGAAATATAAAGTCTAATAATAGTGTATATATAAGTATAAAAGAATAATAAATTAATACTATTTTTTTAATAATTTAACAATTTTAAAATAGCCTCGTGGGAGCCTGTGCTCTATAATAACACCCGACTAACCAAACCTACTTCAAACCACGTCAGAATTCAGAACCAAATACCATGATGTGTCGAACTCTTTATGTCTCAAGAGTAATAATTAGTTAATTACACATAAATCATCATACCTTATAGAATCAGTCCATGTACCCATATCATATAAACCATCGTACCTTTGAGCCTCATTCTAGGTACCCATACCATTAGATCTTGGAGAATTAGACTAGAATCCCAAACCATGAAATGCATTATTGTATCCTAGAGCATCAGTTTGATGCTCACCAATAAATGCATTGGTAGTGCCTTGAGCATCAGGCCGACCCACCCCAAGGATGAGAAGATTCATTCCAACATCCAACAATACCATTCATCAAAATTTTCCAAGGTTCATCATAAATTCCCTTTTTATCAAACAACTAAAAATAAGGTTACACATTTTCATTCAACAGTATTTAAATGGTTTATTTCATTTCGAACCTTCAACACAATTTCGTAACTAGTACATATTACCATTTTTCATAACCACATCTATTTGAAAATGCTTCAATCCATTAAACAACATGAGCATTCCCCTTTTATTCATTTATCACATTTACACATAGTAATTTCATAACCCATTTATCTTTCTCACATTATCCCAAACAAACCACATACTATGTGAACATTCCAAACATGAATAAGAAATTTTAACATCATAAACCCACTAATTATCCATTTGAAAATACATTTCACCATTTTCAATGGAGTGGAACACTAGATGGGTGACCATATACCCATTCTTATAATCATCAACAGAACTAATGGGGTCTATGAAGGGATTAAAAATTATATTAGGTCTCAAAATAATTTCTATTGTTAAAAAAATACATAGAAAATAGGTGAAAAAGAAAAACCACATACACATAGAAAACATCAAGATTATGTGATAAAGCTTGTACAACATAGACATCAAGATCATAGACAATTACTCAGAAAACCTTGTCCCTTTGTTCAAACAAAAAACAACCTTTAACACCGATGATAAAGATTCCTAAGAAAAGTTATGGTTTAGGAGCTTCAGGAGAAGAGGAATAACCACACATTATTATGTTTGATAATATAAAAAAGAGGACTTGTAGACTTACCCAAATATTTGATTCTCTCTAAACGACACTCTTAATGACTAATAATCAAAGTAGATTGATCCTTGAAATAGGTGATATATTCTCTCTTGTTACCCTTGTTGTTGGAGAAGTAAGTAGGGGAGAAATCAGGTGAAATCATATAATAATCAAGAGGGAAAACAAGAAATTTTCCATTTTTTAAAAGGTGCATGGTTTAGTTGCATGGATTTAAAAACCATGCACCATCCATGTGGTTTCCACTATCTAAGAAGAAAATAAGCCACATAGTTTATCTAACCACTAAAATGATTTGAAAAACTATGTGGTAGTTGTGCAGTTACCTCAGTCTAAGGGGCTCAAGCCACATTGTTTTATAGACCACCATGCAAGGTTTGTTAATTGCTCTCTTGTCTCCTAAAAATAACATAGTTATGATGCACAATTAGTACTAACCATGCACCACCAATTAACTATGTATTGGATGACCTATTTTCCTTAATTTCTATGCCCCAAACTACCAGGACACTCCCAAAACCTTGACCACTCCTGGAAGGACTTTCATTAACCAATTTAGAGGGAGTTAAATGAGAATTTAAAATGAACATGTACCTAACCAAATTTTGGGATCTTACATATTACCAAATATAAATAGTTTGACAAGAAGTATCAATATCTTATGATCCTACAACACTTAATAATCAAACATCATATGTGTCTCATCAGATAGATTTTATATTGACCATTAAACATATGTTTAAGAACACTATCATAAAATCTAATTAAAGTGGGGAACTATTATAACCTTTTAGTATGATTGAAACTGTAATGATATTATCACATTAATTATATATAGTAAAAGCCATCATGTGATGAAAAATTCATTAATTCTTTGATAATTGAAAGTAAAACATTGGTTTATTATAGGGAACCATCTCCAATAGACTCTCACTTTCACTAGAGATGACTGCCAACTCAAATTTTTTATCTCTCACATGATAAACATTATTTTACTATGGTATGTTTATATATAATGGGATTGATACATTCTCATGTGGTTATTCCACTTTCTTTAAATCCAAACCATTGAGAAAATATCTCAAGAAGTGATGTCACCAAGTATTTACCATTTTTCCTCTTACATAAAATTAACTTCTTGGAAAATACTATAGTCATACTTTTATAAATATATATATATATATATATATTATGATAATACTTTACTACCACAATACAATTCTAAAATTTGGAACAAATCATTGCTTAATATACTTCTTAATTTTCACTAGAAACTACAATGTACATGGTCTATGTAGATATAACTAACACTTGATTTAATAATATTATCTTCCTTATTAACTTAGCATCACCATTTGGATAAATTTTATTTTTCATGTATTGTTTTAGAATAATGTATGGATTATTTTATGAGCTAGGCATTGGGACGATATGAGATTCTGAGGCCCAATATGATTAGAAATAATTTTTGGAATATATTAAATATATTAATATAACATTTGTACTGTTTCCCATAAAAAGTTGGATAAAACTTAAGAGGAGGCTCGTAATAGAAATATGAGGCTTCTGTTGATTTTAAAGCATGGGATTTACCCTCAATGCAACATAACCTTGGAGCGTATTATATATTATTAATGATAATAGTGCCAGGATGATTAATAAATAAACAAAATTATTTATTTTATTTAATTAATTTTCACGACTTAATTGTTTTCTATAAAAATTATTCTATGATGAAATCCTAGGGTTAGCTGCATAACACAATATATTTTGGAGAGAGTGTTTGATAAGAATTTTATGGTGAGTGATGACCAGATTAAGGACTATTGATCGATGTGTGATGAAACTCAATGATCTCACCAAGGACATGAACATAAAATCATTATTTTCCAATTATTGATACAAACCAAGGCATGACATTGTTTTATTTTTATTTATCTCTGTATTATTATTCCTATGAATAACATGAATCAATTGACCAATATATTGATTCATGGATCAATCATATTGCAGGTGCGAGTTTATCTGTGGGTGGTTTGTGAGATTTATTTATTTAATTTAGATAATTATTTGTCAATATGATGGAAATTGATCAAGGAAAAATAAACATGGACAAGGTTAGTTCTTTTTTTTCATTTTCTTGGATTTATCCAACAATTCTTTATTCTTAATAGGAAATTACTTTGGATCAAAGTTTGGAAAATACCTGATAAACAATTGTTGTGTGCCCGTTTCTTGGAAAAATGGATTGTTATCACATTTTTGGGCTTGGATTAATGATGGGATCGAGTTGTGATAATAGTGATGATAGATTGGGGCCAGTCTGATGAATCCCATTCATTCTGGTTTTAGGGAGTGACTATATACAGTGCATCTGGGTGTTTCAGAAGCAGTTTTGAAGGTTGTATTCTGGTAATGACAATAGGGAGGTTCAGATAGACAATATTTATACTCACTAATGTGATTTGTAGCTACATAGAAGACTAAAGAAGTGGGTGAATATTCATGAAGAAGCTCCATGGTTTCTATAAATTCCAAACTACATGGAATGTAATTCCTGAACACACATCATGCGTGGGTATTTTTTTAAGACTCAAGGTTTATCTATGGAGTTAAGTATCACACAACATGTGACATGACTCGGTGACTTGGCCTTTAACTAGGGAGGTACATAACATGGAAATGGATATTCAGGAATTATCATGGATAGATATACATGGACACCACTAAGAGTGCATGGGATCAGAAATATCATGTACCCAAGAATGGACACATACATGGGCATGGGACATAATACATGGCGTTTAAGGGACATGCCATGTACTTCCAGTACACACCGTGTTCACCTTCAAACATGGATTAGATCCCTTTTCCTCTTCGGACAGGTTCTATTAAGGTGCATTCCATTGATCCATTCCCTGATGGATTAATATGAAATCACATCATATATCAAGGATGGTGATCCCTTTAGAGGGACTTTAGCCTTTGATAGAGTTTTTGGATTCCTTCTATGAGGCCTTGAGTAAGATCCTCTATCATTATCTTCTCCCATAGTGTATTTCTCGGTATCTTAGTGAAAAATATTATGTGGGCATCAATCCTCTACTTAGAAGGTTATAATATATTGAGTTGTTGGTATACGTCATGGCCTTAGGTGTGATACTCATCTTTTTTTCATTCTCTTCGAACTTCTAGAAAGTAATTCCTATGGAAAGACCTGATAAGCATGAAATATTTGATGGATGCAATCAATGATATTTAACTCATGGAGCTTGTTATCTCGGACAAGTGATATGTGGAACCTTCAAGAAGAAATCCTAGGCTAGAATTATAGTTGTGACCATACCTTGAGACTTTGTGTTTATATTGAGTATATCTAGATATTCTCATTATAAGTATTATAGACATATACTTGTGATGATATAACTATTATTCTTCATGTTATATTATTGGTGGTTTTGGGTTTTCCTACTGGGTATTGTTATACTCGACCCTACATGGGATTTTCCCACACGTGTCATGTCTTATGTATACGATCAACCTTTTGATATAGTCCTAGAGGTACCAAGACCAGGTATAGATTTTTTATCCTTATATACTGAGGTGTGTTCATTCAGTTACCTTGACATCACCCCCTTCTATACTTTTAGATTTTACAGGTTTTTGTTTCTTTTATGGTGTGTTTCTATTTGGACCTTTTCTTTCTAGTGCTTATTTTCATACTCTGATAGTGTGATTTTTAAATTTATTAATGTATGTTTATCATTTGTTTTAGATTTCAAAATTGTATAGACATTGATATTTTTGTGTGTATAAAGTTATATTAGGATAATGCCCCACATGTGTGTGATATGCCTACTCAGTGCTACTCACCAGCCCTTGGACTATTTGAGGTAGGATTGGGGTAGTCACAACAAGGGCCCTGTTGGGGCAGATTGTGATAGAGTGGTATTAGAGCAATTGGTTTTACCTTAGGACTGGAGTATGTGAGATTGGTTTGGGGATAAAGTGTGAAGTGTTTCAAGTTCATATTTTAGGTCAGGGAATTCAGTATTTGTGCGATGACTGACACATCCAAGCACCAGGTATCGAATCACCTACCTTTATACTTAGCACATTTCAACATTGTTTATATGGTAAAAATTGGTACATGCATCATATAGGAATGGGTTGTGGTTTTCATGTACTTCTTGAGTAATCTCTCCAAATATACTCATTGCCAATGGTACATCTTGCCTATTTCTAGATGCCTCCCTGATATTTTATAGCTAGGACTAAGTATTAGGATCACAAGTATGATCCCATTAGTGATTAGGCTTCGATACATGGACTTATTTAGGGGGTGTTACCTCAAGGTAGTGCATTAGTTATAACACCACCTTCTGAGCAGCAGGGGGTAACAGAAGTACCAGTGAATGAGGTGTGTAGGTTGAGTGGACCTCATGAGTTTCAATGATAGTGGCCACTGAGGTTACGAGGTGAGCCTAACCCTCAAGTGTCCGATGAATGAATTGATGTGGTGAAGTGAGTTTTATATTTTATCAGGACAATGAAAAATAATATGGGGGTTCTGGAAGCGAGCCTTATCCATGGCTCTATAGGATGATGGTGGGGCTTGGTGACCTAGTCGTATAATGAGGAAACTCTTTCATGGTTATAGTTCAGTCATATTTTTAGAGAGTAGTAATCTCCATCAAAGTTGAGGATTGTA
Organism: Viscum album; assembly: GCA_963277665.1. Classification (NCBI taxonomy): domain Eukaryota; kingdom Viridiplantae; phylum Streptophyta; class Magnoliopsida; order Santalales; family Viscaceae; genus Viscum; species Viscum album. Next base: position 541,064,935 of record OY728134.1, on the reverse strand, counting down.
TGAATTCGGGATCTTCTAGAGATTCAGTAGGAAAATATGATTGTGGTTGAGTATTTATCGAGGATCCCCATCCTCTCTCGATACTCAATGGATATAGTGCATGATAAATTCTTTTTGGATCAGACCTTCGAGTGGAGACTACGAATATACATTAAAGATATCTTGATACCTCTATGAATTGCAACCTATTATGGGGTGATAGATCATTATTTGGTGGTTGATATTTTCTTGGAGGAGTAGACGCGGACAATTTTTACCAGAAGTGGGCACATAGGAGCAGAGAATTCGGCAGCAGGAAGCCTACATCAGACTCAGGGACCTAGAAATGAAAGATGTTCCCCGATGTGATCCTAGGATAGTGGTTCTATTGTTCATGGCTCACAATATGGATCTAGTAATTCTAGGGAGATGTGGTTTTACTCCTGTGATTACATGGGACATCTCTCATGGGATTTTCGGAGACACATTATTACTGATAGAGAGATAGTGGATGGGACATCTTGGTATAGGTTGTGTTAGGAACTAGAAGGTCCATAGGTTATAGGACATGGAAGAGGAGCTGAGATAGTGGTTGGAGGTGGTAGACATTTTGGCTTGTTAGCACCACCACCCCCAAGTGGTCCACACTAGGCTCAGGGAGCCGGGGGACAGGGATGAGGAAAACTCTATGTGTTTGAGACTTAGGAGCTCGATTCTCTAGGGTTGATAAAAGGTATGATATGGGTATTTTATACCTTAGCTATAATACTTATAGAAAAAGGTGAAAGTCATTCCTTTATTTCCACTTAACTGTTTTGCGACTTAGAGGTTCTGGCTGAGCCGTTGGCTCAACCCTTATGTTTGGAGAATCATATGGGAGGAGACTCAGTGATCACACACTTCTTCTAATGGTGTTTCTGGACTCTTCTAGGTGAGAGTTTCATTTGAGATCTCTTTATATAATTAATTAGGCCTTATGATTTCATCTTAGATATGGATTGGTTATCTACAGTTCATACCCGAATAGACTATTTTAAGCAGAGGATATGGTGTGTATGTAGAGATGGGTCCAGGATTTCCTTCATGGGTGAAAAGGAATCCCAAAAAGAGAAGTATTAACTCAGAAATAGGAGGGTGCGTTTGATTACTTATCAGTTGTCTAGCATAACCCTTGGTGTAGTGGATGCTATTAGTTTTCAGTTGCCTATAGTGGTGACAGAGTATGAGGATGTCTTTCTTGAGGATGTTACTTGCGTCACTCTCCATCGAGAGATATACTTCTGTATTGATTTAGAACCTGGGATGAACCCAATATTTACATCGGAATATTATATGGCTATTATAGAGATTCACAAGTTAAGGGGGGGAAATGGAGGACTTGAAGAGAAAAGGCTTTTTCAGGCCCATTGTTTTACCCTAGGTTTCCCTAGTGTTGTTCACCAAGAAAGAGGATGAGATCTTTAGGTATGTGTATACAACAATTGCCTGAACCAGGTGATCATAAAGAATAATTATCCACTACCAAGTATCAATGAACTATTTCATAAGTTGAGAGGGGCATAATGGTTATTTAATATTGAACTCATATCAAGATATAACCAGTTGTGAGTATGAGATTAGGATATACCGAAGATGATAATCTGATTTCACTATGATCACTATGAGTACTTGGTGACTCCCTTTGGCATGATGAACATCCTAGAAATGTTCATGGGATTCAAGAATCATATCTTTCACCCTTTTTAATACTAGTTCAAGGTAGTCGTCATTGATGATATCCTCTTTTTTAGCATCTAAGGAGAAGCATGAAAGACACTTGAGGATGGTTTTGGATGTACTCCAAGAGCATCATATAAAAGGAATATGTCAAAGTTCCAGTTCTATAATTAGGAGGTCCCATTTTTTGGACATGTTATCTCAATGGATGGTATAGCAGTGGACCCGAAAAAGGTCTAGGTAGTGTTATCTTGAGATTTTACCAATAACATGATAGAGTTTCAAAGTTTCCTTGGGTTAGAAGGCTACTATCAGAGATTCATACTTTATTTATCCAGGATATCTACTCTATTGGTATATTTAAACAGAAAGGGGAAACCTTTCATGTGACTAGAGAGATTACAATAGTTTTTTTAGGAGTTGAGGAAAATATTTATGAGCACTCCCAACTTGATATTTCTAAAGGAGGGTGTCAAGTATGTAGTGATATTCGACATATTGGGGACCATACTTGGTTGTGTTCTAATTCATATATAGGAGGTGATTGACAATGGTTAATATCATTCGAGACCACATGAGTAAATCTATGTGACAGATAATCTTGAGTTTGTAGTGGTAATATTTTCACTGAAGATGTAGTGACACAACCTTATGGGTGAGAAGTTTATCATATGTTCTAAACAAAAGAGTCTCAAGTATATATTCTCTTAGAAGGATCTTAACTTGAGAAAATGGTGATGGCTATATTCCCTCCAAGATTTTAACTTTGAGATTGTCTATACTCCTAGGAAGGGGAATGTGGTAGGAGATGCACTCAAATTGAGATCTTGTTCATAGTTATTCAGTGAGGCATTCAATCAGTTGGCCTAATTTCATTTACCACTTGTGTATGGGGATCAATCATCTTACCTTCAATCAATGGTTGTTTCCCCTCCACTTTTACATAAATTTATGGAGGGACACCTTGGGGATACTGATTGTGAGACCCTGCGTACCCATATATCCATCAGACATTCACCAGTTTGATTTTTTGAAGGTGGGGAGCATATCATTATTTTCAGAGTAAGGACGATGATACCAATTGTGTCGAGATATAGTTTTTTGAGGGAGTTTCATACTTCACCTTTAGAGTTATATCCATATGTGGTAATGATGTACTAGGACATTTGATAATAGTTATAGTGTCTAGGGATGAAAATAGGGGTTTCATTTTTTGTGTCTTGATGCCTTAGTTCATAGAAAGTAAAGACTGATCGCCAGGTTCCAGTAGGTTTAGGTCAACCCATTGAGGTGCCAGAGTAAAATTGGGATGGTATATTCATATAATTATTGATGGGGTTACAACATATGTATATAGAACACAATACCATCTAGGTGATCGTAGACTAACTCACCATGTTGGCCCACTTCCTAGATTTTCAAGAGTAGAGTTCAGTAAAGATCTTGAGACACCACTACGTGTAGAAGATAGTCTGACTCAATGGAGTTCCCTTGATGATCATTTCTAATAGGGATGAAAACTTCACATATCAATTATGGAAGGGATTACAAGAGTCTTTTGGGACTCAATTGTGTTTCAGCATGGATTTTTAACCCTATATCGATGATTAGACTGAGTAGACCATTCAAGCCTTGGAATACATTATATGGGCTTGCATGTTAGAAATTTTCCATAATTGGGAGAATCACCTAACAATGGTGGAGTTTGTGTATAACAAGAACTACCATTCCACCATTAACATGGTATTATTTGAAGAATTTTATGGGAGACACTGCATGCTACAACTTTGATAGACCGACCGTGGAGATTCAACAACTATGAGACCAGAGTTGGTTTGATCCACTATAGATATGGTGTTAACCATGTAGGAGTATATGAGGACTACACATATCCATCCAAAGTTCTATGCAGATTGGTGATAGTTACCTTTGATGTCTGATTATTGAGACCATCTTTTCCTACAGGTTTCACCACGACATTGATTATTGAGATTTTTTCTGGGGCAACATGATGTATCTAAGATTAATTTTTCATTTTCCAAAATTGAGTAGAGTTTTCAAGGTGGAATATCGCTTAAACATAGTGTTATAGTTTAATAGAGTACATGTCATCTTTCACATTTCACAACAAAGGAGGTATGTGCATGATCTGTTGCAAGTTATTGAATGAGGTGATGTAGACATGGATGATGGAGATACAACTACTGATTAACTTATAGAGATCTAGGATTGGAAATAAGGGATCATGTGTGGGTGATCGGTTATGAAAGTGCATGTCTGGTGGTGGCACATGAATCTTCCGGAGAGTAACTGGGAGAAGGAGACCTAGATGTATGCTCAGTACCCATATCCATTTTTGTAGAATTTGAATTTTTGATTTCTGGGACATAAATCCCCAAGGTGGGGAGAATGTAATGACTTCAATTTTTCTATGTATTGTTTTGAAATAGTGTATGTATTATTTTCATGGCTAGTAATTGAGACTACGTGATATTTTGTTTCCTGGTGTTCCCCGAATTAATTTTTTAAATATATTAATATCACACGAGCATAATTTTTTTGAAAAAATGGAATAAGTATTAAGAAAATTATAATATTGGAATTATAAGGATTCCATTGAGTTTATAGTGTTGGTTATACCATATGAGTTACATAATATTGTAGTGAATTAGATGTATAGGTTGAGCGTAGTCACGAGAAGATTAACAAATAAATAAAATAATTTATGTTTTTAATTAATTTCCACAACCTGATTTTGGTCTTAAAAATGTTTCTATGAAAAAATACTAGGGTTATCTATATAACCCTAAATATTTGTGAGATAACATTGGATTATCATTCATTTGTGAGTGATGACCAGATTAAGAACCATCGATCAGTGTGTGATGGAACTCGAGGGTGTCACCAATGAAAACAACACGGAATCGTTATTTTCCTACGATTTATCCAAACCAACGTAGGATGTTTTTTTATTTGAATTTATATCCATTTTATTATTCCTATGAAAAAAATGAATCCATAGATCATGATATTGATTCGTGGATCGATTGCATTGTGGGTATAGGTTTATCTACAGGTTATTTGGGATATTTTTTTATTTAATTTGGATATTCATTTATCGTTATAATATAAATAGATCAAGTCCAATAGAACACTGCCATGGTTCATTCCTTCTTTTCTAATTTTCTTAGATTTATCCCATCATTCTTTATTCATTGTGGAAAATTCCTTTGTCCGGAAGTTTGACAAATACCAGATAAAGAATTTTTGCGTACCTGTTTCTTAGTGCAACATGTTGTTATGGTATATCTAGGATCATATGGATGATGGGATAGAGTTGAGATGATGATGACAATGGCTCTGGATCAGTCCAATGATTCTCATTCATTCTGGTTTGATGGCATGACAACAGATAGTGCATCCATTCATTTCCCAAGAAGTTTTGAAGGCCGGATTCTGGCGAGCGATGATGATAAGGCTAAGCCTGACCAAATCAATACTCTGATGTGATTTTTGGTTGTATTATAGATCTGAGGAGTGGGGTACCAAATGTGAGGAAGATCCAAAATTTATGAAAATTCTATAGTACATGGCGTATAATGCATGAACACACACCATGTGTGGCCTCCTAGTAATGGTTCTAGGGTTCCATTTGTAGTTACATATCACATGAAATGTGACCCTAGTCACACGAAACATGACACCACTCGGTGACTAGGAATATAACTGAGGAGGCACACAGATAAAAACACAGCTAGTTAGACATGGAAAAAACCAGCCGAACATGGACACAGCTAGGAGTATATGAGCTAAGACACACCGTGTTCCCCAGGAAAGGACACAAACACGGGCACATGCTATGATAAATGGGTAGGACTAAATGATGAATGGACACACCATATATTTTTAGTACCCACCATATACCTCTTCAAACATGCATTAGATACCTTTTCATCGCTATCTTAGAGAAGTTTCATTAGGGTGAATTCCCTCGATTCATTCCCTAAGGGTTTAGTATAAAATCAAATCCTATACCCATGATAGTGATCCCATAATAGGGACTTTAGTATTGGATAGAGTTGGTGTAATCCATCCATTGTTTCCAAAGTGATATCCCCTATCATCATCTTATCTGTAGGTGGAGTTTTTGGTATTATCTTGACCAAAAATATATGAGCGTCATTCCTCTACATAGCGGGTTATTATAGATTGATTTATTTGTATACCACATGGATTTTGCTGTGATCCAAATGAATGTATCATTATCTTCAAATGTTTAGAATGTACTTTATATGGTGATTCCCGATGAGCATGACATCTTGGATGGAAACCACTAGTGCTATTCGGCTCATGGAGTGTATTCCCTCGGATGAGTGCTATATGAAACCTTCGAGCATGAATCCTAGGCTGACATTATAGTTGTGACCTTACCTTGAGAATATCCATCTATGTTTAGTATACCTAGAAATTTTAATTATATGTGTTGTAGAAATATACCTTCGATGATCTGACTATTATTCTTGATGTTATATTCTTAGTGGTTTTATGGTGTCCTTCTATGTATTATTATACCCACCCATGCATGGGATTTTCCTTCATGTGTCATGTCTTATGAAAATGATCAACCTTTTGATGGATTCATAAAGGGACTAGAACCGATCATAGCTTAGTGATCCAAATAGACCGAGGTGTGTTCCTATAGATACCTTTAAAACATCCTCGTTCTATAATTTCATGTTGGAATTGATTTCAATTTCGTTTGGGTGGGATAGTATTTTTCTCTTTTTCTTTATAGTACTTGTTGTTATAATCTGATGGTGGGATTTTAGATTTATGCATGAATGGTCATCAGTTGTTTTAAATTTCAGCATTATATGGGTTTGGAGATGTGTGCATGTGTATAGGTATATTAGTCTAATGCCTCCCATGTGTGTGATATTTCTACTCTGCATTGTTCTCTAGTATCTAGACTGTTGGAGGAGGGCTTGGGAATTTTTGGAATGGGCCCCATTGAGACAGGTTGTGACAACTATGATTTAAAAATATCATATTAATATGTATGAAAAAACTAGTTTTTATCCCCTTGAAACCAGCATTCCCTCTTCTCCAAGTAACATGAACTAATCTTGTGCACTTTATCAAGTACAATTTGAGATGTATGACTACTACCTTGAGTAGTTAACTCGATTATATTTGATATTAGAACACTATGAATCATGCCCAAGAAATATCAAACCTTAGTACATATAATGACATATGTGATAGATTCAAAACACTTAAGAACATGGAAATTTATTCATATTATAACATATGTGATAGATTCAAAAACTGAGGAATATGGAATACTATTCATCATAATAATATCCTCTTTTTTCTCAACATGTCTTGTTGGATAAATTTTATGCCATGTGATATAGGCCACAATTTCACCCTAAAAATTTTTAGTCCTTTATTTTCCAATACCTTGTTAAAAAATGTACTATGACATGATCTATGAAACCTCATAGATATAATTAATATGATCTTGTTACCTAGAACCCAGGTTACTAATTCAAGTCATTCTTAGAGAAAGTCATTTATCATATTCTAAACTATCTTTAAGGCTTAATATCCATTTTTTATATGTTATCAAAATATTTGACTTGTAAAAATATAGTTGTCCCAATGACCTCTTGTAGACACATGGACCACTTTCATTCTTAATAAAACCAAATTCACTTATGTATGCATTAAAATGAATAATTTATGGTTATAATACTTACATCAACCAAAAAGTTATTTCTACAACTTTTACTTTATATTGGCATTCATTTTCATCACCAAATATTCTGGTTGTGTCATACATACATATTCTACAAGGTTTCCATTTATAATGATGGTCTTGACACCCAATTTTTCATTTTTTTGATAATAATAGGTTTCAATGAAAAGTAAAATTATAATGGATTTTATCATGATGACTGGTAAAAAAAATTAATAATAGACTATGTCTAGACATTACTAGAAACCCTGAGTAACCAATCATGACTTATAGGTATAAACTTTACCTTCCATTTTTTATTTCTTATTTAATACACCCTATAGAATTTATATCAACTAGAGAAACCATAAAAATTTTAAATTGTATTTTGGAACATGGAATCCATTTTTTAATTCACATGAGCATTCCAATATTATCATGTTTCCATTTACTACTTCCTTGTAGGACTCATTATTCTTACCAAAAAACATATCACTTAACACGCTGAATATAAAACCACATCTTTAGATTTAACATTCCTACATAGTATGTGTCTCTAGAAAAACTTATCCCACTAAATTATATGAATTATAGTGTTCTATTTCCAGATAATGTGCATATGGGGCCTCAAATTCATTGAATTCAATCTTTATATCATTATTTTAAAATATAAGTGATTCCCTCTTATATAATATATTTAATCACTTAACTAATAACAGTCTATCTTAGGGATGTTTATATCCTAAGTAACTTTTTTGATAGTAATCTATGATTCTATATGTGTTTTCTTGATGCATGTTTGTAGTAAAGATTATATTTAACCAATAGATCTCATCAAAAAACATGAATTATTGATATAATGTATTCTCATAATATTGGAACTTATATGATATTTATTAGATAATATAACCAAACATTCTAATGTGGTACACTACTATTTGAAAAACAATTCTTGAAAGGAATTATTAAATATTTTCAATACTTATAAGACTTATCATTGATCCTCATTCTATTACCATCATTACTCTTATGTGTATAAGGTAATGTGAGTTTTGGAATATTTCCATAAAATATTTAAACCATTGATGAATAATTGGTAAGGATATTCTCTGAAAAACCTTCCTAAAGAATATTCTATATTTTACTATGTACATTATTTACCTACACACTACATTCCTAAAATATCTTAAAAAAATCTCATAGAGTAAAAAATATTACCTCTAGAATCTCCTTAGAAATGTTCAATCATATATTGTTGAACTAACTCTATATTCCTTGTGGATTTATTAACATTAATTTCTAAAGGTTTATTTATTTAAAACATAATAATTATATCAAAAATAATTAAGATTTTTATCTCTAGAGAGACTAAAATCCCTTATGGATATATCATTGACATTTGACTTCAATTTTACTTGAACAAGAATTATCTTTCCACAAATGGGCATTAATTAATCCTTTCATTGTATATTCATCATTAATTTTCAATACTAAAAATTTCTAATGAAAGTATTATTAAACTATTAAGTATGATATACCACAACTGTTGGAGTTGGTGCACTATAATTGAATTTATAAGTACCTGATTTCATGTTTTATAATTAAAAATGTTTTCATATCACATCATTTTTTCCTCTAAATAAAATTTGAGTGTGATAATGTCCTAATTATGCATGTCACACAGACAGGTCATAACTTTTACATGCTATAATGAGATAATGAAAGTACCAAAACAGTATTATTAATTATATTTATAAGAATAGTTGATATTGTTTGATAGAACGTAGAAGATATAAGATATCTAGGGTATAAGGAACATAAGACTCTAAGACACCTTCTCATGGTATTTTCTTTAGGCAATATCTGACATAGGAGGTTAGAAGAATAGACCCGTTAATAAGAAATCAATATTTCCCTATGTCATTGGATGTTCCAATTTTGTGAACTTGTGTATTGATCCTTAGACTTTATGATTATTATTAATGAAATTCATGACTCATGTACTTTGATGTATTGAAAAAAAACCATTATAACATATGCTCATGGTGAAGTAGGATATGTTGAGTGCGTCATGAGTGGTATTTTATTAATAGATAATGTGAGAATAAATTTTTCCAGTTTTTATCATGACGAATATTAATATATCATGCCCTTTGATGGGAATGTAACCACCTAAATAAATCCATGGTCACAGTGTTCTATGGTTTATTTTAATTCAAAAAAGTAAAATAAATAGATATCAAGCATATAGGTCGATGGCAGTAGAATGAAACCTAATTGATTTGAGATATTTTGATAAAATAATTATATTACATGGTCAACATTCATGGGTGGTTGGATACCATTTTATAATTAACTTCCTTCTCTAGGGATGATTTAGCATGTTTCTTGACACTAACCTTGGACATTTGGTGGTTAAGGTTATTTACACTATGAAATATTCCCAAAGGGTCACGCACTGAGTGTATCAACAATCTCGATTAAATTATAATATTGAATTTAACAAGATAGAATAAATAATATTTATTTGGGTTTGGTTGATCGTCATAACTTAACCACAAGTTTTTTGAAAGAATAAGTAAGTTAAATAATAATAATAAATTTGTGTGTGCAAGTTTGGTGAATATAATATTTATTATATTTTTTAGTTGATAATTTATTGATATTTATTTATCAAATAAATATTTATTATTGAAGGATCGGTAAATATTGATGAGGGAATGAAGAATGAGTTTAATGATCTGATTGGAAATGGTATAAATGATATTTATTTATATTCTTAAATCATTTCACTTGTAAATAAATTAATATTATTATTATTATTAATGTAAATGAGGTCAATTAAGAATATTAAACATGGTAAGGGGATTGTTTATGATTTAACAACCCTAAAGCTAACGTAATAAATATATAATTATATCACTTTCTAAAAAAACAATAGGTGTACACAATGGATTGTGTGAGACTCTCTCAATACCTAGAGATATATCCTTAGATCTTGAGTACTATCATCCCCTCTCTCTTAATCCAATGAGAGAACATAAACAGTTCATCCTCCATGAGAAGAATTTTTCTATGTTCAAACAGGAACAACGAAAGTGATCATGAACGATCGTGCTAGCAGCCAAAAATTCTACAATGATGTTCTGAGATTGTGGTGGATGTGTGGAGCACCACAAGATGTATTCTATACTTGTATCCTCCAGTGAAATAAGGTTTCTATGAGACCTAGTCAAACAGATAATCAGTGAATAGATAATTACAAGTTAAGTTAATTTTGTATCTACTCATAAATAAATTATAAATTACATGTGAAAATCCTCCTACTCTAGTCCTGAAATTTTAATCCAGTAAATTAATATACGGTTATCGTTGAACATGAAATTCTAATAATGTGACACAATGATTACATGTATATTAAGAATAAATTTCATACAGTTCATACCACACAAGGCACTTCCACGACGCCAAAAACCATTAAGTGGTATCAGAGAGGTCATATTTTAATTTATAATTATTTATTATTCATTGATATTCCATGAATTTTACTTTTATTTTACTTATAAAATATTCATTTTTAATATCTTTAATCATTGTCTCTTCCCTTATTCATTATTTCTAACATAAACTAGTAAATGGTTAAGATTAAAAAAAAGGAAACATCCAAAAAATCATCAAGATGTGCCGAAGGATCTTCCTATAAAAAACTATATTACAAGGTGTGTACTTTATGTGTACATTCCATGTAATTTTATTTCCACACATGTATCTAGATTTATCAAGTCAGATCCAACAAAATAATATCTAAGATCTGACAAAAGTGTACAAGCACGTAGATCTCGACAGACTGGCGCACATCCTGAAGAACTACACACCATGTAACCATTGTACACGATGATTAGTTCATGTTTTCTCATGGAAAAGAATAAAGGGTGTACCAATATTTTCATGTATTAGATACAAAACATGTGGACTTACATACCACACAAAATGAGGTTACACGCCATTTATATTGGACAATATTCCATGTACCATGAGCCTATCTACATAAGGGAGAATTCCCAAATCCAAGGCATGTGCTATAGACATAGGTAATTGACAAGTACATGTCGTGTAAAATACTACATGATGTGTAATTTGTTGCCGAAAATGTACTCAATTTTACCCAGAGATAATAATTAAATATATAATTAAACATATTGACTATGGTTTCCTTGTTTCGTTCATTTGATAGTACATTCCATATCATGGGAATAACAATTTTATGTTTAATTAATTTACATGTTAAAATTTTCAAGGAACAGATGAGGTTTCCTCCAAGTACCCTTGTGTACTGCATTAATTTTAAATGATATTAGTTTTATTTAAAATTATGGATGATGGGGAATTAAGGATAGTTGTATGGAATTAAGATAAAATTAATTAATTGGATTAATTCAGGCATGCATTGTCTTAATTAAAGAATGAATTGAAGTAATTGATTACTGGATTGAAAATATATTCCCATTGATTGATGTGGGATGATAATGGGATTATACCATCCCTTGTGTGTGATTGGTTTATTTTAATTTATTAAGGTTAAATTATTATTTATGGTCCACGTATCATCTTCTCCTCTTTCCTATCTAAGATCTTGTGTGCCCATGGTTTCTTTTATATAAACCCCCTTGGTCCAATCCATTGGATTACCTCAATTGTGTGTAAATAAAATATTGTGTATGGATGAATCTCCTAGTAAAGAAGAGTAAGTCTGATTCAAGAAGATGAGGCAAAACCAATCGAGATGATACATAGGAGTTAAAATTAAAATGTTGCAACATAGACCATGCTATGGACCAAGGTATTTTCCCCTATAGATAAGGTTCAATTTATCACCCTCTTAAACTGACCATTAGATAATCTCATGATCATTCAACTAATATTTTATATCTATTAGTTTCATTGATACTTATTTATGCATGTTGATGATGTGAGATCACCTAATAAATGAATTAACTAGCATGAAATATGGAATAAAATATAAATAGATTATGTGTAAAATGTTTTATTATAATTGGTTAATCACTTAAGTGAAATCCACTTAATATTAACAAGGCATTTAATAATATAAATTTTTATTTTATGCATAATAAATAAAAATACCTCAATTAAAATATTATGTCAATATAGCCTTCCACTACATAATTTAAATCTGACTCGTAATTCAAGTTTTTTTACCAAACTAAGTGGGGGTGCCTTCAATTAATATGGATGTTTTAAGATTGAATTCTTGGGTTGAATTAACTTACTCCATGTCAAGGGTTGATTTACAAATAAATACATGGTTTAACTAAGATGAAAAAATGATGAAATCATTAAAATAGGGTTTCATGATTGTGGAATCCACTCAACACATCAAGGAATTATGATTTAATGCATTTGGAACATTACCCTAACCTAAAACAATTCAAATAACTAGTCAGTTCCAAGTATGGGTTGTGAAAAAAAGAATATGGATCCTTGACACTAGAATATCTAAGAAATAATATATTATAAAATTGATAATGATGGATATTGGTTTTGAAAAAAATAGTGAGATATTGCAAGAATTTAATTAACTTTAAATTTATTAATTTTATTTTATAATCAAAACAAGTACAAATTATCTTCTCTTAATCTGTAAAAAAATGGAAAATAAAACTAATTCAAAAATATCATTGCAAACTATACTAGATAAGTATTATATTCTCACCGGTGTTAATTTCAAGTAATTTTATAGGCTTTTATGAATTATACTATTCCAAAAATGAAAACCATACATGCTAGAAACCACACTTCCCGAGTATCTTTCCGAAGAGTTTGATGAGAAAGAAGCATATATCTATGTAAAACATACGAATGATGTAATTGATGTCCAATTTTTTATGTTATCCTATATATCCCTTGAGATTATAAAAAAAATATGAGGATATGGAAGTGTATAACATCATTTATCACCATCAAGATCTCTATTAAGAGAATGAGAGATCAAATAGCTTTGAGATCACCAATACACTGCTCACGTGCAAGCTTAGAGTTTCATCGCCAGCTAAGACACTTGTTGTCTAGATGATTAGATGCATTGAGTGACAAGATATATTGGGTTTTAAAAACCATGATGAGCTTTATAGAGAACTCATTCTTTCCTCACTACCAAAAAAATATTCAGTATCATTTTGAATTACATTATGAGGAATAGTGAAAAGACACTTTTAGAACTTCTTACAGTTATCCTCCAAGTTGATAAAGACATGGGGCATGAAAACCCACTTTCTTTATGCTAAATAAGAGTAGGAACAAGGAAACAGGAACGAAGAATCATCCTAAGTATAAGTCTCGAGAGCACCATCCATCCAAGAAGAAAAAATCCAGATGCAAGGAAAAGAACATGATGCAATATGTTTTTCATGTGGAAATCATGGACATTGGAAGATAAATTTAACCCAACCAAATAAGACATTGAAATATTTAGTTGCATTAATTATTTATTTTAATCTTTTTATATATATAATTTAGGTATTATATACTATATTTGGCACTCACATTTGTATCCAAAAATATAAACCAAGTAGATTTCAGAAGATTACCAGAGATGAGGTGGATCTATGGGATCCTAATGGATAGATTCTAGATGATATAGCAAGTAGAGAATACCTTTTCACATTCTTAGAATGACTAATTTTGGTTTTATAGAACTCTTATTATATTCCTAGTGTTACCAAGAATATTATTTATGTTTTTTATTTAGACATGAATGTAATTATTTTTATCTTTGAAAATTAGGGTTTGTACTTTTATAAAGTTAACATCTATTATGGTATGTAATAGTTGAGTAATGATATTTAGGTATACAATTATGAAAAAAAATATTCAAAATTGATAATGAATCAAATACATGTGACCTATTTAAAACCCAATATGGAACCATTGTCTTTGTCATATAAATGAGAACCATTTAACATATCTCTATCAAGATTGTTACATGGACTCTTCTAAGATAAGACCACTTGAATTATGTTATTCTTGTTTGTAAGTTAAGATGAGAAAATCACCATTCAGTTATCAATGTGAAAGGGCCGTAGAGATTCCATATTTGGTACACACTGATGCTTGTGGATTATTTCAAGTAGATGTTAGACGTGGATTCTCATACTTTATTACTTCCACTGATGACTTGAGTAAGTATGGTTATATATAATTGATGAGGTATAAGTATGAATACTTTGAGAAGTTCAAGGAATTCAATAATGTGGTTGAGAATCATCTTGGTAATAATATAAAGAAATACTGATCGGATTTAGGTTGTAAATATCTTAACCAAGGATTTATCAAATTTCTGTTGGAGTATGAGATTTTATCTAAACTCAATGCACCTTATACACTATAGTAGAATGGTGTTAGTTAAATAAAGAACCATACCTTATTGGACATGGTAAGGTCAATGATGATTCATGAAATACTTCCATTATTAATTTGGGGATATTAATTATAGATGAAATTATACTTACCAAACCAAGTATGAACCAAAGTGGAAAATGGTATTGCCTTCGATTTATGGAGTGGAGAGAAACATGTTTTTCCACATGTTAATACATGGGATTATGAGGCATTTTTTTATGGCTAGATCAAGAAAAAATAGCACCCGGATGCATAAAGTGTATATTCATAGGGTATCCTAAGGAAACAAGGGGATATTATCAATATATCCCTTTAGATAAGAAACTAGATATCACAAGAAAAGATGTATTTCTTGAGAGGGAGAACACCCTCAAGGAGGATTGTGGTAGAATGAATGACCTTGATGAATTTGATACTCAAGATACAAAAGATTTGGTACAATAATAGATTCCACATGTTCCCATAGAAGAATTTGTTTTTAACGCACAAGTGTTTTATAGGATCTCTAAAGAGGTAAGAGAACTACATAGATATGTTTTTCGAGTCACTGATGATGAAGAATCATTATTAATTGACAATAATAATGACCTCTCCTACAAAGAGGTATTATAGAGACCATATGTTGAAATAAGGTAACAAACCATGAGTTTTGAGATGGATTCCATGTCTCAAAACCATGTTTGGAATCTGATTGATCCACCATATGATGTAAATCCAATTGGGTTTAAATGGGAATTCAATATAAATTTATACATGGAAGTTAATGTATATACCAATAAATAATTTCTAGTGGATAAAGGGTTTATACAAAGTCAAGTAATTAACAATGATGAAAAAATTTCCCCACTTTACATGTTTAAATCCATCAATATTTTTTCCATAGAATCTTACCATGACTACAATATTTGGAAAATGGATATCAACATTGTTTTATTTAATTAGAACCTTCAACATAATATGTATATGACACAACTATATGGTTTTGAAACTCCATGAAATTTCAACAAGGTATGAAAGGTATTGAGATCCATTTATGTATTGAAGTAATAATCCAGTGCATGAAACATTTTGTTTAATGAATCCATAGATGAATTTTTCTTAATTAAGAATGAATTTGATCCATGTGTTTAAAGTAAATTTAGTGGGAGTACAGTTGTTTTCATATTTATATGTGTTGATTACATATAACTAATTGGAAATGATACACTAGCCATATAAGAGGTTAATGAATGGTTGAGAAATTTATTCTCAATTAAGGACTTAGGTAAAGAAAACTACATTATAGGGATCAAGATAATGCATGATTGATCCAGGAGGATGCTTGGACTAATTCAAGGTACATATATTTATCACATATTAAAGAGGTTTAATATAGAACAATCAACGATGGGATTGGTTCTAGTTACAAATGGTATACATCATTCTAATAAAATGTGTCCCCATACATAGTAGGAAAGAGAGAGAATGAGTAACATACCATACACTTTTATGATAAGATCTATCTTGTATTCCATGTTATGTACAGGTCTTGATGTTTCCTATGATTTGAGCATGATAGGAAGATATCATGAAAATCAAAGTGTACAATACTGGACTACTATTAAGTTTATCCTTAAGCACCTGAAACAAACTAAGTATATGTTCCTAGTTTATGGAGGTGATGAAGAGATAGTCATCATGGGTTATAAATATTCTAGATTTCAGACAAATCATAATGATATTATGTCATAGTCTGCATTTGTTTTGTCTCAATGGTGGAGCTATGGGCTGGAATAGTTTAAAGAAGCTAGTTGTTGTTGATTCTACATTTTAGTCTAAGTATATTGTGACTTTCGATGCAGCCAAGGAAGTAATCTAGATTCAATTTTTTCCCAAGAACATGATACGGTGCCCATCGGAAAGGATACTATTATATTTTACTATGATAACTCTACAGTGGCGACTCTCTCCAACGATATAAAGTTATATCAAAGTACAAAAAATATAATTTAGAATTTTCATCTCTTGAGATATATTTTTAAATTGGGTGAATTTATGGTTAAAATATTTTCCATGGAGGAAAACATGGTAGACTATTTGATGAAGAATTTATCTCATCAGATCCATTAGTATCATTTGAGAGCTAGTGGATTGAAAATTATTTTCTGTTGGATTTAGTACAAGTGGGAGTCTATGGAGTTGGTGCATAATAAAAAACTTTCTGAGTACCTGATTACTTGTTTTACAATTAATTAACTTTTCTTATCACAACATTATTATTCCTATATCTGAAATTTGTATGTGATAAAGTTCTAGGATTTTATATTTCACTAGAAAGTCAGAGTAGTCCCCCACTACGATTAGAACGTAGAAGTTTCAGGAAATTATTCTTAAATATATTTATTTTCTCAGATGATATCATCTGATAAGACACAATTTTTATATGATATCAAGGTTAAGAGGATAAAAATACATTGAGACAACTTCTCATAGTGTTATCCCTTGGTAATCTCCAAGATAAGAGGTTATGAGAACATGCTCTTTAATAGGAAATCCACATTTCAATGTGTCATTGGATGTTCCTATTTTTCAAATGTGTGTATTGATCCTTAAAATTTAATATTATCATTAATGGATATCATGACTCACATACTTAGATGTATTGAAGAAAACCATGATGACATATGATCATGAAGAAGTAAGATACATTTGGTTCTTCACAAGTGATATTTCATTAATTGATAATGCAAAGAAAGGATTTATCCCTTTTGTCTCTTGAATAATATTAATATATTAGTCCTTTTTATTAGAATATAACATGAAGAATAAATCCATGGAAATGGTTTTCAGTGGGTGAGTTCAATTCCATAAATTCAAAGAAAGAGATATCTAACATATAGGTTGATGGAATCGGCATGGAACCTGCTTGATTTGAGATATTATGATAAAAGGATTATATTACACGATAAGCATTCGTGGGAGGTTAGATGTCGTTGTGACATCAAATTCGTTATATATGGATACCTTAACGTGTTTCTAGATGCTAACCATGGAATTTAGATAGTTATGCCTATTGAAATTGAGAAATGGGCTTAGATGGTCACACACTAAGTGTTTCCACAATCTCATTTCAATTATAGTCTTGAATTTAAAAAGTTAGAATAAATACAATTTATTAAGGTTGGGATGATCTCCATAATTTAATTGAAGGATATTTAAAGGAATAAGTGAGTTAAATAATAATAATAAATGTGTGTTTTTTCAAGTTTCTAAAATATAAATTTTTTTATATTTATCCGTGGATAATGAAGTGATATTTCTTTATAAAATAAATAGTTGTTATTCAAGTATCGGTAAATGTCAATGAGGGAATGAAGTTCGAATTTAATGATTTGATTGGAAATGGTAAAAATTAAATTTATTCATATTATTAATGCATTATGAATTTAGAGAAATTATTACTATTATTATTATTATTATTATTTGGACATGGGGTAAATTAAGAATATTAAACTTGGTAAGGGTCTGGTGGGTGATTTTCCAACCCTAAACCCATCATAATAAATATATAAGTATATCACATTCTAAAAAAAAATTGTGAAAAATGGATAGAGTGACACCCTATAAATCCCTAGATATAGATAAATTGATCTTGAGTCCTATCCTCCCATACTCTTAGAAGCCAACTAGAGAACATCAAAAGTTCTTCCTCCTTGAGAAGAACTCTACCACGATCTGCCGTGAATAACACAAGTGATCACGATGGGTCTTGATAGAACTCGATGATTCTATGATGATGTTCAAAAAATTTGGTACACATTTGGATCCCCATGAGATAGATTCTCTACTTTGATCTTACAACATAATGATGGTTTGGTAAGACCTATTCAACGAAATCATCAATGAAGAGAAAATCACAAGATAATGTAATTCTATATATAATCATAAATTAATTATAAATTACTAGTAAATATCCTCCTCTTCAAGTTACAACATTTTAATATAGTCAATTAATCTATGGGTTTCATTGGACATGATGTTTTAATCAAATACTACAATGATTGAACATATATTAAAACTAAAATCCATGTTGGTAATACGAAAAAACGTTTCTTCCATTGCACTGAAAACATCCAAAAACAATATTCATTTAAAACATGAAAACAATTTATCATTATGTCTAGAACTAGTCACTAAAAAAATGTTTTGGTAACACTCAACTTTAAAAAAATATTTTTACAGTAATTAATCCACTTGGAAATGTAAAGATGTGACATTCTCTATGGTGACTTTGGAATCACCCTCCTCCATCTACTTAGAAAGTTCACCTTACTTATTTTAGTATTTATAAATTTCTTTGATTTATACATTTAGACACAAATATTTTAGTTACATATTTTATTTAATACTCAAGAAGTAAATTATAAATATCACATACAATGATGAATATACCTAAAGTAGATTCTTCTACTTTCTCATTATTTAATTCATTGTAGTTCTTCTTCCAATGACCTTTCTTCTCACATGTAAAAAAATAGGACTATGTTCATTACCCTCCCTATGAATATTTTATCTCATTAAAGGATGCTATAAAAGTTACAAAAGTGTTAATATATTTGTAGTATTTTCACTTCATTCACCACAAGGGGTGAGGAAACATGATACCACTAATCTAAATCATCTTCAAGAAGCATAGTTGAAATATTCCTCAATGAATTACTTATACTATTCATTTTATAATTCATCATAAATATGGATAATCCAGGAGGAAATGATGTTTATATGATATTAATGGATAATTTCTTATCCATACATAATCCAAACTCTATAAACTGATCAATATACATCAACATCTTAAAGGAATTTTCACTAGCCTCTACTTTTACTTCCCATGTTATAAGAGATGAGTAATCATGGTTTATGAATTCATATCATTATATTTCATCTTAATTAACCTGGAATGATTTCAATATACCTTTTGTTTTACTTGACATTTTCTATAATAAATGAATGGATATATTTATTACTTTATCTTGATTAACGATGGTGATGTAATAAATTAATTTTCTTATTCTCCTGCTATTTTATCATATCCTCAATAGTCCTCACCATTGGATTCAAAATATCTCATCAGATGGATATTCTAGTGTAAAACCTCTAAATATCCCTTTTCATGACCATGAAAAGGACGCGATAAAATTATTCAAAGGTATTTAGGTAGTCTTTTCTTGTTATCATCATTAAATCATAGTTCCTTATTTTTTAGGGGAATCATCAATATTGAAATACTAAATATATATTTCCAAAATTATGACCTCCAAGTTACATGACGTCTTGTTGGTGAAACTACACTTGTTGCTAAAATGGATAAGTCAACCCAATAATTTCATTAGAACTCCTCGATGAATGAAATCATCCAAATAAGGGTCAGACTAATAATTTGATCTATGCTTGAATTCTAACTTAAGTGATGAAAGACGACATCTGAAATGAAATTTTATTTGAGGGGATTTATTTAACTTATATGTAAATATTATTCATTTTATTTTTTATATTCGTGTTAATATTAGGTGAATTTTTCATAAGTAATTAACCATGTATGATAAAATAATTTGTGCTTAATAATTTTGTTTTATTTTATTTTTACTTATCATGCTTGGTAATTTATTTATATTATGTGATCATGATTAATCATAAAAATAAACTATGATTCACATTAATAAATAAATAACCATGCATAGATAAATAAAATAAAAAGGTGATATTATAATGATATTTCAACTACTGGTTGGTTTATTAGGAGAAAGATAAAACAACCTTAACCCTAGGGGAAATAACTCCTTGAGATGATACTTGGATTGAGTTAAAAAATCACATCATTAACTTTTATATCTCCTTGGATAGTTTCACCTCATCTTGGATCCTGGACCATCTCTTCTCATAGGGTGTTACACCCTTTATAAATTAATACTCACTTTCTGGAGAAATGTATCAAGGGTTTAGGGTTAAATAAAATAAACCATGAACAAAAAAACCATACATAATAAATGAGGAAGAGGCGATACACAAATCATTATGTTTAATTCAATAATAAATTTATGAAAAAAACTCATGGAATAAATTAATTAATTAAAAATACCCAACTCATATATAGGTTGTTCAACAACATTATCAATCACAACATTTAATGACTATGCATTTATAATCTCTATTATTAAATTAATTTTTTTATTATTAAGATATGTTCACTCAAATTAAAAAATTAATCTACAAATTAATTCATTAATTAATTATATTAATAATTTTTCCAAGAATTCATTTCCATCATGTATAATTTTAAATAAAATTAATTAATTAATTTTAATTGAAAAATAATTATGTACATGGTGTGTACTGAGAGGGCCACCCAACATGTACCCTTCTGAATAGTTTAAATTCATTATTTGTATTTCACATATGGAGATACAAAAACATGACATGTAAAATATGTGACAAAATGTATTCACATACATGTATGATTAAATCCATTAAAAATTTTAATTATTTCATGACATATTTTATCACCTGACACATTATGTGGCCAACACATTGTGTGGTCATCATGCACTGTATACTTTCATGAAATGTATTCCCACATGATGTGAAGTTTCATGGGTAAAGATATGTAGTTTTCATCGTGTGTATGACCACATGACATGCCATAAATATACACAACGTCTACTACTAGAAATTCACATGAAGTACAAAATGTATACTTGGACATTACATGTTGTGTAGTTGTATAATTTACATGGATAATAATTATTTAGAATCTATATCCACACATTCCACAAAAAATTAATCATCATGTACCTGGTATGGGGAAACCTATTACACAATGTGTATATCAATCTACACATCATGCAATCCAGTCTCTCTTTAATTATCCATGTTTTGCCTTACATGACATTTTTATCTCAGTGTATACCTTGCATGACTTGGCACATGTTACACAATATGTACTTCCACCTACATGGAATGTAATACTCTTTTATCCACCCACAAAACATTCCTTGAGACTTGATGTGTATCTCACATTGGATATTATAAGTTACATGGTGTGTACAACATGCTACATGTTGTGTAATCTGTTTTTTTTTTCACATCGCATAGTTGGAAATCTATATGTGGAGTGTAATTATAATGCATAATTGACCATAATACATTTATCAATTTATAAAGAGTTAAAACTATTTGTAGTTACATGACATGTACACTAGATACATGTCATTTAATCCCTATTAAACCATGTATCATTTTTGTGTCTAATACAATATGTGTAATGAAAACATATACCAATCCACGTGACATTTCGGGATTGATGTGACATGTTCCTTGTGGGGTTAAATAAGTGTACACAACATGGAATTTATTATTACACT
The DNA here is from genome assembly GCA_963277665.1 of Viscum album. Classification (NCBI taxonomy): domain Eukaryota; kingdom Viridiplantae; phylum Streptophyta; class Magnoliopsida; order Santalales; family Viscaceae; genus Viscum; species Viscum album. The sequence continues at coordinate 541,042,684 of OY728134.1, read as the reverse complement.
ATGTGTATCCATGTCATCCAACTAGAAACCTAGACACCTCTAAATGGGATATTCGTGCTTTCTTTGCCTTTTTTATCATGCTATTGGTCATATGAATTCAAACGAACATGTTATCTGAAATTTATAATCAAGAATAAAAAAATAGAATTAAAACTAACAAAAAAACCTGGGAATTGATCATAAAAATAATAAATAATTATAAATTATAATATGACTGATCGGATACCACTTTAATGTTCTAAGGCGCAATGGAAGTGAAGGTTAAGTTACCAATAATGGGTTTTCATTAGTTTCAATTGATAATATATGAAGAACTTGATTAAAGATTCCCCGGAATATTCTAAGAGATGATCTGTCATATTTAATTTATAATTAATTTAAGACAAGAATTACCTCAAACATGATAATTATCTATTGATCAATTCAGTTCTAACTCTTTTTGTATAATCATTTTGATGGATAATCCAAGCTATAATTCTTCTAGTTGTATCCACATGTGCTCCACAAATCTCCAAACAATGTTATTGGTATTCTGAGCATAAGTATGAAGGAACCTAGTGATTTTTATTATTCATCATTAATCACAACAAAAGATTTTTCTTGTTCTATCTTATTATTGAGATGGAGGGGAGTTATATTCTCTTTAGGGATAATGAGAATTATTACTATTATCATTGTTCACAATAAACTCATCTCTCTAAAATGATATAAATTAGAATATATGTATGTATAGTAAATCTTTAATAATTAAAGTACGTAACATTACCAAATATTCCCTATAATATATTCCCCAAATATAATAATAATAATATTATTATTATTATTATTATTATTATTATTATTATTATTATATCACTTGACATGCACATATTTAAATATCATTTGTTAAATAAATTAATTAATATTAATTTGAATGATATTAAATATAATATATCATTTTAATCAGACCCTTATCTCAGACTAACAATCGTACTCGATATTTATCAAATATTGAATAATATTTATTTAAATAAATAGATATATTATTATTCTAATAAATAAATAAATATTATTTTTAGTAAAATCATGAATAAATATTTATTTTAACATACACATTCCTAAATTAATATTTATTGTAATATATTAGCTAAACTAGTGAATAAATATATATTCATTAATTACCTTGTGTATAACAAAATAGATATAATATTCAACCACTACCAGAGATCCCCCATTTATCAGTGCTAGATTTCATTTTTATCAGTGCAAAAAAAAGTGATGATGGTATAAGAAATAATAAAATTACCTTTCATTAGTGCTACAAAAAATAATTGATAAAGAGGGTCCTTTATCAGTTATTTTTCGTGCTGATAAATAGGATTTCTATCAGTGTTATTCCTAGTTCTCACAAAGGCCACTTTTATGAGTGCTAATTTCTAACCTTGATAAAACACCAAAATATTTTTTTTAAATTTTGTACCACTACTTAGAGCGCTCCAAATAAACACCCAAACACAAATTAATCAATAGTTATACCCCTTTTATCAGTGCTTCTCCCAGTGCTCTGATCCTTCATTTTTAGTGCTTCTACCCATCACCTGAACCCCCCCCCTTTATTAGTGCTTATACATGCTCAACCACCTGCACCCATGGAGACTTGAACCAAGGACCTACTTGCACATGGTGAACATCGTTACTATTGCGCCATTTTATTTTATGACATATTTTAGGATATATATATTTTTTATTTATATATATTTACTCACATTTTTTATTATATATTCATATAATTATATATAGTTATATATTTTTTTAAATACATTTATAAATAATATTTAAATATACATACATATATATTTAGATATATATATTTATATATTCCATTATAATTGAATACATACCTATAAATTTTTTAAATAAATTATAAATTGCATATTTATTATAAATACATTTATATGTTTGTGTATATTTATATTTGTATATGTGTATGTGTGTGAGTGTGACTCTCTCTCTCTCTCACCCTCCATCTCTCCCTCCATCCCTTCCTCTATATATACTTGTTTGTGTGCGTGTCAATATATATATATATATCTGTGTATATGTGTGTGTGTGTGTGCGCGTAAGTATGTGTGTGTCTATACATATGAATGTATATATATTTTATTATATATATATATATATATATATTTCAATGTATAAAGATACATACATATGTATAGACAAACAACGAACCCACTTACAACTAGCTTAAAATATATTTATATATATATATAATTTGTAGTATGTATATTAATATTTACATATATTATTAGAATATATATACATATATATATATACATGTTTATTAACACACACACACATATATTTATATATAATCTTTATATGTACATCTATATAGGTATATATATTTATTAAGTTCTTATAAAGTAAATAAAATGGTTAGATTGTTATTTCAAATAAAATGGATCATAAATATTTATTTCCTCATGTTTTATATATTTAAAAAACATTTTATATGAAAATATGTTTAAATATTTATTTATAATATTAAATTTGTTTGTATAAATATATATAAATATGTATATATATGAATATATTTATTTATAAATATCACTAAAATATGAAAAATGGTAAAATTTTAATACCATAATATCCATATGAGTGTAATACCTATAATAAATGTATTCTCCATTGAAAAAAAATATAAGAATACCCTCTTAAATGAAGCTGAAATTCCATCAAATATTAAAAAAATAGTTTATCTCAACTGAAAAAATAGTTTTAAAGGCGTTATGAGCCTTTTATGATTGATAATTTTTTTATTGAGGAACCCCTAGGTTAATATGACATATATCTATTCAAAATATTCAATTTTATATCTCATAGAGCTCAAAAGGATGCCCGGATCAAAAGTTATAATCATTTGAAGTTCAAGTCTTATTTTTAAATTATCTTAATACATTAATTAATTTATAATTTTTTTATATCACTAAAATTTTATTAAATATATATTATTCAATAATAATTGTAAAACTATTAATCATTATTAATATTTAAATGTTTTTTATACCGTTTTCCTCTAAATATGTTATATATTAAGTGTAAATACATATTTAGTATTGTGTAAACCATATTTATTGAAATATATTTTAAATATTTCAATATATATATATATATATTAAAATTTTATTTTTAATAATTTATAAAAAAATCTATGAAGGTCCCCTTTTATCAGTGCTAAGAAAATAATTGATGAAAGGTGTCTTTATCTGTTCTACAAAAGCATTGATAAAGGCTAAGAAAAGTATTGATAAAAGTAATCCATTTACCAATAATTATTTTATCACTAATAAAGGATAAAAATTAATATAGTGAAATCTATAGTAGTGAACTCACATATCATATGATCTAGGAACAATGGAAGCACCTTCGATGGTACGACCAACACAGATTTTAATTATAATTTATGTGTAATCGTTGGCGCACCAAATTAAAATTTTCATATCCAATAAAATCTTTAGATTAATTAAATAGATTAAAATTGAAAAACTATATGAAGAGGATTTTCATATGTAATTTATAAATAATTTGTAAGAAGATATAAAATTACCCTATCTTGTAATTCCCTATTCGTTAATGATCTGGTTGACTAGGTCTCATCGAACCATCATTGCACTCTCGGATCCAAGTGTATAATCCCTCTAGTGGTGATCCATAGGTGAACCATAATCTCTAAACACCACCATAGAATCACATGGTTCTTTCATTCCCAATCCTGATCACTTGCATTGTTTGTGGTTGATTGCAGCCATATTCTTCTCAAGGAGGAAAATCTCTTGATGTTCTCTCATTGTCTTGAGAGAGGAGGGGAGGAGAGGACTCAAGATCTCTTGATCTCTCTCTAGGGATTGAGAGATTCCCACTCTATATGTCCTTCACAAAATTTATTTTTGGAAAGTGATATAATTAGATATTTATTATCATAGGTTTAGGGTTGGAAATCGCACACAAGACCCTTAACAATTTTAATATTATTAATTGAACCCATGTCCAATAATAATAATAATAATAATAATAATTTATTGAACTTCATAATGATTTAAGAATATAAATTAATATAATTTATACCATTTCTAATCAAACTATTGAACTCTATCTTATTTCCCTCATTGACATTTATCTATCCTTGAATAATAACAATTTACTTGATAAATAAATATCATTGCATTATTCCATGATAAATTTAATAAATATTATATTAAACAAACTTATAAATACGCATTTATTATTTTTATTTAATTCACTTATTTTTTTGAATAACTAGTGAGTAAATTATGGTGATCAACCAAACTCGAATAAATGTTATTTTTTATAACTTGTTAAATTAAATACTATAGTTTATCCAAAGTTATGGATATACTTAGTGTGAGACCCTATATCCCTATTTCTTAATAGAATTAGGCATAATCGCCCAAATTACAAGAATAAAATCTAGAGAAAGATGAATGCATCCATAGAGAAAGAATTTAATGTCACTATGACATATAACCTCCCACAAACACTTACAGTGTAATATAATCCCATTATCACAATATCTAAACTCAACCAGGTTGCATTCTCGTGTCATCAACCTTTATACTCAATGTCTCTTTATTTGAATTTCTAGAAATTGGCTTTCCCATCGAACACCATGTCCATGTATTTATTCAGGTGGTTTCATTACCATCAAGGGTTCTAAAATATTAACTTTCATTAATAGAAAAAAAATAGACAAATCCTTTTTCACATTATCTATTAATACAATATCACTCATGGCACACCCAACGTATCCTGATTCACCATAATCACCTGTCATTGTAGTTTTCATTAACACATCAATGAACACGATTCATGATATCCATAAATGATAATATTAAATTCTAAAGATCAATATATACCTCTACTGATAGGAACATCCAATGATACATGAAAATGTGGATAGCCTACTGATGGGTCTGTTCTCATAACCTCCTATCTCTGGGTTTACCATGGGTGAACACCATGAGAAGGTGTTCCAATGTATTATGAGCCTCCTAACCCTAATATCATGTATTTTCTATGGCATGTCAGACAATATCATCTTGACATATTACCACATTTAATAATATTTTCATGGAACTTTCAGTTTGTTATCATAATGGGGAATTGTTATGACCTATCGGTGTGACATAAATTCATAAGACACTATCACATAAAAAATCCCGTGCAAAGGAACAATACATTTGTCATGATAAAACATTATTTATAAGAAAACATGTCATCAAGTACACACAAAATTTTCTTTTATGGAAAAAAATCCAACAGACTCCCACTTTCACTAGAGACAAATGAAAACAACTTTCAGTACATTAGCTCCCACATTGTACTCATTCCTCTGCTAAGACAAATCCATCATCAAGGGGTTCAAAAAGTGTTTCTATATGGATACTCTACTCACAATAACTTCACCTCATTGAGAAAAATCCCTTAAAAGATGAAACTTCCAAAGTATAATCTTTTCCCTTTGATGAGGCCTCAACACTTTGGAGAGAGACAATACTACAATGTTATCACCATTGCACTGTGATATGATCTTTACTAATAGGAATCACATAAATCTCCAATAAAAATATGAAAATATAAATTGCTTCCTCGGATAAATATGAAGTAAAAAATACTCGGGCTCTATTGTAGAATCAGTAAGAATTAGAAACTTTGAAATCTTCTAGGCCATGATTCCATTGTTGAGATAAAAAACCTATGAAAACTATAAATTTAGATCATTTTGATCTATCTAAAGGATATAATATGTATAACCCCTAATGGATTGTTCTTCATCTCCTCTATACACTAGGAACATTTACTTAGTTTTTCTCAGATACTTACGAATTAACTTAATAGCAGTCCAAAACTATTCACCAATATCAGTTTGATATCTTCCTACCAAGATCAATTCATAGGAAATATCAATCCATTTACATAACACGGTATATATGGTAGACCCTATCGCAAAACCATATGGGATCTTTCTCATTCACTCTCATTCCCTATGTTTCTGTGGACACATTTTCTTGGAAAGATGTATACCCTGTGATAATGGAGCCAATAATTTCTTAAATTGTTCTTTAGTGAACCTCTATAGTATCAGGTTAATATATGCACCTTGAAATAGTCTGACCAAACTCTTAGATATATCACACAAGATCTTGATCCATAGTATGTAGGCTACATCCCCTAATTCCTTCTTGGAGAAGCACTTGTTCAACCACAACTTAACCACTTCTAAGGTTGGTATATAATTTTTAATTAGTAATATATCCTCAACATATAGAACTCTGAAAATAATCATACTCCCATTAAACAACTTATAAACACAAGGATCACAATTGTTCTCAATGAAACCAAATTTATTTAGGGATTCATTGAACCAAATTTTTTGTGACATGTATTCTTTCTTTAATCCATAAATATATATTTGTAACTTTTATACCTTTTTAGAAATCCTTGGAGTCACAAACCCTTCTTTTTGTGTCAAATACACATCCTTTTAAAGGTTCCAATTAAGGAAAAAAATTGATATACATTTTCCAAATCTCATAGGCATGGTAACCTATTATGGAAAAGCTATTCTAATGGATTTATTCCTGAAAATTGGAGAAAATGTTTCATCAGAGTCAATACCTTGACATTTTATAAACCCTTTATCAACTAGCCATGCTTTATATGTATTTACTTTACCTTCCACATCCATCATTATTTTGAATAACTGTTTATACCCAATGGGCTTTCCATCAATTGGGAGATTGATAAAAACACAAAAATGGATTTCATACATGGAATAAGTCTTAGAATTAATGGATTCTTTCAATATTTCAGCTTCTAATCTCTCTACTACCTCCTTGTAGGAGAGAGGAACATTTTTTTAAGCTAATAATGAGTAACCATAATGGGTGACTAGAAAACTCTATCTCACCGGTTCTCTTACCTCTCAAGTTATCCTACACAACACTTGTGTTTTAGGAACAATATCTTTCATGGGGACCTATGGAATTAGTTCATTTACCAACTCCTATGTATCTTGACAATTAACTTAATGAAATTCAACCTTTATCTCACAATCATCGTTGAAAATGTGCTCCCTCCCATGAAATATGGACCATCTTTCAATAATTACCTTCTTATCTAAAGGATTGTATAGATAATTACCCCTTGTTTCCTTAGGATAACCTATAATTATAATCTTCATACCATAGGATTGCAGTTTGTTAATTATTCTATTCTTAACAAATTCCTCACAATCCGATTCACGAACATATGAAAAAATGGGATTCTTTCCACTCTATAACTCGAAGGGAATACTATTTTCCAATTTGGTTGGTACTTAGTTTAGTAAGTATGAACCCATTTGTAACGAATATCCCCAAATGGATAATGGAAGTCTTGCATGACTCATCATCATCCTTACTATGTCCAAACACGTATGGTTCCTCGTTTCACTGAAACTATTCCACTATGGTGTATAAGGTGGAGTGAGTTGATACAAAATCAAATACTCCCATAAAAATTTGATAACGTCTTAGTTAATATATTCCCTTCCTCAATCTGATTGATGTTTCCTTATCTTCTCAACAAGTTGGTTATTAACATCATTCCTGGACTACTTGAAATTCTCAAAGGATTCAAAATTAAACCTCATCAAGTATATATAACCATACATTTTCAAGTCACTAATAAATTTAATAAATTAGGAGGATCCACCTATAGATTATACTTGAAAGGCCCACACACATATTTGTGTACCAAATATAAAATCCCAGGGACCCTTTCACCTTTAACATCTAATGGTGGTTTGGTTATATTGTTTGGTAAAAAAATGTGACACATTTCAGGTGGTTTTATCTCAAAAGATTCTAAGTAACCATATTGATAGAGATTTTTAAAATGCTTATTGTTTACATGACCAAGACAGTGATGCCATAACTAGGTGTTAAATGAGTCCTGTGTATTTGTTTCATTATCAATTTTCAATATTTGGTTTTCATAATTTAATATATAAACACCATTATTCAACTATTCCATACCACAACATACGATATCTTTACAAAAGTAGCATCACTAATTTCTAAAGCTGTAAATAAATACATTCATTTCTAAATTAGAAATGGAAATAATGTTATTGGTAACACTAGGAACATAATAAAAGTTCATTAAAACCAAAATAAATCCTTTTGGTAATGTGAGATGGTAATATTAAACGGCTAAAGCAACCGACCTTATCTAATTGGCAGCCCTTATATCCACCTTATCTCTTGAAATATTCCAAAATATACTTAGTTCCTATCTTTTGATATAAATGTGAGTACCACGGGTAGTATCTAATATCCAATTTGTAGATATTGAAAGATTACACTTGATAAAAAATGCACATTAAGGTTACAATTACTTATTTGTATGTGTTCAATTCATCTTCTAGTAGCTCAGCTTTCCACATGAAAAACATACCACATCCAATTCATTTCCCTGCCTCTAGATCTTATTTTTATTAGATGGATAGTGCATGGTAGCATTATACTTGGGATGAGTCTTCATCCAATTTTCATTGTTCATCCTATTCTTATTTACCAAAAGGATAGTTGGGTTTTCATACCCCATGTCTTTATCAAATTAGTGAATAAGAGTAAGAGGTATATATAGTATCTTCTTACAATTTCATATACTATAGTTCACAATAAAATTATATAAGTTTTTAGGTGGTGAGAACATAATGAGATCTGTGCATAGATCATTAGGGATCTTAAAATCCAATATGTCAAGGCCCTCAATTTAGCCAATCAACTTTAATACATGTGACCCAGTTGGCATCGAATCTCCAAACTTTCACATGAATAGTTCATTGGAGATATCATATTTATCTAATCTCGCTTTCTCTTAATAGAGATTCTAAAGGAAAGAAATAATTTTATACGTATCCATATCCTCATATTTTTAGAATATAACTATAAATGGATTATAACATGAAACATTGGACATCCATTTTCTCATCCATAGGTTTAACATAGAGACGTACTTCTTCCTCATCAGACTCTTTGGAAAGTGACTAGGGAAGTGGGGTTTCTAGCATGTATGATTTACATTCCTCGCATAGTATAAAATGCATGTTCCTATGCCATCCCTAGAAATTCATGACTATGATAAGGTTATCCTTATATAGTATGGATCATAATAATGTTGTAAAATTCATTTTATTTTTCATTTTCTAAAAATTAAGAGCATGTAATTAGTACTTTTTTTATTACAAACTGATTAATAAATTTAAAATTATTAAAATTCATATTAATCTTCCACTATTTTTTCGAAACTCAATATTCCTCACCATATATTTCATAATATCCTATGGATTATATATTCTAGTGATAATGATCCATATTCCCCTTCTCATAACCTAGAATTGGTACTGAAATGATATTTTAAGGGGTTTAGGTTGACATAACTTGCCAACTGAAATTACTTGTAGTTCCTTGATCTATTGAGTAGAATCCCCAATCATGAAATATAATTTTAAATATTTTCAAAAAACCTTTTCCTCTTAGACACACCAAGTATTTATTTGGAAGTAAAACCTTAATATAGACTAAGTTAAGTCAACCTAAAACATCAAGCTTAAAACTTCCATGATAATTTAAATTACCCCAACTTGAGTTGCTCAAACACTTTTAACTATTAAGTCTAATGAACTGAAGTAGTAGAAGACTATACTGACATAATATTTTAGTTATGGTATATTCATTTATTATGCTTAAATCCAATTTTATATTATTACATTTGTTGTTAAAATAATTTGTATTTCACTTATGTGATTAAACATTTCTAATAAAACATTTCATGCATTATCTGGTAATATTTTATTCCATATGGCATGATATTAAATTCATTTATCATGTTATCACACAGTATCAATATACATAAATAATTAACCATGAAAAAAATAAATATGAAATATAAGTGTCATGATCATGAGATTCTGTAATGGTTAGTTTTTTCTAGAGAATGATAAAATAACCCTCAACCCTATAGGAAAACACCTTAAACTATAACATAGGTTGTATTACATCATTCCAAATTTGACTCCTACGTATTGCCTTGACTGGGTTTTCCTCAGCTCCTTGACTCAGACAACCTCATGTCATTTGAGATCTATATCCTTAAAAATAATTTTACTCACACGTAGGTGAGGGTATCCAATGAATTTGATAATGGGGGTTTACATAAAAGAAATCCTAGGCATTCAAACCCTTACATAATAAGAAGGAGGGGATGACACACATAGAATCAATAATAATTTAATCACAGTAAATTAAAAGAATCCAGTCACATATAAGGGATCGTATAATCTAATGATCATCTATAAATACCCTGAAACAAGTAGCCTAGATTTGGTGTTTACTTTATTACATTATCACTAGATATAATGAATCATATCTCGAATGATCAAATGGTCTAGTAGTATTGTTAAAATATATACATACTTAAATTTTACATTAAAAGTGAAAACATAAAATATAACATAGTATTTTCTTTGATTACACCATCATTCTATTTAAAATATCCCAAAAAATAAATCATAATACACTTCCTGGAATCCTGGAGAAAGGAAATATAAGAAGGGGGTGTGATCTAATTCTCAGTAGGGGTATTCTTAAATTGAAATATATTGTGAATAAATAAGCATAAACAATAATGCAAAGTAAATAACTGAAACACATTCCATTTAAACAATAACTTGATCATAATATAGAAATAATAAAGGATGATCAAATAATTCATAAAGACAATCACATGAGATCAAACTTATCCATGGGAATTATAACTAATCGAATAATCACATGGGAATCAATAAATGAATGAATAATGATGGAATTCATAATTTCGGGCATCCAAAACATACCGCTAAGGACTCATGCCAAGACATCTTACATAAATGTGTAAGGACTCAACCAATACTCAAGATAGTTTGTCTCATGAGACCTACTAATACATCGAGGGGATATTGTGGTCCCTTACCATCACATATAGAGTCTAATTAATTCATCATATAAATAAATAATACAACTTAATCAACATTCCTTAATAAATTAAATAACTCTCTATAGTGGAATAACTAGTCATACTGAATATCAATAATTTTCCCAGTAAAACTGATTATAAACCATATGAAGAAATATGATTAATGGTATCATTAGAGTACATCCTCAAAAAATATTTAACAAAGGATGTTTTCATTGATTAAAATAAATTAAATATATTATTATAATATTTTTTGAGGAAAATACCTTTTTTTACTCTGAAAATAATTTTTAGAATCTAAAAAACCTCTCACATAATAAAGATATAATTTTATTTGAAAAGAACCTTGTAAATATGTAAAGGAATATTTAAATCATTGAGGAATCAGGATAGAGGTAAAAACAATTCATTATTTTTAAGATATAAAACATTCCTTTCTCACTTTTTTATTAAAAATCAAAGATAATCTTATTCAAAAAATGACAGGAAGACAACATTTAATAAATTTTTTAAAAAGACAAAATAGGGTAAAAATAACTTGAAAAAATCATTGGAGAATAGAACAAAATTAATAAATTTTTAGAAAAAATGTACATGTAATAGAAATATTCCTTCTTGAATACTTAAACATAAAAAATCCCCAATAATGATGTGATTATGAAATAAACCCTTAATACATGGGTTTCTTTTGAATAGTAAGCCCCGTGAAAGAAATAAATTTAAATGAAACCTTAAAGGCCCTGAAAAATGAGATTAATGATGTGATATATCAAATTTGTAGTATATACTCCACACAAAATAAATAAGTGGTGAATATGGAATATGTATCATAGAAGTAAAAGTGAGATGAGAAAACCTTTCCTCGGGTTTGACATCCTTAGTAAACATTTGAACCACTCATTTAATAAATTTAGATTTATTATATATATATTATAGAACCATATTAATATATATATATATATATTATACTATATATGATTTAATTATAATATTTTATAACCCGTTTATTATAAATTTATTGTTCAAATTATTGTTTTGGGTGATAACTGCTTAGTTTTGCATGTATGATTTGGTTAGATAGTTCAGTCCTTAAACATTGATAAAGGTTATATATTCTCTAGAATATTATTAATGGTTTAAATGTAATATATATTCAATATATATATAGTTATATTTTTCCATAAAATATAGATATAGGAAAATTAATTGCACTGTTCATGGAGATAATAGGAAACACGTACGTATGAACACTGTTTTCATGTTTTGAAGGATAGAATTAAATAAAGGTGAATAATAATTAAAATTTATAGAATAATTATTAAATAATATATATTCATTAAATATATCTTAATTATCATCCATGTAATGTGTAAATGAAAAATGGACCACATCACTTTGTGGAGGTGGTAGTCCATAAATACACATGAGCGACGTTATCATTTTCCAAAGGATTGAAAGTTAAGAAGGAATAAATGATATTATAGTTATAAAATAATATTTTTTTCACATATATCATATATAATTATTACTTTTATATTTATAACTATGCATGTAAAGTGGTTATCAAAAATGCTTTACTCCACCATGTGAAGACGGTAAGCCATATTTATGCACTAGCGATGTTTTTTCTTTTCACAGAATTGAAAATAGATGGAATATGGTTATAGCATAATCATAATAACATATCATTATATTTATTATATGAAATATATTATTTTATTATGGGTACAACACATGAATATAAAGTAGAAAAATAAATAAACATGAAATATTCTATAAAGACGACTACCTCTTCTTCAGTGGACTCCCTTTAGAACTATTTTAAGGGACTTATGATTTATATTTTATAGGGTTGAGAACCCTAATAACTAGTATAAGGATTTTTATAGGAGAAATGGGAAATATTTGGTTGAGTCATATGGCTTAAAGTGGTGTAAAGAAGTGAAGGAAGGGGTGCCCATTTAATATAAATTATTTTCTATTTATAAATAGATTCAAATTTATATAATTTTAGGAAAAGGTTTATATGAGTCAAAATAATTTTATACAATAAAATTTGGATACTTTTTGGATATTTTTTCACTCTTATCTTTTAGTTTTAACCCCTCATTAAACCACTTCATAATTAGCATACTATTAAAATTCTCTACTCTCTATGGGTGAATATGTTACTATAAAATGCCAAAATACCCATAAATAGACCATTTTAGATTTTATTAACCCTATAAAATTTATTTTTATGAATATAATAATTTTATTAATTTTATATCATTTAATAATATATTTTTATTATAAAATATCAATAATATCAATTTTAGAATAATAATTCATTTTACTTTAATAATACTAATATAACATTTATAATTTGAAGAAAATATATTATTATATCACTAATATTTATTTTTCATATATAAAATTAGTTAATCATATTATTTATCTCAAATTATATGACTTTTAATAATTAAAATATCATTTAATTAACTTTTCTGTTAATTTAATAATTATTGCATTAGTGTTGTATAAGCATTTAAGGTAATTATCTCTTCACTACTAATTAAAAATAAATTAAAATGATAAATATAAATATTTTATATTTAAAATAAATATTAATAGTAAAAAATATCCTAATGATAAGCCATATTAAAAATATTATAATTATTAAAAACAAGAGTGTGACATGTTTGAAATTTCATGAAATAAAATACTATAAAGGTTATAATCTCATATAAATGACCATAAAATACCATATAACCAATTACTGGATGATTAAAGATGAAATAGAATCATAAAATAAGATTAATTCAAGTGTTAGGGTAATTTTGATGTCCTTATCTTTTAATTTTTAACATTAATTATCTGATTTACCCTTTACAATGGTGACAAAAATTACTAAAGTTAATATTCATATTGAACAAAAATAAAAGGGAACTATTTACTAAATTTGTACCTCATGAATAAAAAAATTTAATCCCATTTTCAAAATTCAAAAAACATAAATTGTATACTTTAATTTAAAATGTAACTGATAAAAAAATGAAAAACAGTTTTTGAGAAAAATGCCTTTTTAAGTATAAAATTGTTTTTAAACGAGAATTCAACCATAAAATTGATTAAAATCGTCTTAATTGTGTTATTAATAATATAATGGAAATAGTTTTTACTTTTAAACTATTTTAAAAAAACATTATACTTTTAAAATTCCTAAAATAAAAGCTTTCAACAAAAAGTAGTATTTTTCACTATTCATTGGAAAATAAATCCTTTCAAAAAAATATGAAAATTTCACAAAAAGTTAATTTTGACATGATTATTTAAAAAATTATATTTCTATAAAATAAAATTTATATAATTTACATAAATTTATTATAAAATTTTTCAATAAAAATCAATAAAATTTATTTTTAAAGAAAACGTATTTCTGAAGTGTAAAATAACATTACTGAAAAATAGAGTAATTCATTCATAATAATTAATCAATGAATTTATTTTCAATAGGTAATATATATATATATATCACAACTTGATTAATACTATTCATACCCTCCAATTTAATATCTAGGTTATAACAGTCATATTCAAATAATAATATTTTATGCTTTGTTTAATCTCGAAGTATTATGATGTATATGCTATCGAACATAGTTTTCTTTTAAAATATTGAGGCATTACATTCTAACATTTAAATTACAACCTAAAATTATTAAATTGTGATAGGTAATCATGGTTTTGAAATTTAAAGATACCTTTTTGAAAAACCCACATTGAAAAAAGAGTTTTTTTAAAAATTCCTCTTCAAAAGAGGGAAGAAGAAATACAAAGGTCATCACAAAACTAGGTTTCCAAATAGGAGAAATTTGGTGTGAAGTAAATATTTGGACATGGAAGATAAAACTAATGCCTAAGGATTAATATAGTTTGATATATAAAATTTTCATTAGAATGTTAACAACTATAGAACCATAAATCTACGATGGGTTAAAAGACCATTGATTTCCCAGTATGAATAGTAAAGAGTTGATGTTTTTTATTTGAAGGTATTTTTATAAATTCAAAGAATTATTTTACTATATATATATAATTTGATAAAATAAACTCAATTTATCCTTTCTATATTATAATCACAATCTTATCCTTTTGTTTTTCTTTGATCTATTTCCACATCATCTTTTATGCTAGAAAATGGATATTTGAGATGGTTTTTTCATGCCAAAATTACATTTAGTGAATCAAAAGATCCATTATTCATTATTTAGGCCTCTAAATATTTACCAAAACCAAAAGGGTTTTCATAGTTTATCAAATATTAAAAATCATAATTTAACTCCAAACAATAATATCCAAAGTTCAACTTAATCCATTCTACAAGTAGTCAATCTTAAGGATCCTCTAAAATATTCTGAAAAAATTCATAAAAATATATAACTTTCATAATAAGGTCAATAAATTTAAAATATCAACTTATCATTAATCCCCCATGAATTATCTCTTAATGTCACATGAATGTTACTAAAAATAAAATATTATGTCGTCGAATATATTCCATAATTCCATAAATGTAGTAAAATCTAATAAAGATAACATTAACTATAAAATAAGAATCCAATTTCATGGTCACAGATACTATCCTATAAAAATCTTTGTATCATTAATATCTCATCATTGGTCATATATTAAGGGTTATATTCCCTCAATAACGTGTTTTCCAAAAAGATCAACTTTCCACACAATCACTTTTCCTTGTCATCTGTACCATTCAACACATTCAATCAAATCGTTAAATAAATAGTACTAATGTACAATCCTTATACATTTAATAATTCTTATAACTATAATTTCATTGATAAAAAAATCTTATAACATAATTCTTAAATCTAAACACAATTTCATTAATTATTCCACTTCATTAATACACTATTAACTAGTGTTCATCACCTTATTCTTTAATACCTTTTCTATTTCATATCTCATTTGTAATCTCTTTATCCTAAAAAATATTACTTGTACAACCTTTCTGATTCTATTCATGAGCTTTACCCCTAGGACATCTATTTTTATAATTCACATACCATCCACATTTTAAAAAATTCAATCATCAATAATAAATTTGGGAGACCATTAATATTATCCATTATATTTTTAAAAAAATTGTTTTCCTTGGTAATTACCTTATTTGTTTCCTTATTTTCCAAAAGTAAACATTTTCCTATTACATTGATACACTCTCCTAGGTGTCACTTACCAAATTCCTAACATGAAGGAAACCAAACCTTCTTTCCACCATGGTATCCACTATTCAATATCTTAATGGACTCTATCCTTATATTATTTGGTGATTCTGGAAGTTGGTTTAAGTTGAATTTTTTAATCATATTTCATGATAACTAATTAGGAATAATCCCAATATCTTTCACTCCAGTCATCATACAGTTTGGTTGCTCATAACCAGTGCATTGTCCATCATATTTTGTGTTAGTATGATTCCCTTATTTTTGGATACTAACTAAAACCGTAAGGAATATTATGAGAGACAATAATCATAGTGATAAACCATATAATATTTACCCTAATAATGTTTAGGATATTATTATATACTTATACTTATACTCAAATTCATTCATAGGGATATGTTCCCAAATCTATATTCTACTAAATCTAATTCACAGGTTTTCAACTAAACATTCTCTGATACCAACTGTGATGACCCCAACCCTAGTAGATTAAAATAAATTTTTTCTTTTCAATAGAACTATATTTACAGAATTTCATCCCTAAGGCCTGAATAGTTTATTCATCATGGTAATCTAGATACATACTTAAATTTCAAATTAAAATTGAAAACGTAAAATACAACATAGTACTATATTTGATTAAACTATTATTATATTTATAATATACATGTATATTAATCATAATTCACTTCCAATAATCCAAGATAAAGGAAACACAAGAAAGGGGTGAGCTCCAATTCTTAGTAGGGGTCTGCGTATATGAGAAGATATCATGAATAAATAAGCATAAACAATATGTAAAGGTAAATAACTAAAAGCCATGCCATTTAAATAATAACATGACCATAATATGGATAGAATAAATGATGATCAAATAAACCATATAAAAAGTCACATAATCTCATAACATAACCATGGATATTGTAACTAATAGAATAATCACATGGAAATCAATAATTGAATTTATAATGATGGAATGCATAATGCTGGACATCTAAAACATACCGTCGAGGCCTCATGCCAATACATATTTCATAAATGGGTAAGGACTCAACCAATATTGAAGATAGTTTTTCTCACAAGACTTACCAATGATTTGAGGGGATATAACTATCCCTACATTTTACATAATAAGTCCAATTAATTCCATACTCAATAACAGTTCATTTTAGAAGAAATAGTGATACAGAATATCAATACATTCCACGGTCAAACCAATTATAAACCATCCAAAGAAATATAATGAATGTTTTCATTAGTGTACATCATAAACATAAGATTCAAAAAATGATATAGATATAGATTAAAATTATTTAAATAGATTATTGGAATATTTTGTGAGGAAAATAATATTTTTTACTTTGATTTTTTTATAATCTAAAAAACATACACGTAATAAGGAAAAAAATTATTTAAAAATAAAATTGTAAACTTGTAAGTAATATTTAAATAATTTATGAGTAATGATGGTGTGAAATTCTTTTCATGTCTTATATGTTAATAATCATTCCTTTTACACTTTTGTAAGAAAAATAAAAAAGAACCTTATTTGGAAAACAGCTTGAGGATTCCTTTTAATTTTTTAAAAAAAAAAGTAAAATAAGGGTAAAAATGACCTTAATATACTGTTGAATAATAGTATAGTATTTTTTTAGAATAAAATTTCATTGAAGATAAATATTCCTTATTGGAGACTTAAACATACATAGTCCTAAATAAAGATGAGATTGTGAAATAAACCCTTAATACTTGGGTTTCTTTTTAATCGTAAGCCCTATGAAAGAAATGAAATAAAATGAAACATTAAATAATATTAATAAAAATTTATTCATCATATAATATATCAAAGGGGAAATATACACACCATAAAAAAGTAATAAGTGGTGAATATGACAAATGTCTCTAAAAAGAAAAGGTGAGATAATAAATCATTACCTCATGTTCGACTTCCATCATATGCATTGGAACCTCCTTTATAATAAATGTATATTTATTATAAATATATTAAATAAACATAATGATATATATCATCCCATATATGATTTAAATATAATATTTTTTCACCCGTTTATTATCTATTCATTATTAAAATCAATATTCTGGGTGGTAACTATTTAATTTTTCATGTATTATTTTGTTTGATAGTCTCATTCCTTGAAATTTGAGAAATGTTAAAACATATAAATAATATTATTAATGGTATCAATATCATATATATGAAATATATATATAATTAGAATCGTCTATAAATGATAGAGATAAAAATTTAAATTAGACCATTCATGGAGACAGTAGGTCGTATGTACGCATGAATGTTGTTTTCACTTTTCAACGTATAGAATGAAAGAAATGTGAATAGTATTTTAGATTTATAGAATAATTATTTTATCATATAAATCATATATGTTCATAAAACCTATCCTTAAAACCATACATTTAATGTGTAAAGGAGAAAAAGATAACATCTATTCATAGAGGTGGTAAACCAATTGAATGCTTTCTACTATGGAATTCAACTCGAGATTAAGTCAAAATCTACATAGCTACCGAAAATGAGTTCATGGATATTCATATTGAAGATCAGTACACATTAATTCAGAACAAGGAAGAACATAGTTTTTAGTGGCTAGAATTATTTTCTTGATGAAAAGTTGGATTGCATCAAGTTTATTCTCATACATACATGGCTGCACTATTTGTGGCTCTCAAAAATAGGATTAACAATTAGTCACTGATTACACCTAATTCAGTCCATGTAGTTCAAGTCAAACACTATCCATACTGTAGTGGTCCTCATGATTATCCCATTTATCCATATAACACATCCGAGAACAATATGTCTGAAGTAAACTTTTTCAGCTACAATAGAGGAAATTATGGAAACAACTACAACAAAAAATTTAAAATAAATAAACAAAATTATGGTTGGAAGAAACTAGTGGCTACTCATCCAATGAATCAATACACATCTCCACTTGGGTTCCCAACTAAATCTTCCTTCAGACTCACCACACAATAAAAAGAGAAAGGATTTCAATAGAAATATTGACCACCATTTTATCAATAACCACAATATAAGGAGCAATAAAAAAGAAAGAGTCTTCCCCAACCATAATGAAAGGTTTACTAGATTGGGGAGAAACTATATAAAAATTAATTATGTCTAATAAATCAAGGTTTTAATCACAAGAGATGGAAACCCCAAAATTAAAATCATCCTTGCAAAACAATGAAAATCAATTAAGTCATCTAGATACACGAAAGAAAAACTAACAACATGGAACTATACTAGGTAACATAATATTTTACCAAAGAGAAGAGGAAAAAGCTATCACATTATGTAGTGGCACACAATTTCAATAGTGGAAATTTTTTTATGATCAACCAATATATGAGGAACCTACACCTACCACCGAGAATTTTGATTCAACAAAAAAGGTGATTCAAGATGAAGATAAAGAGGAAGATAAAAAAAACTTGTGAAAATTGAAAATATAAGAAAAGAAAAGGAAAATAAGGCACTCAAGGAATGTGTGAAATATCACACACCCACTCCACTATTTCCACAAAGATTGAATCAAATGAAGTTGGATTATCAATTATTGAAATTCATGGAGATGTTCAATAAAATTAACATAAATATATCTTTTTTAACCCATCACACAAATTCCCCACAATACAAAATTTATTAAAGATATTATATCAAATATAAGAAATATATTTTATTTGGGAACATTCAAAATGAACGGGTAATGTTTGAAAATCATTCCCAGATCCATACGTATTAAACTAATAGACTATAGAAATTTCACTATACCTTGAAATATAAGAGTATTTAAATTTGGAAGATCTTTATGAAACCATGGATCTAGTGTAAACCTCATTCCATTTGTAGTTCTTGAAGAACTGATAATCAAATAATTTAATCTAGTGTGGGTTTCCTTTAAAATGATATACCGATTGGTGAATCATCCACAAGGAATTGTAGAGGTCACACATTTCACAGATGATAAATTTTACTTCCCTATTTATTTTATCATACTTGATATGAATTAAGATAAGGAAATACTTATCATTCTCAGGATACCTTTATTGGAAACATGTATAGAACTGGTTGATTTTCAAGAGGGAAAATTATTTTTTAGATTTGGAGAAGAAAACATAACATTTAATGTCTTTAAATATATGGAAAATAACTCTATAAATGAGTATAATTTATTACACACAATTGAATAATGGGAATAATTGAAAAATGATATCATTAGTCCTGAGGATTTTTTGAAGGTAAATGAATATTTAACTAAATAAATAAATAGGTAGAATTCATCAAAACATATTCGATCCTTTGGGTAGAAAATAGTTCACCTCATTGACTTCGTAGGTTGAAATTCCTACAACACTTGAGCATAAATACCTTACAACAAATATTAGATATATCTAATTTGGTTATTTAAACACCATTCTAGTCATCATAAATTACAATCTTTCAAGTAAACAAGAAAATAAATTTCTCAATTTCATTCACAAAGGAAGCTAATGATAGGTTTCAAAATTTTTGATTTAAAAGATTTAAGTTTTACCATATTCACTCACAGAATACATTTGGAAGATAATTAAAAACATTTTAGTCAACCATAAATATTCTTAACACCTCAATAGAAAGAAGCAGTCAAGAAATAACTCATTAAAATTCTTGATTATAGTTTAATATTTCATCACTATTATATTTAGTGGGTTATCCCATTGAAAGTGGCACGTAAAAAGGGTGGGACCATAGTTTTTGTGAATATTAAAGGATAATTGATACACATATGAAATATAATTGGATGGAGAGTTTATGTTAATTATTGAAAATTGAAGGATTCCATAAAAAGGATCACTTCCAATTACTGTTTATTCATCAAATCCTTTAATGACTGGTAATAAGAGAGGAATATTTTTTTCTATATGGATACTCAAGATATAATCAAATAGTGGTGACATGAGAATATTAGGATAAAATTACATTCAATTGTCTATATTATACATTTTTTATCAAGGAATTCCTTTTGGAATATGAAATACACCATCCACGTATAAATGATTCATGATGGAAATATTCTAAAACATGATTGAATATTTATTATAAATATTCATGGATGACTTATCTATTTATGGGAATTATTTTGATGAATATATGGAACATTAGTATAATGTTTTAGAATGATGTGAATAAAATAACATAGTGCTCAATTAGGAAAAATAAATCTTCATGGTAGAAAGTGGGATAGTTTTAGGTCAAAAACTGCTAAATAAAGGCATTGATATCAACCCCACCAAGATTAGTACAATCTATGAGATACCAATTCCTAGTTTAGTTTGTTCAATCATAGTTTTTTTGAGAATTTTGGATTCTACCTATGTTTCATTAAATATTTTCATGTTATTTACCACCCCTTTACCAATATTATAGGAAATGATGTCACATTATGCATTGGGCCTAAATTTTAAAATTAATTTAAAATTTTACAACAAAATTTGGTCAAATACCTAATAATAATTTCACCAAATTTGGAAAAATTATTTGAGTTAATTTATGATGCCAGTGACTGGGTTGTTGGTGCTGCCTTGGTAAAAAGAAAAGAATGGATATTTAGACCAATCTATTATGAAAGTATCACTTTGAATATGGCTCAACACAACTACAAAACATTCAAAAATAGAAAATAATATTTGAATTATTTTTCAATAAATTATGATCTCACCAGCTATTCTACAAAGTCAAGGTCTATATGAATTAGTCTACCCCATGATATTTTATGATCAAGAAATATGTGAAGCCCAAACTCATTCGAAGTATATTGCTAGTTCAGAAATTTGAAATTTAATTCAAGGAAAAGAAGGGAACTAATAATGTAGTTACTAGTCATTTTTCATACCTAGATCATGAATCAAATGAAATCAATATGTAATTAATTAAAGAAACATTTCCCAATGAAAAAATTTATACAACTGGATAAATCACACCTTGGTATTATGATATCGTGAATTTCTAATCTTCTGGTGTGGTATATCTAGCTTTATCAAAGGAGAATAGAAAAATATTCTTGAATAAATTACTCCATTACTACTAGGATGATATATTACTTTTCAAGGAATATTCAAATGGAATTATGATAAGACACATCGTACAAGATGAAGCTAATAGTGTTTTGAATTTATTCCATGCAAGAGAAGTTGAAGGAAATCATGGAATTAATAAAACAATTAAAAAATTGTTTTAATGTGGCATGTACTATCCTACCATTCTTCATGAAGCTCATGAGTTTGTAATTAATTGTGATAAATTCCAACCAATTGGGGGTATAAGCTGGAATCCTGAGATTCCAAAACATTCAATCATGGGTATTGAAAATTTTAACATATAGGGAATTGACTTCATGGGTACTTTTCCTGAATTTATAGAAAATAATAAATACTTATCTGTGTTGAATACATATCAAAGTTGGTGGATTATGAAGCATTAGTGGAAAATAATGCTCATGTTGTCATTAAATTGTTAAAGAATCTCATTTTTACCCGGTTTGGAATTCCATGGATCATCAATAGAAACCATGTTAACCACATAAATAGTTCTCATTTTTAGAATCTAATGACTCTACATGGATGTTACCACTACATGATAACCCCATACCATACACAAACCAATAGTCAATCTGAGGTTTCAAATTGATATATTATAGAATTTTAGAGAAAACTGTGAGTACATCTCAGAAATATTATACCACCAAACTCGACGACACACTCTAAGATTACATGAAATCATAAACAACACCAATTAGAATGTCCATGTATCACTTGGACTTTTAAAAAATATTCCATATCCCCATATAATGGGGAAAAATCTTATTAGGATGTGAATAAGTTGAATTTTTATATTCAAAATGGACAAGAAAAGTCTTTTCTATAGATGAATGAATTAGATAAGATTGGGACTGAATCATATGATAATGATTTGATCTAAAAAGAGAAAACTTGAGCCTAACATAATAAATGGATCCAAAAAAGAAAATTTTCCTTGGGTGAAAAAGATATACTATACAAATCAAGACTTCAGATCTGGGCATGAAATCTCAAATCAAAGTCTTTAGGTCTTTACACTATTACAATTGTTTATCCCCATGGTTCTCTTGAAATATATTATGGGAATATGCCTCAATTTAAGCTTAATGTTAAATACCTCAAACTTTATGACAATTATAATACAATATCCATCATTTAAGTAGTTGATATAAAATAAGATTGCTCATCTGAAAGAAGAAATTAAAATTGAAAATAATTAGGAGGCAATCTGACTACATCTACATTCCTTGGTCTCTATTTTCATACTCTCTCTCTTTGTAGGTTAAGTTGGAAAAAAATTCCTCACACCAATAAATCCAACATGCTAGTTGATTACCCCCTTGAATTGACCTTCTTTAATGACTTTTATATGTTCCAAATGGAGGAAATTATCATACAGTTACCATATGAGATGTTCCCTAGTGCTACAAAAGTTGGGAGGATGAAGAAATTTCCCCATGAATTGTACCTTGGTATAAATATGGAGATTTATAGTTTAAATAAAAGATATATGGAGTTAGGAGACACTACCTATCACATGGATAAAAGACCAAGGAATTTTGAGTTGATAAACCTAGTAGTTTGACCATTGTCTATCCATCTGGATGAGTATGTAAAACATAGAGCCTCTTAAGAGGAAACCCATTTTTTTCTATTTTTATTAATGTTAATTTATTATTTCTTGTTTATTTTAGGAAACAAACATGGCATGTGTGGATTACATTCAGCTACTCCTGATATTGTTTCACTCATTATTCTATCACATATCACCTTTAATATGTTTGATCCTTGGTGTTATCTTTATTATTTGATGTGAGTATGTGATATCCATGTATAGATTTTATAGGTATAATTTTTTTTGAGCTTGATCGTATATATGAAGCCTTCCTGTATCTATCTACACTAACTAAGGGAAGTGTTGTATTTTTTATCATATTTTATTCTTCCAAAAACACAAAGTATAATAAATAACTAAAATAATAATAATAATTAAACTAAAAATAAAAAAAATAACATTCCTGTCATTGATGAACCTACATGAAAGATGTTGTATTTTTATCGTAACATGTTCGAAGGTAAACCACTTGTCTCCCTAGGTAGTTTGATCACATGATTCCTATTTGATATGCTTTGATTCCTGATACCCAAATTTAAATGATAGTTGATATCAATGTATTCTTTGAAATTTTTTCCTAAAAATAATTTATTGTTTAGACACATATTTCCACTCATGCTCATTTGTGTTATCCAACATTACATTTCCATACCCATGAGGATTCAAGACCATTTTTCCCCACATCATATTTAACTTTTTCTTGAGGGAATATCACCCATGATATTTATTATATAACTTTCCAAGTTTATTTATCAAGGTGATCTGAATTTTGGAAGATATATTAAAATTACCAAGGAATTTTTTTGAGATATTTTTTCCATTTGACCCATTAATCCACCCTTTAATTTTCTCTATTGTGTGTCCTATAGAATACATAAAGAATAAATTTTAGGATGATACTATAGCTGATACCCTTCCCTACCCAATTCATGAATATTTGAGTGATGGTTTCCAATATAAGTGTGGGGGAGATATTTATTCATGGGGAGGGTTGTTTATGGGAATGTGAGTCATTTGATGCATATTTATTGATGTTATCTCACCATTTTTTTATGTTAAACTTTTTCACAGTTTCTCCATTTATTGCATGAATTTTAATATGGTAATATAGATTCTTTTTCGTTCCAACAAAGAGTACATCTTTAGTCTTTACATGGTAACTATCACGTTTAGGAACACATATAAAATTGATGATCCATTACTATAGGATCTTGACAGTTTTATTTATGACCTACCTTAATTGAGATTATATAACATATGTGCAACTTATATAACTTTATTTAGGATTTTTTCATACATAAATTTCATGGTTCTTGTGAGCTGTTATTCTAGTATTTTATTTTCCATTTTGTTTGAGTGAATTGTGTCACTTAAAAGAAGGAATAAGAATTGAAAAAAGGAGGAAAAAAGAAACATCAAATTTTTAAGAGTGGAATTGGATTATAATATTCTTGGGGACAAGTAATGATTTAAATATGGGGGAGTGAGAGTTTATATAATGAATCACCTTTTAAAAACATGAATTTTACATAAATCCTTAACAAAAAATTACATTGAAAAACTCAAATGATCTTTTAGGGATTAATTTTTTAGAAATTAGGTACATAATAGATGAATTACATAAGGATAACATGAACATAAATGTTATTAAATTATTTTGGTAGAATAATTTTTTATTACATCCTAAGTCATCTACCTATAAGTAATTTCCTAGGGTAATACATAAAAATAAAGGGGTGAGAATAAATCCAAGTATGGAAAATAAACAATAGAAACACTTTCCATGTGAGAAAGAGGTATAAAAATAAGGAATGATCAAATGAATATGAATAATAACATATTAGATAGAACATGAATCATAACATGTAAATGTGCCTACAGCATAAAAATTGGCTATTCCTAAGAATATAGAATAAATTGTGGAAGTTCAAAATATATGAAATATAAAGCAAAATTATCCATGAGAGAATAAAATTGGCATAAGACATGGAGTTGTGGCATACATAGAAGCATAAAAAGTCATTTTGTTAGTAATTAAGGATCTTTTAAAAGACTATCATAGTGGAATAGTATCACACCCTTGACCATATTATTAGTGAAGGTTAACTCCCAATACTATCATAATGGAATTTGAAAACTCCTAAAACCATCATAATAGTAAAGGTTCACTACTAATTATATAATAGTGGAATGGGTTCACTTCCCAAAAAATCTTAGTAGTAAACGTTCCCTCCCAAGACTGTCATAGTGGAATGGGTTAACTCCCAATTTCAGTCAAATTTTATTTCATGAGATATTTTTTATTACCCAATTAATTTATTATAAAAAATCATTTCATCAATAACTTGTCGAAAATAAATAATGAGTTTCATATAAAATTCATTGCATACAGGTGCTTAAATACTTGAACATAACATCCTTTTTAACGCATAAAAAAGGAATATTGGTTTCATGATTGTAAGTAACAAAATCAATAAGACATGTTAAAATCAGGTTGAATACCCATTTAAGAGATTTTTCTATTCATAATTTGTGAATTTATCACATAGAAAATAGAAATTTCAAGAAAATAATTTTACAACATGACTGTATAAATTGTGGCTTATGAAAAGGGAATAATGGGGGGGTGATGGTATCCCATTGGTAAAATATTATTTTGGAAGTAGAGGGAAGAAAAAAATCACAAATAGAAATAAATTATATGGACACTTATAATACATATAATAAGGACGTACTTGAATGAAGAAGAGACGGAGGAGAAATCCCTTAAATAGGCATAGTAATGGCTTTGGAATATGTTTTAATGAGAGGGAATAAATGATATATCATCCATAGAACATAAATTGGATAGTAAGGGTATATTTATAAATACATTAAAACATATACAAATTATATTTAAAATCTAAATACAAAGAAGAACCTTTAATGGAGGAGAAGATAGGGATAGACCCCTTACTAAATTTTTGCATCATAATGGTACATACCATTGACTAAGAAAAGGAATACCGAGATGGAATTAGGGTATAAAATTGATAAAAAACTAATTTTGAAGTAGAGTTAATATAAAAATTGCATGAAAATAATGAATATTTTATATTAAGTAAACTCAAAAGAGGGAGGCACTTGAATGAAAAATAAGAAGATGATAATTCCCCTTACATTGAAGAGTTGCTTCCTAATATTAGAGGGGGAACCATATGACTTTTAAGACACCATGGAGACACCTTGGATGGTATTTATATTGTGTAATGGGTAATATATTGGTGGATTATGATTTTTTTTGTGTAGAGTGGGGGTGATAAGGGGGTATTTATACCTGAGGAGGGGTTTCATTAAATGAATAAAAATGATTATATTGTATTCACATCTAACCAATATTGTGCAGAATAACTTACAATGATTTTTGTTAAAAATTAATGTTTTAAAGGTTGTTTTATGTCTTTAAATACATCAAACACCCACTTAATTTTGTACTATTTAGTTATTTTAAGATTTTACCTTTTAACTTTAACTCGCTGCCTTATTTTACCTATACCACTATAACACATTTTTATCATGATAAATATTTTATGTTTAAAAATAAATTTACAATTATTACCTAATTTGGACCTTATAATTCCAAATATGCAATCCATTTTAATTAATTAAATTTATATAAGTGGTAAAAATAAATTCAAATGTGATATGTGTATAACTCATAAAAGTATTTTTTGAAAGGTTAAAATTGTGGTTTTTAAAAATTCAATGAATGTGATTCTAAAATTATCAAATTATCTAGCATGTTGTTCCTTAAATAGTTTATGATTAATAATTTGGATTAAAAAAATTATATCTTTTACACATCCTAATTATAATCATAATATTTATCATATTTTATAAAAAGAGTATATTTACTTTATAACCCAAAAAATCAATTATTTTTTAGATAATTTCTATAAATCCACCCTAAGATAATTTAGATGGGTTGAGTTAAAAAATGAAATTTGTTTAATCAAAATAATTTTGTAATTTTGAGAATTTTAATTTTTAAATAAGTCATTAATTTTGTGAAAATTAATAGTTTAATAGAAAATTCATCATTCAAAACAATATAAAAAATACTTTGGGATTACAATATATTTTCATTTAAAAATAATTTTATAATATTATTTAATTAAATAAATTTTTATTTAATACTTAAAAAAATATTTCATTGTAATTTTATAAAGTTTCTAAAGATATAGTTTTAATTATATAATTAAATAATCTCGATGATCATTTAAATTCATCTACTTGACCAACAATAATTATAAAAAACTATTTTATTAACTAATGGTCATAATTTAAATCATATATATTAGCTGAAAAACATAAATTTTGATGATCATATTTCACTATAAATACATTATCATTATTACACTTTAACAATCACTTCAATTAAATTGAGGTTCTATATCATTTCCATAATGAATTTTGTATTTAT
Source organism: Viscum album (assembly GCA_963277665.1). Taxonomy (NCBI): domain Eukaryota; kingdom Viridiplantae; phylum Streptophyta; class Magnoliopsida; order Santalales; family Viscaceae; genus Viscum; species Viscum album. Next base: position 541,014,216 of record OY728134.1, on the reverse strand, counting down.
AACTCTCTTTTTCTTTGATATAGTGTCGTTCATTGGTGCAATGAATCTAGGGGATTGAGGACACCCAAATTTTTATACTTTAATTTATTCATTCTCTATTATTCTTAACATTTTAATATTTTGATTAATAATATGAATTTTTGTAGACTGAATGTAATGTTCTTAAATAATATAATTAAGTGTTGTTAGTTTTCTAGTTTGTGTTTTATATCCTTTTACAATTCCTGGTTGTAAAATTTAATCTAAACCTATGATGTTCAAATTCCACTATGGAAATTAAAATTATTTCCATTTTTTTATAATAAAACATTCATTATAAATTAGTAGTTATATTAATAACATAAAGGAATTTCTAGGGTGTTAGATTTTTCCCCCTTAAAGAAATTGCATGCTCACAATTTTTGTCCAACATCATATGGTCCAATATACCATGGATTCAATTTCCCTCCATCATCATTAAATTAGGGAACTGGGTAGTAAAGTTACCTTACTCCACACAAATGAAGTAATAAAGTGTGGGATGTGCTTTCAATATATTTCCATTATTATCATTATTAAGGGGTTGTGGAATTGAATCTCCATGATAGTTTTAAGTAATGTAACCAACCTTCTCACATTTATATCACACCCCACTTCCTTGAAGAAAATTCCCAGAGTGCATTTTCCCACAATCGTTTCACAAGGGATGTTGTAGTTTCTTCCATTATTGTTCATGGTTAAGGTATTTTAAAATGTTTTGTTTCATCCTTATCTTTTTATCATTCTATCCATGGGACCACTGGGAATCTCAAAAATCTAGCTAAACCTTAATCTCAATATACACTATCTTATCATAGATTTCATAGTCTCAATTTTCTAAATTCCTCCATATATGGGTTATCATTCCATTAAATAATCTATCAACCTTTCCCTTGGGATACATAACAAAGCAAGAGATGTATTGAGCAAAATATTTAAAGTTTATTTCATAGCTTTCCACTGATATATTTTCCTCCTTCCTCTCTAATAATTCCTTCTATATTTTTTCCAAATAAAATATGGAAATATTTATTGAATAATATTCCACTGAACAATTCCCACTCCATAAAATCAATCCCCCCACTTGGATTCATGTTTTTAATTAGTGTCCAACATTGATAAATCTATACTTCTAATTATTATACTTCCAATGTGACTTTCTCTATCTATGAATAGTAAAGTACATAAATTATATTTTCTATAGTGGTAATCCATTTTCTATAAATCAATTTATCGGTAGATCCACTAAAATAATGTAGTCATTGATGCATAAAGGATTCAACTTCTTATTTTTCCTTCCTTGGGAAATCATTATTCTCTACATGGTTTCAGTTGTTGTTTATGAATTGTTCTAACGAATTCATAATTATCATTAATTTTTCAACTCCATAATCCCCCAAATTTTTATTTCTATAATTACATTGTTCTTTACATCCATTTTTTCATGAGTCATTATATTTCCTAAAATATTCTTTCTAGAAGGAGAAATCCTAAGTGAGAAATGTTTTACTAATTGGAATATTACGATAAAAATTATAAAGGAAAACTAAATCTTAAATTTTTCTAATATCATTCTTCTAGGATGATATAGTTCAATCTTAATAAAATTTTTATTTTGTCATTATATCATTCATAATGGTTTGTACAAGCTTGTTATTAACCAAAAAAATCCCCAACAGTTTCAAACCTGGTCTGAATCAGGCCCATTGTTGTGAACCTATTCCTAATCGAGTATAGATTAATATATTGTTTTCAAGTGTTAACCCTAGGTACATATATTCCAGAGCTACATCCACTTTTAGTAGATAATGATGTATTTTATTGGAAACCACTTACTTAATATTACCCAAAATACTAGGATTTGTTTCTAATATTTAGACCTATTCATTGGGTTCTCAATAATGTTTTCAAAACATACTTTCCAAAAATTTCTAAACCATCCTTTGATACCAATTATGGTGACCCACCTTTTAAAAACAGAAATTTTACATAAATTCTTAACAAAAAATTAAAATAATGAACTTAAAGGATATTTTTGGGTTTAGTATCATAGAAATTAGATAAATAATATATGAGTTACATAAGGATAACAGATACATAAATATTATTCAATTATTTTGGGAGAGACATTTTTTTCCATCCTAATTCATCTCACTGCAAGTAATCTCATGGGGACACACATCAAAATAAAGGAGTGAGAATAAATCCCTGTAAGGGAAATAAAAAAATTAAACACTTATTACATAAACAAGAGGTATATGAATAATGAACGATCCTATGAATATAAGGCGTAACATAATTGATTGAACATTAATCATAACAAGGAAATGTGCCTACAATATAAAAATTAGACATTAATAAGAATATGAAATATATAACGATGGTTTGAAAGATATTACTTATAAAGGAACATGGGCTATTAGAGAATAAAATTGGAATAAAACATAGAATTTTGGATTACACATAAGTATAAAAAATCATTTCCTTATTAATTAAGTCTATTTTCCAAAACCATCTTAGTGGAATGGGTTCACTCCACATACCATCATATGAGTCAAGATTCACTCCCAAGACTATCATCATGGAATGATTTCACTACCAAAACAATAATATTGGTCAAGGATCACTCCCAATAATATCATCATGGAATGGGTTCACACCCTAAACCATCTTAGTTGTTTAGTTTCACTCCCAACTATCATAGTAGAATGGGTATGCTTCCTAAACCATCATACTAGTCAAGGTTATATCCAAAAACTGTCATAGTGGAATAGTTTCACTCTTAATTCCAATCCTATTCACCTCATGAGATCTCATTCATTACTTAATTCATTTATTATGAAAATAATTTCATTAATAACACATTGAAAATAAACAATGAGTTTTATATCAAAATCAATCCATACAAGTTCTTAAATACTTGAACATAAAATCATTTTTTACCGATAAAAATTGAATATGTGTTTAATATATTTAAATCCCAAAATAAATAATATGTGTTTAAATCTAGGTTAATAACCATAAAATAAATTTAGGCATTCTTAATATGATAATTTCTCATGTAGAAAAGAGAGATATTAAATAAATTCATCAACATGACGTTATAAATTGTGGATTAAGAAAAGGGAATAATGGTATCCCATTTTTAAAATACTATTTTGAATGTAAAGGGGTGAAAAAAATATCATTAATAAAAAATAAATATTCTATAATCTTAGAAGACACATAATAGTGATGTACTTGAATGAAGAGGTAAAGGAAAAGAAATCCCTTACTTCAACATAGTAACAACGTATGAATATGTTATAACGACAGGGTATAAATGAAATCTAATACTTATAAAATAAATTGGAAAGTAAAGGGATATTTATAAATACATTAAAACATAGAAAATTGAGATATAAAAGATAAATAAAAATAAGAAAATTGAATGAAAGAGAAGATAGAGATAGAGAGGTCCCTACTAAATTTCAGCAGTGTAGTGATATATATCATTGAATATGAAATGGAATAATGGGAGGGAATTGAGGTATCCCATTGATAAAAAATAATTTGGAATTAGAGTTAAAATAAAAAATAAATAAAAATAAATAACATTTTACATTAATTAAACTCTCAAAAAGGACACACTTGAATGAAAAAGAAGAATATGAGAATTTTCTTTACCTTGTAGAGCTGCTTCCTAAATCTTGTAGGGAGAAACCTTAGGGCCTTTGATACCCCTTGGGGACACCTTGGTGGATATTTATAGAGGGTAATAGGAATATATTCTTGTATTATTATTTTTAGATTAGAAATTGGGGGTGGGAAGGGGGTAATTATACTTGAGGAGGGGTCACTTTAGGTGGATAAAAATTGATTATTTTGAATTTAAGGTTAACAACTATTGGGTGGAATTAATTCAAATGATATTGGTTGAAAATAAATGTTTTAAAAGATGGTTTAGTTCTGAAAAAACATCATACACCCCTTTAATGTTTTATTTTTTAGGTATTTTAAGATTTTAAAATTTATCTTTAATTTGCTACATTATTTTACCTATACCTTGCAGACTCTTTTTTACAGTGGTAACTTTTTTATGTCTTAAAATGAAATTGAAATTATTACCTAACTTTGACCTTATAATTACAAATATTAAATAAATTTTAATTTATTACATATATACAAGTTCTTAAAATAAAATCTAATTTGATATGCGTATAACTCATAAAAATAGTATTTTTTTGAAAGGTTAAAATCATGGTTTTCAAAAATGCTAAGCATGTGTTTCTAAATTTAACAAATTATGTACCATGTTGTTTGATAAATGATTTTTTAGTAATAATGGGGATTAAAAAAAGTGTAAATATTTTCCATGTCCTAATTATATCATAAGATTCATCATATTTCTTAAAAAATAGTATTTTCACTTTTTAACCCAAAAATCAACTTTTTTAGACAATAACCATAAAATCACCCTAAGATAATTTTTATGTGATGAGTCCAAAAATGAAGTTTATTTTTTCAAAATAATTTTCTATGTATGATAATTTTAATTTTTATATAAATCATTTTTTTAATAAAAATTAAAAATTTAATATAAAAATCAACATTTAGACCATTATAAAAATTACTTTGGGATTGAAATATATTATCATTTAAAAATATTTATATATGATTATTTCATGAAAAAAATTATTTAATATTTCCAAATAAAAAATATTTTAATAGAATATGTTTTATAGCCTTCTAAAATATATTTTTAACTATATCATTAAATAATCTCGATGATCATTGAAATCCTTCTACTTAACCAACGATAATAATGACCAGTTGTTTTATTGACAAATGGTCATAATGTGGATCAACAATAATAGTTGGAAAAAAAAATTCTAATGATCATATTTCCTAATAAATACACAATCATTCTTACACTTCATCATTCACTTCAATTTTATCAAGGTTCTATATCTTTCCATAATGAATTTTTTATTACTAACTCTGTTTCTTTCCTATAGCGTTGTTCATGGGTGGGATGATTCTAGGGGATAAAGGTAACCCAAAAGTTTATATTTTAATTTATTTATTATCTAACAGTCTTCCCATTTTAATATTTGGATTACTAATGAGATTTTTTTTACTGAATATAACGTTCTTAAATAAAGGAATAATGTTCTGTTAGTTTTCTATTAGAAATTTTATATCCTTTTACTACTCATGGTTGTAAAAGTTTATCTCAACCTATGATGTTAAAAGTTAATTATGGAAATTAAAATTATTTCTAAGTGTTTATAATATAAAATCATTATAAAATAATATTTATATTAATAAAATAATATTTCTATTAATAAAATAAATGAATTTTCAGGGCGTTACAGTTTGATGCAGGCATTTGGATTGACGTTTATCATGGATTTATTTCAATATTCAATGATCATTTTTACCAAAAACTGTCAATTTGTTTTCTATGAACCGATGTCACACAACCCCAAAGACATTTTAACCTAATGTTAAGATCATGAGATTTTTTTATTATTTTGTTTTTCACTATTGAAGATGTAAAATTCAGGGCAAGCCAATGGTAAACATGTATGTGTACGAGAATTGACCATAATTTTGATCAAATTTTTTGAGTGATGAGAGTGATGGAAAGGAGGTATCATGATGCATGATTGTATTTATTTCTCTTGGAAAGAATTTTAGTGAAAGTAAAACTATCTTTGAAAATTAGAATTTAAAAATTAGGAATGATATTTTGTGGGTAAAGGGACTATAAAATTTTCAACTTATAACTATGAATAAATGGTCATTTGTTATGGGCCCATCACTAGTCCTAAATAGTCCATCAACAAAGACTGTTTGCGATGGGATTCATTTACAATTGTAAATAGATATTAAAAAACATTATTTTTTATGGGAATGTTCTCCCATTTCAAATACTACTAGTGTGCACTATGTGCCAAATCTTGGGAAGACTATTTTCAATGGGAATATACCCCTATCACAAATACACTCCTATCATTATTCATATTTGTGATGGTAGATAACACGCATCACAAATAAATAATCAGAATTAAAGTATTTACAACAGGACCCGTAACAAATACAATCCATCATCATTTGTTATTTTCAAAAAATATATATCTTGTCACAAATAAAATCTCAGTAGAGATTATTTGCGACGAGGCCCATCAAAAATAATCTTTTTTACCATTTCTATTATTAATTATGCTGGTTATATTTGTGACGAGACTCATATCAAAAAATTCTATTTGTGTAGGAGTCCCGTTATAAATAGTCTAATCGAAAATTATAGAACCTATATATACCCCCCTCCTAAATTGTTTTTCATTATGTTCTTCTCTAGACTCCCCTATTTTCCTATGATCTCATATTCACCTTCTTAATGTTTCAATGTTTTTAATTTTCCAGGGGATAAACTTTCATGCTTTGCATCCGTTGAAAGATTCAATTTTATGGTATTAATTTAATGTTTTTAATTTTTATTTAAATTAATTAATTTTTTATTAGTAATAATCTTTATTAATTATTAGTAATTAGATTTAATTAGTTTTTTGTTTTATTATTCATTAATTAGTTTTAAGTAATATTAATTATTTTTAATTACAAGTATTTAGTTTTAATTATTAATAATTATTTTTAATGAGTATTATTTAGTATTAATAACTTTTAATTAGTAGTACATAGTATGAGTTAGTAAAAATTAATAAAAATTATGTAATATTTAGTGGTAATTAGTAATAATTTGTGGTAATTAGTAATAGTTAGTGATAATTAGTAATAATTAGAAATAATTAGTGGAATTTAGTAATAATTAGTGTTAAGTAGTAATAATTAGTGGAAATTAGTAATAGTTAGTGGTATTTATTAACAGATTGTTATAAACTAATAAAATTTAGTAATAATTAGTGGTAATAAGTAATAATTAGTGGTAATTAATAATAATCAGTGTTAATTAGAATTAATTGGTAATAAATTGTTATAAACTAAAAATAGTAAATTGATATATGTTCCGCCTCTGAGGGCGACACACGTGCACGTGTGGGGAAAAAAATAAAAGAATGGTATGATGGGTGACAATCATTTGTTCATTATTATGGAAACTCTCACATTGCCATATTTGTTTCAACCCGATTTACATCAACATCCTTTAAAGGAGGACTATATTTACCCCACAGGGACTGGGTAGTTTATCCATTCTGTATTGCGAAGGAGGTGCCACAGTCAAATGGTCTCAGTGGGTGATTGCATGGGGTCAAGTACTTGTGCAATCAGTCCTCTTAGGATATAACTTCCTTGGTTAGTCTCCAATGAGTTTATTCATGGAGGCCTAAAAACCCAACGGTCTTGGTATCCATGATTCATGGAACTTATTTTAAAAGGAAGGTGCTCATTGGATGATGATTTGGCCAATGACACTTAAGGACTCCATTGGTCTAGAGGATGGGAAGTCGGGCTCACTCCACCCTTTGGGGGGGGGGATGTTTCCTATTCTAGGACTCACTTATAGATTTAATTTCTGTTCATATGTTCGTGAATCCTTGGTTAATTCCCAAAGAGTGTGTCTATAGGCTACCTTTGTTTTTGAGGATCGTCATAAGTATACATGGATTTGATGCTACATAGGAAATGCTGACTTAAACCATGAAGTAAGGCACTCTAGATTTTATCATCATCCAGTGGGGATAGAAGGTGACTTGATGTTGGGATTAGACCCATAATATGGTCTTTCTACATATCCTCAAGAGAGGAATTAGAGCCTACATAGTTATGAAAAATTGGGGCATACGCATGGGAGATGCCCATTTGAGGGGTCATGGTTGGGTAGACCCTTTTAGATGGTCACCCATTTTGAGCTCGAGCCTTCAATCAGGCATCCTATGTATCCTGGTTTGACCAGGAATCAGAGTTCTCATAGTTCAGACTGGGTTTTGTTGTGTGGATGTTGGGATCATCACAAGTCTGTAAGCCCACGTGAGTAATACTCAGTGTGAGAAACAAGAGGATGTGAAAGATCTAACCAATCACACACATCCTATCCTGCTAATGGGAGAGGGAGGGCCTATGATGGAAGAATCCAAGGAAATTGGGGAAGAGGGAGTGGAGCAACGAACCATTCAATGCGGTGTGGAACTAGAGTTTATGGGGCCCGACTCTCAGAATATTGGGGACTTACCTCAGTGGGAGTTCCCTATAATGTCATGTGAGGTATACTATTGTTTACATTTATATAGCTCTAATGATGATTAACTAGAGGATAATCATGTTGGGATGTTCCAACATGCCTCGAGTATGAGAGGGAAGGAACGTGCAAACCCTGATTCCTGAGGATATCAGATCAGGATAAATGATATGAGGCATGGAAGCCATTAAGGCATAGAAATGGACTCTCTTAAGGATGAATTTTCCCTTGGTTGACATTCATTTTGTAGTCAACATATGCAGAGCCACCAGGGAATGATGTGCATAGTCAAACAAAGGTTCCAATAGGACACTAAATATCCATTTTTAATGGTCGAGGATGCTTATAAAGATCTGAAATCACCCAGTATACTTTAGTTTAATGTTGTATAGCTTGGAAGATGGAATCACCGCTTAGTGTCATGTTACAGGGATGAGCACCATAGAGTTTAACATCATGTGGATAGGACTATTTGGGGTCTTGAAGTTTAGGTTCCTATGATGAGAACGACTTGTTATATGAACCATGATTAACAGGAGGAAAATCATGTTTGGATATTTTGACGTGCCTCGAAAATGAGAGGGAGGAGATGTGTAAATCCTGATTATAGAGGATATCAGATTAGGAGAAATGATATGAGGCATGGAAGCCAGTGAGGTGTACATAGGTAGAAGATGCATCTCCTGAGGATGGATTTGTCTCGTGTGGACATGCCATTTTTATGGGCAACATATGCAGAGCCACCTGGATATGATGTGCATAGTTAAGAATAGGTTACCTCATGACATTGACCTTCTATTTATAATGGCCGGGGAGGTTTATGAAGATCCAAAATCACATGGTATACTACAGTTTAAAGTCATATATCTTGGACAATGGCATCAAAGTTTAACGTCATGTTGTAGGGACGAGTACCATACAGTTTAATGTTATGTGGTAAGGATGATAACTCATAATTTAAGGTCATATAGTTTGGACCGTTTGTTATAGGAACCATGATTAGCTGTAGGATAATTGGGTTAGAATGTTCTAACATGCCTCGAACATGAGAGGGAAGGAAAGTGTAAATCGTGACTCTAGGGATTCTAGGATCATGAAAAATGATATGGTGCATCGAAGCCATTGGGTTTTATAAAAGTAGGAAAGGAATCTCATGAGGATGAATTTTTTTTGGTTGACGTCCGTTTTGTAGGAAACATATGCAGAGCCACCAGGGCATGATTTTCATAGTCCAAAAAAAGTGTCTGTAGAAAACTAGCCTTCCACTTCTGATGACCATGGAGGTTTATGATGATCTGAAATCACCAAAGACACGAAGTTTGATGGATGGAAAGGATGTGTCTAGGAATTTTAAAAACATTCAGGCTATTATTTTCCATGGAGTTTTGGGTCAACCTGGCATAGGAGGAAGGTGATAGGGGTCTCAGGAGGTGCATGAGGAATTTATCTTACCATTTTATTTAAGGGATGGATGTCTGGGCGGCATAAGGGTTCCATGGAAAATGTCGTCGATGCAGCCCAAAAAATTTTGCGGTGCGACCCCAGGATGGTACGGTGACTGTCTTCGGCTTAGGGGTTTCAGTGTACCATTGGCTAGATAAGAGATTGCTGTGAACTACATTCCATATAGGGAGTCCATGAAACCTTTTTATTATATATTTTTATTGGTTTGCTGGTTGGCTATGGAGGGTCTTTCGAATATGGTTCACAGGGAGAAATTACACAAACTGAAACCTGCATATGGTTCGCAGGATAGAGTATGCGAACTTCTTATGGTTCATGAGAAGGAATACATGAACTATTTCAGATGCGGGATGGAGTCCCACGAACTACCTTGGGTACGAGAAAAAGTTCTCATGCACCCACTATGTTCTTCATACCCTTTTCACCCATCCCAAAGTTATATCTTCATCTTCTTCCTCTTTTTTTCAGTTCCCCTGGTGGTCCTTTTATAGTGTGATGGGGAATCTATATCTGTAATTCATGTGGCACCTTTTATGGAATCCCACGGAGGAAATATAGCTTGTATATGACTCGGCCAACAATGATTTTTGGAGGTGTAGAATGTTGTTGGCATCTCCTCATCTGCAAACCACAACATTCCTAGGGATGGTGTGCAAGGTGTACCTCTTTCAGACTCTTTCTAATGAAAATGGTTCGCGGCGGATTCAATTTGCAGGTGGAAATTCACCAGGAATAGTTTCATTCGCTGGCCAATGCCTCGCGGCGCGTCATAGGCCATCCGCGTACCGGCAGTTCATGGTTTATGTATTCCAAAAACCTTTCCCAATAATCGATATGTGGCTAGGCCAAGTTCCTTTGCAAAATTTTATTTCTTCAAATTTCTTCTCAAATTTCCAATATGACATTTATATCTTTTCTACACCAAACTAGCTAGAGTATTTTCCTTCCATTTGCTGAATTTTTGGGAGACTACAATACAATTTATAATAAATTTATATAAATTGATATAAATTAATATAAATTATTTTAAATTAATAATATTTTTATGAATTTATAAAAAATGTTTAAACATATAAAATTTGTGACAATTAATAAAAATATTTTACATTTGTATAATTTATTATTAATTACAATGACGTAATATAAATTATTATAAGTTACTATAAAACTTAAAATGAAATTGGTGATTAATTTTTAGGTGATCAGTAATAACCACTTTTGACATGGTTGGAAGAATTTAAAATAAAGTAATAAAATAAATTATAAATTGCGTAAAAGGATTAAATCCTAGAATTTCTAATCTTTAGGTGATGAGAAATGATCAGTTTGTGCTAACCATGTCTAAATTTGTCCTTAGGTTGGTAGAACCGGGGCAGACCCGATGTAACGTGTTGATGGCAGCAATAACAGTAGTCGGAGGAGATGTATCAATGGTAGGAGTAGCAACAAAAGGAGACAATGAAGTACATATGATAATTATTGTAAATTTGAAATATTCAATGTTAATTATCAGTAATGTTTTTAATTAAAAGAAAACATTTTTACTTTCCATAATTAGTTTTAATTATTAGTAAGTGGTTGTTACTAATAGTAATTACTAATAATTGATAAATAAATAGTATTAGTTAATAAAACTTAGTAATAACATATAGATCTTAGTAATAACTAATAATAACTTATATTATTTTTTATAAATAATAGTAATTAGTAAAAATTAATGTTAAACCACTACAATTAGTAAAAATTAGTAGCAATTAGTAAAAATTATTGGAAAACCACTATAATTCTTAAAAATTAGCATTATTAGAAAATATTAGCCTCAATTAATAAATATTAATGGAAAATCATTATAATTTTTAAAAATAATATTTACTAGTAAAAATTAGTGGTGATTAGTAAAATTTAGTAAAAATTAGTGGAAATGACTAAAAATTAGAAAAAACTAGATGCAATGACTAAAAATTAGTAAAAATTAGTAGTGATTAGGGAAAATTAGTAAAATTTAACCATGAATCGATGTAATTAATAAAAACTAAGAGTAATTACAAAAAAATAATGATAAATCACTATAGTTAGTAAAGATTACAATAAAGTATAATAAATTAGTAATGATTAATTATAAATCAATATAATTTTTAAATTTAGTGGTAATTAGAAAAAATTATTGAAAATTAGCGGTAACTAGTACAAATTAGTAAAAAAGAACATTAAATCACCGTAATTAGTAAAAAGTAACAATAATTAGTAAAAATTTGTGGTAATTAGTAAAAATTAGGGGTAATTAGTAAAAATTAGAAGTAATTGGTAAAAATTATCGAAAAAACACTATAATTATTAAATATTTGCTATAATTAGTAAATATTAGTAAACATTAGTAGTAAATAACTATAATTAACAAAATTTAGCAGTAGTTAGTAAAAATTAGTAAAATGTACTGATAAATTAGTTAAAATTAATCTTAAATCACTATAATTAGTGGAAATTAGTAGTAATTAGAAAAATCTACTTATAAATCACTATAATTATTAAAAATTAGTGGTAATTAGTAAAAATTAGTAATAATTATCAAAAATTATTAAATATTTGTAACAATGATCTTTTAATCACTCTAATAAGTAAACAATTATTGAAAAATTGTAAAAATAAGTTGTAATTAGTAAAAATTAATAATAAAAAGATAAAATTGATAATATTTAAAGTAAATTATAATTTTTTGATTCACTAATTTTTTTTATCCTATTTTTCTTATATCAAATTAATCATAAACAATTTTTTTAATTTATATTTTTTAAAGATATATAGACCAAGGAAGTTGAAAAAAAAATCTTTATTATGTGATTGTGATTGAATAAATCATCTCATGAATCCAAATTGGTATGGTATAAATCATTTATATATTGAGGGTGTCTAATATTTTTTGTTATATTCATCACCAAAACCAGAATTTATTTCAGAATAGACAATTAATTTTCCATGATAGAAATGTGATCTGAGGAGGTTTAACACATTTGACAACATTGGGGGTAATCAATTGAGTTTTTTTCCTAAAAATATTATGTTTTGGGGTATCAATATAGTTAATTTTGTTCTGAAGAAGATATTAATAATTTTGTTCCTGATCCGTTACGGTTAAAAAATTTAGTACATGATGTGGTTGGTCCATCTTTTCAATAATCTATAACTCAGGATGAAAATTATTTAACTCAAGAGTTGTAACCATGAAAATTCATTGAGCTGTTGAAGTCTGATGAGGATTCCTTATATCCTACATGCAACATAAGAAAATTTGAAGCGATTGTAAAATTTATAGCTATCAAATCAGATAATGGAATTTCAAATAACTATTTTGAATAGATATTCTCTTTGGTTAAGGCACGGTTACCTAAAGTAAATATGTTTCCTACAAATTTATATGAGAGCAAGGGGCTGGTTCATAATTTTGATCTTGGTTATCAAAAGATTAATGAATGTTCAAATGATTTCATCTTATATTGTCATGAAAATGAGTCGTTAGCTAGTTGACTTATATATACACAATAGAGGTACAATATGGCTCAATTAGGGAAGTATGGATTTATTCATTTAAAGAATTTGAGGTATTTTCCACTTACACCCATATTGTAGTGTTTATTTATATCTCAGAACAAAACATCATTGATGTTATGGAACAAAACCAAAATTTCAATCAGTAAAATATTAAATTATCCTTGTGATGGTGATTCATGGAAATATTTTGACCATGTAAATCTATATTTTTTAGAGGCCCAAAACATGCGATTGGGTCTTTCTAATAACCTTTTTACCCCATTTTTTTGTTACGATAGTCAATATTCTTGTTAGCATGTCTTTATAACTCTGTATAATTTACCTTCTTGTATGTTGATGAATGAACCATATATCTTTTTAAACCGATTTCAATTAGTAATACTATCCCAAAATTTACCAAAAAAATCAAAATGTTCTGAATGGGTGCCATTACTAAGGACCACATTACCCCCAAATAAATATGGTTTTGTTCATAGATGATTCATAAAAATATGTTTGTTCACAACCTCAGAAGGCATCAATGTGACAAAGAGGAAGGTGAAAGAAAGAAACTTGGCCCTTAAAATTTACATTTCTAAGGCCTTTGACACTATCAAGTGGAGTTTTATTTTTATTATTCTCAAGGGTTATGGATTGTCTTATAGCTTTATTAGATTGATATGTGCAATTCTTTCATCTCCAAGGCACTCTATTTTGATCAATGGCTCTCACAGAAGTTTTTTCTCCTGCACTAGGGGGTGAGGCAAGGGGATACTCTTTTAGGATCACTCTTTTCCCTTTTTAGGATTAATTTAGTAGTTTCATAAATGTTCTTGTGTAGGTGGGAATCTATAAGAAAATTCAGGCTCTAAGAGGCGAACACATTCCCTCACACCTTCTTTATGATGATGAAATTATTTTATTTGGTAAATCCTTGAGGAACATCATATCCTCTATTCAGGCACTCTTTAGCCATTTTGAGAAGGTGGCTAGATAAGCCATCATCTGAGGAACTTCTGTTGTTGTTTTTGGTGATGGGTTGCCTATTGGTCAGCAAAATAGACTTATTAGAGTTCTTGGAGTGGGAAAGGTATCCCTCTCCTTCATGTATATTGGAGAGAAACTTTTTTGGGTAAATGTGAAAAGTTAATATTATAGATGAATGTGTGATGGAATTATCAATCAATTGACTTGATGGAAAGGGAAATCCATGTCTTAAGCTGGGAGAGTTTTCCTCATTAACTTAGTCATTACTTCCATGTTTGTATATTATTTCTCTATTTATAGGTAGCCTAGAAGCTTACTCAGGGACATGCAATGTATGATCCAGAATTTTAATTGGGCTGGTTCTATCCATGAAAGAAAATTGATTACTATCTTATGGAGGGAATGAATCAATCCCATTGAATCTAGGGTGCTTGTCATTAAAGACCTTAAAATCATTAATAAAAGCCTCCTTGTAAAATTATCTTAGAATCTAATTTCCACTGATGATCCATCCTACAATTTCTTATCTTGCAGATTTAAGGATTAGCTGCTTGGTGGTTATTCTCACTATCTTGGGTCATCTGTATGGTACATAATCAAAAATCCTTTAAATTTACTTATAAGGAATTCCAAGTGGCTGGTTAGAAAACATTTTGATCTCAACTATTAGAACAATTGTTCGCTACAATAACCACTCAAGGATTTCCTAAATATACCCCCTAAACAAATACATATGAGTATTTCTAGGTTACTGGCTCATATTGACATCCAGGAGTTATTAACATTATAGGTTGTGATATATATTAAAATTCATGATTTCATGGTTGTATATACACTTATCTAGAATCCAAGAAATAAAGGAAAATTTAACACCATGTTGTAGTATGAGTTTCAATGTGAGAGTGCTTCTTCAATACCATCCTGGATTTCCCACTTCATGGTGCATTTTATTCCACCCTCTATATATATTCATCTATTGAGGATATAGAAAAATAGACTACCTACCCATGACCAAATGAATAGGGCTAGAAAATATATTGTTTTTGATTTCCTCATTTTCTTAAAGGCTAAAGAAAATCTACCAAACTTTTTATTCACCAGTCAGTATGCTAGAGGACTTTGGAGATATTCTACCTGTCTTTTTTGCCATGATTTGGAAACACATTACCTGTTTGAGGAACAAATGAAGTCCATCATCAATTCTGGAAGTAGCGACCAGGTTCAACACCTCTTATCAGCGGTTGCTTCTTTTACATTCTCCTTGATTTGGAAATTTAGGAATACTAATCTATATGAAGATCAAATCTATTCCCTTCATGCTGGTGCAATGGCTCTCAAAAGGGAGGTTTATGCTATAGTAATGGTCCAGGTTGGTGTTATTCACAACAATGTTTCTGATTTGAATATTCTACGGTGGCTTGGAGTTGTAGGTCATGCCAAAAAAACCTCATTATTAAATTTGTTCGATGGATTCCACCAATTGACTAATGGATTAAGGTCAATGTGGATGGTGTGGTAATTGTCATGCCAAGGCCTTTGGGTTGTGGAGGTATTTTTTATACCCACCATAGATTTGCAAAATTATGTTTTTTTTAGTATATCAGAATTTTAAATTCTTATGAAGATGAATTATGGAAGATAAAGGATTCTATTAAATATGTTGTTTCATTTAATTGGACTACATTGTGTATGGAGTTTTATTATTAAAATAATGTTAAGACTTTGATGGTGAGATCCAGGGATGTCCCATTGAAATTAATACTGCATTGGATTGAATGCTTGCAGTTTGTTTCTCAACTCCAATTATTTGTCTCCCATGCTTATTGAGAATCCAATCAGGTGGAAGAGATATTATCAAAAAGGGAGTTATTAGAAACCAGATCACTATAGTCTTTTAGATATTCAAAGTATTGTTCTTTTTCGGTGGATGATGAAATGAGAGGAGTTGATCGCTCCCATGTTTTTTAAACTCCCATGCAATGCCTTCTTGTATGCTTACTTTTTAATAATAAATTTCAGACATGTTTTGAATAGATCGTTATATTTATTAGTAAGGGAAATAAAAAAAATATCGATGTTCATTTGAAGAAATTTATTGTTGTGTTAAATTTATTGTGGAGTAATGGAATTAGTACATATGATATTATTGTTAAAAAAATTACCTAATGAAAGCTTCATTAATTTGGATAATTAGTGACTTTCCAAAATATGTAATATTATCTAGCTGATGTATACTTGGTCCAAAATCATGTCTATACATTATGAAATACAATAAAGAATTTATTCTTGTTAATGGAAGAATTTTTTTTTCAACTATCAACAACAATTTATTCTACTGATCATTCTTTGTGGAGGAACATATATCATTTTAGAGAATATATAATTGAAAGAGATGGACTTCTAGAAATGATATCAGGTATTGAGTTAAAATCTATTCTTGCTTAATTACCTCTCATTACCTTTGGACCAACTATAAACCAAAAAATTATACGTATTTTGGAAATAAGACAATTGCATAAAAAAGCATTTTTTTTGGGTTTGTCAAATTGGTCATATTTTTTTGTCTTTATAATGTTGAATGTCATCAATATTGAGAAAAAACATTTTGATAATATATTTTATATAGTCTTGGACACAACTGGTAAGACCAAAGATAATGTAATGGCATAATTAGATCTTACCCAAATTTGCAAGCGACAAGAACATGAATTGTTTGAAAAAGTCTGATCACAGAACATAATGAATCCAGAAGAGGGTTATTCAGTTTCCATAAAAATAATTTATTGTTTTCTAGTGGATTTCATATTTGAGGCTTCAGGGTGGTTATGTTTCCAATTTGGAAAGATGGGTCAAAATGGTCATATTACCATATTAAAAATCCATGTGTTTCATGTTATAATGGAAATATTAATTCTATTATTTTGGATGCTCAAATAGAAATATAATATTTTTTATAAGACATTTATACATTGACAACAAATTATGATGCATGAAGTATACAATCAGAAGATTATATTTTAAATTTATGTAAATTGGAAAAAAAATTCATCGGCATTCTTTGATTCAATGAAAGATTTGATATTACATTTTCTTCATGAAAACATATGTAGGGTTGGTATAGTTACAATAGATGTACCCATATATGAGATGCATGGAGAATATTAAGAAAAATGTATCTAATAAAGAATCGGTTGACGGATTAATTGAAAAAGATTATTTATAGGAGCAAATTTCTTTTTTATACTCTCATTATTTTGAATCTAAATATCCTTCAGAATATAATTGAATGGGTTATAATGAGGGAATGTTTGGTAATGAAATGATTAATAAATTATCTCTTTTTAGTCATCCTGAATATAGATTTGGTGGATTTTATAAATGATGGAATTTAGATGATGAACATCAGAGGACTCATACATATGTTCTGTTCAAATGTGATGAAATTGATGCATTTGTACAATGAGTGCTACTATCAATTATTTTATAATTTTTTAAAAGTAAATTTATATTATTTTATTTTTATATTATATGATAATCATATTAGAAAATAGTTTCCAAAAATTACAACAGCTTCTCTTGAATAATGTCGGTAAAATAGTTTTTCCTAATAGTTTTAAAAACATAAAAAGTAAATTATTTATGGTTGTACATGTTAAATCTATTTATTACATGTCATATTGATATTTTTTCATATTTTTAGGTATCTCAACATGATTATAAAATATATAATTGGTTGTGGGTATTGAGTAACCCACCATCAAAAATAGTTAAATTTTATAATGTATATGTGGTGAATGATTTTAGATTTGAAACACGTTCCAAAGTAGTATGAGGAGTAGTTATAAGATCATGTTGAGATTATAGAGACCTTGTGTAGGGAGCAGTATGATCTCTTTCGAAAGTAGTATAAACTACAATAGGATGAGATGTGTTGATGGCAGGAGAAATATCATGAGTAGACGATATAGTAATTGTGACATATGACTCGTGTTTTAGGGATGAAGTTCCCTCCATAACCTCCTCCAGATGACCCTTAGTGATTTATATATTTTTTGATAAACATTTGAATGTAAATATTTTTTTAATATTTTTATTAATTCATATATTTATTGTTCTATATAGTGCATTATTTATATTTTTGTGCATTTTTTTATTTTTTTCTGTTAATTTTTTATTTTATTATTATTGTTTTTTTTTATTTTCTTATGATGAGGAGTATCACTCATCACAAATAATTATTTGTGATGGGGAAATATTCCTTTTGTAAAAGATATTTTTATATACCAGAGAATATTATTTTTGATGGGATACCAACCTATCGCAAATAATATTTTTGTGATGACCGGTAACAAAAAGGTTTACTTGAGATGCCATTTTTTGCAACAGAATCTTTTTTGAGAGGATCCCATCACAAATGACTATTTGCGACGAGATCCCATTGAAAATGACCTATGAAAAATAATTAATTTTCTAGTTTATTATGTTTTGATTGGTCTACAGGTCTAGTTGTGTATTGTTTCTATTTGTCGGAGTGGATACTCAAGAGGGGGGTGAATTGATTTCCAATTAAAAAATTTTGTTTACAAGATTTGTATTAAAATCCCCCAAATCATAAAACATGTTAAAATGTATTGAATTTATAAAGATTGTAAGTGTTCAATTAGTTTCTCAAAGGTTGATTATTTCTCAGTTAACTTAATCTGAAGATTAAGTTAGCTTTTGAAACTAACTTACTGGTTCATAATAATTACAAACATTTTCTAGTTCAAATATCAAAGTTAATTTAAAACATATTTGATTTTCAAAGTAAATAGCAGCGGAATATTGAAAAATAGTTTAAACTAAAATAAGATACACAGTAGTGTTAACAAATTGGTTCAGTCTCAAACTGAGACTTAGTCCTTTGAAACAGTTTATATAAAACTTTGATCCACACCCTAGATCAGGGTTACAATAGCACACAGGTTGTCCAGGTCCTCAGACCTCTACCACAGTTCTATGTGGGAAGAAACGAAAACAACACACAGGTTGTCCAGGTCCTCAAACCTCTACCACAGTTCTACATGGGATACACAAAGGTGTAAAGAGTTTAGTGTGTGGATTTCAGTATCCTCAAGTTCATCTTATGAGTTCTTGTGTGTCAAAATAGACAGAAGCACACACTACTCATAATGTAAAGAAAAGGACGATCACAGCAGAGCAAGAATATAGAAATGAGTTTAGAATGCTTCTGTGTAATGTTAATGCATCTCTGTAATCCTTTGTATTGAAGCAGATGAAGCTTGGAGTCCTTCTCAAGAAGTTGTCTGGAAAACAGATTTTCATGGTTCTATTTCTTTTCTTCCAGTACAGGTGTCTAGCATGAATGCGAGAGTATTCTAAGTGGCACTTGAACCTCCTCTTTTAACTTCTGTTCTTGATGTTTATGAGTGTTCTTCGAGTTCTTTTTGTGTGTTCTTCTCTACATGTACCTATGTATCGTTTCTTTTTCCTTATGTACATGTCTTTGTGTATCTCTATGTGTATTTATCTATTTTTCAGTAGCTCGGTATCCCTTTTATTTCTCCTTTTTTCCAGCAATGGGAATGATTACCTTTTATAGGTATGAGGTATAGTTCCCTGACATGCCAACAACCCAAATTAATTAATAGCAGTTTCATTAAAATCACAAAATATGAATGTTGGAAATTAAATTGAAAGACAAAATAATAGTTTAAGAAATGGTGTCACAGTAAGTCATGGAAATGGTGTGTCCTTCACACAGTGTCTAGGTTGATCCCAGTGTCTGAGTGTCACGGTGTCTGGTGTTACGGTGTCTTGTTCACGGTGTCTTGTTCACATTGTCTACTTCACGGTGTCTGGATTTACGGTGTCTGCTTCACAGTGTCTAGCTTCATGGTGTCTCACTTTACAGTTCCAGAAATACATAGCCATTGGCAGACTTACGGTGTCTTAGACTTTCCAAAGTTACTATGTGCAGAATTAAATAAAGATGATAATAGAAAGGATTAGACTTATGAATTTGTTAAAGAAGGTATTTTGAGAGTAGATAGATGATAGTATAAAGTAGGTAAATTGAAAAATAGAACAATTAAATCATGAGAAAAATTTAGACATAAATACACATGATTGGATATAATTTATAGAAGTTAACTAGGTTGAATAAGATTTGGAATCATTAACACATGATTAAATAAGATTTGTGATCATTGAAACATGATTAATACATGATGAGTCCAACAATCTCCCCTTTTTTGATGATCACAAATCATATACAATTAAGGTGTATATTGTATTCAAATATAGAGATAAATTGACAAATTGCTAACATAGTACATAGAAACTTCTCCCCCTTTTGGGATTATCAAAAAGATGAAATAAGAGAGGTTAAAAAGGTTCACATTCCATTAATAGAAAATAAGTTATAGTACAAAAAAAGTAATACAAAAACAATAGAATCCCTATCAAAAAGAGTAATCACTATTCTCCTTCATGGGTCGGCCTTCTCTTTGCCTTTAGCAGTAGTGGAAGAAGAGGAATTCATAGGGGCAGAGGCCAAGGTAGAAGAAGGAAGAGAGGTGGTTGATAAAGATTGTAAAGGGAGACCTTCAAAGACTGAGGGAGCCAAGGTAGGAGTAGTAGAAGATCTAGGCAGTTGTTGATCAAGAATCATAGGCTTGATCCGACTGAGTGCTTGTCTAACAGGTATGGTGGTTGAGGCTAGAGAAGAGGTGAAGGTAGGCAGGCCAGGTAGGAGAGGTGCATCCGCTGGAGCAACAATGGAAGTACTCTGGACATGAAGATAGGGCCTCATGATTTTGTTGAAATATGTAATAATCTCTCCACCATACTGCATGGATTTCTCAAAACTGTCCTTTCTCTCCATAAACGTGTCCAACAATCAAGTAAACTCTGTGAGTTTTTGGACTTGGTTCTTGAAATCTTGAGTCAGAGGAGGAATCCTCAAATTTTCTACAAGGTACTTAAAAAGGTTTGTCATATTTTTTTTGGAGAAGATTATGTTGAAGTAGAAATCCACTTTCTTGGAAATCTCTTGCTGAGCATCATTAGCAATTTTTGAGTGGATTTTTACTAGGTCAAGAACTCTATCACTGTTTTTGACCACTTCAGTTAAATAAGCCACATTGAAACCACTGAAGACATTATGAAGCTCTTCTTTGATTATAGTTCTGAGCAGATCACTATCCAAGGAGGGTTTAGAGGATTGACCAGATGCTTTGATAGTTGTGGTCAGAGATTTCAGTTGATTCAACACCTTTTGAAGACACCTTGTATACTCATCAGTGAATTTATTCAGATTGGAAACAAGATCTTTCATTTCCTTCACAATTTGTTTGTTCCTTTCAGTGATCTTTTCATCTAAGTATGCTAGATAAGGTTGAAGCTGAGACACACCAACTTGTGGGATTTGAGGAGCAGTAGGTTCTATAGGAGGAACACCAGATTCAGATCTCGAATGCAGCTCTCTCTACATGTCTTCAACCGTACTTTTTAGAGTCTTTACTTCATTACTGAGAACTTATTTTCAACTCTCACATCTTGAATTTCATGGAGCATATTAGGCTGTATTTTCTAGATAATATTCTATAGTAATAGTGAGGCATCTCTCTCACTTAAATTTTTCACATGAATAGGTTGGGTATTCATGAGTTTCTCAACTCCGGATAAGAGAGTAACACCAAATTACTTCAGATAATCCTTACTTACAAAGGATGGATGTTCAGATAAGGGTTCAAGAGTAGGGACTGGTACAGGCTCAGGTTCCTTCTCAGGTGAAAAACTGGAGACTGATTTCAACTGGAATAAGGAGGAAATATCAAGTCTGGTTTCTGTAACTTTCTGAGAATCATTCACAGCATAGAAACTGGGAAATTTATACTGAGTGTCTACAGGACTTGACTCAGTTGGATGTGAGGATTTAACAGACTCAATATTTGGGTTTTTCTCCCCCTCAACAGGTGCCTCCATATCAGGACTGAGAGGCTTAGGATCTTGGTCTAAATAAACAGACTTAGCTCTAATTTCCTCACTCATTTATTTTCTAGCCAGCTGAAAAGAAAGCTCCATCGGTTCTTCAGCAGAAGGTATGATTTCAGAAACAGATTGTTCCATAGGGAGTTCTTTAAGATTTACCTCTTGCAAAAGAGGTAGCTCTTCCACTATAGGCTCTTCTATTGTATGTTATTTCATGGAATGTTTTTTAGATTCTTTGGTAATTGATTCTTTTACAGCTTTGGGTTGAATTTCCAAATTGTCAGCTTCTTTAGAAGTAGGGACTTCTTCTTCAAAAACTCCATGAGGAACAGTAGTCATGTCTTCTTCAATAATAACTACTTCCCTTGGTGGAAATTCAGCCTCTTCTTCCTCTTCGTTAGGATACTCAACAATCTCATCTGGTTCCAAACCTGGATCAGAAATGTCTTTTGGTCTTGAGGGATAATCCACAAGATTGAATTTCTCATAAACTTTATCATTGTATTCCACCCATTCCTTTTTCCAAGGATTCTAGTTTATCTTCATTCTTTTGATAGTAGCTTTTGAGAGGCAGTACTCATAGTCCATAATCACTTCCTCATTAGGTCCAACTACACCTTTTTCAAGAAGCATGACTGATATTAACTGAGAGTAAAACAAATAAGTTGACTTGGATGTTACTTTGATAAACTCACACATATGGTGAATGATATACATGCACAGGTTGACCATATGCCCATTTTTCATGAGGTGAATCAAAAACACATCTAGATATTTTAACACAGCAATATTACCTTTCCTTGGACTGACCAAATTCTGTACAAACTTATACAGAAGCCTTGTTTCTCCATCTAATTCAGTAGCAATGGATCTCCTATGGGTGCCATTTCCAGTTAGGGTATTCTGGGCATCTTCTAGATCAAAGAAATCGGTTCAAGGTGGAGATCCTATCTGATAATCCTCACATATGCCTTCATGAGGTATCCTAAGGCATGTAGCCCATAACCTCGAAGAGAAAGAGCATCTTTGTCCATTTACTGAGCTTCTCATAACATAACTCTCACCAGAATCAAATGAGAACTGTATATATTGGTAAAACTAAGCTACTAACCTAGGATAGATGGGTCTATCCTCTTTCGAGAACTATTCTAACCAGACTTGTTGTTTTAATACTTTCAATACCAGAGACTTACTAGAAAAAATCCATTTGGGGAAAATCTCTTTCTCAGGTACAACAATGCGGTTTACCATATTCGTATTTATAGGTCATTCAGGTGTCATCTTAGGTGCAATCTTCTTCTTCTTCGAGATGCACTTCTCGGGTGTCGATGATGACGAATGCTTCATTCATGGAATTCACTGAAGGTTCAAGCGAGAGAAGGGTTGGAGGGAAGAATAAGGGTTTGAAAAGAGTAGGTAGAAGAAAACCTAAGTGAAGAAGCGAGTGATACTTACTTTGTTTTATCATTTAGGAATACCAAACGTCGCTAAAATAAAAACGTGGGAAGATAAAAAGGTGAAAAGGATAATTACCGTGATATGATTTTTTATAAAAAAGAATATAAAGAATTTTTATGGTGAGACCGTGAGTGGTCATTATGGTGAAACAGTAAATGAGTTTCACGGTGAGACTGTGAGTGAACTTTTCAGTGCATATTATGGTGAGACATTAACTAAGAGACTATAATCATGAAAAAGTAAAGTATAACATAGTAAGATATCAAATAGTAAGACCTGAAATAGTAACTAGTAAGGTATCTATTTGAGATTTATCATGCCTACATCATGTATGATGTAGTCTATTCTCTCATAATTTAATGGTTTAGTGTATATATCAGCAAGTTGATATTCAATACCAATGAATTCCAAAGTGATATCACCTTTTTGATAATGATCTCTCAAAAAGTGATGTCTTACATCAATATGCTTTGTCCTAGAATGTGAAATAGGATTCTTTGAGATATTAATAGCACTTGTGTTGTCACAATTCATAGGTACATGTCTGAATTGATATCCACAATATAGTAATGTGTGTTTCATCCACAAAATTTGTGCACAACAACTGACAGCAGCTATGTATTCAACTTCTGCAGTAGATAATGCAACATAATTTTGTTTCTTACTACACCATGATACTAGTGAATTTCCTAAAAGCTGACATGTACTAGAGGTGATTTTTCTATCTAACTTACATCAACTTAAGTAAGCATTAGAATAACTAACTAATTTAAATGATTGTCCTTTAGGATAAAACAGTCCTAGATTGGGTGTTTTCTTGAGGTATTTGAAAATTCTCTTTACAGCATTTAAATGAGATTCATTAGGATTTTCTTGAAAATGAGCACACATACACACACTAAACATAATTTTAGGACAACTAGAATTTATGTAGAGTAAACTTCCAATAATTCATCTATAAGTTGTTTGATCAACATATTTTCCATCTTCATTAAGATCCAACTTACAAGTGGTACTCATGGGAGTGTCACTACTTTTAGTTCTATCCAATCCAAAAAATTTTAGAAGATCCATTATATATTTACTTTGATTTAAAATAATACCATTTTCATTTTGAAAAACTTGAAATCCAAGAAAATATTTGAGTTCTCTCATTAAACTCATTACAAATTCATTTTGCATCATTTCAGAAAAATCAAAACATAAATAATTCTTCAAAGATCCAAAAATAATGTCATCTACATAAATTTGAACAACGAAAACATCATTGGAAATTTGTTTTATAAAAAGAGTAGGATCATCTATTCCTTTTGTAAATCCTTTGGAAATAAGAAAAGTACTCAATCTATCATACCAAGTTCGTGGAGCATGATTTAAACCATATAAATCTTTTGATAATTTAAAAATGTTATTTGGAAAATGAGGGTTTAAAAAATCTAGGGGGTTGTTAAACAAAAACATCCTTAGCTATATACCCATTTAGGAATGCACTCTTAACATCTATTTTATATAGTTTGAAATTAAAATGTGCCGCATAGGCAAGCAGGATTCTGATGGCTTCAATTCTAGCTACTGGTGCAAAGGTCTCCTCATAGTCAATTCTTTCTTCTTGACTATAGACTTGTGCAACTAATCTAGACTTGTTTCTAACTATGTTTCCATCTTCATCAACTTTATTCCTAAAAAACCATTTGGTTCCTATGGGAAAAGTGTCCTTAGGTCTGTCAACAAGTATCCAAACTTTGTTTCTTTAAAATTGATTCAATTCTTCTTGCATAGACATCACCCAAAATTCATCATTGATACTTTTAGGTTCAAGATGTGAAAGAAAATCTTGATGTTCAACCTAGTTTCTCATAGAAGATTTAGTTTGTTTTCTTCTATCTAAATATCCTACTACAACATCTAAAGGATGATTTTTAAGAGTCCTAGTTGGTCTAGAATATATAGGGCTATAAATTTTAGGTTCATTTACAGGTTTGGGTTCTACGGAAGTAGGTTTTGGAAAATTTCTAGAACTGGTTTTCTTAACAACAAGTTCACTATTTTTTCATTAAGGTATAGAATGGAAATATCATCTTTAAAATTTTCAAGATGGTTCTTAGGTTCACATGGTTTAGTTTCATCAAATTTTATGTGTACATATTCTTCCACACATTTTATTCTCTTATTGAATACTCTATAGGCTTTACTGGTTATAGAGTAACCTAGGAAAATTCCTTCATCACTTTTGGAAGCAAATTTTTCAATATTATCTTTATTGTAAAGGATAAAAACTTTGCAACCAAAAACTCTAAAGTAATTAAACTTAGGCTTCCTATTGTTCCAAATCTCATAAGGGGTCTTTTTAAGAATTGGTCTAATCAAGTCTCTATTGATAATCTAACAAGTTGTATTGACAGCTTCAGCCCAAAAGTAAATAGGTAAATCATATTCATTGATCATTGTCTTAGAAATCTCTTAAAGAGTCCTATTTATTCTTTCTACTACACCATTTTGTTGAGGTGTTATAGGAGCAGAGAAGTTGGTACTATATCCATTATGTGAGTAATATGTTTCAAACTCCGGATTTTCAAACTCACGACCATGATCACTTCTCAAGGTCTTGATCCTAAGTCCACTAAGGTTTTCTACACACTTGGAATATTTAGAAAAATAGAAACAAGCTTCACTTTTGTGAGCTAGAAAGTATACCCAAGTGTACCTAGAAAAGTCATCTACAAGGACATAGACATAATTCTTCCCATTTAAGCTATAAAATCTAGATGGTCCAAATAAATCCATGTGAACCAACTCAAGAGGTTGAGAAGTAGAAACTTTTTTCTTTGATTTGAATGAAACTTTATGTTGTTTTCCCTTTTAACAAGGATTACAAAATTTATCTGTTGGGAATTCTAGTTTGGGAAGGTCTCTAACTAAACCTTTCCTAGTCAGTTTCCTGAGAGAGTGCACATTGTAGTGTCCTAATATTTTGTGCTATATCCAAGATTCTTTATGAAAATAATTTAAACAAGTAACAGTTTGTTTAGCTAAAGAATTCAAATCTACATCATAAATATTTTCATTTCTTAATGCAGTAAATACCAAAACATTTTTAGAATCAAATAAATTACATGAATCATTTTCAAACTTAACATTAAATCCATCATCACGCAACTGAGAAATGATTAATATATTATACTTTAGTCCATAAACAAATAAAACTTTAGAAATTAAAATTGAATTAGTGTTACCAATCTGGCCTAAGCCGATGATTTTTCCTTTTAAGTTATCCCCAAAGGTAACATGTCCTACATAAACTTTGATTAAGATCTTAAAGCATGAGTTGTATCCTATAATATGACTTGAACATCTACTATCCAAATTCCATATCTTCCTATAGGAACTTTTCAAGCATGTTTCCTACAAAACAGATTTATACAGAAGGTAATTTTGGTACCCATATTTTCTTAGGTCCAGAAAGGTTAGAAAGTAAAACTTTAGGTACCCATATTTGTCTAATGGGTTTCCTATAATTAAAAGATTCAAATTATTTTGATAAGTAAACTTTGTTTGGTCTATAAGAATTTGAATAGCTAGATAAAGCATAAGAGTTTCCAGAACCTGAACTAGCAGCATACTGTCCAGATTTAGGAATAAATTTATTCTTAACAGTCTGTCTCTGTCCAGGTTGGTATCCTAAACCAGTAGAATACCTTGGTGCAACTTGTTTTACAAGAATTTGAGTTTGAGTATTCTTTCCATTAGTAAAATTTTCTAAATCTTTCCTGAGTTGCTCATTAAACAATTTCAGTTTAGTATTCTCTTTGATTACTTGAGTATTCTTTTCCTTTTCTACATCTAGTGCAGATTTGATAGTGCTAGTTAAAGCATGTTGTTTCTTTAAGTATTTATACTTATCTTTCAGCTCATTCAGGTATCCTCTAGCATGTTACAGTATTCAAACAATTCTTCACTAGACATGTTTTCAACATCAGAATCAGAATCATCTCCAGATTAATGAGAGTTTAAAGGAGTATCTAATGTTACCTCAGATGTGTTTTTCATAAAACACATATTATCTTTTTGAGATTTTTCATCCTGAGTGGAATAAGAATCACTTGAACTGTCTTCTGAAGAACTCCAGGTTTCTTTCATAGATTTCTTGTATGTGTTGTCCTTGTACTCATATTTCTTCTTGTACTTTAACTTCGGGCAGTCATCTTTCACATGTCCTTTCCTCTTGCATTCATAGAAGACTATTTCATCACTTTTATCAGTCATTTTCCAATCCTTCTTCCAATGACCTTTATTAACATACTTTCCCTTGTAATTGGATTTTATGAAAAAATTATTTTTCCTATAAAACTTCTTAAATCATCTGGATATCTAAGCCATTTCATCATCACTATCAGATTCACTCTCTTCACTACTTGAACGATCACTTGTAGCTTTAATTTTCTCTTTGTCCTTGATTTTTGAAGCATAGGTCTTGAAGGCAACTGATTTCTTTCTTAGTTCATCATATTCTTTTTTGTTTACCTTTATCTCTTCTTTATACATCATCAACTTACCAATCATCTCTTTAACAGGTAGTGAAATTATATCACATGATTCTCTTATTGAAACTAATTTGCCTCTCCATCTTTCTGGCAGACATCTGAGTATTCTCATGATTTTCTCTTTTGCTGGAACAAAATTTCCCAGTGAGCCCATACTGTTAAAAATTTCATTGAACTTGAGATACATGTCAGAAATAGGTTCATCAGGCCTCATTTTAAAATTATCATATTTAATAGTGTAATTTTTTAATCTCATCTCTTTAACATTGGTTGTTCCCTCATGGGAAACAGCCAGAGTATCCCATATTTCATAAGCAGTCCTACAAGCAGATATTCGATTAAATTATTCATCTCCTAAAGCACAATATAGAGAATTCATTACTTTACAATTATTATTGTAACCAGATTTAGTAGGTTCATCCCAACTAGTTATAAAAGTTTCTGGAATCTTATACTGAGTCTCTATGAAAATCCAAATGTCAAATCCCATACTTTCTAAATGAATTTTTATTTTGATTTTCCATTAGGCATAATTTTCACCATTAAAGAAGGGTGTCTTGTTGGTAGATACACCTTATAATCTGTTATCCATAATACCTAAGTTAAATAAAGATATAAAAATTTAGAATTAACAGAAATTTTAAGATCTTTAAGATAAAACTAAAATCACAGTTGAAAACTTTTCAAAAACAGAGTGTTTTAAAAACCTTTTATCAACCCCTATGATACCAAATGTTGGTCGGAGTGTATACTCAAGAGGGGGGTGAATTGAGTTCTAATTAAAAAAGTTTGTTTAAAGTATTTGTATTAAAATCCCCAAAATCATAAAACAAGTTAAACTGTAGTGAATTTATAAAGATTGTAAATGTTCAATTAGTTTCCCAAAAATTTATTATTTATCAGTTAACTTAATCTGAAGATTAAGTTATATTTTGAAACTAACTTACTGGTTCACAATAATTACCAACACTTGCTAGTTCAACTATCAAAGTTACCTTAAAACAGATTTGATTTTCAAAGTAAATAGCATCAGAATATTGAAAAATATTTTAAACTAAAATAAGATACACAGCAATGTTATCCAAGAGGTTCAATCTCAAGCTGAGACTTATTCCTCTCAAACAGTTTATATAAAACATTGATCCACACCCTGGATTGGGGTTACAATAGCACATAGGTTGTCCAGGTCCTCAGACCTCTACCACAGTTCTACATGGGAAAGCAACAGAAACAGCTCACAGGTTGTCCAGGTCCTCAGATCTCTACCATAGTTATACGTGGGATACAAAAAGGTGTAAATAGTTTAGTTTGAGGATTTAAGTATCCTCCAGTTCATCTTAGGAGTAAGTGTGTGTTAAAATAGATATAAGCACACACTGCTCATAATTTAAAGATAAGGATGATCACAGTAGAGCAAGAATATAGAAATGAGTTTAGAATGCTCTTGTGTGTCGTCAATGCAGCTCTGGACTCCTTTGGATTAAATCAGATGAATCTTGGAGTCCTTCTTAGGAAGTTATCTGGAAAACAGAGTGTCGTGGTTCTCTTTCTTTACTTCCAGTATAGGTGTCCAACATGAATACGGGAGTATTCAAAGTGGCGCTTGAACCTCCTCTTTGAAATTCTGTTCTTGATGTGTATGAGTGTTCTTCGAGTTCTTTTTGTGTGTTCTTCTCTGCATGTACGTGTGTCTCGTTTATTCTTCCTTACGTATATGTCTCCGTGTATCTCTCTGTGTATTTCTCTATTTTGCAGTAGCTCGATATCTCTTTTATTTCTCCTTTTTTCCATCAATGGGAATGATTACCTTTAACAGGTATGAGGTATAGTTCGCTGACAACCCAACAACCCACATTAATTAATAGCAGTTTCATTAAAAGCACAAAATATGAAAGTTTGAAATTAAATTGAAAGATGATAGAATAGTTTAAGAAATGTGTCACAGTAAGTCATGGAAACAGTGTATCCTTCAAACGGTGTCTAGGTTGATCATGGTGTCTGAGTGTCATGGTGTCTGGTGTTACGGTTTCTTGTTCACAATTTCTGCTTCACAGTGTCTGGTGTTACGGTGTATTGTTCACAGTGTCTTGTTCATGGTGTCTTGTTCACGGTGTCTGCTTCATGGTGTTTGGCTTCACAATGTCTGCTTCATGGTGTCTGGCTTTACGGTGTCTGACTTCACGGTGCCAAAAATACATAGCCAGTGGCAGACTCATGGTATCTTAGACTTTCCAAAGTAACTATGTGAAGACTTAAATAAATATTATAATTGAAAGTATTAGACTTAATCATTTGTTAAAGAAGGTATTTTCAGAGTAGATAGATGATAGTATAAAGTAGGTAAATTGAAAAATAGAATAATTAAAGCATGATAAAACTTTAGACGTAAATACACATGATTAGATTTAATTTATAAAAGTTAACTAGGTTGAATAAGATTTGGAATCATTAACACATGATTAAATAAGATTTGTGATCATTAAAACATGATTAATACATGAGTAGTCCAACAATTTATAATTGTTTTACCTAGTACTAAAAACGTTTTAATCTGGGGGATTTTATGGAAATAAATTTCACTAACATTTTAGGAATTTTGTAACTTCATTTAATTTAATTTTTATAACCATTTTTTGTAGTTTTTTTAGTATTTCATATATTTTTATATTTTTTAGATAAATTATATCTTAATATCAACAATTTGGTATTATTAGTTTATGTTAATATTATTTCTTTTTTAACAAATTTTCTTAGTAATTTCATAGATATTAATTTCTTTTATTATTTTAATTTATTAATATTCATTAGTAGATATATTAATTTTATATATTAGTATTATATACTATTAAATGTCATTATAGATATTCCTAGTATTAATAATAGTAATATTAATATTATTAGTTTATTAATTTTTAAAATACTTATTCTATTATTATTATTATTATTAAAACATTAGATAATTAGTCTTTGTCTTAAATTTTGAATTTTAAATTTGATATTTAAATTTTGAATTTTTGTTTTGGCATGCATATTGGAACAATGAGAAAGATTTGTGGGAATCTTCATCATTGAGCAACCCAGAGGTGTGCCTTCTCCCTCCTTTAGCACACTAGGTGTGCAGTCCTTTAAATTAGGATGTGCACCTCTCCTCTCATGCACACCAGCCACCTACTTCATCCTCCTGCCTATACCACCACATAGTAATACCATAATCCTTCATCCATGCTTCAACCTTCCATTAATCCATAACACCAATCCTCTTGGTTTCAATACAACACTCGACATCACTCTTCTCTCCTCTTGAGTAATTTACAACAACCGGTGACCCATCTCCCTCCTGTAACAGTCCACCCAGCACAGTGCATATCCTCCCCTGTGCACTAGCAGTCTCCTATTTCCCCCCCCCCTGCTCCACTCCATCCTCCATTGTAACAGGCCGTGACCTACAAACCCACTATTGTGCTCTCTCCGCCTAGGTAGTAGACTATCTCCACTTGTTCAATAGAGAACACAGCATGCTCAATGATGTTATCCATCTATTGAAACTATACACACTAACCCACAACCAATCCTCTATCTCTGCTGCACATCCAGCTATGAATCATCCTTCTCTTGAAAACACCATTGGTCATCCATAAGGGTTTTACCCCATGATTCTGAGTGGGTTAAATTTTGTTGGTGGTCCATTTCTCATGCTCAACGTCGACAAGAACAGAGGTTGTTTAGTATTTAGAAATCGATGGGTGGAGAGTGCGCTGTGTGGAAAGAGTGAAGACCAACATAATCATTATTTCTATAATAGAGATGTATTTTTCATGATTTATCATTTTTACATGATGTCAAGGTAATTGTATTTGTGTTAGTATGTTATACTGAATAATTTAATCTATTATGCATGCTATGATGACATTTGTATTTTTTCGTTAATTTGGTAATTGATTTTATTTTCATTTGAATTTTTATCAGTTTAAATTTTATTTTCACTAAAATAATTTATGAAATTAAAATTATCCTTTTTATTATTAGTTTATTTTGTAATGCCAAGTAATTTAATTGTTTTGACCGATTATTGTATAAATATGTGGCCCAAAATTGTGAGAAACATGCATTTTCATTTTGTTGATTGGTTCAGTATTCGAAGGCGTCTCTTAATTTATTTATAACACCATAGATTAATAATTTCAACAAATTATGAGATATAAAATGTGTGTCTAAAACATGATTTTACTTTTGAAACTAGAGATAATTATGGAAAATATATATTTAACCATAGAAAAAAATATTTTTCAATGATGAAAATTAGTTTTAAAACAAAGTTAGTATCCCATAAAATTTAACTAATAAATTTATTTTATCCTTATTTTAATAGAATTTTTCTTCTATTATTTTGAATTTCAGAATTTTTATTTTTATTAAAATAATTAAAAAAATTACTATTTATATCAGTAGGTCGGTCACCTAAACCCTACCGAGAGTGATAAATTTAGTGAGATTAATCTCTTGATCTATATGGTTTTACCCTACTCGCCACATTTATAGTAGTTGGTGGGTTATAAAAATTTGAAAAGTGGATGCACTGCGATGAATATACCAAATTTATGGCACTATTTCCATGGATAATGCACACAATTAGTATTAACACAATCTCAAGTAGACCACTATTTAGGCATTGTTCATGTAGATGGTGAAAAATAATAATTCAGATCCATCAAAAAATGATCCACCTCTTTATCAAGAACTAGTACATAAAAGAAAATAGAACGTTGAAGTTGGAAGATATTTTAAAACACAAATGCATTCATAGGGGGGATGAATTGAGAATCACATTCTAATGATTACTAGTGGACTTGAGATAGGTATTGATACCCAATATAGTCAGAGTCATATCAAGTATAAAAATACCAAGAATTCAAGCGATGTATTTTTAACTAAAGTTGTTGATGATCAACCTACTCTAAAAACATGTTCAATTCCTTTTATTGAGAAGGGGATACCCTTATATGCATGTGAATAGATTTTTTTAATTCTATAATAAATTTAAATATAATTTGGTTATGGACGATGTGGTGATCCAAAGACTCTTTCCATTCTCATTACAAGGAAAATATAAGGGCAATTTGGAAAGTCTTGACCCAGATACAGTCCTCAGATGGGATGTGCTCAGAAAGAAATTTATTGGTTCATATTATACAACTACACAATATTTTAAAAATAAGAGAGACCTCTATTCATTTTTAAAAAAAATGAATAAAAAATCACTTGGAGAAACATAAAATAGATCATAGTCCATCTTAAGGCATTGTCCTCATCTTAGAATGAAGTTAGTAAACCTATTTCAAACTTTCTACTTTGAAATTAAACCCGATATTAAGTCATTAATCAACATAACTAAAAACAATGCGTTCATGTAAATGTATTTCAAAGATCTATACACATTAATTCAAAACATGGAAGAACACAATTTTTAGTGGAATAAATAATTTTCAAGAATAAAAGTAGGAGCACATCATGTTGATTCTCACACATTCATGGCTACACAATTTGTATCTTTTAATAAATGGATTGATATTCTTTCATTGAGTACACATAAATTAGTCCATATAGTTAAATATGAACATTTCCCACACTATAGTGGTCCTCACAATTCTCCCATGTGTCTATATAACATATATGATAATAATATGTCTGAATCCAACATTGTTAGGTTCCACATAAGAAATTATGGAAACAATGAAAACAAAAACTGTAAAATAAATAACCAAAATCATGTTTGGAAGGAACCATTAGCTACTCAACCAATGAATCAATCCATGGGTCCCCTTAGGTTCCCCACTCAATTATCCTTCAGACCCTCCATGAAATCGTATGAGCAAGGATCTCAACAGAAATACTGACCACCATTTCATCAATAACAATAATACAAGGATAAAAATAAAAAATAGACTTTTCCCCTCCTATAATGCATGGTAAAAAATATTGGGGAAAAACTATAAAAAAATTAATGATGTCTAATCAATCAAGGTTTTAGTCATAAGTAATGGAATCCCAAAACATGAAATCATCCATTCCAAACATTGAAAAATAAGTCGGTTCGCTAGCTGTAAAAATTAAAAACTAATAATAGGGAACTCTATTGGGTAACAGAAGAGATAACCCAAGGGAAGAGGAAAAATATGTTACATTACATAGTGTCACACAATTCCCACATATACACCTAAGAATGGGAATGTGGGTTCAATAAAAAAATTGATTCAAGATAAAGAGAAAGAGGAGGAAGATAAAAAAACATGATAATATTGAAAAGGCAAAAAAATAAAAGGTAAATGAGAAACTGAATTAAAGAGTGAAATCTCACACAAAAACTCACCATTTTAATAATGAATGAAGCAAAGGAATTTAGATTCTCAATTTTCAAAATTCATAGATATTTTCAATAATCCTAAAAAAATATTACTTTTTCCAAATCCATCATTAAAATTCCCCACTAAGGTGAATTTCTCAAATATCTTCTATTAAAAAAACAAGATGATGTACATGAGGAATGTTCGGAATTCATACCCAAATATATACCTCATAAAATAAGAAACCCTACAAGTTTTACTATACCTTGTAATATTTGAGGATGTTAACTTGTGAGTGATTTATGTGATCCACTAGATAGTGTAAACCTTATTATATCTGAAGTTCTTTAAGAACTCATAATCACATAATTAAATCCAATGAGGGTTCCCTTGAAAATAACAGATCGATTAGTGAATCATCTCTAAGGAATTCTAGAGGTTGTACTCATCAAGGATGATAAATTTTACTTCCCAACTAATACCATATTCCTTGATATAGAGTAATATAAAGACATCCAACTCATTCTTGGGAGACCATTCTTAGAAATATGCATAACACTAGTGGATTTCTAGGAGGAAAAATTAATTTTTATTATTGGAGAAGAAAACATAAAATTTAATATACTAAAATCTATTGGAAATCCCTATGTATTTGATTCTAATTTCATATATACAATTGTAGAATGATATTTTTTTTAAAGTATATACTAATTATAGAGGATTTACATAAGGAAAATGAGGAGATAACTGAATCAATAGAAGAAATAGAATTCATGAAAAACATTCTTGAGTCTTTAGGTAAACAAGATTTCCACTCATTGACTCCATCATTGGAAAATCATACAATACTTTAACTTAATCCCATTATACAAAATATATATCTAGATACTTTATAGATTTAAACACCTTGTAAGTCATATTAAATTCTATCCTTTTACTGAATAAAAATGTAAATATCTCGATATCCTATTTCCAGGGAAGTTGTCAACATAATGGATGATTGCTGATTTAAAAGTTATTAGTCATACCATAATCACTCACAGAATACATATGGAAGATAATTAAAAACCTTTCAAGAAACCAAAACTACTCTAAACACCTTTAATTAAAGAAGTAATCAAGAAATAAGTCATTAAATTTCTCGATCATAGATTAATATTTCCTATATCAATAGTCAGTGGGTTATCCCATTAAAGGAGGTACCTGAAATTGGTGGGACCACAATGGTTAAGATGTTAAAGGAGAATTTATACCCATGATAATAGTTACTAGATAGAGACTTTGAATTGATTATAAAAAATTTAATGATGCCACCAAAAATGATCACTTCCCATTACACATTATTGATAAAATCCTTGAATGACAAGAAGGAGACTACTATTTTTTTTGGATGGATACTCTTGTTATAATAAAATAGTGGTGACACTATAAGATCAAGAGAAAATCACATTCAGTTTTCTATATGGTAAATTTTTTCATCGTTGAATGCCTTTTGGGATGTACAATTCACCATCTATGCTTCAAAAATACATAACGGAAATATTCCAAGACATGATTGATCATTTAATATAAATATTCATGGATGAATTTCCTATTTATGGTAATTGTTTTGATGAATATCTAAAACATTTGGATAAGTTTTTTAACAACATGTAATGAAAATAATCTTGTGTTCAATTGGGAAAAATCATACTTCATGGTAAAAAGTATTGTAGTTTTAGTTCATCGAATTTCAAAGAAAGGAATTGAATATGACCCCACCAAGATCAGTATAATCTCTGAGCTACCCATGCCCACATCATTTGGTTTAGTAAGTGGTTTTCTTAGGCATGTTGGGATGTTTCATTAAGTATTTATCTATTATTTCTATCCCCTTACCTATATTTTAGGAAAATATGTCGCATTCCACTTTGGGATTGAATTTTAGGAAGTATTTAAATTTTTAGGACAACATTTGGTTAAAGCCTTGATAATGATTTCACTAGATTGGGAGAAACTATTTGAGTTAATATGTGATTCTTGTTACTAGGTAGTTGTTAATTACCTAGGAAAAATGAAATAAAGTATCTTTATACTAATCTGTTATACTAGACACACTTTTAATGAGGCTCATCACAATTACACTACAAATGAAAAATAGTTGTTAGAAGTTTTATTTTCTTTTGATAAATTATGATCTCACCTGATTTTCTCTAAAGTCATGGTCTATATGGATCACTATTCCCTTTGATATCTGATGACTATGAAAAATTTGAGGCCCATACTCATTCGATGGATATTTTTACTTTAGGTATTTGACACTGAAGTCAAGGACAATATGGAAACTGAGAATGTCATTGCTGATCATTTTCCGTGCCTAGACCATGAATCATGTGAAATAAATATTGAATTAATCAATGAAAAATTTCATGATGAAAACATTTATGACACTAAGACAATCACACCTTGGTATTCTGATATCATGAATTACATAGATTTAGGTGTAGTATGTCAAGATTTATTGAAGGAGTGAAAAAAATATATTTTTGAATGAATCCCTCCATTACCAATGGACTGATCAATTAATTTTCAAGGATTCTGCAGATGGATTGACCATAAGTTGAATCCTAAATGAAGAAGTTGATAGTGTTTTGAATTTATTCCATTCTAGAGAAGATGGAGGAAACCATTCACTTCACCAAACAGTTAGAAATGTGTTACAATGTGGTTTGTACTAGCCTACCATACCTCATGATACTCATGATTTCATCATGAATTGTGATGAGTGCTAAGGAACTGGAGGTATAAACTAGAATATTGATGTACCATAATATTCAATCTTGGGTGGTGAAATTTTTTACATTCGATGAATAAATATTATGGGTCATTTTCCTAAATATTTTGTAAAATCATACATCCTTGTATATGATGACCTTATATCAAAGTGGGTGTAAGCTGAAGCATTAGTAGAAAATTATTCTTGATTTTTCATTAAAATTTAAAAGTAACAGATTTTACCCATTTTGGAATTACATGGAACATTATTAGTGACCATGGTACCCAATTCAATAATTATCTATTTCCAAATCTAATGACTCCCCATGGATTTCACCACTATATGAGAAAATCATACCATCCATAGACATATGGCTGAGCATAGGTTTCAAACAGAGTTATTATTGGAATTTTAGAGAAAACTCTGCGTACATCTCAGAAATATTGGGCTGGAAAAATTGATGGTACACTCCAGGGTAATTGGACTGCATATAAAACATATATTGGAATTCACTCATATGGATTGGTATTTTAAAAATAATTACATCCCTTTGTATAACTAGAACACAAAGTTTACTCTTCTTTGAAGAAGCTAAATTTTGATTTCAAAACATCACATGAAACGTAGTGAATGAATTAGATAAGATGAATAGGGAAGTGTATGATAACGATTTGATCTATAAAGAGAAAACATGATCATGGCATGATAAATGGATCTAACAAAGAAATTTTTCATCTAGAAACAAATTTTTACTCTTCAAATCAATACTTCAGATCATGAATATAAATCTCAAATCAAAGTTGTTGGGTCCTTAAAATGTTAAAATTATTTATCCCCGTGATGTTTTTGACATATTTGATGGGAAGATTCCTTTATTTAAGGTTAATTGTCAACGCCACAATCATTATCACACTTATGATAAAATTGGCATCATTGAAGAATTTTACTTAAAATGAGAGTGTGCTCGTCTTGTTGAATATGTTAAACTTAGCACTAATTGGGAGGTAACCTAACTTCTTCTAAATTCCTTGGTCAATGTTTGTTTACTATCTATAATTATGGGTTTATTTGACACAAAACTTCCTCACTCCAATGAATCCAATATGATGATTGATTACCCCTTGAATTCCCCTACTTGAATGTCATGGAGATGTTCCAAATGGAGGTAATTCAAGGAAAGATACTACATGAGATGTTCCCAAGAACTTTGAATGCTAAGATAATAATGAAATTGCCTCATGAATGGTACATTTCGATAAATATGGAGAGTTTATGTATGAATAAATGATCTATAGATTTGGGAGACACTTCTGTTACCATGGTGAAGTGAGCGGGGAATTATGAGCCATTGGACATAGTTGTTTAACCATTTTCTATACATCTTCATGAAGAAGTAAAATATAACTCTTTCAAAGATTAAACCCATGTTTTTTCTGTTATATCATTCTCATTTATTAGTTTTATTTTGTTTTAGGAAATAAACCTGACATGTGTGGAAAATTTTCAATTACTCTTGACCTTTTTGTGCACTTGTTATTATCAAACTTATCTTCTTTCAACTATATAATCATTTGTGTTATAATTATGATATGATACATGTATGCGATTTCCATGTGTTTTTCTTAAA
Organism: Viscum album; assembly: GCA_963277665.1. Lineage (NCBI taxonomy): Eukaryota > Viridiplantae > Streptophyta > Magnoliopsida > Santalales > Viscaceae > Viscum > Viscum album. Next base: position 540,975,323 of record OY728134.1, on the reverse strand, counting down.
TGCACATCATTTTTGGAGATTCATTGTATACATACAACCTTATCATGTCTATCTTCACTTAGAGAAGCCTTTTATTTTCTATCTTATTTTATTCTTCCAAAAAAACATGTAAAAACTAATTAAATAATAATAATAATAATAAATTAAAAAACCAAATTTTTTGTCATTGCTGAACTCAAATGAAATATATTTTATTTTTTTCATATCACGGTCGTAGGCACACAATTTGTCTCCTTGGGCAGTTCAAGCACCTGATTCATTTTGGACACAATTTGATTCTCGAAACCCTGATTTAAATTATTTCCAATATTAGTGCATGATTTGAAATGTTTTCCTGAAAATAAATTATTTTAGAGACACCTATTTTCACTCGTGATCATTTTTGTTGTCCAACATTATATTTCCATGCCTGTGATGATTCTGGCCCATTTTTTCATCATCTAACATTTCTATTTTCTTGAGGGAATCACATCCATTTTATGTCTTCTATAAGTTTCTATTTTTTCCATCAAAGTGATTGGAATTTTAGAATCTGCAAAAAAATTACTGAAACATTTGTTTGAGATATTTTTACCCATTGACACGCTGAGCCACCCCAAAAGTTTCTCTATCGTGCACCCCTTATAATCCATAAAGAATCATTTTTAAGACTAGCCCACAACTGATACCCTTCTCTACCCAATTATTGAATATTTTTATGATTATTTTCAATCTAATTATGGGGGAGAGATTTATTCATAGAGAGGGGTGATTATGGGATAATGAGTCATTTAATGCACATGGATTAACATTATCCCACCATGTTTTATGTGATTATTTTTCATAGTTTCCCTATTTATTGCATGTAATTTGATATGGGAATATAGATTCTTTTTGGTTTCAACAATGAGTACATATGTGGTCTTTACGTGATAACCCTGACCTTTAGGAACACCTATAAATGTGATGATCCATCACTCTTGGAGATAGAGATTTTTCTATATGACATACATTCACTGAGATTCTAAAGTTTATGTGCTGCTTATGTACCTTCCTTTAGGATTTTGTCTAACATTTATTTTGTGGGGTTTTGGAGATGTTACACACATATTTTCATTTCCATTATGCTTGAGTGAGTTGTGTACCTAAAAAAGGAAAGAATAAAAGAGAGAGAAAAAATGAAACATAAAATTTTTGAGAGAGGCATAGGATATCATATGATTTGGGACATGAATCATTTTAAGTGAGAGGGAGTGAGAGTTTGATGGAGAAATTTGGATTGAAACTTATCATAAATTTATTTCAATATTCATACCTAATTTTTACCAATAATTATCAATTTTTTATTTGATCCCCCATCCCACAATCTTAGAGACATTTGAACATAATGTGAAGTCCTAGATAATGGTGAATTATTTGGATTTCCATTAGTGGAGATTTGAGATTCATGGAAAGCCTATGGTAAGAATGCATGTGTATCAAAATTGAGCATAGACTATATCCAAATTCTTGAGTGATGAGAGTGATGGAGAGGAGGTCCCTTGATGCATGAGTGTAGATATTTTTCTTGGAAAGAAAGTGAGTGGATGGGAAATTTTTTTGAAAATTGGAATTTTAAAATGAAGCATGATATTTTGGGGGTAAAAGGGAAAGAAGAATTTGGATCATTTAATTTTTATGTTTTTATTTTTCTGCGAGTGCAATTGTGCATTCCTTCATAAGGTTTTACCGGGAAGTAAAAAAGATTAGATGTGGGGGATTTGATGCACATTGAATTCATAGAAATTTTAATAATTTTATAACTTTTTTAATTTAATTTTTCAAACCGTTTTTGTGACTTTAGTTTTTTTGAAGTAATTTAGTAATTTAGTTATTTTTTATATTTTTAGTTAAATTACATTTTAATTATTTTAATTTAGTAATTTTAGTCTATATTAAATTTATTTATTTTTTAACACTATTTTTAGTAGTTTCATTAATATTAGTTTATTATTAATTTAATTTATTAATATTTATTAGTAGATATATTAATTTTCTATATTAGTATTTTATATTATTAAACGTCATTATAAACATTAGTAATATTAATTATAGTAACATTAATATTATTAATTTATTATTTTTATAAATTCCAAATCTATTATTATTAGTTGCAGTGTTATTATTATTTTTTATCATTTAGATAATAAGTATTTGTTTTAAATTTTGAATTTTAAATTTGGGTTTTCATTTTTGAATTTTTTAGCATGATGATTGGAGCTTTGGGAGAGATCTGCATGCTTCTTCCTCACCGAGAAAACTAGAGACGTGCCTTCCTTCTCCTTCAGAACACTGAGCGTGCGGGCCATGAAAACAGGAGGTGTACCTCCCCTCTCCGGCACACCATCCATTTATATCATCCTCCCACCTTCACCAAAACATAATAAATCCATCCTCCTTCATCCATGCTTCACCCTACCAGTAGGCCACCACACCCTTCCTATCGGTTTCACCACAACACCTAGCATCGTGCTACTCTCCTCTTCAACAGTGCACAACAGCCAACGACCCAGATCCCTCCTCTTATAGGAGACCACCCGGCACAACGCCTATCCTCCCATTCACATTTGCAGCTGCTGATGACCCCCTACTCCTCTCCATATTCTATCGCTCTAGGTCAAGATGCACAAACCTACCTTCGTGTTCTTCGAGTTTTTTTTACGTTTTTTCCTTAAAAATTCTAGAAAACGGTTAGGTTAAAAATATTTTTAAAAATGAACTAGAAAGGCGGCATCCCGGATGCCGGCTTTTCATTTCGGGTGCAAGGCGGCATCTGCGATGCCGCCTTTCCCCTAACAATTTTTTTGAAAATTTTAATTTTAATTTTTATTGTTTTGTTTTGTTTATATATATATATATATATATATATACAAAACAAAAAATTTCAACAGAATTTCTCTGCTATTAAAGATCCAGCGCTACACCCATTACAGCAGTCTGGATTCTAACAGAAACCCTTACCCAGGCCTCCCTTTTATAAGAGGGCTTGCCCTGAAAATCATTCTGCATTATTGATGTGAGATTCCGGTTCTCCCTTTCCTGTGCAGTTCATTATGCATTTCCGATGTAGGATTCTGTTTCAAGTACATGACTTTAAAATACAATAAAATATAAAATATAAGGCCAATATAAATGAAATTTTAAACATTGATTAAAAATATAATAAATAGTTGAAAAAAAAAGAATTTCCTCAAAAATGTTGATGAAAAATAATCTATAACCTTTCAAAACCTCCTACTTGAAACTTAAAAATGTTTCAAGTACGTGAATTTGAAAGACTATAAAATATAAACTATAAAATGAATATAATTGAAACATTAAAAATAGATTAAACATATAATAAATAGTTGAAAACAAAAGGAATTTACAAAAAAATGTTGATGAAAAGTAATTTATAAGCTTTCAAAACCACCTACTTGAAACTTAAAATTGTTTCAAGTACGTGAATTTGAAAGACCATAAAACATAAAATAGAAGACCAATATAATTGAAACCTAAAATATTGATTAAACATATAAGAAATAGTTGAAAACAAAAGTAATTTCTAAAAAATTGTTAATGAAAAATAATTTATAAGCTTTCAAAACTGCCTACATGAAACTTAAAAATGTTTCAAGTACGTGAATTTGAAATATTATAATTATATTACTGATTAACTAATTATTTATTATATAATTAATAGTTATATTAATAATTAACTAAATAATTATTATATAAGTAATAATTAATGAGTAATAGCTAATAATTTAATGAATAGTTATAATTAATATTTATATTACTAATTAACTAATTAATAATTACTAATTACTTATTAATAATTATTAATTAATAATTAATAATTATATTGAATAATTATAATTAATATTTATATTACTAATTAACTAATTAAAAATTAATAATTACTAATTACTAATTAATTATATTACTAATTAACTAAACAATTATTATATATATAATAATTATATTACTAATTAATTATTATATAATTAATAATAATATTACTAATTAACTAATTAATTATTACATATTTAATTATTAATAATTACTAATTAAAAATTATAATAATTATATTTAATAATATTATTACTACTCAACTAATTAACTATTATATAATTAATAATTATATTACTAATTAACTAATTAATTATTATATAATTAATAGTTATATTAATAATTAACTAAATAATTACTGTATAAGTAATAATTAATCAGTAATAATAAATAATAAATAATTAATAATTAATAAATGTAATTAATATTTATAATTAATATTTATATTACTAATTAATAATTAATAATTAATAATTACTAACTAATAATTAATAATTAATAATTACTAATTAATAATTAATAATTAATAATTACAATAAATAAATGTAATTAAAAATTATATTACTAATTTACTAATTAATTGTTATATAATTAATAATTATATAAATAATGAACTAACTAACTATTATATAATTAATTATTAATAATTAATAATTATAATGAATAATTATAATTAATATTTATATTACTGATTAACTAATTAATAATTAATAATTACTAATTACTAATTACTAATTAATAATTATAATGAATAAATGTAATTAAAAAGTATATTACTATTTTAGTAATTTATTATTATATAATTAATAATAATATTACAAATTAACTAACTTATTTTTATATAATTAATTATTAATAGTTACTAATTAATAATTATAATTAATAATTATATTACTAATTACTAATTAATAATTTTAATGAATAATTATAAGTAAAAATCATATTACAAATTTACTAATTAATTCTTATATAATTAATAATAATATTACTAATTATGTAATTAATTTTTAGATAATTAATTATTAATAATTACTAATTAATAATTATAATTACTTATTATAATTAATTATTATATTTATAATTAATTAATTAGTTATTATATAATTAATAATGATATTACTAATTAAATAATTATTTATTGTATAGTTAATAATTATATAATTAATCATTATATTACTAATTAAGTATTATATAATTAATAATTATATTACTAATTAACTAATTAATAATTATATAATTAATTATTAATAATTATATTACTAATTAACTAATTAATTATTATATAATTAATAATTATATTACTAATTAAATAATTAAATAATTTATTATATGTTTCATCAATGTTTTAGGTTTCAATTATATTGGTCTTCTATTTTATGTTTTATGGCCTTTCAAGTTCATGTACTTGAAACATTTTTTAAGTTTCAAGTAGGTGGTTTTGAAATCTTATAAGTTACTTTTCATCAACATTTTTTTATAAATTCCATTTCTTTTCAACTATTTATTATATGTTTAATCAATTTTTAAAGTTTCAATTATATTCATTTTATAGTTTATATTTTATAGTCTTTCAAATTCACGTACTTGAAACATTTTTAAGTTTCAAGTATGCAGTTTTGAAATGTTATAGATTATTTTTCATCGACATTTTTGAGGAAATTCTTTTTGTTTTTAACTATTTATTATATGTTTAATCAATGTTTAAAATTTCATTTATATTGGCCTTATAGTTTATATTTTATTGTATTTCAAAGTCACGTACTTGAAACCAAATCCCACATCAGAAATGCAGAATGTACTGCGCAGGAAAGGGAGAACCTGAATCCCACATCAAAAATGAAGAATGATTTTCAGGGTAAGCCCTCTTATAAAAGGGAGGCCTGGGTAAGAGTTTCTGTCAGAATCCAGACTTTTGTAATGACTGTAGCACTGGATCTTTAATAGGAGAGAAATTCTGTTGAAATTTTTTGTTTTGTTTATATATATATATATAAACAAAACCAAACAATAATAATAATAATAATTTTAAAAAAATAGGGGAAAGGCGGCATCCGGGATGTCGCCTTTCAGGTGCATTTTTAAAAATATTTTTAACCTAACCGTTTTCTGGATACCACCTCCTCTTGTTCGCTGAAGAACACACCACACGTATGGACACGATCCATCCTCTAAAACCCTACATCCAACCTGATCTCAACCCACAACCTCTCTTCCCTCTCTATAGACCATCAATCCAGGCATATTTTTAATGATTTATCATTTTTTACGATGGGTAATTTTTTAGTAGTGATTTCGGGGTACTTTTATTTGTTTCAAAATGTTATATTGAATAATTTAATATATTGTGCATGACATGTTATATATTTTATATTGTGGTTAACTTTTCAATTGAATTTATTTTCATTTGAAATTTTATTAGTTTAAATTATATTATCACTTAAATAATTTCAGAAATTAAAACTATCCATTTTAATTATTATTCCATTTGAGGATACTGAGAATGTTAATTGTTTTAATCGATTGTTGTGTAAATAGGTGTCACATATTTTTGATAAATAGGATGTCACTACTACACATATTCCCTTTGATATAACAAAAAAAGGTTTTTATAATTCTTAGTTTCATTAAAAAAACTAAAAAAATTATGAATTCCATCAGTAGACTGTTCACCTGAAAACTATCGAAACAGATAATTTTATCAAGCTAGATCTCATCATCTCTTTGGTTTGACCTTAATCACCACATTTATATAAGCTAGTGGGTTATAAAAATTTTCAATAGGATGCACTGTTATGCACATACCATGGAGTCCTGAGAATGGTGTCTTGAGGTGGTACATTGTCATTTTATCCAGTGTGTAGTTACTCCTTTTATGTTTCCAAAATATATGGTGGTTTAGATGAAAATAGAGGTGATCGATCTTATGAAATCTCAAGGAGACTTACCATGTGAGGGGACCCAGTAGGGTTCCTCATGGGAAGGGTTTTTAGTCACTAGGGCCTTTAGGGTTTCGATCAGCAGGGATTCAACCTTAACAGCTTCCTTTATGTACTACTACAAAAAACGGGCTTTATCAGTGCTCAAAACAGGCTTTATCAGTGCTAAAAAAGTGTTGTAAAGCTCAGCACTGATAAAGGGGGGTCCCCTTTATCAGCCCTCAATAAGCGTTGATAAAGGGGTACTTTATCAGCACTAAAAAATTGCTGATAAAGGGAGACTTTATCAGTGCTAAAAAGGCACTGATAAAGGACCCCTTCATCAGCACTAAAACAGTGCTAATAAATGTGTTTTTATCAGCCCTCTTTTAGCGCTGATAAACTGATCCTTTATCAGTGGTTTTCTAGGGATGATAAAGGCGACTTTTATCAGTGCTTTTTTAGAGCTGATAAAGGCTTCCTTTATCAGCGCTAAAAAAGTGATGATAAATGCCCTGTCTGCTGCAACAAAAAATTCTACAACAGCACACCCAAACAATACCTGCAAAAAATTGAACATCTCAACATGTAAGTATACCCATACAAAATTAACACATAAATCATAATTTAATTACACCAAGTATACCAATACAAAAAGTATACACAAACACCATTAACACATAATTCATAAGTTAATTAAATACATAAAGAATTCAATTCATAATTCAAGGGGTTGGGGGATGTTCAGGGGTTTGGGGTGGCTGTCCAAGGGGGGTAGGGGGTGTCCAGGGGGATGGGGGTGTCTGGGGGGTAGGGTGTCCAGGGGGGTGGGGGTCGGTCCAAGAGGTTTGGGGGCTATTCAAGGAGGGTGGGGGTGCCCAGGTGGGTGGGGGTATCTAGGTGGTGGGTTAGTGTCTAGGAGAGGGGGTGTCTAGGTGGGGTGTCCAGGGGGTGGGCTGGTGTCCAGGGTGTCCAGGGGGATCTTCAGGGGGTGGGGCTGTCTGGGGGGTGGGGGTGGTCCAGGGGGTTGGTGGGGCTGTCCAAGGGGGTGGGGTGGTGTCCAGGAGGGTGGGATGGGGGTGTTCCGGGGATAAGAGTGTCGAGGGGGTGGGTGTCTAGGGGTTGGGGGCTGTACAGGAGGTTGGGGCTATCCAAGGGGGTGGTTTGGTGCCCAAGGAGGGGGGGTCCAGGTGGGGGGCTGTCTATGGGGTGTCCAGGGGGTGGGTTGGTGTCCAGGGTGTCAGAGGGGCTTTCCAGGGGGTGGGGGTGTTCGGGGGGTGGGGCGGTCCAGGGGTTGGTGGGGCTGTCCAAGGGGGGTGGGGTGGTGTCTTGGAGGGTGGGATGGGGGTTTCTGGGGGAGATAGGGGTGTCTAGGGGGTGGGGGAATTTCAAGAAGTTGGGGGATGTCCAAGGGGATGGGGTGGTGTCTAAGGGGGGGTGTGGGAGATAGGGGTGTCTAGGGGGTGGGGGAATTTCAAGAAGTTGGGGGATGTCCAAGGGGGATGGGGTGGTGTCTAAGGGGGGGTGTTCAGGTGGGGGGTGTCTATGGGGTGTCCAAGGGGGGTGGGCTCGTGTCCAGGGTGTCGGGGGGGGGGGGGGGGGGGGATTTCCAGGGGGGGGGGATTTCCAGGGGCGGGGGTGTCTGGGTGGTGGGGGCGGTCCGGGGGGTTGGTGGGGATGCCCAAGGGGGTGGGGTGGTGTCCGGGAGGGTGGGGGTGGTCGTCCATGGGTGGGGGTGTCCAAGTGGTGGGGTGGTGTCTGGGAGGGGTGGGGTGTCGTCCAGGGGGTCGGTGGTTCTCAGGGGGTGGGGGGTGTCCGGGGGGTGGGGGGTTGGGGGCTCTCTGAGGTGGGGGGGGGGGGTTGTCCATGGGCGTGTCCAGGGGTTGGGGGTGTCCAGGGGGGTTGGGGGGGCTTTCCCGTGGGTGGGGTGTCCAGAGGGGTGGGGGTGTCCATGGGGTGGGCTGGTGTCCAGGGGGTGGGGGCAGTCCAGGGGGTTGGTGGCGCTGTCCAAGGGGGGTGGGGTGGTGTCCAAGGGGGTGGGGGTGGCTGTCCAAGGGGGGTGGGGTGGTGTCCAAGTGGGTGGGGTGGCTCTCCATGGGGGTGGGGGTGTCCAGGGGGTTGGGGGAGGTGTCCAGGTGGCGGGGCAGTGTCTAGGGGGTGGGGGTGTCCAGGGGTTAGGGGGCACACCGTGCCTCAGATTGAAGCAGGGTTGACTCATACATGTCCCAAAATACCCATGGATAATTCTTTTAAAGGATCAACACAATCTGAATGCGTTTGGTTGGATTTCCATAGGTCAGTTGTTGTTTTCACTTAAAATTCTGTCCATTTTAAACAAAAGACAGACACTTTGAGTGATACCGGCAACACCGTGCCTCGTATTGAGTAAGGGTTGACTCTTACATGTCACAAAAGAACTATGGATCATTCTCCTACAGAATCAACACAATCCGAATGCCGTTTGGTTGGATTTCTGTTGGTCAGTCGTTGTTTTCACTTAAAATTGTGTCCATTTTAAACAAAAGACAGACACTTTGAGTGATACCAGCCACCCAGTGCCTCGTATTGAGTCAGGGTTGACTCATACACTCCACCAATGCACCCATGGATCGTTCTACTAAATTATCAACACAATATGAATGTGTTTGGTCAGATTTCCGTAGGTCAGTTGTTGTTTTCACTTAAAATTGTGTCCATTTCAAACAAAAGACAGGCACTTTGAGTGATACTGGCCACACCATTCCTTGGATTGAGGCGGGGTTGACTCATAAACATCAAAAAGGACCCATGTATAATTATACTAGATTATCAACACAATCCTAATGCTTTTGGTCATATTTCCATACATTAATTGTTATTTTCACTTAAAATTCTATCCATTTTAAACTAAAGAGATACCCTTTGAGGGATACCAGCCACACCGTGCCTTAGATTGAGGAAGGGTTGAATCGTACACATCAAAAAGGACCCAAGGATAGTTCTCCTAAAGGATCAAAACAATCCTAATGTGTTTGGTCAGATTTCTGTAGTTCAGTTGTTGTTTTCACTTAAAATTGTCTTCATTTAAAAAAAAAGAGACACTTTGAGTGATAATGGCCACACCGTGCGCCAGATTGAGGCGGGGTTGACTCTTACATGTCACAAAATACCCACGGATCTCTCTCCAAAAGTATCAACACAATTATAATGTGTTTTATTGGATTTCCATAGGTCAGTTGTTGTTTTCACTTAAAATTCTGTCCATTTTAAACAAAAGAGAGACACTTTGAGTGATACCGAAACACCGTGCCTCAGACTGAAGCGGGGTTGACTCGTACACATCACAAAAGACTCATGTATCTTTATACTAAAGGATCAACACAATCCTAATGTGTTTGGTCTGATTTCCATAGGTCAGTTGTTGTTTTCACTTAAAATTGTGTCAATTTTAAACAAAAGACATACACTTTGAGTGATACCGGCCACACCGCGCCTCGGATTGAGACGAGGTTAAATATTACACATCTCAAAGGACCAATAGATCATTCTATTAAATGATCGACACAATCATAATGCGTTTGGTTGTATTTCCATAGGTCAGTTGTTGTTTTCACTTAAAATTGTGTCTGTTTTAAACAAAAGAGAGACACTCTGAGTGATACCGGCCACACTGTGCCTCGGATTGAGGTGGGGTTTACTCGTACACATCAAAAAAAAACCATAGATCGTTCTAATAAAGTATCAACACAATTATAATGTTTTTGGTCGGATTTCCATAGGTCATTTGTTGTTTTAACTTAAAATTGTGTCAAATTTAAACAAAAGACAAACACTTTGAGTGATACCGGCCACACTGTGCCTCGGATTGAGGCGGGTTGACTCGTACACATCACCAATGCACCCATGGATTGTTATTCTAAAATATCAACACAATTTTAATACATTTGGTTGGATTTTTGTATGTCAGATTTGTTTTCACTTAAAATTGTGTCCATTTTAAACAAAAGACATACAATTTGAGTGATGTCGGCCACACCGTGCCTCAGATTGAGGCGGGGTTGAATCGTACACATCAAAAAATACCCATGGATCGTTCTCCTGAAGTATCAAGACAATACTAATGAGTTTGAATGGAATTGCGTATGTCAGTTGTTGTTTTCACTTAAAATTATGTCCATTTTAAACAAAAGAGAGACACTTTGAGTGATACCAGCCACACCGTGCCTCGCATTGAGGCGGGGTTGACTCATACACGTCACAAAGGACCCATGGATTGTTCTTATAAAGTATAAACATAATCCAAATGCATTTGGTTGGATTTCCGTATGTCAGTTGTTGTTTTCACTTAAAATTGTGTCCATTTTAAACAAAAGACAGACACTTTGAGTGATATCGGCCACATCGTGCCTCAGATTGAGGCAGGGTTGACTCGTACACATCACCAACAAACCCATGGATTGTTCTGGTAAAGGATCAACACAATCCAAATGTTTTTGGTTGTATTTATGTATTTCAGTTGTTGTTTTCACTTAAAATTGTGTCCATTTAAAACAAAAGACAGACACTTTGAGTGATATCGGCCACACTGTGCCTCAGATTGAGGCGGGGTTGACTCTTACATGTCAAAAACGTCCCATGGATCGTTCTACTAAAGGATCAAAACAATCCTAATGTGTTTTTTTGGATTTACATATGTCAGTTGTTGTTTTCACTTAAAATTGTGTCCATTTTAAACAAAAGAAAGACACTTTGAGTGATACTGGCCACACCATGCCTCAGAATGAGGCAGGGTTAACTCGTACACATCACAAAAGACCCACGGATCGTTCTCCTAAAGGATCAACACAATCTGAATGTGTGTGGTCAGATTTCCATAGGTCATTTATTGTTTTCACTTAAAATTCTGTTCATTTTATACAAAAGACAGACACTTTGAGTGATACCGGACACACGGTGCCTCGGATTGAGGCGAGGTTGACTCGTACATTTCACCAACACACCCATAGATCATTTTGTTGAAGATTAAACACAATCCAAATTCGTTTTGTCGGATTTCCATACATCAGTTGTTGTTTTCACTTAAAATCTGTCCATTTTAAACAAAAGAGAAACACTTTGAGTGATATCGGCCACATCGTGCCTCGGATTGAGATGAGGTTGACTCGTACACATCACCAATGCAGCCATGGATCATTATACTAAAGGATCAACACAATATGAATGTTTTTTGTCGGATTTTCATATGTTAGTTGTTGTTTTCACATAAAATTGTATCCATTTTAAACAAAAGACAAACACTTTGAGTGGTTCATCATTCTTGCATGTTGCTGGTGGATATCATCTGTTAAAATGGGAAAATGACTCATTGGAGAAAGGATGTTTTATTTAATAACAATTACAATTTTCCTACGAACATTTACATACAAAAATGTTTCATCTTTGTATCCCCTTAACACCTCTCAAAAATGACCACCAATTGTACACGTCCCCAAGTCAGATCTTCATGGTATTTGTGTACAATCTACCATCAGGTATGCGGCCCACTCATTTATGAAAAAATATATATAATATTGTGAGTATGGGTATTTTCAGTAGTCATAGTAGTACTGAAAAATATAAAAATAATTAATTAATTAATAAATTAAATGAAATAGTAGTTGTTTTTGAAAATACCTCTTTAGGGATGCTAGTTGTTGATGAAAAATGATCTATTTAATAAATTTACAAACATAATAATCGCAATCATTATCATTTGTTTGTTTTGGACACTGCAAAAAATTGATCATTAGGAGAATAAGTAACTTTTGTTTATATGTGTTTGGATAGTGAAATTTTATTGTATATACCCAGATATTTGTCCAGACGTAGTACTTTCTCACCTCTTTATGCTTAGCCCCTATCCTCATTACTTTTTTAGAAGATAATGATACACCACCATATCATAAAAAAATCTTCAATAAAAGATAATATAAATTATATTAGTTGATGTTTAGACCTAAAACATAGGATGTAGTGTCTTACAGATTCACAAACTTTATCATGTGTGGTCAGTTTGATGGATATCCTTTCTTTGAATCCAGAAAATAAATCTTTGGAGTATCCAAGTTCACCACAATTAGCATCCAATGTTTCCTAAAAACACAAAAAGGAATAATTAATAAAAGAAGTGAAAATATAATTGATATGCTTTAATCGTAGAGTTTTACCCTTGCATGGTTGGTATTAGGAAGAGTCTGTCATTTGTAATATTGCTTTCAAATGTTTTCAGCAAACCGTTCACTATTTCATTATTTTTTGATGGCTCTAATTTTGTTAGATGTTTTGATGTGGTATGAGGACTAATAAGTCTAAATTTTGGATCATGGGATAATTCCTTCAACTATTTTTTATATATACGTCTGTCAACAATTTAAAATGCATTTTGTCATAATTTTCATATTAGATTAGATTTTAGAAAATCAATTCATGAAAACATACCTTATACATATATTTACAACTGTGACACCTAGCCAACCATTTTCAAGGATCTCATTTACATTTTCAGCAGCAATGAAATCTTGACTTTCCTCTCGGTATATATTCTTTTCAAAAACCACTATATGACTACTACCACCTATTAGCTTCATATCCACATGAGTCTTCAATTCAAGTAAATGTGGATAGAGAACAGGTGGTGTTATTGTGCTTTCAGTAGCTCCTTGGGATCAGTTGGTTGATCATTTAGATGGTTTTGAGCCAACGTTTTTCACCGCTTCCCTTTCTCCGTTTATAATAACATTCATTGGTTCAGACACTTTTTTCATTAATTGTTAAAGGTTTAGCTTGAAAAAAAGGAAATAAACACATATTTGTATGCATATACTCTTAAAAGTTGTGACGGCCATGTAGTGAATGTCTTAATAACCTTTTAGACCGTATGAATATCATTGTCATCAAGTGGAATACGTAGCTTTGTATTTGGCTCATGAGATACAATAATCGTCACTTTTAGATTATCTTTTGGAAGTGGTCTATTAGACAGCTTGTCATCTGGGATGTTGAACACTATATCCCCCGCTAAAACATGATAGGTGGGTGTTGACAGATATAAATCAAAATCATTATCACCCTGTAAAAGATCAATACAGGAAAAGTAGCAGTGTTTGTCTGATTCACATTTCATGGGAACAATTATTAGAATATTGATTACCACAACTAAGAAAGCTCTTTGAGGGGAATGGCGTGCCTCAAAGCTAGTGGGGGTGGGGCGGGATCTTCACATGCTGGTTGTTCCTGAGTTGTGTCTTCTCCATGCTTCCCACCCATAAAAGTTTCTAGAAACTCTCCCTGCCATTGCAATCATTCTTCAAGATTTTCTATTCTTTCACTCATTTGTTTCAATTTTTCATCTCTATCATCCTTTTTTTCTCAAAATATACTCAGGGTGTCACCCCAAACCCCTCACCTCTGACACGACCGTATTGTTCTGGCTCCTTCAAAGCTGTCGATAATAGGACTACATCCTCTATAGGAGTAGATGATTCCTGTGACTGTCAGATATAGGAAAATAACTAATTATTTTTATGTAATATCAATTTAAAACAAATCTTTTTATCTTCATGTCATACTTCCCACACTTTTTGTGTGTTCTCATGTACTAGCTTCCCTTCCTTATTCACACGTGCCTCCTTCCATAGAACATGAAGTGGGATGGAAGTGTCTTTGGTTTTAGACTCATCAATCTACATATAAATATAGAAATATAATTATGATATTGTTTATTGGAACCTAACAATATTACTATAAATTTAAAATATGTACCATTTTCTTTTATAGTGAAGTGTACCACATCCTTGCTTTACGATAAGGGTATGTTGGTTTTGATGAATGTTCCTTATTTTCAGTACAGAGTTTCTATTTCATAAATGAAATATTGACAATCAAAGTGATGAATACACATATCCTCAAACAATGTATTATCACCCACAATGTACCTGAAACTTCTCATCCCCACGATGGCCTATAAATGCATCCCAATTTTTCTTGGGATATCAGGTGAGTGTAGACAATGGGTGGGTGTGGGTTTATTTTACCTTTGGAATCTTTCAGGTGACATCTTGTTAAAATAGTGTGAAAACCTCAATGAATCTTTCCTGAAAGCCTTAGTATATAATCCTTGTGTGAATCGTCTAATATAAATGTACTCTGTAAGATATTGAGAGGAGTAAGACATTGTTTCATTATTTTATTTTCTAGTAAATTAAAGAAATAATATCATAATGTTACTGTAATTTCTTCCCAGATCATAGCCTTTAGCCCAGACACAACATGGTGACATGAATCTATGTCAATCGGCACGCCTTTCCAAGTGACAAATCCAATGTAACTACTAAACATATCCTTGTTGGGATTAACATGTTGGCCTCATGCATTCCATTCGACATCAAATTTGATGCCTTTTCTTTTCGCCTTAAGAACTTTGGCTAACACCGTCAAACTAAGACACACCTATGTTTTCTGCGACGTCGGTCCTTCATTCCCGACCATTTCATCGATATCAACATCATCTATATGTTCATATGAAATGGTAGCAAAGACATGTGTTGATGGTTGTTGGACCTCAACACTAGGAGCAACAACAGGTTCAAAAACTTGTTATTGCTCTGCACTGTGAGCAGCCGCAGCAGGAGCAGCAGCAGCCGTAGCAGCCGCAGCAACAACAACTTTAGAGACTTGTTCAGCCTCAAGGTTAGGAGCACCATAACATTCATAATTCATTATCTACAAAAGTGGTGGAATAGTTAATTTAGATTACATAAATTCAGTAATGATAATATAATATCATGAGATAACAAGATCTATATTACAAACAAAATATAACATGTTTATTGAACTCTCTTTCTTTTTTTCAAAGGCTGAAGGGATTTGAAACCTCTATCAATTATCCAAATCCCTTCATTGTGGTCACCTATAACATACAAAACATCATCTACATTGGGACCGATGTGAAATTATTGTGACATACCACTGAAAGGATCATCCTCAGCTGAATTTTCATCATACCCTTCAGTAGTTTTGGACGATAACAGAACAATCAACCACTTTCGAATTGCGGGATATGGAACATAAAAAACTTGAACCAATTGGGATTACAGTATAAAATGTTCGTCTTTGTACCCTTCTTTACTAAAATAAACTTTCACAAATCTCCATTCATCTATTTTAACACCACTGTTGTTATCAACCCATTTTCATTGAAAAATCGGAAATTGGAATGTCATATAATCCAACTCCCATATTTGTTTGATAATGCAAAAGTATGACATATTTTCATAAATTGGATTTTTGTTCTTACTACCAGAAACATGCATTGCTTCAGCCACTAGTGTGACTCCAATATTTTTCATGGTACTATCTTCATCATGTTCATCTTTATATAATGTATAACCATTAATTACATAACCATTGTAAGATAATACATACACACTTGGTCCAACAGCTAGTCATCAAAGTCGTTCTGAAATTGAATTCGGATTTTCATCCAACTCCTTAAAAATATGGTCCTAAAACCATCTTATAAACTGGTGATTATGTGTATTTGATAACCATTTTTATCCCTTGATGGATTCGACTGCCTAAGAATTTCTTTGTGAGTTTCAATATATGGAGCAACCTCCAAACTGTTATGCAAAACATAAAGGTGGGCCTGCTCTTGATCTGTAATACTGATTGTCACAACATATATTCCAGAAATTCCCTTACCCGCAATGCATCCAGTGTGACGAGATTTTGGGAGACCAATTATTTCCACACCAGATAGGTATTCGGTACAAAATTCAATGTCTTCCTCAAAAATATATCACTCCACTATACAAACCTCTGGACAACTTCGATTTTTTACATACCCTTTCAAAATATTCATATACCATTCAATGGGGTATATCCATATATAGTGCACAGGACCACAAAGTCGAATATCTCTCACCAAGTGAATCATCAAATGAACCATCATATCAAAGAATGTTGGTGGGAAGAACATTTATAATTCACATAATATGATGACAATTTATTTTTCCATAGCTGGCAATTTCTCCAGGACCAAAACTTTGCTATATATAGCTTTGAAAAGGAAACAAAGTTTGGTTAATGTATGATGAACATTCTTGAGAAAAATGCAACGTAAACCTATAGGAATTAGATCTTGCAACAAAACATGGAAGTCATGTGATTTCAAACCTTTTAACTTCAATTCATTCATTAACACAATGTTCTTGATATTTGATGAATAGCCCTCTAGAACCTTTACATCATTGAAGAAGTTTCAAAACTGATATCTCTCCTCCCTAGAAAGAGTATAAGAATCTGGAGAAAGAAACATTCGATTTTCACCCTTCACGGGATCCAACTCTTCTCGTATTCCCATCAAGAAAATGTCTGATGTATAGACGATTCCAGTATGGTAATTCAAAAAAAATGATCTCTTTTTCCAACTGATTTTCATAAGGTTTTTTTGAAAATGGTTTACCAAAAATAGTGTTCACATCTTTTACTTTATCAAACAGCTGATCACCTGTTAGTGGAGACCGTGCTACGAAATGTTCTAAACTTCTATTTAATGATTTCGTCCAAGATCGGTACTTATTCCGATGAGGTAGAAATCTACGATGTCCTAGAAACACAGATTTCGATGAATGTTTCAACCTAATTGATTATGTATTTTTTTCGCCCACAGGACACCCTTGAGTTCCTTTAATGATATAGCCTGAAAAATTTCCATAAGAAGGGAAATAATTTATTGTCCCATACAACATCTCTCTCAATGTGAAGTATTCAATTCTATAAGCATCATACAACATAACACCTGAATCCCAAAATAACTTTAAATCCTTGATCAAAGGATCCAGATAAACATCAATATTGTTACCTGTTTGTTTTGGTCCTGATATAAGAATAGATAACATGATGAATTTCCACTTCATGCATAACCAGGGTGGCAAGTTATAATTTACCAACATAACAGGGCATGTACTATGAGTGCTGGTTTGAAAACAAAAAGGATTCACTCCATCTATAGATAACGCAAGACGAAGGTTTCTCGGCTCTTTTCCAAATTCAGGATACTCATGAACAATTTTATTCCATTGAGGAGATTCAGCTGGATGATGTAATTTCCCATATTTATTTCTTTTATCTACATTCCATGATAATTGTCTTGTAGTTTCTTCAATTCCATATAGACACCTAAACCTTGGAATGATTGGAAAGTACCATACAACTTTTGTAGTATTGGATTCATCTTTCTTGTATCAAGAAGCACTACAATTTGGGAATTCTGTAAGTGATTTGTTCTCCTTCCGAAACAATATACAGTCTTTCAGGCAGGTATATATTCTTTTAGAAATCATACCCATCGAGCATAGCATTCGTTTAGCTTCATATGTCCGTCTTGGGAGCTCATTATCTTTTGGGATCATGTCATTCAAGAGATAAATTAGTTCCATAAAACTGACATCACTCCATCTGTTTCCTTCTTTCAATTTATAAAACTTCAGTACATCTGACAATGCTGTATATTTAGTGCAACCAGCATACAATGGCGTCTTTTCACAACTCTTTAACTTCTCAAACAATTTTGGGCAATCACATAGTTCATCTTCAATTGTCTTTTTCATTTACTCAATACGATCTTCATCATCATTAACATCTGTAATCACATCCTCCATACGGTCTTCTTCATTATCCATATTTGTATTCATATCCGATGATCCATAAAATGCAGTTTCATCCTAGCCAGTAGCTACATTCTCTTTTTCTCCGTGTTTATTTCAACATTTATAACTCTGATCTATTCCATGACATATCAAATGTTCTTCCAACTCCTCTGGAGTAAGTAGTCTAGAATACCAACAATGTAAACATAGACAAAGGATTTGAGAAGGATAATTTGTGTGATCCATTGCAAACTTTATGAACTCTTTCACTTTGTTCTCATACTCTATTGTCAAATGATTATCATCCATCCAATATTTATTCATCTCCATCATATTTGAATCTCAAATATTAGTATTTATGGTTCAAGTACACAAAACAAGACTTCCAAATACAGTATAAGAGAACCAACTCCTTATAAAAATAGAGATTAATAGAGCCTAACCATTTCCAATAAAGATTTGGAAATCAACAGAACTAGGATATACCCCCCCATCAAAATCAACACAGTTTCCAAACACAAAGGGGTTCGCAGGGATAATCACTTGTGTCATAGATGGTAAAACTCACACGGCATCATCATCCTCTATTGGGTCAACCCTTTTATGGTCAACTAGTCCTTCCTTTTATACCTCACCAACCTAAAATACATATGGATGAAAACCAGTAGCCATCTATATATGTAAAGAAAGGATTCTCATAATCTCTACAATATGGAATTCATTAAATATAATTACTTTAGATTCATTATAGTTTCCTCAAATCACCCCAGTCCAAACACAATAATAATCAATAATGGTATATCTACCACTCCTAGTTATCTACCCTACATTCAATATCATCATGCCTAATATTTTTGGTAAGCTCAAGTTACTTACTTTAAATCACGGGGGGGGGATAATCAATTTTATCATAGATGGTCTCCCATGTTATTCCATATGAAAATTTTAACAAATATTATTGACCTATCATCCCATTAAATCCTTATCAGTGTCTAATTTCAAACTCCATATTAAGTGTAATATCAAAAGAATATATATTAATAAATTACCCCACATCCACTTCCCCACTAATCTGGTCATTCTCACACTCTAATGGAATATTTCTTAGGCTTCAACCCCTTCTCTATAATATCATAACCATATATCCATACATACACATGTCAAAACACATAAAACCCATATCCACATTACAACCACACATCATATGCTCATCACAGTATGATATCGTGAACATGAAGGACATAAACATCATACTATCCTCATACAATGCACAACCCCCGCTATGTATCGACACCAAATACACATAATCATGTCAAAAATAATATATATACACCAAAAACTAAAATAATTATAGTTCGTATATATACACCCACTGTGAGCCATTACAACTCATAATAAGTGTGAAGGGGAAGAAGGGAAGAGGGAGTGGTTCTATATGTGTTCCCTATATAACCTAGATATTGAGAAAAACACTCAGAACCAAAGTACCCATATGGATTTCAATCAGGTTACTCGACTCAAGTGGTGGTGTGTAAGAAATAATAAGAAAATATAATAATTATATAGTCACACATAAATCTTTCTTAAGGGATTACACTAAACTAACACTACAAACACCCTCGTCAACCATTTCCTTGTTACTACCACCCTCTTATAACCACTTCCATTATAATGCCAAAAATAATCCCCAAAAAATCATGTAAGCATCCATATCAACATTACCAACTTATCATTTCATTTAACATTATAATTTCTTGGATTTTTATTACCATATAAATTTCAATTGTTAACCATTTTAATGTAAAACCAATCATTAAATCTCTACCCACTATAATCCATTCATTAATCATTAATAACATGTATTCTATCTTTAACCATTTATTAAACATAATTATTCCAGTCATTATCATTAATCATTTAACAAACCATCATTTATCATTTCCAACCCATCACCCATTTCTATTTTCATATATTCCAACCATATTCCATGCCAAAAGGAAACTATAACACCACCCCATAACAAATAAATTTTCATGACATAATATACAACTAAACACATTCTAAAATCCATAAAACCACTTATTTTCTGCCTAAATATCCATATCATTACTATCATAACCACACAGTAATCCATCTATCACTATTGTATTAATTACCTCACCACATTCTCCCAACCACATCAATCAACCATCACCCTTATAATCATAGTGACAAATAACCCATACATAGTAGCATGAAAGGGAAAACATATAAGAAATTCACACTAAAAGTCCTATGTATGACCATTAACCATTAAACCCATAACAAAAAAAACAAAAACCTAATTAGCATTGTTGTCACATCCTTCCTAAGAAGAAAGTTCAAGAATAGAATCAAGAACAAGAGAAAATAATTTCACCTTAGAGGAGGAGAAGTATGGAACCTTCTACGCTACGTCGGGAGGGGAAGGTGCGACTGCCAAAGGTGGAGGTGCACGGGAGGAGCTGCCAACCATTGAGAAATGGAGGAGTATGGTTTCCGGGGAGTAGGGTCGAGTAGAGAGAAGGAGAAATAGGGTTTTTAGGGAGGAGGATCCACCGAAGGGGTTCATGGGGGAGGATTAGGAGAAGGGCTAGTGGCAGAGGTCCGGCAACGCGAAGATCGGGGGCGGCGGAGGTCCGGCAACGTGAAGATCTGGGGGCGGTAGAGGGGAGTCGTAGGGTTACAATACTGCGAGATCTTTAGGGAGTGATAAATTGAGGACACTTTTCAACCGATTTTATAAAATATGGGACTATAGTTTTATCAGCGCTAAAAAATCACTGGTAAAGGCTACCTTTATCAACGCTAAAATTTTAGCACTCATAAAGGTAGCCTTTATCAGCACTTTTTAGCGCTGATAAAGATACCCTTTATCAGTGCTAAAAAATCCCTAATAAATCCTTCATGTATTAGCGCTAACATTTTATAACTGATACATGCCTTATTTATCAGCTCTTTTTTAGCGCTGATAAAGGGTCTATTTATCAGTGCTTTTTTAGCGCTGAAAAAGGTTACCCTGTATTAGCGCAAAACTTTTAGCGCTGATACATGGATTCTTTATCAGTGGTTTTTTCTTAGCGCTGATATAATTTGGAGCTTCCCTTGCCCATTTCTATAGTAGTGATGGCCTTCTAGGTCTAGTGTTTTTCATGAATTTTATGGGGGATTGGGGAAATGTTTATTTGTCTATGGGGACCATGGAAATTATCAAAATTAGTATCGTATGGTTCTTTAAGCACAATATGGTGAAGGTGGTTTAGTTCAACATCATCTTCAACAATATCCACCAGCAAGACCATTTTGGTAGTAAGTACAACAGGTTTATGCTTAGCTTAGTGGAGATGTGGTAGGTAGTGGTCAACCTTATAATGGTCCTTACCTTTAGGGACCCTGACCTGAGTGTGGTCATGACAGTGGTTGTTAGTAGAGAAGGAAATGATCTGGGCATGGTCAGTTGTATATAGTGGGGGGAGGTAGCACTAGAGGGGCCAAAGATCATTATAGGTAGGATGGTTTGTTATCTACGCTTGTTTGTGCCCTATTTTATTTAATAGATTCACACTCTTTTATTGCACCTACTTTAGTCTATGATCTAGGATTAGATTTATAGAGTATTCTCGTGCCCCGGTGCTGACTACACAAGTTGGAGGCTATACCATCTTGTTTGATATGTGTTGTAAGTTTAGATTGATGATGGGACAACATGAATCATGTGGGTATTTTTTTACTGTAGATGAATCCATATGATGTCACCCTCGACATCAATTGGTTGTATTCCATGCATAATATCATTGACTGCTTTTTTTGGAGAGTTGTGATCTAGGATATAGATGGACAGCATGTAGTTTCTATTGTCAAGAAGATTTTTTAGTCAGTTAGTACAAGTTTTTCCCCTTTATTTCTTTATTGGAGAATTTCTTTATGGAATTAATTGATGCTGGGATGTGGAGGTCCCTTTGGTTGTCAGGGATTTTATGGATGTTTTCCATAGGTGGTTGTGACTCTACCCCCTCGATGTGATGCTGAGTTCAAGATAAATTTACATCCCAGTGCTTCTCTAATTTTGATGGCTCCTTATTGGATGACACCTAATGAGATAAGAGAGTTGAGGATTTTGATATATGTTCGGATGAAAAAGGGTTTCATCTGGCTCAGTGTGTCACTATGGGGTGATCCTGTGTTATTCTCTAAAAAGGTAGATGGTAGTATGAGGTTGTGTATAGATTTTCGATGGTTGAATCAGGCTATTAACAAGAATAATTATCCTCTTCCAAGGATCAATGATCATTTTGAACAATTGATGCGAACTAGTTTTTTTTCAAAAATTGATCCGTATATTGAATATCACCAGTTGGGTGTGAAGGATGATGGTGTCCCAAAGTAAAACTTCAGAGGAAAATATGGGAACTTCGAGTTTGTGGTTATATTATTTAGTTTCATGAATGCTACAGTTGTGTTCATGGGGATCATGATATCTATGATCAGTGGGTTCCTAGATCATTTTGTATCTATTTTCATCGAAGAAATATTGATCTAATCAAAGTTTGAGGTGGAGCATGATGATCATATCTAAGTTATCATACAGGTTATTTGATGAAACCAGATCTATATAAAATTATTCAATTATAATTTATTGACATGAGATGTGAATTTCCTCATACATGTGGTGTCCCAAAAGGGTGCGTCCATAGAACCATCAATGATCAAGTTTATTGTCTCTTGGGAGGCACCTAATAATATAATATAGGTTCATAGATTCCATGTTCCTGAAACTATTATTGGAGGTTTATATCTAATTTATCATGGATTTAAACCCATTGAAATCTTTTACTAGGAATGATTTAGATTTTATCTGGACTAATCAGTGTTAGGTAGTGTTTGAATACCTGAAGGGAAAATTGATCATTGTTTGATGCACCCATTTCTAGAGGAGAGGGTGATGAATGAGGTTTTCTATAATGAACCCTATATGTTTTTGGGGTGAATATTGATGTATTAGAAGAAATTTTTCTCTTATGAGTCTAGGTAGCTACATCCCCATAAGCATAACTATGCCACCCATGACTTGGACCTAGAAACGATTGTGTTTGTACTGAAGTTTGGGTGACATTACTTCATTGGGGAGAACTTTGTGGTCTTCACGGATCATAAAATATTGAGAAATATATTTTCTCAGTGTGATCTAGATCAATGATAATGGAGGTGTATGATTTTTCTCCAATATTATAACTTTTAGATCTCCTACACCTTAGGAAATGAGATTCTTATAGATGACTCCTTGAGTAGGAATTCATGGAAGGATGTTTTTCAGGAGTTTAGATATTCTTGGAGGATGATGGATGTGTTGGAATCCCTAAACATAGATTCAATGGTGGTTCATAGTGGAGGTTTCTTGATTCATATAACATTTCATTATTCTCTAATGTAGCGGTTATTGGAGTCTTAGTGGGGAGACTTTGAGGTAGAGGTGATGCGCGATCATGTTGGTCATTGTGATGCTAGGGAGGGATGGTTGAAACTAGATGTTGTTGTGGAGGATGATATTTTTATGGTGGTGATGAATGAAGGATTCATTTTGTATTTTCATAACACACATTTAGTGGTACACCCAGGGGTATCAAATATTTATATTGGCTTGAGGGGAAAATTTTGGTGGCCAATGATAAAATGCGTTGTGGTAGAGTTTGTGGCTTGATGTCTGGTTTTCCAATAGGTAGAGGTAGAGCATCTCATTCCTAGTGGTTTTTTTATCCCTCAGATGTTACTAAATATAAATGAGATGACATATTAATGGAATTCAACATAGGGTTACCCAATCTCAAGGTAGTTGTGATTCCAACTAGGTAATCATAGATCGATTAGTGAAATCAGATCACATCATGTCAAACAAGGAGTCGAGCACAATGCATGTTTTGGTGAGGAGGTATGTGGATGAGGTTGTTAAATTGCATGGAGTTATAAGGTCAAACATCTTGAATCTGGTCAGCCATTTTAACTTCTGAGTATTGGGGGGATTGCAATATGATTTTGGGACTTAGTTTTGAATCACCACTACTTTTCACCCTTAGTCAAATAGATAGATGGAGTGGACCATCTAGATGTTGGAGTATATATTACATACATCTGTATTGAACTTAAGTGTATTTAAGTCTAAACACTTGTCTTGGGTTGAGTTTGATTATAAAAAACCATCATTCATCCTTTTACATGACCCTATTTGAGTCTTAGTATGGGAGGCCATGTAATTCTCTATTATTTTGGTCCAAGTTTGGGGAGTCATCAACTCTCAATCCAGATGTGGTGAAGAGCATGATAAAGTAGGATGAAGTGGTTCATGAGAGGATGAAATAAACATAGTACTGGAAAGAGGTTTATACAATCACAGGAGGAGGACCTTAGAGTTTTTGGTTGAGGACCATGTGTTCTTGATTGTTTCCCCCAATGTGGGTAGTATGGGGTTGACATGAGAGTAAGATCCTTCCTCAATTTGTTGGACTCTTTAAGGTGTTGGAGCACATTGGAAATGTGTATTATTAGTTGGACCCCCCATGAAAGGACTAAATTCATGATGTCTTACATGTTTCTTAGCTCCATTAGTTTCTTCACAATGAATCCCATGTCACCGCCTAACATGATTGGGATATCAAGGTTGAAACAATGTTCGTGGAGTAGACAGTAAAGATCCAAGATCATCATGAGACGGTGTTACGTGGATAGACCATTCCTTTAGTTTATGTTCTTTGTAGGAATGGTGTATTGGATGGGAGTACCTGGGAGAAAAATACATAGATGTTTTCCTAGTACCCTTATTTTTTGTGAGTTTTTCTTGATTTTCCTTGCCTAGTTGGTGTGAAGTTTGGATCTTACTTTTTAGGAAATGTGCCACCCAAATTGAATAATTTCTTGACATGGAAAATAAAATTCCATAATTTATGTGTTTAGTGCCTTATTGTTTGATGGTTGTGGAAATTATAATCCTAGGATATGTGGAGGTTGAGATAGTGGTGTTGATGTTTATGTGAAAAGGTTGTGTTTGGAGGTTAGTGTGAGACGTTGTGGTTTCATTTGGGGTGTAAATAGGTTCTTGAGAGGTGTATTGTGGGATAGTTGTTTAGACCTATTCCATTTATCCTCTCCTAGTTGGTTTTTATTATCAAGGTATAAAATAGTTTGAGTGGTTTAGGATGTAAATATATGGACCTTCCAACCCATTACCTTGTGGTAATTTTGGTGGCGGAGGTGTTTTGGGAGGTATTGAGGAGTTTGTTGGGAAAAAAGAGGAGTTGGGGTGGAGTTTTCATCTTAGGTTTTTTCTGTAGCATAGATTCTTGGTCTATTCCTTAAGAAGAAAAGCTATGGTATTGGGATGACAACTACAA
The DNA here is from genome assembly GCA_963277665.1 of Viscum album. Lineage (NCBI taxonomy): Eukaryota > Viridiplantae > Streptophyta > Magnoliopsida > Santalales > Viscaceae > Viscum > Viscum album. The sequence continues at coordinate 540,949,490 of OY728134.1, read as the reverse complement.
CATAGTTTCTCAGGGGAGGAGTTTTCTGAAGTTCTTCCATTTTTAGCATAGTTGCACTGTGGAATAGGGCTTCGGTGTAGTCTTCATTGTTTTATAGTGTGGAGGAGTCACTACTACAAATATGGCTTATAATAGCGCTAAAAAATGCCTTTAACAGTGCTAAAAAAGCGTTGTTAATCTCAGCAAAGATAAAGGGGGGTCCAATTTTTCAGCGCTAAAACTAGTACTGATAAAGGTAGTCTTTTTCAGCACTATTTTCAGCACTTATAAATGTATAATATATCAGCAATAAAAATATCGCTGATTAAAACTACCTTTATCAGTGCTGATATATTATCCATTTATCAGCACTTAACTAGCACTGATAAAGGCAAAAGATCATGTGCAAAACCAAAACCTACACAGAACCTTCACATAACCTGGACAAATTATAGCACCTACACACAGCACAAACAACACCTGCACATAGCACGAACAACACCCACACACAAAGCACAGAAGAAAAAAATGCTATATACATTTACTTGAAATCATGAATACAAAACAACACACTACTATATACATTTAAAGAAATGTTTAATTTGGTTACAATTACAATTATCCAACACAGTTAAAAAATAATGATGTTCCATCCTTTTTTCATCCATCCGCTCTAAAAAATTGTCGTCCATGGCGGCGGTTTCTGAACAAAGCATTCGAACTGAGGAAAAAGATTTCACCTACATAAGAAAAAAAATATTATTTTAGTAATACAATAATGAAATAAAGAATGGGGTTAATAAATGGAATTATACTAGTGAGGCACAAAATATAAAATAACCAATTAACCAAGAAACACAATTAAGTCAATGCCCTTACCTCAACCAGAAGTCCAATAAACTATCTTCAGTTCATACCAACCACAACTGATTCAATGATCACATGTATTAATTTCCAACAACATTAAATTACATAATTAGTTAATTTTAACTAAAAATCCAGCATGGTATAATAGGCGCCAAACTCATCGTGTAATCCAACAAAGCCAGAATGCTGAGAAACTAGGTGCGATCCACTCCTGATGCACCCCTAAGCCTTGAAAACACTAAATCCCCAATCTATATTACTAAATTTATGAAAATTTAAGCCTAAATTTTTGAAAACCCATAAATAAATCTTCCAAAAAATATAATCTGCATCAAATAATGATTGATTACTAGTTTGTGAAATTTTGAGACATGCTCTAAGAGTCATATATAAAAGTCCCATGAAGAACAATGATTTATCCATACTATGGTATAATAATTAAACCTAGAACCCTAAAAGATGAATGCAAATCTTTGAGCAAGAAGTTATAGAAACAAGGAAAATGTAGGAGAATATACCACATTGATTCGAAATGACGAACAACTGATAATCCACTCAGGTCTAAGGGGAAGGAAGGAGGGGAATGGGGTTTCACCACCCCCTAAGAACTTGGTGCCCAAACGATGAAACCAGAGGATTTTTATACTTTATAAACCCATCACCCACATAAAACTAAGTTTTAAATCATGTTACATGAAATGAACCAAGTGGTGACATCACTATATTTTGGGTCCAAACCCTTAATTGACCCCTTTTCTCCATTCATGACCATTATCACCCTATTAAATGCATTCGTGTTGTGAATTACCCTTTCACACTCTGAGTAGCCTAATGCTACTACATTTCAATAGAATGACTACCCAAATCATCCTTGATATCCTCCCAAAACCCAATGACATCCCTCTAGCCCCAATACATGTCTGAAACACCTATTAGAACTAGTATATTGTACCTTTTTCAATGATTTTTTTTTGTTATTATGGAATTCCATAATTCCCCATTGGAAGTGTACCAATGTACTAATCAGATGTTATATGATATACCATGAAGATTCTTGTGTCCATGTATTATATGAGATATCAATGAAAATTTATCTCATTATTATACATACCAACACATAAAATCCAAGCATTAGAGACCTTCAGGTTTTCTTCAACTACTTCCAGTTCTGACATGGAAGTGGGATAGGATTTATGTGGGATATTAGGTTAGGTTTTCATGTACCCCTCTATGGAAGAATTAAATATGGGTTTTGATCAATTGGATGACCAAATAATCTCAATTTATATACATTTTATAAGAAAAAAATTATATTAAAATCAAAATTCAATTTTTAATTGAGATTATATTTTTACATGGATTTAATTATACTATAGTCTTTTATAGGGAACCTCATTTTACATCATGTTTTTGGAGAGGTCTCTATGAGAAAATGGGATTCCATGTATGATTGAGCATGACATATGTTTCTGACACTTTCTGCAGGGGCACATTGCCTGGAGCATGTTGACGTTCGATGGCGGTGCATTGTACCACACATTCATTCGTTACAAAGGTGGGTGACATTCATCACTTATAAAGAGATGTATTATCCTTGATTGAAACAGGGTGATGGGATGTCGTTCATTCCATCCATGGATTCCTCCTCATAATTCATTGCCTAGTATGAGTCTCCCTTATAGAATAAGACGTTGTTCATGAAACTTGTTCCCGATTCCATCTCTTTATGGATGATGGTTAATTACAATGATTATATTAGGACATTCCAAAGGGTCATTCCAGGGAATAATACTTTGGTTAGGAAAGTATTCGCATTGGGAATCGGTGGAATGTATGTACACTAGAACATTGGTCACATGTATTCATCGTCGTCCAAGGGAGTCTCAACAAAATGGAAACTCATGTTTAACTTGGGGTATTACATGAGTTTAACATCCCACAAGGATAGAGGGTCATGATTTAATGTCTTACAGAGATGTAATGGGTGGATCAAAACACTTATAAAGGTGGATCAGGTAGGTACATCTCTAGGAGGGAGCACCTAGAATGTTTACCAGATATATGGATCAAAATGCGCAATGAGGTCTGACCCAAGTGTGGTGCATCCCATAAAGGTAAGGTTTCTCATTTTGAAGACTTATTCGGATGCCACTAAGGGAAAAATAGAAGGAAAAATAAGCGAAGGTGTACCCTAGTGAGGGGGTCACCATGGTTTACCATTGGTTGAGATTGAACCTCATGGAGGCTTCCTACATACCCAATTTAGAATACAAGGATCAAAACCCATATATTTAAAAGAGGAATGGTGTGGGTATTACCCATGGTTAGCTTCACTTCACACTAGGAATACTCTTGGTTGGGTGAGTATGGGTTTTTTGGGGCTTATGCATTGTCAGATTCCCAGGTTCTTCCAAGAGTAGCAATGGGATGAATGGGACATAAGTGCTAAGATGGACCATGTGAATGGTGTGATCCTTGTAAGGAGGAACGAGGCACCAAAAACATGTGGAGCTGTCTGTAAACATTATTTATGGTGGACATGGGGCTCATCAGACTCCCCATACCTTCCATAAACACCTCAAAACATCACGGGGACCAGATTCTACATGATGGTGCATCACAGGGTTGAATCTTTTGATGATGTACTGGTCGTTTGATCTTGGATTTCATCTCAACCATCCTTTCCCTTACTTGAATTATCCTAGGACACATATTTTGGTTCCAAAAAATCCCTCAACGATACTGATTATCTCATGCATATACCTATAAATAATTTTGCAAGTCAAACAACAACACATGTGCTCAAATACAAGTTCAAACAAATGAGATACAGAACATTGAAATTTCTTAAAAATGAACCAAGGGGTACACATGTGCTCAAATACTATCTCTACATGTTGAATCTAATCCCTCTACTTTAATTTCAGAAATATTTATATTTAGGCCCTATGTCTAACTGAAAATGGTGGATATAGACCATATTTCTTGTTTCCATCCATTGTTTGTTGGAAAATGGATTTTGTTGATCCTCGGTGGTTTCATCATTAACCCCATACGCATGCACACCATCATGCCTTACTTCAATATAGATTTGTTCAAAGATCAATAATATGAATTTGGGGATAGAAAACATTGAGTAATAAATTAAGATTTCAATGCATCGGAGCATTCTCAATTCACCAAAGAAGGTTGGAGGATAATCAATGATCATATATAGATAACATAAGTAGTAGGAATTAACCTTTTTCATATTTGTGTACAATATTCCATCAGGTATGTTTCCCATTCATTTCTAAACACATGTATATCATCTTCTGAATATGAGTTTTTGCGACATTCATGGTAGTACTGAAAAAATATAAATACACAAAGTATTAATAAATATTTTAAATGAACTCGTAATTATTTTTGAAAATACCTCATCAGGGATGCTATTTTGTTGATGAAATACGATCTCTTTCATAAATTTAAAAACATAATAACCATAGTCCTTTCCGTTTTTTTTGTTTTGGACACTGCAGAAACATCGACAACAATAAGTAATTTGTTTTGATATGTTTTTGGATAGTGAAATGTTATTTTATATACCCAGATACTTTTCTAGTTGTAGATCTTGTAGGCTTGATCATCCTTATACCTGGATTCATTCCATGCATTAGACGATATTGATGCACCACCATATCATAACAGAATCCTCATTAAAAGATAACATAAATTATATAACTAGATGTTTAGTTTTAAAATTTTGGATCTAGTGTATTAAAAATTAACAAACTCCATCATGTGTGGTCCGTTTGTTGGATATCCATGCGTTGAATCTAGAAAATAAATCTTTGGAGTATCCAAATTGACTACAATCAGAATCCAATACTCCCTAAAAATACAAAAAGGAATAAGTAATGAAATAAATGAAAATATAGTTGATATGATTAAATTGTACAGTTTTACCCTGCATAGTTGGTATTAAAAAGATTTTGTCATCCATAATTTTTTTTCAAACGATTTGAGCAGGGATGACATTATTGCAGCCTCTTTATCAGAATCTATTTCGTCTTTTGAAGAGGTGGTGTGAGGACTAATGAGTCCAAATTTTTGTTCATGGGGAAATCCCTTCAATTGTTTTTCATATATATGTCTGTGACAAATATAAAATGTATTTATTCATAATTATCAGAGTATATCCGCTTTTGTAAAATAAAATCATGAAAACATACCTCATGTATACATTTACAACTAAGGCGCCTATCCATTCATACTTGAGGAGTTCATTTACATTTTCATCACTAATGAAATCTGCTGTTTACTCTCCATACATATCTTTTTATAAATCAACTGTGTGATTATTTCCATATTTCATCTTTTTATCCACATGATCCTGTAATGATATTAACTGTGAATATAGAATAGGCGGGGTGAAGGTGCTCTCAGTAGATCGTTTCAATCGGTTGGCTGATCCTTGAGAAAGTTTTGAGCTGATATTTCATTTCACCCCACAGTATTTTTCATTCTGTAATAACATTCATCGGTTTATACCTTTCTCATTAAATGTTAAAGGTCCATCTTGAAAAATAAATTGGAAATGGATACCTTTTTGTCGACATGTTTTTTTACAAGAATTGTCAGCCATGCGATGAATGTTCCAACAGCTTGTTCAACCGTATGAATGTCTTCATCTTCATTTGGAACAGGTATCTCAGCACTCAGCTCATTATCTATGTTAATTGACACTCTGAGATGATCTTTTGGAAGCTGTCTGTTGTGTAGCATGTCTTTTTGCGTATTGAACACCGTAGCCCTCGCTACAAGGCGATAGGTGGGAGTTGATAAATATAAATCACAGTCATTTTCACCCTGTGGAATATTAGTACAGGAAAGGTATCAGTGTCTATGTAAATCAAATTTCATAGAAACAATTATTAAAACATTGATTACCTCATCTAAGTCAGGTTTTTTAGGGGAATGGCTCGCCTCAAAGCTGGTGGGGGTGGGGCGGGATCGTCATGCACAGTTTTTTGTTGAGTTGTTTCATCTATTTGCCTCTCCCCCATCATTTTGTATATCATCTCTCTCTGTTATTGTAATTCTTCTTAAAAAATAGATAATTGTTCTTGAAGTTTTTCCATTTTTTCATTTTTATCCTCCACTTGTTTTTGTTTTTGAAAATATGTTTGGGGTGTCACCCCAAAACCCGCACCTCTGACTCGGCTATACTGTTCTGGATGCTTCAAGGCTACTGAAAGTATGTCTGCATCTGGTGTGGTAGTTATTGATTCTTGTGACTATTCCAGATAGAAAATATACAAAAATAAGTAGTTATTGTAATGTAATAGCGATTTAAAGCAAATCAAATTTATATTATGTCCTACTTAAACATGTTTCCCACACTTTTTGTGTGTTTTCATCTATCAGTATCCCCTCTTTATTTACATGATCCTCCTTCCATAGCACATGGTGTGGGATGGATATGGATTTAGATTTTGATTCATCAATCTACATATAAACATAGAAACATGGTTATGGTGTTGTTTTATGTCACATACTAGTAGTAGGGTAGATTTAAAAGAGGTACCAATTTTTTCTCAAGTTCAGCGTACCCCATCCTTGCTTTATGGTAAGGGTAAGCTGGTTCTGTTGCACATTTTTTATTTTCATCACTCATTAGTTGTTTCATAAATAAAAAACTATCAATAAGAGTGATGAATACAAGAAAACATTAAACAACATATTACCCCACACAACGTACCTGAAAAGTTTGCTTCCCATGACGGTTTCTAAACGCATCCCACACTCCTTGGGATATCAAGTGTGCGTAATGAGGAGGTGGGTGCAGCTTGATTTTTCCTTCTACATCTTTAAGATGATATTTCGTTAAAATTGTGTGGAAACTTATATGAATCCTTCCTGGAACTATTAATACATATTCCTTGTGCGAGGCATCTACTATAAATGCACTCTGTAATGGATGATGAAGAGTAAGTCAATGTTTTGGTATTTTATTTTATTTTAATAAATTAAAAAAATTATATCATAATGTTATCATAATCTCTTCCCACATTAGTGTCTTCAGCCCGGTGACAACATGGTGCCACGACTGTACATCAATCGGCACACGTTGCCGAGTGACGATTCCAATATAGCTACTAAAGATGGATCTGTTGGGGTTAACATGTTGGCCTTGCTTATTCCAACCCACATCAAATTTGATGCCTTTTGCTTTTTCCTTAAGGATTTTGGCTAATACTATCAAACTATGACGCTCTTGTTTTTTTGCGCTTTCAGGGTTTCATTTCCTACCATTTCCTCAGAATTTGCATCAATATGTTCCCCCGGAGCACTAGCATCGGCAATGGGACCAACAAAAATAGGTTGATAAACTTGTTGTACATCAGCACTGGGACCAGCAACAACATGTTGAGAAAACTGTTGTTTCTCTGCACTGGGACCACCAGCATCTGGTTGAGAAACTTGTTGTTGCTCTATAGTGGGACCACCAGCTACTGGTTGAGAGACCTTTTGTGCCTCAAGATTGGGCGCATCAGCAGGTGCAGAAGTCATTATCTGCAGAAGTGGTTTAATATTTAATTTAGATTACATAAAAACAGCAGAAAGCCTATAATAACATAACGTAACACAATGTATGTTACAATAAACAAATAACCTGATTATTGTACTCTCTTTTTTTCTTTAAAGGCTGAAGAGATTTGACTCCTCTATAGATTATGTAAATACCTTCATTGTGTTCTCCTCTAACATACAAAACGTCGTCTACATTGGTACCACTATGAAATGATTGTGAAGTCCCTATAAAAGGGTCAACCTCTGTTGAACTTTCATCTGACCCTTCAGTTGTTTTGGTCGATAACAGAACAATTGACCAATTTCGGTTTGCGGGGTCTGGAACATAAAATACTTGTACTGCCTGTGATTCCATTATAAATGGTTCTTCCTTCTCCCCTTCCTTACTAAAATCAACTTTCACGAATCCTAATTCATTTATTTTAATAGACCTCCTGTTATCAACCCACTTGCATTGAAAAATCGGCACTTTGTATTTCGTATAATCCAACTCCCATATTCGTTTGATGATGCCAAAGTATAACATATTCGCATAAATTGGATATTTTTCCTTAGCACCGGAAACATGCATCGCCTCAACCACAAGTGTAACCCCACTATTCTGCATGGTACTATCTTCATCATGTTCATTAGTATAGAATGTATAACCATTAACTGCATAAGCATTGTAAGATAATACGTACACACTTGTTCCTCCGGCTAGCCATCGAAGTCATTCTGAAATTGATTCTGGATTTTCATCTAACTACTTAAAAATATGGTCTCAAAACCACCCTATAAACTATCGATTATGTGTATCTGATATCCATTTTTCAGCCCTAGAAGGATTCAGACGCCTAAGAATTTCTTTGTGGGTTTGAACATATGGTTCAACGTCGAAACTGTTATGAAAAATGTAAAGGTGGGCCTGCTCCTGATCTGTAATATTGATTGTGACAACCTCTCTTCCATAAATTCCTTCACCCTCAAGCCTCTTAGTGTGACGAGATTTTGGTAGGCCAACGATTTCCACACCAAACAGATATTCAGTACAAAATTCAACAGCTTCCTCAACAATATATTGCTCCTCAATACAACCCTCTGGACGGATTCGGTTTTTGACATACCCTTTCAAAATCTTCATATACCATTCAATGGGGTACATCCATATATAATGTACAAGACCACATAGTCGAATCTCTCTCACAAAATGAACCATAAAATGAACCATCATATCAAAAAATGTCAGCAAGAAGAACATTTCCAATTCCCATAATATGACGACAATTTCTCTTTCCATAGTTGGCAATTTCGTCGGGTCTATAACTTTTCTACATATAGATTTGAAGAAGAAACAGAGCTTTGTTAATGTATGGTGGACATTCTTGGGGAAAATTCAATGTAAAGCTATAGGAATTAGATCTTTCATCAAAACATGGCAGTCATGTGATTTCAGACCCTTTAATTTTAAATTTCCCATTGACACGATGTTCTTGATATTTGATGAATACCCCTCTGGAACCTTTACGTCATTCAAGAAGTTAAAAAACTAATATCTCTCCTGCCTGGAAAGAGTGTAAGCAGCAGTAGGAAGAAATGTTCGTTTTTCACCCTTCACTGGTGCCAACTCTTCTCGTATTCCCTTCTCAACCATGTCCAATATAGCCTTAATTACATCCTTTGTTTTGTCGAGTGAATTTAGCAACGTGCCGATGACACTATCACATACATTTTTTTCAACATGAATAACATCAAGAAAATGTCTGACATATAGATAATTCCAGTATGGTAATTAAAAAAAACTGATCTTTTTTTCCAACCAGTCTTCGTAAGGTTTTTCAAAAATGTTTTACCAAAATTAGTGTCCAAATCTTTTACTTTCTCAAACAATTGATCCCATGTTAGTGGAGACGGTGTTGTACATTCTTCTGAACTTTCGTCGAATGATGTCATCTAAGATCGGTACTTATGTCATCGGGGTAGAAATATATGATGTCCTAGAAACACAGTTTTAGATGAATGTTTCAACCTAATTGACTGTGTACCGTGTTCACAAATAGGATACCCTTGAGTTCCTTTAATGATATATCCTGAAAAATTTCCATAAGCAGGAAATTCATTTATCATCCCGTACAACATGTCTTTCGAAGTGAAATGTTCATTTTTGTAAGCATCATAAAACATAACACCTGAATCCCACAATATTTTAAAATCCTCGATCAATGGGGAAAAATAAACATCAATATCATTGCCTGGTTGTTTTGGTCCTGATATAAGCATAGATAACATGATGTATTTTCGTTTCATGCATAACCACGGTGGTAAGTTATAGTTTACCAACATAATCATCCATGTACTATGACTTCTGCTTTGAAAACCAAAAGGATTCACCCCATCTGTAGATAATTACAGACGAAGGTTTCTCGGCTCATTCCCAAATTTAGGATACTCGTGATCAATTCTCTTCCACTGGGGAGAGTCTACCGGGTGACGTAGTTTCCCATCTTTAATTCTTGTATCTACATGCCATGTCAATTGTCCTGCAGTCTCCTCACTTCTATATAGGTTTCTAAACCTAGGAGTTATTGGAAAGTACCATACAAATTTTTTAGGACTAGAATCATATTTCTTGTATCGGGAAGCATCACACTTTGGTCATTATTTAATTGATTTGTGGTCCTTGCGAAACAATATACAGTCATTCGGGAAAGCATGTATTATTTTAGAGATCATACCCATCGATCGTAGCATTTGTTTGGCATCGTATGTTCGGATTGGGAGTTCATTATCTTTTGGGAGCATGTCATTCAGGAGAGCAGGTAGTTCCATAAAACTGGCGTCACTCCACCCATTTCCTGCTTTCAAATTATACAGCTTCAATACGGCTGACAATGTTGTATATTTAGTGAAACCAGCATACAATGGCATTTTTGCACAACTCTTTAACTTCTCAAACAATTTTTGGAAATCATGAAGTTCATATTCAACTATCCTCGTCATTTCCTCAATACGATCTTCATCATCATTCACATTTGTAATCTCACCCTCCAAACAATCGTCTTCACTATTCACGCTTCTAATCATATCAGATGATCTATAAAATGTCGCGTTCTCTGATTCACTACCTACATTCATTTTTTCCCCATGTTTATTCCAACATGTATAACTTTGATCTATTCCATGACAGATCAGGTGTTCTTCCAACTCCTCTGGACTAATTTGTCTTGAATAACAACAGTGTAAACACGGACAAAGGTTTTGAGAAGGGTCACATGCATGATCTTCTGCAAACTTGATAAACTCTTTCACGCCATCTTCATACTCTTTTGTCAACCGATTGGCATTCATCCATTATTTATTCATATTCATCGTCTTTATGGGTTCGATATCTAACATTCCTAATATTATGTTTTAATTAATCAGGTAGCATTGTTTGGGTTTTATAAAAACAAATCATGGTATAAATGCCTTTAAACACATGTGAAATCCATGTACATGGTGTGTCCAGTAGGGTGAACATCGTGTATGTATAAGATACCTGATTTAATCTGACATATATCAAATTTATTCCAAGTTAGTCTTACAAAGACTGAATTATTCCTTTGAAAATACATGAAATTTAGAACAACTTGAGCTAAAGGCATGTACTTTAGATACATATTGAGTCACCTCACCAGTTATGCATCCCATTTTTGTGGAATACATGGTGTGTAGTCCTTACATGACCACTAGGGGTGTATAGTCTATACACATCAAGTCTCTATGGTATCTATACATGGTGTGAGTGAAGTAAAACACATGTCATATGGTTCTACCATTATTTCATGGCATGTACGTGGTTTCACGTTGAAGTATATGTCTTGGAGATACATTGTGTGTGACCTAGGTTCACATGATATATAACATTTAAAATGAAACTTATTCCAAGTTTGAGTCAGAAGATTAGTCATGTGGTGTAAATTTTGGAGATAAATGCTATGTGGCATTAAAATCTATATGAAATCCATGTATGGAGAAGCATGTTCCATGTATTTAAAGTGTCTCATAGAGTCCTCTAGAAGTGGTTTTCTAGGATTCAGTGGAATTGCACTAGTAACATAGTGGTGGTGCCATTCAAATGGGTAAATTTTGGATTGGTATTTAATGGTGGAAGAACTACAACATGGAAAAAAATGGCATATCAATCATTCCAAAAACCACAACACCATATAAAAACACAATCGTGATCATAATCGCAACACCATACAAACCAAAAAATCAAAATTTTAGATTTTACAAAGCATCCCTTATTCAATTTTGTTTGTTAATTCAGGGGTTATCACAGAATTTTTATCATCCTGGGGTGTTCATTCATAAGTCAAGTATACGTAAATTAGCAATTTATATATTCTAATGTTCAACAAGAACCAACCAACATTCAATTCATTTAGTGCGCAAAAAAGGACCATCAATAGCCACGATTTTCAGCGGGGCATTTAGCCCATACATTTCACATTATAACCATCAATATCGAACAGTAATAACATGCGAACAAGAGGAAACCAATGAGTAACAGGAGAAAACTCACCGTGAAGGTTTCGTTAAGCACACGACAGAGGTGCGTTCATGGCAGAGGAGAGGCGCACAGCAGAGGAGATTTCCAACTGAAAAGAAAACATAATATAGGGGAAACCCATGAGAATAAAATAATCTAAAACCAAGTACACCATTTACCACATCCCACAAACCCCAAAAGACAATGCATGCAAATAAATTTAAATTTATTTATAGAAATCACTATATGATCACTAATTTTTATCTAAACCATAGGTGAAAACAAATCCAAATAGGAATCAGAAGGATCACATACCTCAATAAAAGAAATCCAACCATAATAGTGATCAAGCATAGAACAATGTCAACTAGATGGGAGGGAGTGACCCAAAATATCATCGGGATAAAGATCTATCCAAGAGGATAATTTTGTAAAAAATATAAAGCCTCAAGATCTCTATGGATCCCAAAAAACCTTTTATGTGACATTGACACTAAATGTAATACATTTACATGTCGTGTAATCCTCTTGACTAAAAAAAGTCACTTATTATTTAAAACATTATATTTTTTATTTAAATGATATGTAACCATTAAAAAGTTTTTAAAATTGTCACATTGTGCATCCAATTAATGTGTCATTTTTGGAGGTCATTACATGTCAAGTACTCCATTTACACGTTAAGTAATTTCTCAGAATATAGTAAAAAATGTTGTTCTGTTTCTAAAAATTCCCTAAAGATCACTAAATTTACCAATACATGTGTCCTCCAAATCCTTTCTCAGCATTCCTCAACCAAAAAATCCAAAAAAATGTTAAAACATACCTCACATAAAATGTAATGCGACTTTATAATCTCCTGACCATAAATGATTTTCCCCAAGAAATCCCTCAAGATCATGTATCCTCTAATGAAGAAGGACACTACTACCTCATCAACGAGTCATTCCCTAATGTATCATGGATATATTGTCTGAACTACCACATTAACTAGACTAGGGGTCATTTAATCATGTAGTACCTTATACTCCAGATTCATAATCTGAATTGTCTGGGGAACCAAAGTATTATCAGGATCAAGATCAACATCCCCCGTCTAATCACATGTAAATGATCTAGTATATACCTACTCAAATGGAAAATATTAAACACATCATGTATAGTTATCAAACCAGATGGTAACTGAAACCAATAAAAAATACTCCCTAGTAACCAAAAATCATTATGTTTATCCCATTACTCGGTTCAAACAGACATTGATAACCTAGCCGTTGATATCCCAAGTGATGTGAAACAACGATAAAGACCTAATAACTAACATAAAACACCAGCAGTTGATTCCAATGGTTCATATTGAATTTATTATGACTATTTTTAATGATTAAATTCTTCCAAATCAACTGCGCCATCTCTTTCTATACCTGAATGTTTAATGGATAAAATAACCACACAGGTCTCTAGTGCTCCTCCATAATTCTATAATATGTAAGGAACCATGAATCCAAAAACATTATCAACTATATCATTCATTGATTCTTGAACTAACACCTTAAATAAGTATTTCACAAGTTCAATTAAAGTGGTAGAAAAAAATTACCTGAAAATGAGTATCAATAATGGTAGCGGCGGCGGCGGAGGCAGCGGCGGCGGCAGAGGCAGCGGGGGTCATGGCAGCGGGGTGGAGGTGGTAGAGGCAGTGGCGGTCGCGGCAGCAGGGGCGGGGGCAGAGGTGGCGGCGGCAGTGGAGGAGGAGGAGGACGAGGAGGACGATGAGGTCGCGGCGGCGAGGGGCCTAGTTCAGCTTCCATGAAAGCTTGACCGCGTGCGAGAAAGGATGGCCTGTTAGGGTTATTAAATAAAAACCGACAGAACCTTTATCAGCGCTCGTTAAAAGCGCTTATAAAGGTATGTTTTATCAGTGCTAAAATAAAATAACTGATAAAACATTTATTTATCAGTGATTTTTTAGCACTGATAAAGATACACCTTTATCGGTGCTAAAAGAAGCGTTGGTAAAGGAATACCCCTTTATCATCTCTTTCTGTTTAGCACTGATAAAGGGCAGTGCTTCCCTTGCCCTGATTTGTGGTAGTGAGTGTGTTGTAGCACATAGTCTTGGAAGGAGTTTTTTGGTGCCACTCAAATTTTTGACATGGATACTACATAGGGGTTTTTTATATAGAATAGAGTCCTAAGGTGGATTTTTTTTGTTCTAATAATTTCGGGGTAGCTGTGCCATTGATCTAGGATGTGGTATAGTCCCCTTCCTTATTGTTGGGTATTATGAAATAGTAGTCATTCCTATATTGTGGTACCTTCTCTTATTTTATCAGATCTGTGGAATCAAGATAGCCATTTTTCTAATAGGTTTCTTTTACATACTGTATTGTGGTGTGGTCCTTCCCACTGCTCCATAGTCCCTTCTTTTTTCAGTATTGATGTGGCGTGGTGAGGTGGGCTTGGATGTGATCTTATGTTTTATAGACCACCAATAAATTCTAAAATCCTATCGAACCCAACCTTTTATCCATATTATATATCATTTCATGGGTGACCCTAGTTTGTACCAAAGATATATTTCAGAACCCTTTGAGTGGCATTCAAAACCTGAACATGGTGGATCAATCCATAATAGTTTTAGGTTATTTTCCTCCTTCCATCTCCTTGTTTTTACCCTGTTTCATAATATAAGGACGGGTTTCTATCAAGAAACCAATAATATCAGTGTTTCCTTGATGATAAAATTATTTTTTATTATGTTCTTGGATAGTAAGGGTGTTCTTCTATGTCAAGGTGCTTGGGAATGGTCTCCCCCTCATTCTAAACTTGCACAAAAATTTATAAATCATCATTTGAGGTTGGGGGTCCTTCATTTCTCATCCAGATATATCATGAAGGAGGGGTTAATTCTCTTGTTATCTTTTTGGGAGATAATATGTAATGTCCTAATGAAGAAAATTAATTTTGTTATATAAATTTATGGGGAAGGGGGATGAAATCACATGATTTACAAATTTTTATATTATTGATATTATAATTGTATGGTCTTGATGCCTTGTGAAAATTCATGGATATTGGTGGATTTGTTTATACTATGGTTGTTGTGACTATGTAACCCTTTTATGTAGTTATTTTTATCACCTTAAATGGAATTTGAATAATCACTTATATATAGCTAAATAATTGGTTGCACATGTAAAAATAGTATTTGTGAAATAAAAGAAGTGGAATATGATGAAAGACCCTTGATAATTATTAAAAATAATTTTTTTGGTGTGTGGATGTTATTAGTGGGCATGTAATGTAGTGGATGTGATGGTAAGTGGTTGTGATGTGGTGGTTGTGGTGGAAAATAGTGGAAATATTGGGCTTGTTGGCATGGGAAAGGAGGAAAGTTTACTATAATGTCTTTTTTTTTCTTAGGTAGAAATGGAATTAAACTGAAAATGATGAATTTTAAATGGAATGGATTACATTTAATAATGGGTTGGAATGATTAATAAACAGTTTTTTTGGATTGGGATGTGTGGTTGTTGATAAATGTGAAATAAATAGGCTAGAATAATGAAATGGTTGGTAAATGGGGAATATAGAAATTTTCTTTATTTTATAAAGAAGATAAATGTGGCTTCTGGATTGCAGATTTTTGTATTGTGTTGCACATTTAGAGGTGGAAAATAGTGTGTAAGATGTTGTGAAGTTTGATGGTGATGTTGTGAGTTGGGATAGTTATTTTCTTGTAAACCCATAGGTTGATTATGTGCGTGGTATATATATATTTATACCTATATATTCTTCATGATTTATATATGTACTCCACCCACATTGAGAACCTTGTTATGATAACCAAATTTTTTGGGGTGTTTCTCTCAACACCCTTATGGTGAGGATGGATGGCTATGTATGAACTCTCCTCTACTCTCTCTTCTAGGAAAGTTGTATATGCACAGGTTGTGATGGAAAGAAATCAAAAGTGCACTCATATCAATGATTGATATGCATTAAATGTGATCAATAAAAGTAAAAAAGTGAAATAGTGGTGATTATTTGATGACATCAAGATATGGAAATAGTAGGTCCAAGCATGGTAGGATGCAGTCAGGATGTTTATTTGCTTCATGTTCAAAATTCCCTACTACTTTGGTTATGGTTGTATATGTGATATGATGGACCATGTTTCTTCAAGAGAGATGTTATGTGATGGACCAGGTGTCCTCAGGTAAGATGTGATGTGATGGAATAGGTTTGTTTGGGAGACATGTGTTGTGATGGATAGTTTCACGCAGGGTGTTTGGCATGATGTGATGTTCAGAAGACATGGGAGTATAAGGATGTATGATGTTGGGGTATGAGGTTGGAAAATCAGTGGGAAATGGTGTGGGGTAACCTTTATATTGTTATTCTTCTTATCATGTTACTATAATAGGATGAGTTATTTGGTGAGCATTCCTTGGTGAGGATGGGACTAGTTAGTTGACCTATATAGATGTTGTTTGTTTTGATATTTTCTCATTAGTGCATTAATATGTTTCTTTCACATGTACATGGAAGAATTTGGGAAATATCCTAATGAGTATACATGTATCCTCACACTACATATATAGAATTTTTTTTCATGTTTCCAAGAGGAATATGTGGACTATTTTGGACATTACTAGCCTAGACCCTTAGAGCTTCTGTTGAGCCATTGTTATATGAATTTTCTTTTTGGTACTTTATTTGGAGATTCCTTGTATTTGGTTACATTATTCATGCATTGCAGGATAATATTGGTTAATTTCTATATATTATGTCATGGATTTGATTGATCGTTTATTTCCTATATTTGGATCCAATATTATTATATAAGGTAATGCCTTCCATATGTGTGATTTTTTTACCCTCAGTGTTATTCACCAACCCAGGGCCCACTAGAGGAGGGAATTGGGGGTCATTATCCTTATTCCTTCATTTCCATCCTAGGAGGGGTACCTTTAGAGGGAGGGGTTCTTAAAGTATAATGTACCAACAAAGTAATAAATATTACAATAGAAATAGGTACTAAGACACTAAAGACCTAAATTGGAATGGAAGGAGTGCCAAATACAACCTCCGACAATCATACCATCAACACTTGCTCAATAATGGGATATAGACTACCCTAAGGCATGTATGACTAACTATCCATAGAGATCCTCATCTACTAAAATACCTATGGGTGGTTAAAATGTAGAAAGTGGAGCTTTATGTCTATCAGAGTGTCTATGTAGGGTATAAGAAGAAATAATCTGTATGGAATGAGTAATGATGTATCAACATAATAATGAGATAACATTGTATACATAAACATGTATACACATTTACTTACATATATAGTAAAATTGATTTATAAATCACAAAAAAATTATAATATTAATTTAATTGAGAGGTTATTCATGAATTTATATTAGCAATAATCTATAAGTCTCTATACTGGGAGGGTCTATACCCACACTACTACTTCCATCCTTACATGGGATCTAAGAAAACACCCAAAATTCACCTTCAAAAGTATATAGTAGGAATAAATGTTTACCATAATTTAGAGCACAAATACCCATCCCATGAGAAGGGGAAAGTGTATATTAATTTAGGGCACTTTTTCATCCCATCCTTTGGATAGAAGGAAGGGGTATATTGTAGTTAGAATAAAAACCCATCTCATTCAACCTTTTACATCAATAGATAGAAATAATTATTAGGTATTTTATAATATAAATATCCACCAATATATACATGTTATACTATTAAAATCAATTAACATACACTATGTCATGTAGTAAACTTGATTCAGAATTCATAATGAATCTATAGACACCATATAACAAGCTCCCGATCATTCCAAATAATAACCATGTTCATGGTATCAGGACTAGTTATATCAAGAAATATGCTTGCCCAAAAAAGTAATAACACATTAAAGATAGTAAAGTTATATCCATGCTAAAGAGAAAACTACCATCATTATCATTCATCATGTTTTGTACAAAAGGTAATAACAAGATTGTTACAATATAAAATAGATATCCATGTTTAATAAACCAAACTATAAAATTATAAAATATTGAAATAAATAAATATATATTACAATCATGGAAAGAGTATTAATAAATTACTCACATACCAAATAAAATAAAATAAATAAAACATGCTAGTGTATATCCAAATGAAACTGAAGGTATGTCATTGTAATAAATTTTGTTCATATGTGTTAAAAATTATATATGGAATTTGAATTTTTGATTTAGTGGATGAGTCAAATTTTAAACAAGGTTTCAAAATAGAATTAAAAAATTTGGAATATCTTAAAATGGTTTTTTTAGGTGTTGAATGGAGATCAGAAGGTAGTATGGGTATTTAACAAATTATCAGAGTCTTTGAGTTGGAGTATTAGTTTTTGGACGATGTTTTTACTATGCATGGTTATGGGTGTATAATTCTAGGGAAAAAGTGTGGAACCGTGAAACTCAGGGGTTTATAATTGTTTTTTATACTTCATGTTTGTCTGGAATGATTAGAGGACCATTTATGGGAAACCATAAAGACATCAATGGAAACCAGGTTACTTGGGTTTGGGCTGGAGGCTTGGTGCATGTTTTGAACATATTTGTAAACAAACCATATGAAATGTTGTAAACTAAGGTTGTTCCATTCCACAGGATTGGAACATGGTTTAGAAAAATGTGTTAATTAATCATGTGATATGGGAGTTCATGGATAGTTCTTACTTCATGATAAGTGTAAAGTTAGAAAAAATTTATGGAAACACTATACATCTCATTAAAATGGGATTTTATAGATTTTACCCTATGCGTATTAAGAGGGGATCCGCCTATTTTCTTCCTCCCACTTATACGCATTCCCCAACCACTATCTCCCCTTATTCCTCTCTTTAAACCCATTCATGTTTGGTTTTCCATGGGGATTTTAATTAAAATCTAAGTTATTTGTTCTCCTCGATTAGCCTTCATTGTTCTCCTCTACTTATTTTTTTAATTTCTTTCTTCCTAGACCATGTTTTAATTAGTGATTCCACTATATCACAGTTTAATAATTTTATTGTTAAGGGTATTTCATTTATCCTAGGATAATGTCATCTCAAGATTCTATCTATAACCAATGGCTCACTGATTCGTTGAGGTATGTTGTCATTTGGGATTATCTTAGGCTATCAACAGATTTTTTTAAATCAAAATTCCATTTGATTTGGATTTTTTTTGTCTAGGATTTCATTGAGCATTGGTCTAGGTATGTGAGAGAGACCTTTTATGTTCCTTTGGTGTTGGTTCTATTGTGACACAACTATGTGGTGAGTTATCCAGCACTATGCCGAGTTGGAAATGAATTAATTCATTATTTATAAATATTATAAATAATTAATTGATGATGTTCAATTTCGATTAAGGGATTGGGACAATAAAACAAGCTTGGTTGATCATGGATGATGTTGGATAGGCTTGGATGAGCCTAGGAAGCTGCTTCCGGACCTTGTAATAATTTGGAAAATATATGTTTGAGGTAGGTGGTCTCGGTACTAGACCTATAGCCTTATAATTTTAATTATGTGGCATGTGTTATATGTTCTCTCCACATTAGATGTTAAACCTTTAGTATAATAATTTATTTAATTAAAATTGAATCTTTATTTAAAATAAAATGGTTGAGTTCTATAAAATGTGTATTTAATTAAATCACACGCATTAAAAGAATGAGAACCATTGGTCATGATCAACCCTTGTGTTATAGATTGTTCCATCAACTACTAATGGATGTGTTCATGAATATTAAGATAGTAGGTTACCTCCGAACCTCTTAATAGGTGAGGCTTGACCAAATGATACATACTAGCCTATGCATAGGGGCTTGGGAGACCACCAAGCTAGAGGTGAGGCTAGACTTAGCTTGGCTGAGTATAAAGACCTTATGTGACCTTGAGGGCCAAGATGGACCATGTTCCATCTATTGATTGTTTCCAATGTGACATGACCCATGTATTTGTTGTGTATGTGATTCCTTGATGATGATTCTGAGGGATATAGTATTCTTTAGTCATAAAGTGTTGAACTATGACCTAGATTGAGACCAAGGAACCATGTGAGGTTTTGTCTAGTGTTTTTTGAACTAGGGGACCTAGAAAGGTGATATTATGGATAAAAAATATAGAGTGGGTGTGTATGGTATGAATAGAGATGGTAACATGTTTCACCTTAGAACCTATGCCAAGTGTCTAAGATACATAGGCTTGGGGTATTATTTTACTATGATTACGATTATTAATAGATTCTTAGTTCACCACTAGTATCTCGATAGTTTAGCCTATGGATATTTCTTTTTCTTGATCGGGATGCCCGAGATTCATGGGATCTAGTTGTTGGGCATGGTTTTGTGAGAGATGATATTGATTTAGTTATCACTTAAGATTACAAGTAATCGACCTTGATCCATTATTTATACTTTTAGTTTGGATAGTTTCCTAGTATGACTAGGATTTGGCTATAGAGTAATTCATGATGAGCCATTTTTTTTGGGCCTGGTAATTTAGGATGCATGGGTTACATATTGAGATCTATTGTATATATGGTTTCCACGATATCATGACATGTTTAGAGATACTCAAATGATGGTTGGAGTAGGTATGATTAGTCAGGGATACAGACCCAAGGACCCGAAATGGTATGGTAGTAGTACATGGGTTGGCATGGCCCATGTGATGTGCTCGGAGACATCCCGACATCAGTGTGAAATAGGTATTATTGATTTATTTTATTTATTGTTCAATAATTTATTAATTTATATTTAGCATGTCACATACACATATCACTGCATATACCAGATGGTATAAGACTATGTTGGTGGTTCCCTACCAAGTTGTGTACTCACACCCTACTCGGGCCACCATTAAACATGGGTAACCAAGTATCTCTTACATGGTTATTGTAAACACAGGTGTGGAGGGGGCCCAAGATAGTATGATTGAGTTATAAAACCTAGATGAGATCTGGAGATCAGGATGAGGTGAGGCTTGGTGTAGTCATGGAGCAATCATATTTTATTTATTTCATACTTGTATGTATATTTGACTCCTAGTGAGATGCCATGCATTGTATGTATGTCATAACTACTGGGGGATTTATTATTTTTCATTAAATAACCTTCTTTTTTATATTTATTACTTATGTTTTTAAATTTTCATGATGGATGATAATTAGATGTTTTATATTCTACTACACACTTTGGTAGAAGGGGTATAGATTTCCAATGGTACCTCCTTGGGCACCATTGCTAATTAGATGCCTCCAGTGTTTTGGGAGGTGTTCTTGAGGTATTTTGGTGAACCAGGTTAGGGAACCAATTGAGTGGCCCCATATTAGGAAATTAAAAAGCGGTATCAAAGCTATTTTTATTTTTTCATACCGTTTCAGGACTTGATAGAAAAGATATATTAGAATGTATTCGAGTTTGTGATGGAACTAAGATTGGTGCATCATGAATAACGTTTTTCAGAATTCTAGGTTATCATGGGTATGAGGTTGATGTTTTTTGGCTTGTGATGTTACTATTGTTGTGATTTTCTCCTAGCATTATGGACATTATGTTTGATATTTACAATTTCTGGATTATATACCCTAAGTGTAGTCTTGTTAGAAAGAGGTCAATTATTGGGTTTTGAATATTTTCCTATAAATTCAAGTGGTATCTCATATATCATATAAAACATGTAGGACTCACATGATATAGTCTTACTAGTGTGACTATTTTGACTAATGACTTTGGTTCATCTGTTTAGAGTGTCAACAACTTGTCATATGACATTTTCTCGTGAATGTACTTACTGGAATTCTACTCATCTGAACCGAATTGTATATGTATTTACTTTTAATGATAGTTCATGTTGATATATGGTGAGATACTTGTTGATTATGATTTTAGTAAGAACTTATGTTCATAATAGGTGACATGACCCAAGCAGGCCAATTCAGGCATTTGATGGATTTATTTAAAACCCTTGTGGGGTTCTTGCATTTAGGTTCGGTTACATAAATTTATAATAACAAAATATATGAAAGTATCACATATATCTTGGAATGATATTTTACTTAAGTGTGCTATGTGGGTATGATTGTTGGGCATGGGTCATCTAGAGTGACACAATAATATATATACTTATTGACCCATGATATTGTGATTCATAAGGGAGTAGTCATGTGTATGGATGCTTGGTGAGAATCAATTCCTTGATAGGATTTTGGGTTGGAATATGATGTTGTTGTATAGATGATACCCTTGAGAGGGTGGTCAAATGTGAGATCCCATACGACCTTTATATGGGAACCATGTGGTGTTGTCCATGGGTTGTGAACCCAGTGTTGGATCTGTACTAAAATATACATGCATGAGATTCATGTATGTATTCATATGATGCATGAGACATATATATAATGTATGATATTATATATACTTGTGTGCATTAAATAACTGAATTTTATGCATGTATTTTTCATGCATATGATTCATTTATATAATATATATATATATTATTTATTATTTATTTTATCCCAAATGATTTCATTAGTTATAATCAATTTATTAGTGGATTAAACGATTTTAATTATTTAATTGAAATCATTCAATTAATTATATCTCAACTAGTATAAATTCATACAATGTGTTGGAGGAGCCTTGGGATTTAACTATATAAGTTTATGTGGACCTCCTGTTGGGTGTGTGTGATATGTGATGTGTATGAGCATGTGTTAAAATTTATTCTTCTCAATAACAACTTATCTAATTTTTAGAAAGGTGCTATAACCCATACAGATATCAAGTATCCTTAGGATATGATAATTGATCCATTGGGAGATATACTCTTTCAGAGGCAGGGTTATTATGTTCACTACACCTCATGATCTTCCTATGACATTATCTATGAAAGGAAAAAAAATAAGACTTCTTATACTCATGTTTTTAGGTACATTTTTTTCATTTTATTTACAGGTTCGCTCTTAAATATAGATCTGTATGAGTATTTGGGTTATCTTCCACTAAAAGGGCCATTAAATGGTCTTACGAAACCCACCAGTGCAATAAAAGAGAGGTTTCTTCTAGATTTAAATATTTTTGGATCACTGGTTTTCAAATAAAAACAAAGAACATTGTTCTCAAAAAATGTATGCAGGTTTTGGTCCCTTACGTGAGATAAATAAGTGTAAATATGGTTTACCATTATGTAGGTAGGTTGCATAAAGTTTATACCTTTACACTATCTATTACATATTGTTTATACCCTTATGTGGGATGGTTACATAAAGGTAAATATGATTTAACCTTATATAGTACCCTTTTGTGAGCCATTTCATAGAGGTATAAATGGATTTACCCATACAAGGTATCCTTACTTAAAGGAGTTCTGTAAAGGTAATACCTTTACAAGAGGGTCATAAATAAAGGTAGTACCCTTACTCATAAGTTCTACTAAAGGGTAACATCTTTATTACCTTTATATAAATGGGTTGTGTAAAGGTAGTACTGTTACATAGCAATTCCATGTAAATATGGTGTTGGGATATAAAGGGTTACATAAATTTAATGAAGGATTACCTTTTTGAAAATGAGTTTACATAAAGGTAAGAACTATATATCCTTATGCGGTATGAATTGTGTAAGATTCAAGCCTATTTAACCTTACATAAATTATCTGCATATGGGTAGAAGGTGGTTACACTTACACAGAATAGAGGTTATGCCTAAGGTTATATATAATATTATTAAAAATTATTTTTAGCATATTTAATATGTTTATGATTTATAAATTGTTTATATGTGATGTTCCGGACCCGAATACTACATAACACGTGCCCCGATATTGGTTTACCACTAACCCCTGAAACGTCTCCCCAAAAGCCTGGGTTTGTTGACTAGTAGTGAGGGTGTGTAGGTAGTACGAAGAGGAGACCATACCCCCATGCTAGAGTAACACAACAGATACAGCAAAAGTGAACAACAGAGGAAGAATAATCAAATATACAGATATAGTAAATAGTACAAACATAATCAAATATAGAGAAATACTGAATGACTGAATAACCTAGAAAAATAAACATAGGCAGTTTCTGATACAAACATGAATGCAGGCCATGCTAGTAAAAAATGAAATAGAAAATATGTAGTAGGATTGCAATAAAAAAGTGATAATGTGAAAAAAATCCAAAAGCTGCTCCATATAATATTTACCTTCATCCCAACCCTATGATCCTAATCTCTATCTAATCATTATGAATCAATATCCAAAATTGTGGTTTTTCCCTATCCATACCTACAGGAAAATAGTCTTCTCCAGTGCCAAAGGCAGCCTGAGTAGGGTGTGAGATAAGAATCTTAGTAGGCCACAACCAACAGTGTCCACGTGTAATCCGAGTAGGTGATCATGAGTAAATAGAGTGAAGCTAACAGTAGAAAGTAAAACAACACAGAATAAATAATTAACCTTTTTCTCAAGTTCCTAAAGGATACCTGGTGGGTCTACCTTCTTCATCTCAAAGCTCGTATGTCCGATCATGTTATTATATATATAGAGAGAGAGTATAACTAACATTAGTTAAGAATGCCTCCCATACATACATGTATATATAGATTGTAACTGTCATAGGGTAAGAATTCCACCCACCCATATAACTGGCATGGGGTAAGAATGCTTCCCACCCATACACTTATATTATAGTTGGTGTGGGGAAAGAATTCATCCCACCCATACATTTATATTCAAATATGGCATGGGGTAAGAATTCCTCCCATATTTACACATTCATATAGATCATAAACAATGTAATGGAATAACTTTTCATCTCATATAACATAAGGTAAATCCATCTTACATCATTTCAATTTAAAAAAACAATCCATTTCATGTAGAGCCTTTATAATAAAGCATAACAAGGGAAATTCCATTCCATCCCTTGAAACAATTCCATTAAATCAATTTAATCATTAAGGTTTATGTCGTCTCATCCTAGCCAACCAATACAAGACAACAATCCAATTTTCCTAACACGGTAAATTTATTTCAAGTAAAATTTTCAAGGCCAAAGCCTTAAGCTCAACTACTCACATATCCATTTGGAAAATTACAATTCAAGAGGGACTAGATTCCATTGAGGAACCTTGGTATACATAAATTACACATGGGAAAATTGATATTTTAATTAAAATCCAAGATATAAGCTAAATTGGGTTATATGTATTTTAAACGATTTGGCCAAAGAAGGGAATTTTCAAGGTGTCACACACATGGATGTCCATACAGAGAATGGGTGATATCTAAACCCCTAAACAAGATCCATTTCACTAATATCAAGGGACTAGGGTCATTTAGACATGAGGGAACCAACACATCAACATAGATCGGAAAATTTTGGATCACAACACAATGGATTAAATACAAAATAGCTAAAAATAAAATTAAAAACTATGTGACCACCTGCCTTAGGGTCGTATATAAAGCCTCACTTGATGTCGAACTTAGATTTGAAGAAGGTTAGAAGAGATCTGAGTTTTAGTGTAACAACCCCAAAATAAGGAATGTGATTCTAAAACCAAATAGTGCAAAGGATGGAAAGAAGAAAAGGGACATTAGTAGAGATAATAGGGAGCCTTACCTAAGGGGATCCAATACCTCTGAACGATCAAGGATTGGACACTGAACAAAGGAGTAGAAAGAGATCCAAAGAATATGATGGTTTGAGCTCAAGGAGAAGGAAAATCAATGAATGTATCTATTAGAGCTATGTGAAATAATAGAAATATGTTAGATTTTAAGTGCGGGAGGGATAACAATTTTTTCCAAGACCCCCTATGCATGGTTTCTATTTACAGTTTACAAACTGTGTACAAACCATGTATGAAGGATCTACCCCATTTTTGCAGCGGCCCACACATCCATTCTCCTTTTTTGTATGGTGGTAGAAAACCTATATAGACATACAGGTTCCCATGTATGAAACCACATGATTTATAGAAACAGTGTGTCCTGGGTAACATATTTTACACTAACCATGCGTCCTATCCTATAACTCATTTTTCTAGACCTTAGGGATCTTAAACATCCATGCATGCTCCATAGTCCTTACCTAGTCCGTATCAATACTTTACCATGACTAATTTAATGATTCAAAATGAAAAACCAATTATTCATACCTTGGTAAAAAGTTGGGTCATTACAACCTCCCCTCCTTATAGAAACTCATCCCCGAGTTGTCTACACATGGGTAATGAGGTATTTTAGCAAAGAGTTCTAGCCATTGAGATTGTATATCATCTTCCCACTCCTAATTCTCATCCTATACTCATTAATGCTTCTATAACACCCCTAAAAAAGTAATGGACCTATCTTGGAGTGTCTTCACACTACGATAAAAATTCAGACCGAATTCTCCTCGATGGAAGCATCCATATCCATATCAACCTCATTAGGATAAAATATGTGAGATGGGTATGGATAATATCCACAAATATGAGATATATGAAAGACATAATTTATAGACTAGTATTTCTAAGTAAGTTCCAGTTGATAAGACACTGGTCTGATTCTATTCCCAACCTTTAAGGGTCCAAAAAATCTCGGTGATTGGTTACTGTAATTTTGAATAAGTCTATACCACAAAGTTGGTGGGGATTTCAAGAAAACTTAGTCTCTGATCTCGAACTCAATATGTCACCAACATTTTTTATCATAAGACTATTGTCTGGATTGAGCTATCAACATGTGCTTCCGGATCAGCAGGACTTTCTCTAAAGTATCCTACATGAGATGAGGCCCAATAAAAACTGCTACCACTAACTCTATCCAACATAGAGGTGAGTGACAAGGGCTACCATACAAGAATTCATATGGATCCATCTCAATTGTATCCTAGAGGTTGTCGTTATACTCAAACTCGATGAGGGGAATGTGTTTCTCCAAAGAACCCCAAAAGTTGATAATTCACACACAGATCATATCCTATATCACATGTATTATATGTTTCATCTATCCATCAGTCTATGGGTGATAGGTTATGATCAAAATTGCATGTGTACCCAAGGACTTGTGCAACTCCTGAGAGAATTGGTATTTAAAACAAGCGTCTCTTTCAGAAATGATAGAAAAATGTGATACATGAAGAAGTACCACCTATATGATGTACAACATTCCTAGATCATCTACCAAGAAGGTCACTCATATAGCTAAGAAGTGTGAAACCTTAATTAGATGATCAATGAAAACCCACACTATTTCATTTACAATGGGTGAATATGGGTAAAGCAGTCATGAAGTCCATTGAAACATTGTGTCATTTCTACTTAGGAATGGATAGCATCTAAAGAAGAGTTTTTGATCACTGATGTTCCACCTTCACCTACCGATATATGGAACATCGAGTGATGAAACTGGCTATCTCCAATTTCATACTAGGCCACCAGTATTTGAATCGTATATCTTGATACATTTTGGTGACACCATGGTGAAATTCCTATGCTGAGGTGTGGAAATCTCTCATCATATCCTCTTTGATATCTGTCGAGCCCCATACATGACCACAGAACAATAGAGTATCATCCACATCAACCATCCAAATAGAAGTAGTATCATCATCTGAGATACTTTTTTATTGGACAAGTCGTTCAAGGTCAGATAGTTATCTCAACCATACTCATCCCAGAAGATTCGATGTCACCACTAAGGACAAGAAAATTTTCAGAGTAGGGTCCTCTTGAACCTCTATGTGAATCTTATAGAATAATTCCATAAGATTCTATTCATCATTGGACTCCTAAACCACCTGTGCCTGAATATTTCATCTCAGAGAACTAGTGACTGAATATCCTTTCCCCGGAGTATAATAAATCTTGAAATAAAAATATTTTAGGTACTCAACCCACCTACACTGGCTGAGATTCAAATCTTGTTGTGTGAAGAAGTATTTGAGGCTTTTGTGGTCTATGAACTCTAAAAAATTAACTCCTAATAAATTGTGTCTCCAACAGCGTACGTCATGAACAATAGTTATGATATCGGGGTGATGCCTCAGGTAGTTCCACTCGTGAGGCCTCAACTCCATATGCAAAAACTCACTTTTCATGCATCAGAACAACTCCATGAACAACACATGATGTGTCATAGTAGAATGTATAGGCACTTCCTTGATATGATAGAATTAGTAAAAGCACTGAATTCAGTGTTCCATTCAACTCCTGAAAGGGCACATCACTAGCTTCAAACCATTAGAATTTCACACTTTTCTTTATCTAGACCATAAGTGGTGGTGCAAGGTTTGAGAAATCTTGAATTAAGATTCTACTATATCTGGAAATCCCTAGTAAACTTTGAATATCAAATAAATTCTTGTGATGCTCCCAAGAAACTTCAAATATCGTTTTATATGGGTCAACTGAGACTCCTGACTCTGAGATGATATGACTGAGGAAGTGGTCCTTATCGATATAGAAGTGGAATTTATTGAGATTAGCATAGATCTGATGGTCTATCAGTGTATTAAACATGATATCAATATGTGTTTCATGGTTGTTTCTAGAATGACAATACAATAAGATATTGTTAATTAAGACAACAAAAAATTAATCCAAATATGGGTGGGAAAAAAGATTCATAAGAGAAATGAAGACAACATGTGCGTTCATGTGTCCAAACGACATAACAAGGTACTCATAGAGACCATACCATCTCTTGAAATTTTTGCAAGGTATGTCTAAAATCATGACAAGCACCTAATGATAGAACAACCTCAGATCTATTTTTGAAAACACCATCACTCCTGGGATCTTATCAAATAGGTCTTCTATTCTAGGCATTGGATATTTGTTCTTAATAGTCATCTAATTCAATCTACAGTAATCCACAAAAGCCTAAGGGTATTGTCTGCCTTCTTGGAAAGGAGGATAGGTGAACCCAATGGAGAAGTGTTGGGTCATATAAATCCTTTCCCCTCAAGATCCTCTAACTACTTTTTGATCTCTAGAATCTCCTTAGGTTCCATCCTATAAGGAGTAATGGTCACAAGTACTACTCTTGGAAAAATCATAATAGTAAACTCCACCCCCTCACTGGAGGTAGACCAGATAATTCTTTAGGAAAAATGTCTCTAAAATGATCCACTATTGGAAGAAAGATAGTCAGTTGAGACCCTTTATCATCAAGGTAAATACTTAGACTTGTGTAGTAACACCACCCAGACTCGACTTTTTGGGTCTTAATCGCAATGCACTGACATCCCATTCTCCCTTGTGCATGTGTGTAATGACCTCTGGTGATGTAAAAGTCACCCTTCGGTGATAGTAGTCAATATGGGCTCAGTAGTAAACTAGCCAATCCTTCATAATGATTATATCAAAACTTATCAAGTGAAGAATATATAGGTTCCATTAAAAAATTAACTACCTATCTCAAGGGGGAATTATAACAATGATGAACACCCTCTGAAAGGATACCTAATGGTATATATAGAGTCATAACTCCATGATTGTACTCACTGTCAAGGCACAAATTCTAATTTATTTTCTCAGATATGGAAGGGTGAGATGTGTTAGTATCAATAAAATCATACACTAAAGTGGAGGTAGCTAGAATAATATATTTTACAGTAGATGGTTTGGGGATCTTCTCCTACGATGTGGGATAGAATACATGTAACTGGCCTATACCATAGCCCCAAGTCACTTCCTGACTACCATGAGTGGGACCGCTTTACTGGTAGTGAGAATCAAATGCCTAATTGCCTTTGCCTCGACTTCCACCTCGTCCTATGTGATGGGTTGTATTCTAGATGCATGTTTTCATGACCTTGCTGACCTAACTCTTGATTGAGGAGTAGGTGGAGATACCTGGTCACTAGGCACATTAGGGAAAGTCCTATATATATGGTGGAGGTGACCCAACCAGCCACAACCTCTACACTCAACTGGGTTCTACATACAGTACCTCCTGAAATTTCATGCACCCCCAAACCAGTGATTGATAGGATAACTACCTATGAATGGAGAATGAACACTGCTACCTTCATGAGGTTTTTAAAAGCATCACTTTCTTCCATAAGATAACCCACTGGAATCCTTTGGTTTTGAATCACCTTGGCTCATGCCATCATCATCCCTCAAATTGTTCTATGTAATTAGGGTATGGTCGACAATTTCTGAAATAGTCATCATCTTGAACATGTGGACTTGCAATCAGATGGCATAACATAACCCATCCCCAAATTGCATAGTATCCATTAGATCATCAGTTACTAGAGAAGGAGCGAAACAATACAGTTCAGTGAAATGGGTTGAGTAATCCATAACTGACATGGTCCCCTACTTTAGATTCATGAACACCCAATCTTTGTGATACCTTAGTGTATGGGGGAATACGTAGTCATAGAAGATAGTTTGGAAGTTGTATAGAACCATCTCTCAATGCGGGCCCGCCTAGGTGATGACATCCCACCACATCTTGGATGAATCACATGACATGTAAGCAACTAGCCTGACCCGTTGCTCTAGAGGTGTCTCTAAGGGATTGACTATAGATAGGATCACCTCGATCCAAGACTCCAAAATAAGTGGTCTGCCACCCCCCAATAAAGTCGACTCTACCATACTTGGGGTAGGTCACATTCCTCCTTTCATACTTTGTATCAAACCCAAGAATTCCTCTCAAAACTAGGAATCAGTGCCCATATGAGGAAAAGGAGGAGGATCCATGGGTGGTTCGATAGGAGGGTCAAATGGAAACTCAGGTCCCACCACCTCAAGAACATGATCATCACCGTCATTAGGGAACATAACATGAGGACGTCAAGGAAAAATAATTCTATAATACCAAATTAAAATCTTAGAAGAGATTCAAATTTTCCAGATGACTGTATTCGAGAAGATAGGATAGGTACTAATGTCTTCCTATAAAAATAGACATGCCTCTCTGCCTACTTCAAAAGACAGGACTGAATATTGGAACAGGCCATAAGGATATAGAAACACCAACTACCTTCTAATGAGGGTGGATTTGGGTCAAGTCTCTAGGTTAGGAATTTTAAAGATGACTATTCTCAGGTTATAAACCATTTCCCATTTGAAAACATTCTCATGCAAACATTTAATGAATTTAAATTAAATTAATCCAATGATATTCCGCTTTATAGATCATAAGGGCCCATACAGCTGGCAGACCAAAATCTGACACACACTTGGATGTCATTTTCATTTAAATTGTGATTATCCATGTGATTATATCATTTCTCAAATGGTTTAGAATGATGGAATTCCATTTTTTGATATATAAGGGACCATAAACATTATGAGCTAGAGGGTGGCACCCACTAAATCAACACCATAGAATGATCTAAATCCCATAAGAAGTGTCATCACAGTAGTATATATGTTACATAGAAAAAAATGAAACATGAAATGCTTCCAAAATATTTAAATGTGAGATGGAAAAATTCATTGCCTATTCGTATTATTTCTATCATGATGCATGTTCTACTGCATAACACTCATTTCATTGGTTCGAGTAATAAAATCATAGTCCCAATATCATAAATATCAATAACATCACAAAACAAGTGAATCACCCAATTGTGAAATGTTATTAACAATAATTGAAAAATCAATAACATCATAAATAAGGAAACATAGTCTTTACCCCATACATGGGTTGGTGACGCCTAATCATATCATATGAATAAGTACCTAAGCATTCCCAATATCCATTTAATTTCTTCCAAATAGTAAAATAAGAAAGGAATCCCTTGGATACCACTTTGTGACATCCCAGACCCGGCTACCACCTAACATATGCCCCGAGCCCGGTTGGCTACATGACCCATGTCACATCTCCCCATAAGCTAGGGGATACCGACTAGTAGTGAGGTTGTGTTGGTAGTACGGAGGGTAGACTATACCCCCCATGTCAGAGTAATATAGTGGTTACAACAAAAGTGAATAGTAGAAGGAGCATAATCAAATAGATAGATACAATAAATAGTGTAAACCTAATCAAATACAGAGGAATACTGAATAACTGAATAACATAACAAATTCCTCATAAGAAATTTATGATACAAACACACATTCATGGAATTATAATACAAAAGGAAACATAAAACATGTAGCAGGAAAACTAAACAAAAGTTATAATGTGAAAAAAATCCAAAAGCTACTTCATAGAATCATGATCCTATGCTTGGGCTTATGCTCCTAAGATCCATCTAAGCAATATGAATCAACATCCTGAAGAGTGGTGTTTTCTTGTATCCATACCTGCAGGAAAATAGTATTCTCATTGTCCAATGGTGGACCGAGTAGGGTGTGAGATAAACATCTTAGTAGGACACCACTAACGGTGTCTATGTGTAATATGAGTAGGTTAACTAGAGGAAACAATGTGAAACTAACTACAAGAAAGTAAAACAATGCAGAATAAATAATTAACCTTCCACTCAGGTTCCTACAGGATACCTGGTGAGTCTACCTGCTTCAGCTCAAAGATGGTTTGTACAATCAAGTTACCATATATAGAGAGAGAGTATAACTGCAATGGGGTAATAATTCCTCCCATTCATACTTGTATATAGAGATTGTAACTGGTGTGGGGTAAGAATGACTCCCACCCATACACATACAGAGATTATAACTAGCTTGGGGAATGAATTCCTCCAACCCATACACTTATATCATAGCTGACATTGGGGTAAGAATGCCTCCAACCCATACAAGTATATTCAATGATGGAATGGGGTTAGAATTACTCCCATCTATAAAAATTCATATAGATCATAAACATTGTAATGTAATAACCATTCATCTCATATAACATAAGGAAAATCAATCTTACATCATTTCAATTTAAGCAAACAAACCATTTAATGTAATTCCTTTATAATAAATCATAATAAGGGAATGGACATACCATCCCTTAAAACCATTCCTTTAAATCCAATTAAAATTTTTGTTTTAATCCATATCATCCAATGCAACCTATACAAGCCATCCATCTAATTTCTATAACATGGAAAATTTATTTCAAGGAAAAGTGTCAAGGTTAACTAATCACATGACCATTTGGACAATTCCATTTCAAAAGGGACTAAGTGAAATTGAGGTACCTTAGTATACATCAATTTAAAATGGTACAATTTCTATTTCAATTAAAAGACACATCAAAAGAAAAATTGGGTTCCATGTATTTTAAACCATTTTTCCTAAAAAGGGAATTTTCATGGTGGTACACCCATGAGTGTCCATATAGGGAAAGTGTGATATCTAAACACCTAAACAAGAACCAATTCACCTATATCAAGGCATTGGGGTCATTTTTAAATGAAAGAACCAACACATCAAGGGAGATCAACAAAGGCCAATTGAAAACACAACAAAATAAATACAAAATGGGAAAAACTAAAATGGATACTATGTGACCACCTATCTTAGGGTCATAGATGAAGCCTCACTTGATATCAACCTCATATTCGAAGAAAGTTATAAGATATCTGAGTTTTAGTCCAACACCCTAAAAATAGGGAATATGAGCCTAAAACCAAATAGCATGAAGTTTGGAAAGAATAATAGAAACAAGAGTATAGAGACTAGGGATCATTACCTAATGGAATCCAATATCTCCGACATATCAAGGATCATACACCTAATGGAGGAGTGGCAAGAGATCCAAGGAAGAGTAGGGTTTGAGCAGAGGGAGGAGGAGAACCCATGGTTCTCTGAGGTAGGTGAAAGAAAAAATTGGTTAGATTTTATGCTGGGGGAAATGTAAGCTTTCCCCAAGACCCCCTTCACACAGTTTATGCACACAGTTGACAAACCATGCACAAACCGTGCATGAAGGCCCTGCCCCCTTTCTCCATCAGGTCGCATGGTCGTGTGCCTAGTCCACACGGTGGTAGAAAAACTATGCAGACTTCTAGGTGCCCCTTTCTACAACCACAATATTTACAAAAATAGTGCAGCCTGGGTTGAACGCTTTACACTAACCATGCATCCCAACCTACATCCCATTTTTTTGGACCTCTGTGCTTCGAACCAGTCTCAGATGCTTTCTAGGTCTTCCTTAGGCCGTACCACACTTTTAATATGATTAAAGGAAATATTATTAATGATAAACCAATGATTCATATGTTGTTCAAAAGCTGGGTACTTACATTATAAATCATAATAAAAGGTATTTTGGGATATTTTAATTTATAAGTATTTTATTATTGAATTAATTACTTATCAATTGTTCATAAATAATTAAATAAATGTTTTGGAAACATTTTTCCAAAATATTTAAGGTTAAAATTTTGACATAACTTTTAACAAATTATACGGAAATTATTATGGTCTAGATTTAAAATTTATTATTTGAAAATAATAATAAATTATTTATAAAGTGTTATAAATTATGAAATAATAATATAATATAAAATTTTTATATTAAAAAACATTAATTACTTAAAAATAATTATTTTGAAATTGGTCAAATTAAAGGGGACTTATTTAGAACATTATTTAAGCCACATAAAAAGGTTTTTTAATGAATGATATGATCAAGGTTTAAATAATAAATAATTAAATGATATTTAGATTATATAAAATGATTACATAATAGGAATCAGATTATAAATTGTTTATAATTCATAAAATATAATATATTTAGAATGGAAATTCTATATATTGATAAATATAAAAGATTTCATATTGTAATGAATATAAAATATATATATATTCAACATTATGGAATGCATAAAATGAAAAAGTTAGAAATTATAAAAGTATTTATAATTAGATTTCATTTATTAATTTTTCATAAATATTTATCTCATTTAAAAATACTTGAATTGTTCATTTATTTAATGTATATTTCCAACTTTATTCATATTTATTAATTTTTTTAAGAAATGTTAATATTAAGTACACATTAATTTAAAATATTAAACTACCACTAGAATAGATCCTTTTATTACATACTAGGAATGTCTCTATAATGAATTTCATTTTTCACCCACCTTGAACTCAGTTTTTAATTGAAGTTATTAGCTTGAATTAGGTTGTTGAATATTTTTTGTATATATCAGGTGTTAGAGTTCTAATGAATTTAATTATCTCTTGATTAAAGTATCCCCATGTACAAGGACTTGGGGTGGGACTACCAAATGAGTTAGAGGATTATTCTTTTCTAGTTTGTAGAATGTATTTGGATATATGTCATGCAGGGATTACTCATATGAAAACATTTATGCCTCTACATGAAGTGTTCATGCACCTTATTCATATGATGAACATGGATATGTATGAATATGTTTGAATTATGTTTTTTGGTATGTAGGTTGTGTAAAGTGTTACAAATCAATATGGTTTGAACATATTGATTATGTGGATGGAATAATATTCCAAACTAAATTACTAGAAGCATGCATATATAAAAGGAAATAACATGAGATAAGGTGGTGGGATTAAAATCCCATTAAAATACTATGTGAGAGTTTCCATCCCAAGCATCAATTTTTAGAAGCTCTATCATCCAATTGCGTAGGTCATTCTAAAGTCGGGTTCCCTTTGATTATCTCATGTATGGAAAAAAATTATTGATTGACTCTAGTTTATTTAGTTCGATGGGTCATGATAATGTTGGGTTCCCCATGATCATCCTTTTTAGACTTTTTTTTTCATTTTATTTGGGTTACACTAGTTAGAAAACCCTTATAGGATTATGTTTATAGATTAATAGAGTTGAGTATATCAATATTATGGATTTGGATAAAGGGTTATCCACTCAACTATCCACTAGTCACAACAATTGTGATTGGGATGAATCTATAACTAAATAACTAAATGGTTAGTGAAATGCTAATGAGGTCTCATTTTTTAGTGAAATATGGATCTTGGTATACTAATAGTTATAAAAAGATTTCAAAGGGGTTTCTATTTTAGTGGGATCCCATTTAATAAAATTCATTATTATGTTTTAATAATACAAAATACTCATTTGATAAAATAATCTACTGTTGATAAAATAATTTTCATCATCATAATTATGCTAAACATTTTAATTAATCCTTTTAAATAGAATATTAATGTATTTATATATTAAGACTTGTGGATCAAGAAAAGTTATTAAAAAATATTTGGTATTGATGGAAAGTTGTTATGGAAAACTTTATGTGTCAAAATAGTACATTCCTTATTAACAAAGAGTTTTAATTTTTCAATAAGTGAATATAGATTCTTATGGAAACATAAAGTGATTCATTGTAGGTTTCAAATTCATTAGATTCATAATTATCAAATAAATCTTAGTCTCCACCCAGGTACCCAGTATGATTGGGTATGTTAATGGGTTAAGGAATTGTAGTTTCATACACTCAATATGATTTGGTATTTCAAATGATATTCAATATGATTGAATATATTGATGACTCGAAGAGGCTAAAATGTTACCTTAAAAACATTATTGGTTATAGAAACCAATTCTATTGTTCTGCTATATATATGATATCAATTAAATTTTTGAAAAAGTGTCGTAAATATATAGAGGGTCATAAGTTGAGAAACAATTGAATCATGATGTCTTATTTCATGTTATGGATAAAAGGAGTTACTTCATTCATAACTTGGATACTTAAAGCTTTGACGAACATGTCGTAAGATGCATATTATTTCATTTCTCACTTGGTAAGATCTTGAAAACAATTATTGTTTAATAAAATAAGATAAAGTGTTTTTGAAACATGTGGTTTATGAGTTTCTAATTCGATAGATTTATTTAATGGGTGACTAAAATGGTTTTTTATTGTAAGGGAATTCATACTAATTTCATTTATGTAAATTTTATGAAAAATTGAATAAATTCAAAAAAGGATTAACTAATATTATAAAATTCTTGAGAATGGTTGAATTGGGAATATGATGTCTAGTTTCATAGCCTGTATGGATAGTAAAAGTGGGTAAAAGTTCAAACTAGAAGAATAAAAGTTAGTTAAATGGTTCAATAATATTTCATTAGGAAGCCAATCAAGGCCATTGAAACTTAGGGTTTTCAATAAGGAAAAATAATAATTCAATATATTTTGATTATTCAAGACATACCAAAAGGACTTTGTGAAACTCCACAAAATTTCCATGTCAAGCATAGATATTATAGTAGTTAATTAATAGATTTTAAAGGGTATGTTATTTTGAATTTATATTTTAATAAGTTTTGTAAATATATAGGTGTTTAAAACAAAAGGAAAATTTAATTGATCAAATATTTTTTATTCATTTGATTAATTTAATAGTTACATCAGAAATTTGAATGTAATTTTTTTATCAATCTCAAATGAATCTATGTAAAAGATGTGTATCTCAATCTCATTTATCCTGTGTGATAAGAGAGAATGTTATATAAAAAATATTTTTATGTGATGATTAAATTAATACACATGGATTGTGATTAATTGGATTTATATAATATGTTTTGAGAAGAATATTTGGATAAATGTGTTTTTCTATGGAATAAATGATTATCTAAATATTAGTTAAAATATGTGGGGAGG
This sequence comes from Viscum album, assembly GCA_963277665.1. Taxonomy (NCBI): domain Eukaryota; kingdom Viridiplantae; phylum Streptophyta; class Magnoliopsida; order Santalales; family Viscaceae; genus Viscum; species Viscum album. Next base: position 540,911,978 of record OY728134.1, on the reverse strand, counting down.
TGTTCCTACCACCAATTGATGTTATATTTTAATAAAGTATTATTTTTAAATAAGAATGTTCCAAACACATAGAATACCATATATGATATGAAAATAATAATTTATTTCATAAATATTCCTTCTGAAATGTAATAAATTCTATTTCTTAACCAAATTTTTTTTTGTTTCTTAGAAATACATTTAAAAAATAATATACAGTCTAAGAGGCTAGTTAGAGTATATTTGGACATAGAGAATTTCAAAGTTAAAAATTAAAGGATTACACCAATATTAATTTAATTTCCTATTATTATCCTAAAAGGTTTAGGATATGTTATGGAAAAGAAAAATGTAAAGTGATACATTAGTTACCATTTAGATAGTGGATATCACTATTTTTTAAAGGATTATACTAGTCTAAAATTAGAATAGGTTTTCACTTAATGTCCTAAAATAGTTTAATATATGTGATGATAAATAAAAATGTAAATATTTTCATTTAGTTATCATAAAAAAAATAAAAGACATTATTAAAATGAAAATTGAATTACACATCATATCCTAAAAGAGGTTTATGGTATGTTGGTAAAAAAAATTAAATAGTTACATTAGTTACTAAAATAAAGTGTTATCTCATTATATTAAATCACTTAAGGGTGTTTTGGAAAAGATAAATATAAAGATTTACATTAGCTTCCATAAAAAAGTAGATATAAATTTATTATAAAAGAGTGTAGGGTATGATGGTAAAATGATAATGTAAATAGTTACATTATTTAAAAAATATTAAAAGGAGAAAAGTTTTATGCAAAGGGTTCCTAGAATGATGATGTAAATAGAAAGAGTCCAAGGTAGACAATAGTAGATAACATTATAAATTATGTTGTTATAATGCCAAAGAGTTTTAATATATTCAAAGAGTTGAACATTAGAAATTTGATCCTTATGTCTCACTGTTATTCAAATTATCTTACATAGTATATGTTACTAACTAAGAGGTTAGTACGAGTATTTTCTAAAATGGTAACATAGGGATGTGATAGTAATTACATATGGATGAAATTTAAAAAAACATTTTTGAATCAACAATATGAGGGTCATGTAGATTCTTTGGGTGTTAGACACATGATATATTGGTTGTAATGGTTGTAAATGTATCTGGTTATTATAATAAATAAAATCTGAAATTATCATTTATTGATGTGTGCTATACTTTTTATTATACATTAATGGTTGAATGATAATATCTCCTGAAAGTATGACTTTGAGTTTTCACTAATCGATGATCATTATAGAGTATTATGGGATGTAATGATATGATAATGTTATCATGAATAGATTCTTGTATTGATTATAAATAGTTGTATATGAGATACAAAGAATAGATTCACAAGGTAACAAGTAGAGATATATTACTTGTACTGATCCATGAAAGTATATCTCATGGGATTTCATACAATCATTGATATACTTAAGGGTATATTCTTATTATAAATCCTTCTTACCTAAGTTTGGTGAGATACCTAGTACGAGAACCTTTATACTTTGATAACCTACTCATGAATGTTAACATATTAAATTAGCTAATCAGGGGGTGGTTAGGTATGTTGCTGATCATGTCATTGGTTAGAGTAAAATCAAGATGGGATCTACCCACTAATATGATAAGAAAAGACATATGGACCTTGATTGAATTAGACTAATGAAAAACATTTTTCTGATTAGTTGTTTTATATATGATGCATTAAAATACATGAATAAGTTACCTGTGATGTTCTTATAGGATTTTTGATTGAAATATTATGAAGTCATTATCTTGGCGTGTTTTTTCATAGAATCACGAAATGATGAGAGGACAATACCAGATTGACATGTTCCATGTCTAGTATTCTCTCAATGTCACCGAGAAAAGGATTATATATGTATACATATGATGTAGATGATACATATTTTTGTGGACATGTTCAAATAGGAATATGTTTATGTTTGATGGAGATCACATCAAACCCCTTATAAGCTTGAGTATCACTAATGGTTTTCTAGAGGCATCTCTTATCTTATATATAATGAATTGATATTTCATAGTTTTTATCAACACATCTAAGGCATGTAGGGTCACACCATTATGCCCTTAGATAAGGATATATTTTTTTTGAAAAAATGTTTGTTCAAAATGAAGAGTGTTTGATTAAAATCCATTTCTGAAAGAGTTTGGATGGATTAATAATTATTTGTGAAGTTATTCATAAATTACTTATGGGATTTTAGTGAAAATGGGAGATTGTTGGATATGCACTAAAATGTACATGCATATGATGCATGAGACACACACACATATATTTAATATATGATTATATATATATATATATAAAAATTTAATAACTTCATTTTATTAATATATTTTCCATATATATGATGGTTGTATATAATATAAGTATTTGAAATATATATATATATATTGTTTATTTTATCATGAATTTTTTCATCTGTTATAGTCCATTTATGAGTGGATTAAAGGCTTTGAATTAATTCATTAGGATTGTTCAATTAATTATATACAAACTAGTGGAAAACCACAAAATGCATTGTAGAAACCTTAGATTTCAACTATATAAGAGGATGTGATCATTTTATTGGGTGTGTGTGGTATGCGATGTGTATGAGCCTCTATTAAGCATTCTTCTTCCCAAGAATCATTTACCTCATTTTGAGAAGGTGTTATAACCCCTTTGGATATCAGGTATCCTCATGATAGGATCTTAGATCTATTAGTAGAAGTAATTCCTCAAAGTAATGGTTATTATGTTCACTAAACCTTGTGATATTACTCAAAAAATCTATACAGAATGAAGAATAAGACTTCTTGTTCTCACCTTTTTAGGCACTCTAATTTCATTTTATTTATTTGTTGATTATTGAAGAGGGACATGTCTGTGTGTTTGGGTTGTATTCCACTATAAATGAAAATTATATAATCTTATTAAACCCATCAATCAGTGTGTCTAGATCTATGTTCTAGGTGGTAGGATATAGAAACCTTGATATATAACTTAGTTTTAGTAATTTAGAACCTTAAGATGGATGAGGTATACCTATAAGATGGGTTAGACCAATTTTATGGGTGCATTTTTTGAAGGAAGCACAATTGAGTGATTCGGGATATTTTATTGATGCACATAGGTGAAATTAATTGTTTGTTATAGGCATGGTATTTCTATATATTCCATGGGAATGGATCCTTGATTTCAAGTGTTTTAGATTCTCTACTAATCATGTTGGAAGTGTGGGTAAACGATTGAGAATTTGAAACCAAGTAGAGTGGTGGATTGGCATGAGGTCATATTGATGAACTGATGTGATAAGGATCATGGTTGGTGATGTTGGAACATCAGCCTAGTTCAAGTGGCGTGAAACTCATGGGTGCGTGAGTTGGGTTTCTATGTTTGGGTGGTACTATAGTGCATGCCCATTCAATTTTAGATGAGATTTAAGGAGGTGTCATGATGGAGAGCTTTGGATGAAATGAAGGAAGTTCCCTTATGTTGAGGGATATTTTGAAAATCGATCGGGTTTGGTGACATTGATGAATCGGGAGTGATACTTATGAGTAAATGAAAATTTCTTTGGAGGAGTGACACATGTGGGGTGAATCTTTCTAAATGTTATGGTTTCAGTTTTCGGAAGCTGAGGAAAAGTGATAAATGGTGATGTGATAATGCTCGAGTATGATAATGTTGGACCATATGTTGTCCTTGAATTCAATGATGGATAGGTTATAGGCTGTGGTTTTTAGGGTTTTACCCATTAATGTGATGATAAGGATTATCCAATGGTGGGGAGAGTAATGCCAATCATGGGTATGTGACCCTCATGTGAGAAGGGTTGTGGGAGTGGGACCAGTCATTCGATGGTAATTTTGGAATTTGGATGACAATGAGTCAATGGATTAAAGTTAATATAGATTACTCAGTGAATTATATATATAAATTTAGACATGGTATCTTGTGGATTCTAAGCATGGGCATCAGGATTAGGTTGGTTTTGAGGTGACCAAAACGTGGTCAGATTGGTGGTGCATTGTTTCTCATGATATTGAATGATGGTGGAAATATTAGATTCATTTTTTGACTATAAAAATATAATAAAATATTGGTATAGGATTTAATAATAATTCTTGGATGATCTTGAGATGAATTTGGGAATAAGGGAAATGTGATCAAGTGTTTTAGTGATGTGCCAATAGTGGGAGCCAAGCATTCTCAAGAAGGGTTAGCCAGAGGTGGTCTGATTGGTATTATAATATGTAATCTGATGTAGTAAACTAAGAACCAGATCGAGAGCATCAAGAGGCAACCTGAGGTATGTTGGGATAGGCTATTATGAAGACAGGGTATTTCATGGCCTGATATACCCCATTTTGAGATAAGATATATGGTGGGGAGCATCATAGTCAGGATGATCAATTGGATGATGACGTGGTCATGTATCGATATGGATTGGTGTTGTAGAGTTCTATATCATAGTTTTGAAAAATGGATATGTGTGTTTCCTCATGGTTTGATTCCTTAAGCACCATATATTTAAAGTTGTGATTTTGAAGTACATTTTGAATTTCGATTTGGAACACATCCATTTGATAGTGAATGAATGATAAAGATGGGTTGAGGGATGTAGAAATATGACCACCAAGACTTCTTAGGTATGTGAAGTGTTATGGGGTTTAGATTGTAAGATCACATGTCCATACAGGTTGAAATTTCAATAAGGAATTTGAATTTTTGATTAAGTGGGTTAGCTAAATTTTGAATTGAAGATTAGAATGGAATAATGAAAGATAGAAAATCATGAACAAAAAATTTTAGTCAAGAAATGGGGATTGTATGGTATCTTGGTTTCTCAATCCAGTATTGAAGGCTTTGGGATAGAGTTAGAGTTTTGGAAAAGGTTTTGCCTATATTCTTTTTGGGATGCACATTTCAGGGGAAACCATGTTGAACCCTAAATCAAGAGAAATTATCATTTGTTTTTGTATAACAAATGTTTGTATAGAATGGTTGATGAATGATTTGGAGGAAACCATGTGTCTTGGTTTTTTCCTAGAGGCTAGGCACACAGTTTTCACATGGTTAAAAAACATACTAAATGTTGTAGACCAAGGTAATGCCTATTTTCACAGTTGGTGTATGATTTAGAAAACAATAAAAACTAGTGATAGTAGATGTATGTGAATGGAAATTTCCTATCACAGTTTTGGTCTACAGTTGTAATAACCATTCTTCTAAACCTTAAAACTCGTTAGAATGAGTTTTATGGTTTCCTCCTATAGGTTTTAAGTGGGTAGTCTGTTATTTTCTTCCTCCCTCATATAAGTTTACCCCATACACCATCTACCCATGTTACTCTCATTAAACCCAACTCAATGGTGGTATTCCAAGTTTGTTTTAAAACTAATCCAAGGTATTTCTCCTTCTTTGTTGGCCTTCATTCTATCTTCTCCCTCTTGTTTTAATTTTCATATTCCTGACATAGGTTTTCCTTGGATATTTCACTCATTCATGGTGGAGTTTTCTGACTCTAAAGGGGACTTTATTTATCCTAGTATTAGGGCATCTTGATACACTATCTATAATTGATGGGTAGACGATTCATTGTGTTATGTCTCTATTTTAGATTTTCTTAGGTTTTCACCCAATTTTTTAAAGTAAATTTCAATTTTATTGGCATTGTTTTTTGGGTATTTTTTTTCATATGGTAGGGGATATGAGATGGAACCTTTCAATTCCTTAGAGGTTTATTTGGTGTGAGACAATAATGTGGTCAGTTATCTGACATTATACTGAGTTAGAATTGTGTTAATTAATTAATTGATGACATTTGGTTTAAATCAAGAGGTCATGATGTTGAGATGAGATCAGTTGACCACATATGAAGTTATGATATCTTGGTTGGGCTTGGAAATTTATTACTATACCATAAAATAATTTTTGAAAGCTTCGTTTGATGTATGTGGTCCCAATAATGGCCATATGGTCTTATGATTTTGATTATGTGTTATGAGTTGTTTAGGATCATCAATTTATGGAATATACATTTGGTATAATGATTAATTTAATTTAAAATGAATGTATAAATTAAAATAAAATGGTTGAGTATAATTCACTTTTTATTTAATTAAATATACCCCATGAAAAGAATGAGTGCTAGATGTCACGAATAACCCTTGTGTGCTAGCTTGTTGCCTCAAACATTGATGGTTGAGGCCATGACCATTAAGATATTTGGTTTCCTCTAGACCTCTTGAGAGGTGAAGATATAATAAATAAGACTTATTATACTATTTATAAGGGATTGGTGTGCCTCCAAGATGAACGTGAGGATGGAATTTGGGTTGATGAGTGGATAGACCTTGAGAGACCTTAAGGACTGAGATGGACCGTGTGCCATCTATTGAGTGTTTTAAATGTGATATATATTGTGTATTTAGTGAGGCCACACTACCTTGGTGATGATTCCAAGTGACATAGTATTTATTAGGAATGGAGTGTTAGCATAAAACCATAATTATGAATGAGGCCCCATGTGAGGGTGCCTCTAATGTGTTGTGATTTGAGGGACCCCACTGGGTTCCTTAGTAACTAACCGATCTTGAGTGGGTGCATATCTCCTGGGTAGATTTGGTAGTGGGTGTCCCCTTAAAACCTTCAATTAACATGTAATCCCATGGGGATGTGGATTGTAGTGACTGTAGTTCCCAATTTTTGTATGATTTATATTTTATGTCAATGGTTCTCAATGAAATAAAAGGATTTCAAAGAAGTCGGTATGAAGAATACATTATAAAGAAGAATCTATTGGAAAGTTAAGAGGAATTATCCAAGCCTGGTAAGAAAGTAGATACAATGTGGATGATTTAATGAAGAATAAGTTAAAAGAATTCCTCTAGTATTATTATTTTAGGAAACATCTTTTAATACATTGAGTTAATTTTGTGATGATTGTTGAACCGGTATTAAATTTAAAATACATGTGTCAATTTTGATGAGGATGAAACATTGTTAATAATAATTAATGAATATTAAGACCATGAAAAATAATATTTTGAATGATTATGAATTAATGATGAAAAAGTTAAATTAATGAATTCCATGTAGAAATATATTTATATTTATCATGAAGGATTATTTAAGAATAAATTTGTGTGGATTTGGATGGAATTACTTATTTTTGGATAAATATTTTTATTGGACTTTATTAAAAATGGGCCAACCATAGGCTAAACAAGGGACCTTTTCAACCTCTACTTTGATTGGCATGCAGGTCAACCTCAGCTGGCTATGGTGGAAGGTGAGGAGTAAAAGAGCATGGTGGGTCATATAGGGTCTGTAGAAGTGTGCATGGAGGTGTGCAAGATGTATTCACATAACACACATGGAGGTGCCTGATTGGACCACAATGGTGTGGAATGGATCAGTGATGGAATGTGTGAAAGGTGTTCTGGGTTCCAAACCTTAGTACTAGGTTGAGAGGAAACTTCATAATGGATACTTATTTAGGAGTGCTTGACTGAGAAGAAGATCAATTTAGGATGGGTGAAGTGTTCGAGTACTGTTAATCCTATAAAAATATAAATTTATAATCATATACATATGATCCAATGCATGAGAGTTTTCTGGTTAAGAAAATACATCATCTTTTACCCCCATCCTCACTAAGAGATTCTATTTTTTAATTTCATTCATTCCAAAAGGCTCTACGGTTGAATCTGAGCTCGAGATCATGGTACACTTGAGATCTTGAGATGATCATACAATGTATCATCTTGCATGAGTTTTCAATGTGCATGTGATTAGAATTTCAAATAATATGAATCTGTAATGGATGATAAAAAGTTATGTTGATGAATTTACATATCCAAACACATGAAAATTTATGCATGTGATTGACATCACATGTACATGAGGAGTTCACTGCAAATATGCTATTATTTTCTGTATCTGGAGAAAAATAAATAGAAGGAAACCAATGTAGAAATATTTCCAAAACACTAAGATAATTAGGAATTAAAAAATATTAATTAAAATAAAATAAAACTCAATATTTAAGTCAGTGAAAAAAATAAAGGATAAGGGGTGATCCTCATCAATAAATATTGAGGTTTGGCTGAGTCGTTGGTTGGTTGCTTCAATTTGTGATACTAAGATCTCTCATTTGTACTCAAAGTAAATAAATAAATATCATGCATCAAATTTTATTTAAGTAAGTATGTTCCACAATCCTCATACGTTCCATAAAGAAGAATATGGCCTCCTATAAGCCACTTAAATATGCAAAGAGGACAATTCCATGCACAACCCTTTCATGAAGAACTGCTTACATGAGTTAGTGCTTGAGTTATTCAATATCATTATGTTATGTGAATCTATTCCATGTATAAAAACATACATGAAGAGGAATTATTTCCACACATATCATTTTATGTTACGTGAAGCAAGATGTGAATAAAAGTGTTGCGTACTGTTGTTACGTGATGTGGTTCAAGATGGAGTTAGTTACGTGAAGTAGTGGATTTCTAAAATCCGAAGATAAAACCTTCTATAACTTAAGAAATCATTGAATAATATATGTGAGGAAGTTATTATGCATGAGTTTTAGGAAGAATATGAGCTTTAATTTCATGAATTTGTTCTATAATTTTGATTATTGCGAGGAAGGAGGGAGAGAATTGGTGCTCAACACTTATACATAAGAGAACTCATTAAATATCATATACCAGTTTGGGTTTTTGTGAGGAAGAAATTATGCAAGAATGATTGGTTTTGAAACTTGTATTCAAATGCACATGTAAAAATACAACTAAAAATTTACTTGTGTAGTTGATAATAAAGTACAAGGAATCGTAAAATGGATCATTGAATAAAAAAAGAATAGTATATTATAATAAAAGTAATATTTTATTTTTTATAGAGATTACCAACTTGAGAAGCTATATTTGAGATTGTCAAAGGTCCCTCCTTGATAAAATAATATTTAATGTGTAGTGTGATTTAGTTGAAAAAATATCTATTACGTCAATAAGAATATAGAAGAACTAATATATTAACAATTTTTGATATTGTGTATCAAAGAAGTATGTGGTTTCAGTTTTTAGTAAAATTCATGTCATTAAGACTGAAGAATAGAAAGTTTTTACATATGAAAATAAAGAAATAGAATAATATAAAAGAAATGATATGTTTACATCTGTTTATAGAGAAGAAAAGGAAGAATAGGGTGTAACAAATCAGTTTGCTACTATGAATAAGAAGGAAAGTTTTTTTCTCACTGATATAAAGTTAACAAAGTTATGAATAAGGAAGACGGGGGAAAAGAAACGCTTTAATATCCAAAAAAAGTCTCATGTGGTAAAATATTTTCTTATTGTTACAATGTACCTTAAGAAGAAGTTGAATACCATGTCTAGTAGGTATCATAAAGAACCATCAAAGAGTTTCAAGTTTGGACAGGTCATCAATAGTCTACGAAAGAAGGATTGTTTCCATATCCCCTCCTAATATGTATGTAATCACACTTTGGATAAGGATTATTTTCTATCCACACCACTATATTTGGTATCACATTATAGTGGAGAAGCAGTGTACTATTCATCACCATAAATGACAAGGGCCAGATATACTTATTGAGTAGTGAAGCTTGTAGAAATAACATGTTCCATGTTTTATGGAATTTCTTATTCTTTTATATGATAAGGAAAAGTGAATAGTAGAATAAAAATCTAAATAGTTCTAATAGGTATAAGGGAAAAAAGTTATAAAAGGATAAAATTTTCCCAAAACTGATTCTCCTCCCTATTAGTGTTGAATATATCCAAAAGTATTCCTCTTAGTGATGGGTTTGGGCATTCACCCAACTTTTGATTTTCCATAATTCCATCATGTATTTAGTTCGGATGAAACAATGGTGCCCAAATGTGCTTCTTATAACTTTAATTATGGGCTTGATGTAATGATGGTATAGTATATTCCTAGTGATGTTTCATAGAATTTGGATTTGGGCCATATGATGTAACACCCCGAGATTTTGTGAAAAATATTCTTTTAATTACATTGATGTCTTGTGTTTTAAGCTACACCAAAATTATCTTGCACTATACGCAACACCGTATTAGCTTGCAGTATATGCAACACTATTCTTGGCTCGTGTTACACACAATTTCAAGTTTGTTTTGTAGGAATTATTCTATGCAACATTAAGTATAGATTTTATTTAAGGTATAAATGAAATATGTTTTGATTATGTTATATGCAAAACAAAAGGGAACTTTCACTATACGCATCCCTGACTTGGCCTGCGTTACACGCAATCGCGACCTTCCTCAATAGCGTGTGTAGTACGCAATACCGAGTTTCACTAAACAATGATATATTATTATAATATTATGAACTAGAAGTTATGGATATTATTGAATACACTTTGAATTTTATAACATTAATATTCATCTTACACATTTTCTAAAACATGGTATGTGAACAAAATAAAATTTTCAGGTAAAATAAGTATTTTTCAAAAAATGAAGTTTTGCCGCCTTTTGATGGCGCACCCACTTTAAATCTAGTTTTTGACATGTTTATAAGTTAAATTTGAAAAAATAAAATTATTCTTTGGAATCAGGATATAAAAATTTACTTTGGATAAATTTTTCATATTATTCTGATAACTTTCATATTTTAATGAATAGTAAAAAACGCTATATTTTAATTAAAAAAAAATCTTCATCGTAATAATTTATATGGTTAAATTATAATATTTAATGGTTTAAAAGTATAAATAGAATATATTTTTACCATTTAATATAATGTATGTCATTAGCATTGATTTTACATATAATTCATAGGTAAAATCATTTCAATCTTTTGCAATGTTTTAACTTTTAAAACTCATTTTCTTAACAACGGGATTAATATTAAATTAATTTCTACAAATTTTTTGATTTGAATTTTTAAAAATGGATTCCATATTTGGAATCAGTAGGTACAAATTATGTTAATAATCTACTTTTTATTTTTATTCATTATGAATAGTAACTACGGTAAATTTTATTTACCATAGTTAAAGGTAAATCGAGATAATTAAGGGTAAATATAATATTATAAAATTACCCTAACACTTTTCCTAATATAATTGGATGATTATATTTTACCCTAAATAATAATTTATTCTAAATGAAATCTAATGGATCGCACTTGTATTTGATTAAGACCTTTTATTTAGTTTATTTAAATGAAAGTGAAATGTCTCACTCAAACTTTAATAATTAGAATATTTTTAATATATAGTTATACAGAATATAAATTCGAGTATAAATACTCATTTGAAAGCTAATTTTTTTTATTTATCATGGTAATTTATTTGTAATTCTTAATAAATATTTTATTTCCTTAAAATCTTATACATTAATGATGTAGAAATTATTTATTTAGTGAAAAATCAATAATATAGTTTTTATTAAATTAATAATACATATTAAAAGGACCATAAACTTGACCAAAAATTATTGGTCGAGTATATTTATACCATAATCATCCAAGGGTCTATATTTGGGCCATTTTGAGACTTATAAAACTGATTAGGACATTTACATTATTTTATTTTAAATGATGTCAAAGATGTCACCTTCATAATTTAATAAATATAACAATTTAAATGTTGTTAGTTTAAGATGATAAATTCGAGTAAAAATATTATTATGAAATTTATTATATTTATCTTCATCATAGGATTTTATTTTTAATTTTTATTCAAATAATAATTATATTAAATGATTATACAAAAATGATGTAGTAATTGTTTTATTAAGGGAAATATCAAATAAATGGTATTATAAATATTAAAATAAACAATATATGAACTAATTAATGTTCTCCACAAATTTTATAGATGAATATGACATGATAGGAATCTATTAAATATTTTTGTTCTAGTATATCCTCTGTATGGATTTTATTTAAATTCAAATAAATGAATAGTGTCAAAATTTACACTATTGTTATTTTATAAAAATAACATATTATTAAATTGTTTAAAAATCACATAAATATTTAAAAATTATTAATTGAAATTTATATGGTCTAAAATGTCATAAAGTACCCTATTATGGATAATTCACAACACATAAGTAATTTTTTATAACAATTTAAAATTTAGAATATTATTACCACAAATAAGAATAAATAAATTAAATAAGGATAAATCAAATTGATAAGGTTTAAAATAAATTTAAAAAATGTATAAATTTTGTTGTTTGATGATATTACAACTCTATCTCATCTAATATTTTAATATGAGTCATTTATGGAGGTTTTTAACTGGGTTTTGATTTATTATAAATTAATATTTTTGAGGTTTCCAAAGGTGCCCCTCTCCTCCCTTATAAAAGGGAACCTCCTCCCTATTCTATTTACACAACCTTGAGCCTTAAATCTAGGCCAAACCATGAAAATTTCTCTTCTACACTTCCCTAGAAACATTCTGGAGGTTCTGGTCTCCTCAAAAGACCAACTCTAGTGCCTTAAGAGGAAGCTTAAAAGGGGTGCGTCGAAGAAGAGGTAATCTCTTCTACCAATTATTTCAAGTTTCTTTCTTCTTCAACTTATTATTATTTATTTATTTCATCATAAATTAAAAACATAAGTATCACTAATATACTGATATTTTATTATAAATATGAAACAACCCTATTTCACCTTCTATCCATCCTACGAAAAACGAAATCACCGCACGTGCCTACGTACGGAATACCATCTCCACGTCGTGGTGTAATCTGTTTTTCCACCACCACCTTACTTGGATGGGTATAATGGTGTAAAGAATAACTATATATAGTTATTATAAAATCATACTAATTCTGAGATATTAAATCATCCACTCCGATTCAATTCAATAATTATGGGAACAATATCGTTGCTCGTGTGTATGTACGGATTACCGTCTCCATTACACGATGAGATTCATTCTCCATGTTAACAAATCAAGAATGATTATAAAGTATATAAAATAAAAAATAATGAAATATATGACATGATAAAGCTACTGGATTTATGTATGTATATATATATATATGTCATCTACTTACTTCCATTAAAGTCAATACGAAAAAGAAAACAGCGTTCATGCGTACGTACGGCCTACCGTCTCCATGAATGGTGTATTTAATTTCATTTATATATCAATTATATATATATATACTAAATATATATTATATATAAATCATGATTTAAATTCTAGAAGTAATTAAATCATGATATAAGTAATAATAATATCAAGAACAACAATTCCAAACACGTACGATAAAGAAAACAATTTTACCCAAAATGCCGATTTAATAAGGAATTTACAAAAGAACGGCTAATGTAAAGTCATAATTGAACCATATATGATATCATAAAAATGAATATGATTCTGTAATAAGTCAAGGACATTACTTAAATCATTATACAGGAGGTTCAGATACGTACGAAGCATATCGGACCTAAGGTAAGGGATAATTATTCCAATCTCATTCTTATCCGAGATTGTTTATTCGTAAGTATTTACTGGGGTTATTGTTATCATCCATGTCCATGTTTTCTAAAAGTGTTTTTATGTATTCTTAAAGTCCTTTTTACCCATTTTTGAATTTTACCACATGTTATGAAAGGAATATTTCTTTTGTTTACCATACGAGGAACTTTTTGACTTTTCCGACAAAAGTACGAGGAGAATTTTTTTTTATCTTATACGGTATGAACATATTTTTACGGTTTTATAAAGATTTATTTTCATGAAGCTTACTCTAAAAGATTTCATGATCCTTTTCTTTTAAAATTGAATGGCATTTTGTGAAAATAAAATGATTTTGAAGAAGAAAGGATATTTTCCTCAATAATTCATTTCAAGTGTTTTATCAAAATAATTTTCCATCTAAGATGACATTATTTCATATGTGTATGTTTCAAGTATAATATCTATATTATTTACATGGTTTTACTTTTCTTATGATGAAATTATATCCATTTGTTTTATATGGATTATGTTATGATGGGATGATGTTTATGAAACCCATTTTATTATTTGGGTTATGATGAATGATTTATGTTTATGTTGTGGCACACGTAAGAATGATTTCATTATGAGATGGGTGGGACCTATATCTCCCTCCAATGCATTGGGTAAAGGTTTATATCTCATGAGATAGACATTCCTAGAATGGTAAGTTAATCTGGTTCAGTGATACAGGACTGGAACGAGGAGTGAACTCGATTCAGAAAGGGACTTTGTCCACTAAGATGGTCTTGGCAGCAATGCCTTGGCTACTATGGAAATCATATCATGTGCTTAATGGTTTTCCACAATTACATGTTTTATTCCCATACTATTTTATCATGATTAATGATCCATTATGATATATGTCTTATGTACTGCCATGTTTTATGTCATTTCTCAAGATTTTTATGTTTAAATATTATGTTCATGTTTTGAAGTTCAAATGTATATGGTTTGTTTTATTTTCTCCATACTTACCCTTACTGAGAATTTGAGGTCACCCTTTATATTTTTTATTTTACCTAGGATATAAAGAATGTTTTTAGGTAAGAAAAAAAGGAAGATATTTATGGGAGATGTTGAATATCTTTCACCAAGATTATATGATTATATTCCGAGTCTCCAAAGACACTAAACTATTACGGTCCTTTGGTTTCTATTTTTATTAAATATTAGATATTCTGAAAATGTAATGTAATGTCTATGTACGTCAAGATTTGGGTATCTACAGTTGTTATTAGAGGAAAGGTTTAGTTAACCTATGGAAACTAGGATGTAAAAACTTTAGTGAAATACCTAGAGATATTTATAAGGTATGTCTAGGGATGTCTCTAAGGTTAACTATACATATAGGTTATAGTACTAGAATTACAGTAATGATATTAGAATTAAACCTAAAATGTTATATATTGAAGGTAATCCCCCTTGATTATGATTTTTTCCACTCACACTATTTCTTTTTGGTTTTAGAAAATGGCTGGAAACAGGAAGATTCACGATAATGGAGGATATGATGGACAATGGAATGATATTATTCATGAGAAACCAAATTAAATTGGATCTGGAGGTCCACATATTGTTATTATTTCTAATCATCAATCTCAAAATATGATCAATAATCTCAACTTTGGTAAGTTTCCTGACTCATCTAATAAGAGAAAGATGGAGTTTCATGATGATCATTGAGGAAAGAAAGTTCAGTTTCCCCCATGTAAATCATGTGGGAAGAGGCATGAGGGATAATGTTTCAAAGGAACTGGAAAATGCTTTGGGTGTGGAAAAGAATGACACAAAGCCAGTAATTGTAAAGGAAAAGGTTTAGTTAACACCATGGACAAGGATAATGGTATTGCTAAGACATCAACAACGGTTAAATGTTTTAAATGTGGAATGTACGGGCATTATGCAAACCAATTCCCTAAGGGAAAATCTCATGAAGAGAATCAGCATGGTCGTATGGGTATTATTTATATTGATGATGATGAAGATACTAAAAATGATATGTGAGATGGAAGAATTGTTCAAGATCAGTAAATGGTTTAAGAAGGTAGTGGAATGATTACATGTTTATCAAGAGTAATGTTTTATAAGTAATCTGATGGTACTATGGAATAAAGACACATCTAAGGATTGTTACACTATTTTTTTTCCTAAATTATTTGAAAGTATATGTTGAATGGTATCGGTAACCATGAAAGGTTATTCAGATATTTTTGGAAAGTAGATGATATGCGCATAAATAAGGAATAAGGAGATAATGAAATGTTTTATAGTATTAATGAGATCATGACTGATATAAGGACAAAGTGATATCATGGTTTGAGTATATAGAATGTTTGGGATTTTAGTATGTGGAAAGAGTTACCTTTTAATAGAATTTATGTTTTCACTATGGTTCTATGGTAATTCATGTTGCAATTGAATACAAGATTAAGGTATTCACATGTTTGGAATGCGATCAACAAGATATATCTTATGATATATGGGAGATAAATGATGGTATTCACATGCTTGGTTGATGAAATTTCTAGTAATCATTTTCTTTATACTATGAGATTGGACAAATTTATTTTGGATAAGTCTAAAGACTGGAATGGATTATGTCAGACATCAGATAGTATTGTTTAAGGATAGAACATTTTTTGATATTATTTCTGTAATGTTATAATAGTGAAGTTTTAGAAAAAAAAGACAACCTGCAGGATGGGAGACAACCCGTCGCGTCTGACAAGGTTGCGGGAATTGAACCCACAACCGAAGTGTGATAGGCCTTTATTTCCTACCACTGTCCTACAGGAAGTCCCTGGTTAGTAGAAAGTAGTTTTATTTTATTAAGCAGTATGATAGATGAATTATAAGTCCATTTTTTGAATCATATACGATTAACTTCACCATATATGGGCTTATGTATATTTGATAACTTTTGATAACCTTTTGTTTGAGACCGATAGAGTTACCCATAATTCTATCACATGATCTGCTAACAATTCATTAATGAAAAATTCAACTTCATTTCATTAAGATATGAAGTGGAAATTGTTCAAGTCACGAACAACAATGATATTGTACCGAGATAAAGTAAGTATTTCTTCTAATTCAAATTCTTCAACTTTAGGGAAATGATCTTGAAAACCAAAAATGTTGTCCTAGTGACCTCATATCCAATGAATCAGATGTTACCTTAGATAATCAAAAATTTATGTCTTTGTGATTGTTGGATTTTTCATAGCCATGTTCTCTACCACTCTCCATCAGAACTTGATGGTTAGGTTTCTCTTCTATATCTATATTTTCAAATATGTTCTCCTATGTGGAAGCCCAGTGATGAGTTAATTTGGGTAACCGATATGTTTCATACTTCACTTTTAAAAATTAAGTTTTATTATTCCTTTTTACGATGTGGGTTTCTATGAAAGAAACTTTCAAGTAGTAAACCATTTATAACCCTGACGAATTTCGAGGGTGAAATTCATTTTAAGGGGGTAGAATGTAACACACCGAGATTTTATGAAAAATATTCTTTTAATTTCATTGATGACTTGTGTTGTACACTACACCAAAATTATCTTGCACTATACACAACTCTGTATTAGCTTGCAGTATATGCAACACTATTCTTGGCTCGTGTTACACACAATTTCAAGTTCGTTTTGTAGGAATTATTCTACGCAACATTAAGTATAGATTTTGTTTAATGTATAAATGAAATAAGTTTTTATTATGTTATATGAAAAACAAAATGGAGCTTTCACTGCACGCATCCCTGACTTGGCTTGCATTACACGCAATCACGACCTTCCTCGATAGCGTGTGTAGTACGCAATACCGGGTTTCACTAAACAATGATATATTATTATAATATTATGAACTAGTCATTATGGATAGTATTAACTACACTTTTAATTTTATAACATTAATATTAATCTTACACATTTTCTAAAACATGGTATGTGAACAAAATAAAATTTTCAGGTAAAATAAGTATTTTTCAAAAAATGCAGTTTTACCGCCTTTTGATGGCACAATCACTCTAAATCAAGTTTTTGACATGTTTATAAGTTCAATTTGACAAAATAAAATTCTTCTTTGGAATCAGGATATAAAAATTTACTTTGGATAAATTTTTCATATTATTCTGATAACTTTAATATTTTAATGAATAGTAAAAACACGCAATATTTTAATTAAAAACAACATTTTTCATCGTAATAATTTATATAGTTAAATTATAATATTTAATGGTTTTAAAGTATAAATAGAATATATTTTTACCATTTAATATAATGTATGTCATTATCATTGATTTTACATTGAATTCATAGGTAAAATCATTTCAATCTTTTGCAATGTTTTAACTTTTAAAACTCATTTTCTTAACAACGAGATTAATATTAAATTAATTTCTACAACTTCTATGATTTGAATTTTTAAAAATGGATTCCATATTTGGAACCAGTCGGTCCAAATTATGTTAATGAGCTACTTTTTATTTTTATTCATTATGAATATTAACTACGGTAAATTTTATTTACCATAGTTAAAGGTAAATCGAGGTAATTAAGGGTAAATATAATATTATAAAATTACCATAACACTTTTACTAATATAATTGGATGATTATATTCTACCCTAAATCATACTTGGGTCGAAATGGAATCTAATGGATCCCACTTGTATTTGATTAAGACCTTTTATTTAGTTTATTTAAAGGAAAGTGAAATGTCTCACTCAAACTTTAATAATTAGATTATTTTTAATATATAGTTATACAGAATATAAATTCTAGTATAAATACTCTTTTGAAAGATAAAATATTTTTATTTATCATGGTAATTTATTTTTAATTTTTAATAAATATTTTATTACCTTAAAATCTTATACATTAATGATGTAGAAATTATTTATTTAGTGAAAACTCAAAAAAATAGTTTTTATTAAAATAATAATACCTATCAAAAGGACCATAAACATGAACAAACATTATTCGTCGAGTATATATATACCCTAATAATCCAAGGGTCTATATTTGGACCATTCTGAGCCTTATAAAACCGATTAGGACATTTACATTATTTTATTTTAAATGATGTCAAATATGTCACCTTCATAATTTAATAAATATAACAATTTAAATGTTGTGATTTTAAGATGTTAAATTAGATTAAAAATATTATAATGAAATTTATTATATTTATATTCATCATAGGATTTTATTTTTAATTTTTATGCAAATAATATGTATATTAAATGATTATACAAAAATTATGTAGTAATTGTTTTATTAAGGGAAATATCAAATAAATGGTTTTATAAATATTAAAATAAACATTATATAAACTAATTAATGTTATCCAAAAAATTTATAGATTAATATGACATGTTATTAATATATTAAACATTTTGGTTCGAGTATATCCTCTGTGTGGATTTTATTGAAATTCAAATAAATTAATAGTGTAAAAATTAACACTATTGTTATTTTATAAAAATAACATATTATTAAATTTATTAAAAATCACATAATTGTTTAAAAATTATAAATTTAAATTTATATGGTCTAAAATTTCATAAAGTAACAAATTATGGATAATTCCCAACACATAAGTAATTTTTTATAACAATTTATAATTTAGAATATTATTACCACAAATAATATTAAATAAATTAAATAAGTATAAATCAAATTGATACGGTTTAAAATAAATTTTCAAAATGTCTAAATTTTATTGGTTGATGATATTACAACACTATCTCATCTAATATTTGAATATGAGTCATTTTTGTAGGTTTTTAAGTGGTTTTTGATTTATTATAAATTAATATTTTTGAGGTTTCCAAAGGTTCCCCTCTCCTCCCTTATAAAAGGGCACCTCCTCCCTCTTCTATTTACACAACCTTGAGCCTTCAAGCTCAGAAAAACCCTGACCATTTATCTTCTCAACTTCCCTAGAAACATTCTGGTGGTTCTGGTATCCTCAAAAGACCAACTCTAATGCCTTAAGAGGAAGCTTAAAAGGGATGCGTCGAAGAAGAGGTAATCTCTTCTACCGATTCTTTCAAGTTTCTTTCTTCTTCAACTTCTTATTATTTATTTTTTTCATAATAAATTAATAACATAAGTATCAATAATATACTTATATATTATTATAAAAATGAAACAACCCTTTTTCACCTTCTATCCATCCTACGAAAAACGAAATCACCGCGCGTGCGTACGTACGGAATACCGTCTCCATGCCGTGGTGTAATCTGTTTTTCCACCACCACCTTACTTGGATGGGTATAATGGTGTAAAGAATAACTATATATAGTTATTATAACATCATAATGATTCTGAGATATTATATCATCCACTCCTATTCAATTCAATAATTATGGGAATGATATCATCGCTCATGCATACGTACGGATTACCGTCTCCACAACGCGATGAGATTCATTCTCCATGTTAACCACTAAAGAATGATTATAAAGTATATAAAATGAATAATAATAAAATATATGAAATGATAAATCTACTGTATTTATGTATATATATATATATATATATATATATGTCATCTACTTACTTCCATTCAAGTCAATAAGGAAAAGAAAACAGTGTTCATGCGTACGTACGGTCTACCGTCTCTATGAACGGTGTATTTCATTTCATTTATCTATATATTATATATATATATACTGAATATATATGATATATAAATCATGATTTACATTCTGGAAGTAATTAAATCATGATATAAGTAATAATAATATCAATAACAACATTTCCAAACACGTACGATAAATAAAACGATTTTACCCAAAACACTGCTTTAACATGGAATTTGCAAAAGAACGGCTAATATAAAGTCATAAGTGAACCATATATGATATCATAAAAATAAATATGATTCTGTAATAAGTCAATGACATTATTTAAATCATTATACATGAGGTTCAGATACGTACGAAGCATATCGGACCTAAGTTAAGGGATAATTATTCCAATATTGTTCTTATCCGAGATTGTTTATTCGTAAGTATTTGTTGGGTTTATTGTTATCATCCATGTACATGTTTTCTAAAAGTGTTTTTATGTATTCTTAAAGTCCTTTTTACCCATTTTTGATTTTTACCACATGTTATGAAAGGAATATTTCTTTTTTTTACCATATGACGAACTTTTTGACTTTTTCGACAAAAGTACGAGGAGAATATTTTTTTTAACTTATATGGCATGAATGGATTTTTACGGTTTTATAACGCTTTATTTTCATGAAGCTTAATCTACAAGATTTAATGATCATTTTCTTTTAAAATTTCATGGAATTTTGTGAAAAGAAAATTATTTTGAAGAAGAAAGGATATTTTCCTCAATAATTCATTTCAAGTGTTTTATCAAAACAATTTTCCATCTAAGATGACATTATTTCATATGTGTATGTTTCAAGTATAATATCTCTATGATTTACATGGTTTCACTTTTCTTATGATGAAATGATATCCATTTGTTTTATATGGATTATGTTATGATGGGATGATGTTTATGAAACCCACTTTATTATTTGGGTTATGATGAATGATTTATGTTTATGTTGTGGCACACATAAGAATGATTTAATTATGAGATGGGTGGAACCTATATATCCCTCCAATTCATTTGGTAAAGATTTATATCTCATGATATATACATGGATGGAACGGTAAGTTAATTCGGTTCAGTGATGCAGGACTGGAACGAGGAGTGAACTCGATTCATAAAGGGACTTTGTCCAGTAAGATGGTATTAGTAGCAATGCCTTGGATACTATGGAAATCATATCATGGGCTTAATGGTTTTCCACAATTACATGTTTTATTCCCATGCTATTTTATCATGATTGATGATCCATTATGATCTATTCCTTACGTACTGCCATGTTTTATGTCATTGCTCAAGATTTTGATGTTTCAATACTATATTCAAGTTTTGAAGTTCAAATATATATGGTTTGTTTTATTTTCTCCATGCTTACCCTTACTGAGCATTTGAGCTCAGCCTTTATATGTTTTATTTTCCCCAGGATATAAAGAAAGGTTTTAGGTAATAAAAAAAAGGAAGATCTTTATGGTAGATGTTGAAGATCTTTCACCAAGATTAGAAGATTATATTTCGAGTTTCCAAAGATACTAAACTATTACGGTCCTTTGGTGTCTGTTTTTGTTATGTATTATATATTCCGAAAAATTAATGTAATGTTTATGTACGTAATGATTTGGGTATCTACATATGAGATATGGTTTTTAGATGGATTAAAAGTGATAATGTTGTTGTGGATTCCTAATGTGTATCTTGGGATTTGACTGTTGATCCACATGAAGTATGCTTGATATGAATGGATTCAATATCGTTTCTATATGGGATACATTTGATTCCACAGGTCCCTAGGATGCCTATACTAACTATTATATATCTACATATTATTGGGGGATTATTTTATTATGATTATGATTATTATGAGATTCCTTGATCATTCTTAAAAACTGTCCACTTAAGCATAAAGATAATACGTGTTCTTGATCAAGATACCAGGGATTCTGAGGATCCAACCATTGGGAACGGAGACCTGGGTCATTATTTTTATTCAGTGATTTATCAAGATGCTCAGGAACTATCCTTGATCCAATATTTGTTCTAGGAGTTTGGAGAGATTCCTAGGACACATGGGATTTATCCATGGATCCATTAATGATGAGTAGTATGCCATCTGAGCCATAGAATTTGGGATGCCTATGTTATGCACTATTATTTAGTATTTATATGGTTTCAATGATATAATGACATACTATGAGATGCCCTAACTCTATTTGAAGACGGTATGGTCAATTGGGGTCATAGAACTAAGGATAAACAATGTTATGGTTGTGGTGCATGGGTTGGCACTGTCCACAAGGCATTTTGAGATATATTTTTACATCGAACCAAAGAAGGAATTATGTATTTATTTTATTTAATGTTTAATAGTTTATTTGTTTATATTTATCATCTGAAATTCACATATCATTGCGTATATTAGTTGGTACATGATCGTGTTGGTGGTTCCCTTCTATGTTTTTTACTCACACCCTGATCTGGCCTGAAGGAACCCGAGCTGCCACGGAAGGATAAAAACATGCAATTTAAAATTTTAGGTTTGGATTCAGGTTAAAAACAATGAATCCAAAAAATCCATTTCCTAAATTTAAAATATGATCATATGTAATTAAATTTAATAATGGAAAATAAAACAGAATGAAAATTGAAAATTATAACTTATTCATTTGAAGGTTCTGGTTTGATTCGCTCACCATTGACGAATTATGGCTCAAAGTTTCCTAGATTGAATTCTTCTATATCATCCACACATGCTCAAAATTTTTTGGATCATTTATCTACAACTACTAAGATATATCATGGTAAACCAAAGTGCTTTATGAATTCCCTTCGATCGCCTAAAGAATTTTGACTCGATCAAGAAAGTGAGAGAAATCTGACTATGTTTTTCCTTTGGAATATCTCTCTATGTACTTGATAGGAAAGGGGAGGAGATATTATCTCACTAAATTCATCAAAATTTTGTATATTACTATTTAATAGGATTAAATGAGATTTTATACATAGGTTATACTTTCCAAAATAGCACATTCATCCCTAGAAAGTAATAACCTTAATTTTCAAACTTTGTGCAAACGTATCACTTAATAAAATTACAAAAAATGTGAAAAATATTTTATCGCTCACTTATAACACTATAAAATGTTATTTTATAAAATAAAACTTTAACTCAGCTAGTAATATCCCTATGTAATTTAAAAAAACTTGAACATACTATGTTTTTTCAAAATATATATTCTATCATATTCACTTTTATGATAAAAAACATGTGAATACCTTGAGAAATAAGTTCAATATTTAATAATATAATTGAATTGGTTTTACTTAAAATTGAACATACCCGGACGTTCACCATTCCCTGCATGTGGGGCCCAATTCATTCTAAACCTATATTCATTAGAATAGATAGAACTTGTGTATATAAATAGTGCGTAGCCCTCTAGGTCCATATCTCGATAGCAATGAGTCCAACCCATAGATAAAGAGTGGGGTCTAGAATCCCATCATAGCACCTATGGTGATAAGGAATGTCATTTCTAACACTACCACCTATGAACACATTCTATTTAATATATTCTCTTTGTATTGTGATATCTCTTAAGGAAGGATGAACACTTGTGTCATAATAATTTTGTTTCGTTATATATTTTGTGACCTTACTAGATGGAAAAATTTTCTTGTACTATATCCATTGATTTAATGAAGGTACTATCATCCTGGTCAACCTGGGCCCATGAGATATCTCTTACTCAACTATAAAGCAACAAATTCTTTTATTATCATTCAACCAATTCAATACCACCAATGACATAACCAACACAAAGTACCTCACCAAAATTTTAATGTCATGTTTTTTCCTTACATCAAAGTACTGATCAAATGGTACACATTGATAATGATCTCATGTTTGTATACCAATACACATATTCATAGATAGGAACAACCAATTCTACCGAAAACAAGTGGTGTTCCTACTGGAAGGTCATTTCTCATTATCTCATCTACTCGAGATCACTAAGTGAATAATTCATGACAAGAAGTCTTAATGCTTATAATCCCCAAAACATTTTAGTTATAAATATTATGTTTCCTATCAGTATGATGTATCTAGAACATATAACATATGTTTAAGATTACTGTCATAGTATCATGAGGTTCTCAGTATAGATGGGAATTGCTGTAAAATTTTGACAAGATGTGTAATCTAAAGACATTACCATATAAATAATGGATGAAAAAATATATAAATAATATTATGAATAGAATACAAACATGTATATATCAATCTTTATACCTATAATGGTAATCAAAAGTACTATTCAAATTGGTTCTAAGGAATCCATTATTACAACACTCCAACTTTCACTAGAGCCAACTTGTTAACCATTCTTTTTATCTCTCACATGATAAGATCATGTTTCTGCTAAGTCATGTCTTTATTCGTTGGTCTATCACATTTCCAACATGTGGCTATTCTATTATATTTGACTTTATCACTTTTAGTAATACTTCTCAAGAGATGATATCACCGAGTATATCCCTTTTTTCCCCTTCTGAACTTAACATCTTGGATAATA
Organism: Viscum album; assembly: GCA_963277665.1. NCBI lineage: Eukaryota > Viridiplantae > Streptophyta > Magnoliopsida > Santalales > Viscaceae > Viscum > Viscum album. Next base: position 540,887,228 of record OY728134.1, on the reverse strand, counting down.
CTATTAATATAATTATCGTAACAAAAAAACATTACTTTCTAAGTTTAATTATAAGAATTGTAAAAAATTGTTTTGTATTTTACACTGATTCTTTAGATACATCAGAAGCCACAATGAACTTGTTTTTTATATATGAATACAACTATTTTGAATAAGATTTTATTTCTCATTTCCTTTTCATAACAGTGGTATTATATCATATTCCCATAGTAAGACTAGTTTGTGTTCTGTTGCAACTTAAATAACTTCATTTCCATATACCATGTATATATCCTTTGTATGTTCATAAGTTCAATTGGATAATTCTTATTTTTTCCCTTATAGTTATCCAAGATATAAATGATATTTTTCATCCATAAATTTTATGTAAGAAATATCATATCTATTACATATAATGGCATATGTGATTGATTCATCACAAAAGTGTACGAAACTCAAATCACCACATTAATCTCCTCCTATGAACATGAATGTGTTCTTAAAGAGATATCTACCATATGACACCAGTGACAATTCTTTCTCAAATTGATCCAACTTGTATTTTATCAATACCTTATCCATATATGTACTATTGACTAGGTCTGTGAAACCATTAGATCCACATTATTAGATCTCATTACCTAGGAATTTGGTTTATAATTTAAGTCAATATCTATAGAATTTGTTTCATCCTATTCTTAACTCACTATAATTCCAAAGTTTTTTCCCATATGTTATCAAACATATTTTACATTGAAATGAATTACATTCCCACTAACCCCTAATTGACACATGGAAGAGATTCATTCCAAAAGAATACTCTATGTCCTAGTTTCTTAATTTAATCCTAAATTGAATTTCAGTATCTTGCACCCTTATTGTAATTCTATGATTTCACCATCTGTTTTTGGTTTCATCGTATAGATTTCTTCCATGACTGGTAGTATTGACATCCAATTATCAATTTAATGATCATAGAAACAAGCTATGATAAGTAAAATTCTAATGGATTTGAGAATAACGACTCAATATTACCAATAAATTCTTATTAATACCATTCTTGTACCATCCATTTATATTTTCACTTGAATACCCACCACTGTATTCAAAATAATAAGCCTCCTATACTTTGATACATGGAATACAAAATTTAATTTTAATTAATATTGTCAAATTTATCTATTTTCCATATACTGCTTACTTGTAGGAATTATTATTCTCAATAAGTAATGTATCACCATCCATAGTGAATATTACACCATCACTATGGTTTTACCCTTCCTACATAATATGTGTCTCTGGAATATTCCTTTTTCCACAAGGACTTGGGGAGATTGTTCCTATGTCAACTTATTTTTGAATCTCTATTATTGACTAAACCAATGTCAATATTTCTTCCACTATATCAAATAGATATGTGAACCCTTTTATAGAAATACAAACTATAACTTGAATATATCTTTATATAATATGAATTTCTATAATATCCTTAGAAAACGTTAGGATGATTACTTTATATGCACATTGTATTTTTTCTTGATGAAATAATGCCTATATCCTAAAAAACACATAGAATATAAACACATATTCTCATGAAAATGGATTTATATCATATTGAAACTCATATAATATCCATTTTTATTATAGTTGGTATATAGTTATGGGATAATGTCTCTATTTACAAATCATGTCTCAAAAAATGGAAGTATCTTCAAAGCTTGAGTTTTATCATTGATTCTCCTTTTATTTACATCATGAATCTGATGTGTATAAGTAAACATTCATTTTTTAATTTCTCTATGATTCATTTTAATATGTAATATTCACAATAAATTCTCCTTATTAGAATAATATATTTGATGTAGAAAAGGTCACATGCGTTTAGGAATTACTCCACATTACATTATATTGATCAATGAATTCTTTGTCAAGATACTCTTTGGCACACCAGATCAAAGAACCTCATATATTCTTACCATGAGTATAATATATTTCACTGATAAATTCATTAAATAGTTAAGAGAATATTATTAAGTATACTTACCACTAGATTACCATTGAAATAGTTCATCCCCTCCAGCTAAACAAACTTTGAAATTTTTGTGTCTTAACTTTATTTATAAAGATTACATTATACAAAATTAAGCACAAAGGTATGTCAATATAAACTAAGGTATTTAACTCTAGAGTATAAAATCATACTGGGTATATCCTTGAAAAATATTTAGTTTTTCTGGACAAAGTATTATCTTTCAACAAATGGGTATACTAGTCTTACAGTTTATATTCATCATATATTACCAATGATTAAATCATTACAGAACTATTTTTTAGTATTAAAAAATACATAAATAAGTAATTCAAAATCTATAATAATGTTTAAATGTGCCTAAAGGACATGTTAGAGTTCAATTAAAACCATATATATGGAAATTAGAAGTTGTGTGTTTCTCACTACAGACTTAGGAACACTCTATCTCAGAAACATAGAGAACAAACCTTACATCTAGTAATGTTTATTCACTTACTTGGTTACTAAATTTTAATACAAATATGTGACATAAATTGTTTATTTAATACCCATGAATTATGTCATAATCATCGCAAAAAAAAATAATACTCATGAAGAATAAGAGGCTTCTTACTTCTTTAATTAAGTTCATTTCATTTATCTTCCATAGAACTATTTCACGATATGTAAAGAAAATAACTTCTTATTTAATACCTATTTTACTTGAATTATATTGTGAAGGATCCATTGGAATGACACTTTACATTGTCCTTTTCACATTTTCTTTCATATTGTTCACAATATGAACAAAAATTTCTTTAATTTCTAATTTACTAGAAGAATATTAATTAAAAAGGTAACAAATAATTTTCTATATACTGTTCATTTTGTAATATTAAATGAAATGATAGTATGTGGGTGAAAATAAAATAATAATTATATTTACTAAAATATCATAACCCATTTATAAATTTACATATATCCAGTGTAATCATCATTCATTCATATATCACTTCACTTTCTCCTTACAAGATTCTCAGAGATGAATCAACATGTAAAAGCATCCATCTATCAATGTTGTATCCACAAATCAGATAAAAAATTGATGATATCATTATGAAATAACCATCATATGAATAATACATGATTTTCTCTAAACATTTGTCCACCCTCACTTTCTGAGAGGGATTAATAGGTATTGTGAACACTTGCACCATGAATTTCTGGAGTCGTAGTACTTTGCACAATCACATGTTATACTCTTTGGAATATCATTCAAGTTTGGTCATTTTATTTTTCAAATATTATCTTAGTGTACTTTTGGTATCACTTAAATTTTCATCTAAAATAAACATTGTATATTAGTACTTTTATCTAGATTACTAGTAGCCATTTTTAAATTATTAATTCTAAATGTGTCCCACTATTTTATCAAATCTTAGTATCCCTCAACTACAAGAATAGGTTTACCTAGTTTTCTTGAGTATTATAGTGAAAAGGATCCTTGAAACCCATCCTCATAGACTATAATATTTAGTTATGCCACTAATCGGAGAGTCTAATGTAGGAACAAATCAATACAAACACAGTCACTCACTTCCCCTTTATATGTTGAGTAGAGTCCCATCTCCCACAAAGAATAATTTTGAATTTATCAATGATTTTACTCTAAATATGTAATAATATAGTTTTGGATACTTTTTTTCTACGAACATTAGTTAACTTGACCCACCACTCTCATAATAACTCCCTGGTAGTAAGAGGTATCCTCAATATTGGCTAACAAGAACCCCAGACACCTGATTTTGTTCACATTTTAGGGATCGAAGGTATTTAATGAATTAATATTTTCATTGATAGATTTGGTAAGCTAATCTTGGTGAATGAAATACATTTATATTCAAAAATCTTGTTCTATGTGGTCACATTAACAAGTTGACCATGATTTCCAATAGAAAACATTCACTGCACATGTTCATTTTATATTTTCATTTTTTATTATTAAACTATGTGATAACATGTAATAAATACACATTAAAAATAATAATAAACCATGTATATGATAAAATAAATAAATAATGAGGTGATCATAACCCATTAACTATTGGTTACTTCATTAAGAGAATAATGGATTAACCGAGACCCTATGTGAAGTCCTTAAGTTAATAATTAACTTGAATTGCATTGCCTGCAACACCTGTTCACTTCACTCGTTTGGCATATTCTATCTCTCAACTCAAACTATTCCTCCAAAAACTCCTATGATATTTATAATGTATAATAACCTACAGGTGAGGGGAAATCAATGTGCGAAATTATATTTTGTCAATGAAATATGGACATACAGAGCTTTATACAAATTAAAGATGGATGAATGATACAAAAATCATCAAAATAAAATAATTATTTCATTTTATAAAAATTAAATTCAATAATTAAATTAAATAAATAAAAAACATTCACGGTTTGGTTTTGGCTCACAATTATTCAACATGCAATTATATTGCATAGGAAAAATTAAACATTCTAAAATCCAACTCGTCATTATTTTTAATGTGTTGACTTGCATTAAAAGAATTTTAATTAATTATCAATACATCCCACAACACCCAAAATAATTTTATTAAATCCTAGAAAATTAAATTAAATTTATTATTTTTTTTATAATTTTTCAATTCCATTTCAACCCAAAGGAGATCATCATACATTAATTTAAGGCTAAAAATGCATAAAATGGGTTAAGCCAGTTGGACCCAGATCAAATTTGTCCAGCTTGAGATGGGTAATCCTTTTAAAGGAAACAATATATATATATATATATATATATATAATGATAACAATATTATAAAGGAAGCTTTATCCCCTCTTTTTATATTTTAAAAAAGCTTCTATGGGAAGCTTTGAATAAGATTCCTGGGGAAGAATTTTCCTTTTAATTAAACAAGATTTAAAGGGAAGAATTAAAAAAAATTCGTAATGAATATTTATCCTATTAATTAAAAAATCTTTCAAGGGAAGCATTGAACAAGATTCCAAGGGAAGATTTATCCTTTTTATTAAACTAGCCTCTGTGGGATGCTTTAAAAAATCTTCCAATGGAAGCATTATCTTTTTAATTATACAATATTCCAAGGGAATATTTTTCCATTTAATTAAATAAGATTCCAATGTCTACTTTTATTTCCAATGAACTACCCCAATCGTATTATAGTATTTCCAACTAACACACAATGTACTTACAACGTGATCTAGCTAAAAATCCTTCAAACCTATATCCATTAAAGTGAAGCAAAAAACATAATTTTTCGTTGAAATTTTTACACAAAACCCATCAATCATAGATTGAAAATATAATAAAAATAAAAACAAATGATGGATTCATCGTTCCTCTCATTGGGACCATATATAAACTCTATTTTTTAATCATATAAAATTTATTTTAAATTTAAATTTTTTAAACATAAATAATTACATGTTTCCTCTAATACCAATTGAGGAAACCCAGGGTGAAGAAGAAGCACAAAAAACATGAAATTTAAAATTTTTTAGTTTGTATTAATATTAAAAACCCTAAATCCACAATTTCCATAGCTCATATTTCTAAAAGGATCACATGTAATTAATATTAAGCCTGAAAAATAAAATTGACCAAAAACGTAATTGGTACCATGTTCGTTTAAAGTTGCCAATTTGATTCCCTCACTGTCAACATTTTATGGCTCAAAAACACCAATTTGGGTGTCCTATAAATCATCTAAACTTTCTAGAAAATCCTTTTATCATTGATCTATGACTATCAGGTACTATCATGAAAAATAAAAGATCTTTACGACATCCCTTCGATCTTCTATGGAATGTTGAATCAATCAGGAAATCATGGTCAATATGACCCTGTTCTTCCTTCAGAATCTCTCCTTATGAACATGATAGGAAAGAAGAGGAGATATTCTCCCACAAAAATTATCTAAATTATGGAGCTTACTACTCAAGTGGCTAAAATTATCTTTTATACTTAAGCTTTACTTTCCAAATTTTCACTTTGGTCCCTAGAAATTAATAACCATAATTTTAGACCTTTTCACCCATATATGACTTAATAAAACTGTCATAAAATGTCACAAATATTTTATCACTCACTTTTAACACTATAAAATGTTATTTGATAAAATAATAACCACAAAATTATCATGTAATATCCCCAAATATGTTTATAAACCCTAAACATCCTATGATCATTTGAAAAATCATATTTTCTCATATTCACTTTTATAACCAAGAAACGTGTGAATACCTAGAGAAATAAATTCAATACTCATTATTAAAAACCTGAATAATATAATTGAATTATTTTTACTTTTAATCGATCATACTAGAAAGTTCACCATCCCTTGCATGTGGGGCCCACTACATCCTAAACTCTCATTTATCATAATAATTGGAACTTATGGATACACTTAGTGTCTGACACTCTAGGTCCTTCTGTCAATAGCATTGAGTCCAACACACAAACCAATAGTGGATTATAGCAACCCATAATTCCCCCTAAGGAGATAAGGAATTTCATAGCTATGACTACCTCCTTTAAAAATGTTCTATGCAATATAATATCTATGTATCGTGATATCTCATAATGAAGTTTTCACACTTGTGTCATCATCCTTTTGTTTCTTTATGTATTTCATGACCATATTAGATAGACATACCTTCTTGTAACATGGCCATGGATTTAATGAACGTACCGCCATCTTGGTCAACCATGGACCACGATATATCTCCTCTTCCACTTAGAAGTGACTAATTCTATCTTGATCTTTTATCTATTTCCATACCTTTAATGACACACCCAATACAAGAAACCTCACCATGAATTCAATGTTATAGTTTTTTCTTCTCATCAAAGTAGACAGTCAAATGATACACATTGATAATGATCTCACGTCTGGATACCAATACACATTTTTTTATATAATAAAAACTAATGACACCCCAAACATTTGGTGTTCCTATTGGTGAGTCTTTCCTCATGATATCATCTACTCATGATCACCATGTGAGAACTTCATGAGAAGAAGTCTCAATGCTTATGAGCCCTTTGAACCTGATAGTTATACATCCTATGTTTCCAATCGATATGATGTATTTATACCATAAGACATAGGTTTAATATTACTACCATAGTATCTTGAGGTTCAAATTATAGCTGGGAACTACTATAACATTTTAATATGACATGTAATCTAAAAACAATACCATGTAAATAATGGATGCAGAAACATCCACACTATTATAGTAAGAATAAACACATGTATATATCAAACTATATAAATGTAATAGTAATAAAAATTATTCTTAAAATTTGTTATGTGGAACCCAAAATTATAAAGGTCCTACATTTCAAATGGGTACTCAAGAAAAACTCACATGGTTATAGCAGACACCGGTTGGGTAGGAGCCTAAAATTGCATGGTCGAGCAGGAAAACCCAAATGAGATCTGGAGGTAGGGATAAGGTGAGGCTCATTCTATTATTGGATAAAACATATTTTATTTCTTTAATAATGTTATTTATATGTGATTGTCTGAGTGGGTGGTCATCTATTGTATTTATGGAATGGTTGTTCATGACTTTATCACATTTCAATTATTATATGTCTTGTTTATATTTATTACTTATACACTTAGATTCTTGTGATAATTGATAACTGGTTATGTTACATTATATTAAACACTCTGGTACATGAGGTATATCCTCCCCACTATAACTCTTTATACCCCCACTACTAGTCAGTAGCCTCTAGTGTTTATGGAGGTGCCCTTAAGGTCTTGTGGCAGACCGAGCTGGGGCACCAACCAAGTAGCTTTCAGAATAGGAAACTACAAACATACTTAAATTTCAAGACACACTTGGGAAATACCAATAATAAAACCAATTAAGGAATTACAACCAAAAGAAACATGGCATAAAAACAATAAACAATGCAATAGATATAAAAATCCAGTACCAATACATGAAATTAGGAGAGTATGGAATAATTAAAAAAAGTTTGAAACCCATTTATTTATTTTAAAATCAATTAAAACATTTTAAATTTACACATAATCATGTAACATTGGCTAAAAAGATTAAAGTAGAGTTCATTTGGAAACCACGTATTGGTAAGACATTATATAGGAAAATGAAGAATGAAATTTAGTTAAAGAAATGTTTTCAAAAGGTTCCATTATTTTAAAATAGGTTTTATATAAAATTACAATACCCTTTGTTTCATATTAAAACCATTGAATGGGTTATAGATCTATGTTTTAGATTAATAATAAAACTAGTGGATTATTAATAAAATAAATCATTCCCACTATCTCAACCGAACCACCAAATCATCATTGAAGTGATCTCTTTGGTAGAATTATGAGTGAGTGGTGGGTGATTCCCATTTGGGAATATAATTAAAATTATAAGAAATTAACTTTATATATGATATAAAAACCCAATCTGGTTTAGGTTTGGGGAATATTATTACCATACTAGTGTTCCTCAAGATAGAGTGACTTAGAAAACATACCCAAGGTTTCCATGTCAACCCAAGTCAATATCAAAATAAAGTGTATAACACATTGAGATAAAAGTGATTATTTGACATAACTGTTAACTGGTAAATTGTTTTATATTTCTAGACAAATAATAACAATTAAAGACATATACTTTCAAAGAATCCTAAAAATACAACCAGTGAAGAAGGGTTCACCAATATGAACAAGTGGGACTAAAAATCTATACATAATCCCAAATTGAAAAATATTTAATTGTTTATACCAAAATACCATCAATAAACCATCCATTTATATTTTTGAAAATATAAGATGATATTTATTAAAAATTTTGAAAATAGGAGATGAACATTGTGACACCCTACATCTCAATATGGTGTTGGTTTTACATTATTTTATTAGTTTGAGGGTCACTTTAATATTCCATGGATTTTTAGCTCGAAACTTGGAAATTTTGGATTCATCCTTTTGTCATGGTTTGTGTGACTATTTTAGAGGGAATTGTGTGAAATAACCTACAAAGATATAGGGTACCCTTATGTACAGTTAATTTTTTTAATGTGCATGGTTGAGTACCAAACCATACAATTCCCAGGAGGAACCATCCATGACTCTTGGTGATTTTTTCCTATTGCAAATGGCTTGTGCACCATTAGGAAAACTGTGTGAAAAGAATTAAAAGAATTTCTACATTATTATAGTTCCATTTATAATGGTTGGAGAATGGTTTATCCAACTATGTGGTGTCTCTAGGTAAATCATGCATTTTTTTGGGGATAGATAGTGTTCTACGCATGGTTGGTGAAAATTTTGAAAAAATGTGCATCCAAACCACACAGCTCATAAAAATTCATTAAAAGTGGAAATTAATCTTTTACCCCTATTCCATTTTAAATTTTCAACCCTAATTTTCTCATCCCTCTTGCTATAAGTAAATATGAACCTATAATGGGGCTCCCTCTCTTTCTCCTCTTCCTTTTTTGGTGGTCTCTACCTTAGATTGAAGGGATTTTCTTCATGGTATATCCCTATAAACCTATTCCTCTATCCTATTTGTTTTTTCCTTTATTTATAATTCCTCCTATGAACACTAATTTATGTAATTGCCTATTTTAGGGTTTTGGTTGGTCCAAATCATTGGCATTTTATTTATTAGAGTTTTAGAGGGATCATCTTAGCTTAATGAAATGTTTTAAAATAGTTGATTTTAGTTTAAATTTGGAGAATGTTTTACATATTATTGATTTTTTAAATCAAGATAATTTTGTGTTTTAAAGTATGTTTTCCCTATTTTAAGGGAAACTAGTGATTTTCCAATGTGGGTTTTATGGATTTTTGGGTTTTTTACCCTTGGAAAATTTTAATAAGGGGAAGTGACATGAAATGGTTCCAAAATAGTAGTGTTGGTTTTATTATGAGAAATAAAATAGTGTTTTAATTTTATAACTAATTAGTGTTGTTTTAAAATTAGTTTTGGAAGTGTTTTAAATTAACTAAGTCAAGGGAGGGATTGGGATTTGAAATTGTAAAATGTTTTCCATTTATATTTTATGAAAAGTAAGACCAATTTAAATGGTTCCTTGGAATTAAAAATGGGATTATTAGATCCTTTTCTAGACTTTTGTGGGTTTTAAAGAGGTGTATTTTTTATAGTACCTTTCATTTTTTTAGCTACTTGATTGTTTGGGATTGTCCCTTTCAGTTTTGTGGGACTGATCGTTACACTTTATGAGATATAACTGAGTTGAGATCATGTCTTTCATTGTTTGGTGTAAGACTACCATAAATTTATTATGTGTAATTATATTGGTTTGGTTAGAGGTTTTTCCTCCTTATAGTGTTAAGACTTCCTAGGCACCTAATGGAGTGGTGGGGGTTTTTTTCCTCTCGATGTGGTGTGCCTTATATTTCCCTAAGGTGGTGTTCTGCTACTAATTCCTTTGAAGATCATTCAGGTATGAGGGTTTATACCAAGTAGGTTGGATGGATAGTTGGACCGATGAATTTTTTTTGTGGATAATCTTATGAGGGTATAGTTCGGAATATTTCTTTGGTCGATATTGGGAGTGTTTGAAGTTTAATAGAAGAGTGTTCATCACTCAGTGTAACCTTTGGGTTCATGGTTGTGTCTCTTTTAGATGAAATCCTATTTTTGGATTTCTTATCATTGATTTAATAAAATTTTGGACTTTAAGAAGTCTTGTCTCAATGTTTCTTGGGTGCCTCTTTAGTTTCACTGAATGAGTGGTGGTTCTTTTGGGAACCTTTTTCCCTCATCGCTTGTTGTTTCCCTTGTGCGGTGTAGATCGTGAGCTAATTTTTTCTTATCAGTTAGAACATGGAAAGAACCTTGGTTGTATACATGGGTTCTAAAGGGTGTGTTTTTTGTTTTTATTTGGACTGTGGATGTAATCAGGTTATTATTTCTATTAGATTCACAGTGGGAAGGTATTAATAGTATTTGGATTTAAGTCCCCTAATATTCTAGATGTGAACTTTAGGTTAGAGAAGTGTTGTTTCGTAATGAGTCATGTTCCTGGGTTTTTTTCTCTATGAGTTTTGGAAACCTTGAGTTTGATGATCCATTTTTTTGGTCCTTTGTGATGTTTTGAGGACTAGAGCGTATGTTTTTTTGTTATAATTGGTTAGATTTTTGTTCTTATTCACTAATAGATTTTGTGATTATGGTTCCTTGTAAATGTACTATTTTTTTGGAAAAGAGATTATCAGGTATTCCATGATTATAGATCAATTATAAATGGTGGGGATATATATGATATGTCTCTACTTTCTTAGATACTCTATTTGATCTGTTAATGATCTAGTTTTCTTAAGGAAGTTTGAAACCCTTTTAGGATTCATCCAATTTTTTAAGGATCCATCCTTTTCCTTGCGGGTTTATTTTAGAATTTATTTTAAGTTGTACTCTACATGGGCTTAAGACTTTTTGGGGGGGAATTATCATATTGGGGAGAATTTGGACACACAATATGTCATTGTGGTGTTTATTTTATATTATTTTTAGTTTTATGGTAATTTTAGATTTCTATAGAGTTTAATCCCAAAACATAGAAATTTTGGTTGTTTTACTTCTGTATATGGTTTTCTCGCATGGTTTGGAGGAAACTATGATAAATAACATACATGGATATATAAAACCCTCATGTAGAGTTTATTTTTTAATGTTCATGGTTTAGGTGAATGAGTGGTGCACTATGGTGTCCAAAACTGTGTGGGTCCCTAGAGAAACCATGTTGAACCTCTAGTGATTTTGGCATACGACTTACTCATGGTTAGGTAAATCATCTAAAAATTGTGTAGATCAGCTCTATATATTGATAGTTACATTTAGCACGGCTAGAGAACAACTTATCCAATCATGTAGTGCCTCTGAGTATATTGTGCGAGGGGTTTTTGTTAGGCAGTGTGCTATGTATGGTTTGGAAAACTGTGTGACCAAACAACGTGACCTACCTAAATTTATTAAAAGTGGAAATTACACTTTTTACCCTCACTGATTTTAAGTCTCTATCCCTCGTTTTATTTTCCTTGTTGAAACAAACTAGGTGCATCTAATAGAAGTCTCTCCCTTTATCCTATTCTATTTTTAGTGGTCTCTACATTGGATTTAAGTTGTTTTCTTCATGGTAAGTCCCTCTAAACCTATTCCTCTATTATATTTCATTCATTATCTTGATATTTAATTTATCCTTGAACCATAACTTATATATTTGGTGATTTTAGGATTGGGGATGGTTTTAATCATTGGTATTTTATCATTTAGGGGTTTTAGAGGGCCCAGCTTGGCTTGTGGGAATGTTCTCCATCATATGAGACAACTTCCATCATAGTCATCACTCATCGAAGGTAGGTGTTTATTTTTCGTCACTTTATATAGAATTCTATTAGATGTTATATGGTTTGAAAATAGTTTTTTTATTTAAATTATGATTATATGTATGACCCATGATGGGATAATGTGATTTAAGGTGATTTAGATCTTGGAAAGGGATTGCATTCCATGCCAAGTGTTTGTGAAAATGCCTAAATAAATTTTAAATAATCATTTTGTTTTAAAAAGAGGTAGGGTGAACTAACTTGATATTTTTAGAATTATTCTTATATTAATCGAATTTCAAACCTAGTGTTTGGGTGTTTTGAAAGTGTTGAAATTATTTGGAATGAGTTATTTTTTAAAAAAAAGTGTGGGTTAATCTTTGTGTAATTTATTTGGGACATTTTTTAACCTTATTTGATTTTTATATTAATGTTTTATGGTGTTTAGATCTTTTAAAATGATCAAAGTAGGTCAGTTGTTTTCAAAAGGGTGAATTATACCATATAGATTAATATTTGAAACTCATTAGTGGATTTGGATATTTTCAAATATTGTTTTAAGGGGATGTATGATTTTAAAAGTTTTAAAATAAAAATGGTCACAAGATTAGATTGGGATGGATTTTTTAAATTATGTATCCACATGGAATTCTAAGAATATTTTAAATGAGATGACCCATTTTTTCATTTTATGAAGAATGAGTTTTTATAAATAGTGTGAAACCCTCATGTGAACCTTTTAAATATTGTATTCCCCATGAGGGTATATTTATTATTGATTCATTGGTATATGATACTTGTGTTTTTATGTAAATGGGGTTGCTCATTTATGAGGGTATGGGAGGTGAGGAATGTGTGATTTTAAATTATTTATATTTGATATATGTAATTATTTAATTGAACTCACCTCTATTTGAATCATCATTGGGGTCATTATAAAAATTTATATGACCTATGTGATGGTATACCCTAGTGGAGATAGTGGATTAGCTAGGGAAAATTGCCCATCTACTTCAATATGGTTATACCAGTAGGAGTAGAAGGGCCTTATGCTATCATCTAAAATTTTATCCTATGGGTGAAGATGTTCTAGGGACATTATCTTTTTTAATACATTGTATGAAGGCCATAGAGGGACAATATATTTCTTAATCTCATATATTAATTTGTTCTGTGGACATTTATTTATGGGTAGTTCAATGTGAATTACAGGGATGTAGAATGGTTCAGTAGTTTCAGCCTAGGTTCCTTGTTTCTAGTTTGGGTTTTTTATTGCTAGATCATAGAGATGATTCACATAACACTTGGATACTTTTTAGGATCATTTTTGGGGATTTATATTGTGTATGGATTATATCCCTTGATTTTTATTTTAATGTTTGGTTCATATGATTGCGTTGTTTATTTATCCATGTATTATGACTTGACATAGTGGTACATATCTATGATCTCCTTTCATTCTTTATATATGGTTTAATTTTCAATTTTTTTGAAAAGGGTTTATGAAAGGTTTTAAAAGAAGAAAAAATAAAGTTTCATTTTAAAGTGATTTAAAACTATTTTATAAATAATTTTGAAGGGGGTGTTGTTTGAAATTTAAAAAGTTATTTCCTAAATAATTTTGGTAATGTTTAAGGTAAACGTGTATATAGATTGTTTCTGAAACTCCGAGTATGTGTAGGTTTTGAAATTTCTATTTTAGGTCAATTCACCTAGTTTAATGGAATTACTTGTTTTAAAAAATGTTTTGGAAAATGATGTGATAATTTGGAACCTCTTTTTAGTGTTTGGAATTTAAATTTCAAAAATTATTTTTTATGAAAATATTTTAAAGTGGTAATTTAATGTATTTTTTCTCAAGAGGTATTCGATGGGAAAAAGTGTTTTCTAAGTGATTTTTTTCATTTAATGAAATTATTGTAAAATGTGTTTTATCAGAAATTTGATATTTTGTTGTTTATTTTTTATAAACTTAAAAAAAATGTTTATTTTTATATTAAATTTTAAAATATCATGTTTATGATGTAATATTAAAGTGAATGATTAGATTTTACAAGTTTCGGTTTCTTATTGGGTTATTAGCTCACACATATATTTTACAGTCTATATTTGTTTTAGTTCAATTCTCCTCCTTTGATCATCTGGGAGAAGTGTTTAGTTGGATTGTGACTATGGGTCACTCAGTGGACCACTGGATCTAGTTTGGTTCCATTCTTTCAGTTGAGTTGTTTTGGACATTTGGAAAATTTTATTTTATCATATGTGTTGTTTATATTTGTTTCTATAGTTTTATGCATCAGTTGTATAAGTATAGTCTGAGAATTAAAAAGAGGATTGAGAGAACCTACCAAATCTATAGGTGAGATTTAATAATTTCCACAATCATCTAGTAACCCCTAGTAAATACAAGACCAAATTGCATCACCAAATAAACTAAATTTACATGTTACCATAATTAGATGATAAAAAAATTAGAGAAACCTAAGGAAATAAACTACTAAAATTAAACAAAAATATGAGATCCCAAATCCCAAAAATACTCAATAAAACTACCCCAAAATAAACCCTAAAATCTGATAATTCTAATATAAATCATACCTCAATTGCCTTAGGAAAAATAGCGATGAACGATGAGAAACCAACCAACACAAGCCTCTTTGAAACATATAGAGATAAATCACTAAGGTTTCAGATGAATTCCACCATAATTCAGTAGAATTAATCTTTTAATCCCTTTATAAAAAAAAAATCATATGAAGAGGATAAAATAGAGAATATGGGAGGGAATTAAAGAATTTTTGTCAGATTAGATATTAAGAACACCCATGATTCCTCTTAGAATCAAGTGAAGATATGGAGGAGAGGAACAAGATAAAAGAGGGACCAATGAGGGATATCATATAGCTATAAAAAAGTGGGTTTTCAAGTGGTACAAGTAAGGGTTAAGTGGATTGAATGATAAATGACTAAAATGTTCTGAATTAAAATAAAAAAAGTATAGGACTACCGAGTGACCAGTCTAGGGCCACTAGGTACCCAGTTGGACCCCAATACACCATGGCCTCTAGATTTTATAGTGGGTACATGGTATCACCAAAAATTGAAAACTCTAGGTGACACATCTTTATAGGCTCCCTAGACTCTAAAAATCCTCACTGGTCCTCAAACCTTATAAAAAAGCCTTGGAATTTATCCTTAAATAGCCAAATTATTGTCTGAATCATCAAAAGGAAAATTACCACTCAATTAGAACCAAAAATTACAAAAGTACCACACTTTAACAATAAAAACTCCACACTTATGACCTTACTAACACCTTAATCAATGTAATTTATACATAATTTGTTACAACCGTAGGATTTATCTCATAGATAAAACTTAATCAATAATTATTCATGGTATTTTTTTTTATTTTTAAATTAAACTAATTAAATCATAAAAAATTAAAGTGTGATTTTTGAAACAAATAAAATATGAAAAATAAGGAAATTAAAATGAAAATATGAAAAATAAAATGAAAGACAACTTTGGGAAGATAAAGATCAATTCAAAAGAAGATTTAGTAGTTCAATAATTATTTTTAGAAATATATTTCATTTTAAGTAAACAACTGGATAAAATTTTATTATTCTAATTGTATTTAATTGTTTAATGCACAAGTGATTAGATTGATTGGTAGCCTCTCTAAATATGTTAATAACTTACTTTGTTTTCATGGAAATAATGATAATGAACTTCTCTATCATGTGTTATCACACAAAATCCAAGCTTTATCTATCATGATATTCTTTTCCCATCTGACATATGTAATCTATATACTAAGTGAAGTAGGGGAAGTGAGTTAAAATTAATATAAATATGGAATAATTAGGTCATGAAAAATATAATATGTGATAAAAAACTTTCCTATCATTATTAATTAATTCAACAAAACACTTAAAATAAAAAAAAAGAAAAATTTAGATTGGTCTCACGAAACACTCCTCCTAGATTAATTAGGGTCTAGTTATATAATTATGGATTCAGGTTTCCGTTTCATTCTGTGCATAAAAGGTGGGACCTAAATAACGCATTGGAAATTCATAAGGACTTCTAGGGAAATATCCCTTCTAAAAGGGATACATGAATGAGATTTTATATTATAATTCTAGAATAATTATACTATAATAATACTGATCTTAAAAATGATTTAAAATCTATTAGTTTTTTATTTAATTATATATATGTATATATATAACATAAAAATAAAAAAATAAAAATAAAAAAAAATAGTTTAGGAAAAGTTTTTCGGGACCAAATTCTTTGGCTTTTACCCCATGCCAAAGGTGTTAAATCCCTTAACTCTTCTGGTCTCTTCCAAAAAAACCCAAAAGTGTGAAGGGGTCACAAATTTATGGATTATCCTTGAAAAAAAATTAGCTTAGTCTTATTTTCCATTATTTTTCAAAAAAAATATCATGACTCATATAATGATTTTTAGATTTTCATCAGGTGTTCTTGGGGAGGCTTGATACTTGAGAATGAATACATATAAGATCGTCTTATTCTCAAGAATGGAGATAATAACTGCATGGTGTAAGTGAGGAGAATCTGAGATGGACTATTCATGTGATTTTCAAATAAGCTAAAGAACATGATTACGAACCGAGTTTTGTGATCTGAGCATTTCCAAGCATGGAAGCAAGGTGGCTCATGGTGTATAGATTTATAAGTTGTCATGATGGGATTTTTATACAGATGAGGTATGAATCAAATTTTAGTTGGGAAGTGAATATTAATTCAATTTTTAACTAAAAAATATTTTTTATGCTGGGATTTTCTTTTTATTAGGATTGTTTTATTTGGAATCTTTTCCTTCTTATATGTGCACCCTCTATTATAATTTTAGTATATGATTATATATTTGATTTAATTTGTGATTTCATCATGAGATGTTGTTGAAAATTCACTAAAATAATTAAATAAAATATTTAATTTAGATGCATTAATATTCCATGTGGTTTATATGGATACACTGAATATGGAAAAAATATTTCATTAAATGAAACACATCATAGATGACTATATATACCCCCTGTTGTTTACAATTGATTGTTTCTAAGAATCTAAACTCTCTTCCATCTCGTAATTTTTCCACCACCTTTAGGGAAGACTCTATCACCTCTTAAATTTTACTGGAGTCTTCTGATTGAGTTCGGGATCTGCAAGTTAGTTTAATCCCGTGTAGGAATGAAGATTTTGGTTTTTTCTCCAATAATATTTATAAATCAAACTTGTTAGAGATTATTGAATTACATATCTAGGTATTCACATTTTTCTTTCATTTATTAAACATTTATTCAGTCAAATATTGACCGTATATATTTGGGTTTAGATTCTGCTACCATGACCATATGAAGGAGGAAGAAAACCCAAAAATGGTATCAAGGAAAAGGTTAAAGGGTAAGCCAATTTATGAAAACTCTCACTTATAGATAGTGTTAAAGTGTTTCTATCCACCTAGGTGATCCATGATGATACAAAGAGTTGTATTCTATAAACATTAGGGTAATTAATTTATTTGATAGGTTCACATGGATGTCATGTTGGATGTGTTCATGTGAGGAATATAAATTCTTCCACCCAATAGTGGTATCAGAGGGAATACTTATTTGAAAAATAAATGTGTTCATCTTATTGTTTAATGAAGAGCATGTTTTAAAAATTGTGAAATTAGATATTTAATGTATGGAAATAAATATGAAAAAATTATATTTATATTTAATTTTTTTTAATGTTGGTACCCAAGACTCTTTTTATTATTAAATCAAAGACTTATTTCAATCCGGGTAGAGGGAGACCCATTACATAGCCCGTAGGTCAAAGGCCAAGTATCCAAATTTGTTGGACTAAAGGCACAGTATAGTATCACACATGCACCATCATTTGACTCACCATTTCCCTATGTCTCCGCCTATCGTGTGTCATACTTGTGTCACTACCTGTGTCATAAATCTCCCTAAGTCGATTTCCATGATTTGAACCCTAGTCTTTTGGATG
This sequence comes from Viscum album, assembly GCA_963277665.1. Lineage (NCBI taxonomy): Eukaryota > Viridiplantae > Streptophyta > Magnoliopsida > Santalales > Viscaceae > Viscum > Viscum album. The sequence continues at coordinate 540,868,817 of OY728134.1, read as the reverse complement.
CAGTATTACAGGGTTTACCACTCAGGAGCCACCCCAAATGAATATATTTATATATAATAAATATATAAAATTTTAATTTAATTATTAATTTTATTCATGATTATAAAATGGTTTATAAAATGAGAATAACATTAATTATTGATGCGTAATAAAAAAATTTGCAGCCTTTATCAAATATGAAAAGCTAGCATTTAATACTCGTATTTATAAAAATAAAGAAAGTATTTATTCTAATAAATAAAATTCAATCGTGAATTGAACTATATATTTTTATAAATTGTTTATAAATAATGGAAAATAAACTTCTAAATTTATAGGAAAAAGTTTAAAATTGTTTTATAAATTAATTAAGTGTAAAACAGTTATGGTTAATGAAAAATATTTTTCACACAGGACTGGTTAATAAAATGTTTATAAATCATAAAAAATGTTATTTTAGTAATATTTTAAAAAATAGATTAATTAAAAATGGTTTATAATTAATTTTATAAATTTTTGTGAAACATTTATTAACAAAATATTCCAAATAATATATGTTAATATTTAAAATACCCATTACCAAATTATTTGGTATACCTTCTAATCTATAATTAAATGTTTAATTAAGAGTCTTAAGAGGTAATTAATAAATGATTATAAATTAAAATGTACATCCAAAATATAAAAAAGGTTTCATATTAATTTATTAATCATTCATAAATAATTAATTTGATGTTATTAAAATTAAATGGAGACTTAGATGAGTAATTATAAAAAAAATATTTGGTAAGTAAATAAATAGTTTAATTATATATAAAATTTAATTGAAAATTGAATAATATTGTTTATAAATTGTTTATAAATAATGAAAAGGTTTTATGGAAAATTTTTAAAAATTATAAAATGGGTTTTACAAATTAATTACCGACACAATATTTATTGTTAATGTATTAAATGTTTTTAAACATTCATTAGAAATATCATTAACTATTAAATAGTTTATATTAAGAATATCATTTTCGTATTAATGTGATTTATAAATGTTATAAATGATAATAATGGGTATTAAAACCTTTTAACCTAATTTTTTGGCATCATTATAATATTAAAATAAATTATTCAATTAAAGATATTATTTAGACCCCATCAAAAATTTATTGATGATTAAAATATTTAAATTTTTAAATTATATAACGTATATGATATGACAATTATATAAAAGGGTTTTCATAATGAAAAATGAATTATAATTTAATTCATGAAATTTCATATACATAGAAAATCCATATAACATGAAAGAGTCTATATTGGACCGAGTATCAAAATGTTTATATTAAAAATTATGGAATGTCCATAATGTTATATAATTTATAAAAGGTTTTGTAATTAGTTAATTTATAATAATTTCTTTGGAATGTTTTTAATGTAATCTAATTTTTAAAAGGGTTTATAATTAGCTTCTATTTATGAATTGTTCATAAATAGTAATATCATGTTTTAAATATTTAAATTGATAATTTATTTGAAGTTTAATCCCTAATTTATTCATTTTCATAAATTTTTTATATTATAAATGTGTATTCTTTAGTTTAACTATTAAATTTATTATAGGACATATATTCTTCATTACATTCTCGGTATGACTATAATTTTTTCTATCAACCTTATCCTTAGTTTGTAAGTGATGTTATCAGCATAAAAGTAGCTTTTAAATATAATTTTTTCATATTAGGTGTCAGAGATATCATGAATAGGATTCTATCTTTGGTAAATTCTTCTCGGGTTGAGAGACTTGGGGTTATACCACCTACATACTTAGAGACATATGTCTTGTCTAAGGATAAGTGAATGGGGTTAGCTATTTGTCGCTCCAGTCTTATTCATGTGGAAATTTTGAATATCATATAAATCTATAAAATTACATGAAATGTTCATATAACTTATGAATATAATTCATTAAAATATTTATGAATATGTTTATCTTTAATTTTGGGTGATTAAAAAAATGTGGGTTTTTTAAAAGTTACACATTAATGTGGTTTGAACACATTAATTTAGTGGTTGGAAAAGGAAATCAAAAACTAAATCATTAAAATCATGCATACAAAAAAGTTAATAAAACATGAGAAGATAATAATTACATAATATGTAATAATTTTAAATTTAACATGCATGTGATGTATGTTAAATTGGTGAGACCTTAAAAGAGAACCCCACAAATACTATGTTTGAGATTCCTTCCAAAGAAATATTTGTTAAAAACCCAATCATCCAACCAGGAAATTTCATGCCAAATAGGGGTGCCTTTGGATTATCTTTCGTATGGAAAGAGAGTGATAGGTATCACTGGAACTTTCTTAGGTAGTTTCATGGTAAAGAGGAATTCCCCTAGATTATACTTTGTTATCCTGTTTTTAGTGTTTTCATTGGGTTACACTTAGCTAGGAAACCCCAACAGTTGGGATACCATAGGAATTTGGTTGTGTATTTACATTTGATGGATTTGTATAAAGTGTTATCAAATCAATTAACCAAGAGCCACAAATATTGTGATTGGGATGAATCACTACATAAATAACTAAATTAATGAGTTTCCCATGAAATAATTATTATTGATTAGTAAATATAGATCTTGGATCACTAAATGGATATTATGTTTGGGGTCATTAATTTTAATGGGGTTATTATCATTAAAATTACTTAAAGAAAAGATATAATGAAATATAATCATCTGATAAAAATTTATATTTTAGATAAAATAATCATCATTATCATGCTAAAATTTAAAATTATTCATTGAAATGAGAATCTTAAACTAAGTAAATAATAAGTCAATAAGCATAATAAAATTTCTTGATCTTGATAAATATTCTCTATTTTAGAACATTTCATTCTCAAGAAACCAATTGTTGAATTAATTCAACTTTTGAACCTTTATGTTTGTAGAACATATAAATATTAACTTGTGCACTCAAAGGCATTTAATAAAAAATTACCTAAATAATTCTTAACTCCTATCATATACTCATTATGATTGGGTATGTCAATGATATTCAACATGATTAAATAGACTAATGACTTGAAGATAGTAAAAATATTATTTTGGTTAAGTAATTCATTATTTTTTCATGTTTTGAAGAGATGAATGAGTTCAAGAAATTTTTACACTATATTTTCAAAAACTTTAGAATAAATGAACTAGACATAAAATTTTTAGATTCTTGTGTTGTGTTGATAATACAAATGGGTAAAGGTTCAAACCAGAAAAAAAAAACTAGTTGGAAAGTCCATCAATATTTCATTAAGAAACCAGTTAAGGTTATTTGAAACATAAGGGTATTACCCAAAAGAATTTATTCTTATATATGATGGTATTATCTAAAACACCTAAAGGGGTCAGTAAACTACATTAAATTTACATGAACAGAATAATTTTTATAGAAATTGATTCTTTAATTTTGAAGGGTATGTTATACCTAGTGTATGTTTCACTAGTTTTTTAAGTACACATGAGTTCAAAATCATAATAATAATTGAAAAAAGATTATAATTTCTATTCAAGTGATGAATAAAATAGTTTCTATATCATAACTTTGTATGTATGGAAGTTTATCAAGCTTTGATGAATCTTAGTAAGGGAAGTGTATTTTCATTGCACTTATCTTATATGACAACAAGTGCTAACAAAGAGTTTTTTTGAACATCATGATATGATTAATTATATACTGTGGGTTTAGGATTCATCTTATTTTATAAATATTTTTGATAAGAGGATATGTATAAAAATGTTTTATCCAAGATAAAGTGTTTATCAATCTGTTTTTTAAAATATGATAAAATTTTATTCCAACAAAATAGTGGTTCCTTTAAATAAATAAAATATTTTATTTTTGAGAAAACACTCAAAACAAATAGCATTACTTATGAGGAATGGAAACAATACATTATTTTTCATATATTTCTACTAAAATGAAATAAGTTTTATTGCAAAAAAAGTAGTTTGTTTTGTGTATTATAAATATATTCAGAAGAGAATGTAGTGTCTATGAGGATTGTGGAAGCATATTTGAACTTATATTAGTTTAGAGTTAACAAATAAAATATTTTTAGAGTTATTGTTTAAGTGATTCTTCATCTAATAACCTAAAATTAAGGATATATGATAGTATAGAAAACTTTATATAGTTAAATTTTGTTATTGTTAGATAGTGAATATCATGAGAAAAGCTAAAACTGATTATTCACTTAATGTCCTAAAAATTACATGATATGTGATTATAAAAAAATGTAAATATTTATATCTTGTTATAATGAAAAATTGAATTATACTCAGTTTCCTAAAAGAATATTTAGGGTATGAAAGTATATAAAATGTAAATAGTTACATTTAGTTACTATGATAAAGTGAGTATCACTATTATGATAGCTTGTTTAAAAATTGAAATTCACTTTATTTTCAAATATTTTTAGGAAATAAGGGTAAATAGAATTGTAAATTCTTACATGTGTTTAAAACAATGAAGTGAATGTTACTTTATCCTAAAAGTGTTCAACATTTCATGGATAAGAATTTAAATGGTTACATTGACTCGAATGAGAAATTGTGATGTCTTAATTTTATAATTGATGATGATAATATACTTAGAATTAGTTCTAAGAAGATAATAGAAGTTTACATTATAAAATTTTATTTTTTAAAGTAATGGAGTGTGAATATATGCTCAAAATATGAACATTAGGATTCTGATTCCTATTTATCACCATTATTAAAACATGATTCATAAATGATACTCACTAAGATGTTTGATGGATTATTTTATGATATGGTCACATAGAGATGTGGAATAATTACATATAGATGTAATGTTTTGAAGAAACATTACAGAAACAACAAAAAAAGATTAATATAGAATCTATGGTTACTAAACACTTAATAGATTGGATGTAATGGTTTAAAACATATCATGTAATCCTAATAAAGGAAATATATATTTATCATTAATTCATGTGTTATGTAATTTAAATTACATGGAAGTTCAAATGATAAATATACCCTCAAACTATGAACATTGAGTTTCCCCTAATCAATAGTCATCACATAGTATTATGTTTTTTTGATGATATGTTAATATTAGCCTAAATATATTTTTATAATCATTACAAAGGGTTTTATATGAGATATGAAGAGTAGATTAATAAGGAAATAAGTAGAGACTTATTACATGGACCAAATCACTAAATCATATATCATGTAATGTTATATAGTCACAAATATACTATAGGGTGAGTGATTATTATCAATCCTGATTAGTTGAGGTTGGTGAGACACCTAAAATGATATAATTCATACTTTAATTCCATACTTACATAAGTCAACATATGAATATAGTTAATATAGGGGAGGTTGGGTATGTTTATGATCATTTCATTAGTTTGAGTAAAACTATGATGGGATTTATCTACTTCTATAACAATAAAAGACATATGGGACTTGATAGAATTAGAATAAAGAATTTCATGGTCATGCTCAGTTAAAAAACAAGAGGTGTGTTTAGTCACTTGGATGAGAGGGATGTTTTAAAATCGTATTCTTTGTGAATAGAATGGGAATTATTCATCAAATTGATCGATCTCTTTCTAAAAATCAGGAATAGATGATTTTCCTATACTAGATTGACATATTCCATGTATAATGGTAACTCAATATAATTGATAAAGGATTATATAGGTTTACATATAATATACATGATACATATAGTGGTGAAGATTTTCATATAAAGATATGTGAATATTAAATGGAGATCACACCAAACCTTTTAGTAGCTTGAGAATCATTGATTATTTCTTATAGGTTAATCATTAATCACACCCCTAAAATATAGATTTTATATTTCTAGTAAATTCTACTAAGGCATGTTGGGTCACACAGTCAGGCCTCTGGATAAGAATACAGTTTTGTACAAATTGTTTGTTATAAAATGAATAGAGTATGATGAAATCATATCCAAAAAGTGTTTTGGATGGATTAAAAAGAGTTATGAATTTTTTCACATAACCCTTATGGATTTTCGTAGAAGAGTGAGATTGTTGAATATACACTAGAATATTAAATGGAATGTTTAATTTAGTCTCATTTATCTTTCATCATTAATAATCTGTAATTATTGTGTTAGATGGATTGAATATTTATTGAATAAGATTCAATGAATTAATCATAATGGGAATAAATGAATTTAGATACATTAAATATGGTTAATTTGTTTCATTAAATGAGATGTGTCATGGATGGATATACAAAGGGATAATGTCCCTCTTAATGTGTAATACAAAGTTTCTAAAGCCTCTCCAAACTCTCTCCCTTCCTGTAGATTATTCATCACCTTCTGTGGAGACGATAACACCACTTTTAGTTTACCGAATTCCTCCAATTGACGTAGGGATCTACAAGTTGGTGTAATCTCTCAGAGGTAAGAATATTTTGTTTAATAATCCAATGATATTCATTAAGAAAACATATTGTAGATTATTGAATTAGATACATAGGTATGAAACTTTTGTTCTTAATTTATTACACATTGACTGAATCAAAGATAGATCATATATATTTGGGTTTATCTTCCACTTCTATGGCCATATAATGAAAACTAAAAACCCAAAAAAACATTTCCCTGGATATACCATTGGATCTCTTGACCTATATCCACTCATCACATGTCATGTTTGAATATATCTTGGATATACACAGGTGTGGTGGGATACTAGTTTGATGTAACTAATTTCAATGCATTTATTTTCCTTAGTGTATTCTCATCATTTGTAATCAATTTTTCAAAGGGGGATTCACCTATAAATAAGGGGCACGATGATTGTTTCATGAGAGTAGGGTTTTATGGTTTTATTTTAAGGGGTGTAAATACATGGGATCTCACTAATCCACTAATCTCAAAAGATATTTATAGGAGTTACAAAGATGTTTATCCAGGAGGAGGCATATAGTTCTACACTGGTTTGTTTGATCTTGATCTTAGGGAATTGATGGCACAACATGGATCTGGTTAGGGTTGCGGCTTGTGAACCTGCACATCAATGGACATCTACTACAACTTTCCCACAATATAAGAGGCTTAGATCTTGGAATGTTTAGTTTGAGGTGTATCTGAGTCAATGTTAATAGTAACTTGATGCTGTTAGAATATATTTTATTTTATGTCCTTTTTTATCATCTTGAAATGATTAGTTTAGGGTTTCCTTTTTCTCCTTAGTTTACTCAAGTCTACACTTATAATATTCCATTATTTATTACATAGTGAAACCCCAATTCACTTTCCCATGCACACAATTCAATTAGACAAAGAACGTAAATTCTATATTTCTATTTACTTCTTTCCATTTCTATTTTCATTGACCATGAATGTTTACCTCTACTCATTGAATTAATTCGAATTTTATTTGAATTATTTTTTGATATTTAAACTATTTGAGACTTATTTTTCTTTGTTTCAAAATTAAATACTAAAAAAAATTGGATTTAACAATGTTATAAATATACTTTGTAAGAACTATAAAGTTTTTGTTTTTGTAAGAACCTTTAAAATCCTACCACATTTATTATCATTAAAAACAACACTGATAAAATGTCGCTTCAAAAGAGGACCAAAAAAGAATTGATAAAGGGTGTCCTTTATTGGTTCTAGTTTAACATTGATAATGGGGACTCTTACAATTTATTTTTTATCACTAATAAAGGGAATGTTTATCAACACTATTTCTGGAACTGATAAAATCTAAGCTGCTGCAGTGTTCTACTAAAATTACAGTGCACTATAACAGTAAATGGAAAATTAAATTTCGATTAAATATACATCAAAATATAAAAAAAAAAATATGATTAAAATAATTTTAAACATTGGTATTTACAATTATATTGGTATGTATAATTTATCACATATATCAAAAAATTCAAAATCCTTAATATTCTATTGTCTTTGGACCCTCATCCCCTCTCAAAAGAGCCTGATCATGATACGAGTTGCTGAAAAATTGTCCAAAAATTGATCATAAGATTTTACCTCTATAAATAACAAATATTATATTATCAATAATATAAAGAAACAAATTAAACTAAAATATGGAATAATGAATTAAGAAAATTTCACTTTTAAACTAAAAACAAACACTCTGAGTCATACAAAGAACACCATTGATCTGATTAATTTTTGGTTGATTAATACACATTAAAAAAGTCTTATGGATCATTTTCATAATGTATTAATACAATCAGATAAAATATTTTTGATTTTAAGTATGTTCCATGTGTCTTGAAGTAAAATGTATATTATAAATATAGACATGAACTCTGAGTCATACTGGCTACACCATGTGTTGGGTTGGTGTGAGGATGATTCCTACACATAAAAAATTATTTATGGATTACTTTCTAAAAATATAAATTCAATACGAGTTTGATTTTAATTTTTTATATTAGTGACACTTGTTTTTGACCAAAATGTAATTTTTAAATTGAAAGCACATATTTTGAGTCATACTGGTTAGATTGTGTGTTAAATTTTAGTGAAGATGATTTTTATATTTCAAAAATGAAAAATGCATCATTTTTTTAATGTATAAATAAAATCCAAGATAAATTTATTAGTTTTTAGTGAGTGCCACATGCTTTTACCTAAAATATTGTCTTTAAATTGAAAATAGGCATTTCAAGTTATACGGGTCACAACATTTATCAGATTGGTGTGAAACGTATTTATACACATCACAAATAACATATAGATTATTTTACAAAAGTAAAAAACTATCTAAATGTATTTTATTGATTTTGATTATATCATCCATCTTTTGAACTAAAATTCCAATATTAAATAAAAACACACACATTGAACTATGTCAGGCACACCATGTTTTAGATTTTTGTACAGTAGATTCATGTGTGTAAAAAATTACTTATGGATCATTTTACTAAAGTATCAATAAAATTCAAATGAACTTTCTTAGTTTTGATTATGTGACATTTTTTTTGAACTAAAGTGAAAATTAAAAAAACAGTCACTTTGAGCCATACCAGCTATATCGCATGTCAAATTATCACATGGTTGATTCATACACATCACAAATGACTTAAGTATTTTTGTACTAATTTATCAAGACAATAAAAGTGTGTTTTATGGTTTTTAGTGAGTTCCACTTGTTTTTAACTAAAATGAATTTTTTAAAATAGAAAACATGCATTTTGAGTAATACTGATCAAAACCTATGTCAGATTGATGTGAGATCGATTCTTAAAAATTTAAAATGAATTATAGATCATTTTATTAAATTATGAAGAAAATAAGAGTATTTTTCTCTATTTTCAATGAGTGACAATCATTTTTAACTAATATTTCATTTTTAAACTGAAAACACACATTTTGAGTCATACTGGTCCCCCATGTATCAGATTGAGGTATTAATGATTCTTACACATCCAAAATGACTTATGGATCATTTTCATAATGTATCAAAATAATTTGAATGTTTTTTCATGGGTTTGAGTATGTCATGTGTTTTTGAACTAAAATTACAATTTTAAATAAAAAATGAACTATGATTCATACTAGTAACATCGTGTGTTTGATTGATGTTTGATTAATTACTACACAACAATAATGACTTCTATATAATTTTCCTAAATTATTAATGAATTTAGAGTGAATTTTATTTGTTTTGATAATGAGATTCATGCTCTGAAATAAAATTTTGATTTAAAAAAAAACATGAACTTTGGTCATACTAGTCATATCATGTGTTATATTGATGTGAGGTTAATTATTACACATCAAAAATGGCTTCATTTTCATTTTCCTAATGTAAAAACACAATCTAAGCATGTTTTATTATTTTTTAGTGTGTCACACATGTTTTTAACTAAAATGTCATTTCAAGTGGAAAACATGCACTTTGAGAAATACTGGTAACATATTGTGTTATATTGATAGTCAAATGATTATTAGACATCAAAAATGACTTATGGATCATTTTCTAAAATTATCAAGAAAATATTATTATGTTTTCTTTGTTTTCAGCTAGTGACACACATTTTTAACTGAAATGTCATTTTAAAATTGAAAACTCATACTTTGAGTCATATTGGTCACACCATATATTGAATTGACTGTGTTATATTTCTATATTTCACAAAGGAATCATGAATTATTTTTCAAAAGTATCATGAAAATCCAAGAATGTTTTTATGTTTTCTATGAGTGACATGTGTTTTCAATGAAAATGTCAATTTCAAACTTAAACAAAACATTTCAAGTTGTTTCGATCACACCGTCCATTAGATTTTGGTGTATATGATTATTACATGTCAAAATTGAATTATGGATCATTTTACCAAATTATAAGAATAATATGAATGAATTTTATTGGTTTTTATTACATCATGAATTCTTCGAACTAAAATGTCAACTTTGAATAAAAACACACACTTTGAATTATACTAGCCACACCATGGGTCAGATTTTTGTGTGATTGATTCATAAATTTCCCAAATTACATATGGATCATTTAACTAAAGTATAAATACAATCAAAATAATTTTTTCATTATTGATTATGTGACACATGTTTTGACCAAAATGTTAATTTAAAATAAAAAAATGAAATTTGAGTCATAAAGACCACAATGTATGTCAGATGGATATAAGACTAATTCCTACACATAAAAAATTAATTATTGATCATTTTAAAGTATAAATACAATATGAATTTGTTTTCTTATTTTTCATAAGTCACATAGGTTCTTAACAAAAAATTCAATTTAAATTTTAAAACAAACTATTTGAGTCATTTGTAAACTATAAAAAGACACTAATAAACATAAATAAACCAAATAAATAACAAAAAACTGTATTAAGGGAAAAATAGTACCTAAGTACATCATAGATATCGAGTTCTAGGTCTAAAGGTGATTTTACCTTAATCATTTTGTGTTCTTTATAGAGAAAAAAATGGCCGAAGAAAAATTAATTCTCGATGAAGTCATTTCTTCATGATCTCTATGAAAATTAAATAAATAAGTATTATATAAAATCTATAAGTAAATTAACTAATAAAGTAGATATAATGATGAGAAAAATAAATAAATAAGTATTAGGAAGTTATGTATTCATGATGTCTACATATATTTGGACCCCATGAATTTTTTCCAATTTATATCAAAATAAATGTACTTCTTCTTTTGAATATGTGGATTTTGAAAAGACCCAGTAGTACTGGAAAAATCTAAATAATCCAAAGAATAGTAAATATTTTATATTAACTTGTTAACATCATAGAAGATACCTCTATAGGGATCCTAGTTTGTTGATGAAATATTATATCTTTCATAAATTTTTGAATGTAAGAACCACAATCATTGACATTAGTTTGTTTCAGAAATTTCAGGAGAATTATAAAAAATAAGTAATTTGTTTTGATATATGTATTCATAGTGAAATATTATTATGTATACCCAAATACATATCTAGTTTTAGAATTCTATATGTTTCTTATGCTCATGGAAAGTCCTCATACAAAAATTTTGATGATATTTAAGAACCACCATATCAAAATATTTTCCCATGAAAACACAATAAAGTGTATAACGTGATGTTTATTTGTATAATGTTGAATGTAGTATAGAAAAAATTGATAAACATCATCATGGGTGATCATTTTTAAAAATTCATTCATTGAATCAAACAATATATCTTTGGAGTATCTAGAATGATTACAATGAGAAACCGATGCTCCCTAAAAAGGAATGAGTAATGAAAGAAATGAAAATATATTTTATATAATCAAATTATAGATTTGTACCACTGTGTCATGGGTATTAAGAATAGATTTTCATATATAATTTTCTTTTTAGAAAATTACTACTAGTTTTTCACTATTTTTGAATATTCATATTCTTCCAATGACTTTTACTGTGTAATAGTGATGTGAGGACTAATAAGTCTAATTTTTTGTTCACATATTTTATCTTAAAATAGTACTGATATATATGAGTGAAAAAAATATCAATAGTATTTAATTGTAATTAACTTATTAGATCAGATATTGGATAAATATATTATGAAAACACTCCTCATGTATACATTTATAACCTAGACTCTGAGCCATATATGATTGAGGATTTTTTTCTACATTCTCAAGACCAAGAAAGTATGTGATGTAATCTATATATTTTTTTTATTTAAAATCAATGATGTTCCTATCACTATCTTCGAACATTATATCAGCATGAACTTGTAATATTAGTCAATGTGGAAGTTGAAGAGGTGGGGAAAAGGTAATCTTTGAAGGTCTTTTCAATTAAAGGGATGACCCTTTAGACCTTTTTTATTTGACCTTATGTTTCTACTTCATTTTCTCCATCTAAAATAAATTTTCTCGTGTAAAGACCTGGAAATTTCATGGAAATTTTTTTCTTAAATTCTTTGGAATTTTACGAGTCCGCAGTTTCTGACGGCACCTAATTCCGAGGCCCGATGTGCCTAGAATCATTTTCTGAAGTTTAGTTCGGTTACGTTCAGTAAACGTACGTGCGGGTTTTTTTATCTATTGAACTGATGCTTAGAATTGAAATCTGAGGAAACCGATGAACTCACAGCGTCGATATTCACTTAAGGGGACCTTTACTGCAGTTGCATTTTATCGGGGGTAGAAGCTAATTTTTTTGGGATTCTTTATAAACTTAATAAAAATTATGTGTTACATAATTTTTGTTAAGGGGTGGTTATTTTCTTTAAAGAGGAGTTGGAGGTGGGTCCCACACCCCACATAACCACCCATGGGAGGATATTTTGTGGTGTGTCCCACACGAACACAAACCTCCCAACTCCCCTTGAACCCCCCCCCCCCCAAACTCTTGGAATTCCATGTTTTTAATTCTTGCCAACACTCCACCATTAATGAAGATAATTAATTCAATTTTAATTCAAACCTTTTTGAATCCATCCCCCCGAATTTAATCTAATGTGTTGTCACTTTTTATGGGGGGTAACTCTTGAGTTTTGTGCCATAAAAATAATAGAGAGAAAACTCTATTATTTTTTGTTTAACTTGGTGGAGAGCTAAGGAGAAGAAAGAAAGTGTACTTCCCATCAAGAACACGAAGAACATCTCCAACGTGGAATGAAGTCCTCTCGATGAAGAATTCTGATTCCACCGAAGAACGACGACACGTCTTCTTCCTTTCCGTGACCTCCTTCTGTGTTAAAAGAGTGGGCGCCATCCGCAAGGAACATCAACGACACTCCATCCTTGAATGTTTCTCGACATCAATGAAATTGAGGTCCGCCCTCTTTCTCGCGACTCCGCTGAGAGAGCACCGTTTACGAGGTAGGGGTTTTTGTATAATTTTAAGAGAATAAAATTATATCTCGTTCTTGATGAATGCTTTGGATTGTGTTCAGCCATTTTTTATCACCTAACGCGGAGAGAGCGGGCCAAATGAACACGGCTCAATGACCCACCATAGGTTCTTGATTATTTTGGTGGCGGCGATCAGAGGCGGCGGCAACCGGACGCGGCGGCCATGCACCGGCCGCATGGAGGAAAACTACGGCCCACAACCATGGGCCGCTCGGGCTGAAGAACCGGCCGGCTATTTTCGGCCAGGCTGGTGAACTGCGGCACCCGCAGGTGTCGCGCGGAGGAAATACGGCCTGCAACCGCAGGCCGCTTGCTGGACGAACCGGCCGGCTATGGCCGACTGGGCAGGAGACTGCGGCGCTGCGGAGAAGACTGTGGCCCGCTATGTGGGCCGTTCGGCGAGCGAACCGACCTGCCGCCTACTGGCCGGGCGGAAGGAGCCGTGGCGCCGCTTGGTGTCGCGTGTGGAAGAACCAAGACCCGCAACCGCGGGCCGCTCGTTCCGGAAAAAACTGGCCGGCTTCGGCCGACTGGGCAGCAAAGAGGGGCGGCGCCGCTCGGCGCCGCCGAGCCGGGTCTGTGGGTGGGTCGCGCCCCACCGGGCCGGGCTGAACCCCTAACCAGCTCGGACCCGTCGGGTCGGGTCCCTAGGTGAGATGTACTCCACCGGGCCGGGCTGACCCACCGAACCGGGTCGGTGCCGCTGAACCAGGTCGGGCCGACCCGCCAACCCACTGGGCTTGACAGGTCGGGCCCGTTTTACTTAAACGTGAATAACTTCTAGACCGCACGTCCGATCAACACGTCGTCTACAGCACTGGGATCCTCACAACGAGGCATCCCTTTTTAAATACTCTAAGTGAGTTTTGGACAACTTTGGAAAATGGCCGGGTTCGGAACGAGTGTAATTCCAACCGAGCCCCTAGAACGGAAATGCTAATAACTCTCAGACCGGGCGTCCGATTGACGCGCCATCTGTCACGTTGGGTTCCTTATAATGAGATGGAACTATGGGATGAATAAACTCAAGACTTAGTGATATATGATGTATCAACACTTGGCTCGAGGAGAGGACCCTCCCAGAATCGAGCGTGTTGTGTGCGGGAACCCTAGAATTGGCTACGACTGCGACGACTACTGTACTGGAATCCTACGTGGGTTTGGCAGCGATGACTACTGTACTGGGATCCTCTATGGGTTCGACGATGATGGATATTGTACTAGAATCCTTCGTGGGTTCGACAGCGATGACTACTGTTCTTATATCCTGTGTGGGTCCGACAGTTTTTGACTTTTGTTCTTGTATCCTGCGTGGGTCCGACAGAGTAGCTGGTCTTGTATCCTGTGTGGGTATGATAGCTTAGCTGGTCTAGTATCTTGTGTGGGTATGACAACATATATGAATCAGTGACTACATATGATCATCTCTATTACTCTAGAATAGCTGGACGGTATCATGTGTGGGTCCAACAACTTAGAAAAGATAGCTAGACTGTATCTTATGTGGATCTAACAGCTTAGCTGGACTGTATCCTGTATGGGTCCGACAGCTTAGATGATCCAGTGGCTACATCTAATCATCTATATCTCTCTACAATTGTGGCATACCTGTGTGAGATGAGTCATGTCTTTCAACCATTATCATCGATGTGATTGACCTTACCTTCCTGTGTGGACTGGTTGTGCTTGGGCTCGAGAGTTGGAGCCGTACTGAGATTGATAACTTAGGTATATGTATGGTAATATACCTAAGTAGGGTTAGTTGATACTTCTTGATTGTATCTTTCTTATGTGGTTTATCCCTCGTGGATTTTGGGAGACCCTCGGGGGTCTCAGGGTCCCTACTGAGTATCGATATACTCACCCCTGCACGGGCTATGCCCGCACCTCATTGTGTTGGATGCAGACGACGTAGGGAGGGGAACTTTTGGAATTTCTTAAAAGATTAAAATTCAATAAGGCCATTATCTAGTAAAAATTACTACAAAATTACAAGGATTTGATGAAAATATCAGATTTTTTATTAAAATTTAGGATGGATTATATTGTTTTAACTTGTGTTTTATGGATTATCTTTTTGTTTAACCCGTTAGTTTACATATTTTAACATTAACCACGGTAATAATTTTTCAATATTAATGGGTTATAATTTTACTTATAAGGTAAATATTGAATCTTAAATGGAAAAAAGAATACATTTTAGACCATATCTTATCCTAATTTACCATTTTAATGGTTTTTTATTATTTCTAAATAATTTAATAAAATTTTATTTTGATAAAATATCATTATTTTAAATTATCACACTATTCATTTATTTTTACTTAAAATACATAAATAAAAAGTTATAATTCAAGTATAATCTTTTAACATAAAACTAATATGTCATAATAATCTAAAAAATTCTTTTAAAACTATTACTGACCCGAAATATATTTCTTTTAATGTTTTTTTAAATCATTTATTTAATTTTTATAATAATTGAAGAGACATTCTGTCGATGTTTTATAAGAATTTAAAGTAATTATATAATTAATAAAAATTTGAAATAAATTAACATCATGAAAATAATTTTATTATTCTAAAAATAGATAACTATATTTATTCATAACCTGATTCTTCTCTATGTGAACCCATTAAATATATATTTATAACTAAGAGAGTGACACTTTGTAACTTTTATTTTTTTAAATATCTTATAGGTCATTTTAATGGACAATTGTGCATTAAAAAAATACATTTTGGGCCAAATATGATAAGGGTATAATTAAATAAATATAATAAGAATTAGGATGAACAATTATGGACTTATCACTTAGCCTTAACCTAGATTAACTTGATTTACCCTTTATCAAGGTGATAAATTTTACTAAGGTTAATACTCATATTCACAAAAAATAAAAGGGGAAATTTACCCAATTTGAAACTCATTATTAATAATATGTAATAATTTTTTAAAAAAAATTAAATTTCTATAATTATCATAAATTAAATTTAAAAAAAGCGTGCAACATGTGACGAAAGAAACTTTTTATAAAAAATACATTTTAAGTATAAAATGTTGTTGATTCTTAACCCATGCATAGTAAAAATATTAGATGAATGTTAAAACATTAAATTGAATATATAATAAATAATTTTCATTAAAATCATTCACCAATAATGAAAAATTTTATTTATTAGGTCAAAAGAATATACTGCATGCATAAAAATAGTTTTCCAGAAAAAAAAACTCCTTTATTTTCAAAATATTTTTATTTTTATTTATAATTATTTGATATCAAATGTTTTCATTCATACATATATAACCATATTTATTTAATAATTTAGTTAGTCATATTCATACATTCCAATCTAATAGCTAGCGATAACTGTCACATGATAATATTTTAATAGTATTCCAAAGATCGTTTAAACTCAATGTTGCATGTAATGAAAGTTATATAATAAATAAAATTATGTTAAAAAATATATATTATAAACTATCAGGGTGTTTAATTCTAACCCCACTTAAAATTAATTTCACCCTTGATGTTTTTCACTCTTATAAAACAAATGAGGATATCTCTATTTCATTACATTCTCATGTTCCCAAGTAGTTTCTTCATATTTGTGATTTATAGAGAGATCTTGCACTAGGTGAGAAATCATGTTCTGTAGAAATTTATCTCTACAATCCAAGATTTATACTGGTTATTCTTCACAATAAATATCATTCTCCACCATTATGACCTCTGAGTTTAGTAAATGTGATGGATCTGGTATGTATATACTCGTGAGAGATATATAGAACACATCATTAACTTGAGGTAAGTTAGATGGAAGAACTATGTGATAAGCTATAGTACCTACTTGATCAAAAATATTGAAATGGATAATAGACATAGAGATCATATTTCCCTTGTCTCCAAAATCTCATAACCTTCTCCCATGAAAAAATTAACTAGAAAGACTTCCCACCTACATTAAATTCTAGATCATGTCGATGATTGCCTTTAAAACTTTTATTTCAATTATGAGATGACTTGATGTGTTGTGGAATAGATTTAACATTCTCTACCATTTCCTCAATAGCTCAATTCCTACTAGATTTATTTCTTGAAATTATTCCTAGAATGTTATATTTCTACACTTATTTCTATAGAGGGATTAATAAAGAGCTATCTGAATGCTCGAGTGAAATATATTATTTTCAAAAAACTCAAATAGAGGAATTATTTGTCACCAAAAACCTTTGAAATCAATATAACAAGATATCAAAATATATTATAGTGTTTGAATTTTATTCTGACTAAACGTTTTTCTGAGGATGGAAAGCAGTGCTTAAACATAACTCTATATCTAGATCTAGCTAAGTACATCTCCAAAATATCAAAGTAAACCTTAGATCCCAATCAAATACAATTTATAGTGGTACTCCATGAAATATTACCACTTCTTTAATGTATAATGAAGTAATTTGGTCAAGATATAAATCTTATCAAATGTAAATGAAGTGTATTGAATTTGTAAGGTGATCAACAATAACCCATATATCATTGTTCCCTTTAGATATTTTTGGGAGTTTTATGAAAAAATCCATGGTTATATTTTACCATTTCCATTCTAGTATGGGTAATGGTTGTGACATAAAATTAGACTTCTATCTCTTATCAATAACTTTATAACATACCAATAATCAAGAAACATAATCTTTAATATCTATCTCTATGTTTAACCAATAAGAATACCCTTTCAAATCTATATATATCTTCGTGATTTCAGAATGAATAGAGAATGAATAACTGTGAGCTTCATATAATGGATACTTCTTTAATTATGGAATGCAAATCACACATACATGGTTCTTAAACATTATCATCTCATCACAATCATAGTTGAACTTAAGAAAATTTCTCACCTTATTTTGCAGCTCTACATCTTCCTTTGGCACATGTTTAATAATCACTTGGATGGATGGATAAACACTCATTTTAGAAATATAAGATTTGTCCCACCCCCTCAAGATTTCAAGATCCATCCTTTGTAAATCCATAAATATTGGATCTTTTATGATCCTCATCATAGATAAGATATAATGATCCTTTTAACCCAGAGTATCTTCCACTATGTTTTTTTCCTAGTGTGATAATGGATAGAGTAATCATAATATTTAATTAGCTATTACTATATTCTTTGTCTCATATTCAACGTTTTTTACATGATAATATATTTTAAACAATTACATCCAGTATATATATCCTAACATTCTCCATAAAGATAATGCTTCCACAACTTTAATATAAAAATTACTACATCTTACTCCAAATCAAGGGTTGGGTAATTTTTTACATAAACCCTTAATTAGCATGAGGAATAAGCTATCACCATATTTTTCTTCATGATAACACATCCCAATCCATTATTTGATTCATCAATATAGATTAAAAAACCATATACACTATAGGGTAATGTAATCACATGTGTACTCACTCACCTTCTCTTTAATTCATTGAAACCTTCCCCACATTCATCTTTCAAAAGAAACCTTTCTCCATTATGAGTTAACTTAGAGAGTAGATTCGATAGCCATGAAAAATTATCCATAATGTAAAGATAATATCCATTCAAACCATGAAAATAGTGTATCTCTGTAATAGTGGTTGGTTTGGTATAGTTTTCAATAACTTCTATCTTTTAGGGATCCAATAATATACCCTTGACTGAGATTATATGACCAAAAAATGAAACTTTTTATATACAAAATTCACACTTGGTAAATTTTTCATATAAATTCTCTTTCCTCATGATATTCAGCACAATTATCAAATTATCTTCTTGTTATTCCTTTCCCCTTGAATAAATAACAATACCAAATATAAATACTACCACAAACTAATCAAAGTTATCTCTAAAGATTGTATTCATTAAATCCATGATATAGTGGGGGAATTGGTGAGACTAAATGGCATCACTATATACCCATAGTGTACATACATTGTTCGGAATGCTATCTTGGGTATATCCTCCTTCTTGAACCTCAATTGATGATATCATGAATCAAGGTTAACCTTGTAAAAATTTTGAGATCCACATAGTTGATAAAAAATTAATCATTATGAGGTAGTTGAAACTTGATCCAGATAGTGATCTTGTTAAGTTCAAAATAATTGATGCAGAGTTGGATTGATCCATATGTATTTCTAACAAAAATAACTGGTGTACCCCATGGTGATTCATTTGTCTGGATAAATCCATTTCCAATATTTTCTCAGTGTAGCTTCTTTAATTATTACAACTCAATTAGGTCCATTCTCTATGGAGACTTTGAAATAGGCATTGCACTAGGTATGAGTTCTATTGAAAACTCTACTTCACGATTTGGTGGAATATTAGGACACAGTTTTAGAAGTACATCAAAAAAATCCCACACAATAGGCATATCATTGACATTGAGTTTCTTCACATGCATCAGAGATAAACTCCCCTTTTATATACGAATCAATAGCCATATGATGGATTTGATTTCCATCAAAAGTTCATACTTATAATCACACTGATAGATGATCATAGGTTGGTTCAAAATATCAAATATGACTTACCTTCCTCAAAAATTGATGTGGTATTTATGTAGTGATAGAAACTAAATTCCCAAAATAACATCAAACTAAACTAGTGGAATAATTACAAGATTTGCAGGAAGTATTTTCCCATAACCTTCAACCTGAGAATAATCATAAGCTTATGATGGGATCATTGTACCATTATGGGTTTTCACTTATAATTCAACATCTAATAATTGAGGTGTTACAATGATAGATTTGTAAAATTATTTAGATATAGAAGAGTGAGTATATTTAGAATAAAAAAATATATTAGTTATTCTAGTGTAAATGGTAAGTGTAACTTTCACCACATCATTATCATATCCCTTATAAAAAATAATTATTTCATAATATATCCCATTGTATCTTAGATTAAGAGTTTATTGATGTTGATCATCATCATTAACCTTTTTGGGAAATGGTTAGCATAATTCTTATACTCATTGAATTTAAAATATTAAAGTGTTGGTTGTTCATGATGAAGTTCCTTCTCTCTATTCACATCATTAGATGACTTCTTCCCATCACATTAGAATTTGACTCCCTGATGAACTTACATTCCACACATGAGACATTTAATATTTCCCTTAAGATAATTTCATCCATGTCTCTTTCCACACTTTTAGAAAAGGAAGGATCATCTTCTTTTCTCCATGGTTTTTAAATTTCCCTTTGAATTCCATCATTCATTTCTTGTCAAAGCCATGAGATTGATGGGTAACTACAATCTTCATCTCCACATTGATTGCACAATAAAAAATTTATTTGTAGCTATTAATTTCTAGTATGGATAAAACCCTTTAGATACTTGGTTTAAATCCACTAAAGAATTGACCAACCTTGCTTTTAGGTTGGATGATAATACCATAAGTGCACCTTTTATGTCTTGCAAAATTTGCCTCATAGGTACCAAAAGATTCATTATACTTATGTTTAATCTCATATAATTCCTTCCACATTTCCATATTAATAATAAAAATAAATTAATTATTTAGAAATAAACACTTAAATTCATCCCACTCTATATATTAAATTTCATCCAATTTCTTCATGTTCTCGATAAGAGTCCACTATTGATATGATTCTCCATCCAAATGATAAATAGATGAAATAAATTTCTCATGTTTCGATCCTTGGGGAATGGAAAATATATTTTCTATGGTATTGATCCATTTTTTAATGACTAGTGGATCAGTATACCTAATAAAATAGGGTCTAAATTTTCTCATTAAGGACTCAAAAAAACCTTGATCCCTCCTTTTCTAATTTGTAATCTCAGTGTGATTTATAACATGAGAATGTTTGTTGATCATAGAAATGATATTTTTCATTTTATCTCCCATAACATTCAATTAATCAAGAGGAAAATAATTTCATTTTTTATAAAATTTAGCATTAACACAATTCCTTTGGGTTCCATCCAATGATTAAAACCAAAAATCATATTGTGATCAATGTTAATCATAGTGGAAAACCACATAATCAAGAATAATAATATATAAAATTTCTATATAAAGACACCTTATTTTAATTATATGACACCTTAGGTTTAACCCAAGTAATCCCTGATCCTTACTAAAATATTAGGATATTATCCTATACTTAGACTTATCCTGAATGTTCTCGGTAAATTTTTCTAATCCTAGTTTCCAAAGGTTAACTAAAACTTATCCTCATGATAAATATATTGACCCATAATTTTATACATAGATATTGTATTTTATTAGATGGATATTTTTAGGAAAAATTAATTCTTTATGGTGATTTTGGGTTTGTTGTGTTTGTTGACAAGGGTAGAGGTTGTTGATAAAGGCTGGTTGTCAAAGAATCCATGAAGAGTTAGCATGAATGCTAAAGTAAACTTGCATAGTATGAATTTCTGAACTAATCTCAAGATGTGGTCATGCGAGAAACTCATAGTTGTATTTGGAACTAGCGATGGGTCACAAAAAGCAATAGAAGACAACCACACTGAAAATCGCATGATTTACATGTGGTCTCGTGATGTGATATCATTAAGTGTGTGATTTTCATTGAATCTTTCTATGGAATATCACATAGTAGTCATGATTTTCTTTCGATATCATGATGGGATATCACACAATAGTCATGATTGTAATTGAATCTCGATCCTGGATCTCGCAAAATCCCCTGATTATAAAAGAAAAATATGGAAATTATAGAGGTATTTCATGGGTTTTCAATATCCAAAAAAGTGCCTAATTCTCTTTAAAACTCATGCTCGGATCTCATGCAATGTGTGAATACGAACTAGGGACTCTCGCAAAGTGCGGATGTGGACTCTCACCAGGGCCCACGCTATGGGTTCACACCTAGATCTCATGGAGCACATTATGCCGAATAGTTGGAATATTTTCCATGATTTTTTGGAGTGATTTTTGGTGTTAATGACGTGGGATTATGCCTATAAATACCCCATTACCCATCCATAAACAATGATAAAATTATTTTAAAAATATTGATCTAAAGCATCATCCGAGAAGGAGTCTAGTGTAGATAACTCATTAAATATGTTCGTGGAGAGGTCTCATGAAGGAGTATACATGATTAACAGCTCATAAGTATTTCTCCTGATCCAAAAAAGGTGTTGTACAAAGTGGGCTCACACCAGGGTGTTGTGCATGATCTCAATATGGTCTTGCGTAAAGAGAAAAATTGATCTCGCACTAGGAACTTGCACTCAATGTGAAAGAAAACTCTTGGAAGGGACTCAAGTAAGGGACCCAAATATGGGTTTTTCACTAGGGTCTCGTACTAAGGTATCACACAAGGGGTTACATGCCATGATCTCATGCAAGGTGCTATGCACTAGGGTATTACACAGGGGTATCACACTAGAATATTGAGCATGGGGATACATATTTACATTGTCATGTGAATATTATCCTTGTCCTATCAAAATTATAATGAAAAAGAAGAAGATAGAGGATCTACACCATTTGGAAACACTTTCAGAAGGGGGTTACTCACTGTTAGACTCAAAGTAGTGAAAGGAAGTCTTGGCATCACTTGGAGATCTTTCCAAAGATAAGGCAGTTGTTGTGTCTATAGTAAAGAGAATTCTATTCCAGTTATTTGGAATATGGAAGTGTTGCATCCAGGTTTTTTCATAGGGGTGAAGGTGAAACTCAGAAAGATCCTGACTAAATAATCTACCTACAATTTAGGATACATTCATTAGTGATATTGAAGGGATCGACATGTCCATAAACAGTATGGGACCTACATGTCTATAAAATTTGTGTGGATCCTTTCAAGAGTAGTGAGAAAATAAAGAAGAAGAAGGTGATCCTTTATATCAATAGTGATCCAAAGAAAGAGAAAAAGGGAGTGACCCTTGAGAAATTAGTGAGATAACCCTAATTTTTTTAAGGAAGTTACTCTGGGCATAGAAGTGATCTTGACCAAACCTTGTAATTTGGAAGTTAGCATTACATGATTTGGATTATCGGCACATTTTCATTATATTCTCCTTGGATGTAGCCCAGTGAGGGTGAACTAAGTAAAAATATGTGTGTCCTTGTTGGTTCTTCCCTGATTTATTTTCTATGAATCTTCATCAGATAAATTTTGATAGTATAAGATCAATATACACAGTAATGAAAAAATAAAGTGACCATTATAATAAAGAGTTCAAGATCCAATGGGGAAGGAAGAATATCGGAAAAAATATCCATACCCGGATTCACCCCTCCCTCTTAGGGGATATAAGACCCTTTAGGACCTAACAATCAGTATCAATGAATAGGTTACCATTGTTTATTTTTTCTTTTATAAGGTTTACTCTACTATTATAATTGAAGTTTTAGTTTTCTCTTATCTTTTTTTTTCCATGGAAAAGTGAAGAACTACAAAGAAGAAGAAGTTAGGTGGTGTCCTCAGTGTGTTAGTGTTTAAGGAAAATGGGAGATTCAATTTATGGATACAAAAAATGTACCGAATATTGGTTTGGATAAATCAGACAAGGAAAATATATAATCACCCAATGATGGTACATGAATGAGTGAATAACCTAATATTCTAAGTGATGATAAAAATATTGATGATCAAGAAACTGTAATAAGGAAACAAGTGGAAATTTTCCATGAATAAATGAAATTGGATGAAGAAATTAAATCTAAATATATCTAGATCCACATAAATGAAATTGAATTAAACGAACTAAAAGGAGTAAAGAAAAAGGCATGTTGAAGTGGACATAGATCTAAGAGAGAAGAATGATTCTCAATCTGAAGAACTGGAAAAAAAAAGCTGATGAAATGGGAAAGAATATGGACTCAGATAAAATTGAGAATGTGAAAAATAGAAATAATGATCTTGTGACATGCCTATCAGAACTAGTTTGGGAGAAGAATAGGCTACAATGGGATAAGTCATGTTTTAGTGATTCTTTTTCCCAGAAGAATTCTATGTTAAAGTAAAAATATGACATGATAGATAATATCTCCCAATAATTAGAAGATGAGATGAAAATAGGGAAGAATCTCAAGAGAGAACATAATTCTTAACTTTAATTAAGGGATAAGAAGATTAAAAAATTGAGAAAATAAAAAGAATCATTCAAGAAAGAAATGGATCAATATAATTACAAAGGAATTTAAAAATTGAAAGATTCTATGCCCTTTCTATTTTATTATCCTTTGATAGGTGATTAGGAAATGAAAAAAATATGACACTTTAGAGGAAAAACATGAAATTATTGTCTCATCCCAAAGGCCATCTAGTTTGTGAAAATTCGGTATTATATATGATGATCCCCCTCCCATTCATGATAGGAAGAGAGCTATGAAAAGTTAGAGAGATAATAAAAATATATTAGGTGATAGAGAAAGACCTAAAAGTGTTTTTTATATGATGTAGTGATAACATGTGATATTTCTGGGGGATGTATGGTTATACATCATTTTTTCTTGAGGCATTGGGTTATAATTCATATTGTGAAGATATTAATATTGAAAAATCTATGAAAGGTGGTATTCCTTTAAGGGAATATGTTTTATAAGTTCTAATCATGGAAATTTGGAAATACATTATAGTAAGAATAATGAAGGTAAGGGAAAGGAACCTAGAAGGATATCCCCAACACTTTGTGTGTATAATGAAAAATGCATTTTTAGTAGACAACATGATAAGTTGAAAAAAAGGTTTACAACATTTAGGGAATCACATGGAGTTAAATAAGAGGCATATCAATCACCTACTATGTTACACTCAAAACAAATATGTTGGGAATAATTTGAATAAACCTGGATGAAAAAGAGAGGATATTCTCCAATTGTGATTAAGAAGAATGTAAATTCATTGGAAGACTCGACCCCAACAAGAAAGGTTGGGATGACTTAGATAATTAATAAAATAGAAATGAATAAAGAATACAACAAAAAATTCACATGTCATGACACATGGAGAGAAGAAATGGAAAGAAAAAGAGTCCTCTATTAGAGGATGAAGCAAGAGAATATGAGAAGTGGAAATACTCATGCTCAATGAAATAGTCACGAAAAATGGAATATCAGTGATGTGTCAAGGAAAAGAATTTCTAAAAATGGGGTTAAACTCAAAATTGTGAAAAAGGAAAAGAATACAGAATATAAATATTAGAAGAGGACTCAGAACATGGGTAAATAATGTTTGGTCATAGGGAAAGAATAGTTGAAGCTGGCTAGGAAATTGGAATAAGCACAGAAACAATATATTTCTTTAAAGAAAAGTAACAAAGGGTTTGTCCATCAGGGTTGAACACAATCCTATTCTTGATGATTATAGAGGTTCCCCTATCCCTATGTGTATAAATTCTATTAACTGATCTTTATGTGTTTCAGGTTCAAGGGGATATACAATCCAATGAGAAGTGGAATTAAAACATGCGAAGTGGTGAAGTGTTGTTCTGCAGAATGTTAGCTGATTCAAATCAGTTACCAGAGTTGAAGAATAAATTTAGAATAATTCTTTAAAAGGATTGGATATTTTTTGGATTCTTGAAATGTATTGAATTAATTAAGCACAATGGACAATGGTGGGGTTATTAACATTTTCACTTGTTTCTTAAACAGGGTTCTGAATCAGTAAACTTAGTATTTTTGTTAATGGATCATTGTAAAGTTCCACATGCGAATAAATTATGCAGGAGAAGAAGAATGTTTGTGGGTCTAAATAGTGAGCCTAACGACATAAATATTTTCACATCATATGGGGAGCATTCAATCTCCTAATAATATAAAATATCTCAATTTTATGGTAAGGATGAGTGTTTCTTTTTTCTGACATCAAGAAGAGCTATTGGGGGAGAAGTAAAAACCTTCATGTATTTCATGATTCTCTATTTTTTTCAAAAAAAATATGGTATCCACTGACTGTTTTTGGGATATGATGAAGCAATGAGAGATGATTAAAATTGTTTATAACAAGTGTTCAACCTATTTTGAAGAGTAATTCAACATCTAGAATTAGTATAAAAATTGGTATTAATGATTTATATCAGTTTAATGATGGACGTTTTTAGGGAGATTATTTCAAGCCCAACAAATAAGAATGTCATAGGGACCAAATGGTTCTTTCAAAACAAGATGAATGAAGAAGGTACCATGATTTGAAAAAAAAGGCATGATTAGTGTGCAAATGGTACTCCCAAATAAAGGATATTGATGTTAATGAAATATTTTCACATTTTGCAAGGATAGAGACAACCATATTATTCTTGGACATAACTGTGAAAATAAGGTTAACAGATTTCCATATGGACACAAAATTAGCATTTTTTAATGGGGTTCAAGAATAATAAGTTTATATTAAAAATCCCGATGGTTTTCCCATTAATAAATACAAGAACAGAGTTTTTCAGCTCAAGAAGGCGTTATATGAATTGAAGAAAGCACTAAGATCATGGTGTTCAAGACTATTATTTTTTAAATAAGCTATGTTTCTTATATGGTGGAGTTTATAATAATCTATATTTAAACAATGAAAATAATAAATGGATGATGTTAATGGTTTATATATATGACTTAATACTTCATGGATCAGATAAAGCACAATGTAATCAGTTCATAGAATTCATGAAAAGTGAGTTAGAAATGTCAATGATTAGTGAACTATTGTTATTCCTTGATTTACAGGTGATGTAAGGAAATAATGGAACATTAATTTCTCAATATAAATATTCCAATGAGGTTTCGTGATTATTTTGAATGGAAAATTATAAGGATATGATGACTCTGGTGGCTGCCTAGATGAAACAATCAAAGGACGATGAAGGAAAACTATTTAATGTAATAGAATATAGGAAAATCATTGGAAGTCTACTGTACTTGATATTGAAAAGACCTGATATTCTTTTTTTCATTTTTCAAGTAGCATGATACAAATTTAATACCAATTAAACCCACTTTCTTACAGTAAAAAGAAGAATTCGGCATATCAAGGGCATGGTGGATTTCAGTTTGTTATTCAATGAAAAATGTCAGCAAGATTTATTAGGCTACACAGATGCAGATTGGTCCTGATCATAAGATTATTAAAAATAAATGTTATGTGGTGCATTATGTCTTGGAATATTATGTATTTATTGTATAAGAAAGAAAAAATATTTCCTTTTGTTGATCACTATAGAAGATGGATACATTGCGTCCACTCATTGATGGGGTAAGAGATTTGGGAGGGTTTATGAGATAGTGAATCCTAGTTTTTTATAGAAATGACCAATGTGTTGGTCCCTCCCATGCTGGTGGGGGACGGACCTCAACCACCCTTTGAGGGAGCTTCATTTTACTTTTTCTTTCCCCTTTCCAACCTTAATTTTCTTCCCTCATTCCCAAAAATTTATCTGAGGCCTGAAGTCATAGATCTATTCAGTAGATTTCCTTAACTGTTGATCTCTTCCTTAGAGTTCACTAAATGTTTGGATATTCTAAATATTAAATTGGTTTCTCAGTTTAGGAAGCACCACCCTTTGGTGGATGTATTAAATAGATGCATTTTTTTGGGTCATGTGGATTGTAGGATTCCGCAATGGTTGGTCTGCTGAAAAAATGGGAATATGGTTATTTAATTTTCATCTAAAGAAGACTTGATTATGCCTTAGTCTACTACCCCCCATTTCTACAATGACCTGACATTCTAACTCTTCCATTAGAATTATTATTTTCATATTAATAGATATTATCTTACATGAAATATTTGGGTGAGATTTCCAGATCATCCAATAGCATTTCAAAATCCTACAATTATGTGTATGCTTGGGAACCTCCTATGAGTGTATTTATGTTCAGAAAGAAAAACCTGATCAATTTTCCAGCCAATTTTCCCATGAATATGTCTGGATGTTGATGTCTCAAAATTTCCAACTGAGTATGTTTGGATATCTGTTCGGGAAGAGTTCTGATGTAAATATACTGTGGAGTTTGAGTTGTGATTTGATTTTTTTTCTTATTGTACTAAAATCAAACATGAAACAACATCATGTAGGAATTGAGTCAATAAAATTGAATTTCATATGGTGGTGGACTTAGAAGATAGTGTCAATTGAAAAGGGCCTAATGTTATTGAAGGAATGACTGGGAAGAGTCATTTGTGCATATATAATGACCCATATTTGGAAAAAGTTGTGAGACATGATACTCAAGAAGGTAACCCTTTGGTAAATGATATATTTAGTCGATTGAGGGAGGAAATATGCATTCCTAACCATTCTGTGTATATTCATGTAGAAAAAGTGGGAACTTATGTGGATAGTTTTATTGTTGTAGGTGCTCTGGATTCCATACCAATTTTGGATTAAAAAGGTAAGGCTATTAATGGAATCAACTAAGAAGTGGAAATACGAATTGTAGATGAAGAAGGTTCAAAGTCCCTCAAGGATTCTTCCTATGTGGAGGTAGTTCTTATAGGGATTAGAAATGCTGGAAGAGAGAGATATCAGGAGAGTGAGCCACTTCATGTGATCAGCTCAAGTCTAAGGAAGGAGTTACTATCTATTAAGTTGGGAAACTGATTTGAGGGATTGGATAATGAAGGACCAATCTAGATTTTGAATAAGATCAGGAAAATAATTCCAATGAGAAGTAGGGAATACATGGGGAAGAGTCTAGTGATGAGTTTTCATGTCAGTTATTAAGAGGGAGTGCACAAGGATTTCCAGGTAGAGGTCTCCTCATTCCGAGGAGGAGGAAGGGTAAAAGCGATAGAAATAAAGGCCAAAAGGATTATTCATATTTACCATTACCAGTAGAGACACAAACTTCCAAAAAGTTGAGAGTTAAGGTAATGGAAGGTGATCTCAAGAATATTGAAAATACTGATCGAGATGAGACTATAGACCATGGGGAAGTTCCCCTCAGGGGGAACCCCACTAACCACCTAAAGGAGGCAGTCGCAGAAGTTGTGTAAACAATGAAGCTTCTCATGAATTATGGATAATAAATGTTAGAGTAATTACTTAAGATAAATTCATATATAGAATATGCTGATAGAATTATGGGAAGTTCTATTCTTGTGTATACTAATAGTGAACAGTGAGCATAGATTAACAAGCCAGACCATATTCTAGTAAGAGGATTTAATGAAGGGAATATCATCCAAGAGGAGTACATGAAATCATGGGACAAGGTGGTGTATCAATTTGAATACCGAATAATGGATGATCTAGAAAAACCGATAACCCATATTTACTGAAAACATTTTATGGATAACAATTCCAATAAGTGTAAATTATCATTAAATAGATATTTTTTCTCCTTTAGTGTTTGTTCCATGTGAAACTTTTGGTTTCTCAATTTTCCCCCAAATGTTTTTTTGATAATAAAAAGTTATGTTTATGTCAATCAGTCATTACAGACACTCAATCATGCACACAATTATTGTGGATGAAGAAACAACTTGATGATATGATATTTAATGTGAATTATCCATTTAGAATCCATTATGATAATTCAAGGGCTATAAATCTGAGAAAAAAAATCATGTTCATCACTCAAGGACAAAAAAATCATGTATCATTTTATCAAGGAGAAAGTGGAATAATGGATTGTGATGTTGGAGTATGTTCCTACAGAACTAAAAGATATAGAAATTCTGACAATGACCTTTCCCAAAGAAGAAGCCGAGACAAATGTTAAGAGTTGTCAACAAACCTAAAGGGGGATATTGTTCGGAAAAAATAAATCTTGACTATTCTTTTGGGTTTATTGTGTTTTTTGACAAGTTTTGAGGTTGTTGAAAAAGGCTGGTTGTTGAAGATGGCATGATGAGTTAACATGAATGCTAAACTGAACTTGTGGAGGTCAGATGTTCAAACTGATCATGTGATGTTATCACATGTTGCACTCATATTTGTCTTTGAAACTCATAATGGGTAATGAAATGAACTGGAAGACATCAATAATAATAATCAAAAGATTCACTTGTGATCTCATGATGGGATATTGTGAATCACATGATTGTCTTTGAGACTCATAGTGTGATCTCACGTAGTACTCATGATTTTCTTTGGATCTCATGATGGGATCTTGTGAGGCACTAATAATTTTCATTGATGATCATGCATAGATCTCATGAAATTTCATGAAGTTAAAATAAAAATATGAAAATGATGGAGGTAACTTGATATTGTTCAAGGTCTAATGAAGTAGTTGATTGTCTTTGGAACTCATGCTCGGATCTCGTGTAAAATGCGAATGTGGACCAGGGACTCATGAAAAGTGAAAATGTGAATGTAGACTAGGGACTTGAAAAAAAAAAGAATAAAGACCAGGGACTTTCACAAAGTGTGAATATAGACAGAGGACTCATGCAAAGCACGAATGCAGACTCCCACTAGGGTTCACACTAGGGGTTGACACCCAGATCTCATGAAGGGTATGATTCCAATGATTTGGATGATTTTTTATAATTTTTGGATTTATTTATGGTGTTAAGGTGGTGGGATTTTTCCTATAAATACCCATAACCCATCCTAAAATATAGATTAATTTATTCTTAATATATTGATATGAATAATCATCTGGGAAAGAGTCTCTTAGAGAGAACTCACAAAATAGGTTCGTGGATAGGTCTCTTGAAAGAGTATACATGATTTACATTGCATAATTATTGAACTTGATCTGAACAAAGTCTTACACAAAGAGTAATCACACTAGGGTGTTGCACATGATCTGAACAGTGTCTTTCCCAAAGAGTGAAAGTAGTTTCTCAACAGGAACTCACATTCATCACGAAAGCCGACTCACGAAAGGGACTCATGGAAGGGACTTATGCTAGGGTATTGCACTAGGGTCTTGCACTGGGGTCTCATGCTAGGATCACATGGAAGGGTTTATAGGATAGGATATCTTGAAATGGATTACATGAGAGGGTCTCACACATGGGTATCACACTAGATTATTATGTATAGAGATAAATTCAATTATTTAATATGAGTGGTATAATTATCCTATCTGAATTCTAAAAAAGAAGATAGAGGATCTTATGTTGATTCAATAAGGTTTTCCTTATGAATTTTCCATTCCTTCATACTTAGGAGATATTGTTATGTCAATAAGTTTTCCTTATGACTTTTCAATTCCTTCTGGTTTTGAAAATCGCAAACACCTTATCTCAAGGAAAATTTCATTTTACCCTATGTTTTACTTCTATAAGGAAAATTTTCCTTCCCCAAGGAAATTTATCCTTATCGTGTTTTTCATTGTTTGTTATCTTGTCTAAGCTTAAAATTCAGTTTCAAGTCTAAAACCTCAGAATCATATAATACTTAGATAAAGAGTATTCTATTTTCAGGATCCGAATTCAGACTCCGAGTTATCTGAATTCAAACTCTGAACTCTTCTAAAGTTAGACTCTGAGTTCCCTGAATTCAGACTCCGAACTCTTATGAATCCAGACTCTAAATTATCATGAATTTAGACTCTGAACTTTGTCCCTCCAAAATTCAAGGAAAAATATGACCGTTGGAAGAGGGAGTCGACTATTGGTGTTGTACCTATAAATATGATCTCATTTTAAAGAACTCATAATAAGTTGATCAATCTAGAGATTACATACTGCAGAAGTGATTTCTAGAGAGAGAGGCTTTATTGCTTAGTGTGTACTGAACTTATTGTTCAGATTTGATTTGTGTGACTCTGATTGTTCCTGTGTACAATCAAGGGCATCTGAGGATAGGAAGAAAGAGGTGCTGACTACCTTAAAGTTGAGAGCTTGCGGGGATAGCAAGACAAACTCCGATCTTTGTATTGAGGGCTTACCATGGTGTGGGTAAGACATACTTTCTTGAAAGTATAAATCAAGGGACCTCTATACAAGGTTGTTGGATACCCTTCTCTTTGGGTTAAAAGATTTAGTACTTGTTACTTGTTTTGTTACAGGTTTTATGCTGCATTTTATTTATTGAGGAAAGTATATATTTCTTATACTTCCTTATACTTGTACTCTGATATTGTAAGATTCTATACTCTTTAAGGTAGAATCTTTGTCGTTGTAAACTTTCATTAAGTTTCATTTTCCAGAACCATATTTTCAGAATCACATTCTTGGAATCATATTTCCGGAATCAAGCAAGTGTGTAGAACTAGAGGTTTTATGAATTGCCTTGTTTAACCTTGTTAAACATAACCTTCTTTAAAAGTTCCAAAGGAATTTTTTAAAGTATACAATTCACCCCCTCTTGTATTTTGAGCATCTTTAGATACTTGATTTAGTATCTCTATTATTTTGATCCTACATTTGGTATTATAGAGTATATCATACTCACATACCATCTCAACTATTGGTATCAGGGGATTGGTTCAATCTGAATTAGTCTCACGATTAGATTCAGAAGATAATTCATTTTATTCTTTTCCAGAATCAGTTTTTCGAACTCATAAAGTTCGGATTTATTTTTGCTTAGAGATACTCTTGTTCTATATTTTCCTTGCTTAGGAATATTTTCCTTGTTTACAAACTTTTTCTATTAACAAGTTTGTGTGGAAAGATTTTTCTTTAAGATGGCATGAATCAATATTGGTTCCATAGACAATATCAATCCAACCGGACCACCTATCTTTGATGGGAATGACTATGAATATTGGAGATATCACATGAAGACTTTCATTATCAATACTGGAGTTGATAATTTTTTTATGCTTACTGGAGGATATAAAATCCCTGACAAGGAAGTTATTACCTTAACCAATCAAGAAAAGCATGAATATCAACTGAATTATAAGGTACGCAATACATTGCTTCGTTCTATGACTATAAATATATATAGCCAAATTTCATCTTGTGAAACAGAAAATTGTATTTGGAAGAAACTTGAAGTTACTCACTTTGGAACTTCCAAAGTCATTGAAACTAGAAGATCCATGCTCAGAGCTAAATATCATGGTTTTTTGTTTTCCTTATTGAGAACCCATATGTAAGGTGAAACAAAGATTCATGACTATTGTGAATAGTTTACAATACATGGGTGAGAAAGGATTTGATGATGAAGCTTGTCACACCTACCATCTTAAATTAATTTTTATTTTATTTAATTCTTGGCTCTGGGTTCTCGCGCTAGGGTCCGAGCTAGATCCTAGATTAAAATTTTTGTCGTTTAATATTTTTAGCGGGTTTCGGGCCCGTGTGCGGTCACCGCATGGTAGGCAGTAGCCGCACGATCACCCCAGGTTCTTGTGTGAATGCCCAAGTGGTCTGAGTTGAGGCGCGCAACTTGCGCGCGGTTTATTAAGTCATCCGCCGAATGCGCGGTGATCCGGTTTTCAGAGTAAGGTAAATAAACAGTTTAAAATTTAAAAAGAACGTTCGATAATAATAATAATAATATTACATTATTTTTTTATTATTATTAAGGTTATTACTAGGAGTATTAATTTTATTAATGATATTGTTGTAATTAGTATTATTATTATTGTTGTTGTTGTTGTTGTTTTCAATTATTATTATTATTCTTATTATTATTATTATTATTATTTTGATTGTTAATAAATTTTATTAATATAATATTTATTGTTATTATTTATATTATTATTATTATTATTATTTATAGTTTTTTTATTATTAATATTTTTATTTTATTAAAATGAAAAAAAAACTAATCAAACCCTAGCTAACCCCCCCCCCCCCGCCCCCCCCCCCCTTTCTCTTGTTCCACACTGCAGCCCGCTACTCCCCTTCCCCATTCCCATCCGCCGCCACCCCCGATGCTCCCTTCCTCCGTCCCACGCGACACCCAGAGGGCCCTCGTCGGCCCTTCGCTACTGTCGTACTGCCCCGCCTTCCGCAGCTCCTCACTGACGCTCCCTGCTGCATCCCGACTTGCCTCCCGCCATTTGCCCCCTTAGCCCCTGCTCACGCTCCGGCCTCCTTCCTTGTTCCCCCTGCCGTCGGCCAGTGGCCTCCGGCCCCCTCTGGCGCCCCCTGTCAGCCCTTCCAGCGAGCCCCGCCGCCGGGCAGCAGCCTCCGGCCCCCTCCGGTGCCCCCTGCCAGCCCTTCCGGCAAGCCCCGTCTCTTGCCAACAGCCCTCCAGCCATCGTTCCGGCATCCTGGGTACTCTCGGCCTTTTTCCCGGTGCTCCGGCACACCCTATGTCCCTCCTTCTAGCGTTCTGGTGCGCCTGTGCTGCGTTTCCCAACCGCCGCACCTTCGGTCGGTCGTGTTACGGCTGTCCGCGGTCCGACCAACCACCACCACCTTGCGCCAGCCAGCGGTGCACCTGACAGTCAGCACGCGACCCCCGGCAGTCCCCGTGCCTGAGGGCGCCGCCCCTTCTGACTGGCACGCAACCCCGTGGGTCGAGCGTGTCTCTGCACCGAGGTAAAATTTTGTGACTTGAATCTATTTGAGTTTATTTTATATCAGTGATTGTCTGTTTTGGTTGTTTTGGTGTTTGTTGCAGCACGTTGGTGGAATAATTCCGCAACGCAGCGGTCTTCGGCTTGCACGTGCATACGTGCCTACGCGAGGTGTGTTGCGTTATCGAGTTCAGTTTTCGAGTTGAGGTAGGTCTCCCACTGCACTTTCCTTTAAATTTAGAATTTATTTATTCCTTGTCATTTCATTGATTTTCAGTAAATTTAAAGTAGTATTAAATAGTTATTTTTAGTGTGGTAACCTGCTGAAAATGGAAGCTGTTTATTTCTTGCATTTCACTGGAAGTATTGTTCTTGGATTTTTATTCTGTGTTCTTCTTGTGATAATTCTTAATGGGTTCTTTATGAAATGTGGAAGTTATGTTGAAGTTTGTTTTGAAATGGTTTTGGTGTGTGTAAAATGGAAGTTGTATTATTTATGGAAAATGGTGTTCTCTTAAAACCTTGAATAGAGAAAATGCTTGTTTTTCCTTTAAACATGATTTTGGAAACATTAAGTGTGGTTCTTGTTTGATGAAAAATGTTTTCCTTTGGCGCGTGAATAAATGTTTGGATTTCATTTGAGAAATATCATTCCTTCAAAAAGTTATAAAAAGGCTTGTTTGGATCTTGATGAAAGTGGGTGAGTTTGGATATTGGAAAATGGTTTTACTTGTGATACCAATGTGTTTCAGTTTTAAAATTCTGATTTGAGTTTCTTAAATGTGGATCTAAGTGTGTTTCTGGTTTTCAACACGATGGCGTGTGTTGCGTCTTTCAGAAACATTTTGGTGTTAAATGGTTATTGAGTCCCGGTTGGTGCTTTAAATAAAAATGGTTTCATCAGAAAACCCTCCTTGGAATGGGTCCTCCCCTTGTTGGTCGATGAAAGATGGGGGTTACCTTGGCTTGGGGATTCCCTTGTGTAATAATGGTTTAAAGGTGAGGGTCTTGTTCCTTGGGGTACTCGGGGGTGTTTTTGTTGTGTGTGTGTTGATGGTGTAAGATGATAATGTATTTTTTGAATTGATTGACTAGTATTTGTTGACTCACCCCATTTTTATTACTTGGCATGGGAACCTAGCATAGTAGTGAACTTTTTGTGAACAATTGCTGCACTAGTTTAGATTACGCACTGGCTAGTGGCCCCATAGAAGGGGAATACTGAGTTAGTGCTGCTATGGGGATTGGGCCCCTCGGTTAGGCCATTTAGGTCTATGCCGAGCGTTAGGGTGTTATGATGTCATCGAGTTAGGGCATGCCTTCGGGATGAGTCGCATGTATAGTACGTTCTGGATTTTTCATGAGCTCCAAGGTTTGACCCATGTCTTTTTGATTTCTATTGTTAGTAGTGATCAGTGTGGTGTTTGTTTTTATACCTTCATTTCCCCTTACTGTGTGGTTTCTACTGTTCCTTTTGGTACCTTGTTCTTTTTGTGAAAATGGTTTCCAATGAAAATGTTTTATTTTCTTTGTGTAAAATCTGAATTGTAACATTATTCTCCATTTGAAAATGCTATTGGCACTAATGAAAGAAATATAACTTCTGAAAATGAATTAGGGAAATGATTCATGTTTTGTTTTCAAGTGAAATATTTATGAAAGCATACTTTTATACATTGTAGTTAAAACCTGGATTTGTGAATTCTTTATTTATTGGCAGTGCTTTGGGATTTTTTTTTGGGATCACCTACTGAGTATTTTTTTGTACTCATGCCTATCTTTTACCATTTTTGTTTCAGGATACTTTGTTTAGGTTTCTTGGTTTTTGTCGCTTAGTGTTGGAGTGAGGTTGGTAATTTGTTTGGGTGGTGACCTGCGAGGTCACATGGAGGTACGTTGGTCGCGTGGCTTTTATTTTATTTCTGTTGTTAGTGTTTGTCTATTTTTTTAGTTTCTATTATGTTTTGATCCTAGTTTTGTTTAGGATAAAATCATTCCCAATGATTAAATCTTGATGCCCGACACTAGTTGCCAGCCCGTGGGGACTGGGAACGCCCTTCAGGCCATTCCACGGACTGGCTCGGGTAACCGGTTCGGGGTTGACCCGGGTTGGTTCATGAAAAAATGGTATCAGAGGAGGCACTTGTTATTTGGGGTGTCTGGAAGATGGAGATTAGGATTTTAGGGACTTGAGAGGTAGGTACGGGAAGGATGTCATGAACCCTCACCCGTTCCACACCTCAAGTCGCCAGGGATAGTCTGGGAATTGAGTCTTTGTTTTGTTCTGGTTTGTTTGGATTGAGGGATGACAACAGAGGTAGACCGATGTTACATCATGATCTCACATGGAGTAGTGACCCATATGGAGTCCAGGTACACGGTTTGAATTCCTCCTAGTTGTTGATGCTTACTTGGGGCATGGCCCACTACCATGTCGTCAGGTTAAGTGTGATCGCTAGTCCCTCACTCTGGTGGTTTGATGCAAGTTGAGTGTCGTTTTTGTTCTGGTTGGTGTAAGTGCGTTTTTGGAAATGAAAAAGGGTTTTTGAAAATGGGACTGATTTCTTTTAAATGACTTTAAATTTATGAAATGGGTTTTAAAACTGAAATCCTTTGGTTTGGAAAACTGGTGTTTTCTTAGAAATTGGTCGAGAAAGGTTTGGGGTGAAACCTCAAGTACTCCTTATGAACATTTTCACATGTGAGAGGATGCGTGGAAAGTGCGTGTTGGTGCGTATGAATGAAAGTGGATGAAGACATGTGTAACTGTTCATGGGATTACCGGGGTGTGTTTGAAATTAATGGCTTGACCTTGTTTTCTAAATTGGATTTTAAAGAGGAAAATGGTTTTGGAAATTGATTTTGGTTTTAAAAGTGGATTTGGAAATTGGAAAGTGGTCTTGAAAGAAAGCGGTTTTGAAATAAAAAAAGGGGGTGGTTTTGGAATCTAAAATGGAAAGAAAATTTTGGACACGGAATTTTGAGTTGTGTTTGTGGTTGTTTGGTTTTTTTTTGAGCTGGTCATTTTTGGATGAGGATGCTTTATTTATGTTGCTCGATTGATATCGATTTCGGCTTGGTGTTATATATGTTGTTCAGAAATGCCTCCTAGAAAGGTCCCCTAGAGTTTTGATGAGTCATGCCCAGTTTTTGTTCTTTCTCGGACGTTGTCTATCCTTCATGGTGATTAGAGTCTATTAGAGACAATGGAGTGTCTTGAAGAGGTCGAGCGCTTCTTCAGGGTATTGGGAACTCCCAAAGATGTTAGAGTGAATGTTTTTCTTGTTCTTTTTGAAGGTCTAGCTCTGAACGAGTAGGAGTTGTTCTCCCCGCCATTACTGCAAGTTGGGATGATGTGGTATGTCTTTAAAGCTGTATTCATTCGATGGTTTATACTTGTGGAGGTGAAGATGAAGAAAATGGAAGAGCTCATGCGTGTTCAACATGGCCAGCAGTCGGTGAAAGCGTGTGTTGACCATTTCAAGGATCTTGTTTCTCTTTTTCAGGGGTAGTGTCACAGGACTGGATGAATACTTCTCCCTTCATCAGGGGTCTTCGTCCAGATATCAAAGAGCGAGTCCTTCCTTTTTGGGAGCATCACTTTTGAGAAGTTGGTTCATGAGGTGTTCTTAGTTGAGTTGGTTTCCGAAGCACAAACGGTTGGCAATCCACTATATCCAGTTGCTCGTGAAGGTCCCCCATCTGACGAGCAGAGTGTGTCAGGTAAATTTGTTTCTAAAGAGTTCTCTACAGTGAATCTAACTTCCAGTTCGTCAGACCATCTAATGGTGTACCATCAGTATGGACGTTTAGGGCATACAAGCCATCATGTCGCACCCCTCCAAAGATATGTCATCATTGCAGGTGTCTGGATTATATAGAGAAGCTTTGTAGGAAGCGTCGCCTGAGGAAGACACTATGACCAAAAGATTCCAGTGCCTGACTATGAGGTAGGAGATGCTTCAACCATCAGAGCCCCAACCACAGGTCTTGGGGTGAAGCTCGTGTGCAGTTAGGAGTTGTCGGGGGTGTGAAGCCTAAGTTCGTGTTTTTGTGTTCCGTGTTGCCAACGAAACATTTAAAGTCCTCATGTTCTCATTCATCCACTATTAAATTTTTGGCGTTGTTGTAAGTCCATTGTTTCGTCGTGAAGTTGGGATGGACGTGTTCGTTTGTAATCCAAACAGTCTGGTCTATCTAAATTATGATTCTCTGAATTGTACGTTTTTATTTAAAATTGTGTTTGAACATTGTATGGGTTAATATCAGTTTGACTGTGTTCTTTTGAAGACGTAAGTGCCTATGGAAGGATCGAAGTTTTTGGTAATGATCGAGTTTACTTCGTGAGTTAAGTTCTTCTTGGAGGTTTCTCTCTAGTGTTTGGGGTTTTTGGTCTATGTTGAGAGTTCCAAGTTTTAGCGGAGGTGTTGTTTCGCTCATGATATAAAGGTTAGTCTAGACCAGTTGGGTGTTCCTGTGTCGCCCCCCCCCCCTCTCGGTGTGGTTTGTTTGGGAGTTGAATTTCTGCACTAGCTGAGTCCTTGTGGTTGGGAGAACCCTCTCGTGTTATCCTGTTCTCTTGTGTTGTGGTTTCTTCCGGTTTTAATCGGGCATGTATTCTTGCTTTTTCCATCCTTCAGCTGGGTGACTTTCTAGGGGAAGAAAGTGTCTGTGGTGGGGAGAATTGTCACACCCTTCATCTTAAATTAATTTTTATTTTATTTAATTCTTGTCTCTGGGTTCTCGCACCAGGGTCCCAGCTAGATCCTGGATTAAAATTTTTGTCATTTAATATTTTTAGCGGGTTTCGGGCCCGTGCGCAGTCACCGCACGGTAGGCGGTAGCCGCACGACCACCCCAGTTGCTTGTGCGAATGCCCAAGCGGTCTGAGTTGAGGCGCGTAACTTGCGCGTGGTTTATTAAGTCGTCCTCCGAACGCATGGTGATCCAATTTTCAGAGTAAGGTAAATAAACAGTTTAAAATTTTAAAAGAACGTTCGATAATAATAATGATAATATTACATTGTTGTTTTTATTATTATTAAGGTTATTACTAGGAGTATTAATTTTAATAATGATATTGTTATTATTATTATTATTATTGTTGTTGTTGTTGTTGTTGTTGTTGTTGTTGTTTGCAATTATTATTATTATTATTATTATTATTATTATTATTATTATTTTGATTGTTAATAAATTTTATTAATGTAATATTTATTGTTATTATTTATATTATTATTATTATTATTATTTATAGTTTTATTATTATTACTATTGTTATTTTATTAAAATGAAAAAAAATTAATCAAACCCTAGCTACCCGGTCCCCCGTCCCCCCCCCCTTTCTCCTCTTCCACGCCGCGGCCCGCAACTCCCCTTCCATGTTCCCATCTGCCGCCACCCCCCGGAGCTCCCTTCGCCCGTCCCACGCGACACCCCGCAGGCCCTCACCGGCCCTTCACCACTGTCGTGCTGCCCTTCCTTCCGCAGCTCCTCGCCGACGCTCCCTGCTGCATCCCGACCTGCATCTGGCCATTCGCCCCCTCAGCCTCTGCTCACGCTCCGGCCTCCTCCCTTGTCCCCCCTGCCGCTAGCCAGCGGCCTCCGGCCCCCTCCGGTGCCCCATGCCAGCCCTTCCAGCGCACCCCGCCACCGGCTAGCAGCCTCTGACCCCCTCTGGTGCCCCCTGCCAGC
Source organism: Viscum album (assembly GCA_963277665.1). NCBI lineage: Eukaryota > Viridiplantae > Streptophyta > Magnoliopsida > Santalales > Viscaceae > Viscum > Viscum album. The sequence goes on along the minus strand of OY728134.1, from coordinate 540,828,356 downwards.
CCTTCCGGAAAGCCCCGCCTCCAGCCAGTAGCCCTCCAGCCATCGTTCCGGCATCCCAGTCACTCCCGACCTTTTTTCCGGCTCTCCAGCGCAACCTCTGACCCTCCTTCTGGCGTTCTAGCGTGCCTGTGCTATGTTTCCCGACTGCTGCACCTTCGTTCGGTCCTGTTTTGGCCTTCCGCGGTCCGGCCAACCGTCGCCGCCTTGCGCCAGCCAGCGGCGCACTTGACGGTCGGCACGCGACCCCCGGCAGTTTCCGTGCCTGAGCGTGCCGCCCCTTCTGACTGGCGCGCGACCCTGTGGGTCGAGCGCGTCTCTGCACCGAGGTAAAATTTTGTGACGTGAATCTTTTAGAGTTTATTTTATATCAGTGATTGGTTGTTTTGGTTGTTTTGGTGTTTTTTGTAGCGCGTTGGTGAAATAATTCCGCAACGCAGCGGTCTTCGGCTTACGCGTGCGTACGTGCCTGCGCATGGTGTGTTGCGTCGTCGAGTTCAGTTTGTGAGTTGAGGTAGGTCTCCCACTGCACTTGCCTTTAAATTTAGAATTTATTTATTCCTTGCCTTTTCATTGATTTTCAGTAAATTTAAAGTAGTATTAAATAGTTATTTTTAGTGTGGTAACCTGCTGAAAATAGAAGTTTTTTATTTCTTGCATTGCACATGAAGTATTGTTCTTGGATTTTTATTCTATGTTCTTATTGTGATAATTCTTAATGGGGTCTTTGTGAAATGTTCAAGTCATGTTTAAGTGTGTTTTGAAATAGTTTTGGTCTGTGTAAAATGGCAGGTGTATTATTTATGGAAAATGGTGTTCTCTTAAAACCTTGAATAGATAAAATGCTTGTTTGGCCTTTAAACTTGATTTTGGAAACATTAAGTGTGGTTCTTGTTTGATGAAAAATGTTTTCCCTTGGCACGTGAATAAATGTTTGGATTTCATTTGAGAAATAGAATTCCTTCAAAAAGTTATAAAAAGGCTCGTTTGGCTCTTGAAGAAAGTGGGTGCATTTGGATATTGGAAAATGGTATTACTTGTGATACCAATGTGTTTCAGTTTTAAAATGATGATTTGAGTTTCTTAAATGTGGTTCTAAGTGTGTTTCTAGTTTTCAACGGGATGGCGTGTGTTGCGTCTTTCTGAAACGTTTCGGTATTAAATGGTTAGTGAGGCCCAGTTGGCACTTTAAATAAAAATGGTTTCATCAGAAAACCCTCCTTGGAATGGGTCCTCACCTTGTTGGTTGATGAAAGATGGGGGTTACCTTAGCTTTGGGATTCCCTTGTGTAATAATGGTTTAAAGGCAAGGGTCTTGTTCCTTGGGGTACTCAGGGGTGTTTTTGTTGTGTGTGTGTTGATGGTGTAAGATGGTAATGCATTTGCTGAATTGCTTGACTAGTATTTGTTGACTCTCCCCCTTTTTAGTACTTGGCATGGGAACCTGGCATAGTAAGTGAACTTTTTGTGAATGATTACTTCACTAGTTTAGATTACGCACTGGATAGTGGCCCCATAGCAGGGGAATACTGATTTATTGCTGCTATGGGGATTGGGCCCCTCGGTTAGGCCATGTAGGGCTATGCCGATCGTTAGGGAATTATGACGTCATCGATTTAGGGCATGCCTTCGGGATGAGTCACATGTATCATACGTTCTGGATTATCCATGATCTCCTAGGTTTGAACCATGTCTTTTGGATTTTTGTTGTTAGTAGTGATCAGTGTAGTGTTTGTTTTTATACCTGCATTGCCCCTTACTGTGTGGTTTCTACTGTTCCTTTTGGTACCTTGTTCTTTTTGTGAAAATGGTTTCAAATGAAAATGTTTTATTCTCTTTGTGTAAAATCAGAATTGTAACATTATTCTTCATTTGAAAATGTTATTGGTACTAATGAAAGGAATCTAACTTTTGAAAATGAATTAAGGAAATGATTTGTGTTTTGTTTTCAAGTGAAATATTTATGAAATCATACTTTTATACATTATAGTTAAAACCAGGATTTGTGAATTCTTTATTTATTGGTAGTGTTTTGGGATTTGTTGTTGGGCTCACCTACTGAGTATTTTTTTGTACTCATGCCTATCTTTTACCATTTCAGTTGCATGATCCTTTGTTTAGGTTTCTTGGTTTGTGCCGCTTAGTGTTGGAGTGAGGTTGGTCATTTGTTTAGGTGGTGACCTGCGAGGTCACATGGAGGTACGTTGGTCGCGTGGCTTTTATTTTATTTATGTTGTTAGTGTTTGTCTGTTTTGTTTAGTTTCTATTATGTTTTGATCCTAGTTTTGTTTGGGCTAAAATCATTCCCAACGATTAAATCTTGATGCCCGACACTAGTTGTCAGCTCTTGGGGATCGGGAATGCCCTTCAGGCCATGCCGCGGACCGGCTCGGGTAACCGGTTCGGGGTCGACCCGGGTTAGTTCGTGAAAAAATGGTATTAGAGGAGGCCCTTGTTATTTGGGGTGTCTGGTAGATGGAGATCAAGATTGTTGGGACTCGAGAGGTAGGTACGGGAAGGACGTCATGAACCTTCGCTCGTTCCACACCTCGAGTCACCAGGGATAGTCTGGGAATTGAGTCTTTGTTTCATTCTGGTTTTTTTGGATTGAGGGATGACAATGGAGGTAGGCCGATGTTACATCGTGATCTCACATGGAGTAGTGACCCATGTGGAGTCCGGGTACATGGTTTGAATTCCTCCTAGTTTTTGATGCTTACTTGGGGCATGGCCCACTACCATGTCGCCAGGTTAAGTGTGACCACTAGTCCCTCACTCCGGTGGTTTGATGCAAGTTGAGTGTCATTTTCTTTCTGGTTGGTGTAAGTGCATTTTTGGAAATGAAAAAGGGTTTTTGAAAATGGGACTGATTTCTTTTAAATGACTTTAAATTTATGAAATTGGTTTTAAAAATGAAATCCATTGGTTTGGAAAACTGGTGTTTTCTTAGAAATTGGTCGAGAATGGTTTGGGTTGAAACCTCAGGTACTAACTATGAACATTTTCACATGTGAGAGGATGAGTGTAAAGTGTGTGTTGGTGCATATGAATGAAAGTGGATGAAGACATGTGCAACGGTTCATGGGATTACCAGGGTGTGTTTGAAATTAAAGGCTTGAACTTGTTTTCTAAATTGGATTTTAAAGAGGAAAATGGTTTTGGAAAGTGATTTTGGTTTGAAAAGTGGATTTGGTAATTGGAAAGTGGTCTTGAAAGAAAGCGGTTTTTAAATAAAAAAAATGGGGTGGTTTTTGGAATCTAAAATGGAATTGAAATTTTGGACAGGGAATTTCGGGTTGTGTTTGTGGTTGTTTGATTTTTTTTAGTTGTTCGTTTTTTGATAAGGTTAATTTATTGATGTTGATTCGATTGATATCGGTTCTAGCTTGGTGTTATATATGTTGTTCCGAAATGCCGCCCAGAAAGGTCCCCAGAGTTTTGATGATCCATGCCCAGTTTTTTGTCTTTCTCAGACGTTGTCTGTCCTTCATGGTGATTGGAGTATGTTAGAGACAATGGAGTTTCTTGAAGAGGTTGAGCGCGTCTTCAGGGTATTGGGAACTCCCGAAGCTATTAGAGTCTATGTTGTTCTGGGTCTGTTCGAAGGTCCAGCTCTGGATGAGTAGGAGTTGTTCGTCTTGCCATTACTACAAGTTGGGATGATGTGGTATGTCTTAAAGTCATCTTTGTTCGATGGTTTATACTTGTGGAGGTGAAGATAAAGAAAATGGAAGAGCTCATGTGTGTTCAACATGGCCAACAGACAGTGAAAGAGTGTGTTGACCATTTCAAGGATCTTGTGTCTCTTTTTTTGGGGGTAGTGTCACAGGACTGGATGAAGACTTCTCCCTTCATTAGGGGTCTTCATCCAGAGATCAATGAGTGAGTCCTCCCTTTTTGGGAGCATCACTTTTGAGAAGTTTTTTCATGAGATGTTCTTAGTTGAGTTGGTTTCCGGAGCGCAAACGGTTGGAAATCCACCGTATCCAGTTGCTCATGAAGGTCCCCCATCTGACGAGCAGAGTGTGTTAGGTAAATTTGTTTCTAAAGAGTTTTCTGAAATGGCTCTAACTTCTAGTTCGTCAGACCGTCTAATGGTGTACCATCATTATGGACGTTTAGGGAATACACGCCTTCATGTTGCACCCCTCCGAAGACGTGCCATCAATGCAGGTGTCTGGATCATCTAGAGAAGCTTTGCAGGAAGCGTCGCCTGAGGAAGACACTGTGACCAGAATATTCCAGTGCTTGACAGTGAGGCAGGAGATGCTTCAACCATCAGAGCCCCAACCACAGGTCTTGGGGTGAAGCTCATGCAGTGTTAGGAGTTGTCAGGGGTGTGAAGCCTCAGTTCAGGTTTTTGTGTTCTGTGTTTCCAATGAAACATTTAAATTATTCCTATTCTCGTTCTTCCACTGTTAAAGTTTTGGCATTGTTGTAGGTCCATTTTTTCTTTGTGAAGTTGGGATGGACGTGTTTGTTTGTAATCCAAACAGTCTGGTTTTCCTGAATTATGATTCTCTGAATCCTACATTTTTCATTAAAAGTGTGTTTGAACCTTCTATGGGTTAATATCAGTTTGACTGTGTTCATTTGGAGATGTAAGTTCCTATGGAAGGATCAACATTTTTGGTAATGCTCGAGTTTAATTTGTGGGTTAAGTTCTTTTTGGAGGTTTCTCTCTAGTGTTCGGGGTTTTTGGTCTATGTTGAGAGTTCCATGTTTTAGCGGAGGTGTTGTTTCGCTCGTGCTATAAAGGTTAGTCTAGACCGGTTGGGAGTTCCCATGTTGCCCCCCCTCCCGGGGTGGTTTGTTTGGTTGTTGAATTTCTGCACTAGCTGAGTCCTTGTGGTGGGGAGAACCCTCTCGTGTTCTCCTATTCTCTTGTGTTGTGGTTTCTTCTGGTTTTAATCGGGAATGTATTCTTTCTTTGTTCATCGTTCATCTGGGTGACTTTCTGGGGGCAGAAAGTGTCTATGGTGGGGAGAATTGTCACACATTCCATCTTAAATTAATTTTTATTTTATTTAATTCTTGGCTTTGGGTTCTCGTGCCAGGGTCCGAGCTAGATCCTGGATTAAAATTTTTTCCGTTTAATGTTTTTAGCGGGTTTCGGGCCCGTGTACGGTCACTGCATGGTAGGCGGTAGCCGCACAACCGCCCCAGGTGCTTGTGCGAATGCCCAAGCGGTCTAAGTTGAGGCACGCAACTTGCGCGCGGTTTATTAAGTCGTCCGCCGAACGCGTGGTGATCCAATTTTCAGATTAAGGTAAATAAACAGTTTAAAATTTAAAAAGAACGTTCGATAATAATAATAATATTACATTGTTGTTTTTATTATTATTAAGGTTATTACTAGGAGTATTAATTTTATTAATGATATTGTTGTTATTATTATTATTATTATTGTTGTTGTTGTTATTCGCAATTATTATTATTATTATTATTATTATTATTTTTTGATTGTTAATAAACTTTATTAATGTAATCTTTATTGTTATAATTAAATTATTATTATTATTATTATTATTATTTATAGTTTTATTATTATAACTATTGTTATTTTATTAAAATGAAAAAAAAACTAATCAAACCCTAGCTACCCCCCCTTTCTCTTGTTCCATGCCGCGGCCCGCTGCTCCCCTTCCCTATTCCCATCCGCCACCGCCCCCGGTGCTCCCTTCGACCATCCTGCGCGACACCCTGTAGGGCCTCGTCAGCCCTTCTCCGCTACCGCACTGCCCCACCTTCCGCAGCTCCCCGTCGGCGCTCCCTGCTGCGTCCCGACCTGCCTCCGACCATTCGCCCCCTCAGCCCCTGCTCACACTCCAGCCTCCTCCCTTGTTCCCCCCGTCACCGGCCTGTGGCCTCCAGCCCCCTCTGGCGCCCCCTTCCAGCCCTTCCGGTGAGCCCCGCCTCTGGCCAGCCGCCCTCTGGCCGTCGTTCGGGCATCCCAGGCACTCCCAGCCTTTTTCCCGACACGTCCTCCGGCCCTCTTTCTGGCATTCTGGCTTCCTCGGGCACGCCTACGGTGCGTTTCCCAACCACCGCACCTTCGATCAGTCATGTTCTGGCCTTCCACGATCTGGCCAACCACCACCACCTTGCGCCGGCCAGCGGCGCACCTGACGGTGGGCGCGCGACCCCCGACTGTCTTCGTGCCTGAGCGCGCCACTCCTTTTGACTGGCACGCGACCCCGTGGGTCGAGCACGTCTCTACGCTGAGGTAAAATTTTGTGACGTGAATCTTTTTGAGTTTATTTTATATCAGTGATTGGTTGTTTTGATTATTTTGGTTTTTTTTGTAGTGTGTTGGCGGAATAATTCCGCGACGCAGTGGTCTTCAGCTTGTGCATGCGTACGCACCTACGCGAGGTGTGCTGCGTCGTCGAGTTCAGTTTGCGAGTTGAGGTAGGTCTCCCACTGCACTTTCCTTTAAATTTATAATTTATTTATTCCTTGACTTTTCATTGATTTTCAGTAAATTTAAGGGTATTATTAAATAGTTATTTTTAGTGTGGTAACCTGCTGAAAATAGAAGCTATTTATTTCCTGCATTGCACTGGAAGTATTGTTCTTGGATTTTTATTCTGTGTTCTTCTTTTGATATTTCTTAATGGGTTCTTTATGAAATGTTCAAGTCATGTTGAAGTGTGTTTTGAAATGGTTTTTGTGTGTGTAAAATGGCAGGTGTATTATTTATGGAAAATGGTGTTCTCTTAAAACCTTGAATAGATTAAATGACCATTTGTCCTTTAAACATGATTTTGGAAACTTTATGTGTGGTTCTTATTTGAAGAAAAATGTTTTCCTTTGGAGTGTGAATAAATGTTTGGATTTCATTTGAGAAATAGCATTCCTTCAAAAAGTTATAAAAAGGCCTCTTTGGCTCTTGATGAAAGTGGGTGCATTTGAATATTGGAAAATGGTCTTACTTGTGACACCAATGCGTTTCAGTTTTAAAATGCTAATTTGAGTTTCTTAAAAGAGGTTCTAAGTGTGTTTCTGGTTTTCAATGGGATGGCGTGTGTTGCATCTTTTGGAAACATTTTAGTATTAAATGGTTGTTGAGGCCCGGTTGGCACTTTAAATAAAAATGGTTTCATCGGAAAACCCTCATTGGAATGGGTCCTCACCTTGTTGGTTGATGAAATATGGGGGTTACCTTGGCTTGGGGATTCCCTTATGTGATAATGGTTTAAAGGCAAGGGTCTTGTTCCTTGGGGTACTCGGGGGTGTTTTTGTTGTGTGTGTGTTGATGGTGTAAGATGATAATGCATTTATTGAATTGCTTGACTAGTATTTGTTGACTCACCCCCTTTTTAGTACTTGTCATGGGAACCTGGCATAGTAAGTAGACTTTTTGTGAACGATTGTTGCACTAGTTTAGATTACGCACTGGCTAGTGGCCCCATAGTAGGGGAATACTGAGTTATTGCTGCTATGGTGATTGGGACCCTCGGTTAGGCCATGTAGGTCTATGCCGAGCGTTAGGGTGTTATGGCATCATCGAGTTAGGGCATGCCTTCAGGATGAGTCACATGTATAGTATGTTCTGGATTGTTCATGATCTCCTAGGTTTGACCCATGTCTTTTCGATTTCTGTTGTTATTAGTGATCAGTGTAGTGTTTGTTTTTATACCTTCATTTCCCCTTACTGTGTGGTTTCTACTGTTCCTTTTGGTACCTTGTTCTTTTTGTGAAAATGGTTTCAAATGAAAATGTTTTATTCTCTCTATGTAAAATATGAAATGTAACATTATTCTCCATTTGAAAATGCTATTGGCACTAATTAAAGGAATCTAACTTTTGAAAATGAATAAGGGAAATGATTCGTGTTTTGTTTTCAAGTGAAATATTTATGAAAGCATACTTTTATACATTGTATTTCAAACCTGGATTTGTGAATTATTTATTTACTGGAAGTGCTTTGGGATTTGTTGTTGGGCTCACCTACTGAGTATTTTTTTGTACTCATACCTATCTTTTACCTTTTCAGTTGCAGGATCTTTTTCTTAGGTTTCTCGATTTGTGTCGCTTAGTGTTGGATCGAGGTTGGTCCTTTGTTTGGGTGGTGACCTGTGAGGTCACATGGAGGTACGTTGGTCGCGTGGATTTTATTTTATTTCTATTGTTAGTGTTTGTCTGTTTTGTTTGGTTTCTATTCTGTTTTGATCCTGGTTTTGTTTGGGCTAAAATCATTCCCAATAATTAAATCTTGATGCCAAACACTAGTTGTCAGCCCGTGTTGATCGGGAACGCCCTTCGGGTCATGTCGTGGACTGGCTCGGGTCACCGGTTCAGGGTCGACCCGGGTCGGTTCGTGACAAATCTCTTGTTGATAAGATCATAGGCATCATGCCAAATGAGTGGGAATCTAAGAGAACTTCTATTGATGAGAATAGAAAGGTTACTCAGATTTATCTTGATGAACTGTTTGGAACTCTTCTTCAACATGAGACTATAATGAAGAGAGATGCAGATAATGTAAAGAAGAAGAATGGGAATGGAAGTGTTGCTTTTACTACAACTTCAAATCATACGAAAGCCAAGACTCCTGAGAGAGTTACTAGATCCAAATCTAAGAAGGTTGTTATACAATCTGAATCCAGTGGAAGTGAATCTTTAGAAAATGAGTTAGCAAATCTTTCTCAAAGTATGAACAAGATTGTTGGACAGAATAACTTTTAATCCAGATACAAGAAGATAGAAAGGAAAGATAATAAAGATTCAGAAGTTACATGTTATGAATGCAAAAGAGCTGAACATATATGACCTGATTGTCCTATTCTTAAGAGAAAAGAAAGAAAGGAAAATCATTATGAGATAAACATAAAGAAGTACTACAAGGATAAAGCTAAGAAAGTCTTGAAAGTTAATGAAACCTGGAGTGCCAGTGGTGGTGACTCTTTAGATGAATAATCAGATTACGAATCTTTTGGATAGAAGAATCTTGGTCTAATAGACAGACTACCTATTGACAATCATTTCTTAATGGCTAAGGTAAACAATGTTGAATCAATGACCAATGTTTCTTTAAATGAAAATTATAGTAATGATAAATATTATAACTCTTCGGATAAAGAATATTCTTCTGATGAAGATAACACTTTACCTACCTATGAAGAAGTGTCTAGGTTTTCCAAACTCCTTGTGATTTAGAATTCAAAACTCATGAAAAATCTTGATAAGGAAAATTCTAGGAATACTATTCTGACTAAGGAAATATCCGACCTTTCTAAAGATCTTGATAAGATAATTGTTGATTTTGAAAGTTCTTCAAAAAATATTGAGGAAGTAAATTCTGAGAATAATAAAATTTCTATGGATCTAGAAAACTTAATTTCTAAGAAAAATGTTTTCGAGCCTAACTCTAGTTCAAAATAAAATGTTTAGAAGAAAAGAACTTGGTTATCAAATTGAAATTTGAAATTTTTTTCTTGAAGAAGTGTTTTTCAAACTTTACCTTAGGTAAGGAAAATTTGATAAAATGTATTCTCAAATCCGACCTCTAAGGAATAGTTCTGGTTTTGGTTATATTAGTTCTAAATCGGTTTTTAATAACAATTATTTTGTTCCTAAAAGTGATCCATTCTATACAAAGTGTCATTGCGGTGGGCATTGGGAAAAAAAGTATTCCCTAAACAAAACTCAGTCTTTAGGATTTCATAAATCCCACTTTTCTAAGAAAATGTGGGTGCCTAAGATTTTTCTTTCTGAAATTTCTGGATCCAAGAAAGTTTGGGTTCTGAAAGTATAACTCTTTTGTTTTTAGGAAAATAGAGAAGGTACCAACAACAATACATGGTACATGGATAGTGGATGTTCCTGACATATGACTGGTAAAAAAACTACTTTGAAAAGATTATCAAGATGAAAGAGGAAAAGTAACTTTCAGAGATAATGCTCAGGGAGAAATTATTGGTATAGGTAACATTGTTCTTCTTGGAAAAACTTTGATTTCAAATGTTTTATTTGTTAAGGGTCTTAAGCACAACCTCATTAGCATAATCCAATTATGTGATGAAGGTTACCTTGTGAATTTTAGGAATGATACGTGCTTAGTACACAATTACAAGGAAGAGTTTATTCTTTCTTCCTATAGGCAAGATAATGTATACACAATAAACTTAGAATACCTTAGGAGCCAAGACTTATCTTGCCTTAATGCAATGGAAGATCATTCTTGGTTGTGGCATAGAAGGTTAGGTCACTGTAACCTCAATAACTTATGCAAACTTTCTATGAAAACATTAGTTAAGGATCTGTCGGAGCTTAGATTTGATTCTTCAAAAGTTTGTGACCCTTGTCAATATGGAAATAAACATAAATCAAGTTTTAAATCAGTCAGGGAAGTCTCAACTATTGATGCATTACAGTTAGTGCATATGGATCTTTTTGGTCCTACACAAACTGGAAGCATTGGAGGAAAATATTTTGTATTTTTTTTAGTTGATGATTACACTAGATTTACATGGGTCTATTTTCTAGAAAATAAGTCTTAAGCCTTCTCATATTTTAAAAGTTTTAGAGCCCAAGTTAAAAATTAGAAAAACCTTCCATTGAAAACTATTCATAGTGATCATGATGGAGAATTTCAAAATTATGATTTTGAAACTTTTTGTACTAAAAAAGGAATTACTCATAACTTCTTAGCACCAAGAACTCCTCAAAAAAATGGTGTTATTGAAAGATGAAATAGAATTCTTCAAGAGATAACTATAACCATGTTGATTGAATATTCTATAGAAAAACATTTTTGGGCTGAAGCTATTAGTACTGCTTGTTATACTATAAATCGAGTTTTGATTATACCTTTTCTTAATAAAACTCCATATGAGTAATGGAATGGTAGAAAACATAGACTTTCCTACTTAAAGGTTTTTGGTTGAAAGGTATTCATTCTGAATACTAAAGATAAACTACACAAATTCACACCTAAATATAATGAAGGAATTTTCTTAGGCTACTCCACAACTTCTAAGGCTTATAGAGTTTTCAATAAAAACACTTGTACTGTTGAAGAGACAGTACATGTGAAATTTGATGAAACTGATCATTTTGTTTTTAAATAACCCCAACCTACATCATTGAATGTGTTTTCAAAAACTGATGATCAACCCTTGATAGAAGATCCTTCTAATAAGGAAAATGTTCAAGAAGATATTCCTAAAACATTTACCCCAGAAGATTTCCTACCCTATGTTGATGAACATGTTTTACAAAACCCAAATCAGGTGTTTCGTAAGAATCATCCTAGTGATCGTATCATTGGTGATGTGAATCAACCTGTAAGACTAGAAGTTCCTTAAGAAATGAAGTAGAACATCTAACATTACTTTCCCAATTAGAACCAAAAAGCACTGATGAAGCTTTATGTGATGATGATTGGATTAAATTTATGTAAGATGAGGTAAATGAATTCGAAAGTAATAAAGTCTGGACCTTGGTTAAAAGACCTAAGGAAAATTCTATTATTGGAGTAAAATGGGTTTTCAGAAATAAGTGTGATGAAAATGGAATCATAGTTAGAAATAAAGATAGATTAGTTGCTAAAGGCTATAATCAACAAGAAGGAATAGACTATGAAGAAACCTATGCTTCAGTAGATAGACTTGAATCTATTCGTATCTTACTTGCCTTTGTAGCATTCTTCAATTTCAAACTTTTTCAAATGGATGTGAAATGTGATTTCCTTGACGGTTATGTTCAAGAGGAATTTTTTGTTGAACAACCTCCTAGTTATGAATATACAAAACATCCTGATCATGTTTTTAGACTTACCGAAGTATTGTATGGACTTAAGCAAGCCCATCGAGCCTGGTATGATAGACTTATAGGATTTTTTCTTCAAAATAATTATGTTAAGGGAAATGCAGATCCAACCCTTTTATAAATAAAGATAATAAAAATGTTTTTATTGTTCAAATTTATGTTGAAGACATTATATTTGGTTCAACTCAGTAATCTTTAACTGATTCTTTTGCGGATCTAATGAAATATGAGTTTTAAATGATTATGATGGGTGATATAACATTTTTCCTTGGTTTTCAAATCTCTTAAAAAACAGAAGGAATCTATATATCCCAACATAAGTATATTAAAGATCTTCTTAAAAAGTATGGATATGACAACACTAAGAGTATAAGTACTCCCATTGGTACCTCAAATACACTTGATCTTGATGAAGCTGGGAAACCACTAGATCAAACATCTTTTAGAGGTATGACAGAAAGATTACTTTACTTGATAGCTAGTCGCCCAAACTTAATGTTTTTAGTATGATTATGTACAAGATATCAATTCAATCCTAAGGAATCTCATTTAAAGGTAGTGAAAAGAATTTTTCACTACTTAAAGGGAACCATGGATTTAAGACTCTTTTATACTTTTGGAAATGATTTTGTTTTGAAAAGTTTTTCAGATGCTGACTTTAGTGGAAGTAAAATGGATAGGAAGAGTACATCTAGAACTTGTCATTTCTTAGGAGATTCATTAGTTTCTTGGTCATGTAAGAAGAAACACTCATTAGAACTTTCCACTGCTGAAGCTGAATATATAGCAGCTGGAAGTTGTTATGCTCAAGTGTTGTGGATGCAACACACACTCACAAACTATGGTATGAGTTTTACCAAAACACAAATTTTTTATGATAATATAAGGGCCATTTCCCTTATTAAAAATCATGCACATCACTCTCGTGAAAAAAAATAGATATTAGGCATCACTTTCTTAGGGATCACATACAAAAAGGAGATACCATTCTTCAATTTATCGGAATGCAAGATCAACTTGCTGATACTTTCACAAAATCTTTACCCTCCGATAGAGTTTAATACATTAAACAGAAGTTAGGAATGATAACCGTAAGTTAATACTCCTTGTTAAATTCCTGTTGAATCAATCACCTTACAGTAATAAACTCCTTTTCATAGGGGGAGTGCATTTGCTTATGAGTTTTTCATGTTTTTCTAAATGAAGTTTCTCAAGTTTTTCGTAATGTTTTTTTTTTCAAATTTTTCGTAGCCCAAAATTTTCGTACTCAAAATTTTCGTAATGAAGCTTTTCGTAATGAATATTTTTGTACTCAAATTTTCTTAATGAAGATTTTCTAAGTTTTTTTTACGTAATGAATATTTTCATAGTCAGTTTTCTTTTAGTCAAGTTTTTTTTTAGAATCTAAAGTTATTCAAGAAGGATTTTTCCTTAATACGAATAATTTTCCTGACAATCCAAAAGGTATATTTCCTTTCTTAAGTTTTCGTAGTCATAATTTAATTGCTAGTATTTTCTTTTTTGTTTTTAAATTTTTCAGATTCTAGTTTACTTAAATCCGATTACTTTCTTTTAAAAAACTCAAAAGATCGGATCTTACCAAATTTTCCTTATGGATATCATTTCAACCATCGGATCTAATCAGAAGATTTCTCAACTGATGGATTGACTTTGGAAGATCAACCATAACTTCCAACACCTATATAAAGGACTCCCAAAGGTGATCCCACATTGGATTTCAAGCCTTTGCGTTCCGAAGCTCTTCCCCTCTTTAAAAATCCCATTCCAAACCTCTCAAATATTGCTCAAATCTGAATGTCGGTTGAAGTTCCTTCTCAAGATATATAAACTGTCAAGCCGATTTCAGAGTGGTAGATTTATAGAGAGAGATTGGTGCATCCGAATTTCTTTGCCAAGTACTATTTCATAATATCCAAGAACATCAGGTTGAATGGATGGGAAAGCGTTTGCATGTCAAATCTTGGAGCTCAAGATGTAGTATATCCAGATTTTCTTGTGGAATTCTATGAATCAGTTAGTTTCTTTAAGGAGGAAGGCAGAGAGAAATTTTCTTTCAAAAGATATGGAAAAACTTATGCCCTTTCATACACCAAGGCTGTTAGCTTGGTGGGGTTTTCATATGAAGGGGAAGCTAAATTCTATTCCCATAAATTTCCAGATGTACAAGGAAGTTTTGTCAAAGTGAAATCTATACAGTGTCTTGGACTTTCATATGTCAAGAATGAAAAGATTTATCATTTTTCTACAAATAATCGGATCCTTGAATTATGGGTTCAGGGTTTTATCATTTCGAGAAAGGGTGACAAGGACATGTTGAAAAAAGTGACATGTACTTTTTGGACTTCTTGGTAAATCAAAGGAAGATCAACTTGATGAAGCATATTTTCATTACGATAGAGAATATTAAGAATGGGAACTTGAAATCACAGATAATCATGTATCCTGTCATCCTCTCCAAGCTCATTGTTCGGTTCCTTGATTCTTTTAAGATTCCTTGCAGTTCAAAGCTTATGAACTGCAAAGTCATGCTGATTAGTGATAATACCCTAAAAAGGATGAAAGTTGGTTCTTATAAGGAGTCAGGAGAATTCTATGACATACCAGAGGAAGAGGCTGAAGCTACTCCGAAGGAACAGGAAGTTCCTGAACCATCGAAAAAAGGAGGAAATAAGAGGAAGTTGAAGGAAGTGGAAGAAGTAGAAAAAAACCCCTCAAACTAAAGAATCCCAATCCGCACCTCCAAAGCCTAAGAAGAAAATATATTATCCGAATGAGGTTGTTGCCAAGTGGAGGGAAGACAAAAGAATAGGAAAGCATGGGAACCAATTTTTGGTTTGGATCTTGCTAAGTCCAAGGCTTTAAAAGAGAAGACAGCTGATGAGCTTGAGAAGCAAGCTAAGAAAAAGAAGTTAAAGAAGAATTTGTCTGAAGCTGAAATTGTGAAATCCCTTCTGATGGATACTGAAATAGAATCCAAGAATATTTCGGTACCAGAATACTTCTTGGTATAACCCTTACCTGAGACTCTAGGGAAAAAGTTTATGACTCCGAAAAAAATCCCAAGAGAAGATTGTTAAACAGAAAGAAGCTATGGAAGAAGTGCAAGAAGAAGAAAGAAGTAGTGATAACACATCCGATTTGATAAAGCAAGTTGAAGATTTTCATGAAAAGGAAAGTGCATATGAGAAATTATCAATCCGGACTTCTCAAGATGGATCTTCAAATCTTGATACTCCAGGATTAGATGAGAAAGCTGAAGATGAAGTGAATACGCTCTCTAAGGAAGAAATTTATAATCATCATTTCATTCATCCTGAAGATGTTGAGGCAGGAGGTGAGAAGGAGAAGATAGATAAAGATACAATTGTTCAGTTGTCTGACAGTGAACATGAGTCTCCAGATGAGGAATTTGTTCCAAGAACCGATAAAGGGAAACAGTTAGTTGTGTATAAACCTTCAAACGAAAATTTAAGGAAGAACAAAGATGGTGGATCTTCTAAGAGGAATCTTGTCGAGCTAGAGAAAGAGACCTCACCAAGCCAAGCCTCAGATTTAGAATCATCATCTTGAGGACATGATTTCATCATTTAATCATTGTATAAGATTGTTGACACCATTCCGAATTTCCCAAGTATTGACTCCAGATGTCAGGTGCTCTAACACACCTTGAATAAAAAATTGGATTCACTATCCATGGTGATGGATAAGTGTGTAAATCTTGAGGCTGACTTCAATAATTTCTTCATCAACTACGATGCCCACAAAAAATCTTGTAACAAAGTGGTTAGATGGTCAAAGAAAATAGTTGAATATTTGAGGGAGCTTGATGAGTTTCAACATGATGTTAAGGAAACTTTTGATAATGAAGATAGTAAAATCAAGGATCTCATGACTAGCTTTGAGGAAAATCTAACCCTTGAGCAGAATACTCGGATTAAAGAGGTAAAGGATTTGAATGGAAAGTTGTATTCTGTTTCCCAAAGCTGGAAGAGGTAAAGGGATCTTCGGATCGAGATCGAAGAGAATCTATTTAAGCAAGATGAACTGATGAAGGCTCAGGTAGAAGCTCTCAAGGCTCATGAAGAAAAGATCAATGATTTAAAGAAGAAAGTAGAGGATCAAGATCAGATTTTGAAGCAAGCAGAGGAAGACTACAAGGAACTTAAAAAGCTGAAAACCATAGTGAAGAAATTGATACCCAAGGAAAAGGAAGGAAAATAGATCCAATCCGATCTTTTATTGTATTTTTCTTTCCTAGTACAAATTCTTCCTATCTTAATGAAATTTTGGTTGCTCGTTTTGTTTGGTTGCTTTGTACTAATATTTCAGGTACTATAATTTTTTTTCCATCACCTCAAATTCTTTTTTAAAATCACAAAGGGGGATAAAGGAAAAAGAATACTAAGAAAAGAAGAAATGTCCCTAAGTAGGGGGGAGTTTATCTAAGGGGGGGATTTCATTACATAGATTTTCGTACTCAATATAATGAAAAATCTCATTCCATAAATATAAAATATGATCCTTAATGTTCCAAATCCTAAGGGGGAGTTAGTCGTATTCATCTTTTTCCATGTGTAAAGGGAGATAAGTTTTATTTCAAAGTCTAGAAAAATATTTATAAAACTTTTTATTCTTTTTCGTAAGGATGTTTGTGCTTTCCAAAAAGGGGGAGATGGTTGAGTCAATAAGGTTTTCCTTATAAATTTTCCATTCCTTCATAATTAGGGGAGATTTTTAAGTCAATAAGGTTTCCTTATGACTTTACCGTTCCCTCTAGTTTTGAAAATCACAAACACCTTATCTCAAGGCAAATTTCATTTTACCTTGTGTTTTACTTCTATAAGAAAAATTTTCCTTCCCCAAGGAAATTTATCCTTACCATGTTTTTCATTGTTTATTATCTTGTCTAAGTTTAAAATTCGGTTTTATGTATAAAACCTTGGAATCATATAATACTAAGATAAAGATCATTCTGTTTTTAGGATCTGAATTCAGACTCCGAGTTCTCTGAATTTAGACTTCGAACTCTTCTAAAGTCAGACTCTGAGTTCTCTGAATTCAGACTCTAAACTCTTATAAATCCAGACTCTGAATTCTCATTAATTCATACTCTAAACTTTGTCCCTTCGAAATTCAAGGAAAAATATGATTGTTGGAAGAGGGAGCCGACCGTTGGTGTTGTCCCTATAAATAGGAGCTCATTTGAAAGAGCTCACAATAAGTTGATCAATCTAGAGATTACATGCTGATGAAGTGATTTCTAGAGAGAGATGATTTATAGCTTAGTGCATACTGAACTTATTGTTCATATTTTCTTTGTGCGACTCTGATTTTTGCTGTGTACAATTGAGGGCTTCCGGGGATAGGAAGACAGAGGTGCCAACTACCTTGAAGTTAAGGGATTCCTTTCAGAGGAAGACAGAGGTGTCGACTACCTTAAAGTTGAGGGCTTGCAGGGATAGCAAGATAAACTCCAATCTTCGTATCGAGGGCTTACCCTGGTGTGGGTAAGACAGAATTTCTTGAAAGTATAAATCAAGGGACCTCTATCTAAGTTTGTTGGATACCCTTCTCTTTGGGTTAAAAGATTTACTACTTATTACTTGTTTTGTTATAAGTTTTCCGCTGCATTTTATTTGTTAAGGAAAGTATAACTTTCTTATACTTTCTTATACTTGTACTGTGATATTATAAGATTCTATATGATTTAAGGTAGAATCTTTGTCATTGTAAAATTTCATTAAGTTTCATTTTCCAGAACCATCTTTTCAGAATCACTTTCTCGAAATCATATTTCTGGAATCAAGCAAGTGTGTAGAACTAGAGGTTTTGAAAATTACCTTCTTTATCCTTTTTAAACATAACCTTCTTTAAAAGTTCAAAAGGAATTTTTTAAAGTATACAATTCACCACCTCTTGTATTTTGAGAATCTTTAGATAATTGATTCAGTATCTCTATTATTTTGATCCTACATTTGGTATTATAGAGTATATCATAATCACATATCATTTAAACATCTTCACCATTTGACAAGAATCGTAGAATGAGGTTATTCACTGCTAAATTAAAACAAGTGAAATGAAGTTTTGGAATCACTTGAAGATATTTCCAAAGAGGAGGTAATTTCTTGGTCTAAAGTAAATAGAAGACTATTCCAATTATTTAGAAAGTGGAAGTGTTGCATCTAGGTGTTTACATAGGGGTGAAGGAGAAACCTTGAAAGAGTTTCAATAGAGAATCTACCTTCAATTTTGGATTCATTAATTAGTGATAATGAAAGGACCTAAATGTCCATAAACTTTATGGGACCTACATTTCCATAAATTAGGTGTGTATTCTTTCTAGAGTAGTAAAAAAAGGAAGGGGAAGAAGGTGATCCTTTCCACTAAAAGTGATCCAAAGAAAGAGACAAAGAGAGTGACCCTTGGGAAAGTAGTGATCTAACCCTAAAACTTGTAAAGAAAGTGATCCTAAGCATTGAAGTTATCTAGAACAAACCTTGTAATTTGTATGCAATCCTTGTTGGATTTGGTACATCGATATAATATGGTTGTATTATCCTTGGTTTTTTGCCCTATGATTGTGAAAAAATTAAAAGTTGATGTGTCCTTGTGTTTTCTTTCCTGCTTTTCTCTCTATGCATCATCATCAGATAAATTTAGAAAGGATAAGATCAATATAAACAGTAAATAGAAAACAAAGTGATGAATATAATAAATATGTAAAGATTCTGTGGGGTATAAAGAATTTTGAAAAGAATACCCAAACTTGATTCACCCCCTCAGGGTATATATTCCCCTTTTTACGTAACAAATATTATTTACATAACATCTTGATCCATTATAGAATCATATAAATCTAATATATTTAGAAATTAAAACACATAAAAACATTTCTTCATAACTATCGACCATTATAGACATATCATACATAAAATCTTTATTTATAACATGGGGAAAGTAAACATAAAAAGGGTGATATTAGATTCTTTGTAAGGGTGAGAAAGGGAGATATCAATGATAATATGAGCATAGTATGAGAATAAGGTTATGAGAACATGATCTTAACATTTGAAAAACATACCCTGCATATCATAGATCACAGTATTGAGTCATGGAATAAATATTGGTAGTTCATAAGAAATGAATCATAAAGTAATAAAAGAAC
Source organism: Viscum album (assembly GCA_963277665.1). Taxonomy (NCBI): domain Eukaryota; kingdom Viridiplantae; phylum Streptophyta; class Magnoliopsida; order Santalales; family Viscaceae; genus Viscum; species Viscum album. Next base: position 540,809,395 of record OY728134.1, on the reverse strand, counting down.
ATGATACATGATATAATAACATTTTTATAATATGTATATTTGTGGAAAACAAACAATCATTGAAAAATATTTACTTAGTAATCATGGATTATTTCCAATACTATCATTATGGAATTGGTTAACTCCCTAAACCATAATACTAATCAAGGTTCACTCTCAAGACTATAATAATGCATAAGTTCTATTATTGAATTGGGTTCACTCTCCATTCCAAACCTGTTTATCTCATAAGATATCAATATTCACCAAATTCATTGGAAGGAGATATAGGTCCCACACATTAAATAATAAAAATAATATATAAATGTGGAAAAATATCATAAAACATTCATCATATCATAACCCATGAAAAGAAATAGGTTTTATAAACATTTCGTCATAGCCTAATCCATGTAAAAGAAATGATTTTCAAAAACATATTTTCATTATAGCGTAACCTATGGAAAAGGAACTTGGTTCATAAAAATATTGTTATTATAAATATAAACCATCCAACAAAAGAATAATAATGGTGTCATTATATAATATCTAGAATAAGTAATAAGTTAAATCAATGGTTTCTGTCTTTTATGAATGTAAATTCAATTAAAATATCATTAATACATTATTGAGGAAAATAACATTTCCATTTTAAAATCACTTATTCAAAATGTAAAAAGTTACAAAATATTTTTGAAAAAATGTATTTGGAAATAAAAATAAAATATAATAAATGAAACTTGAATAATTACGTTCTTATGATGGTGGAAAATTTATTTCATGTCATATAAGATAAAATAAAACTTTCCTTTTACACTTTTGTTAAAAATAAAAAATTATCTCATTTAGAAAATGAAAAGAAGATTACTTTTAAATTTTTTTTAAAAAAAAATTAAAACATGGATAAAAAATAAGTTAAAAATAATTTAATAATTTGAAAAAAATTCTTTGAAACATTTTTCGAAAACTTGGACATGGAAGAGAAATATTTTTTGACCGAAGTGAAAAAGAATGTCATTTTTCCTTAAAAATATTATTCTAGTATCTTGAGTAATTAAAGACCTAAAAATGGAATTAAAACATGTATTTTATATAAATAAATATAATAATATCAAATTATTTATATTCTTTAAATTTATTCTATAATATTTCATCATTGTAACTTAATCATCATTAATCCTAATAAATAATGAGATTATAACATAAAGCTCTCTTCTCAAGTCTGACTTCCTTCATATGTGTTCGAAACTCATGTATAATAAATATAGGTTTATTATGTATTTATTCCATAATAATAATCATATATATCAGACCATATATTATTTAATTAAAACAATTGATCAACAAATTGTTTATTAAAATCACTCTTTCGGGTGATAACTGCTTAATTTTTTATGTATTTTTTGGTATGGTTGTTTTGGTCCTTTTATTTTTCTCATTGTTACACCATATATAGAATTATTATAATGATATAAATATAATATATATTTATAAAATATATATATTTATATGCATCCATCATATTTAGGGACATAAAAATGAATTACATTGTTCATGGAGATGAAATGAATAGTGTTTTCATTTTTCAGTGGATATAAAGAAGGAAAATTAAATATTAATTCATTTATAAATAATAATTATTATATCATATAAATCATATATATTCATCTAATCCCTCTTTATTACTATCAATGTAAAATATAGATGAAAAACGAATAACATCGCTTCATGGAGGTGATAGTCCACACGTACGAACGAGCAATAATGTCATTTCCCAACGAATTGGAAAGCAATAAGGTAGTTATAATATTATCATTAAATAATTATAATTATGTCATAAATATCATATAAAAATATTATACCTATTATAAACCCTGTCTATTAAATATGGTGATGAAAAATGGATTGTGTCTCTATGTGAAGATAGAAAGACGCGCGTACACCCAAGTGATACATTCACTTCCATTTGATTGAAAGAGGGTGAATGAAGGTGGTTTCATAACTATAAAAACATTTTTTATATTTAGAATAATTAATTTTTCGCTTTAGTAATAATATAACATATTTATAGGAGGTAAAATAAAAAAAAATAAAGTAATCGATTAAGGCTATTTACCTTTTCTCTGAAAAAACATGTTTAAAGGTCCTCTTAAGGACCATAGGGTTAGAATTTTGGGAATAAAATGAACTACATAATTTTTATAAGGGTTTTTTAAAGAGAAATTGGTATTTTTATTCGATATAAAAGGCTAAAAGTGGTGTCAATAAGATAAACGAGATGTGCCCTTTTATAAGTGATGGGAGGGCTAGTCTTTGAATTTCATAAAAGATTAAAATATAATAAGGTCATTATCTATCCCAAATGTCTAAAAAAATATGGTGATTCGAAGAAAATATGGTAAGGGGTTAAAATACCTTTAATCAACTTAATTTTGATTGGTTTTTGTTGTTTTTAAAAACAAGTTTTTTGATTCAACCCCTTAGTTAACCTATTTTAACAATGACCATAATAACAACTTTTTCAGTCTTAAAGGGTTATAATTTTTCTTATAAGGTACCTATTGAATAGTAACTATACAAAGAATTACAATCTTGACAATATCTTATCATAATTTTCCAATTTTAATATTTTTATAAATTTTAAATAATTTAATAAAATATTTGATTGATAAAATATCATTAAGGTCAATTTTGACACTATTCATTTAATTTGATGTAAAATACATAAATAAAAATTTTGAATTCAAATATGATACGTTAAAAAAAATATGGAATAATAATATAATTTTTTTAACATTATATATCACCCAAAATATATTACTTCTAATATTTTAAAATCATTTATTTCATTTTTCAATTAATTTAAAAACTATTGTGTTGGCGTTGTATAATAATTTAAGATAATTATATAATTAAAAAATAAATAAATAAATTTCCATAATTAAAATAATTTCATTATTATCAAAATATATAATTAGATTCATTCATAATTGGATTTTTTTCTCTATGTGAACACATCATAGATATTTAAAACTAAGAGAGTGACACTTCGTAACTTTATTTGTTTTAAATATTAAATATGTCATTTTTTGGAAAATATTCCTTTTAAAAAATAAATTCCATGAATAAGATGATAAGTCTATAATTAAATTCATATAATAAGAATTATGATAAAAAGTTATGGTGTTATCACTTAGTTTTAACTTAGATTAACACAATTTTTTCTTTTTACTAAGATTATAAATCTTACTAAGGTTGTTATTCATATTAACGAAAAATATAAGTAACCTATTTAACAAATTTAAAACATTTATTCAAAATATGGAATCCATTTCATCAAATTCAATTTCTATAATATGCATAAATGAAATTTAAAATAAGTGCGCAACCCGCGACGAAAACAACTTTTAAAAAAAATAGATTTTAAGCATAAGAATTAATTTATTCTTATTCCATGAAAAGTAAAAATATTAGATGAATGTTAAAACATTTGGTTTAATTTATAATATATAAATTTACTTAAAATAATTCACCAATAGTGAGCAATTTTATTCATTAGGATAAAAAATATATTTTCTGTATAAAAATAGTTTTTAAGAGAAACATCTCTTTTATTTTCAAATGTTTTTTATTTTTATTTCAAATTAATTTATGCCCAAAGAATTAATTTATAAATATTTAACCATATATTTTTTATAATATAGTTAGTTCTTTTGATACCCATCAATCTAATTTCTAGAAGATAACTATCACATAATAATATTCTAATGGTATATCATGGTTTGTTTAATCTTAGTGTTTCTTGTAATACAAGGTGTTGAAAAAAATAATATTATTTTAAGAGAAATATATTATAAAATATTGGGGTGGTAAACTAACTAATTTTTCCAGGTCTAGGATTTATCTAATAAAGTCATGTTGACCAGACCTCCATAAGTTACCACATATAATCCTTGCACTCATCCTGGCATTCCCCTGTTTCATAACGTATCACACGAAATTTGAACACTCATCTCTTTGTTCCTATTGAATCCGAAGACTAATGTTATCATTCCAAATAATTAAGTTTCATACATAATATAACAACTCATCGTGACATTCCCATGGAATTTTGATGCTCATGCCGGCATTTTCCACCACCCAATATCACATCAAAATCCAGATGATCATCCTAGTATTCTCATAGAATCCAAAAGCTCATCCTGATATCCCAAAGCATCAAGAATCGCATGGAATCCAGCACTCATCCAATAATTCATTATCTCAAGTATTATTACCACCCTAATGTTGTTATAATTCACAACATAAACTTTTAGAAATGTCAAATTCAATTTACTATTTCAATAGGCATTTACAATTTCACTATTAACTTTTGACCACATTTTTCCAATTACACACTTTAACATTAGCCCACTCACATTAAAATTTCAATTCATTTTACAATAATTAAATTAATATCATAACATTAATCCCCCATTTCACAAAATATGATCTAACTACTTATCGTATTAATACCCAAATCATGATATCACCTTTGATTTCTAGAAAGGCCATTTCTTTTACCCATAGCCAATTATCCATTTGATGTTCTATTACTAAATGAGAGAATTAAATTTTAATCAACATTTACATGTTTTCATTAACACATAAGTCATATCATACTCAAGGAACATTTCATGTACATACTACTCATTAAGGTGCAAGCCCATATCCAATCACATTTCAGTATTTATGAATTCAAAAAATAAACAAGGGCCAAATCTATAACCTCTTTTACCACATCTAAGTCATTTTAATTTCATTATAACCATTTTAAATTTCTAATTTTTTATAACAATTTTCTAGTGTCTATTTCTCACGTGAGGTATCCCATTTGGGTCACATTCCAAGAAACCAGTTAGCATTTCATTTAAGTTCATACAAATAAGGTAATTTCATATTTAATTTTCAAATTTTAATTACACAATCAACACATGAAACATTGGTGTGACCAAAAACCCATTAAATTTAAAAATTAAGTAAGACTATGGGAAGAAATTTATTACCACCTACTTTATCCTTTTAGGATCCCACATGTCCACTACTATGCTTTGGTTCTTCATTAAATGGGTGAAAATGAAGAAGAAAAAAAAGCCCTCAAAATAAGGTGTATTAGACATAGACGTTGTGGTCTTACCATATGGTAAAAGGAATGAAGAAAACTGAAGGTGGAGTCATAACCATACCTTAATCTCACCAACACCATAAACATAATTTTATTTGGACATCAGGTGAGGGAGATCCACCATGGTGGATGATGGGGACAAAACCCCCTTGGGGCACTACCACTGGAAATTGAGCAGGGCCAAACCTAAATGGGGAAATAATGGGGAGGAACTGGTAAAATTATCAGTATTACCAATTTTTTATGAAGTACAGGGGGCCACCAGCTAGCCTCTGGCCCCCACTAGCTAGCCAGTGTGTCCAGAAGACCTCACTGGGCTATTGGAAATGCCACCGACTAGCCAGTGCCTCTGAAATGGATAACATTTGGCCCTGAGGTAGACTAAATATAGGTCCCATGACCTTCAAATCCCTATGTATTCCTTCGGGACCACCCAAAACCTCTATTTCATGTTAAAAACAACTATTAATGGTGCTCAAAGCCTTGAAAATTCATTCCAAACTCTATTTCAAAACTCGAATGACCTACTAAACCAAAAAGCACAAAACCATCTTAAATTTTAACATGTAAATGAAACATTGGGTCCAATAATATCCAAACCTTATTATAGATCATCATCAAGTTATAACTTTAAGTATCATCAAGCTCCATCGCAGACCGTCCTCATAAATAAAACAACCCCATCATTGAGAGAACAATCTTCCCATACATCCCACATGAAAAAAAATCTAATTTTGGTGTAATTTTCAAGACACAAAACCACTCACCTAAATCTCAAGAGGTTGAAGACAATAAAATCATATGACCTTTGCCTCCATCTGTAGTCATCATGTGTTTGTGAAATCAATATAACATGCTATGAGGTCTCCTACATGAGACTCCATTCTAACAACCCTGATTTACTATCCTCTCACTAGTTATTGTCAAACTAAACCACCCTAAACCAGATCTATCCCCCGAAATTCTAATCATACCATGTGTCACAAAACTGGTCATTTTATAGACTCTACCATGATACCATATGTCTGGTGGAATTATTGAGATCTCAAAACTGACAACATCAAACCTCACTGGTTGATGACACTGGTTTACAATAGTCCACACTCACCCAGTTTCTTCTTTATAACTCATGGAATCACTCCCTAGATCATTTATGACATGCGTCCTTATCTCAACATTCGAATCGATATATCTTACCCCAAGAAAATTCTCATAATTACTACTGAATATCGATATGAGGCTCACTTGCACCCATCTTCCTCAAGACCCCGCAATGTCCCAAAAAAATAGATAGACTTTCCTATAGTTCTCCCCAGCATAGGTATTAGCCCATAATGAACATTTTGGAACCAAAGAGCCACCCACCTCTGATATTTCCTAAAAAAATACATTCTATTCTCCCTAGGTGTACTTTGGGTGACCTTCAACTATCCACACCAAACCATCCATGAAATACCAGTAAGACGCTAGACCAACCCCTCATTCTCAGTTTCCAAACAAAAATAATGGGTCTTTTTCTTTTATTATAAATGTATAGATACAATGACAAAAATTTCCCATCACATAAAAAATGACACACCTGACACAATTGTAAACTCACTATATGAAACATCACCTAGAACACAAGTCAAAACTCACCCAGATGACCTACCTCAAAACCTAGAACTACCCCCGCTGATAAATCACCAAAACTCCAAACCATGATGCCATAAATCATAAATTCACCGTATTATCATCTTGGATGATCCAAATGAAATTTTTACCAGACATCTAGTGATATCCCACAACCAAAAAATAAATAAATCTTTTCTATTGTCATGATATACCATAAGCACTGGCACACCACCAAACAACAACACCCTCTAATTACCTAAAACCATCTCATCTTGAGGCCAATGCTCAGAACCCATTCGATCCTATATTTGTGACTAAAATTGTAATTCAACATAGAGACCATTGTATTTGGTCTCATTAATCCATTGAATCTAAAATTCCATAATGATCATCCATATATCGATTCCATGTATGCCTATTCTCCCTCACATGAGGTTCATATCACCATGACTTATGTCCCACTACCCACAGTAGGAACATCCTTTCCATTATGTCACATAAAAAATTTCTGATCTCCATGGGTCACGCTCCATACATCACTGACATGATGGCCAGATGAGGCCTAGACAACTCCACCCTGAGAACCAATATGAAAGGTAACTCGTCACCTATTCCTAGATCCTATGGACATTACTCAATATTCCTAATAAGAAACCTTACAAAGTGAAGGTCACACCATTAAATGGCCAATGATGTCTTCCACTATATTCGGATATCTATTAACACTCCCAAAGCATTGAAAAACCTAGGTCTCATCAAAACCATACACATGTCACTTCTCACAAGATATACTCTTACATCTATCTTGTCCACCTATGATGATTCCATTGAGGTTCAACCCTATATCTATTGTGTTGTTGTTCCTGATATGTCCGCATTCTCGTTCCCCTATCAAAACATCATGTTTCTCACCAAAGAGCCTCAAGTCACTATTCACACAAGCCTTTCATCACACCCACATCGATCATCAACCCACAAACATGACCGCATATTTATTTAATCATCATTGGAATACACTCTCATCCTCTCAACCACAATAAAAATGGCACAACACACCCCCAATGTGCCTGTTTCTCACAAATTCCATTGACGCTCAACAGTTTCATTCTCCATCACAACCCAATCATGAGGAACCACCTCATTATATAGCTAGTCACATCTCCCCAACCTCGGCTCATGTTCCCATTCCATTGTCTATGGCTGACCACATGCCAGTCTAACTATGGATAGATCACCCTTGGAAATTTTGAATAAACCAAAGCACCCCACTGGGCCAAAACAATTCATACAACCTCTCACAACCGAGTTTCATTATACTGTTTCACTAAGGTTTATTAACACTAATACCATTCTATTGAAGGTGCATCCTAATTAAATATGGATATTCACCTAATAATTCATTCCATTGAATGAAATATATACTATTGAATCACTAATACTCAAGGTTATTTACATTTAAATATCACCAGACATTTACACTTACCTCATTCCAATACCATTTTTTGGGCATTCTTATTCACTAAAACCTTATTCTTGATCCCTCTCATACACAAAAGGTAAAACCCACTTTTACTGAAATTAACCCAATTGGGTATATGAATAAGACATCCCTCCCAAAACTAACCAAAATACTGAAATCACCCACACTCAAGTTCTTATCCCTAAAACCCAAGGGAATTTATGCACCCAATCTATATACCTGATAACAACCTTCCTTCACCAATTTCATAAGATGAAACATTTAATCCAACCTTACCAATCTAGGGACACACACAGACTTAGTCAACCCCTCTCATGGGACTCCCTCAAAGATACCATGAGACTAACATCCCATCCTAGATTCAAGCCAATGAAAAGGTCATTAGGCTCTCTTAACTATCCTAGACCACAAGACTAATATAGGTCACAAATCTGGGTGGCACACACACCCACTCCAATATCTAACTTTCCAAATACCAACTACAGGGTCTTATGAATAATCATGAATATTACCCATCATACCCATTCTACCCATTCTAGAGTCAGGAATAAATCACTTGATCCATAAACATCCACTACAATTCATCTCATTGGAACCTATGAGAATCCTATGCTCAAGGGTATCACATAACTCAGGTTCTCTCATAACCCCAACTAATAAAAAAGGGTAACAAAAACACCCACTAGATCTACCTCTCCCTCTCTCTCACACAGACACACATGGTTCACAATTTTACTTCTTTTCATTTTATTTTAACCATAATTTTCCATAACAATGGGCTTAGTTAAATTTAATTTCAAGTAAAAGTTATAATGAATTTTTTTTAAGTTTTTCTTGGAATTTGGCCTATATGAAACTATTTAAAAAAAACAATTCATCCCATGATTCTATTTTGACCACTTAATTTAACAAAAACTTTTCACAAGTGAGGATTAGTTATAGAAGATGTGAATTGAAAGCTATAGAGGAAAACACTCTTTAAGTTAAATTTGGAATTTTATTTATTAGACACCTCAGAATAATCATTAAAAAACAAACAAAAAATCTCTTTTGTCCATTTAGTGGGTCAGGTATGTAATATAGAACTATGCACTTATACGAAAACTGGTATAAATGGTTGTATACACATTAAATAATCGACCCAGGCCATAGTCTAGGAAAATAGTCATAAGAAGTCACACATGTGAATCCTATGTGACTGATATGATGCATGACCTTACACACACCCTCTTTATATATTGGTGCATGAGATAACATCCCATAAATTAATAACTTAAAAAATCTAGTACATCACTTGTGGTGAAATAAAATCAACCATAAAAGAAAATGGTATAAGTTATAATCCCATATCTAGAATTATTATCTTTCCACATATGTGGGGTTTCCATTACTAGCCACAATCTATATAAAATTTCCCAAAAAATACCTATTCTCTTGTATACTAAATAGTATGATATAAGAAAAAAAATTATGATGCCACTCTATAAAGCCCTGAACTATGAGCCACAAAATCGGTACTCTATGCCAGTGCAGCAAATTACCTCAAGAGTTCTTCCTCATATGAAATAGGCTAGAGACTAGAAATAAATTTATAATGTGGTATAGTGTGTATACTATACTATTGATATTTTTAATCTTTGAGGTGTTTCTTTCTTAAGAAGAATCTAGTTGAGAAGAAAGAGGTATTACCTGTGTATTGAGTTTTTTTGTCAAATATAAATCACTTGAAAATGATAATACTTCCTTATAATGTTTTTGTAAAGATAGTTTTTTAATAATATATGTGATTCCAATTGATCAAGGTGAATAGATTGAGTCTAAAGTATAGAGTGCAATGAACTGAAGTGATCAAATGAAATATAATACTAAATGTTTATCTGATTATGTTTATAGTTATATTAGAGATTTTTGTTCGGTAAAGTATAAATTAGTTGTTTATTAGTGATGTTTTCCTCATTAATTAAAAATTAAAATTATTTTTTATTTGATTCAACATGAATAATTAGAATAATAAAAGCCTCTATGAAAGAGAGAAAATTAGGTGATGTATTTATAACACCCTGAATTTCAAGTACATGGCCCCTTTTATATATTTTAAGCTTACATAATTCTTGTTTGAGTTTTGGGTTGTTCAAGAAGGATTAGGATATTTTTTTCAGTGTTTATAGAGGTTCAAAATTTTTGGATGGTTAATAGAAACCATACACCACCTCCATGAAACCTTGCAACCTGTATTGGGAGTCACTAGGTCGGTGCACTTTTGGCATATGATTTGGCCAAACCATGTGAATGCATAGGGAAATCATGAAATTTGAAATAAAGTAAAATCATGATTGGCACCTAGTTTTTCTAACTATTCAATGAAACTATGAAATGGGTTGTCCTGATACAGTAGCTCCACACGGTTGGTGAATAGTTTTCCAAACAATGTGGCATAACCATGCGATGCACAGTTGACACCACGCAAATTATCATTTCAAGAGGAATTAAGACCCAAAGCCCTCATTAGTCACATAATCTTATAGGATCTCTAATTACCTTTTCTCCCAAAGCACATTTGTTTTTTTTGTTTTGGAGTCCTCATTGGTTGAATCAAAGCAAGTTGGAGATTCAGATTCATCGATAAGTTGTTATTCTTTCTCTTTCTTCTGATATCTATTATTCTCCCCTCTCCCAAAACCATATATCTACTCCTTTATGGATAAATATATGTTTTATAATTATAATTTTGGAGAGATATGATTGGATACATTGAATTGAATAAGATCCAAGGCCGAATCTAGATTATCATAGTGTCATTATTTATTTCTTCCAACCATTAAGAGGTAAGTGAAATATATCTCATCTCCACTTTTTCAAGAACATTATGGTTTAGTTTTGATTAAATTATTTTCTTGAAATTGTTGTGAAATACTTATGTTTTTCTTGATGGAAAACTTTTTGGGTAATAGATTTGGGAATCATTGTATATTGAATGGTTTTTCAGAAAGCCCTGGTCATAATTTTAAAATGATAATTTTAAAATTATGGTTTCATTTATTCCACAAGTAAATTTTTTGAGGATATATTTTCAATAAAAGATTTGATTTATGTGAAATAGTTTGGCATGGGTTTTGTAATATTTGGTTTGTGTGAGTTTATTTCTTTTGATGTGACATTAAATAAGGGGCATGTACCATTGGGGTACAAGGACATAACCCAGGATATAGGGTATGTTCCGTTGGTTCATAAGGATATTGGCCACCTAGTGAAAACTTAGTGGATGGATGAGAGACTACTCATGAGTATGGAACTGTCAATTATAATTTATTTTGTGTGTGTGTCTATGGAGATGTGGGAATGAGTATTCCAAATAATATGAAATGGATTTAGAACTAGATAATTTTCTTCCCTTGACAATTGATTATGGTTTTGATATAAATTGCCTAAACTAATTTTAAAATATTTTATATAAATTTTCTTCACATGTTTTTTCCTTGTGGCATGAGTTGGGAAGTCATTGGTGAAATCCTACTGAGTTTATACTCACCCCTTTCTTGGAAACATTGGTGAGTTTGAATATTTAATCTATCAGTACAATGGTAAAGGAAAAGTACCACATTTGTTTAAAAATGTTTCTTTATTACGTGGGAAGAAAATATGGATTTGAAGCTTTGATATTGGTCATGTGTTTCATGGGATTATTTCCTTGGGTGTATATGGGTCTTAGAGTCTATTGGTATTTATGATTATTTTATTTTTTTTCCATTGGTACTTTGATATTATTGGTTAATGTTTGGTATACCTTTGGTTACATTATTGTTCTTACATCATATAGAGGATTGGGTGTTTATTGGTTATGTTTGTCTATATTTTTTATTTGAAGGGAAAATCATACCCAAGGTTCTTTGAATCCTTGACAATTATTTCCAGCGTTTGGTGTCTTGGGGATGTCACCTAAGGCCAATAGCACCCAGTAACTTCTCAATCCAATGAGGAGCAGTATGATGTTACAAATCGTATCAGTCTTGGTTAGTATGTTTGTATATTAGGATAGTAGAAATGAGATATGATTTTTGGGAATTTAATCTTATTTCTAAAAATATATAGCTAACCTTTTTATACTGAACTTCAAGTTACTAGGGTGTTCAGGTACAAATGTGTTGGAGACATTCTAGGAGTATTGTCACCTCATCATTAAAAGTTTATCCAATGAGAGTTATAGAAAATAATTTATAAGAAAGACATCCCACTATGAGCCATTTTTCATTCTGATTTTAATGATTAATAAAATGGTAAAAAATGTTTTGAATTTTCTAAATGGATAAAATGGTTTCTTGATTATAGAGAATGGTTTTGGTATTTTAAAAAATGATTAATTTTTTTAAAATGGTTGGATTTTGGTAATATATTATTTTGATATGTGTTTATTTGGTAATTTGGAATTTATAAGCCTTTAGTTGCAACTAGAAGATAACCAAATAGAGTTTATTCTGGTTATATATAATGGCACTGGGTAGGCATCATAGAAATCAACTAGAAGTGGCTTCGGTGAATGTGGTTTCACCTAAAACAAAGGTGAACCAAGAGTTGGTCTGATGTATTTTCTAGGATTTTCAGGCCATGGATTGGGGTAATCAAAATAACCAGCCTTGACATGTGGACCATTCAGGTCAGTTCCATAAGTAGAACTCGTACAACTTTTGTGGGCATTTAAAACCAAAAAAAATAAGAATTCGAGTGAATATGATGAATCGAATCATCAATTTCATTAGGAATACAGTAGAGTTGAAATTAAATTTTAAAATGTATATGAAGGAGGATCAGTATGCTAATGGTGGTATTTAGCTGTTCAGGCTAAACTGGACCAAGGCCTGGCATGTGATGATTTTAATGAATTTTTCAAAAAATAATTCTATCTACACACATTCAGAATTTTTAGAAAAATGGATGTAGTATCTATAAAGAAAGAGAATATTTAGGCAATAGAGTATTCACATAAATTTATTAATATAGTCTATTCCCCCCTCAAGCTACTTCAAGTGTGTCTTTTAGGGAACACATTTTTGAATTGGGGTTGAGACTAGAAATTTACTCAAATATTTTTATTCTTTGTATCACAGACTATATAAAAATGATCAATAAAGTGAAATTGGATGAAAGGTACATCTCAAGAAATATAGTTAGAGGGAGAATGTTTATTTCTATGGGAATAGGTGGAAACTCCAATGTTGGAAATAAGTTATAGAGGGACACCAACATTTAGAGTGGAAGGACACTTCCAAACCAAACCATGGGGTTAGTAAACATTCCTCCTCGACCAAAAAGTAAGATGGGATGTTTTCGATGTGGTTATTTCAATCATATTAAGTAATATTGTTTGAAACCACCTAGATATTTTTATAATTGTAACTAGATTGGAAATCATCATCGTTATTATAATTGTTCTGAATAGTTTGGTGTGAGATAAATATCTAATGTTTCTTAGATATCATATGCTTCACCTGGACGAGATAAGTAGAATAATTATCTTCATCAAAACCAAGTGAGACAAGGTGATTCTAGAAAAACCATGACTCCACAATCTATGCAATATCAACAACGTAGTAATGATCCAATTACAATGAGTAAGAAATTTTATAGTGATAATAAAGTGATCATGGATGATCAATCAGGTCCTCCGATGGTGAGAGGTATGATTCTTTTAAATTCGACCCTTATGAAAAATTTATTTGATTCTAGTGTATCATAGTAATTTATTACTTCTTGGGTTGTTAATAATATGGGTTTTCATGTGGAGTTAATGCCTCCTATTTTGAAACATCAAACTAATCATGAAAAAATAGTGTGTCGAGCCTTTATGTGTGAATTCTGTTCTATAATTATTGAGGGGGATAATATGATTTGGGATTTATCTATTCTTTAGATGGATTTATTTTGGGTATGAGTTATTTTAGGTCGTTCATGGACCACATCAACTATTATGCCCAAAAGTTTAGTTTTACATATCATTATGGTATCAAGCATCTCTTTAGAGGAGATTGGGATTCAAGGGAACGTAGAGGAAGAATTTTATCATTGGAAGTTGGAACCATCTCTTAAAATTTGGAAGCACTTACTTTGGCATCTATTGATGAGATCAAAAATATATATTTTCCAACAATTGTTTACCAATTTCAAGATATTTTTCCTAATAATTTATTGAGTTTTCTACTCAAAAGAGAAGTGGAGTTTATATTTGGTCACTTTATGGGGGATAATTTTTTATTTCACTTCCATAATATGGGATGGAACCAATTTAATTGAGTGAGTATAAAGATTAATAAGAAGTGTTGGAATGTAAAGGGTTCATTCAACAGAACATGTCTCTATGGGAAACATTGATTCATTTTGTGAGAAAGTCAGCTAGAACTCTTAGGCTTTGTGTGGATTATCATAAACATAAACAATTTACAATAAAGAACCATTATCCTCTTCCATGAATCGATGAACTATTTGTTCAATTAAGGGGATCTCAGTTGTTCTTTAAAACTGAATTACATTTGATATATCACCATCTATGGGTTCAGAAGGATGATATTACAATGAAATATTTTACAAGAAGATATTGAAATTATAAATTTGTATTCATGCACTTTGGTCTTATTAATGTAAAATTCAATTTTATATAATTGATTAATATAATCATTCATATGTATCTATATTCTTTTTTAGTGGTATTTTATGATGATGTTATGGTTTATTCTAGAAAAAATTGGATTATGAGAAACAATTGGATATATTGTTGGGTATCTTGCAGGAGCATTGCCTTTATGATAAGTTATCAAAGTGGGATTTCTGGATACAAGAGATACATTTACTTTTTTATGTCATTTCTAAATTTTGTTTATATAGATCTTAAAATGAGATAATTTATTATCCCTTGGAAACCACTGAAAATTTATCTAATATACATGGTTTTCTTTTCTTAGTAGGACACTATAGAATTTTTTTATGTGATTTTTTTATCTTCACTGATGATAACTTTGATGAGGAAAGTCATTCCCTTCCAATGGAATGATCAATTTCAGAATTCCTTTAAACAAGTTAGAATTAAATCATCACCTATCATCACATTTCTATAGTCTGTATAGAGCTATGTAGTCTATTTTGATACATCAGGATTTGGGTTGTGATGTGTTCTTATGCAGCCAGACAATAGTGTTTCTTATGGATCTTGGAAGTTACGGCTGCATGAGGAAAAATACCAAACACATGATTTGGAATTGGATGCTACGTTTTGTGTCTTATGTACTTGGTGTAACTATATTTTTGGTGATAAATTTAGTATATACCAATCATAAAATCCCAAATCACATTTTATCACAAATATATTTGAATCTAAGTAAAATAATATGGATGAAATATATTCATATGTTTGACTTTATCTTTTTATATAAACTAGGGATATGACATTTTGTAGCTGATACCTTGAGTATGAAGTCACATCCTCAATTACTTAAAGAAGCATCGGATCAATGTTAGCTTATGTTATTAATAACTGATATTCATTTGGATTACATCGAAAAAGGAAATTAAATAGTTTTATTTACATTTTTTGTTATCTCTAATTTGGTTGACCCGATTAGAAATGCTCAAACAATCAATTTGTAGTGTGTTACCTTGTATTCAAAACTCAATAGTGGGGAGACCATTGATGAATAAAAGCTAGATGAGAGTTCAGTGTTACGCTTTAGAGATCAAATTGTTATACCTTTGGCTTATTAAGAACAACATCTTAGTGTCTACCCCTATTTAAGATGGGTTATCCATCGTATGATTCATAAAATGAATAATGAATTGAAAGACAAATTTTGGATGGATATCATGAAAGGATATGTAGTGAAGTATATCTCATGATTCCTCAATTTTCAGTAATTCAAGGTTGGGTATCAATGACCAACTGGAATGTTTCATTCTTTACAGACTTCTATGTGGAAATTTATGATGATGTCCATGGATTTTGTAACCTGTTTACCAATGACGATTAGGAAACAATATTCCATATGGGTGATAGTGTATCAACTAAAAAAATCAGCACAATTAATCCCTATCCATGAAACTAATATGGTGGAATACTTTTATAAACTCTATATTTTTGAAATATTAAAGATTCATGATATTTGATTCTTAATATTATCTAACAAAGACCCAAAGTTTATGTTAATTTTTTAGAAATCCTTATATCAAGACATTTGATCCCATTTGATAATGATCATAGATTATCATACTCAAATGGATGAAAAAATGATGATTTAAACATTTGAGAACATGCTTAGGTCTTATGTAATGTATTTTGGTAGGTCATGGTAGAAGTATATAAAGTTAGAGGAGTTCTCATACAATAATAATTTTCAGGCCTCATTACATATCGATCCTTTTGAAGCATTGTATGTCTACCCTTTTTATTCTCCACTTTGTTGGATAGAAATAAGAGACACATCACTAATTGGACCCAGACCTGTGTAAGATACAAAAAAGAATATTTAGATGATTATAAAAAGGATTTTGATGAATCAAAGTCACCATAAACCATTTCCAAATCATTTTCAATGACCATTATCAATTGCGGTAGTTATTCATGTTTTCTTGAGAATCACACCATGTTATGGGCATCATTATTTTTATAAGTAGGGAAGGTTGTATCCTCAGTACATTGGTCCTTTTGAGATATGAGAATAGGTTGGTGTGGTGGAAAATCAATTGGATCTATATCCAATGTTTAGTTTTGTGAATAATGTATTTCATGTATCTCAATTGAAAGAAGTACCAACCAAATACTGACCCTGGGATTCGATGTGACCATGTTGTTAATGAACCGAATTCTATGCTAATTCATGTCCAG
This sequence comes from Viscum album, assembly GCA_963277665.1. NCBI lineage: Eukaryota > Viridiplantae > Streptophyta > Magnoliopsida > Santalales > Viscaceae > Viscum > Viscum album. The sequence goes on along the minus strand of OY728134.1, from coordinate 540,792,295 downwards.
ATATTGATTGTGGATAGTCAAGAGAATACTATTCATGGGAAAAGAATTGGGTTAGTATGGGTTTTATGGAAACGTGGTCAGATTCAGGAAGAAGCGTGGGAGCATTAAAAGGAAATGTCAGAGCCATGGCCAAAATTCTTATATAAAAACATCAATTTTCTACTTTATAGAAATTGAAAAACAAATGGTGGGGAGAATTTAGCACCCATGGTTTCAGGTATATAACCCTTTATTTATGTATTTTGAGCATACATAATTTTTAGGTTGAGTTTTAGGTGGTTTAGGAAGGTTTCAATAAGTTTTTAGGTCTTCTAGAGGTGCATGGTTTGTGCACGTTTAGTAGAAACTGTGCCCCACCTCTAGGAAACCCTACAACATGATTTAGGAGTCATTGGGTAGGCACACAATTGGAATATTTTTTCCAAACCATGAAAGTTCCCAAGGGAACCCACGATTAATTAAATAGAGGTAAAATCATGGATTTTATAACCATGTGAACCAACCCTGTGAGGGGATGGCCTGATATAGTATCATTACACGGTTGGTGCATGGTTTTTCAAACCCTGAAGCCTAACCATGAGATGCGCAGTTGGAACTAATAATATTGTGGTTTTAATCTGAATTAAGACCCAAACCCCTCATTATTCACATTATCTCATAAGATCTTTAATTCACTTGTCTTCTAATGACCCTTTAGAGATTTCTTTCAATATGGAGAAATATTTTGTTGATTCAATGTAATTTGGAGATCCATATTCATCGATAATTCATCATTCTTTCCCATTCTTCTTAGATCTATTAATATCTTCTATCCATGAAATGTAGATCTGGTCTGTTATGGAAATATAATTTTTCTATGATGGTAATTTTTATTTTATATGATTGAATCTATTAAAGGGAAGAATATCCGATTCTAAATCTAAAATATTTTAGTTCCATTCTTGGTTTTCACGGATCGTTTAGAGGTTGGTGGCTTCTTTCTCATCTTTAATTTTTCTATATTATGAAGGTTTAGTTTTTTTAAATGTCTTTTAGTATACATGTGTGTGGGGAGACATGGGAATGAGCAGGGAAGGATGGGCCCAAAAGAGGCTTCGCGACGCGAGGTTTCCCCCTCCCCCGCCTTCTCATCCGCCGTCTCAGGTCGGCTGCAGTACTCCTCTCGGCGCTTCGGCACGATTCATTGGCGGAGTGTGGTATCTTCCGGTGGCGGCGATGTGCGGGCTCATCCCTCTCGGCAATCCCCACCGTTTTCTGGCCTTTTCACGCCCTATCCTTCGCGATGGCTAGGGTTTCCTTGGCGGCGCGGTGTTGGTCCAGGGTTCGGGTTTCAGATGCTTCGCTATGGGGTTCTCAACTTCGTTTAGTATCATCTGTGGGTGTGTTGGGAGGATCCAGTCTTTGTGTACGGCTTTGAAGGCAGCGATGGGATCTACGGTTGGCTTGCGGTGAGGACTTCTTCCGGCGACACTCCGAAGGTTGTTTTTTCGGTGAAGCTTTGCTGTTTTTTGATTTTTTTCTCAGCGATTTTGGATGCTCTGTTGCTCATGATTTAGTTATGGGGGTTATGCATTTTTTGGATTTGAATTTGCTACTCATTTTTTATTCTGGTGTTAGGTTGTGGTTTGATTTTGTCTGTGTTTGAATTCAATGGTTCTGTGGTCGCTGTTTGTTGCTCGGAGATGAGTTTTTATGCAAGGATGTGTTTGGTTTTCGTTGATTTTGTTAAGATGGTGGCATTCGGTGAATGTGTAATGGTGAAGCAAAAAAGTAGTTTTGATTATGGTGGTGTTGCTACCATGGATCAGAAGCACTAGAGATGATTTAAGAGTAAGGGGAACTAAGCACACATTGCGACTGGTTTTCTATAGTAGAAGGGTTAAGGATTTATTTTGGAAATGGTTTTTTGGATGACTTATACTAGAAATTCTACAAGGATATGCTCCAGACAAGGATTAGAGCAACTGCTTTCACAGTGAATGACTACTTAGATTTCGAAGTTTGAGAGGGTATGACTCACCCATCAGTACCAGGTCCGTGCATATTTTAACGAGACAACTTGTTGAACAGTCATGCATTTATGGAGGTTTGTCGTACTGATGTTGATGTTGGGGAGGGGTATTTCTAAGTAGTCTTGTTTTGGTCTTTGAACTTTTATTATGTTTATGTTTCTACATCCTTTAAGTCATGTGTGGTTTCCCCCCTTTTTCCTTAAAAATTGATTTATTGTTAAATTAATAAAAATTTAGGCCTTCGGGCCATTCAGTCGACATGGGAATGAGTATAACAAATATGATGAATTAATTTTAAAAAAGTGATAATTGTTTTCCATTGGAATTTTTTTAGGGTTTTGATATAAAAATTTCAATATACTTTTATTTTTTTTAAATATATTGGGCTAACAAGTCTTTTCCAATTGGAATGAGTTTTTCATTCATTGGGGAAATCTTACATAGTTTATACTCTCCCCTTAGGGACTTATATGAATTTGTAGAAGTTATTTATTAGGACATAGGTAGAGGAAAGGTATCACATTTATCCAATGATGTGTCTTGCTTTTGTGGGCATATCAGGTGGATTTGGAGCATGTATATTAGTCAGGTTATTCTTGACATTATTTTTTTGGGCATATAAGGTTCATGTAGTCTCTTGGTATTTTCTGATTATTGGCCTTTTTTTCTATTAGTACTATAACATTATTTTTTACTGTTGGGTATAACTTTCGTTGTACTGTTTTTCAAGAATCATATAGATGATTGGATTTTTATTGGTTATGTTTGTCTATATGTTTTATTTTAAGGTAACATTGCCCCAAAAGTTCTTCAAAGCCCTTGGAATTTATTTTCGTCCATTGGTGTATTGGGGATTTCACCTAAGGTTAGTGTAACGTCCTAGACCCGGCCAGCCACCCGAACAGTGCCGAGCGGGTCGGGTGTCACTACCTCAGGCGCACCTTCCCTGAACGCCAAAGGCTGCCGACTAGCAGCGAGGGTCTGAATAAGTATAGTGGGGAGACTATACCCTCTCGGAGAATAATAGTAAGGGTACTGGTTCGAGTATAACAGTAAAGATGCAGCGGAAAGAAAGACTTAGCAGACTCGAACCAGACCCGTAGAGCGGAAGCATATCCAATATCAACAAACAGCGGAAGCAATAATTATAACAACAGCAGCGGAAATAAACACAACAGTATGTTGATAACATGTAACTACTACTGAACAGTAAAACATGCATCCAAAAGCAGGTCAACATACAAAAGGGCACCAATGGCTAACCAACAGTAGCTACAACAAGTAAGCATGCTGATACTGAAAAGTAAACACCACAAGTAAACCCCAGCTAGACATGACCTCAAGGTATGTACCATCTCCATGCCGCAACTAATGTAACTCAGCTCCTGAAGCTGACCTCTTTCCTGCACGTAAATCCATGAAGTCTGCACGCGTCCCGAAGGGCCCGTGCAGGGTGTGAGACAAATCTCAGTAGGATACCACCCAACGGTGCGTACCAAATATATGTGTTTAAGCAGTCATGCATTTACCAGGAAAGCAGTAATCAGTACAATGCAAAAATAAATACAAACTCCACTAGTTCTCAACAACCACCATGGAGTGTCACCTGCTTCGGCCAATGCCGGAATCTCTGTCGTGTAACTCGGCACCATGTGTCACCTGACACCTCGTTTCTCAAGTACCGACGTCCCGAAGGCACGCCCCAAATAGTAACCCGGCACCGAGTGCCTCCTGACACCTCGTGTCTCAAGTATCGACGTCCCGAACGCACGCCCACAAATAGTAACCCGACACCATGTGCCTCCTGACACCTCGTGTCTCAAGTACCGACGTCCCGAAGGCACGCCCACAAATAGTAACCTGTCACCATGTGCCTCCTGACACCTCGTGTCTCAAGTACTGACGTCCCGAAGGCACGCCCATTTCCTGAAGGCTCCTCACCTCCCACGTGACTTTCTACAGCAAGCACCCCCAACCAAAAATACTTAACCGCAACTACGGGGGCCTCTATCTACACGAGTGGTCAAAACCACCTCATCACGGAGTATCTCTGTATGCACACTACTCAATGTCCCGGTGAGCGGTAATCCCCAAAATAGTCCTAAGCCACCAAAACATCTGGCACCTCGTGTCCCTGCGACCATATCGCTCAAGTCCGATGGCATCACCACCCTAGTATCCCGGGCCATGCCCAACCCGACAGTCGTACTGCCTCAAACCGACGTCCATGACGCCCAATCCCGTGGTCAAAACCACCCAAAGTAACCCGGGCAAAGCCCCAACCTGTGATCAGCATCACTCAAACGTAACCGGGCCAAGCCCAACACAACCCAAAGGGGTCCAACAGATGCAATCCAACAATTGCATATATAACATGTTTAAACAGAAAAAAACATAAACCTGCAAAACAAACTAAACAGTTGAATTGCACTATACCAAGTGTTGTCCCATACCAACACTGAGGTCTTAAATGCCTCCAATAATTATAACAGGCTTAAATAATTTAAACTAACAGTTTAACACAATAATATTGCAATTAAAACCATTTTGGCGTTCCCCGGCCAAAATGCCCCGATGAGCCACGACCCCTCACCCGGCCCTGCTCACGCAAACTGGTAACCGGGCATACCCCAAAGGCATCCCAGAGGTCCCATAAACAATACAGTAGGAAAAAACAGATAAAATGGGTCCCCCTCAAAAATACCCGAAAACGCGCCGAAGCCGCGTCACCCAAACAACCGCGAAAACACAAAATGAGGTATGCACTACCTACCTGAGACTCGCACGATGCTACTCCTCCGGTAACACCCGCCAATTCGGTCTGAAACGCGGTAAATCTACAAAAGATTCAAAACCGCTCAATGGGCTATAACTCGTTCTAGAACGAAAATCAAACAAAATAGCCAAAGTGGAATCGAGGCCTTACCGAGGGGGTTCCAACACACTAATCAGCGATCAAATCGGACTTCGGACGAAGAACCGGGAAGCAAATGAAGATTCGGCCGGCTTGGTTCGCGTATCCGGGCGGAGAGCATGAGGTTCTGCCTCAATACGAGGCTACTGCCCGATTTAAGCGAAAAAAAGAAAGTACACGGCGTGTACTTTTGGACTACACGCCGTGTATATTTCATTTAACTGTTCAAAAGACGGCTGATTCCACTGACTTACTTTCCGAACCTGCCGATATGAGTACACGGCGTGTACCTCTGGGTACACGGCGTGTACCGGGTTCCTCTTCTCTTCCTCGCTGACATACCCACACGCCATGTATATCCCTCATACACGGCTAGACTACACGGCGTGTCCAAAGGGAACACGACGTGTCCCTGATTCTTACCCGACCAACGTCCTACACGCCATATATGGCCTCACACGGTCGGGGGTCTACACAGCGTGTTCAAAACTACACACCGTGTAGTAAGAAAATTCTACACGGTCACCCGCACGACATATACTCGGTGAGTACACGACCGACCTCTCGCTTACACATACACGGCGTGTACTCAAAGTACACGACGTGTAGTCTGGAAATTTCCAGAAACTATGCATTTTCTCTAGTTTCCTCAGAAACCAGTCAAAAAAATTCAAACAGGGTCGGGATTTTGACCCGTTCTAAAAACCCGGGTTCTTACAAACTCCCCACCTTAACGTAGATCGTCCCCGAGCTACCAAACGAAACCAGGAGATGGCACTGAACACGCTCATCCCAGTTAAACAACCCGGACTACCCCGGTCTCAATGGTTCCGGCTAAATTCCTCAAGGGGGCTCCCCACCTTAGGAATTGCCTTACCCGGTCTCAACCCAACAAAACGTAAAACAAACATGGTTTACTAACCTGTTTTTCGGAAGCAAAATCCTCCCGTGACGCATCGTCACCCCTGCACCTCATTGGTGCTCCTGTGTCGCTTCCAACACCCAAAGTATCCCGCACCGCATCGGTGTCCGCCTCTACGAGGTCCTGGTGCCTAGCACCTCAAGTAACCTGCATCCACGATGCCCCGATGCTCACAGCACCTCATGTAACCCGCATCCACGATGCCCCGATGCCCACGACACCTCATATATATATATATATCACGCACCCGAGATGGTGCCAACCCACTGACTAGCATCTAGTCAGTCCACAAAGATCATGTGCACCTCGTGCACTCAAAACAGACATACTTTTACAGGTCATGCCAAAAAGGAAACATGGAGATCACGGTCACATCGTGGTGTACCTCTAACTGTCATCGGCTCACCGACCTGCTCAGCCTCTGGCAGCTCCACGACGTGCACCTGGCCTGAAACACGGCTGCCTGACACCTGACCTCCCTGCGGTGCTGCTCCAGTCACCAGCCACTGACCCCTGAGCTGAGTCCCACTGTCTCTGTCACGGCCTCCGCGCACAGCTGAACCTCGACTACCATCTCCGGGTACCGAACCTGGACCAACTCCAGACGCTGCAGTCTGTCCTGGTCCTTGTCTGCCGGCTATCTGAGAAGGCTGTCTGCAGAACCTCTCCAGATGCTCGTCCTGTCCACATGCCCGGCACTCCTTCGGAGGCCTGTCGCACTGCGCCCGAACATGTCCCGGCTGTCCACACTGGAAGAAAATCACCGAAGAACTCCCACGAGGTGGTCTAGCTGAATCCCTGGCCTGACTGCCCTGTTGGAACTCATCTCGTCCTCGCTTCCTGCTGTCCGAACCGTCAGCTGAAGCTGTCGTCCTGCCCAAGCGAGATTTCTCCCTCTCGTTGCCCTCGGCTATAAGCGCATGATTCACCGCCTCGGAGAAAGAACCCAGCCTGAAAATGTTCACCTGGACCCGAATGGCGTGTCACAAGCCATCCTCGAAGCGCCTCACCCTAGCTGCATCATCACCCACCATACCAGGTGCAAAGCGAGACAACTCTGTGAAAGTAGCTGCGTAGTCCATGACGGACATGTCCCCCTGTTGAAGATTCAAGAACTCCCGAGCTCTCTCTGACCTCAGTGTCTCCGGGTAGAAGTGCTCAAAGAACCTGCCCTCGAAGTCCTGTAATGCCAGTCCCTCGTGTCTACGAGCCTGAACCTATTCGTCCCACCAACGCTTCGCCGATCCTCTCTGCATGTACGTCGCCAGCTTGACCCTCCGCCCTGGAGGCGTCTCGAGCTGCTCGAATATCATCTGCATACTCTCTATCCAGTTTTCAGCCGCCTGCAGACCACCCTCTCCCTGAAAAAGCGGCGGGTGCTGCGACTGGAACTCCCGCGTCAGATACACCATAGAAGGCTCTGCACCCTGAACGTCACTATCAATCCCCTGTAAGACACGTACCAGGCTCGCCCGGAGCTGCTCGTCGAGCCACGACCCGAACGATGCCAAACCCGGTTGCTGCCCTGTCTGCACTGGATCCTAAACCTGATCCTGTCCCTGAGCCTGTACCTGCGGCTCGTGCTCTGCCTGTACCGAATTCTGACCCTGATCCTGCGGCACTATGTCCTCTCCTGCCTGACGCTCCATCGAGCCGTGAAGGAGTAACCCATTGAATACCATAAATGGTCAGACATCCCATATATATATATATATATAACAATATATTCTACGCAGATAAGGAAATCAGTAAAAGGCAGTGTAACAACTACCCTTACTCCCCCTCACCGCAACCCATGCCCCACGACATCCCGGCCTCATGGCCTCCTTCCCCGCCCTTAACAGAGCCAAGTATCAAATGTACCTCGTGCCATGCCCGTCCCGACAACTCACGTTGTCTCAAACCGACGACCGAGTCGCCCAATCCTGACAGTTACACTGCCTCAACCATAGTACATGTCTGCTCTCATAAGAGCCAGACTCAAAATCTTGCAACATGCAATTCTACAAAAATAAAGCATGACATACACATTGCAACAACTAGCAATTCTATCAGGAATTTCACCAAATGACATGTCAAAGCATATAAAGCATGACAATTGATATTTCATTCACATGGCATTATCACTTCACAAAGCATACGTGCAATTATGAAATTGAAATACCCTAAAAACGTGCCTATCAAAAGCCAAGCAACAAGCCTTGCCATATCGGGCCAAGGTCCAATTCTCCCTTACCACACCGGGTCAAGGGTCACATATCACAATGCAGAACATCACACACCAAGTGAGCCACCGAGGTGGAAATCGTATAAACCGTAATCTGAGCAAAAGCAAACAACAATTCACATCCATGGCAACTTGGTCCATCCCTCGTACCTGGGGTTGCAGGCACCCAAGAACAAGCTAGAAACCCAGTCCCAGTAACCACAACTTATCTCCAGTCTACCATATCCCAAATAGTAAAACCAGCAGAAAGAAAAAGAGAAGTCTCAATCTCATTAGTAGCCAGAAAAACACTGCTACTAAATCCTTGTCAAGAACTCCTTTGATACCACTTTGTAACGTCCCAGACCCGGCCAGCCACCCGAACAGTGCCGAGCGGGTAGGGTGTCACTACCTTAGGCGCACCTCCCCTGAACGCCAAAGGCTGCCGACTAGCAGCAAGGGTCTGAATAGGTATAGTGGGGAGGCTATACCCTCTCGGAGGATCATTGTAAGGGTACTGGTCCGAGTATAACAGTAAAGATGCAGCGGAAAGAAAGACTCAACAGACTCGAACCAGACCCGCAGAGCGGAAGCATATCCAATATCAACAAACAGCGGAAGCAATAATTATAACAACAGCAGCGGAAATAAACACAACAGCATGCTGATAACTTGTAACTACTACTGAACAGTAAAACATGCATCCAAAGCAGGTCAACATACAAAAGGGCGCCAATGGCTAACCAACAGTTGCTACAACAAGTAAGCATGCTGATACAGAAAAGTAAACACCACAAGTAAACCCCAGCTAGGCATGACCTCAAGGTCTGTACCATCTCCATGCCACAACTAACGTAACCCAGCTCCTGAAGTTGGCCCCTTTCCTACACGTAAATCCATGAAGTCTGCACGCGTCCCGAAGGGCCCGTGCAGGGTGTGAGACAAATCTCAGTAGGATACCACCCAACGGTGCGTACCAAATATATGTGTTTAAGCAGTCATGCATTTACCAGGAAAGCAGTAATCAGTACAATGCAAAAATAAATACAAACTCCACTGGTGCTCAACAACCACCATGAAGTGTCACCTGCTTTGGCCAACGCCAGAATCACTGTCGTGTAACCCGGCACCGTGTGCCACCTGACACCTCGTGTCTCAAGTACCGACGTCCCGAAGGCACGCCCCAAATAGTAACCCGACACCGAGTGCCTCCTGACACCTCGTGTCTCAAGTACCGACGTCCCGAAGGCATGCCCACAAATAGTAACCCGGCACCATGTGCCTCCTGACACCTCGTGTCTCAAGTACCGACGTCCCGAAGGCACGCCCACAAATAGTAACCCGGCACCATGTGCCTCTTGACACCTCGTGTCTCAAGTAGCGACGTCCCGAAGGCACGCCCATTTCCTGAAGGCTCCTCACATCCCACGTGGCTTTCCACGACAAGCACCCCCAACCAAAAATACCTAACTGCAACTACGGGGGCCTCTACCCAAACGAGTGGTCAAAACCACCTCGTCATGGAGTATCTCTGTGTGCACACTACTCAAAGTCCCGGTGAGCGGTAATCACCAAAATAGTCCTAAGCCACCAAAACATCTGACACCTCGTGTCCCTGCGACCATATCGCTCAAGTCCGATGGCATCGCCACCCTAGTATCCCGGGCCATGCCCAACCTGACAGTCGTACTGCCTCAAACCGACGTCCATGACGCCCAATCCCGTGGTCAAAACCACCCAAAGTAACCCGGGCAAAGCCCCAACTTGTGATCAGCATCACTCAAACGTAACCGGGCCAAGCCCAACACAACCCAAATGAGTCCAGCAGATGCAATCCAGCAATTGCATATATAACATGTTTAAAACAGAAAAAAACATAAACTAGCAAAACAAACTAAACAGTTGAATTGCACTATACCAAGTGCTGTCCCATACCAGCACTGAGGTCTTAAATGCCTCCAATAATTATAACAGGCTTAAATAATTTAAACTAACAGTTTAACACAATAATATTGCAATTAAAACCATTTTGGCGTTCCCCATCCAAAATGCCCCGATGAGCCACATCCCCTCACCCGGCCCCGCTCACGCAAACTGGTAACCGGGCATACCCCAAAGGCATCCCAGAGGTCCCATAAACAATACAGTAGGAAAAAACAGATAAAACGGGTCCCGCTCAAAAATACCCGAAAACGCGCCGAAGCCGCGTCACCCAAATAACCGCGAAAACACAAAATGAGGTATGCACCACCTACCTGAGACTCGCACGATGCTACTTCTCCGGTAACACCCACCAATTCAGTCTAAAATGCGGTAAATCTACAAAAGATTCAAAACCGCTCAATGGGCTATAACTCGTTCTAGAACGAAAATCAAACAAAACAGCCAAAGAGGAATCGAGGCCTTACCGAGGGGGTTCCAACACACTAATCAGCGATCAAATCGGACTTCGGACGAAGAACCGGGAAGCAAATGAAGATCCGGCCGGCTTGGTTTGCGTATCCGGGCGGAGATCATGAGGTTCTGCCTCAATACGAGGCTATTGCCCGATTTAAGCGAAAAAAAGAAAGTACACGACGTGTGCTTTTGGACTACACGCCGTGTATATTTCATTTAACTGTTCAAAAGACGACTGATTCCACCGACTTACTTTCCGAACCTGCCGATATGAGTACACGGCCTGTACCTCTGGGTACACGGCGTGTACCGGGTTCCTCTTCTCTTCCTCGCTGACATACCCACACGCCATGTATATCCCTCATACACGGCTAGACTACATGACGTGTCCAAAGGGAACACGACGTGTCCTTGGTTCTTACCCGGCCAGCGGCCTACACGCCATGTATGGCCTCACACGGCCGGGGGTCTACACGGCGTGTTCAAAACTACACGCTGTGTAGTAAGAAAATTCTACACGGTTACCCGCACGGCATGTACTCAGCGAGTACACGAACGACCACTCGCCTACACATACACGGCGTGTACTCAAAGTACACGACGTGTAGTCTGGAAATTTCCAGAAACTCTGCATTTTCTCCAGTTTCCTCAGAAACCAGTCAAAAAAAATTCAAACAGGGTCGGGATTTTGACCCGTTCTAAAAACCCGGGTTCTTACAAACTCCCCACCTTAACGTAGCTCGTCCCCGAGCAACCAAACGAAACCAGGAGATGACACTGAACACGCTCATCCCAGTTAAACAACCCGGACTACCCCGGTCTCAATGGTTCCGACTAAATTCCTCAAGGGGGCTCCCCACCTTAGGAATTGCCTTACCCGGTCTCAACCCAACAAAACGTAAAACAAACAGGGTTTACTAACCGGTTTTTCGGAAGCAAAATCCTCCCGTGACGCATCGTCACCTCTACACCTCATTGGTGCTCTTGTGTCACTTCCGACACCCAAAGTATCCCGCACCGCATCAGTGTCCGCCTCTACGAGGTCCTGGTGCCTAGCACCTCAAGTAACCTGCATCCACGATGCCCCGATGCCCACGACACCTCATGTAACCCGCATCCACGATGCCCCGATGCCCACGACACCTCATACATACATACATATATATATATATACATACATACATATATATATATATATATATATATCACGCACCCGAGATGGTGCCAACCCACTGACTAGCATCTAGTCAGTCTACAAAGATCCTGTGCACCTCGTGCAGTCAAAACAGACACACCTCTACAGGTCATGCCAAAAAGGAAACATGGAGATCACGGTCACACCGCGGTGTACCTCTAACTGTCATCGGCTCACCGGCCTGCTCAGCCTCTGGCAGCTCCACGGCGTGCACCTGGCCTGAAACACGGCTGCCTGACACCTGACCTCCCTGCGGTGCTGCTCCAGTCACCGACCGCTGACCCCTGAGCTGGGTCCCACTGTCTATGTCACGGCCTCCGCGCACAGCTGAACCTCGACTACCATCTCCGTGTACCGAACCTGAACCAACTCCAGACGCTGCAGTCTGTCCTGGTCCCTGCCTGCCGGCTATCTGAGATGGCTGTCTGCAAAACCTCTCCAGATGCTCGTCCTGTCCACATGCCTGGCACTCCTTCGGAGGTCTGTCGCACTGCGCCCGAACATGTCCCGACTGTCCACACTGGAAGCAAATCACCGAAGAACTCCCACGAGGTGGTCTAGCTGAATCCCTGGCCTGACTGCCCTGCTGGAACTCATCTCGTCCTCACTTCCTGCTGTCCGAACCGTCAGCTGAAGCTGTCGTCCTGCCCAAGCAAGATTTCTCCCTCTCGTTGCCCTCGACTATAAGCGCATGATTCACCGCCTTGGAGAAAGAACCTAGCCTGAAAATGTTCACCTGGACCCGAATGACGTGTCACAAGCCATCCTCGAAGCGCCTCACCCTAGCTGCATCATCGCTCACCATACCAGGTGCAAAGCGAGACAACTCTATGAAAGTAGCTGCGTAGTCCATGACAGACATGTCCCCCTGCTGAAGACTCAAGAACTCCCGAGCTCTCTCTGCCCTCAGTGTCTCCGGGTAGAAGTGCTCAAAGAACCTGCCATCGAAGTCCTGCCATGCCAGTCCCTCGTGTCTACGAGCCTGAACCTGTACGTCCCACCAACGCTTCGCCGGTCCTCTCTGCATGTACGTTGCCAGCTTGACCCTCCGCCCTGGAGGCGTCTCGAGCTGCTCGAATATCATCTGCATACTCTCTATCCAGTTCTCAGCCGCCTGCGGACCACCCTCTCCCTGAAAAAGCGGCGGGTGCTGCGACTGGAACTCCCGCGTCAGATACACCATAGAAGGCTCTGCAACCTGAACGCCACTATCAATCCCTTGCAAGATATGTACCAGGCTCGCCCGAAGCTGCTCGTCGAGCCACGGCCCGAGCGATGCCAAACCCGGCTGTTGTCCTGTCTGCACTGGATCATGAACCTGATCCTGTCCCTGAGCCTGTACCTGCGGCTCATGCTCTGCCTGTACCGAATTCTGACCCTGATCCTGCGGCACTATGTCCTCTCCTGCCTGACGCTCCATCGAGTCGTGAAGGAGTAACCCGCTGAATACCATAAATGGTCAGACAACCCATATATATATAACAATATATTCTACGCAGATAAGGAAAGCAGTAAAAGGCAGTGTAACAACTACCCTTACTCCCCCTCATCGCAACCCATGCCCCACGACATCCCGGCCTCATGGCCTCCTTTCCCGCCCTTAACAGAGCCAAGTATCAAATGTACCTCGGGCCATGACCGTCCCGACAACTCACATTGCCTCAAACCGACGACCGAGTCGCCCAATCCTGACAGTTACACTGCCTCAACCATAGTACCTGCCTGCTCTCATAAGAGCCAGACTCAAAATCCTGCAACATGCAATTCTACAAAAATAAAGCATGACATACGCATTGCAACAACTAACAATTCTATCAGGAATTTCATCAAATGACATGTCAAAGCATATAAAGCATGACAATTGATATTTCATTCACATGACATTATCACTTCACAAAGCATACGTGCAATTATGAAATTGAAATACCCTAAAAATGTGCCTATCAAAAGCCAAGCAACAAGCCTTGCCATATCGGGCCAAGGTCCAATTCTCCCTTACCACACCGGGTTAAGGGTCACATATCACAATGCAGAACATCACACACCAAGTGAGCCACCAAGGTGGAAATCGTATAAACCGTAATCTGAGAAAAATCAAACAGCAATTCCCACCCATGACAACTAGGTCCATCCCTCGTACCTGGGGCTGCAGGCACCCAAGAACAAGCTAGAAACCCAGTCCCAGTAACCACAACTTATCTCCAGTCTACCATATCCCAAATAGTAAAACCAGCAGAAATAAAAAGAGAAGTCTAAATCTCATTAGTAGCTAGAAAAACACTGCTATTAAATCCTTGTCAAGAACTCCTCTGATACCACTTTGTAACGTCTCAGACCCGGCCAGCCACCCGAACAGTGCCGAGCGGGTTGGGTGTCACTACCTTAGGCACACCTCCCCTGAACGCCAAAGGCTGCCGACTAGCAGCGAGGGTCTGAATAGGTATAGTGGGGAGGCTATACCCTCTCGGAGGATCCTAGTAAGGGTACTGGTCCGAGTATAACAGTAAAGATGCAGCGGAAAGAAAGACTCAGCAGACTCGAACCAGACCCGCAGAGCGGAAGCATATTCAATATCAACAAACAGCGGAAACAATAATTATAACAACAGCAGCGGAAATAAACACAATAGCATGCTGATAACATGTAACTACTACCGAACAGTAAAACATGCATTCAAAGCAGGTCAATATACAAAAGGGCGCCAATGGCTAACCAACAGTAGCTACAACAAATAAACATGCTGATATAGAAAAGTAAAACCCCAGCTAGGCATGACCTCAACGTTTGTACCATCTTCATGCCACAACTAACATAACCCAATTCCTGAAGCTGGCCCCTTTCCTGCACGTAAATCCATGAAGTCTGCACGCGTCCCGAAGGGCCCGTGCAGGGTGTGAGACAAATCTCAGTAGAATACCACCCAACGGTGCGTACCAAATATATGTGTTTAATCAGTCATGCATTTATCAGGAAAGCAATAATCAGTACAATGCAAAAATAAATACAAACTCCACTGGTGCTCAACAACCACCATGGAGTGTCACCTGCTTCGGCCAACGCCGGAATCTATGTCGTGTAACCCGACACCGTCTGCCACCTGACACCTCGTGTCTCAAGTACCGACGTCCCGAAGGCACGGCCCAAATAGTAACCCAGCACCGAGTGCCTCCTGACACCTCGTGTCTCAAGTACCGACGTCCCGAAGGCACGCCCACAAATATTAACCCGGCACCATGTGCCTCCTGACACCTCGTGTCTCAAGTACCGACGTCCCGAAGGCACGCCCACAAATAGTAACCCGACACCATGTGCCTCCTAACACCTCGTGTCTCAAGTACCGACGTCCCGAAGGCACACCCATTTCTTGAAGGCTCCTCACCTCCCACGTGGCTTTCTACGGCAAACATCCCCAACCAAAAATACCTAACCACAACTACGGGGGCCTCTACCCACACGAGTGGTCAAAACCACCTCATCACGGAGTATCTCTGTGTGCACACTACTCTAAGTCCCGGTGAGCGGTAATCACCAAAATAGTCCTAAGCCACCAAAACATCTGACATCTCGTGTCTCTGCGACCATATCGCTCAAGTTCGATGGCATCGCCACCCTAGTATCCCGGGCCATGCCCAACCTGACAGTCGTACTGCCTCAAACCGACGTCCATGACGCCCAATCCCGTGGTCAAAACCACCCAAAGTAACCCGAGCAAAGCCCCAACCTGTGATCAACATCACTCAAACGTAACTGGGTCAAGCCCAACACAACCCAAAGGGGTCTAGCAGATGCAATCCAGCAATTGCATATATAACATGTTTAAACAGAAAAAAACATAAACCAGCAAAACAAACTAAACAGATGAATTGCACTATACCAAGTGTTGTCCCATACGCGCACTGAGGTCTTAAATGCCTCCAATAATTATAACAGGCTTAAATAATTTAAACTAACAGTTTAACACAATAATATTGCAATTAAAACCATTTTGGCGTTCCCCGGCCAAAATGCCCTGATGAGCCACGACCCCTCATTCGGCCCCGCTCACGCAAACTGGTAACCGGGCATACCCCAAAGGCATCCCAGAGGTCCCATAAACAATACAGTAGGAAAAGCAGATAAAACGGGTCTCGCTCAAAAATACCTAAAAACACGCCGAAGCCGCGTCACCCAAACAACCGCAAAAACACAAAATGAGGTATGCACCACCTACCTAAGACTCGCACGATGCTACTCCTCCGGTAACACCTGCCAATTCGGTCTAAAACGCGGTAAATCTACAAAAGATTCAAAACCGCTCAAAGGGCTATAACTCGTTCTAGAACGAAAATCAAACAAAACAGCCAAAGAGGAATCGAGGCCTTACCGAGGGGGTTCCAACGCACTAATCAGCGATCAAATCGGACTTCGGACGAAGAACCGGGAAGCAAATGAAGATCTGGCCGGCTTGGTTCGCGTATCCGGGCGGAGAGCATGAGGTTCTGCCTCAATACGAGGCTACTGCCCGATTTAAGCGAAAAAAAGAAAGTACACGGCGTGTGCTTTTGGACTACACGCCGTGTATATTTCATTTAACTGTTCAAAAGACGGCTGATTCCACCGACTTACTTTCCGAACCTGCCGATATGAGTACACGGCGTGTACCTCTGGGTACACGGCGTGTACCGGGTTCCTCTTCTCTTCCTCGCCGACATACCCACACGCCATGTATATCCCTCATACACGACTAGACTACACGGCGTGTCCAAAGGGAACACGACGTGTCCCTAGTTCTTACCCGGCCAACGGCCTACACGCCATGTATGGCCTCACACGGTCGGGGGTCTACACGGCGTGTTCAAAACTACACGCCGTGTAGTAAGAAAATTCTACACGGTCACCCGCACAGCATGTACTCGGCGAGTACACGACCGACCACTCGCCTACACATACATGGTGTGTACTCAAAGTACACGTCGTGTAGTCTGAAAATTTCCAGAAACTCTGCATTTTCTCCAGTTTCCTCAAAAACCAGTCAAAAAAATTCAAACAGGGTCGGGATTTTGACCCGTTCTAAAAACCCGGGTTCTTACAGTTAGTAGCACCTCGTCACTTATCAATCCAATAAGGGGTGGAATGTTAAAACATTTCTATTGCTTAAAGTATTAAACATCATGTATATTCTAAGGAATTATTGATTCTTTATAAAGTTGGTATAAATAACAAGTCGGGGGTGATGGAACTGTGGTTCCCAAAGAAATAACGGTGATGTTGAAGATGTGTTATAAATAATTCTATAAAAAGTCTATTGAATAGACTTGTAAATTATCAAGATGAGAAGAGTTGTGGAAGTTATGGTGGATATTGTAATAAACAAGTTGTATGAATTCTATTGAATGAATGTTTCAAGTCCCCCAGAAAGAGTTTTACAAAGTCCAATGGATAGATAAACATAAGGAAATTAGAAAAAGGAAGCATAATAGATGTCTCTAAATTCTTAGATAGACGGTTCCAAACAAAGTCATCAGATAGAGGGGAAACATGAAGATAATATGATAGATAAGTTGTAATGGAATCTTGGGATTAAAGGGTTTTCTGAGAAGTGTGTCGAATACATTTTTTCAAATGAAGCAATCAAACACAGGCTTATAGAAATGTTCCATCAGACTATGAATTTTTAGAAGAATCTATGAAAGTAATATGAGTAGCGCCTTCAAATAGAGTTGCTTGAAGAAATCAAAGTAGAATAATCATGTATTAACTCCTAGAAGGAAAATATAAATTATACCATATATAAGGTGACAAAAAATAACATTATGAGGTTAACTAATAGATAAGTTCTTGAGTAATATTTTGGGATATTTAAAATGTCTTTTGTAAATGAATTTAATGTGATGATGGTGAGTTGACCATTAAACATTCCCGTAATCAGAAAGGAATACTGTGATTCTATCCAAGAAATCATATTGGTTTTAAGAACTATGATGTTGAGATGTTAGGAAAGTATTTGTAATGAATGTTTAATCCTATACATTCATTAGTTTTAAGGCAGTCAAAACATTGAAATATTCAAGTGAGATATTTAAATTATGAAGTGGGACATTCAAATTTGAGTTCTCAGATCTCCATAATTTTTCAGAGAAACGATGCCTATATAAAGGGATAAAATTGAAATTATAAATGATTGATGAGGTTATTGATTACATGTATATTAATAAATAAGTGATGAACTGATGGAAGATCTTAAGAGAACTTATATCATTGCTTCAGATGATGTAGCACCAGAAAGAATGATACCAGATAGAGTCTTTCTATCGAGTGGTGTTAGTTGAAGAGGGTGAAGAGATGATCAAGAAAACATGTAATAAATGGGTATCAGTCAAATGAGGTACCAGAGAGAGGGTATCAGACCATGGAAAATAGACCGAGGGTACTGTTTCTTCTGGAAATGGGGATGACCTTGTTTGTTTAAGGTTCAAACTTTCCAATCGGTTTCCAACGGGTTTATTCGTAGAACCAGAAACACACAATGATTCTATATCCATTTGGACCTACTTTCTAAAGGTAGGTGCTCATTAGTTGTGGATCGATGAGGCTTTAAGAATTTGCATTGGTCGAGAGGATGTGAGGTTAGACTCATCACACCTTTTTTGGGGGAATTATTGCCTACTCCGGGACTCTCTTATAGATTTAAGTTATGTTCACGAATCTTTATTAATTCACCAAGCATGAAAATGAGTTTTCTTTTAGATTTACAAATCAATGATTGATATGTATGGGATTTAGAGAATCTTTTATATGTATTTGAGGTGCTTCATCGATAGAGAATCATCTGTATGTATTATAGATTCTTAGTCAATGGTATCCTTCAATACATTATATAGAAATCTCTTGGTCATTATGATAACCATTCTGGTTTTAAAGCCACTCAGTGAGGCACTTGAAGTTTATTGTCATTCAGAAAGACATAGATTATTTCAGAGTTGGGATCGTACCCGCAGATGAGCTACCAACATATCCTTGTTAAAAAGGAATCAGAACCCACGTAGTTTGATAAGAATGATATAGTTTAACGTCATATGAGACAGAAAATAAATAATGAAAGATGGGCTTAAACCTTATAAAGGTTTCCTACGTACATTACTTTTAAGACAGAGATCAAAGTCCACGTAGTTCGGGTAAAGAAATATGGGGTTTATGCATGGTTAATGGCCCAAAAAGAGATGTCGTTATTACTTTTACACTCTAAGCTCACGTGATTCAGCTCGGTGTGAGAAACAAGAGGTATCAGAAAACTTGACGATGGTGCCATAAAAGATACAGTCATGAGAAATGATGTGGGGCTTACGTATGTATGACTGCCCAAGTAGATGAAGACCAGGACTTACTTCAGGAAAGGAGCCTAGGAGCAGGGTCCATAAAAGTATTTGTACTTTATGGAGATTTGGAGTTTTAACTTGGGGATTACTCCTGAGAAGGAGGCCTAAACTAAAAGGGACTTATGATTGGGGTTTATTCCAGAGAAGGAGGCCCAAATCAAAAAAAATTACGATTGGGGCTTAATCCCGAGGAGGATGCCCAATTAAAGGGAACTTATAACCTGAGGCTTACTCCTGAGAAGGAGGCCCAATGTTAAAGGAAATTATGACTGGGGCTTACTCTTGAGAAAGAGACCCAATTTAAGGGGACTTGAGACTTAGGGCTTACTCCTGAGAATGAGGCCCAAACCAGGGGAACTTGGGGCTTACTCCTGAAAAGGATGCCCTAAATCAAAAGATCTTCTCATCTTAAAGGATGAGGTTATATAGGAAACCTGTAACCGTGGTGACATAAAGCATGTAAGTCCCGAGGTTTTGGGAGAGGTTGTCACAGAATCCCTTTCAAATAAGAAAGCCAACAAAGGAACTATGCCATAAATGTCTTTGAAAAGGTGTTCAAGGGCTAATATCTTGAAGAGGAGAGGTGAACGGGAGAGAGGCACACAAATAAAGTTGGTGTGCAAGTATAGTCGCGCAAATCATTTGGTGCACAAGTCTTGTCCGCACAAGTGTACTTGCACGACATGGGTTCACCTGGGCGATGAAGAATCTATAGGGTAATACTTGAGCGAGACTTAACTCAAGCCTTTAGTATTATCCTAAGATGTTTCCAAAAGGGAGGCGCACAAGTTTCATTGAAAGGGTAGAGCGACGCGCAAGTGTTTCCCCTTTTAAGGAGGTATGGACACTTAGGCGCACAAGTGTTGATGAATTCTAAACACTTAGGCCTTATCTTACTCTTTCAAGTCTTCCATTCTAGGTAAAAAGTTACCTTAGAAGCTTTCAGAAGAGTTGAGTTGAAGACTTGGGCGACCAGAGCTTGAATCCGAGTTTTGGAAAATTCACCTCCTTAAATGGGGGGCCCACAGGGGCTATTTATAGAACACCGGACACCTTGGGTGAAAAAAAAGAATAGGGCGTGCAAGTGACTTGCACGACCCATATGTGGCGCGCAAGTGATTTGCGCGGCGCGCAGGAAACTTGCGTGGTTCCCTCTAAATGAGTTCCTTGTCCATGCCTTTGTCAATTTTTGATGTTCTTTAAAGGGTGACCCTCTTTGTGCCTAAGGTATTCCCTTTTTCCATTAGTTGGACTCTTTGATGGAAAAGAGCATCAACAAAAGTCCCCCCCCCCCCAGAGTTGGATCCGAAAAGGAAAGAGGATCTGGCTCTGAGGTAAAACCGGAGAAACAAGGGTTTGTGGCGCGCAAGTTCGGCGCACAGATGCTAGGGCGCACAAGTATGGCACGTTGGTGGTCTGGATTGCCTATATATACAGGCTCACTCTCACGCGAACTCATTCAGCTTCCAGCAGCTTGAGATCTCATCGCGTAGGTGCTTCGGTCTTCGGCGAATCACTTTTCTTGATTTTTTCGTGCTTTTGCAGAAGGTATTTGACTGGCGCGCCATGACTAGGGCGAAAAAACTTGCACGACCCGATTGACTTGCCTGCCAAGTTTGGACTTGCGTGCCTTAATGCCTTTGCCATTTTTTTGATTTCCTTCATCAAGATTTCACAAAACAAACTTACTTAAGGTTCGTCTGTTTGATCTTTGTGCAGATTCAATGGCTCCCAGAAGAATTGGATCAGCTGATGAGTTGGACAGTAAGAGAATAGATGACATGATGAACGTCGTCGTCCATGATTATTATATTATCTGCGACAGCACTCTCCCAGATTTGGCTAAGTACTTGAAGAAATATCATGCCAATTTCCCACAGAGCATCTACTTTCCTTTGTATGGCCATAATCATCTGCAAGGAGTCAATGTTCCTGAGGCAAAGAATTATATCCCTCATTCTTGGTTTCAGACTTACACCAATTTCTCTTCAGCAAATGTCTCAGTTACAGGATCATTTTCCAATGCTGGAACAGTGGAGACGACATACATAATGCATCATAGCCCATGTTCCCCAGATCTGAAGCCTCACAAGCCCGAGCTTCAGCCGCATTGCTATCCCTCTATTTTCCAAAATTCTCAGATGGACCAATCTAAAGGATGGAGAAAGAGTTGGGATTTCCGTCCTGGAGGAGGTGTGAAGCCGACTTGGATGTGGGCATATTGGGTGCGACAAACCTGTGCAGAGTTTGTCGATGATTTGAAAGGAGCTACAATATATAAATCCATCTGGGCTGGGCAGACATATGTCTATAGGAATGACAATTTCATTCCGGAGTTAATCAACAGTTGGAGCCCGGAAACGAATTCTTTCCATCTGATCCATGGAGAAGTAGGCATCAGTTTGTGGGATGTCTACAATATTTCAAGGGCTCTAATTTTGGGACATATGTATGATGAATTCATTCCCCCCAAGGTGACCTGGAATGATTCAGAGAAGATTCCGGACTTGGCTCGAGAGTTAATGAAATTTTTTCACATGCTTAAGAATACCAACACCACGAAAACTTACTCCAGAAACGATATCCATCCAGAGGAGTGGATGTACATGTTTCTTATTAAGAAGAAAGAGAAGGGAACTTCCTACACTCGTCCTACTAGTTGCCCTAGAGCAACAAAGAGGGGTGCTCTGGGCACATTTTGGCCAATTTTGGAAGCAGGAGAAAGTGAACCAGAAAATTCCAGCGAAGACCCATCTGGCAGACTTTTTGGACTTGTGTCTTAGTGTATACCTTTTACCAGTTCGAGATTCGAAAGGAGGCGTGAGGCTGGGGACCTTTGTCATTGCAGCCAAGCTGGCTGAAAGGAAGATGGTTGGGTTGGCCACCCCATTTTTGGCAAAGATTCATATGAGCTTACTTCATGTTTATCTGGGTAAGTCTCCTCTAAGAATAGTGAGACCATTCCAAGTTTTATGGGGATAGATCACCACTCACTTCAGGACATATGCTTTACAAAGTGGGGTACAGGTTCCTGGAAGTTCTTTCCAGCCGTCTGTGCAGGCCTTTTCTAGAATTTCTCCCTTATCCATCAACACTTATGATATCAAGATAAGGCTAAGCATGTTCAAGGAGTTTCATTTCTTTCCTTATGGAAATCCGCCAACAGAGCGATTTGTTGATGATGGAACAACCAGCCTGGAGTTAAGGGCATACTTGCTGGCATGTAGAGATGGTACACTGGCCACGAGGATTGACGGGGAAATTATATGCGAGGCCTATGCTCCATACAGATTCACACGTCAATTCAAATGTCTGCAACAAATTACCGTATTTCCTTCGGTGCATGTTAGGTTAGAGTAACATCTGATGGTTACTCGTCAACTATGGTTATTGACGTCTATGGAGAAGACTGGAGCGGTATTTGATCTACTAGCTGTTGGAGCGGCAAGTCTATTGACTACATGATATGCCTAGAGCTGGGTAGCATCATACCCTGAAGGGGTACTGAATCAGCCGGTCCCTCAGGTGGGGACAAATAAGAGAACCATTAGGAAAGAATCTTTTCATTTGGAAGGTGATTCTTCCTCACCCGGAGCTGATTCACCGGGTTCCTCACCTGGGGCTGATTCACCGGATTCCCAGGATGGGGATGATGAGGCACGAAATGCATCAAAGTGGCCTCGTGCCAGATATAATCTGCCTAATAGAGTCAAGAGACCTACTCCATTGACTCCTGGTAAGTTACATCATTGAGGCAATTTAGTCGCCATTATTTTAAATAGCAACAAGTTTCATTTTCTTATCCTTTATCTGTGATTCCATGAGCTGTGAAGAAGTTGAAGCCCCAGATTGTAGGACCCTCCTCGCGGCCTTCTGGTACACATTCTGAATATTTACGACCAGAGGATGTCCGGACATGACAAATTTTATATTGTGATGCTGAAACCGCCTGGATGGACTTATGTGAAGGGCTGCATATCCCTGGAGTGGGGAATCTCCGGGCTTCCACTGACATCCATTTTGAGGACAACCCCAATGAAGTGAGGGCTTACATTAAAGAGCTGGAAACACTCATATATGCCACTGATAAGTCAGTTTCTATCACCAAGCGAGTGAAGGAAATGATGGACCATAGTACCACTGAGGGGATTGTTCCTTCATTAGACAAAGAGTGGCATGATTACGTGTCTCCTGAAGATGTAAGTTTTCCTTTTTCTCATATTTCTATTTTCTTTGCAATTTGAATTTAGTCAAAGCTTTGTTATTCAAGGAAATAATCTTCTTCATCCTGCAACTTGTGAAGGAAATAACCACTGAAATTCCTTCCTCGCAGTATAGCCCTGGTGGCACTACTCTTGGAGCCACTGAATCTCCTCGTGAGCCAGGAGAAGTATCTCCAGGCCAACAAGCCATGGATGAAGAGTTAGAAAGGGCGTTATTGTCTTTGATACCTATTTTCAGAGATGATGACGCCAGTCCAGCCAAAAGGCCAAGAAGCAAAAGCATCAAAGAAAGAAGACCACAGTCAAACGCTTTATCAGTAGTGGTAAGTCTTTCTGGTATTCATGAATCTTAACTTATGAAAAAGTGCTCAAACTTCTTGGGATTGTAGGGGATTCTTCAGTTTCCCCTTTAAGGGAAAAGACCGACCATCCTCAGAGTACATAAGAGGGTGTTGGAGAACAGCCGCAAGTTCCTGCTCAAATGGCCGTTACTGAAGAAATACTGAGAGCAGATGAGCCGACGTCTGTTTCCAACACCGCTCCTATTTCTGATGCCAGGAGAGAAAAGACTTCTGGTAATTTAACAATACTTCATAGAACCTCAAATGAGACAACAACTGACTTCCATTCTGTGATGTTTTAGGTTCAACACATGCACCAGAACATTTGGCAACCACCGCAGCTGACCCCACAACTGTCTGTGAAAAAGTTATCCAGGGTCAGAGATTGCCAGATGAAAGTCACGAAGAAGACATGCCGAGTGCTCCCACTGGTGAGACTAACCTGGGATCTAGGACATCATTAAATAAAATGATGAAACTTGGCATGTCCTTTGAAGAAATTTTAGAACATGTTAAATTACCATGTGATTTAGAAGATTTTGGAGATCTAGTTATAGAATCAACTGGCTGTGAGTTTCATCATTTGTACTCTTAATCTTCTCATGATTACACTTCTAGCCATGTTTGGTTAAAAATGTACAATTCCATCTAAAGAAACTGCTGAACCAACAACGCTTGAAAGGGGTGTAGATGTCAACCCTATTATTGCAGAAACACTGGCTCAGGTGGAACTTAACACGACAGACCCTCCTGAAACCCATCCTGAAAATCCTGTTGAAGCTAGGAAAGATGGGGAGAAGTCTTCACAAGTTGCTGATCTACTGTTAAGGTAAAATATGATGATATTTGTGGCTTACTTAACCTGCAAGACGGTCAATCAACTTTTACTGTCCTTTGAAACTAACCATACTTTCAATTGACCAAATAGGGCTGTCAACTTCAATGGCTAGATCTGGAGGTGAAGCCTCAGCCTCAGCCCAAGCAGTAGCAGAAGGTGAAGAAACCAGGGTTAGGGAAGGAGCAGAACATGACAGTTCCTTAAGTGCATTAATCCCAGACTATGTTCCTCCCTGTGATAACGATGCTGAATCAGACCCAGAGGTGCAAAAGGTGCTCCAATTCTCATGTCGCAAGGCATGAAAAAATATATGGAAGATAATATCTGAGGTGCCTCTTGAAGAGATTCCTTCAAAAATTCCAATACTTTCATCCCTGTTTATTATGCTGGGACTTGGCGGCTTTGGATATCAAGAAATCCATGTCGCAGTGAAAAAAGTCATTCGAAGGAGGGAGCAAGAGCAAAGGTGTCATCAAGACCTGACCAGAGCTATATTGCTGGTCAATATCAATGAATTTCAGGCTGTAGTGTCCTGAGCTGAGACTGATCATGCTTGAAAGATGAAGGAGCTGAAGCAAAAGATCAAGGAGAAGATTGTCCATCAGTTTCACCTTCAGCAAGAGCTAGATGCTGTTACTCGGGAGCTTGACCAGCTTCATAATTCGTTGGAAGAAGTCCAAGCAGATGGTATAAAATCCATCAAAGATGCCAAAGAAGCACTTCGTTGAGCTGAAGAGAGTGAAGATGGTCAAGTAACTGAACTTCAAGTGGCTGCTGACGAAGCTCGGGATGCTGTGAAACAGATGGGAAATCATGTTGAAAGTCTTCTATAATAAAAAGAGAAGAGACTCTAGTCTGCGGATGTTAAACTAATCTTGTTCATCAATGAAAAAAAACAATTCATCTTCGATCATGATAATTGCTCTTATTTTTACTTAATCCAATGGGCTTGGTAAATATAGTTCGATTTTTAATAGGGTTATATAAACAACCCCAAAAACTTTATCTTTTAATTGCTCAATATTGCCTAAATCATACAAAATGTATGTCTAGTGAGCTGAGACTCGACTTTTGTTCAGAGTATCCTTTATAGGTTCCCAATTTAATGAGTACCATGTCTTTTGTTATTGGCAGTTTAAAGTCATGCATGTTGGACTATAAAAAGACTAATATTTAAGGTTGAATAGCTTTGACCAAATGGATGATATTGACTCAATTCTTGATAATTTGTTTGGAAACATATTACCATGTTCAAGTATGGAGGGGGAAAATTGTAAACTGTGACTTGACAAATTTTGAATATGAGGAATGACATGGGAAAAGAGCTAAAAGACATTAGAGGAAGTCTTTTCTAAGAATGAAGTTACCACTTCTTGACTAACCCGTTATGGGGGCTGAATTATGCAGGTCCAACTAGGGCATAAGCTGCATAGTCAAATAGTAGCATCTTTTGGCTGACAGGTCCGTTATGTAGACAACTTATGCAAGACCACCTAAGGGCACGTGTTGCATAGTCGGGAAAAAGAACTCTAAAAAATTTGACTTTCTATTGCTAAAAGCCGAAGAAATTTTTATGGGGATCCAAACTTTCCAAAGCATAGAGTCTTCTTTATGGAGAAAAGTACTTGAATATGGGAGGATATTTCCAATCAGAATTGTCAAAGAATTGGAGGAATGTAACTTCTACGACGGTCTGACCCAAACATAGGAAAAAAGGTATCTGTGGTTTTAAATCATATGACTAAAACCAGAGATAGAAACATTATACGACATAATACTTTCAGATCATGAAAAATAGTATGGAACAAATATGTTAAGGATGACAGTTTTTTTACAGATCCCTACATATCGTCGTTCAGACCAATAGGGACCAAAGGGGCCTCTCCTAAGAATGAAGTTACCATTACTTGAAAAACCCCATTATGGAGGTTGAATTATACAGGGCCAACTGGGGCATAAGCTGCATAGTCAAATAGTAGCATCTTTTGGCTGACAGGTCCGTTATGTAGACAACTTATGTAAGACCACCTAAGGGCACGTGCTGCATAGTCAGGAAAAAGAACTCTCAGGTATCGGACATTTTGCAACCAGAAGTCAAGAAAATGGTTATGGAGATCATGAATATTATTTGTATAATGTTGCAGCTAGGTCCTGAATTGAGATTCTGGATGTCACTACGTATCTCATTAGGATGAGAATCAAGCCACACATAGTTCTTGAAATATAGTTTAACGTCAAGCAGGACGAGAGTATGGAAGGTCTTAGTTTAGGGTCGTAGAGCTTGGACCATAGTGAGGGATACACATCGTGCATTTGTTATAAACCTGATGTGAATAAAGACCAGGGTGTTCCATATCACACCATGTGCTCCCAGGGGGACTTTTTAGCCAAGAGACCGAAAGTGGAGTTTGGAAAAAGGCTCGAGGGCTGGACTCGAGGAATGCTCGAGCGTTCCTATGTATCCCATGACGATGGGAATCAAGCTGCACGTAGTTCTTAAAATACCCTTTGTACAGATTTTGTTCGTACATATGAGGGGTAAAGAAGACTTTATTGCAATTATGGTTGGACCCAATATTAAAGACTTGAGTGTCACTACGCATCTCATAAGGATGAGAATCAAGCCGCATGTAGTTCTTGAAACATGACATGGTTGGAGACCATGTCAATGATAATTCCTCTCGAGTGAGGGTATCAAGGATTATTGTAGTTTATTGTCATACAGGACAAAAGTTCAAATAGTTTAAGGTCATATGCATGGACCAGTGCTATGCAGTTTAATGTCTTGCAGTAAGGACAATGAGGAACTATATAGTTTAACGTCATATAGCTAGGACGATGTGACATACACAGTTTAACGTCATGTAGGAAAAAAATGAACCAATATGAATAAGATGGTTGATGGGGGCTTCACGGATCAACATCGTATGGGATGAAGGTGAATCAATGTGAAGAAAGTGGTTTTGGGCTTGAACCTTAGGAGGTTGCCTACGTACACAGCCTAGGAGGCAAGGATCAAAGTCTGCGTAGTTCAATTGAGAGGGATTTGACGATCGGGGTGTACTTGAGGACAGCGACCCGAAGGTGATGTTGGGACTTAAGCGTGATTAACAGCCCAAAGAAGATGTCATGGTCAAAGATTACTCTAAGCTCACGTGAGTCATGCTCGGTGTGAGAAACAAGAAGCAGTAACAGACCTGATGATTGTGTCGCAAAATATGCGACCACAAAGGATGGTGTGGGGATTATGCATGATTAGCTGCCCGAGGCTCACATGGTAACAGAGTTTAAAAGACAATTGTGCATGAGGCGATCATAGTTTAATGTCATGTGTCACAGACATGGGGTGCTTGGCAGTTTAACGTCTTGCAGCTCGGACGATGAACAATTTAATGTCATGTTGGACGATAGAGG
Organism: Viscum album; assembly: GCA_963277665.1. Classification (NCBI taxonomy): domain Eukaryota; kingdom Viridiplantae; phylum Streptophyta; class Magnoliopsida; order Santalales; family Viscaceae; genus Viscum; species Viscum album. The sequence continues at coordinate 540,764,478 of OY728134.1, read as the reverse complement.
GACACAATTTTACGTCATGTTGGATGATAGAGGGGCTATGCAGTTTAATGTCCTGCAGCAAAGACAATAGGGAACTGTATTTGTGTTACACAAAATAATTCTTCAAGAATCTTGCATTAGTTGGAGTTGTAATGAGTTCTCCATCCATTGAGATTAAAGAATAAGCTCCATTGGAGTAGACCCTATGTATTGAGTAAGGTCCTTCCCACTTTGTCTCAAGCTTTGGTGACTTCTTTCCTGGTATCATTGGGGTTCTGAGGACCAATACTAATTCTCCTTGAATGAATGAACGAAGACGAACTTTTTTATTGAAAGCGCGTGCTATTCGATTCTGATAGACTTATAAATGGTGCAGTGTGCGTAATCTTTTTTCATCTAGTTGTTCCAATTCATCCAATCGCTGTTGAGATTGTTCATCTGTAGATAACTAATCACAAATGGTGACTCTAAGCGAAGGTAATTGGGCTTCAATAGGAAAGACTGCTTCCGTTCCATATACCAATGAATATGGAGTTGATCGTGTAGCAGTGCGGGTGGTAGTCTGATAAGCCCATAGAGCATGAAAAAGTTTATCAGGCCATGAATTCTTATCTTTATCCACCATCTTTTGAAGTATGTTTGAAAGAGTCTTATTGAAAGCCTCTACTTGACCATTGGCTGCTGCATGATACCGAGATGAATGGTTGGATCTGATATTGTATTCTTGATACAACTTTCTTACTTCGGATGAACAAAAAGTGGTTTCATTATCTATCAATATGGTATGAGGAACACCAAATCTGGTAATGATGTTAGACTTGATAAAGCTAACAATGCTTTTAGCACCGAATTCTTTGAGAGGTATTACCTCTGCCCATTTGGAAAAGAAGTCATTAGCAGTAAGAATATACTTAAACTGCTTAGTTGTAGTCGGAGGATAAGGTCCTACTACATCCATTCCCCATGTAGTAAACGACCCGGAGTATTTAGCGGTATGAAGCAACTCTGGGGGTTGATGAATGAAGTTGACACATATTTGGCAAGAATGACACGTTTTAGTGAAATCAACACAATATTGCACCATTGAAGGCCAGAAGTATCCAAGCCTTCGAATTTGACCAGAAAGTCTATGTCCAGACTGGTGGGCACCATAAACTCCTTCATGTACTTCATTCATGATAGCCATTGTCTCTTCACCATCAATACATCTGAAGAGAATTCCATCAAAACCTCGCTTATAAAGAATTTTTTGGTGATCTGGGCTATCATAAAGAGTAAAATTGACCACACGTTGCTAGACTTGTTCTTTCCCGGCTCTATCAGATGGGAGTGTTCCATTTTGAAGGTATTCCCTGATAGGTGTCATCCATCCTGTAGTATGACCATAAGGTTCAAAAATGGGACTGATTTTATTGATTTCCTATGTTCTAATTTGAAAAAGAGATGAAACTACACGACGGTGGGCAATAATGATGATTGTTTCATCCCGGTTTGGATCTACCAGGGCTGTGGCTACATTAGCCAGTGTATCATCATGGGCATTTTGTGATCGCGGGACATAAGAAAATGTCGGTTCTAAGGGAAATTCCACCATTAACTCTATGATGTAATCACACAAAGGGATTAACTCTTCCATTCTTATGGCATAATCCACATTGATTTGTTTGATTACCAAATCTGAATCACCTTTTACCTTCAAGTGACTCACCTGTGCCTGAACTGCCAATTCCAAGCCTGCGATGAGAGCTTAATATTCTGCTTCATTGTTTGTACCACCTTCCAATAATAAGAAGGAATAGGGTAACACTGCCTTTTCTGGGGAAATAAGCACGATTCCTAACTCAACTTTGTTGAATTTAGGATCTTCCATTTTCTTCCCTGTTGGACTTCTAGAGACACCATCAAAGTACATTTCCCATGTTTGGGGATTATCTGAAATAGAGAAGACTTCCTCATCAGGAAGTTCAATATTTAAAAATGTATCTTCCACAGATGGGTGTTCAGCAAGGTAATCGGCCAGGGCTTGGCCCTTTATTGCCTTTTGAGACACGTACTGGATATCAAACTGCTACAAAATAACTTCCCACCTTGCCAGACATTCTGTAAGCATTGAACGACTAAGTATAAATTTGAGCGGGTTATTGCGAGATACCAATTGGACCTCATGATGTTGCAGGTAGTGTCTCAATTTCTGAACTGTAAAGATTAATGCTAGGAAACACTTTTGAATACTTGAATATCGAGTTTCTGCCTCAAGCATAGTCCGACTGAGATAGTAAAGGTTGTTTTCATTCCCAGCATCATTATTTGGGGCAAGGAAGGAACCTAACGATTGCTCTAAAGCTGTGACATATAGAATAAGTGGTCTTCCTTCAACAGGTGACATTAATACCGGTGGACTCAAGAGATATTTCTTGAGGATATCGAATGCTTCTTGACATTCTTCAGTCCACTGGTAGGTGACTCCCTTCTTCATTAATCTGGTGAAGGGTAAACACTTGCCTGCTAAATTGGCAATGAAACTCCGAATGTAGGCCAAGTGTCATTGAAGTCCTCTTAATTCCTTCATATTTCTAGGAGGTGTCATGTTAAGGATTGATTTTGTCTTCTTAGGATCAACTTCGATACCAAGATGGCGTACAACAAAGCCGAGAAATTTTCCCGAGGTTACCCCGAAATCACATTTCAAAGGGTTCATCTTCAAATTGTGTTGTCGAAGTTTGTTGAATATGATTTCCAGATCGGCCAAGTGATCAGAACGTTGTCTGAATTTAACCACCAAATCATCCACATAACATTCAACAAATTTCCCTAAAAAGGGTTGGAGGATGTGGTGCATGGCATGTTGATACATTGCACCTGCATTCTTCAGGCCAAAGGGTATTACCCAATAGAAAAAAACACCTTGAGGAGCTCTGAAGGCTGTAGAATCTTCATCTTCTAGGGACATTCTTATTTGATTGTATCCAGAGTAACCATCCATGAAGGAAAGAGCTTCGTAGCCAACTGTTGCATCAATTAGAAGTTCTGTAATCAGGACTAGAAAATCATCTTTAGGACAATGCCTGTTAAGATCTCTGAAGTCAATGCAAAATCTAATTTGTCCATTCTTCTTTTTCACATGGACAATATTAGCCATCCATTTGGGATATTGAACTTCTCTAACGAATTTAGCCTTGATAAGCTTATCAACTTCCACATCAATTTTGGAGGCACAAGTTGGGTGTGTTCTTCTTGCTGCTTGCTTGAATCTTCGATGTTCTTCTGGCAAACCCAAATGTTGAGTGACAACATCAGGATCAAGACCTGACATTTTTGTATAATTCTTAGCAAATACATCTCGATTTATCTTTAGAAATGAAGTATACATTTCTTTCTCTTCAAGAGTCATGGATGCACTAATTAAAGTGAGGGCGTTGATCTTCTTTTGTACCCAGATTTATTTCTCTAAGTTCATCCACAATGGTAGAGATACCCTTCTCAAATGATGGAGGAGAATCCTTGAGATCTTCCTCTTCTTCTTCAATATGTGTTACTTCTTCTGTTTCTACTTGCATAGTAGATGACGAAGCAGAATTTCCATGGTCAGGGGAGAAGTTAAAATTTGAACATCTTGAAGAAAAGGCTGTCATTTCTGACCATATTGATGATGAAGGGTCTTCCTGGGGTGATAGAGAGGAGATACTGGATTGAGAATTGACATCATTGTTTTCCTCTGGTATCACTATAACTTCTTCTGACCTGGTTGATGAAGTATAGAATTTCTGGATTTCAACGGATGAAATGAAGACATCTCCATCTAAGTTTTCATCATTTCTTGGTGAATCAACAATTTCTCCCATGCTGTCTGGCTTGATTTCCGTAATTGACATTATGGAAGTTTTCATAAGAGTGTTTGGATTTAGGTCTATCCTGTCAATTTGACTGATAGGAAACACATAATCTGTACTCACATGTATGAATGAGTTTACTGGAATCTTTTCCAAACCATTTGGAGCATTAATTTTAGTGACCTTCTTTTCTGTGGATTTTTCCTTTCCCTCCATGTGATAAAATTCTGTTTCAATGTATTGAGATTCATATGTTTTGAATGAGGCCTTGTCACCGTACAATGTCCCAATTTGACCATTGAAACAATATTTGAGACATTGATGATACGATGAAGGTACGACCGCATGTTGATGTAGACAAGGTCTTCCAAGCAAAATGTTGAAGGTTGTGTCCGGACTAACAACCCTGAAATCTGAATTAGACACAAGGTCTCCAAACTGAATTCTGAGTGTAATCTCACCCAGAAGTTCTTGTTCATTCTTGTCATATCCTTGCAACATCAAAGTAGAAGGAGATAAATTAGATTCGGTGAGGCCCAATCGACGAAGTGTACGAATAGGAATGAGGTTGACTCCTGAGCCATTATCAATAAAAGCTTGTTGGATGTCTATGTCATTGACTTTTCCAGATAGATACAAAGGTCTGATATGTCCATGTACAACATCATCTTCATCTTCATCTGTAAAAGATATCACTACATGACATTCTGCAGAATCATTATCTATATGGTAGACCTCAGCCACAACAATTTCAGTTTCGAATTCTTGAGGACTTGACAAAGCCTCAATAAGCACCTCCTGAAGATATTTTGATAGATTCAAGGAATCTAGAATTGATAAATTGGCCGGTACTTGGGCCAAATGTTTCAAGACATCATACTTTTGGTCCAAAGGTCTGCATTTCCCATCCTGAAAATGTGGTTTTGCAGGTGCCTTGGAAGTTGATGCTTTGGCAGTAGATACATCCCGTATCAGACATGAATTGGAAACACTTCTGGCTTCAGTAGATTAGACCGACTAGTTCTATCTATTTGCTGAGAGGAAGAAGGTGTGACCTCTAACCGGTCTTCCAAAATAACTGTGTCAGGACCGAATATTCCATGTGTGGAAGAACTTTCTTGTTCCTGTTGAGCCTGTTGAAGGGCTTTTCCACGAGTTTCTTCCGCATATACAGTTCTATCAGGAGTAGGATTGAAATAGTAGCTTCTGGAATATCCATGTCTTCCCCTGTATCCTAGACCTCTGTCCCTTCCTCTAATTCCTCTATTAGATACAAGGAACTTAGGCTCATCCTGATCAAAACTGTCATTGGCATAGGGATCCGTTAAATGAATAATGTTAACAGAACCAAAGACCAATTCTTCATCTGATGAAGATTCTACCTGATGAACTAGTTCGGGCTATGCCGTTTGGTGGGGCAGTGCCCGTGCTTTTGAAGCAGACGACATAAAATCTGCCAGAGTCAAAGACAACTTAGGCTTTGACATGAGCTCGTCTTCTTCTGACTGCTCTTCTTTCTTCAAATTACGCTGCTTCTTTGAGGATTTTCCTTTTGATGAAGGGGGTTTTGTTGTGGCAGACATAGTAGAAGACACAATTGGTTGATTCAATTGTGTTCGTAAAATGGAATGAGTTCGGTTGATCGTTTTTCTGACCATCCAATCATCATATTTCTACGCATTTTTACTTTTGACTTCGTGACACTCACCTTCTTCCTCTGGATCAGTAGAAGTAACACATGCTACCTGGGCTGAAGAACCTTTCAGTTTTAATTGTCCAGAGTCCACCATCTTTTTCAAGAGGTCTTTGAAGACAAAACACTCCTGAATGTGATGACCCAACATCTGATGAAATGGGCAATAGTTGGGGAGGTCTTCATCTCTTTCCTTGTTCGGCCTTTTGGGCCTCGATAACTGAACCAGATTGTTTTCTAGAGCCGAGATGAAGTAACTAGGAACTTGTTCATTCCAGAAAGAATAAACTTTGTTCTTTAAATCCTCAAATTGATTCCGCCTTTGATCATTTTGATCATCTTGATGAGGCAGCCGTTGTTCTTGACGTTCAGGAGGTGGAGCCCTTCGATATGATGAAGGTTTTGAAGTGAAAGCAGGTACATGTGGTTGTTTAAGTGTAACTGTAGCAGTCTCTGCTTTCCCTATTCTCTTTCCTGGAACTGATGGAATTACACGAGTTTTAGCCTTAGTCTTTATAAGAGAGTCTTCTATCTGATGAGCGATTGAAGTAAGGTCTCGAAACCCTCCTGTGTATTTCACAAGGATCAACGGTGTGCATAATTCATCACACAGATTTGCTACATAGATTGGCAGCAACTCTTCTTAAGGGAGTGCTAAACATAAGAAATATGTTAATCCCTTCTAGTGAGCAATGAAATCTAAAACTCTTTCATCTTCCCTTTGCTTATAATTGGTAAGATAAAAAACTGTCATCTTTGGTAATGTTGATCTAAATTGAAGAAGAAATCTTTGACGAAGATCTTCCCACTCAGTAATTGACCGAGATTGCAAACTTGTATACCAGACAAAATCTGGTCCTTATAATGACTGCACAATACACCTGAGCTTAATTGCTTCTTGTTGTTGAGGAGTTCCCATCATAGGATCATAACGAGAAACAAAATGTGTTAAGTGTTGTTATGAATCTCCCGAACCATTAAAAATTGGGAATGTGGTATTCGCAAAATTTTATGGGGGAGGAATTGCATCCACCCATTCAGGGTAAGCTCTCTTTTCTGGTTGAACTTGTTCACGTTTTCCTTCCATAGCTTCCAACCGAGCTGTTAATGACTCAATGGTAGTCATTAATTTTTGAGAAACATCTGGTTGAGCTTAGACCTGAGTAGGTGCAATAACTGGAGTTTGGATGGGTGTGGCGACCGGTACTGCCACTGATGGTTGTATTTTCGGTTGCTATCATGTATGACTCATAGGATTGGACCTGTGAGGGTGTACTTGTAAAGGGGGATATTCTTGATCCATCCCAATAACTGCAACAAATTCCCTTGATTGATTAACTCCAGTATGCTTAGGAGGAAGACTACCTTGAAGTAGTTCTACATTTAACCTCCTTAATTCCTTCATTTCTTCTTTTTGCTGTGAGAACCTTTCCTTTAATGAGAGTGATTGACCTTCTCCAGAGGTAGGGTGGGGTGTAACCTGACTTTTACCCTTTTCCTTGGCATGTGCCTTTCTGGAGTATGGAAGGGAATTACCTGAAGGAATGTCTTGCCCCTGGGAAACCCTCTGTCTTCTGGTACGCACACCTCCTTCATTCGTTTCTGTGTATACAACCTATTGAATATGAACTTCTTTATCTGATTCCTCTGATTGAGCCTCATGTTCTAGGGGATTTGTGACAACGACATTGATGACATTTATCGATGCATAATGCATTGCAGCCCTTCTGTCAGTGCTTCTGCGATACTGTCTTCTTCCATGTTCTTTATGAGACATTGCCTTTTGTTTGGTTGATCCCTCAGGAACTTCATGATGAATGGTAATTTGGAGGGAATCTTCTGATAATTCGGCTCTGTGTTCCTCTTATGGATTCTTCCCTAATTGAGAGAAGACTGAATTTCACTGAGGAAGAGATTGAGAATTTAAAAAAGTCCTCAGTCTGGTGGAATAGGGCTGTTATTGTTTTTCCTGCTCAACTCCTCGAATCCTGTCTGTTGATCCCGAGGGTTGGAATAAAATATTCCCTAGCCTGGAAAGCTGAGGTGGCTCTTGAGCTGCTACATCTGAAACTTTCTTAAAATCTCTCCTGATTTTTTGGATTTTAGTCTGGAAATTGGTCGGATGCATCATCCGACATCCACTCAAGTCAGCTGGCTTAGATTTCCGTTGGATTATTTCTGACACTTCTGTCACCTGATGATGTGCATGCTCTAAACGAGAAGCCTGTTCGATATTCTCATTTTCTTGATGCAAGAGTAATTCGACAACTTGTTCTATATATGCCTAACTTTGGGAAGAACTAGTTGAGGCCTATTCTTGAGAAAGCCTTTGATTACACACAAAACTAGTTAGATGTGGCCAACCATGGGCAATAACATTGCATGAGACCACTTTTGGCGGGATTTGTTGACTAAAGAGCATAGTGAAATGCAATGCTCCATGAACACCCCATCCCCTGATATGAATACCAGATGGGGGCATTGGTAATTAACTAGCACAACCTTTTTAATGCGCCAAGGCATGTACGCTGAAGGGATCTCTACTGCTTTTCAACCTTTGGATGTCGAGAAACTGAGAGAGATGCCAAGTAAATTTGGCGTTGCAACCCTTCTATTACCTTAACATGATTTTTATTTTCATCATAAGATAATATTTTCTCTTTTAAGTGACAAAGAGTTTTCCACATGTTGCGATGAATATCATGAATACAATCTTCTGTCAACGTTTCTGGAATATCATATTGAGAGTCATCCAAAGGCCTAAACATGACTGGTATTTCACCTTTCGCCAATTGTTTTCTCATATTCAACACTTCCTCTTTGTCATTTGATGAATATTCTTATTAGACCAAAGCTGGTGCTTCTTTATTACTTCATTAGATTTAACAAGATTGGTAGATAATTTGTTTGTCAAATTAGAAGATGAATGACCCAGGGGTGGTTCGAAAAATGACCTACACCCCAGACTATCTTCTGATTGAGAAAATATTTCACCTACTAGTGGTAATACATCAGACATGATTGGCTTTGCATTTGCAAGTGCCTCAAGATTAGAGGGCTTTCTCGTTACTGCATTGTCCATTGAAGAATTTTCCAAGCAATGCGAATTACTACTGCGGATAGGATTTTCGCAGCTAAATTCATCATCATGGGGAGGATCTCTATGGTGGGTTACAACAAAAGATGAAACCTTTTTCTCCTTGGTCTTCTGGCAACGCAGAAGGTTATCATGGCTCTCATCTGAAGATGATACTTTGAGATTGACTGAATTGTCAAGATGCAAGCCTTCATGAGAAAGTGTCTGATAAGACCTTCGGAATTATTGTTGTTACTTCTTGAATCTGGAAATGAGAGAGCAGAATCTTGAGTTGCAACAGACAATTGTCTGAAGGCTTCAAGAACTCCAGCATTGAGCAATGCCTTATTGCAGATTGGCTCTTGATTTTTCAATTGTGTTGGATGAGTCTTTTTCTTGGACGCCTTCTTACTCACTTTGGAAACCACTTGTTGACGAAAGTGGTTATTATGGGCAGGTGTATGTTCCTGCTTAGGAGAAATGGTCAGGTTGGGCTGATTATCTCTATTTAAATTGGGTGTATGTGCCTGACTTTATTGTCCGTATGACATGAGGGAGTATGACCCACGACCCTCCTGGACTGGAACAGAGGTGTGTATCTTCTCTAGAGTGACATGTTGATGAGTCACTTCACTGATAGGGATAGATTTATGTTTCTTTCCCCGTGATGTCACAGAAGTTGTTATAATATTCTGATGGGTATCTAGAATATGGGAAGGGATTTTCTTATGCTCTTTCACCATTGTTAGAATGTGCTTGGTGACTTCAGCTACCGGAACGAGAATATATGTCCATTCCGTGTTTGGAGTAGGTGTGTGGTCCTACTCTTTTCCTCCTTTTCCTATAAGGGAATTATGACAGTACTCATGTGTGGGGGAAAAAAGTTGTGTCTGCCTCCTGTTTGTCATTGGGGCTTTCCAATTGACATCTCCGGGTGCTACCAAACGAGACTGTTTGTTAGCTTGAGTAATTGCAGGTGTATGTTCATGCTGATTGTTCTCCACCAAATATGATTGACGAACTTCCTTCAATACTGGCAGATGAGACTGCTGACAGAATTGATGAGTGTAAGCAGGTGTATGTGCCTGTTTACAGGTGGTCACCACATTTGGTTGGCGAGCTTCTTTGGATGTAGTCAGACGAGCCTTCTGACTGGATAATGAATTATAAACAGGTGTATGTGCCTGCCTATAGTACTCCGCCAGAATTTTCTGGCGGGATTAGTGTGTTACTACCAGACGAGTCTTCTGGGCAGTGAAATCAGGACAGACGTGTGTATATGCCTGCTCGTTGTTTGCCATCAAGTTAGATTGATGGACTTCTCCGGAGGGGGAAGAGGTAAGAAACTGCTCCCTGTTGACCGAATTTCGCCTCTGACGGTTCATCTTGCATGCTCAGGTCTGAGGAAACTGAGCTGAACACCTAGAAACGATACCCTCATTATGTTGAGGGGGCACTACCACACGAGTCTGGCAGCAATTGTTGGTGGGAGTCCTCAGGAAGGACTTTTATCTTCTTGAACTGAGGCCTTGAGTGACCTCTTCATTCACCTCCCTGTAATATGGGAGGGACTGGTTGTTGCGTTCCGGGGATAACGACCCGAAACGGTTGGAAACGGTGGTTGACACCACCTGCTTCTTGACCACTGGTCGTCGCTGCCCGGACAACCAGGGTGAGTTGTTAACTTGGAGGGCTTGTCGAGCGGCCTCTAGAGTCGGGATGGTACCGTGTTGATAGTATTCCCTCACCAATGCATTTGAGACCCAGCGTTGAAGACACTGAGTAGGTGATTTCCTCCTCAGAGTGGATGAGGATCCAACAGGAGTAGCGGCCGAGGCATTCACAGGTGTGAACTTTAAAGAAGCCATTTTGTGTTGTAGAGTGATCTTGGAAAAGAGTTCCTGTTTAATATAACAGACATAATCAAGATAAGTTTGGTCAAACTACATCTTTTGGATGAGTACATATGTTATTGATTGCTTTGTAGGCCCTCATATTGAGTTTAATAGGGTCCTAACAAATAAGTAAAACATCATTTAACTTGGTTAAAGATTCACGTCGGGTTCACCATTTTTTTGTTTCTTCTGGAAATGGGGATGACCTTGTTTGTTTAAGGTTCAAAATTTCCAATCGGTTTCTAACTGGTTTATTCGTAGAACCAGAAACACCCAATGATTCTATATCCATTTGGACCTACTTTTTAAAGGTAGCTGCTCATTAGTTGTGGACCGATGAGGCTTTAAGAATTTTCATTGGTCGAGAGGATGAGAGGTCAGACTCATTACACCTTTTTGGGGGGAATTATTGCCTACTATGAGAGACTCTCTTATAGATTTAAGTTATGTTCACAAATCCTTATTAATTCACCAAGCATGAAAATGTGTTTTCTTTTAGATTTAGCAATCAATGATTAATATGTATGGGCTTTAGAGAATCTTTTATATGTATTTGAGGTGCTTCATCGATGGAGAATCATCCGTATGTATTAGAGATTCTTAGTCAAGGGTATACTTCAATACATTATATAGAAATATCTTGGTCATTATGATAACCATACTGGTTTTAAAGCCACTCACTGTGGCACTTGAAGTTTATTGTCATTCAGAAAGACAAGGATTATTTCAGAGTTGGGATCGTACCTGTAGATGAGATACCTACATATCCTTGTTAAAAAGGAATTGGAACCCACGTAGTTCAATAAGAAGGATATAGTTTAACGTCATATGCGACGAAAAATAAATAATGAAAGATGGGCTTGAACCTTATAAAGGCTTCCTACGTACTCTACTTTTAAGGAAGAGATCAAAGTCCACGTAGTTCGGGTAAAGAAATATGGGGTTTATACATGGTTAATGGACCAAAAAGAGATTTCATGATTACTTTTACATTCTAAGCTCACGTGAGTCATGCTCGGTGTGAGAAACAAGAGGTATCAGTAAACTTGACGATGGTGCCATGAAAGATGCAGTCATGAGAAATGATGTGGGGCTTACGTATGTATGACTGCCCAAGTAGATAAAGACCATGACTTAATTCAGGAAAGAAGCCCAGGAGCAGGGTCCATAAAGGTATTTGTACTTTATGGAGATTTGGAGTTTTAACTTGGGGATTACTCCTGAGAAGGAGGCCTAAATTAAAAGGGTCTTATGATTGGGGTTTATTCCTGATAAGGAGGCCCAAATCAAAAGAAATTAAGATTGGGGCTTACTCCTGAGGAGGATGCCCAATTAAAGGGAACTTATAACCTGGGGATTACTCCTGAGAAGGAGGCCCAATGTTAAAGGAAATTACGACTGGGGCTTACTCTTGAGAAGGAGGCCCAATTTAAGGGGACTTGAGACTTGTGGCTTACTCCTGAGAAGGAGGCCCAAACCAGGGGAACTTGGGGCTTACTCCTGAAGAGGATACCCTAAATCAAACGATCTTCTCATCTTAAAGGATGAGGTTATATAGGAAACCTCTAACCGTGGTGACATAAAGCTTGTAAGTCACGAGGTTTTGGGAGAGGTTCTCACATAATTCCTTTCAGATAAGGAAGCCAACAAAGGAACCATGCCATAAATGGATTTGAAAAGGTGTTCGAGGGCTAATATCTTGAAGAGGAGAGGTGAACAGGAGAGAGGCACACAAATAAAGTTGGTGCACAAGTATAGCCATGCAAATCATTTGGCGCACAAGTATTGGCCGCAGAAGTGTAGTTGCGCGACATGAGTTCACCTGGGCGATGAAGAATCTATAGGGTAATACTTGGGTGAGACTTAACTCAAGCCTTTAGTATTATCCAAAGATGTTTCCAAAAGGGAGGCGTGCAAGTTTCATTGAAAGGGTAGGGCGGCGCGCAAGTGTTTCCACTTTTAAGGAGGTTTGGACACTTAGGCGTGAAAGTGTTGTTGAATTCTAAACACTTAGGCCTTATCCTACTCCTTCAAGTCTTTCATTCTAGGTAAAAAGTTACCTTAGAAGCTTTTAGAAGAGTTGAGTTGAAGACTTGGGCGACTAGAGCTTGAATCTGAGTTTTGAAAAATTCGTCTCCTTAAATGGGGGGCCCACAGGGGCTATTTATAGGCCACCGGGCACCTTGGGAGAAAAAAAGAATAGGGCGCTCAGGAAAATTGCGCGGTTCCCTCCAAATGGGTTCCTTGTCCATGACTTTGTCAATTTTTGACGTTCTTCAAAGGGTGACCCTATTTGTTCTTAAGGTATTCCCCTTTCCCATTCGTTGGACTCTGTGATGGAAAAGAGCGTCAACAGGTACCCGATTGAGTGTATCAGACTGATAGGTCCCAATTATGAAGTTGATACTAAATTTCATGCTCAATAATATGAAATAAAGTGAAGTGGAGGAAGAATAAATTACAATAAAGAAACTATGAAGAATGTTGAAACAACATAGTGACAACATTTAATACTAATGGTGAATGTTTTTTAAAAGTTTCAAAAAGTGTTATATCATATTATTTTTTTGAGGAAACCATGCATTGTTTCAGGAGTATAGTGATATAAAAGTGATAGATATTCCTTTATTTTTTAACCATCAAAAGAAAAATTTTCTAGTGATTGTGTGGTATTTTATTACTTCCAAATCATGATAAGGACTAGCTACACTTTTTGAGGAGTGAACCATGTAAATACCTAGGTTCCTATGGGTGTTCATGTTTTTTGTTTACTATTAGAGCCAATTCTCACTAATCAGAGGTTAATGTTATTTATTAGGTAATAAAAAATAAAAATATAAGGTCACTGATTCACCCATCCCCCTCTTATAGATCACAATGATTTTGATTTTTCCTTTCTATTGGTATCAGAGTGAGGACCGTTCGTTGAATCTTTGGTGAAGTTTAATGAAAAGTAAAAGGCCATGGATATTTAGAACTATGTCAATAGTAATGGGATTCCAGCCTTTGATAGAATAAAATATCATATTTTTGAAGATATAATATTACCTTATCTTATATCCATTGGCTATGAAGTTATTGAATCTGCTACCGATATTTTCCCTCCTCTAGCTAAGGGTTCTCATAGAACAACATATTATAATAAGAATTTTTAGAAATATGGGTGAGCCATAAATTATATACATTCCCCACTATATTAAATTTAATTTCTAAGGGTTAAATGTATTATAATGACCAATGGAATTTGGGACAAGTTAAAATACATTTACTGTAACACCTCAAGTTTTTTAGATTTTTTTCCAAATTAATTTATATTCTAATGATTTTTCATTTCAAATGACCCTGGAAATATTTCTTTATATATATGTATATATATATATAAACACTAATTCAAACATTCCTTTCACATGGAATACTCACTTGGCTTCCACTATAAGAAACATCGACTTGGTGTACGATGCATGCAATAATGAGTTTCTATGAAACACACACACACACACACACGTATATAATTAAATGAGGAAATTATAACCTCACCATTAAACATAGTTATAGGAATAGTAATAACTACTTTACACATATTGTTTATAATTTTTTTATATAAATAAAACATATTGAAAGCGAAATATGAGTTTTTTTGTAAACTCCTTTTATGTTAAAAATATCATTATCTTGAATCGACAGATTTAAATAATAAAATGAATTTTATACACATTTATAAATTGAATTTTATAAAGTAAAATTCATTTTTTTATTTTAGAACCCTTAAATTATCCTTGGCTGAGTTTTTTGGATTTTTCAAAGAGACTTTATTTTTTTTGATGAATAGTGAAAAATAATGATTTTGTTAAAAACTAACTTTTTTTATAATTAATTATTAATGATAAATGATATTATAATCATTTTTATGGCCACGATAGATAAATATTACATCTATTAATACAATTTAATTAATTATTATCAATTTCACTTTGAAACTGAATATAAAATATTGACAAACTTTTGAACTTTTTTCTACTTAAAAACCCGTTATTTCATCCCATCTGTGGGATGTGCACTATTCTTAATTTTTCTGCTTTTGCGATTTAAGTTATAAAAATAAAACATAAACCATTTTATACATTCTAATATTTACATTCTAATAATACCATGTTAATTTTTTTACCAAAATGATTAGTAAAAGTGATTAAAATTAATCACAACGGTTAAAGCCAAATTAAGCTTAATTATGGACAAAACCTTAAAATTAAGGGTCCAAATAACCTATATATTTATCCAAAACCCACTTTATATCCATATTTCTTCCATAAACCTTCCATTTTGAGTTTTGTTTGGGTTGTTATGACTTTTTTTAGGAAAGAACATGTGCACACCTAACTTGTTTCTAGAAATTCCAAATGAGTCATTTCTCTTCCCTATAAAAGCCCACCACACATACCATTTAATCAAACCTATAAACGCTTTTATGTTTTTAAATGCTCTTACCAAGTATACTCAAAAAAAATTTACCTTCTACCTTGAATCCTCCATTTGGGGCTAAATATTCTCAAAGAATCCTTTTGGCATATACCAAAGGGAGTTACCCAATTAAGAGCTAACATATTCACTCAAGCTCCTTCCATTTATTTTCCTACTCCACCCCTACACTCTTTTTATTCCATTATTGTGTGAAAACCATAGTATACTCCATATACTAGTATGTTTTTATGAAAATTTCTTGACCTAAACTTTTATACACTTCCATCTAATGGATGTTGAACCTAATGTTTCTTTGTACGACAAACTATAGCCTCACGAAATGATGATTGTCCATTTATCCTTTACCACCTATCATGGTGGCCATTATGAGGGACACTATTTATATATTTCATATATTATATTTAATATTTATTTAAGCTTTTATATTCCTTTTAAAACACAAATCTCTTTACTTTCCATTTGTTGTTAATACAATAATCTCGTTAGAGGAAGTGTGGACTATTACCCCCTCAAAGAATTGTGATTCGTTCACACACCACATGGTATGTATTAAGGATGGTTTTAAATAACTTATATGATATATATATAATATTCATGATACTAGAGAAATTATATGTATATATACATACATATATATATATGAATATTTCATTTAAATACTTTCTTCCAATAGGATAATAAAAACAGAAACAACGTTCATTCATACGTACAACTTACCGTCTCCATGAACAATGTATTAGATTTCGTAATTCTATAAGATATAAATTATTATAATATGCATATACTTGAAATACTTGATATTTATATCATGATCTAAATTATGTAATCATGATATAAGTTTAAGGACCAATGATATAATAAATTAAGAAACATGCGAAAAGTAAAACGAATATTACCTGAAGGGAAACCTTAACATAGGATGTTTAAAAAGAGGGTAATATAAGGTTATAATAAAACCACATATGGTAACAGATATAAGAATATAATTATTTAAAAGTTTTATAATAAACTCATATTTATTTTACAAGAATATTGTATGAGTATGGAGAGAGTCAAGACACAAGGTAATGATATTTCATATCACTTTTAATTTTTGTTAGATACAAGCTATGTTCGTCACTCTTTCCTTTTTTGTAGTGTATATACTGAACTTGATTTTATTCTATGTATATTTCACTTAAATTAAGGGATATTCACATTCCCATTTTATGATCCTTCTTTCATGGGGTTTACGTTTCAAAAGTTACCAAATTAGTAAAAATGTTTTGTGTGAATTTTCCTTTGTTGAGACTTATGTTTTGTTATGCACCTAAACCCTTTTTCAAGGTGAATATACATCCATTATACATGACATATCCTGAATCAAAATATTTTCATGATATTATATGCTTCATGTAATTTCTTTTCCTTTCATGGGGATAATGATCCCAAGATACCAAGTTATAAGAGTTTATCAGGACAATCTCATTGATTTTTGAGAATGTTTATGTTTAGGCTTCCTTTGATAAAATATTATGATCCATCTTTTAGTAATATTCATGAGTGTCCTTATAATCTATTATTTCATGATATAATCATGTATTGATACCATTTTCTACTCTTTAGCATATAAGATAGTTAATAAAGTTTTTAGGAAAGTATGAGTTTACCCTATCTTCCATCGGAAATCAATGTTTTCAAAAAAGGGGTTTAAATAATATTATACCATTATCCTATAATATCTAAAAGAAATTTTTACTCTTTTTTTCTTTTACAATATCTTCAAATAAATATTTTTTTCACTTTCAGAACAAGGAAATTTTCAATCCTTTTTACCATGTAAAAGGAATGTTCTTTTGACCTTGAATGACATGTATGGATTTACCCACCATCATTTCTTTAAAGCACCCTTTACATTGTTAAAAATGTCAATAGTTAAGAATTATTTTAAAAGGTAATTTTCTAGGAAAATTGTTTTCAAAATGTTTTCAAATGTATTTTATGTATTTTCATAGAAAACCGTTTTCAAAATTTTTTCATGTCTTATTACATATTTTTAAATTGATTTTAAAGAAATAGTATTCAAAACATTTTCAATATTTTATTATAAGTTTTGAAGAAAAATAAATTTCAAATCGTTTTCAAGATTTAATTATAAGTTTTCAAATTATTTTCAAAGAAATTGTTTTCAAAACATTTTCAACCTTTATTTAAAAGTTTTCAAGTGTTCTCAGAGAAAAAGGATCTTAAAATGTTTTGAAGCTTATTTTAAAAGTTTTCAAGGAAAAAGGTTTTCAAAACGATTTCATGTCTTCTTTATAAATTTTCAAGGTATTTTTTAAGATTTTTTTTCAAATGGGTTTATTTATTAAAAATCCCTTTTCAAAAAAGAAAGTATATTTTCCTCAAGAAACTTTTTTATAGTATATTTCAATATTATTTTCTAGTTAAGATTATATCTATTGATGTTACTCACGCATTTCTAGGAAATTATCTAAATGTTCCATTCATATAATTTCTATGAATGAGTTATGCTTAATTCCATGGTATTTATGAAACCAATTTCTTTTTAATGGGGAATATATTTATGAAACTCATTTCTATTTCATGGGGTATATGCATTAGGCACCCGCTTCTTTTTGCGAGTTATTTTTATGATGAAATGATTATTAAAACTGTATCATTCAATAGGATATGATATGTTTATATGTTTATGAAACTCATTTCTTTTCATAGGTTATGATATGTTTATTTATGATCTTTTGGAACATGTATGTATGATTTCATTATGTGATGAGGGGAACCTATATCTACCTCCAATGCATTGGGTAAAGATTTATATCTAATGAGATAGACAGAGATGGAACGAGGGTTTAATCGGTTCAATAATAAAATTCTGGAATGAGGGTCTACTTGGTTTATTAATACATGTCTAGAATGAGAGTTTACTCAATTTAGTAATACAAGGCTAAAATGAGGGTTTACTCGGTACCGTGATATAGGTCTGGAATGAGGGTTTACTCAGTTTAGTAATACAGAGCAGGAACAGGGGTTCATTCATTTCAGTAAAGGAAATTTTCTAATAATATGGTCTGGGAAATGGTGTCTTGGATACTATGGAAATCATATTATATACTAATTTGTTTTCCACAATTCCATGTTTTATCCCTATGTTATGATTTCGTGTCTTATGCTCTCTATTTCATTGTGATAAACATTTATGAAATTCCAATATTTATACCATGATCTCTATTGTTATATTTCATATTATGGGTATGCTATTTTATTGTCATGATTACATGCTCAAACCCTTATGATCATGTTTATTCTTATATGTCTCCCTTGTTTACCCTTACTGACTATTTGATATCACCCCTTTTATGTTTCCTTTTGCTCTAGGTTATGATGATATGTACTATGTTTGATATGTATAAGAAGGATTCTAGTCAAGAAGAACCTAGTGGTAGATGATGTAGCTCATATATATACTAGTATTTGTGTTTCCATGTTTCCAAAGGTATTATACCAACTATGGTCTTTGGGCGTCTGTTTGTATAAGGTTTAAGTATTCCAAAAAAGTTATGTAATGTTAATGTTTTGAAAAGAGAGGGTCACTGTAGTTGGTATTGGAGAGAAGGTAGAATTAACTTTTGGAAAATAGGATGAGAAAACCTTAGTCAGATCCTTAGGTATATTTCTATGTATATGTATCGGGATCTCTCTAAGGAAAATTTTAATGATGAGTTAATGTTTTGGAAAATGTCCTGGAATTTTGGTAAATGATTGAATGAGTGGTTTCCTATAAATACATCCATTTATGGATACTACAAGTGGATGTGGCTCTGACACAGATGTAAGTTGGGGTAAAAACTCCGACAAGATGTTTTGGGCTGGACTCGGGGTAATCTGGTACAAGACAACATGTCTTGCTGTACACCTGATTTGAAAATCCTAGGAGATATGCTTTGGGAATTCAAAAACTCTTCACAAATCATCATGAAGTATTTAGATATAATTTAGATATTAATAACCTTGGATAATACCAATTTGTCATAGATTATGGAAGGTTTCATGAATCAGACATCCTATAAGTAATTATTTTTAGGGCTATGTGGTTTTATGCTATGATAAGTAATGCTCGCACTGTTCCTCTGGTTTTTTTCAATGTTGGGAACCAGAAGGAACCAGATTATTGTTGAGTGTGAGGGAATATTTTTTAATGACCAGTAAAGTGGGATGGTCACTGATGTGAAGGATTTTGTGATCATCCTTAATCAGTATTCACTGAACATGATTAACAATGTTTACCTTAACCAACTATTAGACTCTCCAAAGAAGGGAAATAGGGAGTTCTCTAAGAGTTCAGGTAATGGAGACCATAGAGAAAAAATGATTTTGATTCCTTTGTTTCATGAATGTGGAAATGATCACCCAAGTGAATGACTTAGAGGAATAAGAAGGTATTTTGACTGTGGAAAAGAAGGACACAAAGCATGTGACTGTAAGGGAAAATGAAGAGTTCAGTTAATGAAATGGTTCGGAATTCTGGGCTCCCTAAGTCTTCATCAAAGGTTTACTATTTCAAGTTTGGATAAAATGTTCATTATGTAACCCAAATTCCCAAGAGTAATTTTCCTGAACACAACCAACAAGGTGCTGTGAGTAATGGTTACATTGTAGATGATGACGAGACTACTGATAAATGTGAAAGGAAAGAGGTGTTATTTTTAATGGGTTAAGGATGATGTAATCAAATTATTTATGTATTCAGATTTAAAAGTTATGAATGATGAAATATATAAGGATTTTTCTCCTTATGTGTTTGATCACTATTTATGAGTTTATGTTTTAATGGTGAAAAGATTTAGTGACAAGGTTTTTTTATTACTGAGGTAAGGTTACCATTGATATATTCTTTATGTTAAGATAATGTTGTATGGATAAAGATATGTACAATTTGTATGAGAAAATTGGACAATATTTATTACCTTGGAACTAAGTAAGGACTTGTTTATATGTGGTTTATGCTACCACTAATGATTTTTATAACATTTTTTTTGGATTTAAGGAGCAAATCCAATATACTTTGGAATGAATAAGAATGTATTTTTTCCAAAAATATTTATGGTAATTCAGGTTGTTACCATGTTTCAAGATAATATATAATGAGGGTATTCACCTGATTTGAATGTGACAACCAAGAGCTACTTTTTGTTAGACAGGGGAATCAATGTTTAGCTAATTTCATGACTCTCTTTCTAAAGTCATGGATTTTTTATCTTCGAGAACGGTTATAAGGTTAACCGTTCATGAAAAGTTTAAATTAAACTTAAGAGGAAATATTTGTGTACTAAGTTTGTGTTAAAAAACTTGGTTGAAAGAATAATCAGTGATTAACCTTATTTCAATGATATCCATATTTTATATTGTGCGAAAAGGACATCATGTATGTCGGGTGATAACCAATCAAGTCCAGCAAGGCCGTATGACTTGAACCCATGACCAAAGGACGATAAGGTTTTCACACCTACCACTAGCCAATGTGATGTCCTGGTTGATATATATTAATTTTTAATAAATAAATTTTTATAATGAACTATTAGTGTTCATTTTTATTTTTATAGATTAATGCATGTTGTATTTTTAAGAGACCAATAATTATACTTTTTATTCTTTAATGGGAATTATGATATGTTAAAGGCATATTTTTATATTCTTTTCATCAAAGTTAATTTCTATACATTCATTCCATGAGGTAATGGATTTATTAGAAATTTTTCAAAGAACAAACCAATAATGAAATTTTGTTTATATAAATCTATAAAAAATTACTCAACATTCTGAAAGTGGTGAAAACAATTATTATCCTAATACCTTAATTTTCATTGAGATGATGGACTTTTAAATCATTAAAAATTTATGAATTTGAGGCCCTAAAAATTCCTTTGATCATCACTTTTTTTTGATTGATGACCACAATCACTCACTATAAATATTTATCATTTTCCTCCATGTAAAAGCTTCACACCCAACCTTTGTTCTCCTAGGTGGAAACCCAGTTACATGTTACATTGGGTAATCGTTATGGTTACCAATTTCCCTTTTTAAGGGAATTTTATTATCTATGTTTACAATATAGGATTCTATTAATGAAACATTCAAGTATTAAACCACTGAAAAACAAATGAATTTCTAGAAAGAAATTCATTTTACGGGGGGTATAATGTAGCACCCCAAGATTTCAAGAATTTTTTTTCAAATTAATTTATCTTTTCAATATTTTAATTTCAAATGAAACTGGAAATAGTTATATATATATATATTAAAAAACTAAGTCAAACATTCATTTCACATGCAATACAAACTTGGCTTTCACTACAAAAAACACCGACTTGGCGTACGATGCACGCAACACTGAGTTTCTTTGAAATATATTTATATATATATAATCAATTAAATGTGATAATTATAACCTCAACATTGAACAATGTTATAGTAATATTAATAACTACATTCCACATATTTTTTATAAATTTTTTATATAAATAAATCATATTGATAATGAAAGATGAGATTTTTAGTAAAGTCATTTTATGTTAAAAATATTTTTTTTTGAATGGACAAATTATAACAACAAAATTAATTTAATACACATTTATAAATTTAATTTGACAAAATGAAATTTATTTTTTAATTAATAACTTCAAAATTATTCTACAGTGATTTTTGGGGATTTTTTCGAGAAACATCATTTTTCGATGAATAGTGAAAATAATGCTTTTTTAGTTAAGAACTACCTTTTTGTCTAATTAATTATTAATGATAAATGATATTATAAATATTTTTAAGGTAAAATTATATAAATATTTTACCTATTAAGGGAATTTAATTCACTATAATCAATCTCACTTTTAAAATGAATATAAAATCTTAACAAACTTTTGAACTTTTTCCTACTTTAAAACCCTGTTATTTTGTCCCATCTACTGGATTAACACTAATATTCATTTTTCCTCTTCTGTGATTTGAATTTAAAAAATCAAACAGAAACCATTTTACTTAGTATAATAATTATACTCTAATAATACCATGTTATTTTTTGACCAAAATGATTAATAAAAGTGATTAAAATTAATAATAGTGGTTAAGGCCAAATTGAGTTTAATTAGTAACTAAACCATAAAATTGAGGGCCCAAATGACCTATAAACTTGTAAAAACCCCATTTTATGTACATAGTTCATACATAAACCTTCCATTATTTAGTTTTTTTGTTTTTTATGACTTTGTTTAGGTAAGAACACGTGTACACATAAATTTTTTCTTGAAATTCCAAATGAGTCCTTTTCCTTCCATATAAAATACCACCTCCTATACCCATTACCCAAAACTCTAAAACCGTTAAATTTAGTCCAATATATTTCCAATAAGCCTCCAAAAAATCCTCCCTTTGGGTAGAAAGCTTCTCAAGGTAGCCTTTTAACATAAACCAAAAAGATTGACCCGATTAAGAGGTAACGTCTTCTCTCAAACTCCTTCCATTTATTTTCATTCTCCAGCCCTTCTCATATATTTATTACATTATTATTTGAAAAAAATAGTATAATCCATATACTAGTATGTTTTTATGAAAAGGGTATTACCCACACTTACACACACCTTCATGTAATGGATGTTGAACATACTGTTTCTGTGTACAACGAACTACTGCATCATGAAATAAAGACTGCTTATTTCTCCTTTACCACCAATCATGGTGGCCATTATTATAAAAACTCTTTTTATATGTTTCATATATTATATTTACTACGTATTTAATATTTGGTATTCCTTTTAAAAAACACATCTCTTTACTTTTCATTTGGTGTTAATAAGACAATCTCGTTTGAGGAAGTGTGGACTACCACCCCCTCAAAGCGATGTGATTTGTTCACACACCACATGGAATGTATTAAAGATGGTTTAAATGAACTTATATGTTATATAATATATTTTAATTCTGATTTAATAATGATATATATATATGTGCGTGTGTATGTACATACATATACATATTTCATTTACATATCTTATTTCAACACTATAATAAAAATGGAAACAACGTTCATGCATAAGTACGGCTTACCATCTCCATTAACGGTGTATTCTATTTCCTAATTCAATATGATATAAATTATTATAATATTAATATACTTAATATACATAATATTTATATCATTATCTAAATTCAAGAATTCATATATAAGTATAAGGACTAGTGATATAACAAATCAAGACATATGCGAAAAGCAAAGCGAATATTACCTGAAGTGAAACCTTAACATAGGATCACCAACAAGCCAGTAATATAAGGTTAGCATAAAACCATATATTCTAATATATATAAGAATATTATTATGTAAAATATGTATAATAATATTTTATTTATTATACAAGAGGTTTGTATGAGTATAGAGATAGTCAAGACACAAGGTAAGTGGATTTCATCTCACTTTTAATTTCGGTTAGATACAAGCTATGTTCGCCACTCTTTAATTTTTTGTGGTGTATGTAGTAATCATGATTATATTCTATAAATATTTTAATTAAATTTATGGGTATTCACATGACCATTTTATGATCCTTCTTTCTTGGGTTTTAAGTTTCAATGGTTACCAAATCGATAAAAATGTTTTGTCTCGATTTGACTTCTTTGAGACTTATGTTTTATTACACACCTAAACTCTTTTTTAAGGTTCCTATAATTCCATTTTACATGTCATATAATGAAGCCCAATATTTTTAGGATATTATTTGCTTCATGTAATTTCCTTTTCTAACATAGAGAGCATGATCCCAAGATATCAAGATATCAAGTTATACAAGTTTATTAAGACAATCTCATTGCTTTTCAAGATTGTTTATGTTTATGTTCCATTTTGGTGAAATCTTATGATAAACCTCTCAAGAATATTCATGAGTTTACTTATCCTATAATATTTCAAGATATAATTATGTATTGATTTTATTTTATACTCTTTGGTATAAAATATAGTTAAGAATGTATTTTTAGGAAAGCCCGACTTTACCCTCTCTTCAATCAGAAATATATGTTTTCTAAAAAGGGTTTCCAAGAATATTATTCCATTAAACTATAACATGTAAAATAAATTTTTACCCTTTTTTATTTTATCAATATCTTCAAGGGCATTAAATTTTTTCTTTCAAAACAAGGCACCTTTCTCTTCTTTTTACCATGAAAAAGTAATGTTCTTTTGACCAATAGTGATTTGTATGGATATACCCAATATCATTTCTTTGAAGATCCCTTTCCATTGTTAAAAAGGTTAATCTATTGAAAAATGTTTTTGAAAGTAAATGTAAAGGATTTTTTTTCAAAATGGTTGAAATCATCTTTTATATATTTTTATGGAAATTTTTTTTCTAAATGTTTTCAAGTCTTACTTATAAGTTTCCATTTTATTTTAAAGAAATGGTTTTCAAAACATTTTCGAGCTTCTTTTATTGGTTTTCAAGAAAAATTATTTTCCAAAAGTATTAAACATTTATTTATTAGTTTTCAATGTATTTTAAATGAAATTTTTTTCTAAAAAATTCAATATTTCTTTAAAAGTTTTCGTGCGTTTTCAAAGAAAATGGGTTTTAAAATGTTTAGAAACTTATTTTAAAAGTTTTGAAGGAAAATAGTTTTCAAAATGATTTCATGTATTATATATAAATTTTGAAGGTATTTTATAAGAAAATTATTTTCAAATGGTTTTACGTATTAAAAATACTTTTTCAAACAAGAAAGTATATTTTCCTCAAGAAACATTTTTTGACTATATTTCAAAATTATTTTCCATCTAAGATACCGCTTCAGCTGTTGCATAGTGGTGGGTGGTCAAGGGCCATACAATAGGCGTTTGGTGAGGTATGGGGTTCGATTCCTAAGATCCCGATCTTGGGGGAATTTCTGCCTCCCATGTACCACTCGTCTTATCGGGTCACCGAGTGTTTCATCAGGTGGGAAGAAAGGGCGCACTTCACCAGGCTGACGAATTCCTCTGCCGAACCATCACTGATCAAGGTGTAACCCCGTGAGGATGCTCTGTCATCTCGGCTAACAACGGCTCCTCCTCAGCTGAGGCTTATCCAGATGACTTCTTCATGGGGAGGGGGGTTCCTCGGTGTGGAGGTTTCGAAAAGGCCACTCCTGGGAATTCCCTTTCTAAAAATGTATTTTCCATCTAAGATGTCATTTATCAGTGTTACTCATGCCTTTCTAGGAAATGATCTAAATGTTCCATTAATATAATTTCTAGGAATGATTTATTATTAATTCCATGGTCTTAATGAAACCCATTTATCCTTTATTGGTAATATGTTTAGCAAACCCGTTTCTCTTTCATGAGTTATATGATTTTTCCACCCACTTCTTTTCATGGGTTCTATTTATGATGAAATGATTAGGAAACCTATATATTTCCAAATATTAGGATATGTTTAAATGTTTATGATACCCATTTCATGTCATGGGTTATGATATGTTTATTTATGATCTTCTAGAACATGTATGTATGACTTCATTATGTGATAGGTGGGAGATATATCTCTCTCCAATGCATTGGGTAAAAATTTATATCTCATGATATAGATAGGTATGGAATAATGGTTTAGTCGGTTCAACAATATAGTGTTGAAATGAGGGTTTACTCAGTTCAGTAATACAGGGTGGAATGAGAGTTTACTTGGTTCAGTAATACATTGATGGAATGATGGTTTACTTAGTTATGTAATATAGGGATAGAATTAGGGTTCACTCGGTTTTATAATAAACGGCTGGAACGGGGGTTCACCTAGTTCAGTAAAGGACTTTTCCACTAATATGGTCTTGGAAGTGATTCCTTTTCTACTATAGAAATCATATTATATGCTTATTTGTTTTTCACAATTCCATATTTTATTATTATGTTATTATTTCATGGATAAAGCTATATATTTCATTATGATTCACATCTTATGAACTGCCAATACTTATTCCATGATCTCTATTGTGATATTTGATATGTAGGGTATGATCTTTTATTTTCATGATTACATACTCATACCCTTATGATCATGATTATTCTTACTTGTCTCCCTTGTTTACCATGACCGAGAATTTGAGATCACCCCTTTTATGTTTCTTTCCCCCCAAGTTATGATGATATGTACTATGTTTGATAAGTATAAGAAGGGTGATAGTCAAGAAGAACCTTGTGGGAGATTATGTAACTCATATATGTACCGATGTTTATGTTTCCATGTTTTCAAAGGCACTATACCAACTATGGTCTTTGGGCGTCTATTTTTATAATGTTTAAGTATTTTGAAAAAGTTTTTTAATGTTAATGTATTGAAAAGTGAGGGTCTATATATTTACGAAGGAAATATGAAATAAATAAAATAAAATATTTAGATAAAGAGGTTTAATTAAGATGATATTAAAATTGGTGTTGATGAATCTATTGGTGACTTCTTTAGTGGGTTCAATGACATTTCATGTTCTATAAGATGTTTTAGTGAGACATCGTAAGATTCACTTACTGTTAAAAAAATTATAATATTTCTTCCATATAAATTTGATTCAAATGTATCAACTTTATAAGATAGAGATATTTAAACTCTATCTCTAGGTATGATCTGTATAACATTCTCATCACTTATAAAATTCTAAGTGAAAAGGTTGTCACATAGAATGAAAAGGTTTATGAGGATATTTCTTTTAAAGATGCAAAAAATGTAATGTCTAATAATGTTTCCAAAAATTAGGTCAGTGAAAAAAAAATAGATGAAGTTATTAAAAAATTTAATGAATTTATGTCTTTGTTTTCTATAAAGGGGAAAATATTCAAAGGGAAGTACAAAGGAAGGTTACTGCTGAAGAGTTTTGGTTGTAGAGACAATGTACATTTTTATGAAAATGGTCCAAGGTAAAGTAAGACAAAGATAGTGACAAAGAAGATATAAAATCAAGAATATCATTGAGGAAGAATGTATAAATATAAAATTCATATTCAAAGGGAAATGATATGAATTTATCTAAATACAAAAAGTAAATATTTTTATCTAAGTGTGTTAAAGATGGTGATAGTGAAGTGGAAGATGAAAACTCATATGATTATGCTGCTAAAAATTTATATATTGAAAAAGTAAATGATTATAGGTTTACCTATGATGAAAAAAAATTATAAAGTATAAGTGGAAGAAACAAAGATGGATTTTATAGCTAAAAGAGAGTTAATGAAATGTATCTCAAAGATTGTAAAACATGAAAGAGAGAATAAGATGTTGAATAAATAAGTCATTTTAGAAAAAAATCAGGAATATTTTCTTAAATAAAAACCTATGTTTCTAAAAGAGATAGAAATATGAAGAATTTAATAAATTAATTGAAAAACCTTAACCTAAATATTGAAAAAAATATACCGCTAAAGGAGAAAGAATTTGATTTTGTTCAAAAAAATTATTAAAGCTGAGCAAGGAATAACAAACATCCAAAACCCAATTTCTGATGTTAGTGAAATTTACATTAAGTATAACCCTCATAATGATAAAAAAATATTATCTTTATAGGTTAATAATAGGGTTCAATACGTTAAAAAGAATAATCAAGTCAAGAATACCATGTGCGTATCCAAAATAATTGGAGTAAAAAGCTGTTAAATTTCTAAAGATGAAATGTCTAATGAAAAAAATGATTCAACTAGAGACTATATTAATATTTATAAGAAACCTCATATGGAGAAAAATATATTATAAGGCCACCAAAACTTCAGTTCATAATATGGAGACAAGGCTGATGGTCAAAAAGATGATGGAAATCAGGTACACAGTGTTAAAAAGAATACAAGTTAAAGAGGAAAATATTATTTCTATAGATGTTAGTGTTAATATAGAGGCTTTGGGTATATATATAAGATTTTTTTTTCTCAACTATCTACACTAAATTTAATGAAAGAGGTATTGGATGCAGATATTGAGTGAGGATTCAACCCACTTAGAAAAGACACCCTAAAATATCAAGTTTGAAGATTGAAAATATATTTAAAACTCTATAAAATATTTGGGATAGATTTTATTATGCTAGTAATCTTACTAAAGTATGTATTGTTATATTAACATATAAAATAATATAATATAACAAATCTCTAAATCCTTGTTTGAAGGAAGAAAAAGGAAAAGAGAAGGGCTTAGTGGTTAAAACTACTTTCTATGTTTGAAAAAGAGAATGACATTGGATATTGTATAGTTGGCTTCCCTCATATATTCTTAATAATTTGATTTTATTAGAGAATGTGAAAGAATAAAAATAAGGTACAATGACTTTTGGAAATGATGAGTCACTTAGAATCAAAGGCATTGGATATACTATCATTGGAAAAGAAATGTTATAATTCAAAAGAGCCATATTTTTTGATGGATTGAAACACAAATTTTTTAACTCTTTCATAACTTTTTGTTGAAGGAACCAATATTTTTTAAAGAATATGTAGATTTATTGTCAAAATTATTGAAGATGTGAAAGTTTTAATAAGAGAAAAATGAACAAATTTAAAATTGTTTCAAGTTAGTGATGAACATGATTTATTCTATTTGTGAATTGTGGAAGAAAATTAGTTATTCCATAAGGGTCTTGGACATATATTCCAAAGGAATATGAAAAAGTTGTAAAAGAGATAAAGTATTCCAAATATTTATAATCATTCCAAGAATATTAGATTAGTGTTTTTTAATATTCAAAAAAGGGAAGATTACAAAATCAGTACATAATAAAGTCGAGATACATTCAACTCATCCATTAGAACTTATAAATTTTAATATATGAATTCCCATGAGTAATAAGTCATCAAATGGATATATGTACTTTATTTACTTATAAATTATTTTACTTGAGTTACATGTATTGTTTTTTTGAAATATAAATTAGAGGCTCTCAAAATTTTGAAGAGTTTCAAGAGATGTTATTAAAAAGAATGAAAACATTCCATGAAAAATATTTCTACTAATATTAGTGATGAATACACAAATGATAAGATTAAGTATTATTTTTAAAATCATGGAATGTTTCATGAATTTAGTGCACTATACCAAACACAATTGAGAGGTGTTATAGAAATAAGAAATACATGTTTGGCTAAGATGACTCAAACTACGCTGATTAAACATGATGCCTCTCAATTATTCTAGATTCTAGCTATTAGTGAAGTATTTTATATACAATATAAATGTTTCCATAGAATAAACGTTGATATGACTCCTTATGAGATATATTACAAAGAAACCCCAATTTTGAGATATTAAATTGTGTTTTAAGTCCTTGCATTATCGAAATCAAGGGTGATAATCATAGGATGTTTGATCAAAGATGTATTGATGGTATCATTTTTGGATACCCTTTTAATTATAGAGGATATATGTTCTATAATAAAAAATAGAAAATATTATTTACTCTATAGGTGATAAAGTGAAAGAACACTCTGATAGAAAAGATTCACAATCAACTAAACATTTAAGATACAGTAATGAAGAAGTTGTTAATATCAAAAAACATAATAATTTTTTTGATATATTTAATGAAGTAAAATCTAAATATGATGAATATGCTAATTTATATATTTCAATTGATGATTTAAAATCATTTTAATCTCATATTATGATAAGAAAATAGATGAAAGTTGACAACATCATTAGAGATCTAGGGAATTAGTTTTAACCTAGAAGGACATCAAGGATTGTTTCACAAACCTCATTGTTTTCATTGGTTGAACTGAGATACATTAAATAAGATTTAGAGAACCATGAGTGTATTGATTAAATGAATGAATAATTGAATACTATTGAGAATAATTAGTCATGAGAAATTATACCCAAAGCAAAAAATAATAATATTATTGAAAAAAATCTATTTTCAAAAACAATTTTAATGAAAAAGTAAAGTGGTAAGAAACAATGGATGAATGGTTTATAGAGGCTACTCAAAATTTGAAGGCATTGATTTTTATGAGAAATTTACCTCAGGGGAAATTCTTTAATCTATATGATTCTTTATTTATATATCAACATAATGA
Source organism: Viscum album (assembly GCA_963277665.1). Classification (NCBI taxonomy): domain Eukaryota; kingdom Viridiplantae; phylum Streptophyta; class Magnoliopsida; order Santalales; family Viscaceae; genus Viscum; species Viscum album. The sequence goes on along the minus strand of OY728134.1, from coordinate 540,734,456 downwards.
AGATAAATTTCATTCTAGATGGATTTCAATTTGGATTTTATTAATGAAGAGTTTGATGAAGTAGTTTATATTGAGAAATGATATGGATTTGTGCTTGGTTAAGATGAAGGTTATATATTCAAGTTGAATTATAATTTTTAGGGTTTGAAAAAAGATATGAGAGACTGGTATTCTAAATTTTATATTATCTTAAGTAAGTTTAACATTTATAATGGAAGAGTTGAAATTAACTTCTACATAAAATAAAATCATGAAGTTTAGATGTTCCACATGGATGATTAAAGGCCTATTTCCATACCCATCTTAGTGAGAAAAATGATGGAAAAATGTGGGAAAGGAAAGGAGGTTTATCCTAAAGAGTTTATAAAGTTTATTGGAAGTATGTTATATGTAATAGTTTCAAGACCAGATATTGTGCATATTGTTGCACTTTGTTTCATGTGTCAAAGTGCACGAAATTAATTTCATCTTATGGATAGAAAAATAATTCTTAGATATATTAAATTGAAAATTTATTTTGGAATAAAATATGACATCTCAAGAGTTATTGATTTTTTTGGTTACACAACTGAAGATTATAAAGGTTGCATCGATAAAAAAAGATCGACATATGGGGTAGATTTATTTTTTTGGAGAAATATGTGTTTTTTGGCATACTAAAAAGAAAAAAACAGAGACTCTTTGGGTGACATATGTTGATTATGTTGTTTCCACTCAATCTAAAACACAATTAATGTGGATGAAGACATAACTTGTAGATTTATTATTTGATGTAAAGTTTCCCCTTCTCTTGTGTTTCGATAATAAAAATTATATACATATCACTAATAATCTAATGAGACATTATTTATCTAAGAATATTAATATTAAATATCACTTCAGGAAAGAGAATGTGGAAATAAATGAACTAATTTTGTAATTATTTACTACAACAGATCAAATTTCTAAAATATTCAATCAACCATTACCAAAGGAAATTTTTTAGAAATTGTGGTAGATTATTGGTGTAAAAACTCACTCTCTTAAAGATGATTATATATAATTATTTCCCCTATATCATCTTGTATTTGGATGGTGTTGTCAAAGTGTGAGAAATGATGTAACAAAAATCGATCAATTAGTATATTCTTTATCTATCATTGAAAATCATGTAATTAAAGTGATTTTTTAAAATGGTCAACCTACTATTTAATCTTGAGTGATATATTTTGATGATTTTTTAAAGTATATGTAGGAATTATTTATTAAAAGTTATGTTACGAAGATGTTTAAATAAAAGATGTTTGGAAAAAATTGTGAATCATTATTTTATGTAAAAATGGTATTGTTGTTTAATTAATATATTTTCATACAAAATGTTTTCCAACACAGGCTTATATTTTTTTTCTAAGTAAAACATTGATTTAGTTTCAATGGTTTAGTGATTTATATTCCTTGGTTAAAAATAAAAATCAAATGTGATGATTTTTAAGACCAATATTCTTTTTGGTATTTTCTTGAAGAAGATGCAAGTTGAGGAGAAAAAATGGATTTCTTATATATTGTCATTTTTTGTAAAATATAAATACCTTGAAAATGATAATCTTTCATTATAAAGTTTCTATAAATATCGTTCCAAATTGAGTTATGTGTGTCAAATGGATCGAGGTGAATGAAATGAGTGTTACCAACATAGTCCAATGGACTGAAGTGATCAGATAGAGTATGATAAAAAAATTATATGATTATATTCATTGTTATATCATACATAGTTGATTGATAATTTCTAAATCAGTAGATACTCAATGATGTGTTCATCATTAATTATCCTTCCCAAAATCAGGTGGGTGTGATTCAAGATAAATTATTAGAATAATAAATTACCCTATGAAATAAAAATCAGGAAATGATTTTTTGTTACTTAAATTATCAAAAATCCTGACTTTAATAAAGAATTAATGATTCTTGTTAAAGATGGTCATGTTAAGTGGATCCAAGAACAACTTTATGATTTGATAATTAAAAATATTTTTTAATTTAATTTTATTTAAATTTATTTGTACTTTTAATTTATTATCGATTGAAGTATGTTTAACTTTGAGTATATCATAATAATTAATTTCTTAATACATCTATATATTTCAAGTTTTGAATGTTCATAAGATTTTCTACAATTTTCTTGAAGTGATTCTAGGGTAAATAACTCATTTGGCCTCTTAAAAGATCATTTAGACATTATTTCTACTATTACCACACAACAAATATAGTATTGACTATGTATCCATATCATAACCTATAGAGCTGATTTGTAATTCATGTAGCCATTTAGAAATCCACATAGCTGATTTTCTAGAATCAGTCACCATCTATATTTCAACAATGTCATTATCTAAAGAGCTCCAAATTGAGTGATTTTTTTGAAATATTAGAATATTTTCTATATTTAATTTGAATAAATAAACTTCTTAATTGATCACTATCATGTCTCAAATCAGTATAGTCATCACTACATGTTTTTAGTTATTTTTTTGTAGTTTTCCAGAACTATTTTGATACTATTTTTAAGCATAACGTGATCTATAGAGATCTAATTAAGGGAAATCATGATTCATTGTTAAGATAATAAAAATTTATAAGTATAATTATTCTATACCCAACTTTAAATATCCTCTATCTATTTCTGTTTTATCTTTAAAATGTTAGATGCCAATCTATTTATAATTTTCATAATTTTGGATACATAGGAAAATAAGATATGTGATAAATTCACCTATATTGAATTTTCATACATGAAAAACTTACATGAATCACTTACATTGATTCTACTATATGTTCAATTCAATTATATAGGAAAAAACACATACAGGAAAAACACCTATGTGGATTTTCTTATGTAGATCAATTAAATTCTACATGTTATTCCAAAATCTATAAAAATGTTATTTTTTTTGTAATATATCATATTTCAATTGTCTACATGTTTATTTCATATATTTAAATCATTCTAGTGAATTTATAAATTAATATTAAGTATTTATAACCTATGGGAAGAGTTTTCTATTATTTTAAACATTTTTTTGTGAAGATCAAATGGTCTTTAATTTTCATGCATGAAACTTCTGTCTGGAAACTCAAAGAATCATTTTAATTATTTTTTATGGTTATAATTAATATTATTGTTTAAAAATTAATTTTATTAAATATTAAACTCATTCAAAATTGTTTTAACATTTTTTATGTGGTTTAATTAAGTTTTAATCATCTCTCTATGTTTACTGGTTGTTTTGAACGAATTATTTTTGAATTTCATATTTCAAATAGAAACATTTAGATTTTCATGGGATATTTCATTGACCTATTATTATGGAAACTATTTAAATTATTTAATGTATTATTTCAAATTGGTTTAAATTATTCTTTATTGTTTCAAATTTCATCCATGGGTTTAACAATATTTATTCAATGATAATTTCAATATGTCTCTCATTTCTATTAATATAGTTTTATCATTTTTAAATTTTGAAATCTTTAAACTCTCTTAGAGGTATTGATTTTATTTTTTGAAAGGATTTTGAGACATGCTGTTGCGTGTGGTTCTGATATGATACTTCTTTGATGTCAAATTTTATATTTTCATGTAATATAATTTGAAGAGTGTGGTGTTGTTGATTCTATAAAGTGATGTAAATTTTGACTATGTTAAAAATTTCTTAATACTGAAAAAATTTCTCTCAATGGATGAATAAAAAATTTTATGGCTTTTTCCAATAACTTGAAAGGATAATAAATCTAGTTATACACTCAATAACCAGTACCTATGTTTTATTCTTCTTCAATCTATTTAATTCTGGTTTCATGAGTTTTTAACACTTTATCCCATATCTCATATGATTTTACCTTCTCTTTATTCTTTTTCATACTAAATAATCCTCCATATTTGGGATATAACTCCCAGATTCTAAATTTAATACTGTTTGGGGTGTGAATCTCGGTATCTAACCCTAGGGGTATAATTGGGTTGTGACTCCCCATAATAAAATTTTGTGTCTGCCTGGTTAAAATTCCACAATAAAATAAGGTTATAATAGTGTTATGATTCCCCTTAAAAATTATTATAGTGTACAAAGTATCTCTCACCGATTTAAAAGGTTTAAGAGTAGAGTACACACACTTTGGAAATAACCGCAATAAAAAAACATCCTTTTATTAATTCTTTTATTCCATTGAAAACTAACCCTATTAATTAAATTTTATAATTAATTGTAATCAACAATGGACTCATTAATGAAATTTCAATTTGATTTATTCAACTCCCTCTAGACCATCTTTTATATTCCTATCTGAATAAACAATTTGTATCAATGGTTGTTCTTTTGATATTTATCCAATCCTTCTATAGGGTTTTTGTCTATATTTTATTATGATAACATTTTCATAGACCTCACAGTCTAAGGACAAGATCCATAAGATATAAGGAATGAATGAAAACTATGTATGGATTTCTTAGAATCCACCTCACATTAATGGAAATTATTATGGTTACTAGAAATCTATAATCGAGGATTACCTTAAGCATTTAAACATAGAACATTGATCGATCATGTAAAAACCTTACAAGCTACTAGAAGATAACTGAGATACTCTCACATGATATTATTCCACTAAATATTTTTTAAAATACAAACTAGTAAATAAATTTTACCTTTTTCCTTTAATAGAAGTGTGTTTAGTCATTTTTTTCATGTAAGATATCTCATGATATATGGAGGATTATACATGTTACTCACTTTGTATTAGACAAGCTGATTAGAACCAATCTTGGAATGCTTTGAAAAAAGTACCAAGATTTCATGACAAGTGAAGAAGAAAGTGTATACCATATGTTTCGTCAATTTAAAATCATCTGGAATAGAATTAACTCCCTAATAGAAGATTTGTAGAACCTTGTAATTTATGAAAATTTCCTACAATATCTATCTAATAAGTTGAACAAAAATAAGGTTGCAATTAATGATAATAATAATTTCAAAGAATACACACTGGATGAAATCATTGGACCACTTATTCAAAATGTACTTGAGTTCAAGAATACAATGGAATAAGAGTGTTTAAAGAAGAAAGTTATTACTTTTAAATTTCATATAAATGAAATTTCAAACTCTTCTAAATCCAAGGCATAATAAAGTGATAATGGATAATTCATGATTGTAGGAAAATCTATTTATAATTTACTGAAGAAAAAAATAAAAATTTAAAGAAGTTCCCAAATAAATATCAAAAGAAAATAAAGTCACTATATATGGACCAAATGTAACCTATTATGAAATTATAAATAAAAGATATATCATTCCTGACTATCCAAATTTGTATCAATAAGGGAGATAAATGATATAAAAGAAATATTTGAAACATGCATATCATGATGGATGAAGTTGAACTATTGATTTATATTCAAGTGATGAATCCGGAAATGATAAAGAATCAGCTAACCTCTCATTGATGATAAAAAATAAAAATAAGGTATTTAATGATTCCGATTTTAGATATTATTCTGATAGTGATGGTTATTTCTTTTTAGAGTTGTAGGAAGAAAAAGAAAAACATTGAAAAGATGTATTAAGATTTATGGAATTGTATAAATAATTGAATGAATAAAATATGAGGATTATCAAGGATAGAAATAAGGTCAATAAGTAGAATGATGATCTTAATTAATAAATAATAAATTCCATCATATATTATAAAAATCATATATATTATTATTTTGAGTCTATTCAGAAGGAAAATGATAATCATAGAAATGATGTGGTAAGATTAAAAGAGACATTATCTAATTAAGATCAAGGAATTTAAAAATATGATAAAAATATAGATATGATGAAACCAAATAAAGATAAAACTTTTTTTGGTTACAATCTAATGATTTCTTAGTTATAGAAAACTAATTTTATTAAAATTTCATCTAGAAATGTTACATATGTTCCATGATTTAAATGTTTTATGTGTAGCACCCCCCGTTTCAGGTACATAACCCTTTAGATTTTTAATTTGAGCATATAAAATACATTAGCTATGTTTGGGGAGTTTTTAGAAGGTTTAATTTTTTTTGGAGTTTTTTTGGAGGGGCATGGTTTGTTCACATTTAGTTGAAACTGTGCACCATCTCTAGGAATATATGAAACATGTTTTGGGAGTCACCGAGCAGTATCATGGTTGGCTCATGTTTTGGCCAAATCCTGAAAATTTCTAGGGGAAAACATGAATTTCTATACATTGAGTGAAAAAATGTTTGTAACACATTTTTTCAACCATATGATCTAAACATGTGATGGGTTGGCTTAATTCAATAGAGCCTCATAGTTAGAGCATGGTTTTCCAACCCATTTGTCCTAACCATGTAATGTATAGTTTAAACCCCAATTTTTTTGATATAATTTGGATTAAATCCCAAACCCATTTTTAATCCCCTATTATCCTAGTATTATGATTTATTTTTCTACCTAGGATGGATATATGATGCCCTTCTATTCAAAAAAGATTCTTAGGTGAATTAAGGTGTGTTGGAGATCTATATTCGTTAGTAAGTCATCATTATTCACTATTATTATTTGATATTTTCTTCTCCTCTCTAATAAAATGATATATATAACCAGTAGAGGAAATATATATGTTCTTTGAAGGTAACTTTTATGGGATATGATTAAATTGATTGAATAGAAGAATATATAAGCCCATATCTAAAGAATTATAACAATTATCTTTTTTTCACCAACCATTGTTAGGTTGGTGGATTATCTCTCATATCCACTTGAATTATAACATAAAGGATTAGTTTTTTTAAAAAAAAATTATTTCTAAATTTTTTTGTTATATTTTTATGTGATTATTTATGGAAATATAATTTGGGTCAGGGATTGGAAATTTTGAAAAATTGTTTGGTTTCTTGGAAAATTTTCTTTACTGATAATTTTAAAATGATGATTTTAAAATTATGGTTTTGTTTTGACACATGAACACTTTTTATTACAATAATATATGTAAAAATGGTTTTATATAGAATTATTATTCATGTAATTTAGAACACATGGATGGTGTGAGTTCATTTATAGACATGAACCTAAGGGGAGTGTTCCATTGGGTAATATAGTATTGGTCACCTTATGATGACTTGGTGGATCAATAAGAGACAACTCATGAGTACAAAACTATCACCTTCAAATGCATGGTTGTGTGTATTGATACATGGTAATTAGTTTACCAAATAATTGAGAATTTTTTTATTTTTTGTAAATTTATTCCTTGAAACAAAATTACTATTTTGAAATTAAATGTTTTAACTTATTTTTTTATAAAAATATGTGCAAACCAATTCTTGTCCTGGTATCACGAGTTTTGAATTATTTGGGGAAATACTACTAAATTTAGAGTCACCCTTATTACGGGAATTTATTTTCATTTTTAGACGTCATCTATTGGTAAATAGGTAATGGTAAGGTATCATAGTTATTTAGTGATGCTTCTTAATACCATGGGAAGGGCAGGTGGATTTGAAGTTTAGTGCAATTTGTGAGATGGTTTTCTAGATTTATTGAGTCTTGTTATCTTTTGGATTTTTTTTGTTTTGTTTCCATTGTAACTCATATATGGTCATATATTTTTGGATATTCTATTGGTTGTATTTTTTTCCATTCATCATATAGAGTATTGGATGTTTATTTTTATGTTGTCTAGGTGCATTATCTTTCAAAAGGAAAAATAATTACCTAATTTTCTTGATTCCATTGGAATTTATTGATAGACCTTTTCATCATTGGCATATAACCTGTATCCTAGTAGCACCTCTTCATATACTCCGTCCAATGGGTGAAGGGTGGGATGTTATAAATGGTATCAGTCTTGGTTGACCTGTCTTTCATTTTTGTACAAATGGTATCATCTTCTCCAGTACTGGACTTAGAAATGGTACCGGTCTATCTTGGTAGTGGTGTAAATGATATAGGATTTTCAAAACCTAATTTCTGTAGCTTAAAAATATGCATATAACATTTTTAGAATGAACTTCAGGTGACTAGGGTGTTTGGGTACATAAGTGTTTTGAGACACTTTTTGGTGAGTTTTTATCTCCTCGTCGTGGGTTTATATGATGATAATTGTATGAAATGAATTGGTAGTAAGAATTACCATTAGTAATAAACTATTAGTTATACATTTTATTGTTCATGATAAATGTTGAAAATGATTTCAAATGGTATAATTTTGAAAATAATGGTTTTGATACTTGTTGATATGGTAATTTGTAATTATTAAGACTTCAGTTTCTACTGGGTGAGAGTAAATGGAGTTTTATTTTAGTTATAGACAATGTAATTTGGTATGTGCCACATAAATCAAATGGAAGTGGCTGCTAAAAATGTGGTTGCAAATACACCATAGGTGAATCAATAGCTAGTCCAAAGCATTTTCCAAAATTATAAGTCCCTCGATAAGGGTAATTGGAATGAAGAGCCTTGAAAAGTTGACCATTCAGTTCATTTCCAAAAATAGAACCCACCCACCTTTCTATGGGATTCCATTATTGAAAAAGTATATGTATAGTTGAATAGGATGAATCAATTATTTAATTATGTAGGATACTAGTAGAGTTGATATATTTTTTCAAATGTATATGATGGAGGGTCTAGCACGATAATGGTGGGATTTATCTATTTAGGCTACAATAGACAAGTCATGGCATGGGAGGATTTTAAAGAACAGTTCAACAAAACATTATATCCTAAAAAATTTAGAATTATTATAACAATGGGATTATTCAGTTCAATGTATGATGATATTTTTATAACAGAGTATACAACTAAATTTAGGAATTTACTATATTTTTTCCTGGAAGTTGTTGTAAGTGATTCCCTAAAAGAACGCATTTTTGAATCAGAGTTGAGACTAAAAATTTGGTTAATGATTTATATTCTTTGTATTTTGAACTATATATAAATGGTCAATATACCTAATATGGTTGAAAGGGATATCTATGAAAATAGATATGGAGGGATAATTCTTATTCTAATATAAATAGGTGGGTACTCCAATGATGGGAATAAGTTGAAGATGGAAAACTACTTCCAGAGTTGTGGGACAGCTCATAATCAGACCATGGTATTAGTAAACATTCCTCCTTGACCAAAAATTAAATTAGGATATTTTTTATGTGGTTTATTTGAGAATATGAAGTGAGATTGTACAACACCACTAAGATCATGTCACAATTGTAATTATTTGGGGAATATTCATCACAATTATCACAGTTCTATAAGGAATTGTGCTAGAGACACATCTCATGGTTCCCAAACATTGTATGCTCCTATGGGATGAGTGAAATAGAATAATTATCCTCATAATAATCATGAGATCCAAGGTGATTCTATTAAATCCCTAAATTTTCAACATATTAAATCTCAATTGGGTAATAAAGAGATAGGCACATTGGGTAGGAAATTTTATTGAGCTTGGGAAGTGCTCATGGATGATCAATTAGTTCCTACAATGGTGAGAGGTTCTATTATTTTGATTTATAATCTTATTTATGTTTTTTTTATGAAAACATCCCACAAATTTATTTCTTCTTATGTTGTTGATTATATAGGTTTTCATGTTGAGATGATTCCCAATATTTGGAAACCTAAAACCCCTGTTGGATAAAGAGTGTGTCAAGCCTTTGCATGTAAATCTTGTTCTACAACTATCAACATGGATGAGTTGTTTTTGGATTTATTAGTTCTAAATATGGATGTTTATGAATTTCTATAGGATATATATTGGTTTCCACCATTCAAGGCCCACATCATCTATTATTCCTAAAATGTTAGTTTCACGTATATTGATGGAATCAAGCATCTCATTAGATTACATTGGGATGTAAAGGCAAGTAAAGAAGGATTTTGGGCACCCATGGTTGGGAATGTATCATATCAGTTGGAAAAATTGAATTTTGAATCTATGGATGAGATTGAAAACATATAATTTCCAAATTTTTTTTGATAAATTTCCTAGTGTTTTTCTTAAAAATTTCAAGGGATTTCCACCAAAAATATAAATGAATTTATGATTGATCTCTTTTTAAGTAGAATCCTTATTTCACATATCTTATAGGATGGTACTAATACAATCAAGGTAGTTGAGAGTTTAGTAGATATAGTTGAAAAGAAATGTGTTTATTCATCTGGTCACATATCTATGGGAAGCACTAGTTATTTTTTGTAATGAATGATGATAGAACTTTTATGATTTGTGTGGATTATCATAATATTATCCAAGTTATGATAAAGAATTGGTATCCTCATCCCTGAATCAATGATTTGTTTGATCAATTTAGGGGAGCCCAGTGGTTCTCTGAAGTTGAATTACATTTCGGAAACCACTATATGCATGTTAAGAATGAGGATATTATGAAGAAAAATTTTATAATAAGCTATGTACATTATGAATATTTCGTTATGACTTTGGTTCTTTTGAATGTGACAACTGTGTCTTTGGAATTAATGAATCAAATATACCAAAGGTATTTAGATTCCTTTTTAGTGGTGTTCTTTTGATGATATTCTATTGTATTATAGGATAAAATGGGATCATGATCAAAACATGGATATTGTGTTGGGTATCTTACAGGAGTATCTCTTTTATGTTAAGTTATCAAGGTGTGATTTCTGGATATAATAGGTACGTTTCCTTGGACGTGTCATTTATAAAAAATCATTTATGTGAATCAAGAAAATATAAAAGTTGTTATCTCTTAGTAACCATTGAATAAGGTCTTTGAGATACATAGTTTCCTTTTAATAGATTGATACTAAGGATTATTTGTTAGATATTTTCAGTTTTGGCCACACCAATGACATGTTTGATGAGGAATAGTGTTCCTTTTCAATGGAATAATGAATTCCAGAAATCATTTCAAGAACACAAGGTTTGAATTACATCATCACCTATCCAAATGTTTCTAGAACTTGGGTAGGGGTATTTACTCTATTGTAGAGAATCAGGATTGGGTTTGGGGTGTGATACCATGATAATTGAACATGTTGTTATATATGGTTCACATAAGTTATTGGCTCATGATAAAAATTTCCCAATGCATGATTTAGAGTTAACTAAAATAGTCCATGACTTAAAGACTTCCCATTAATTTTTTTTGGGTGAGAAATTTATGGTGTATATAGATCATAAAATATAGAAGAAAAATTTCTCACAAATACATTTGAACTTAAGGAAAAGAAGATGGATAAAATATCTTCAAATGTTTGAATTTGAATTATTACATACATTGAGGAATGCAGATTCTATAGAATTTTCCTTGAGTAGAAATTCATATGATTAGTTGGATAAATATGTTTCATATAAATGATTTTTGATGTCATTTATAGTGTATATGTATCTAGATTATGAAAAAAAGATAATGTTTCAATTTTTCCAGTTTCCATTATTCCTAATTTGGTTGAGCTGGTTAGGAATACTCAAACATCTGATCCATAATATGACACCTTGAGGTACAAAACTCAATGGTGGGGATACCCGTGAGGGATGTAAGATAGAAAAGGGTTTAATGTTATATTTTAGAGATCATATGGTCATACCTTCATCTTATTAAGAAAAATTATTATTTCCTACCACCATTCAATATAGGTTTTCCATTCTAGGATTCAGAATATATATAAAGCATTGAATCAAAATTTTTGTGGTTGGAATGAAAATAGTTATAGTGGAGTATGTCTCAAGATTCTTCATCTATCATTAGGTAAAGGTAGAGAAAAAATGACCAACTGGTATGTTGAAATCATTACTAATTATTGCGTGGAAAAGAATATAAATAACCATGGATTTTATAATTGGTCTACCAAGAATGGTTAGGAAACACGATTCTATATTGGTGGTCATGGATATAATAAAAAAGATGGCTCATTTAATCCATATTCATGAATAAAATATGATGAAAGACTTGTCAAAAATCTATATTAAGGAAATTATAATGATTCATGACTGTCCAGTCTCAAATGAATCTACCAAGAGCCCTGGTTCACCTTTTTTTGAATGTCCATACAACAATTCCTTAGAACCCAATTGACTATGAACATTGATTAACATCCTTAAATTGATTTAAAATCTAAAAATACAATTCAAACATTGGAAACCATGCATACAGATTGTGTAATGTATTTTTGTGTGTCATGGGAAGAGAATATACCATTAGTGGAGATATCAAACAATAACAGTTACCAGGACTCAATACATATGGATATTTTTCAATCATTTTAAGATAATACTTGTCGTAATCTGATTTTTGTTGTTTTAAAAAAGTGATAATTCACTTATTGGACCTACCCTAGTGAAAGATACAATAGGGAAGATTCAGTTGATCAGAAAGAGGATACGGATGGCTCAGAGTCATCATAAATCCTATGAAGTCAACATTGGTGACTGTTGTCATTTGAGGTCAGTGGGCTTATATTCTTGAGAATATCTAAGACACGGTCATCATCATTTTTTATGTATGTAATGTTTTCCCCATGGTATATATGGCCTTTTTGGATACATGAATTATTTAGTGATGTCCCTTATTAGTTGGACTTACCACCAAAGTTTAATTTAGTGTATAACATGTTTCATGTGTCTTAATTGAAAAAGTATCAGCCTAATCCAAACCATGTGATTTGATGGGATCATGTTAACCTAGAGAATAATTCTACCTTGATTCATGTGCTAGTATAAATTGGGGATAGGTAAGAGAAGATATTACATGGGAAAGGAATCAACCTAATACGGGTTTTATGCAAGCATGGTTAGATTTAGGAAGAAACGTTGGAGCATGAAATGGTAATGTTGGAGTAGTGTCTAAAACAATTACAGAACAACATCAGTTTTTTAATATATGTGGATGGAATGAATTATGGTGGGGAGAATATAGAACCTCTAGTTTTAATTAATTGACACTTTATTTAGGTATATTAAGCATAAAAAGTCTTGGGTTATACATGGGGAGTTTTTGGACAGTTTAAATATGTTTTAGAGGTGTTTATTAGAGGGGATCAGGTTGTGAATGGTAAGTTGAAATTGTGAACAACCTCCAAGAAACTATGAAAAATATTTTGGGAGTCACTTGGAAAGTTTACGGTTGGTACATGGTTTTTATAAACCCTGAAAATTCATAGGGGAAACCTTGAATGTCTCAACAGTGTTGAAAAACATAGTTTGAATATTGGTTTTCCTAGCATACAAGCCAACCATGTGAGGGATTGTCTTATGATAGTATCACCACAAGGTTAGAATTCAGTTTTCTAAACCATGTGATCTAATCATGCAACGTATATTTTTCATCCCAATATTGGTGGATCTAATCCATATTAACTCACAAAACCATTATTAATATTCTACTCTTATCGGACCCTGAATTCCTATTTTTTCCTAGGCTTGAGAGATAAACCCCTCGATATAGATGTGATTTTTATGAGAATAAATGAATGTTGGAGATCTATATTCATTAAAAGTCATCGTTCTTCACCTTTAATCTTAGATATATTCTTTTATTCTCCTTTATAATGATAGATCTAATCTATAGAGGATTGATATATGTTTTTAAAAGAATATTGTTGGGATGTGATATAATTTATTGAACTGAAGAAGATCTAATCTCATATCTAAATAATTATATTGTTGTTCTATGTTTTTTCCAAAAATTGATATGTTGGTGGATTATTTATCATCTTCACTTGAATTAAGACTTTAAGTATTATATTTCTTTAAATTAATTGTTTAATTTTTTTTTAAGATCCATGTGTTATTTTTGATGGAAACATCTTTTTGGTTATGGCTTTGAAAGTGTGAAAATTTGTTTTTATTCTTGGAAAATTTTATCCCTTTATAATTTTAAAATGATACTTTTAAAGATATGTTTTTATTGAATCAGGGAAAATTATTTTTTAATTTATTTAAATAAATAATGTTTTTATTTTGAATGGGTTTTCATGGAATTTGGAATACATGTTTGCTATGAGTGTAGATATGACCCTATGGAAGGGGTGTTTTCCATTAGAGAACCTTGTATTGGTCACCTTATGATAACATGTGGGATCAATGAGAGACCTGTCATGAGTATGTAACTATCACCAGGGCATACATGGGTGTCTATATGGAGACATGGTTATGGATATTCCAAATAATTGTGAAAGTTTTTATTCTTTATAAATGTTTTCATTGAAACTTGTTTACTATTTTGATATAAAATGTTTTATCTTATTTTTTAAATATATTATATAAAAATGTACTAACCAGTTCTTGTCCTAGTGGAATGAGTTGGGAAGTCTTTGGTGAAACCCTACTGAGTTTAGACTCACCCTCTTCTTGGTCACTATCGTGCATTTGTAGATGTCTTTTATCAAGAAATAGGTAAATGCAAGGCATATTAGTTATTTAGTGTTTTTTCATGATAATATGGGTATGAATTTTAGAGATGGAGCTATTTGGTAGTTTGTTGTCTTTATATCATGATTCTTGTTGTATTTTGTATTTTTTTCTTCTATTTCTTTTGTACTTTTGATGAGGTTATGATTTTTTTTATGATTTTGGTTTTAATTTTGTTGATTCATCATATAGGGGATTGGATGATTATTTTTTATGTTGTATGAGTGTTTTATAGTTAAAATTGAAAAATATTCCCCCTATTTTATTAAATAACTTATAATTATTTACAACTTTTGGTGATTTGGGGATGTCACCTAAGGCATAGTAGCACCTCCACCTCTTCTAAATCTAACTGGTGAGAGGTAAGATGTTACATTATACAAGGAAATTATACCATTGAATGTTCTATAAGATATACTCAGTATCTTGGTCATAATAATTATTTTATTTAAAAATATTTATCTTCTAGATTACCTTACAATAAATGTTTTAAATTTTATAAGGTACCTAATAATTCTATTACTAACCTAGTTGGACCAAAAATAGAAATTGTACCAAAAATGTTAAGTAACTAATTTTTTTTGAAAAAATGTCTTGGATGTCTCTAGAACAACATGCGGAACATAAAAATTGGTTTTTCCTAGCACATGACTGGTGAATTATTTAATTTTATTTCTTAAAAAAATGTTATAGAGGCTCTATAACTTTTGAAGATAACTCCAAAGGAAAGGTTAAAGAATTTGGTAAAGTTTGTATTTCTAAAATTATTATAATTTCTAATGTTGTATACATTAATGGTCTGAAACATAACTGAATTAGTATTTCACAATTATATGTTGATGATATGTATGTTAAATTTTAATATGAATTTTTTTAATATTTAACAATGAAAATGTTCTGTTTTATGATAAAATAAAATAAAATATTTATTCTATTAAATTATCTAATATATATAATCAAAATGTTAAGTGTCTTAATTATATAGAAATAGATTATGTTCTTTATTATAAAAGTCTTGAAAGTGATCATTTTTGAATAATAGAAATTTTATCCAAGCACGAACATATTCAATATTTACCACAGTTAACGGTAAGAAAGATTTCTTTTTTGATTCATAGTTAAAACTATGTAGTAAAAGTAATATTTTAAATCTAGAAATCATGCTTCTACTTATAGACATATTGAATTATTTCATCTTGATTTATTTAGTATAATGAAAACTACAAGTTTAAGTAGAAGGAAATATGTATTTTTTATTGTTGATTATTTTAGTATATTTACATGGGATTATTTCATTTCTCAAAAACATGACACCTTAGCGAGATTTATTTATTTTTGAAAGATAGTTCAAAATAATTTTTTTTCTTAATTATTTATATTGGAAGCGATAATGGATTTTAATTTTTCAAATTTAATATTGAATTTTATTTTGATGAAAATGGTTATGCTCATAATTGTTTTCTCCTAGAACACCACACAAATGGTGTTATAGAAAAGAAAAATAGAACCATTCAAGAGACAGATCAAAGCATACTTAATGAATAATGTTTACAAAAATATTTTTGGGCCATATCAATTAATAGTGGTTGATAATTTTTGAATAGAGTTTATGTTATAATGTTTTTTTTAATAAAACCCATGATGAATTTCTTAATGGTAGAAAACCCATGGTTGGTTATTTTAAAGATTTCAACTATAAATTTTTAATATTGAATACGAAAGATAATTTAGAAAAATTTTATGATGAAAGTGTTGATAATATATTTCTTAGTTAATATAATAATAGTAAATATTAAAGATTTTATAATAAGCTTACAATGATTGTTGAAGAATCTATGCATATTAATTTGATTAATCTTGTAATGTCCAGAAATCTATTTTTTGAAAACATTGAAGATTATTTATGGGAGTTCAATTTTGTCCATGAAAAACCTATAAATAATTTTTTTATTGAGCGGGAACAAAATTATTCTCAATATAATCCAATAGTGGATTCATAAATATAATCCCACTAAAAAAGTGATTGGTAATTTTAGATCTGGTATGAAAACTAGAATATCTAATTTAATCATCATTCATAACTCTTCTTTTAAATCTGATCATGTTACTACTAATGTTTCTAATTCTTAAATAATCCAATTTGGATTATGGATATATTATATGAGCTTAATTAATTTGATATAAATAACTTTGTATATTTAGTTGTATTTTCTAAGGATAAACATGTAATTGAAACTGAATGGACCTTTAAAAACAAGATAGATTAATCTGGATTGATTTTCAAAAATAATTGTATATTTATTCCCGATGATACTCTCCAGAAGAAGGTATAGAAGTTGAATATTCATTTTCACTAACTTCCAGGTTAGAGTACATTAGAATCATATAATATTTTACAAGTTTTCATGGTTTTAAGCGATATCAAATGGATGTTAAAAGTGTTATCTTAAATAGTTTTATCATTGAATAAATTTATATTTATCAACCCCTTAATTTTGAAATAGGATAATTTTATAATAATGTTTTTCAATTATATAAATATTTTTATAGTATCAAATTAGAACCCTATGATTAGAATTAAAGAATATATTTATTTTCCTTGAATAATGGTTTTATTAAATTTAATGTTGAGCCTACTCTTTTAATTAAATTAATTTCTAATGGTATTTTAATTTTGAAAATTTATGTTGATGATATAGTTTTTTGTTCCTCTAGTGAATTTCTTTGGAATATTTTTTATTTGATGCCATATCAATTTTAAATGAGATTAATGGGAGAATTAAAGTTAACTATTGGACTTAAAATTTCTCAAAGGAAATTTTGGATCCTTATTAATCAATCTATGCATGATAATGAGTTATTTAAAATGTTTGGTCTTGATTATTGAAAATCTATGAAAACTCCTATGAGTAGTAGTTGTAAATTAGATGTTGATACTTCGGGTAAATCTATTGATATTTATGTTTATAGTGGCATAACTTGTTTTATTTAACTACACCTAGAAAAAAATATCATATTTAGTTTTTTCTTATGTGAATGGTTTTATGATAATCCTAAATTGAATCATATTAAAGTTGTGATAAGAATAATTAGATATGTTAAAGGAACTGATAACTTCAGTTAGTTTTATTAATTCTGAATTTGATTTTGGGTGATGTAAAATTGATTTAAAAAGCACGTCAGTTATGTGTCATTTTCATGGAAAATGTTTCATTTCTTAGTCTTCTTAGAAGAAATAATATTTTGATTTATCTACTATAGAATCTGAATATCTATGCTACCATTTGATGTGCTCAAAGTTTATAGATTAAGAAAATATTATGTGATTTTGGTATTTATCTTCATAAATTAATTATTTATTGTGATAATATATTTGGAAATTCTATTTTAGAAAATGATTTATATAATTCTAGAATGACTCATATAGATATTAGATTTTACATTATTTTATATCATTTGAATAAAGGATATATTTGTTTAGAGTTTATCCATACTAAAAATTAAATTACAGTCATCATTAATATGAAATTAGTATTTAATCTATTTAAAAATATTAAATTTTATCTTGGAATATTGTAATATTAATATTTTTATGTTTTCATGTGTTTAGGGAGTGTTTAAGTTTTTTTACATGCTAAAAATTTCATATTTACAAGAAATATGTGAAATCTAGTATCTATTTTTTATATTAAAATTATTTAATTTATATACATAGTTTTTTTATTATAAACTATTTTAGAACCCCTCATACATCATATATGATTTTATATTACTATTTAAAACATCAGTTTTCATAAAATCGTATTTTGTAAAATATTTTTCATTATTTTTTTCTCAAAAAAAATTCAAAAATTATGCTCACATTAATTAATTCTAAATTTTAATAGTGTATAACTTTATATACGATCCTTGATACATGTTTTTTTAAATTACTTATTTAGGAAAAAATTTATATAACATTTATAGCTATAATTATTTCATTACCTTATAACATACAATCCATTTTTATCTTGTATAATTACTTATTTTATTTCCATTAAGTGTATCAATACATTGAGTTATGTATTGATAAAACTTTGTTTAACTTTGAGTATATCATGAAATTTATTTTCCTAAAATGTCTTTACATTTTATTTTTGGAATATGGATAACATTTTATACAAGTTTTTTGGAGATTTTCTAGTGTAAATAAGTTATTTGGGATCTTAAACTATTATTTAGAAATTTTTTATACTATTTCCAACTAGTAGATATACTATTTCCCACATAGACAAATCATAATACATGTAGAAATTTTTTATTTCACATAGTTGTTTTGAAATACATGCATTCGCTTTTTTAGAATTGGAAACCCTCTGTATTTTAACCATATCTTGAGCTACAGAACTCCAAACTGAATGATTATTTTTTTGTAAATATAAGAATATTTTGTCCATATAATTAGAATAAATAAAATTATAAATAAACATCTATCATGTTCAAAATTAGTTTTTAATTCACTGTATGTTTTTTTCTATTTTATATAGTTTTCCAAAACTATTTTTATTTTGAATTTTAATCATAACTTAAGTTATAAAGATCTGATTATAGTGATTCATTATTCTTTGGATAGATAATAAAATTTTATAAATATAATTAAACTAGACCCAAGTCTTATTTTTCATTTATCTATGTCAGTTTAATATCTAAAATATAATAAGTCAATTTGTTTACAGATTTCAGAATTTCAAAAACGTGATAAATTTGGAAATATGATAAATTCACTTACATCAGTTTCACATATGTGAATTTCATATGTGAATAACTTACATCAACTCACATATGTGGTCAATTCACTTACTTAGAGAAAAACACTAATGTGAAAACCCCATACTTGAATTTTCATAAGCGGTTTAGTGAAATTATACAGGTTATTCCAAAATCTAGAAAAATGATATCTTTTACATAATATTTCATATATAAATTTTATTCATGTTTATTTCAATTATTTAAAATTTTATAATTAATTTATAAATCCATATTAATTATTTAGAACTTATTAAAAGTGTTTTACATTGTTCTACACATGATTATTTAAGGTTCAAAGAGTATTTTATTTTCACACATGAAACTTATAACTTGATACTAAGAAAATATTTTTTACTATTTTATGTTTTTTCTTTAATTTTATTTCTTTTAAACCATTTTTATTTAGTATTATATTCCTTTAATTTTTTTAAAATATTTTTAATGTGATTTTATTATGTTTTTAATTTCACTTCATTTTAACCACTTGTTTTCAACAAAATGTTTTTGAATTTCATATTTCAAATTCAATATTGATATTTTTATAGGATATTTAATTTACTTATTATATCTGATATAATTTGAATTACATAATAAATAATTTTAATTTGGATTTAATTGACCTTTATAGTTTTAAATTTTGGTAATGGTTTTAGAGATATTTATGCACTGATAATTTATCTCTTTATCTCTATTTCCAATAATCTAGTTTTATCATTTTTAAATTTTGAATTCTTTAACTTCTCTTGGATGTGTTGAGTTTATTTTATTTTAAAATTAGTTCAATACTTTTGACTATAATGTGGTCTGATACAATACTTATTTTATGGGATCTTTTATATTTTAAAGTAATATAGTGCCAGGAGTGTAGTGGTGTTGATATTGGAAAGTTTGGAACATTCTACCTCTGACATTCCCATGTAATTTTAACACTCTTTCAAGTATTCACCACCATTAAGTATCACACTAGAATCCAGGAGCTCATTCAGACATTCCTATAGAATCCAAATTCTCATCCTCACATTCCCAAGCATCAAGTGTCACATAGGATCCATGCACTCATCCCAAAATTCCCTATCTCAAACCATGAACACATTAAGGGTTTTACACTTCAAATCAATAACGTTTTATAAAGGTCCATTCCAATTTACTATTTCATAAGGAATTTTGAACATCACTATTCACCATTCACCATAGTTTTCCCATTTCACACTTTAAAATTTTCCAAATCATTTTACCATTTCAATTAATTATAAAATTCATCAATTCATATCATAAAAATTGTCCCCAATTTCAGAAAAAATGGTTTACCCACTTATCATATTAATAACCAAATAATGATCTCACATTTCATTTCTTGATTGTATATTTATTTTACACATTACCAATCATCCATTTAATGCTCCATTACTCAACCAATTCAATCCATTGGAATCACCCATTACATTGGTTATTTAACACATAAGGCATATCAACCTCAACACACATGCCATATCCTTACTAATCTATAAGAAACAATACCATCTCAAATCAATTTTCATTATTTATGAAATCAAAAAATCAACACAGACAAATACATGATCTCTTATACCATTTCTAAATCCTTTTCATTTAATTGTAACTAATTTTATTTTCCATTTTTTCATAACCATTACCTATGGTCTAAGTCTCAATTGAGGAATCCAATTTGGATCACCTTCAAATCAACCAATTATAATTACATCTAAGGAAATACAATCAAGGAAATTTCATATTTAAGGATCAAATTTTATTTCAAGGGTTAATGTATGATATGTTTCCATGATCGAAAACCTATGAACTTTGAAAATTATTCAACACTATGGGACTAATTTAAGGACAACATACCTTAAAATTATACGAGAATACACATCTAATACCAAGATTTGGTTCCTCTTATAATAGGAGAGTAAAAATTAGTAGATGAAATCCATGAAAATAGGGTATATGAGACCTAAATAAAGTGTTCTTAACAGATGGTGAAAGGAATGAAGAAAATACAAAAGAGTCATATAATTTCCTCAAGATGACAAACACTATAGTTGGAAGTTGATTTTTACTCCGGATAAGGGATATCCATCATTGTGGATGAAGATGAGGAAAACCCATATATAGAACTGCAACTGGTGAGTGAGGAGGGAAAGTACTGAAAGGGATATTAAGGGGGTGGACTTGGTAAATTTATATAGCATATTCTATTTTATAAAAACTCCACTGGCTTTCATCTATCCACTATCCCCCCATCAGCTGGATGGTGTGTTCTGCAACTCTTACTAGGCTACTAGACATGTCTCTAGCTAGTTGGTGGCACTTCATCAGAATTACTAGAGACCCATATCCTATCAAGCTCTCCATATTCATCTATGAACATCCTAAACCCCTATTCCATTTCTATAAACACTACTTCAAGGTATACAAAAACATATTTAATATTTTAAAATCATCAATAATTAATTCCAAAACATCGGCTAAAAAAATACCCACCAAATAAACCGAAAAATCAAAAATACCAAAGCTTCAACACCCATACATTATATGGTATCTTACATTATTTTTATGTTGAAGTGAATCCTATTTTTATTGAGAAAATATCCATTAAATTTGAATCATAAGTTTGATTATTTCATGGATAATGAAATTTTCACTAAGATCAACTCCAATCATTACTGTTACCAGAAGTTGTGGAATGATGGGACTTACATTTTAATTATACTTTATATGGATAATATAATATTGGAGGGTCTATAAACTCAATTTATTTTGGATATTAAGAGTAATATGTATAGTATATTTAAATTTTGTATATTTTCCAAGATAAGAAATTATTGGAGATGAGGAAAGAAATGGGATAAAAATATGACACTATGGAGTTAACTAAGAAATAATACATCGGGTAGATCATTGAGAAATTTGGGATGACTGTATTTATATCTGTAAAAATACCGTTGATAAAAACTTCAAATTATCCAAGGAATAAACAAAATCAACAACATATGAAGTTCAATACATGGAAAATTATTGTATTCTTTTTCTGTCAGAGGCTTGATGTATGTAATGATTTCTACATTTCCATATATTTACTTTACAATGGTAGTAGTGAAATATTTCATGTATAAACCTAGGAAGAATATTTAGGAAGATATGAAGTGGATAAAACATTACTATAAAGTATCAGTAGATAAAAAAATTTCTTCAGTGTGGATGATCCTGAAAAAGGTTTTGTTTATGTGGATTTTTTTGGTGATTCTAAAGCTCAGAAAAGAAAAAATATTTTTGGTTTTTATTCGTGGAATAGAGATCAAACATATGTATTTTTTTATAAAAAATCATGAATTTTTCTATAATATAATAAGAATATATTTCAGAAATAGAAGATGGAAATTATTTTTTATTGTTGAAGTTCTTACTAATGGATCTTGGAAAAGAAACATAAATAAAAATTTTATTTTGTGTAGTTAAAGTGCTATCAACCTTTCCAAGAATATGTAATTTTATTAAAGAACGAGACACATAAACCTAAAATCCCATTTCATTTAGAATATATCATTGGAAAAGGTTTTAGGGATACAGAAGATCACATGAAAGAATAATCGAGATGATATGTTCACAATGGTGTGAGTCTAAGAGATCTTGAGGTACCAATGTGCCTCTGTAGGGCTCGAATGAACGAATGGAGGATGGAGAACACTAAAATTTAATGAGATGGGGATGCATTTTTTCATAATATTTATGTTTTCCATTTAGTTTCCTTGAATCCATATTCAAGTGTGAGATTATTGGGGATTTAAATCTTCTCTAAGATTCAATATTTAATTCACTGTAAGTTCAACCTTTGATAGATCATCTCAGCCATATTAGTGTAGTGAAAATAGAAAATTTCCACATGAATATGGGTCTATGAAGAGTTTTCTAACTAATTATGGATAATAAACTATTTTATGTTTACCAAATATGGGTAGTGAACATTCTACTGAATGATATGGTTATGTCAGTGTTGAATATATTAAATAGATGAAGTCAATGGATGATTGATCATGATTTTTATAGGTTAGATAAACTGGTTTTACTAGCTGGTTACATTTATAAAAGAGAGGTGGGATAGGATAATAAGGATTTGTGAGAAACTGATGTTTTTGTACTCTTATTGTGAGCATCAATGACTATTTATTTATAGTGAGTCTCATCTTTGTACTACTAGAAATATAATAGTTTTAAGTTTTCTTCTATAGATATAGGATTAAATTTGGAACCATAAATAATCTGTATCCATTTACATTATCTATTCATCTCCCTTTACATTGAGTTGAAAATGTGTCTGAATGGTGTGCCTCTTAAAAGTGGTTATTAGGGTTAAAAAAGTATCCTAATGCTGAATCTCTAAGAAAAGGTCAGAAGTACTGATAGTTGAAATTCAATAGCACTGAATTACCTATAGATATAGATTTATTATGAACTTCAGATATTGAATCTGGTGTTTGTATTGAGATTTTTCTACAATCTTCCCTATATGAAACATATAATATGAAAAATATCTATACATATAATAATAGATGTAAAATGATATGTAATCTATTTTTTTTATAAAAAAATAAACTGATACATATATAGATATAGATAAAGATAGATATGATGACATCTAAAGAGATTGATGTGAGAACACATATACATAAGTATATAAAAAATGAAGTATAGTGGGACATATATACATAGAAATATATAAATAGATACAAATAAAAATAACGAGAGACAAATATACATTGAAATATATTTATAGGTATACAATAGAAGATTCAGAGAGACATATATTTAGATTTATACAACGATAAATGATACAATGATATATAAAGAGATAAATATATATAGAATGATATATAGAGATAAATACATAGATATATATATAGACAGATACATAAATAGATATACAATTATTTTTAGTGGGACACATATATAGTGACATATATAGATACATATATACTAAGAAAAATAATGATGGATAGATCTATAGGGAGAGGAATATAAATACATATAAACAAATATGTAGAGATATACAAATACAAATATACAAAGTTAAACATACAATGGAATATTTTGAAAAAATGTACAATGATAGATATGAAGATACATATATGAAAATAGATATACAAATACATAGAACTAAATATATATATAGTGAAATATATTGGGATATATATATCGAGATAAAACCTATAATTTTCCAATAAATATAAAATTTTCCACTAACCTAATGTCTTAAATGATACAACCACTTCATTCAAATACAAACCCCCATAACATTACTTTTCACTTCATTAACATTCATATTCTTCTTCAAGGAATTTAAAATTTAATTGAAAAAATGGGATGAGTATAAAAAGTTCACTATTTGGTATAAAAAGTGAACAAAACCCATTTTACATGAAATAATTGAAAACACATGAAACAATTTTTTGTTTAAATAATACACACTATGTTCATATAAACTCATGTTTACTCATGAAACAAAATTATTTTCCCAAATAATTGTATAAAAATATCATAAGTAATTTTAGAGGTATTATAGTAATCATGAATGTTTCTTAGAAAAATATAATTTTAATCACCCATACATCCACACTTAAAATGGAATAACTTCACTAGTTATTTAAAAGTACCCTTAATAGATAACATCACCAGTTTATTCCAAAATAAATCCTTTAGAAAATAAATCATTTCCTAATAAATTTTATAGATTTATACAAGACCCACTCATCATAATATATAATTTCTAATAACTATACCATTAATGACATACATAAAACATTTATTTCAGACCACAAGAACAAGTATCTAAGTTATCCCATAGAAAGAAAATAAATTTAAAATAATAAGAAAACCAATTCCCTATTAAGATGAAAATGAAATTAAAAAAAATATTGATAAATATAAATAAGATAATAAGAAATAAAATTCTTATAAATCATTATAGAGAGGGAGTTGGGTGAAAAACATGAAAAAATTTAGAGTCAAGGGTTAAATGGAAACACCTTACCTCAAGTCCCGACTTGATACATTCTTCATTAAACATCCTAAATAATAAAATTACATTTTTACCTTTAATTTATTCAATACAATGTTCTTGTTTATTTCAATCACTAATACTTCTTTATTATTATGTATTATTCATTTATTAGATTAATTTTTATTTTATAAGTCATTTTGAGGTGGTTTAGTCCATAGTTCCAAAATAGTCTCAATATAGTAATAATATTAATAGATATTTTCCAATGATGTCATAAACTCTAGAATTTTTAAGGTATATGTTTTATGGAATTAAATAATAAAATGAGTTCAATATCTTAATATATTTTTTCATAATTTTGAGAATATTCCTCAGTAAGTTTGTTTTTGATGCTTTAAAATAACATTGAGCATTTACTTATAATATCAGTATTATACTAACACTTTTTGCATTATAAAATCAAAAAAATGAAATTTATTAATTTTTAATGTTATAATAAATCATGATATTCATTTTTAGAAATACTAATAATAATATTAAGTATAAAATAAAATATTATAGTCCAGTTAGCGTAAAAAAACCATGGGTGGACAACGTTTTCAAAATGAGTTTAAAGAAAAAAACACTAAATAATATTTTTGTTTAATAAAAAAATTATGAAGTATCATAATATGTTTAATGATAATTTAAATGATTATATAAATTAAAGAAATGGTAAGAGAAAAAAAGAAATTAATAACATAAAGTTTCAAACAAATGCTTGTATGTAGTCATGACTTATAAAAAAGGGTTCATTGAAAGGGAATAAGTTATATCTCATTAAGAATGAATAAAAAAAAGGATATTACAACATAATAATATAATATATTTAGAAAAATAATAGTTTCTCAATAGATTTTTATGGTAAAAAATTCTTAAATAATAATGGAATTGTTGAGTTGAAAACTCTTACCTTTCTCTTTGAATCACCTCCTTTGGAATAAGTCTTAATACATCAATGAAGTAATACTTGGAAATAACATAACATTATAAATATTTAAAGGGATATTTAGAGATTTATTTTCCAAGAATATTGAGATAAAATCATAATTTATTTTTGTTTTGAAAAGGGTGGAATTTATCCCTTTTATAGACATTATTTGATGACATTTTCATAAACATTAAATCTTTAAGTTTTTGAAATGTCAATTTTATCTGGATAACAGATCATAAGGGGACAAGAGAAGATATTTCAAACTATATATCATCAAAATTTATATCATTATATGGTTTTATTTGTTTATTAATTTTGAGATCATTTAATCATTGAATACCATTTAAAGACATTTTCAAAGTTGATAATATAATTTAAATTTAAAAATATCTAGATAGCTATGTCATTATAATTTAAATATTTAAATAATAAAATAACTATCATATTTATCCTCTTTAACTATTCTAGAATCTTATTCAGCTAAACCTTATCATATTTAATATTTTTAAACCACCATTTTGGATATTTTTCCTCCATAAAGAAGTGTTACATTGACATTGTGTAAGATTTTTTTAATTCAAAACTTATTTTAAAAAGTAATAAAATAAATATAATTTATTATTCATCATTATTAACATTTAAAAAATTATAAAAATTATATATACCCATTTATATCAAGATAAAATTTTATGATAATTTTTTTTCATAACTTGTACAAGAACTAAGTAAGAATTTAGACAATTAAATTGTTATATAATTTTAAATTTCACAAATATATATAATAAGAGAATATTAATCATTAAATCACATCTTAAATTAAATAATTATCCCATACTTTCTCGATCATATAACGTTTTCCATCAATTTTTTACATTTTATATGCTACACAAGCACTTCATCAACACCAATATATGTTTTAATATTTATATTAAAATAAAAATTAATTCATATTATTTTAATAATATTTATATTTTATTTTAATAATATTATATTGTAATTCACATTACATAGTTTTATATAATGTTATATATCATTTTAGATTCAAATATAACGATAAAATGTAAAATTCTAATTAAAATTAAATTCATATATTAAAAAGAACTTTTAATTAAATGGTATTACTAAACCAATAACCACATTGAATTAGAATATTTAATTTAAAAACAAATCCTTTAAAAATTCAATGAACACATATAAAAATTTCATTTATATCCTTTTAGAAAAATCTTTATTGAAAATAATGATTATACATCAAATTTACTATTTGTAGGCATACTTTATAACATATAAGTTTTTAACAGAACACCTTACTCATAATTTTGAAATTATGCTTGAAAATATAATATTCATTTTATTAAAACCAATATAAAACTCTTAAATATTCACATTTAAAATTAAACCTCAAATTATATGAATAAAATATATTATTTGAATAGATATTTATTTCTCAAAAGAAAACCCATATTCTTATTTCAAACCATGAATTTGTTTAAGATTATCATAATATAAGAAATAAATATAAATACCTAGAATAAAAATAAATATTAATTTATAAATATATAATAATAAAATTATTTTAAATAGATAAAAAATAAGAAAATTTTTCAGTAAAATATATTTAGCCCATAAATAAAAATACCATTATATTATGAAGTAAACATAATATATTTAAATGTGTAATTAATATCCAAATGAACCATTATCATCTAGTACTACATGAGATAAATATATATTCATTTTAAAATAAATATTTAATAAATAAATAATAATTTATGACATAAATATTAATAAAACACAAAAAATGATATATTATTAAAAATTTCTGGGTTGTCACATTCTCCCACCCTATATAAAATTTTCCCTCACAATGTTTTCAAATTTTAAAAAAATAAACAAGAAAATATTTCAATATACCCTTAAAAATAGAGATATCTAGGTACTTAAATTATATTGTAACTTATTGACGATCAATGGTGTATCATATTAAGTCTAAGAGTTTACACAATGCATCATAATATTTATAAATTAACCATTTCTTGTTCCCATACAAAAAGGTGAAAACATTATTCCAATTTAGGTGGTGAATGATTTTTAGTTATAGAATATTATGTAATTTGAATATAATGTTTTGGAATATCATTTATAAATTTTGTTTCATAAAACCATTGCATATATTTTGAGTGGAGTGATAAAAAACATTGATTATTAAAAAAAATAGGAAAAAAATTATAAAATAATATTGATATATGTTTCTCAGAGATGACCCTCTTATAAAACTATATAGATAATTAAAAAACCATTTCTAGTTTTTGACATTATGAAAACATGATAAACTTATCTATCATATATTTTAAATTGAGTAACATGTGAAATTTCTAATTTTAAAACATGATTGAAATAATTAAATGATGCATCATAATAAAAAATAACATAAGGATCAATGGATGTATTTTGAATTTATTTTTAGGTGAGTTTGTTGTTAAAAAAAGTGACATGATAATTTGAAAACTATTTTGTAACAATAACTATAATTAAACCATCTGTGAGTAATACGAAAGAGGTGTATTGTTTCCCATGCATGTTAAAAAACAATTTTTTGAAAAAAATATGAAAAATTATTTTTTTTCTAATAAATATTAAATTAAAAACCTTATTCTTAAATCTATAATAATTAAATATTTTTCATAATTTTTTTTTTAAAAATAAATATTAAATTTTCTATATATATTTACCCACATGTGTTATAATCCCTAAAACAATTTAAATATTCATTAATTATTCTATTAACAATTTTAAATTCAAAAAAAATTAATCCTTAATTATATATTATCCCAAAATCAATTTATATTATCCAAAATTATTTGTAATCACATTAACATACTAACCCCTAAGGATATATGAAAAAATTAACTTATGATTCCTAACCAATATTTTAACTCATAATTTTTCCTAAACTGTTTATATTATACCCATGAGCTTACATCATAACCTCTAAGGTTATCTAAACACTACATTGATAATAACTATGATAGCCTGAACATAACAATCCAATAATTATATATGTTACACCAATTCATACTTATCCTTAATCCCTATAATAGTGACTAGAAAAAATTGGATTACAATAAGAAGCATAGAAAGGGTTATTAAAATTCATAGTCATGTTTAAAGGTTGTAAAATAATGATAAAATATTCGTAAAACATTATATTCACAATCACCCTTTCAATGGAATTACATCACCTATTATTTTGAATGTCCCATTATTTAATAATGTTATAAGTTTATTTCAATATAATTTCATCAGAATATAAAACATTACTTACTGTATTTGGGGGATATATACTAGAACCACTCATCAATATATATAATTTCCAAGAACCATAACATGAATAACATATATAAAAACATACATTTCAAACCATAATCACAAGAATTTATGTTATCAAATAAAAATGAATTTAAAATAATAGGTTAACCAATTCCATATTATGATGAAAATCCATGTTAATTAATTAATATTGATAAATATTGATAATTTAATGGGAAGTAAAATTCTTATAAAATATTATATAGAGGGATTTGAGAGAAAAACATTAAAACATTTAGATTAATGTTTTAAATAAAAACACCTTACCTCAAGTCCCTACTCAATTCATAATCCTTAAACTTCCAATACTAATAATATTTTATTAATTATGCAATTTCATTAGTATAATTTTTATGTTTATTTTAATTATTACTATTCAATTTATTATCTGGTATTACTTATTTATTGGATTAATTTTTCACTTATAGGTTGTTTTGAGGTTGTGTGGTCCATATTTATAAAATAGTTTCAGTATAAATATGATTATCAATGGTCTTATCCAATGATTCTGTACTCTTTATAAATTTTAAGGTATATGTTTTATGTAATTACTAAAGAAAAAGAGTTTAATATCATTATATATTGTTATAATTTATAAAATATTCCTCAGTGAGTTTGTCTTAGAAGCTTAAAAATAACATTGAATGATTAGTTTTAAGTTCATTATTATAATGACTATTTTATCATTACATAACAATAAACTTGATATGAGTTTAATATTAATGTTATAATCAATCATGATATCCATTTTTAGGAATATTCATTAGATTATTAAGTAAAAAATAAAATATCATTTTTCAATAATAATAAAACATTGATGGGTGAATGATGTTTTCAAAAAAAGTTTAAACCAAAATGTTGATTAATATATATTTGAGTTTAAAAAAACATTTAATAAAACATTTAATTTCTTTAAATTACTTTCAATGGTTACCCAAATTATAGAAATGGTAATAGGATAATATAAAAAAGTCATGCATTTTTAAACCCATACTTTAACATAGTAAAAACTTATAAAAAAGTGTTCATTAAAATGGAATGAGTGATATCTCATCAATAATGAATAAAAAGGGTTATTATAACATGGTAATATTAACCTTTTAGAAAAATAATAGGATTTAAAAATATTTTTATGGTAAAATATTCTTAAATAGGAAGGGAAATATTAAGATTACAACTCTTACCTTACTCTTTAAATCGCCTCCTTTAGAATAAGCTTGAAACCTTATAAGAGAAGAATTTTGGTTATAAAATAACCTTATGAATGTTTAAAAGGAATTTTATAGTGGGATTTGAATATAATATTAAGAAAAAAATTGAGGAAATAAAACTTCACATGCGTTTTAAAAAGGGTGGAATTTCCCCTATTAAAGATGAGATTCGATAAAATTTTCAAAAACATACAATTTTAAGGGTTAAATATTTTATCTATAAATTGTATCATAATCATAAAAAAGAAGATATTTCTTCCATACTTTATCCACATATTTTTTATTTAAAGTTTTTTTGTTTTTTTATTAATTTGTAAATAATTTTTAATATTAAATACCATCTAAAGTCATTTTTAGGGTAAATCTTGTAATTTGAATTTAAATCTTTCTATATAGATATGGAATTAATCTTAAAATATTTAAATCATTACATACATATCCTATATATCCTCTATAAATATTACATACTATAATTATTCTAAATCATATCATATTTAATATTTAAACCACAATATTGGACATTTATCCTCATTTCACAAGTACCACATCGATTCCACATAAGAATTTTGTTAATTTATAAATAATTTTTTATCATTAATGATTTAAATATAATTTTCATAAATAATTATTTTCATTTAAAATGGTTAATAAAATTATTTATACCCATTCATATCATGATAAAAATTTTAAGATAATAATTTTTACTTTTTATAACCTGTCAAATAATCGAGTAAGTAATTAGATAATTAACATGTTATATAATTTTGAAATTCATAAATATAAATATAAATATAAATAAAATATTTTTCATCAAATTAAATCTTTAATTTGAGAATTATCCAATGATTTCATAATATTATCATTGTTTCGTCCCGATTTACATCACACCAGGTGTTAATTGGGTGAGATGGTCCCACCGGGATTGGGTAGTGCATCATTTTTTATTTTATTAAGGAGGTGTCAAGTTTTCATGATCCTAAAAAGAGATTAAAAACACGGTTATGTGTCAGTGCAATTAGTTTATGTCAGTTATGATGTTCTTATATGGTCTCCAACAAGTTTATTTGTGGAGCCAGAAACACCCAATGGCCCTAGTATCCATGATTCATGGACCTTCTTTCTAATGGCAGACACTTGTTGGATGATGATTTGGCCAATGACACTTTAGGACTCCATTGTTTAAGAGGATGGTAGGTCGATCTCATAACACCCTTTTGGGGGGGATTATTTCCTACTTTTGGAATCTCTTATAGATTTAAGAAATGCTTATATGTTCATGAATCCTTGGTTTTTTCCCTAAGAGTGTGTCCACCATTTATCCCTAGGTTTCAAGATCACTCATGGATACACATGGATTAAGAATTACTGAGACAATTCTAGTTTAATCCCAATGATGAGGCACACTAGAGTTTATTGTAATCCATGGGTTCGATCCTGATATCGAAGCAACTTCTCGAGTTAAGTCACTTAACTGGACACATCACATTTTAAGATCGTATGAAAAGGACCCATCCATGAT
Source organism: Viscum album (assembly GCA_963277665.1). Taxonomy (NCBI): domain Eukaryota; kingdom Viridiplantae; phylum Streptophyta; class Magnoliopsida; order Santalales; family Viscaceae; genus Viscum; species Viscum album. The sequence goes on along the minus strand of OY728134.1, from coordinate 540,702,159 downwards.
TTTTAATGTCGTGCGACAAGGAAATCTAGGCGAATGGTACCCAGTCAAGATCTAGTGCAGGGCTTATGCCAAGGTGTCCTCGGATTCCTAGAAAAGACATGGTCTCCTAGCTGAATATTTCCCCACTGAGAATATGGCCCAGATAATTCTAGGGTTCTTTTTGTATCAACTTTGGTTCTCAAAGAGGTTTCCTACATTTCCCAGTTGACTAAGAATAAAATCCCTTGTCGTTCAGTTCATGTTGTGACTTGATTGGGGCTTACATGTGGGAGCTTTCCATTTCAAGGGTACATGATCTCTCACTTCATGGATGAGATGGTATGGATCTCGGGCCTAGGTAAAGGCTTCCAACGTATCCCGATTGTGTTGGGAATAAAATTTCTCATCTTTCATTATTGGTTTGCGCCAATGCTGTATTATCACTATCCTCTAAGACAACATGAGTCATGGTCGATGTGAGAAACAAGATGATGTGATATATTAAAAAAAGGTACACTTTCTCTTCTATGATGAGGGAAAAGGAGGAGCCTGTAGTGGAAGATGCTAGGGCGATGATGGATGAGGGTGTGGTGCAATGAACCCTTCAATGTGAAATGATAATGAAATTCATTAGGTCCATCCTGAATGGATAGGGGCTTACTCCAGGAGGGATTCCCTAGAATGTGTTTTGGGAAAGGAGAAGAATGCTTCTTCTCATCAAAAGGAAAAGTGAGAATAAATATTTTGACTAATCACTACCCTTCATTGAATGGAAAAGAAAGTGATTAAACATGATCCCAAGAATGGTGAGGTTCATGTTAGTATCCCAAGGTTGGACTCTAGGTTACCATGAGAATTTAAACTTAAGAACATTCCTGGAGTCCATACCAATGCGGGGATTACTTTTTTTACTTCTCTTACCATGTGTATGTAGACTCAGAAGGGTGCACTGATGCGCCCGATGGTCTGTTCATATGGGTTAGGTGGATTTGGAAGGGGATTTGGATTAATGCCGATGGACTGGTTCATGGAGGGTATTTGGAGGATGGGATGGAAATAGAAGGGAATGATCATTATCGGAAGGTGGAAAGCCTGTAGGTACCATACTCCACATACCATTTTTTCATGTAGGATGGGGTACCTTCTGCATAGCGTTTTGCTATGCGGGTGGATGGGTTGTTCATGTATCGGGGTGGTACACGGATCTGGGTGTGCTCCTTGTACTGGGGTGGTATATGGATATGAATATGGTCTGTGTACAGTGGTGTTATGAAGAATGAGTCTCCTTTTACATTCCATGGTTGAATGCGGTGCTGGAGTCCCTCTGTTTGGTGGAATACTAGGCCGAGCAGTGTTTTTTCTACATAGGGTTGTGCTATGCGGTACACCAGATTGATGTAGGGGAATTAGTCTCATATTTTTCTGGGATTTTGTTAACGAAGGGGGTATGGTTCACAGTTCACCTTTTAGGTTCTAGGTTTTCCCATATCAGTATACTTTTTTTATTTACGGTTTGCAGTTTGTTTATACCTACTGTAAACCATTCGCAGTTCTGTACTTCACCGACTTTTTCCCTTTGAAGTCTTACATCTGTAGAATCCCATCTCTCGCCAAAATACCATCTTCTTCATGGTCCCCATGAGGTCCTTTTACATAGTTCTGAGAAGGCTGTAACTATAGGAACATGGAACCTTTTGTGGAATCCCATTGAGGGATAGTCTGACATGTGAAAAAATCAGTCATCTGAGGCTAGCGGTGTTGCAGTTCACGATAGCAGAAATCAACACCTCAATTCCACGAATGACGTGGTTTGCAGGGAACTATCAGTCTTTCTTCATCCAAAAACAACACAATACACAGGGACAGTATGCGGGGGTGTACCTCTATATTATGTTATTGGAAACGATGCGGTTCACATGTATAATTTCTCCACCTATACACCACCAACAATGTGGTTTGCAGTTGACCGAAACCTATACTCATTCATTTTGCGAACTGCCTTGTTAATAGGACAAAGCATCGTGGGACATTGTTTCATATACTGCCCACGTACCACTCGATTTGTGGTCTGTGTCTCCCATAGACTATTCCCGTTAACTAGTACACGAACTAGTTTGGGTCCTTTGCCAAATTGGATTCCTTCATTATTGTCCTCTAATTTTCATCCCCACATGCCTCCATTTTTATTACTATTTTATTAGAGTACTTTCTTTCCCTTTTTAGATTTTTCAGAACCCTACAAATGACTCCCATTAGAATGGGGCCCAGTCAGAACGAAGAGGATTCTATTCTGATGTAGAAAATAGTCTCGAACTAAACTAGTTTTTAGTAGAAAGGTGGACCCTTTGGTGACCAAACTAATATATAGGGGTCTCATGTCATTTGTGTTTTACTTGGACTCTCAGAAAAAATTAATCAACAAAGAACTCTTGTATTTCTTTTCTTCAATGTACCAGATCCTTCATGAAATTTGTTGTCCGCAAAACACACCTTTCATTTGGATATCTTCTTACTCTTAATAGTTTCCTCAGACGCTTACCATGATTTGGATATGCAAACCAAACTATGTAATTTTGAAACTTAAGTATGAAAGTACACATAGTAAGACACTACGCAGCTTCCCTATCCTGTGGACTTAACTTTAAATCTAGTGAACTAAACTTTGAATTTTAAAATTGGATTTAAAACCTATGAATTATGAACTCTAAACATCCACATTTTGGGACTTGGTACGTAACCTTCCCATTTCGAAAACCAATCAATTTGCTAGGCAACGCTTCACAAGACATGGGAATTCCGTTTTCTACTGGTTCACGGGGGATGCATTCCAAAAACCATCCTCAGGCATCAGTATGCAGAGCCTTACACTAGGAAGACTTCTTTGGACCTTTGGAATTTTATGGAATTTTTTCACCCAATCATTTTAACCAGATTGACCCTTTTGAATGGTCTTTTTGTTGTGAGAAGGAGATATCTCTTCCTCACTCTGCTGCTACTGATGATATTGTTTCTGATGTTATTGTTGCTCCCATTTTGGATTCCAATGAAAGGAAGAAGGCTATGGAAAATTCTATTGGTGACAATATACCAGTCGCCCCACTACATCAGTATTTAGAAAAATTACTTACTATGGTTCAAAAAGAATATCCAATCTCACACAGGCTTCCCATTTTTAGATTTGGATTACTATCTGATACACCTATCCTAAAGCTACATGTGTTCTACCAACCCATCACATGTATATTTAGCAGCACTATCCCTAAGGATCTCATCTCATTGATAGAGAGATTCGTACCGAAGGATACCTATATCAGGTTCTCGTTGAACTATTATCCATTATAATTTAGTGGGGGCATGATAAAATCTAGACAAGACGACCCAATGTTATCATAGCATTGCTCGGAGGGCCATAGAAACTAAACAACATGGATGTTCCTCCAAACAAGACCTTCACTCTTGGGGTTCATTTGGTTTAGATTGGGGGTGGATCTTCTAGGGTCATCAATGTTGTGAAGAATTACAGGTTGAATTATAGATTGTGGTGCTATATGAGGTCTTCACGTTATCAAAAACTTATAATCATCAAACCAACACCCTCATATCATAGTTTTTTAGCAGGTGGAGTCCAAAAAAATACCTTTCACATGAACTATGGGGAGGTTTTCATTAGCCTAAAAAATGTTCGGCCGATTTTAGGGGTCCCCATTGTTGGTGACATGTATGACGAGTTTCTACCACCCGATTCCACCTGGGACGATGAGGAGAGGACTCCTACTTTAGATGAAATGCTCATTTATCAAGCAGAGATACTTTTTGAGGATGATGACCTATGCCCTAAACAAGACATCTCTTTATCGAAGTGGATTAGTGCCTTTTCCATGCAGAGTGGCCCAGAGTCTGATGTGTGTATACCTAGGTGATGTCCATCTAAGGAAACTTGAAGGAAAGTAGGAACCTATTGACCTGTCTTAGAGGGGGACTTCTTCCATGAATGGGGATGGGAAATCGTCCCCAAAGTGAACCATTTGTTTCGGTTAGTAGCCTTTGTGGACATGTTTTTGAGTGGTTGGATCTAAACAACACGATATTCTGGCGGCGTAAGAGTCACAACTTTTTTCATGGAGGATCAGCTAGCCATAAACAAATGTATCAACTTGGCCATTCCATTATTGACAAATATTTACCACCTATTAGGTCAGATCAGTGAATGAAAGTCACCTTAGTGGATTATTGGGACCTTCCAAATCCTATGGGGTTGGATAGGTGCCCACATGGGAGGCTACACATTTATAAATTCCTTACCAATTCCTTACTCTATTATTCAACCATATATTTATAGCACTTATAGGGTTATGAAAATAGGATGGGAAACCCTATATAAAGAGGAAGACTATACTAAACTAAATGATTGAGAAATGATGGCTCAAATCAAATTCTATGACCGCTTCACCTATCATTCTTATGATTCCCCTACCAGAACCATCTTGAATGATGAATCTGAGAACTTTGTTAAATGAGTGTATCTCTTTTCTTTGAGGGATGGTATCTTGATTATCTGCATTTACATGGAGCTTATATACAAGGGATAAGTGCCTTGTATATTTAGCTGTCAATTTAACTACGTTCAAATGTTGTGTCCCACAACTCTTAACAGTGCCTTCCAGGAGAAACATCTTATGATATCCCATCAATTAAGGCTGATTTTCACCTGTGAGGACACCTGGTGCAAGGTTAAGCTCCATGATTCTGAGGGTTCTGTGCCCTTCCTAATGAAAGTTTACCTTGATGCCTGGATTCAATCATATCCCGCTGGTATTTTTTTGAATTTTGTTCTCATTATTAAAACCCCCAAGGTGTCTAAGGCTAAGGGAAAGGAGAAGAAAAGGAAAGATTCGAGGAATTTCTGACCAGGGAAATTTCTTCCGAAGCCTCTCAGTCCCCTCCCAAGGAAGGTCTTGAGACCATGGGGTGTGACTTCAACAGCTCTTAAGACTACCGCTGGAGACTAACCTTCCATCCCAACGGATGCTAATTTTCCTGTGGCCATGAAGTAATGGGATATCTTGAATGATCATCAGTCTTTTCACGATCAGTCCCCTCATGCCTTCAGGCAGTTCTTCTAAGAGAAGGAGGCTTCCCTTGCTGATCTTGGCCATGTTTCAACACTTTCTAGAATTTCTTATGATGAGGAAATTGAGCGGTGGGGTGTTACCTTCATGACCTAAAAACCCTAATCTATGCTCGAAATAGTCTCTACAAATACAGTCATCAAATACTTTCTATGATGCAAATAGATTCTGATGGAGATGGTGACGGTACTGTTGGTTTTCCTACTGCACCCTGAGGGTCCCAGAACTATAGAGGCACATAGGAATAAATTGTGGCTAATTAACCATGCTTCGATTCCCTAGGATGATCTTCCGATGCTTTCCATCCATATTATAGACACTTTTCGAGATGCTTGGAGGTTTTGAGATGAATTGATGCTGCATGCCTCCAATAAAGAAATTTGGAGGATGCTTCAGGGATGATACTTTATCCTTCTAGGTTTTGGGGGATCCATCAACCCCTATTTTTTTTATCCTAAAGAACAACTAGATGAGGTGGATTTTTATTTTATTAAAATGGGAAAATTCCTCCATTATCCCAAGAAAACACCTTACTGGTCTAACAAGGTGGCATGGATGTCAGTACTCTTGCGACTGATGGATATTGAGGGAGAGGTCATTTGATTGAAAAGCCCTAACATAAATTCTATTTTCTCTAAAGATTCTAAAAATTCCCTTATTTACTTTCATAAGAGACTAAGGAGTCTTGGGAAATGACTCCTCCCCCAGTATACACCACCAAAGACATTGTAGATGGAGATCGTGTACCTTTGGATGTGGGGGTTTCTAGGGAAGGTTCCCCTAGTATTCTTAAACATATGAAGGTAGTAATTGAGGTTCATTCAGTGGAATTTACTCCTTCAGTTCTGCTTGATATTCCTACTAGAGATCCATCCCCATGGCATACCAAGAAATGTCAGTAGGAATCTCAACAATTGAAGCATATCAAGAAGGGGATTACAGGAAACTGCCACACCTGTTTATCTGTCCATAATACGATGCATTTTATCTCCTAACATACTATGGTGTGCCTATTTTTATGTAAGAAAAATAATTAACCAAGAGGTAGTTTCCTAGGCATCTATGGCTCATATCCCTTCTGTGGTAGAAGAACGACTACCTAAAATCACAACTACCTTGGATCAGATGATTTTTTTTACAAATGGTGGAAGAGAATTTAGACATTTAAATCATGACTGAACATGTGGATATTGCTTCCCTAGAAGAATACAAGATGACCTTGGAATCAATAGATGAGCTGGGTGAGGAGTCCCGATCACCCCAGGACAGTGAAGGGATGCCCAGTTCTGGGGAGTCACATACTCCATATCAGCCAGACACCACCATTATGAAGAGAACACATTTGGAAGTAGATAATTCAACCGAGAATTCTAAACCTACTCCCTCTGAGGTTACAAACATAGTTAATGCTGCTACCTTGAATCCTGAGAACTTATAATATGCTATTGTGTCATTTCTTCCAATCACAAGAAAGACCATGATCCCAGCCCTAGAATTTTGTGGCCGGTCATCACACCATTTTCAGTCTGATTATTCCTGCATGATTGATCTCAATAAGTGATCTATTGGAATTTTCATTAATGGTTACTCATCCATTTGGGCATGGCCCCAAGCCATAAATTCTTCTAACTGACCCCATGTCTAAACTACTTATCGAGGATATAATACCATATTTACTGGGTGATGATGTCATCATAGAGCCTGAAGGCATTGATGCTTTAGTTGGTAGAGGGTAGTTTTACAGTCCTCTTACATCTATCCCTCCTCACCCCCTTTTTTCTTTTATAGGTCAGGGATGTTTATTGGTTTCCTTTATGATTTCTGGACCACAATCGCAATTACCGATGATTACGGTAGGTGCTTCAATCATGTACGATGTAGTAACTATTAGGGATGATGCTATTGAGGTATCTTGTCATAATATAGCTGTTAAATTAGACACCCCTTAGTGACATTATTTCTTGAATATATTTCTTCATCGAGGAGTGATTTTGACACTAATTGAGAGATCATGGTCAACCTTCGACCTGACCGCAAGTGGTCATTGGAAAACATCTATAGGTTAATTTCTCGAACACCACTTGTTGACCTGCTGAAGAAATGTCCAAATTTACACAGAAAATTTCAGGTATTGGGGTTGAAAGTGTTTCATTATCATGAAATCTATGAAATAGTGAAATAGGTGGATTCCATTACTAAGGAAACTTGATTGCTCGAGTATCATATTTCTACTATAGAGTAGGTGGCTCATCTTTCTATTGCTAGGAAAATCCTTACGAATGAAATAGCTGATCAAGCATGGGTAGTCATGAGGTTACTGAGCGAGCTCACAAAGTAGAGGTCCTTAGTAGAACAACATGACCATGAAGTGGAGAAGCATATAATGGAATTAAAGAACCTTAAAGTAGAATGGTCCCATGTTGCATCCACTGTTGACGAGGGGGCAATGATGAGTGGATGATAGGGAAAGGGCTGGCCTTGAGGCAGCACAGGAGACAATACCATTGTGTACAAGTGCATAGGCCAAGACCACCACATTTTTAAGGGTGTATTAGATCATTGAAGGGTCAAATTCGGCATTGATACAGATATTTGAATATAAAAAACGTTTTTTTAACAGTCATGTCCTACCCATATGGAGAGGCTCTGAATTGTGGGTTCCCTCCATATCTTTATTCAATGATATGAAAATATTTTGCCCTCAAATCCTCCTCCTTTATCTTTTTCCTGCAATATTAATCATTTTTGATCAACAACATTTGAAACAATAATATAGAATAGATATCAATTAGAATTATAATCCAGGATAAGAAAATAATTAGGATATTCTCAAAGTTTTTCCTAAACCAAGGGGCTCAGCGAGCGTAGTTTGACTCTTGTTAGGGTTAAATGGAATACCCTAAAAACATCATGCATTTTTCATTATCAACCAAATTGTTTTCTAATCCTATGGTGTTGAATTAATGGGTATAACTTGACTTTTTCATAAGATTCTCTTTGTGGTTTTTTGGCCTAACAATCTTTGTGTCTATTTATTTGTTTAATTTCACAATGTTTTTTCTAAATCGTATGTAGCATAGAATTAGTAAGCTAAAACTCAAATTTTTTCCAGGTTTCCCTTTATGGGTTTTTATCCTAGCAAGTGTTGCGTCTTTTTCATTGGTAGTTTAGAGTCTTTACCTCTAGACTATCATTACTATTTTTTTAGTTCGAATATCTTTGACCATGACATATGGGGTGAGGGACTCAATTCAAAATTCATTAACCTAGAATGTCTGAAAAACATTCTCACATGGATGAGGGGTTATTTCTTGACCTGGTCTCATGATTTTTGGATCTGGGATATGATATGGGGATTGAAATACATGAGGCATACAGAGATAAGAAAATCCTCTCCTAAGGATGAATTTTACTTTAGTTGACATGACATTTTTTGGGCCACATATCCAGAGCCAGTGGGGTATAATTTTCATAGTCAAAAAAAGGTGTCCATAGGAAACTGGACTTCCATTTTTAATGCCCAAGAAATTTTTATTTAATGTTGGATTTTTCTTGTTTTGAGGACCACAGTGGGTTTCCCTTTGAAGGAATGAAGTTGGAAAGTAATAAGGTAATTTGTATCAACTTTGGATGGAGAATGAATCCCAAATGAATTTGGCTTGTGTAAAGGAGGGTTGAAGCATTGTGCAGTTTAACATCATACAACTAGGACACTTGGAAAATATTTTTTGAAATAATCCTACTCTATATAGAGGAGGGCAACTGATTCATTTCCACCATAATTTTTTGGTAAAGAATGAACTTCACATTTAATCATTGATAGAGGAAAATATGTAAATCGTAATCTAAGTGGTTTCAGAATCCAAGTGCTAAGGTGGGACATAAATTTAATAAGGGAATATGTTATAAGGAGGAGACACTACTGAAGATGAATTTTCCTTTGGTTAACATTCCATTTTTGGGGGAAACATTTTCAAAGCCTCTATGAAATAATGTGCATAGTTAAACAAAAGTGTATACAGGACACTACCCTTATACTTCTAATGGCCATGGAGGATTCTGGAGATTCATATTTTTTTGGAAACAGAGTATGGATCCTAAAAATTGGTGTGCCTAAACATGAAAAAGGGAATTTTTGGTTGAAAATTTATTGAGAATTCAAGGAATTGGTAAATGAATTTCTATCCCATCCGTGCAAGTTGTTTCCTTATATAGGACCGACCCTTGTGTGGGTAGGGATGTGATTCTTTTACTTCATAGATGGATCTGATTATGATATTTAGATATCACTATGTATCTTGTGATGATAGTAATCAAGATGTGCATAGTTATATTATGGATTTTCCGTATGAGGATCTAATTTATGCATAGGAATGAGTATTTTTATTTTGGACACAGATTCCCCAATAAGGTAGGAGCGTATGCCGAACCTCCTTGTGTAGATTGGTTTCTTGCATAAGATCATGAGGGTAAATACACTTGGATGTGACTTGAACTAAGGTTGAATAATGATTATCAAGCATTAGGTAGGTTGAATGTTGTTTCATCAGGATTTCTATGTAGAATCCTTGAGTCACAAGAGGGAAATCGAACCGGGGTGTTCGGAGATGTCCAGGATTTGATTAGGAAAGAAAGTGTAAACCAAAGTTTCAAGGGTTCTTGGATTAGTAGGAATGACATGGGGCTTAATATCCGTAATCCATACGAAAATAGGAAAATCCTCTCATAGGGAAGAATTTTCCTTTGGTTGAGATGGAATTTTTGTGGGAACATATACAGAGCCTCTGTGGCATAATTTGCATAGTCATACAAAGGTGTCTATAGGACACTGAAATTTCATTCCAGATGGCCATGAATGGTTATTATGATCCAAGATCACTCAAATCACGTTGTATGAAAAATGGAGATAGTTGAAGTTCCAGGCATCCTGAGACTAGGTTTCCTGCACAAAATTCTCATTCGTGCCCAAGGAGTGGGTAATTTTAGCCATATTTGGGTCACCTTGCTATTTGTTATGTCATGCGGTTATAACTTTGGGCCATGTAATTTATCATAATGTAGTGAAAACATCTTCCATATAGTTTAATGTCATGTGGAATGGATGTTGAAAACACAGTTTCATTGTTATGTTACAGGGTTGAAGCATCATAGGGATCATGCGTAAATATGAGATAATCATGTCAGGATATTGCTAGTACACCCCAGACATGAGCAGGGGAGAAGGTGTAAACCATGATTGTGGGGGGCCTCGATTCATGAGGAATGACATGGGTCTTATAATCCATTAGGTCTACAAAGAGAGGAAAATCCTATCCCAAGGATGAATTTTACTTTGGTTCATAGGCCATTTTTGTGGGAAACATTTACAGAGCCACCAGGGAATAATGTGAATTTTCAAACAAAGGTGTCCACAAGACACAAACCTTCTATTCTTGATTGTCTTGGATGATTATGGTGAATCAAGATTTTTTAAGGAATGGAGTTTGATGAATGAAAAGAGGATTTTTGGGTTCCTGAGAAATGTCCTGACCATGATTAGTTTTGATGTAAGATATCCATTACATAGATTTGATTCATATGTAAGGGGAAGTATGGTATCTTGACACTTTTGGAATATAAGAATTCAGATCCAAACTCCTCTGCATCTATTTTCATTTCAATACGTGGGTTGGGGGTTTTACCCCTTTGTGTTATTCTATGTGGTTGGACCTAGGATTTCTGACTCAAGCGTTGCTACGTATCTTGTTATACTGAGAAAATAACCATATATTGTTCTTGAGATACCTTTTAATTTATAGTCATGTGGTTTGGACTTATTTGGCCAGGTAGTTTAACTTCATGCGATAAGGATTCTTGAATTTACCTGTGCAGTTCTAGCATATATATAGGAGAGGCATTTGTTTCATGACGACTGGACCCAGAAAGGCCTATGTGTCACTATGTGTCCCATTAGTTTGTGGGAATCAAGCCACATGTAGTTTTGGTATCCTATGTATATTAACATCATACAAAAAGGATAAAATTGAACCGTCTCAAAAAGGATGAGTGAGTGATGTTTTTTCCATGAACCTCATGGAGTTTTCCAGCATATCCCAGTTAATTGGGAATCAAAGACTACATAGTTCATAAAGGAAATTCCCAGTATATGACAGATTTATACATAGGAAGGATAATTTTTTTTCATTTTTAAAGTGGCAGCTAGACCATGAAGAAGAATCTGGGTGTCACTACATTTCATGTGAGAGCAATAATAAAGACACATATAGTTCTTGGGGTTCCCTATGCTAGTCAAACCCATGCATAGAGAGGATATATTTTATGTTTTTATTTGTCTGATGGCGGCTGGACTGGGATGGAAGATCCAGGTGGCACTACACATCCCGTAGGGAATGAATCAAGCCATACATAGTTCTAGCACACGAAATGGTAGGTGAATGATGCCAACAACAATGTGCCCTCGAGTGAGAACATCATTGGGGATATGCAGTTTAACTTCATGCGGTAAGGATGAAATTTATTCCCACACAAGTCCAACTTGTATGCACGGAGAGGGTAATTATTGTTTTTGATTGGTGGCTAGACCATGATGTAGCATCTAGGCATCACTATTTATCCTGTGAGGGTGGGAATCAAGCAATATTTAGTTCTAAGGATCCCCCCCATTCCAGTCTAACCTATTCACGGAGTGGGGGGGGGATGAATTTATACCATGCTTTCAATATGATGAGATTATTAAACACTATTATGATTTTCCTATGAGGGGGAAATCCTGACCTCCATTCCTAATCTTATGTGAGTTATACTTGGTGTGAGAAACAAAGAAGGTAAGGAATTCCCTCATAGTGTAGAGGCGATAGAGGATACAATAGAGGCATTCCATTTCATGTGGTGGTTGGACCAAGAATTAGGGTCAAGGTGTCTCTACATATCCTATTGATGAATTGGAATCAATCCATATGTAGTTCTTTAGTGTGGAATTGTAGGTGATCGATGCCAGTTGTGATATTCCCTCATGTGATAACATTGTTGGGGCTATGTATTTTAATGTCATGCAGCTAAGATGATGGTGTGGAAAAGTTTAACGTCATGTATCATGGACGAATATTTTATTATGCAGTTTAATGTCATGAAGCTATGACGATGGTGTTGAGCAGTTTAACATCACAAAACATGTCAAAATATGTCACTATGTAGTTTAATGTCATGCAACTAAGATTATGGTGTTGAGAAATTTAACGTCATGCAACATGGACGAATATATCGCTTTGTAGTTTAATGTCATGCAGCTAAGATGATGGTGTTGAAAAGTTTAACATCGTGTAGCATGGACGAATATGTTTCTATGCAGGTTAATGTAATGCAGCTAAGATGACGGTGTTGAGTAGTTTAATATTGTACATCATGGATGAATATGTGGCTATGAAGTTTATTGTTATTCAACTAAGTTGATTTCATTGCAATTACACAAAGTACATTGTTAGGAACCTCACATAGGTGGGAGCTGTTGTGAGCTATCTATCCATTGAAATCATGGAATACGCTCCATTAGATTAAAATTTGTATACAACATATGGTCCATCCCATTTTGTCTTCAACTTTGGAGTTTTCTTCCTGAGTGTCATCGAGGTTCTGAGGACCAACACCATCTCTCCTTAGAGGAAATATCAGAGGTGAACCTTCTTATTGAAGTCTTGTGCAAAACAAATTTTATAGACTTAAAGATTGTACAGAGTGGAAAAATGTTTTCACATCCATGTGCAGTAGCTCATCGAACCGTTTTTGGGATCTATCATCTATAGATAGTTGATCACAAAAAGTGACGTGGAGCAATGGTAGTTGAAATTAAATGGGCAGAACCAACTCTATCCCATATACTAATGAGTATAGAGTTGCTTGAGTGGTAGTGTAGGTTGTGGTATGGTAATCCCAATGAGCACAGAGGATCTTGTTCGGCCACAATTTCTTATCCATGTCTACCATCTTTTGGAGTTTGTTGGATAGGGTATTTTTGAATGCCTCTATTGGTCGGATGGCTGCCACATGGTGGCGGGATGAATGGTTGGATTTGATACCATACTCCTAGTAGAGTTTATCCAATTCAACAGAGCAGAAATTAGTGTCATTGTCCATTTTTATTGAGTCAAGGGAACCAAACATGGTGATGATAGTGGCTCTCACAAATCTTACATTACTTGTTTTCTCTGAGTTTTTTAAGTGGTGCAGCTTCTACCCATTTGAAAAATAAGTAAGTTGTTTTGAGAGTAAAATTAAATTTTCTAGACATGGAGAGAGGATATGGTCCCACGGTGTCTATTACCCACATAGAAAATGGCTAGGAGTACTTAGATGTGTGAATAAACTCTGGGGGATGATGGATGAAATTAACATGGACTTGGAAAGAATGACACTTTTTGGTGAAATTGGAACAATCATGTGCCATGGTGGTCCAATAGTATCCAAGCCTCCAAATTTGGTGATAGAGTCTGGATTCTGATTGGTGTTCCCCACATGTTTCGGCATGCACTTATTTCATGAAGAAAGTAGTCTCCCCTCCATTAACACACCTGATAAGGACTCCCTGAATGCCTCACTTATAAATAAAATTTTTCTGGGTTTTTCTTCATATAGCATGAAACTGACTGTTCTTCTTTGGATTTTTTCCCTTCCATCCTTATCTAGTAGGAGTTCTCCCTTTTGAATATAGTCCAAAATGGGAGTCCTCCAGTTGGTGGATAGACAATATGGCTTGGAGCTAGGACTAATCTCGTTAATTTCATCCTTGTTGGACTAAACATATGGTAAAACCATCTAATGATGGGCAATACTGATGATATTCTTGTTATGATCTGGGATATCCAGAGTTGTGGCTACATTTTCCAATGCATAGTTCTGCGCATTTTGGGACCACAGAATACAAGTCAATGTTGTTTCTAACTAGAATTATACCTTAAGTTCTCATACATGGTTCATCAAAGGGATAAAAACCTCTTTCTTAATAGCATAGTCACCATAGACTTTATTGATAACCAGTAATGATTCACCTTTTACCTTCAAGTGTCCATATTTCACTTGGAGTACTAATTGCATCCCTGAAATAAGGGTCTGGTACTCTTCTTCATTGTTTGTGCATTCGTCTGATAGTTGGAAGGAGTGGAGAAGAACTTCTTTTTCTAGGGATGTGAGTATGACTCCCCAACCCACGTTGTTGAATTTGGGGTCTTCCATTTCTTTTTTCCTATCGTCCTTCTGGAGGCACCGTCGAAGTGTATCTCCTATATCTGGGATTTCTCTTGAATAGAGATAACTTCCTCATCAAGTAGCTCAGCATCGAATGGGGCCACTCCTATTGAGGTATGTTTGACAAAAAAATATGCTAATTCATGGACTTTGATATCTTTCTGTGGTATGAACCATATATCAAACTATTGTAGGGTGACCGCCCACTGTGACAGGCATCCAATTAACATTGGACAACTGAGAATATAGCTGAATGGGTTGCTACATGAGACCAAATGGACTTCATGGTGCTGCAAGTAATGTATCAGCTTCTGGACCTCAAATATTAATGCAAGGTAGCTCTTCTCAATATTTGAATCTCAAGTCTCACAATTAATCATGGTTTGGCTAAGATAATATAGACTATTCTCACTGCCAGCATCATTTTTCAGTGCAAGAAAGGCACCCGGGGATCTCTCCAAAGTTGGTACATACAAAATGAGTGGTTATCCTTCAACGGGGGGGGGGGGGGAATTATTACCAATGTACTCAAGACATATTTCTTGAGATTGTCGAATGTTTTCTAAAAATCATCAGTCCATTGATATTCAACCCCTTTATTCAGCAACCTAGTGAATGGAAAACATTTTCCTGTAATGTTTTCTATGAAGCACCAAATTTAAGACAGATGAACGTGGAGTCCTCTCAACTCATTTTGTCTATGTGGGGGGTGAAATTACTAGTATTAACCTTTTCTTCTCAGGGTTGACTTAGATTCTTCATTGGCGCACAATGAAGTGGAGAAATTTTCCTAAGGTGACGCCGACAGAAAATTTTAGAGGGTTCTTTTTTAGAATGTGTTATCATAGTTTGTTGAATATTTTTTTAAGATCCACCATATGGTATGCGAATTATCATGGTTTATCCACTAAATCCTTGACATAACATTCAATGAACTTTACCAGGAAGTATTTGAAAATTAAGTGCATATCGCGCTGATATGTGGCCCCGACATTTTTCAAACCGAAGGGAATCATCTTATAGAAAAACACTACCTAGGGAACCCTATAGGTGGTGGATTCTTCATATATTTGGGTTATTTAGGTCTAATTATATCCTGAATATCCATCCATGAAAGAGAGATCCTCATGTCTAGCTGTTGCGTTGATCAACAATCCTATGATTGGGACTGGGAAATCATCTTTCAAGCAGTGCCGGTTGAGGTCTCTGAAATTGATGCAAACCCTAATCTACCCATTTTCCTTATTGATGGGGACAATTTTTACTATCTACATGGTGTATTAGTCCTCCTAAATGAATATATCTTTAATGATATTGTTGACTTCAGCCTCTATTTTGGCAGCATGTTTTAGGTGATTCCTTCTTGCGACTTCCTTATAATTATGATGATCTTATAGTAGGACCAAGTGGTGAGTGACCACCTATGGATAGAGACCTAGAATTTCCATATAATTCCGGGATAATTCATCTCAATTATATTTCAGGAAAGAGTTGTATATATCTTACTCTTTGGTAAGCATGGCTGCACTAACCTAAGTGGGTCATGGGTCTTCATCGGTATCCAAGTTGATTTCCTTGAGTTCATAAATGGTGGGGGAAAAACTTTCCTAAAATTCTAGAGGGGAATCCATTGGGTCTTATTCTTCCTCATACCCTACATCTGATTCATCCTCCTCTTCATCTTCTGATGGAGTAATGATACTTGAAACTATTTCTCTATATTTGAGGGGGGGAAGTTGCAATTTTGTTGTCTGGGAGGTAAGGTCATCCCTTCTGCCTCAGCCATTGGAAGGTATTTTTCTGGGAAATATGCAGTGTGGGGTAAAAGAGTTCCTTCATCTTCCTTGAATGAAGAGACACTTCTTTCTGCAACATCAAGTGAGGCAGGAATTTTCTGGAGTTTTGATATCGGTTTGGGGATATTTTGATTTGAACCCTCCCCATTATCTCAGGAATCAATGAGCCTTTCGACATTATCAGTCTTGGCATCCATAACTAAAATCATGGTGACTACTGAATATGCTTCTAAATTTGGACTTTTCCTTTAATATGATTGATGAGTAGTACTTATTCTTTCATGATATGCTTGAGGGGGTCAGTAGGAAACATTTCCAAACCATTTGGGGGTGGAGACCCATTCAATTCCATAATCTTTGGGTTATTTCCCCTTTGGTTCCTAGAACCTTACATTAATATAGTGTGACTCACAGGACTCAAACGAGGCCTTATTTTCATGTTACATCCCACTCTATCAATTAATGCTATACTTTAGGAATTTATTGTGAAAATAGGGGACTGTTTTGTGCTTATGAAGTCAGGTCCTTCCTAGTACGGCGTTGAAGGCCATATTATTTCATACCCCCAGAAATTTTGGGTGAGCTATGAGGTCACCAAATAGGGTTTCAAGCTTGATTTGGCCCAATGGTTTTTTCATTCTTTTGACGTATCCCAATAGAGTTTTGGTGAAGGGTGTTAGATTATCCTCAATGTAGCCTGACCAATGAAGTGTTCGTAGTGGGAGGAGATTAACCCCGAGCCATTGTAGGTGATGACTTTTTAGATATCGACGCAATTTATCATGCTATACACGTATAAGGGTTTTATGTGTCCTTTCATGATGGCGTATTGATCTTGATATATAAAGGAGATAACTACATGAAATTCTGATGGCCTGATCTGTATCTGGTATACTTTTGCAGTGGGTACTTCGGCTTCAAACTCCTATGGACTCAACAAAGCCTCTATGAGAGCTTCCCTGATATTTGCTGATAGATTTAGTATATCCATGATTGAGATATTAGATGGCACTAAAGCTAACTATTTCAAAATTTAGAATTTATAATCTAAAGGTCGGTGCTTCCCATCTTGGGGATGCTCTATCATAGACCCTTTAGGGGATTGAGCATTTGATGAATATGGGTCGGCCCATGGTACTGGAGCTAGAGGAGCTTCCATTTCTTTTTGATCGGTCCAGTCAGATCTTCTCACATGCTGAGGGTAATTGATCATTATTTCTTATTCTAAAGAATATTTTAGAAGAATTGAAAGGGGATGTTTTCCTATGGGGTCTGGAGAATTTTTCGTCCCTAGTTGGATTCTCTAGAAGGTCCTTCCATGTGTTTTCTCAACACTGATAGTTTGAGTGGGTTTGCATATATATGATTGATTTTTTCCATGGATGTGTCTCCCTTTGTGGATTCTTACTTCAGATCCTTGGTTGTGTACAAAAGATTCTGGTTGATAACCATACTTGTCATCAGAGATGGGATCCATCAAATGGATGACAATGACAGATCCCAAAATCAGATCCTATTTTGATGGTGAATTTTCCTCATCATTTACCTCTGGTAGGGCCGTTTGGTAGGGTAGTGTCTGTTGTCCCATTTGGTGAGGCAATTCCCGTTATTCTACTTGGTGGGGTGATTCTTGTTATTCCATTTGGTGGGGGTAATGCCAATGTTTCATATTTTCTAGAATGAAATCTGAGAGTGTCAAATACAACTTTGGTTTTTGTGAAAGTCTTTCTTCCTACACTCACTTTCTTCACTTCAGATTGGACTACATTTTGGGTAGTTTTCCTCTAGAGGATTGTAGAGTTGAGGGTGACATATGTGTTTTCTTAAGAATAGTTGGAGGAATGGTTGGTCACTTAAAATTTTCCTGGAGTATGCCATGAGGTCAGTCGACTGTCTTCCATGTCATCCAACTATCAAAATTTTTCTTCTTTTTGTTAACAACCTTTTTCTAATTCCCTTTCTTCATCTGGATCGGTGGTGGAAACATATACAACTTTTTATAGTGGTGGTCCCATCTTGACCTGTCTAGAATCAATCATCTTTTTTATGAGGTCTTTAAAGAAAAAAAACTCTCGAATATTGTTTCCCAATATTCGATGGATGGGACAGTAATCTGACCAATCATAAGGACCTAATTCATTGGCACGATTTTGATTGGGAAGCTAAAGCAAGTTTAAATTCATGGAGGATATGATGTAACTGCGGACTTGGTCATCTTGAAATGGGTACACTTTATTTCCTAATTACTCAAATTGATTTCTTTTGGGGCCCCTCTGTTCATTTTGATGGGGCAGGGGTGACTGTTGATGTCCAAAAAGCCCTGCATGGTTTTGTGGGGGACTTAGAGCTGGGACTGGTGCTGGTGGTGTCTTAAGTGTGATTGAAGTCACTTAATATCTTCATGAAATTTTCACTAGGGTGGATGAGGTTGCACGAGATTTGAGATTAGTATATTTCAAGGAATCCTTAATCCTTTGAGAGATAGTAGGGAAGTCCCTAAACCCACTTTTTTACTTCATAGGAATGAGTGGAGTTCATAGTTAATCCAAGATATTATCGATGTACATAGAAAGAATATCAACTTGGGGGAGTGGCTGGTTCAAGGAGTAAGTAAGAAATTTATATCTGGCGATGATGTCAAAGACTCTCTCATTCTCTCGCTGTTTGTAGTATATAAGATAACTGAATATTGTTTTAGGAAACGTTGAGCTGAACTAGAATAGGAACTGGAACCGGAGATCCTCCTATCCCGTTATTTAGATATATTAAAAATTGGTGTACCACATAAATTCTGAACCTTGTAGAGTTCACACAAAGCATTTTAATTTTAGATCCTCTTGTTGCTTCAAAGATCCCATCATGGGATCACAATAAGAAAAGTAGTGCATTAGATACTGTTACAAGTCTCTTCAACCATTGAACACTGGGAATATGAGATTCCCAAAATTTGGTTGAGGTGGGACATTAGTCATCCAATCAGGGCAAGGCTTCTCTTCAGGTTGTACTGGAGTGTGTTGTCCTTACATTTTTTCCATTCGTGTAGTTAATTACTCAATGGTGTTTAGAAGACCTTGATGCCTATCTTTTTGGACCTGAGCATGTGCGAGAATAGAATGGGGAAAGATTGGATATTTCAATGTTGCTGGACCTAGAGTTAGATACCCAGTCTGGGGAATTCTTTGCATATTTTCATGAATCTGTTCAGGTTTATTCCCTAATGTAGGTAAATCTTGATATCATGATGGGTTTGGGTTCAGGTAGATTGATGGTCCCAATGCCACACTGAATGAACCTTCCAGCCTTGCTTCATTCGTCGGGATGAGCCTGTGAGGCAGAGGGATGTCTAATGGAAGTGTGTGTTGATGCTCCACTTAAGGAACAAACCCAGTAGGATGACTTTCTCATAACATCTCAATGTTGAGTCACCTTATATTTTTCACTTCTTCCTCTTGTCGAGTGAATATCTCCTCAAGTGTAGGGGAATCATCTTAACGGGTAGGAGGAGGTAGGTGATAGACCTTGCTATTAATATTCTCCTTATTGAGGATTTATGCGGGTGGTAATGGAAGATTGACTGAGTGGGAACCCATGTTTAAGAAAACTCTTTAGTTTCTGGTGTGCAAACCTCCAGGCTCGGTGTGAACCATCTCCAAGAGGGTACCTACTATACAGTTTCCTCATTATTTGTATTATTTTTATCTAGGTCTATGGGGATGATTTCCATGACATTCACATACCATATCTGGGTTGGTGTTCCAGGTGCTGAATGGTATGAGAGCATATTACTCCCTTTATTGGATCCTTTCCGACCATTCTATGATAGTGTCCAGGTTTCTTAGTGAAGAGTGACTATAAGGGATCCCTGATATGACCTTGAAGTATGCCTTCATCCTGGGGGACATGAGTAATGAGACAATATGGAATGGGTGACCCCTCTCTGCATTGTTCTCCTTGGAAGGGAGAAGACATACATTCGTTGGGAAGAAATTTGAGGTAAAAATTCCCCAAGTCCAGTGGGATGGGGTTACTCCCATTAATATGTTGATTGTCCTTTTCTAGGATTTTCTGATCTTATGGGGGAATTTTGAGTTAAAAATTCCCCCAGCCCTACGGGTTGGGGTTGATCCCATGTTGCGGTGGATGCTGTTGCTATTACCACCTTCTTAAACTCATGCATTCCCATATGAATGTGAGACGGATATGGTATCAGGTCTACATGTGAATTACTTGCTTATGAGGACATGACCAGGGATCGTTGATTGGATTCTCTTAAATGGGAAGCCTTCTAGTTGTTCTCGGTTTCCTAGTTCAGGAGCTTCTCGATGGCTTTCTCTCATTGGGCCTGACGCTTCTGAGACTTACCCAAGGCCAGATCTTGTTGAGCGTTCCACCTTTCTTGAGTAGGGACTTCATTTGATTATCGAATTTAGGTAATGAAATTATTGGATTTTATTTCAAATGGGTTCAACTGGATGGTGAGTGGGGTGATGTGTAGAGCTCCAATTACTCCCAATCATTGGATATGAACACCAGACAAGGAATCATAGATAAGACAACACAACTTGCGCTGTGCATGGAGTCAGGTGAGCCCGAGTTATTTTCTTTCTCCTTTCTGATTGTGACTGTTTCGGTGCGGATGTGCGTCGGGTTTCTGTTCCGACGCTGTTCCGCCAGGACGCGTTCGCGCGTGCACCCGTCGACCCGAGGGGATGGGCGCGCGGCTTGTGGCCCCGCAGTCCCGCTTTCCAAGGGCGGGCGGCATTCGTCCCTTATTCAGGGGCGTCTGCTCCTTGATCGAAACCGGGATGATGGGATGTCGGCTCCTCCTTCCGTAGACGTCTCCTCGGAACTCGTTGCCTAATCCGGGTCTCCCTCATAGATTTAAGAATGTTCGTGAATCTCGTTCCCGGCGCCATATCTTCATGGACACCGGTTAATTACGCTGCTTCCGCCCGGACGCTCCAAGGGGTCTGGTCGGGGCAGCAACCTGCGGTGAGGAGACCGGGTAGCTCTGGGTGTGGGGGGCGTGTCTTAACACTGCGGCCCTGCATGTCTGCCTTCCGTCCCTAATAGGGCTTCTCGAAGGCGTGATGGCCTGAGGCATCCTGCGCTGGGTGCGGGGAACTGTGTTACCTGAGGTTTTCCTCAGCTTCCCATGTTTAACACGGGGTATGCCGCAAGTTTAACGTCCAGTGGGGACGGCATCGGACTGATCAACACGAGAAGTGGATCAGATGACAGAACCCCTTGCGAGGAACCTCCGACGCTGGGGCCAGCACATGGGCGGCTTCCCGAGTGAAGTGGAGTGGAATGAAGTGGCATGACCCCACTGGGATGTGGCGGCCCGGGTAAGGATCAGGATGGATGATGGAGTGAAGAGCTTGGACCCTGTAGGGGCTTCCTACGTACCGCGCGTTAGCACGGATCAAAGTCAGCGTAGTTCGGACATACAGTTTAACGTCATGCTGGACGTCGGCAAGCCGACTCACGAAGAGGTCGAGGCTGCCGGGCGGAGGATTGAACCGAACCACCTCGCACAGAGGGGGATGGAACGGCCGGGTGGATCACAGTTTCACGTCATGCTGGACGTTGAAAGGAGAAAAGGGAAGTGGGGAAGCATGATGGAGATACACATGTGCAGTCTCCCACAAGGGCGGATTCATAGGTGAATCGACGCGAGTGTGAACCCAGGAGGGGTCCACTGATGGACGAACCGACGTGAATACGACCGGGACGACCAGGTGGTGGGCTTGAACCTCGGAGAGGCTTCCTACGTACCCTGTTTAGAAGACAGGGATCAAAGTCCACGTAGTTCGTTCTGTCTGTAACACTCTACCCCCGTGGGCGAAGGCCACTCCAATCCCGACATCCCTGCAGAGACGAGCGGGTGGGGGCCACATCCAAACCGGGAGGACCCTGCGTGCGAGACACGGGATCGAATGATGCGGACAGTTTAACGTCCTGCCGGACGAAGTACAGTTTAACGTCATGTGTTGAGGACGAAGCGGACGGTTTAACGTCTTGCCGGACGAAGTACAGTTTAACGTCGTGTGTTGAGGACGAAGCGGGCGGTTTAACGTCTTGCCGGACGAAGTACAGTTTAACGTCATGTGTTGAGGACAGAGATGCTTGGCAGTTTAACGTCTTGTCGCGCGGACGAGGTATAGTTTAACGTCATGTTTGGACGAAACACTTGGCAGTTTAACGTCTTGCAGCGCGGACGAAGATGCTTGGCAGTTTAACGTCTTGTCGCGCGGACGAAGATGCTTGGCAGTTTAACGTCTTGTCACGCGGACGAAGATGCTTGGCAGTTTAACGTCTTGTCGCGCGGACGATGGAGGCTAGGCAGTTTAGCATCGTACAGCTTGGACGTGGTGCAGTTTAGCGTCATGCAGGACGAATGCTGAACAGTTTAACGTCTTGTAGCTCGGATGATGGAGGCTAGGCAGTTTAGCGTCTTACAGCTTGGACGTGGTGCAGTTTAGCGTCATGCAGGACGAATGTTGAACAGTTTAACGTCTTGTAGCTCGGACGAAAAATGGTGCCGCCGATGGGTCCGTGTCACGTCGCGCGAGCCTGGAGGGCCGCACGGGAAGACAACGCACGGTGCGGGCACCCGGGATGAAGATCATCGGGCGCCACGCAGGCAGGTACCCTCAAGGGGTCAAAGTGGGCGACCCTGGCGGTTTGCGCCCAAAAGAGGAGTTGGCGCGCAATACCGCGGATCGGTGCGCAAATGAGCGGGCTGGCGCGCAATTGGGCCAGCACTTTGCGCGCGGAAGATAGGGATTGCGCGCACCGGGCTTCGGATAGCGCGCGGGGGCAACGACTCATTCTCTAACGAATGGCCACTTTGAAAAAAGGGGGGTGCGCGCAATCGGGCTGGATTGCGCGCACCCGGGGGCAATTGCACGCAAGAGGCTTCTTTTGCGCGCGAAGGCCTTTGGGTGAAGAATTATTTCAAAGGAAAGGAGCCAAGAGGATTGCGCGCGAAGGCGAACCCCGAGGCTTTATTGCGCGAAAGAAAAGAGGTTACCTGAAGATCGGCATTGCGCACGGAAGGGGTTGGATTGCGCGCGCGAGAGCCCTTTCGAATTCCGGCAACCTTCAAAACGTCGGGGGTCGCCTTATATTTATAAGAAACCCCGGGCGCGGAATCCGGTTCGCGGGCGCGGAATTCCCTTCGCGGGCGCGGAATCGGGCTCGGCGCGCAAGGGAGTCGCGCGGGCAACGGGCGCGCAAAATTGCGCGCCGGCCCAGCGCATTGCGCGCATCCCGGGAGGTTTGCGCGCGGCACCCCAACTTTGCGCGCGGCTCTCCAAAATTCCGCGCAAGGCTTCCGGGCCCTCCGAAACGGGCTTCCGACTCCAAATATGACCTCGCTTCCCGCATCCGGAGCTTCGTTTGGGAACAACGGACTTTTCCGGCGTCTACAAAAGCCCCCCCCTCGGAATCTGATCGGCGAGAGGTCGCAACGATCGGGTTCCGAGGGAGACTCCGGAATGCCGAAGTCCTGGGTGGCGCGGGACTGTGGCGGGCAAAAAGGGCGTCAGGCGCGAAATTCGCTGTCTCGGTCGCGCAAAGCGCTTTCCGCGCAGCGCGGACACCCGGCCTCGCCTATAAATAGGGGCCCTGGGTCCCCCGCACCGTACACCGGCCGTCCGCGCGACATTCTTTCAAGCTCTCATGCGCGAAATTGCCCTTTCCGGCGTGGAATTCACCCGTTCGTCGCGCAAACCCTTCCAGATTTCGGCCAGTTTTTGCGCGAACACCCGGGGTTTTACGCGACGGACTTCCCAATTGCGCGCCGTCCAGTAGGATTGCGCGCCAACTCTCAAACTTCTCTTCCAGCCTCTTCCGATTCCGCACGCCTCATCCCTTAACCCACACGACTCCCGAAGCTTCTGAGATGGCCGCGAATCAGGGGAATGAGGGGGATGCCGCCATTCGCAGAGCTGAGATGGCGGCGAACGAGGAGGGGCGGGACTTAGCGATCCCTGAGGCTGGACCCGAGTCGAGATGCCCGGGCGTTCCTACGTACTCCATCAGGCTGGAGATCAAGCCACACGTAGTTCTTGAGAGTGCAGTTTTAACGTCATGCGGGACGTAGAACCCCGTTTGGGGAGATCTTAGTTTAAGGTCGTAGAGCTTGGACCAAAGGGGCAGATCTTAGTTTAAGGTCTTAGAGCTCGGACCATAAGAACCTCAAAGCACGCCACATCGTGGTCCTATCCTCTGGATATGTAAAGATGCACTGAGGGATAGTGTCAAGAGTGTCGAGGTTTCGCCTGGTCAGAATGGGAGGTGGAAAACATAATGTGAATCATGCGGCCATTCACTCAAGGACTGGGGGCACCGGCGTAACGATATGGGAGTACTGCCGACCGTGGCGGAAAAGCAGCATCAATATCGCACTGACCGTTGATGGAATGAGGCAACAAACAAGCATCAACCGCTCAAGCGCAGGATTCATATCGATTTCCTGCCTGAGGCCCTTGGGGGCACCAGCCCGAGTCGGCGGGAGAGCACTGAGGCATTGTGTCCAGACCGCTCACGGGGGCTCCACCCAGGGCGTAGGCGATGGGTCAGAATGAAAGGGAGCACGAAGCCTGAAAAGTGGAAGAAACCTGACCAAGCTGAACCTGACCCTCCTGGAAATAAACCAGAGTACTCTTGACACCGGTGGACCACTGCAAGGGGTCGAGGGACACGCCTTGAGGGTGACCCGAAGGCGGCGGATTCCCCAGAGAAGGGGGAATCTCTAAGAGGTGGGGGGCTGGACCTGAAGTTTCAAACATCCGGGCGTTCCTACGTATCCCGTAAGGATGGGAATCAAGCCACACGTAGTTCTGGAAGCGCGGCGCAACACAATCGGGCACCAGCACGGGGAAGGGTGCGGGTCTGACCCTCGCACACAGAAGAAGCGGTATTTGATATTTCTTGTTTGTCCTTAAAGGTGGATGGTTTTTCTTTGTGCAGCGACATGCCTGTGATTAAGAAATCCCTGGCATCGCCACAATAATCAAGCCATGAAAGGCATTGATAAATGGCGTGGTTATTAACCAGCGCCCAACGCGAGTGT
Organism: Viscum album; assembly: GCA_963277665.1. Taxonomy (NCBI): domain Eukaryota; kingdom Viridiplantae; phylum Streptophyta; class Magnoliopsida; order Santalales; family Viscaceae; genus Viscum; species Viscum album. The sequence goes on along the minus strand of OY728134.1, from coordinate 540,676,936 downwards.
CCCCTAAGGAGAACATCACGATGCAGTGCCTTTTCTCGTCGGGCGGCCAAGACGATCACAGTTTACGGTCGTGTGGTAAGACCAGACAACACAGTTTAAGGTCGTGTGGTTCGGACCATGGAGGAATCCGCTCATTGCGATATGGCGGACCCAGCGGAGGTGGGAACATACCCAGCCCTGCGGTCACGCACGATTCCAGGAGAAGGATCCTGGGATAGGGGCCTGCATATGTCTATCACCCGAGGGGCAGAGATGCTAGCCTCCAGCTATACTGGGCCCAGAACGCGATTGTTCGGGCGACTCCTTCCTCCTTATGGGGACGAGGGTCCAGCTACACATGGCCCTTAGGGAGGACATCAGCATATATCCTTGGTGCTCAGATCGTGGGAGCCTCGAAAGACACCATTACCCTGGTTGGCCTGCCTAACGTGTAAAGGTGTACTGAAGGTCAGTATGAAGAGAGTGTCGAGATTCCACTACAACGCACAAAGGCGGAGTGTGATGAGGACTGCGCAACCAATGTTCAGAGCCTGAAAGAGCCGACATGGCGATCAAGGATGTCGCTGACCATATTCGCAACACAACATCCGATCGCGTCAGCCTAGGATGAGGCAAGAAAACGAGCATCAACCGCTCAAGCGCAGGATTCATATCGATTTGCGGCCCAGGACCCACCGGTAAATCGACCCGGAGCGGTAGGAGAGCACTGAGGCATCGTACCCAAACCGCTAACGAGGATCCCTTTGAGTGAAGGCTCGAACAAGAGGAAGCGCGAGGCCCGACAAGCAACACAGGACTTGTTGGGATTGAATCCAACACCATGGGTCATAGACCTGAGTACCCAAAACATGTTAACAGATCACCAGAAAGGGTCAGAGGACTCACCCTGAGAGCAACCAAAAGACGGCAGATCCCCGTGATCAACCAAGAGACGGGGATGGACCTGAAACATAAGCGTCCAGGCGGTCCTACGTATCCCATAAGGATGGGAATCAAGCCGTACGTAGTTCTTGAGAGGCAGTTTAACGTCATGCAGGACGATGAGGGGTGTGAGGTAGTCCCACACACGGGGGAGGCGTACGGCGCGACTAGTAGACCGGCGTGAATGAGGGCATAGCCCCGCGACCACGCCATATGCCTCGCACAAAAAGGAGGGGAACTGGGGCCAGAGGCCCAACGCGGGACAGAGATTCCCGAGAAATGGGGCTGGGCCTGAAACATGAATGTCCAGGCGGTCCTACGTATCCCATTAGGATGGGAATCAAGCCGCACGTAGTTCTTGAAGTGCAGTTTGACGTCATGCAGGATGAAAAAAGAAAGGGGGGAGCGGAAGGCATCCCCAAACGTGGGGGGCATACAGCGTGGCGAGCAAACCGCCGTGAATGAGGGCATAGACCCGCATTCACACCATACGCCTCATACCCAGAGGCAACTGGGCCAAGGGCCCGAGATGGGATGAAAATTCCTGAAGGATGGGGCTGGGCCTGAAACATGAATGTTCAGGCAGTCCTACGTATCCCATAAGGATGGGAATCAAGCCGCACGTAGTTCTTGAAGTGCAGTTTAACGTCATGCAGGACGAATGCTGAATAGTTTAACGTCTTGTAGCTCAGACGTGGTGCAGTTTAGCGTCATGCAGGATGAATGCAGTTTAATGTCGTGCGGGACGAACTGCAGTTTAACGTCGTGCGGGACGAAATACAGTTTAACGTCGTGTTGGACGAAGATGCTTGGCAGTTTAACGTCTTGCCGCGCGGACGAAATGCACTCAGGCAAAGTACTGCTTGAGGAACCTAGCGTTGGTGGGAGGAGTGACACGCTCACCATCCATAGTTTCTAGGGAGTACGCGCCATTGGGATAGACTTTGTGGACGACAAGAGGTCCCTCCCACTTGGGCTCCAACTTGGGTGGCTTCCTGCCGGGGATCATTGGCGCTCTTAGGGCCAACACTAGGTCACCCTGCAGGAAGGAGCGGAGGCGAACCTTCTTATTGAAAGCTCGAGCCATCCTGCTCTGATGCCTCTCCAAGTTGTGCAAAGCGCGAAGCCTATTCTCATCCAGTGCTTCCAGCTCGACTAGACGGGCTTCAGCAGCTCTGTCCGGTGCTTGCTGGTCGTAGACCGCAGTGCGCAAGGACGGTAATTGGATCTCGATGGGCAGGACGACCTCAGCTCCATACACCAGGGAATAAGGGGTCATCTGGGTGGAATTGCGAGTCGTCGTCCGATAAGCCCAGAGGGCATTGGGGAGCTTGTTCGGCCAACTCTTCTTGTTCTGACCAACCATCTTTTGCAGAATGTTAGAGAGGGTCTTGTTAAAAGCCTCAATCTGTCCATTCGCCTGCGCGTGATAGCGAGATGTATGGTTCGAGTGAATGTTGTACTTGGCGTACAACTTCTTCAACTCGACTGCTCGGAAATTGGCTCCGTTATCCGTGAGGATAGCGTGAGGCACTCCAAATCGATGAATGATGTTGGAGGTCACGAAGTCAGCGATCGAACAGGATTTGACCTCTCTGAGCGGAATCGCCTCTACCCATTTGGAGAAGAAGTCCGTAGCGGTCAAAATGAACCGGCACTGGCGAGCCGTCGCCGGCGGGTAAGGTCCCACAACGTCCATCCCCCAGACTGCAAAGGGCCAAGAATACCTGGTGGTATGGAGAGGCTCCGGCGGCCGATGCACAAAGTTCGCATGAACCTGGCACGCATGGCACCTCCTGGCATACTCGATGCAGTCGTGGATCATGGAGGGCCAGAAGTATCCCAACCTCCGAATCTGGTGGGACAGCTTTGGCCCAGTCTGATGGGCACCGCATGAACCAGCATGAACCTCTTGCATGACTCGTGGGATCTCAACTCCATGGAGGCAACGGAGGAGAACACCATCAAATCCGCGTCTATATAGGATCTGCTCCAGGCCGGGACTGCGTTGGAGGACAAACTGCGATGCGCGGCGTCGAACTCGTTCGCGCTCGGCCCGATCCGACGGGAGAATGCCATGTTGGAGGTACTCAACCAAAGGCGTCCTCCAATTAGGGGCTGGTTCGACTGCCATATCTGGGGTACTCGGGGCTCCGGGCATAGGGGCAACCGTGGTGAGATTACTTACCGACAGGCCGCGATCTCTATCCGGGATAACGGGAGCGATGAGCCTGCAGTGCGTCACGCGGACGATCAGGTTATCCTATTCGGGCTCTGCAAGTGACGCAGCAAGGCTGGCCAAAGCATCTGCTCGACCGTTCTGCGACCGGGGAATATGGACAATTTCTAGCCGAGAAGGGAACTGGGCCATCAGAAGGAGGGTGCACTCCAGCAACGGCACAAGTTCCGGCTTCCTGACAACATAGTCACCATTGATCTTCTTAACGACCAGCTCAGAGTCCCCTTTCACACACAGATGGGGCACGTCGATCTCGAGAGCTAACTCGAGGCCGGTGATGAGGGCATGGTATTCCGCCTCATTGTTGGTACAGCCCTCTGACAACAGGAAAGAGTATGGCAGCACGGCTTGCTCCGGGGTAATGAAGACGATACCCAAGCCCACTCTGTTGAGATTAGGATTATCGAGCCTTCTACCAGTGGGGCTCCGGGAGGCACCATTAAAATGCATCTGCCAGCACGGATCGGCATGATCGACCGAGAGAATGGCCTCATCAGGAAAGCCTAGATCCAGCGGCTGATCCGCAGAGGTCGGGTGAGCAGCCAGAAAGTCTGCCAATGCTTGCCCTTTGATGGCCTTCTGAGACACATACCTGATGTCGAACTGCTGGAGAATCACAGCCCACCGCGCTAGACGGCCAGTCAACATAGGCCGGCTCAGGATATATTTCAACGGGTCTACCCGAGAAACCAACTGTACCTCATGGTGCTGCAAGTAGTGCCGTAATTTCTGTATGGCAAATACGAGCGCCAGGCAGCTCTTCTCGATGGGGGAATACCTGACTTCCGCATCGAGGAGCATGCGACTGAGGTAATAGAGGCTATTCTCTGTTCCCTCGTTGTTCTTTTGGGCGAGAAGGGCACCCAGGGACCGTTCCAGGGCGGTCACATAAAGGACCAGCGGCTTCCCGGATACAGGCGACATCAGAACCGGAGGTTGAAGCCGGTACTGCTTGATTTCCTCGAAAGCGGTCTGACACTCTTTATCCCATACATAGGTGGCACCATTCTTCATGAGCCGAGAAAAGGGCTTACACTTGCCGGCCAGATTCGCGATGAATCGGCGTATATAGGCTAAGTGGCCTTGGAACCCTTGCAGTTCCCGGATGTTACCTGGGGGAGGCATCTGGCTAATCGCCCTGATCTTCTCTGGGTCGATCTCAATACCCCGGTATCTTACCACAAATCCAAGGAACTTTCCGGAGGTGACCCCGAAGGCACACTTCAACGGGTTCAACTTCAGGCAGCGAGACCGGAGGAAGCCGAACACTTTCTCAAGATCTTTGAGATGGTCCTGACGCTGGTGCGATTTGACCACCAAGTCGTCGACGTAGCATTCCACCAGTGTGCCGAGGATTGGCTTGAATATGCGGTGCATCGCCCGTTGGTAGGTGGCACCTTCATTCTTCAGGCCGAAGGGCATGACCCGGTAACAAAAGATACCTTGGGGGGCCCTGAAGGCAGTGAACTCCTCATCCTCAGGGGCCATCCAGATTTGGTTATATCCGGAGTATCCATCCATGAAGGAGAGGGCTTGGAACCCTGCCGTGGCGTCAATCAACAGCTCTGTCACCGGAAGGGGAAAATCATCCTTCGGACAGTGGCGGTTGAGATCGCGGAAGTCGATACAGACTCTGATCTGCCCGTTCTTCTTCCTGACCGGCACAATGTTGGCCAGCCATTTGGGGTACTGAACTTCCCTCACGAAGTTGGCTTTGATAATATTGTCAACTTCGGCCTTAACCATGGCACCGTGGAATGTGTGCATATTCCTGGGAGGCTGCTTGAACCCGCGATGGTTCGCCGGGAGACCAAGGCGGTGGACTGCTACCTGAGGATCTAGCCCCGGCATCTCGTCATAGCCCCAAGCGAATACATCACAGTGCTGCCTGAGGAAGTCCACGTACTACTGCCGCTCCTCAGAGGGCATGGCGGCACTGACCAATGTGGGTCTTGGATCTGCTTCGGTTCCAAGGTTCACCTGTACTAACTCATCGACCATGGCAGAGACGCCCTCCTCAAAGGCTGGGGGTGCGTCTTCCATGTCCTCTCCACTCGGGGAGGGACCGTCCATGGGAGAGACTGCGTTGAAAACTGCATTGGGGCTACCAGATCCTGCTGGGCCGCTGGTGCTGGCACGGGCGGTTGCGGTCATCTCATCAGGAGACTCACAGACCGTCGAGACCATGGCTACGTCCAACCGTTGGATCAGGAGGATGTAAGCGTCATCCAAACTTGCCCAGGGATCACTTGCAATAGCGACAGGCTCAACCTCACCTGCCAGGATCTGCTTATCCTTGCTCTTGTAATAGTCCGCGTCCAGATAACGGGCTTCACATGAGGCAAAAGGAGAGGCATCTCCCTGAAGCACGCCTACTCGACCGTTAAGGGAGTATTTGAGGCATTGGTGGTATGATGAGGGAACCGCCGCATGAAGGTGGAGCCATGGCCTGCCCATCAATGCATTGTACGCAGTGTCTTGAGAGACTACCATGAATTCGGTGTTGGCAACCAAGTCACCGAACTGGGTCTTCAAGCGTATCTTGCCGACCGGGGTTTGCTCGGTGCGGTCGTACCCCTGGATCCTGAGGTCGGAGGGGATCAAGTCATCCTCAGACAACCCCAATCTCCGGAGCGTCCGAGTTGGAATTAGGTTAATCCTGGACCCCGTGTCGACAAGACAGCGCCAGACTTCAAGGCCATTGAACTGGCCAGTAACATACAGCGGACGAATGTGCCCCTGTATAGGAGGGTCTTCATCCTTACCAGAGAACGAGATAACTTCCTGACATTCGGCGTCCTCAATCGTTTTGGCGTGAAAGGCCTCTGCAGCCGCAACCTCTGTCTCAAACTGGAGGGGGCTTTTCAGGGCTTCAGCGAGTGCCTCACGCATCTCAGATGACATGCGCAGAGCCTCAAGGATGGAGAGCCTTGCTGGGATGTCGGCCAAGTGCTTCAGGACATCATACTTTTTGGCCAAGCGCGAGCCCCTGGTTACAGGAGGTTGCTCTGCGATTGGAGGCATGACGGGCCTTGCTGATTGGACCGGCGGCCGACTGGTACTTGGCGCATCCCGCTGTTCATTGGTTGAAGCCCGGGAAGTAGTCACCGTATTGGGGTCAGGAGGCCGGGACGGACTCGTGGCAGGGCGGAGCTGATCGCGACGCGGCTGAGGCGGTTCTGCCTGGTCCCACACCACAAACAGTGGCAGAGGCGAATCCGTCATCCCCGGATGGGGGGGCTGCGCGTGCTGAACTCGGTTTTGAGCCTGCTGCCTAGTCTCAGTGGCGTGCACGTCCTGGCTGGAGGTACCAACTGCTGTGTCCCGGCGACTCCTGTTGTTGTGGTTCCTCCGACGGTGGCGACGACCGGGGACACTAGGGAGGTCCACCTGGTGTTCTTCAACGTCGGGAACCGAAAAGGGATTTACCAGCTCGACGGTATTAACCGAAGCGTACCCAATACTGTCATCGGACGAATCATCCATCACCGGGCGGATCCGAGGAGGGATCCCCATCTCCGGGGGCATGAAATCGCCGAGAGTGCGGGATGGTGGCGGAACTGGTGGGGTGCGCTCTTCCTTCTTGCGCCGCCGCCGTTTGCTCTTCTCGGAAGAGGCAGGCTGGGATGACGATGCCGAAGCAGCACCCGCAGATTCAAAAGGCTCAGGCTGATTCAAGCGCGCACGGATGATTTCATGGGCGCGAATGATCGTCTTGCAGGCCATCCAGTTTTTATACTTCTGGGATCCACGGTCGGAGACCAGCTGCCATTCGTCCTCATTGCCACTATCGTCATCTGATCCCACGAACACGCCCGCCACTTGTGCTGGAGCTGGGCCCAACCTGATTACATTGTTGTTAATCTGGTCTTGGAGCCAATCCTTAAACACATACCACCGCTGGATGGTGGGCCCCAGGGTCCGATGGTAAGGGCAGTAGCGGGGGTTATCCGTAAGATGTGCCTCCTCTGGCCTCCAACACTCAGGCAGTCGCACAATCCTCTGCTCCAGGGCGCTCCGGAAATAACCGGGGACCTGATCCTCGTGAAATGAGTAAGTCAGGTATCGCGGGACCCTGGGAGCGTGGTCTTGACAAGGGGCTGGAGGGGCCTGCCGAGGAGGTGGACCCTGATTATCTCACCTGGGTTGTGGCGGTACATTACGCGGAGGGGCCGGCCGGTTCTGAGGCTGCCGCTGCTGGGCCGGGAACTGAGCCCGTGGAGGCGGATTCCTGTGAGGCTGTGGAGCTGGCCTCACCGGCAGCAGCTCCAACGGCCTGGGGGCCTCTATCTGGGCAACAGCAGTGGGCTCAGCCCTGCTGGCTCTCCTTGCAGGAATCATAGGAGGCAGCGGGTGTGCCTGGCTGGCCTGTTGCAGGGCTTCTTCAAGACGTTGAGCTTTGTCTGAGAAGTCCCTGAACCCTCTGGGGTAATTTTGAGTGATCAGTGAAGGGACCATCTCGGTCTTGACGTTCCCGACGCACATTGTCAGCAACTGATCCTGATTCAATGGCATTTCAAGGGAATACGTGAGACCCTTCCATCGGGCGACGAAGTCTGTGACTCGCTCATCAGGCCTCTGTTTGCACTTGAAGAGGTCTGCGATACTCGTCTTCCGGGTCGTGGAACTGAACTGGTAGAGGAATTGTCTACGAAGGTCCTCCCAGCTAGTTATCGACCCGACGGGGAGCTGGCTGTACCAGACAAATGCTGGCCCTTCCAGTGTCTGGACAAAGCAGCGAAGCTTAGCGGCCTCTTGCTGTGCTGGAGTTCCCAACATAGGCCCGCACCTCGAGTTGAAATGGGCCAAATGCTGTGGCGGATCTCCTGTCCCGTTGAAGGGGGAGAAAGTGGGATTCCCGAATCCCGGAGGCGCCGACATGTCATCCACCCATGCTGGGTATGGCTTGCCGTCCGGTGGGATTGCCACTTGCCGAGTCTCCAAGGCTTCCAAGCGGGCGATGAGTGCCGCCATCGGATCGTCCGGACATGGGTTCCAGTCCTGGCGAGGATCTCTAACCACGAGCGCATTGCATGGCCCTTCAATCGGGTCATCAACCGGGTCGTCGAACTCGGCAGCTCGTGGGATGGCGGGCGGAGCGGCGCTTGGGGCAGCGGGAGGAATCCGAGCGGGGTCTCTCAGGTAGTCACGCCTCTCGGGAGGGTGCGGTGAAACATACCGCGCCCTCTTACCATAGGCAATGGCCTCTCCCCTGTCGGCAAACCTGGCATAATCACGGTTACCCGGGAGAGTCTCATCGAGGAGTGGCTGTTCCTGTCCCTGCTGTCCTGGCCTAGGATCACCGTAGTCAGGCCGCTGCTCTGCAGCGCGCTCGGCGAGGAGCTGGTCAACTAGCTTCTTCTGCTCGGCGAGCTGTTGACGTAGCATAGCCTTCTCGGGATCCTCATCCGCCCTCTACATGGAGGCAGATGGGTCGGCGGGCTTCATAGCCCCGCCGTGCTCTTTACCTTTGCTGACGTTTCGGCTCAACATCAGTGCTTCAGTGGGTGTGGGGAGTCCCAGGAGGTTCCTCTGGTGACGAGTAACTCTCACCGATGGATCCAACGACGGATTGTCTTCGTGGGGAGAGCCCCCGTCGAGAAGTTCCAAGCCGTTCCCCTCCCCCGACAGGTCAGCCATATTGACCGTTTCCGTCCCCGGGGATGTACCCTCAGGGCCACCCAGTAAATCGGGCTGTCGGCGAATCACACTGAAGCGTAGGGCAGCGTACTGCCCCCATCCACGGATATACACGTGGGGAGTGGCTCCCTCGATAACCTTGCGGAGTACTTGAAAACACTCAACGCATCGTTGTTGGAGGGCCTCGTGGTGCCCAAATGACCCGGGGTGCCAAACCGCGGGGAGCGTGGCCAGGTCAATTTGACGGCACTGCTCACCAATATCCTCCAGGTGCACTTGACTCTCGGGATATGGCATTTGTAGGCGGTGAAGACAGGAGTGAGTCTCCCGGAGAGTTCGGCGGAAGCATTCGAACTCATCTGGGGTGAGTGATTCGAGTGCATCAAAGTCCGGTCCTGCGACTGGCCAAAACTTCTCAGGGAAGTGGCCCTCTGCAAGGACGGTCCAGAAGCTCCACGACTCAAACTCGGGACCCAGGTCTCCTTGGTCCTCTTCAACGACTGGGAATGGACGGGGAACCGGCAGTGGTGCCGAGGCGGGCCACCGGGCCGACGGGCTGGCCGGCGGTGAATACGGCGAGCAGGCCGATTGGCCTCCATATCTCGGGCCGCCCTCTGAGGGTGGCGGTGCCCCAGCTACCACATCACGATAGGACGGGCCAGCGAGCGAACATCCCGCCGTAGCGTCGGTGCTCGCCAAGGGTGCACTAGATCGTGGTTCGACCGTCGGTCCCCAGAAAAAGTCTCTGGCTTCTCCGATCGAGGCAGAAGGTGCTTCCGGAGGGGCTGGTACCAACCGCAAGCTTGATCCTTGGGGGTCTACCAGGCCCTCGCTACTCCGGATATACCTTCGGAGAGAAGCGGGGATCGTATCGATCTCGCTCTCTGGAAGTACGAGGCTGACGTGCCGCATTCCTACCCCTGCCCCTAACTGGTGGGATCGGGGGGAGGGCTCCGTCACCGAATCATACTCCGCCTCTGTATCAGAGAAACGAACCGGTCGGATCTCTGTCCGGAATTCCGTAACATTCTTCCCTCGGCGTCGACGCCTCGCCTTCCTGCCCCTGGGTGGTTCTTCGGGGCATGGCTGATCTCTATCCTGGCGTCCTCCGACCACACTGGTTCTGGGGCCAAGAGGACTGGAAACCAAGGTGCGAGGAGCACCGGGACAGATATCAAAGGGGACACGGGGAGAGATGATTCCAGGCAGGCCTTCGGGCCGGGATCGAAAGGTGGGGTGACCCATGCCTCTTGGATCGGCCACGCGGAGTAGACCCTGTTGGTGAATAGCGCTACCGCGAGGTGGTCCGCGGTGGCTATTGCCTGTACCAGCAACCGGGAGAGTCAACCCAACCTGCCTTTGGGGCAGTCGGGGCCTCGATCCAGGTCGGGCATAGAAGTGACCCTGCTCAGGATGCGCAGGGGCCTGGTGACTGGAGCCAGCAGTGGCTTGAGCCAACGCGGCTGCTGTTGCTAGGGCCCCAAGGTGGGCATCCTCTTCCGCTCGTGCCCGACATTGGCGTCGGGACAAACGAGTCGGGATGAGCGGCGCGGGCAGGCGGAGAGCCCGTTCTTCGACTTGAGAGGCCTGGCGGCGGTGTCGCCGTGGCCTGACAGGAGCCCTTATCGCAGATCCCTGGAGCGAATCTCGGACAGGGTGGTCCCGAGCATCTCCCACCTCATCCACATAGGGGAAGGATTTGTCGGAGCGCTCCGGGGATAAGCTCCCGAAGCGGTTGGACGTCGAGGTAGGCAGCAGTGCCTCCCTGCGCGGCCCTCGGGGGCGGCGTTGGTGGCGAGGTGCAGCTTCCTCGAGGTCTAGGCGAGCCATGTCCCTGGTGGGGATGACTCCCTCTTCCTCATATCTCCGCACCAAGTTGTTGATCACCATTCTCTGGATGACCTCCGAGGGGGAGAGAGGGCGTGGTTGCCCCGCAGCTGCGGCTGCTGGGACGGCTGTGGAACGGGCGGGATCGTGCGGAGTAGCCGCGTCGGTGTTTCCCCTACCCCTGCGCCAGTGGGCGGGTGGCGATCGTGCACTGGATTGGGCGACTTGATTCCTGAAAGTAGGGAGAAAAACACATTAACACTGACAGGAAAAGGAATCGACAACCAACCATTAGTGCCACGACGCCTTCCATGGGGAGAACCCAGGCCCTCGACGTCGTGAGACGGAGTGCCCGATTTCCCTTCCCCAGCCCCTGGCGGGTTTCGTGCTCCGGTGTTGAATGCTCGGTCGAGCAGCATGCTGGTCTTCCAACACCTCTGAAAGCCATCGGTCTTCGTATTGAGGAGAAGAGATTCACGTCGGGTTCACCATTTTTCTGTTTCGGTGCGGATGTGCGTCGGGTTTCTGTTCCGACGCTGTTCCGCCAGGACGCGTTCGCGCGTGCACCCGTCGACCCGAGGGGATGGGCGCGTGGCTTGTGGCCCCGCAGTCCCGCTTTCCAAGGGCGGGCGACATTCGTCCCTTATTCAGGGGTGTCTGCTCCTTGATCGAAACCGGGATGATGGGATGTCGGCTCCTCCTTCCGTAGACGTCTCCTCGGAACTCGTTGCCTAATCCGGGTCTCCCTCATAGATTTAAGAATGTCCGTGAATCTTGTTCCCGGCGCCATATCTTCATGGACACCGGTTAATTATGCTGCTTCCGCCCGGACGCTCCAAGGGGTCTGGTCGGGGCAGCAACCTGCGGTGAGGAGACCGGGTAGCTCTGGGTGTGGGGGGCGTGTCTTAACACTGCGGCCCTGCATGCCTACCTTCCGTACCTAATATGGCTTCTCGAAGGCGTGATGGCCTAAGGCATCCTGCGCTGGGTGTGGGGAACTGTGTTACCTGAGGTTTTCCTCAGCTTCCCATGTTTAACACGGGGTATGCCGCGAGTTTAACGTCCAGCGGGGACGGCATCGGACTGATCAACACGAGAAGTGGATCAGATGACAGAACCCCTTGCGAGGAACCTCCGACGCTGGGGCCAGCACATGGGCGGCTTCCCGAGTGAAGTGGAGTGGAATGAAGTGGCATGACCCCACCGGGATGTGGCGGCCCGGGTAAGGATCAGGATGGATGATGGAGTGAAGAGCTTGGACCCTGTAGGGGCTTCCTACGTACCGCGCGTTAGCGTGGATCAAAGTCAGCGTAGTTTGGACATACAGTTTAACGTCATGCTGGACGTCAGCAAGCCGACTCACGAAGAGGTCGAGGCTGCCGGGCGGAGGATTTAACCGAACCACCTCGCACAGAGGGCGATGGAACGGCCGGGTGGATCACAGTTTCACGTCATGCTGGACGTTGAAAGGAGAAAAGGGAAGTGGGGAAGCACAATGGAGATACACATGTGCAGTCTCCCACAAGGGCGGATTCATAGGTGAATCGACGCGAGTGTGAACCCAGGAGGGGTCCACTGATGGACGAACCGACGTGAATACGACCGGGACGACCAGGTGGTGGGCTTGAACCTCGGAGAGGCTTCCTACGTACCCTGTTTAGAAGACATGGATCAAAGTCCACGTAGTTCGTTCTGTCTGTAACACTCTACCCCCGTGGGCGAAGGCCACTCCAATCCCGACATCCCTGCAGAGACGAGCGGGTGGGGGCCACATCCAAATCGGGAGGACCCTGCATGCGAGACACGGGATCGGGTGATGCAGACGGTTTAACGTCCTGCCGGACGAAGTACAGTTTAACGTCATGTGTTGAGGACGAAGCGGACGGTTTAACGTCTTGCCGGACGAAGTACAGTTTAACGTCGTGTGTTGAGGACGAAGCGGACGATTTGACGTCTTGCCGGACGAAGTACAGTTTAACGTCGTGTGTTGAGGACGAAGCGGGCGGTTTAACGTCTTGCCGGACGAAGTACAGTTTAACGTCATGTGTTGAGGACGAAGATGCTTGGCAGTTTAACGTCTTGTCGCGTGGACGAGGTACAGTTTAACGTCATGTTTGGACGAAACACTTGGCAGTTTAACGTCTTGCAGCGCGGACGAAGATGCTTGGCAGTTTAACGTCTTGTCGCGCGGACGAAGATGCTTGGCAGTTTAACGTCTTGTCGCGCGGATGAAGATGCTTGGCAGTTTAACGTCTTGTCACGCGGACGATGGAGGCTAGGCAGTTTAGCGTCGTACAGCTTGGACGTGGTGCAGTTTAGCGTCATGCAGGACGAATGCTGAACAGTTTAACGTCTTGTAGCTCGGACGATGAAGGCTAGGCAGTTTAGCGTCGTACAACTTGGATGTGGTGCAGTTTAGCATCATGCAGGACGAATGCTGAACAGTTTAACGTCTTGTAGCTCGGACGAAAAATGGTGCCACTGATGGGTCCGTGTCACGTCGCGCGAGCCTGGAGGGCTGCACGGGAAGACAACGCACGGTGCGGGCACCCGGGATGAAGATCATCGGAAGCCACATAGGCGGGTACCCTCAAGGGGTCAAAGGGGGCGACCCTGGCGGTTTGCGCGCAAAAGAGGTGTTGGCGCGCAATACCGCGGATCGGCGCGCAAATGAGCGGGCTGGCGCGCAATTGGGCCAGCACTTTGCGCGCGGAAGATAGGGATTGCGCGCACCGGGCTTCGGATAGCGCGCGGGGGCAACAGATCATTCTCTAACGAATGACCACTTTGAAAAAAGGGGGGTGCGCGCAATCGGGCTGGATTGCGCGCACCCGGGGGCAATTGCGCGCAAGAGGCTTCTTTTGCGCGCGAAGGCCTTTGGGTGAAGAATTATTTCAAAGGAAAGAAGCCAAGGGGATTGCGCGCGAAGGCGAACCCCGAGGCTTTATTGCGCGAAAGAAAAGAGGTTACCTGAAGATCGACATTGCGCACGGAAGGGGTTGGATTGCGCGCGCGAGAGCCCTTTCGAATTCCGGAAACCCTCAAAACGTCGGGGGTCGCCTTATATTTATAGACAACCCTGGGCGCGGAATCCGGTTCGCGGGCGCGGAATTCCCTTCGCGGGCGCGGAATCGGGCCCGGCGCGCAAGGGAGTCGCACGGGAAACGGGCGCGCAAAATTGCGCGCCGGCCCAGCGCATTGCGCGCATCCCGGGAGGTTTGCGCGCGGCACCCCAACTTTTCGCGCGGCTCTCCAAAATTCCGCGCAAGGCTTCCAGGCCCTCCGAAACGGGCTTCCGACTCCAAATATGACCTCGCTTCCCGCATCCGGAGCTTTGTTTGGGAACAACGGACTTTTCCGGCGTCTATAGTGACCTCCATGAAGACAGAAGGGATTCTAGGCTAATTTGATGGTGAATATCTCCCAAGATGATGACATGGTCTTCATTCCCATTGTAGAGCAAAACTGTTACTTTCAACTAGCGAAGAGTTGTCCATATACAGAGGCGAATGTTATGCATACATTCTTCTGACATCTATTTTGGTATATTGAACTAAGAAGTGTTCATGGTCCAATACATAACTGTTATGTCATCCCTTTCTAGTTGTCTTCTTACAAGAAACATATCTTGTTGTTTTTTCACTAGGGAATCTTTTACATGATCCACTCGGTTTGACTGCTTATTAACGATTTCATTCCAAGTAGAGGGGTTAGACAGAGTCTTGCTAACATTTGAATGGTGTGGGGGTGGCTTATAAGATGAGTGTGGCCTCAGGCTATCCTTTGGGAGAGAATGAATATCATTGGTCAGGGAGAGAGTATCCCATATGTCGTACTCCATTTTTCCAAGTGCCTCCTCATATGAGTATTTTCTTGTATTGGACCTGACGAGGGGAGGACCTTCTCACCAGCATGAATTTTGATTGTTGGGAGGACCTTCACTATTGGTGTCATAATAGAGAGGGCTACCATCATTGCTTACTATTAGACTATATAGAAGATTTATGTGGAATATACCCTAGATATGACCTTCAGGGCGGACCACATTAAGGGAGGACCTTCTTGCTGCTCAACATTATTGAGGGGAGGGCCTTCACAATGACTACTATTATGGCAAGGAATACCATAATAGATATAGTTGCAGGGAGAGTATCTGTAGTGTACACTATTGGAAAGGCCTTTAGTATGTATTGAAATGGGAGGAGGGACTTCTCGTTTCTTAATTTCACTACAAGGAGGACCTTCATCTCAATTTCCATCATGGCGAGGACAACCAACACAGCTTGACATTTGACTATAGGGAGAAGAAAATCTACTATGTATACCTTGGGGAGAACTATCAGGGAAGACTAGTACAAGGTAATGGCCTTAATATTGTATGATATAATTTTCAAGGGGAGGGCTGCCCTAACACATATCGGGAGATAGGCTCTCACGATATATCATCTTTGGACCACAGAGTAATCCCCTGTGGGTGCTCTAGGGTGGAGCTTCAGATTTACCAGAAGTGACATTGCAGGAAGTTCCTTTACAACTACTACTATAACTTCCATAATTTTGTAATCAACTAATAGGATATTGGCCCTCTATTGATAAATGTTTTATGTTTCCAAGAACTCTAGCTTTGAGCTGAGTAGAATCATGAATGTGAAGTTCATTTTTAGTTACCTTTGGCACCTTTAATTTTTTTACGCTCTCTTAAAGGAAGATGGGGATGTCTGCTGTTGGTAATGGCCTTTATGTATGATTTTCTGTCTAATTGGTTATCGTGATGTATTTGAGATATGATGATGGACATCTTGAGTTCTAAAAGGGATATATGCCTTCCCTGGAGTGGCCACCACATTGGACCGGTGTCCCCAAATTGGAATGTGTATTTGTTCCTAGTCTGGTTGTCCTTGTATAATGAAATATGGTTGTCAACCCTCTTGGAATAGAGCATGGAGGTTGGTCTACCCTGGGGTGATTATATGATTTGGTGGATAGATCACCCGTCCAAGGGAGATCGGGTCGTAGGATCGACTCCTTGCTTTTTCTGTAGATGGAATGATATATTGAAATGATTGTAATCAAAGTATTATCCTCCATATTGGATAGGAGGTACTAAGATACATCTTCAGATAGAAGAGGTATGAATTCACATTATGATGTTGGAGTAGGAGTTTGTGCCTGATCCTGTCCTCCTTGAGTTTCCAGTGAGTACCAGCGGTTCTCCTCTTTCGGGATAGAGCAATGAGTCCCCCACTGGATGTTTCCTCTAGTTGCCACCATATTTGGATGGTGGAATTTTTATTTACAAGCAGGAATTTTTTTCTTCTTGTTTTCTGCTGTATTTGTCTCATGGTCTTGATTTTCATCCATAAGAATTTTACTCTGCTCATATTTATTTTCCATAGTATTTGGCTGGTGGGTTTCATATGTACTGGTAGAGTTGTATAATTTCCCATAATGTGTCGCCCTATTTAGATAGTGAGATTGTTTTACGTTAGTAGGGATTTGTGTATTCTTATAGTTGGGTTCTGTCCTATTAGGGGGATGGGATTCTTGCGCATTGGAAAATATTTGCATTAGCCTAAAATTTGTCACTCGATATACACAGCGGGCCTGGCGAGCATTGACGAGAATGTGTGTTTGCTCGTATTATGTCATGATATTTCTAGGGTGGGCTTTAGTTGGAGGGGTGTGATTTCATGCCTAACCATTACATGCCGCCACATTTTTGTGGCGTACCTCCTCCTATGGTACCAGGGTGATAACCTATTTCTGATTATACATTTTCCACCCTCGACGGGTAGCCTAAGGGCCCATGTCCATTGGACTTCCGTAGGTTCTCTCAGCATGGGATCCTCTCCAGAATGAGGATATCATGGTTTACACTACTAATGGTGATACCCTCTAGTATGAGCCCTTGATTGGGGTTCATATGAATATGGGATGATGTCATTGGCGTTGAAATCATCTGCCTCCCTAAGATAAAGGAGGTACTTGTTATTGCACTTCGGGGATAGACTCTCGACGTGGTTGCAGATGGCCAGTGGGGTTATCCTATGCTGGATCTTCAGCCATGGTTGAATAGGCGGTTGGTGAGAATTCACCAATTATAGGGCCTACCTTGCAGCCACCACTATAGGGAGATTACCTTTTTATGGTACTCTTTGATTAGTGTGTTTGAAACCCAACGTTGAAGACGCTAGGTAGGCGAGGGGGTCCGGTTCTTCGTTTGGGGTTCGACTGCCCGTGTGGTTGCTGACATGCATTTCTGAGAAATATTTTGAGATTCCATTTGGATCAAAAAGTTCTCTACCAAATTCCTGTTATATATATATATATATATATATATATATATATGACATACACAGACAACAAAACCCTGTCAAAGTATCATCTAATGATCGTATGCGAAATTGACGATATTTCTGGGCCCTCTTTCTTTTGAATGTGAAAGAGGATTATGGTGGGGTAATATACCATATTGGTGAAGGATTCATGTCAGGTTCACCATTTTTGTTTTTTCTTGATTCATGTCGCACCAGGTGTTGATTGGCTGATATGGTCCCACTGGGATTGGGTAGTGCATCCTTTTTTAAGGAGGTTCCACATTTTCATGATCCCGATAAGCAATTTAAAAGGGGGTTATGTGTCCTTACAAACATCCTATATTGGGTAAGATTTACTTGGATGATGTCCAATGAGTTTATTAAAAGAGCTAGAAACACCCAATGTGTAACGACCTGAAATTTTGAATAAATCTTGTTTCCTAATTTTCTGTGTTATTTTTATACTCAACAAAAATGTTTCATTTGATAAAATGAGTATAATTAAAATGAGATCGTTGGGTTTTGACTGTTATATGACCATTGGTCAATATGACCGTTGGAAACTAAACGTTTTGATTATTGTCTCTAAATACAAGTAATCTTGGTTAATTAATATAGAAAGAAGATTTGATGGCCTCACCCAGTAGTCTTGGACCGATCGAAGCCCATCTAACAGAACTTGGGAAGGAGGTAGTACCACTGGGCTTTACTCTAGACCAAACCCAAGCTGAACTTCATCGTGTGAAGCTAGAACGGGATCGCCTTCGCGAGAAGTTCAAACTGATAGAAATTACTACTCGTGCGATGTTTGCCGAGCCTCCCTCAGATTCTCTCACCTTAGCACACCTTACACTTAGGTCCTACGCTGGTGTGATAAGGGGCTATGTAAGGATACCGTAACTACCTTTTGTAATCCTTTGTTTTAAATAAAATTTGGGATTTCTTCTTATGATGAAGTTTATGAATTTTCAAATGACCGGATAAATATAGTATGCATATTTTTGATGAATTTTAGAAAAAGGATATTTTAAAAATTTTTATGTAAACCTTAAATAATTAAAAATGTGTAATGATTTTCAAAAAATGGTCTTTTACAATTATGTTCAGTACGAAATTTAGAGTCTAATAAGATCAACTTGATTTTTGATGAATAGTAAATTATGAATAGTGATTTTATGCTTAGGATTAGTAATGTGACCAAATAGATTAGTAACCTCATTTGAAGAAAGTATTAAAATAAATTAGGCACCTTGATTAAGTAATGTGATTCAATAAAATGGTTAAATAACGGTTTCATAAATTATTATTCAAGTATTAGTTTTTTCAGGTGAATAATGTTTTTTAATTAAAAATTAAATTAAAAATATTTAGAAAAATATTTTTATAAAATGGATTTTATTTTTGAACTCAGAGCATCGATATTATGTTAAGGTAATTTTTGGGGTTTTTTCTGAAAAAATGAATTTTCGGTGAATAGTGTATTTATTTAAAAATTAAATTAAAAATATTTAGAAAATTATTTTTATAAACTGGAGTTCATTTTTGAAATCAGAGCATTGATATTTGATTTAGGTGAAATTTTGGGATCTTTCTGAGAAAGTTGAATTTTTAGTGAATAGTAAAAATACAGTTTTAGGGTTTCGGTATGTTTAGTGACATCATAAATGTGTCGTGGTGATGTCATGAGATATTTTAAGGGATGGTCGACCAAAGGTGATGAATTATTGTATGGGGGGTCCCATGTGACCTAACTTCATGGGAAATATCATGGGAGAGCACATGGTTCTGAGAAAACCACTTTTGAGGTGTCCCTTGGCCATTAATGACTTGTCCCCTCACTTTCCCTATAAATACCAACCCATACTCTCATCCATTTCGACTCCCCACTCTCCCCCAACTAATTTCTGGTCTCATTACCTCCCAAGGAGTCCTCCCAAGGTGCCCCCAAGCCCTCAAGTTCCAAACCTTTGAGTTTTAAAAGTTACGTTTTAAGGAAAGGGATCCGATCTTTCTCTTTCTTTTCAAGAAATATCTTTTATGTAATTTCTTTTATTCTCCATGTTATTATGTTAAAGGGTGTTATTTTATACTCCTCTTACTGACCTTTTCATGTTCACATAATGATATATCCCCTCTTACTCTCATTATTTCGTTTTATGAAGTTTTAATTGGCGCCGTTAGGCTGCCGAAATTTTTGTAACAGATTCTTTCTCTCTTCTCATTTTTCAAGATCTATTTTCATGTAAAGTATTTCAAGTTCCTTTTTATTATGTTGGGGTATGATCTCTAAATTTATAATACTGATCTTTTATGATAATATGATGAGAGACCCCATTTTATCCCTTTAATTCAGTATTTTGATGTTTTAAGTGGCGCCGTTAGGCTGCCGAATTTTTAAGTGGTTCTTCACCCTTCTCGTTTTGAAGTTATACTTTCATGTAAATTATTTCAAGTTCCTTTTTGTTATGTTGGGGTATGATATCTATATCTATCATACTGATCTTTTATGACCATATGATGAGAGACCCCATTTGATCTCTTCAATTCAGTATTTTGAAGTTTTAAGTGGCATCGTTAGGCTGCCGAATTTTTTAAGTGGTTCTTCACCCTTCTCGTTTTGAAGTTCTACCTTCATGTCAATTCTTTCAAGTTCCTTTTTGTTATTTTGGGTTATGATCTCTATATCTATCATACTGATATTTTATGACCATATGATGAGAGACCCCATTTTATCTCTTCAATTCAGTATTTTGAAGTTTAAGTGGCATCGTTAGGCTGCTGAATTTTTAAGTGGTCCTCGCACCTTTCTCCCTTTTCAAAGTTCTAATTCCATGTCAAGTCTTGCAAGTTCCTTTTTATTATGTTGGGGTATGATCTCTATATCTATCATACTGATCTTTTATGTTCATATTATGAGAGACCCTATTTTATCTCATCAATTCATTTTTGGTTGAAGTTTATGTAATGCTGTTAGGCTGCCGAATTTTCATAAGAGAAATCTTATTTTTGTCTTCCTTTCATGTTCTTCATTTCATATGGTATATTTTAAAATTTCATTACCATGTTCTTAAATCCCTTATATTATGTCCCTCTACTGTTTTATGGGTTATTTATGAATGTTTGACCCATGTCCCCTCTCTTTTCAATGTTTTCTAAAACCCCGAAACATAGCCGTTATGCTGCAGAATTTCCATCTCAAAATGTCTCTCTCTTTTTCTAAAGTTATTTTATTTTATTAAGTGAATACTGAAAGATATTATTTCTAAAGGGGTATTCACATATATACCAAAATTTTCTATTTTAAATTCTGGGATTTACACACATGAAACCCGCTCTCCCCTTCCGTGGGTTTAAAGTGACGTAAAGATCATGTCTTTAAAGCAGTTTTTAAAAGGTTATGATTATGAAATGAAACCCATTTATTTTATGATATATGGGTTATTTATGAAATGTTTGATGATGATATATGTGGCTCAAATGATAATATAGACAAATTAAGGGTGTTCCCTGATAGCGCTCCAATTCATTGGGTAATGATGTAACCACTAGAGATTACAATTTTCACGATATCTTGGTGAATAACCTTGGTAATTTTCAAATGACACCTTGGGGATGGACCTTGGTGATATGTTCATGATTGTCTATGTTAAATGATGTAGCCACATCTTCAAGTTATGAAAAATGTTATTTTTATTATGATATATCTCATTATTTCTTTCTCATGCCTTAAAGTTCTTTTCATGACCTTATTGAAGTATCTCAAGTTCACATGTAAAATGTTTCTCTTGTTTCCCTTACTGGGCCTTCTACTCAACCTTTCTTTTGATGTATGTCCCCAGGTTATGAGATGCAGTAATGAACTTAGGATTAACATGAGGAGAATCCTTTCAAGTGTTTAAGAAGAACGTTTTATGTTTTCATGTTTTAAGTTCCTGGTTTCCAAGACACTAAACCTTAAAGATCCTCAGTTTTGTAAAATCTAATGAAAGTTTATGTGATAAAAAGGCGGGATGCTATAGTTGGTATCAAAGGATAGTTTAGTTATTTGTGGAAATTAGTATATGAAAACTTTAGGAATAAGCCTATATAAAAGTTTATATATAGGAAATCTTCCTGGTATTTTGGAGAGTATTGAGTAATGGGTTGCCAAGCAAATACATCCCTGTTTGGATACGAGCAGGTAGAGGTGGCTCTGGCACAGATGTACATAGGGGTAAAACCTGAAAACACCGCTTTGAGATAGACTCAAATGGGAACTGGTACACGACAACGGGCCTTGCTGCACTCTTGGTTACGACACTCCCGATGGATATGCTTTGGTAAATTCATAAGCTTAGTATGAACCATTATTAAAGGAACAAAGATAAAATAAAATAAAGATTCACATAAGAATATATAATCATGGATAACCTAGATTGGAACCTAGGGGATCACAAGTTAGGATATACTTTTATTCTAGAATTTTATCCTTTTATGCTTAAAGTTTCCTTTTCATGATTATTGGCTAAGTATTTAAGCCCCTAATTATAGATTCTTTTCTTAGTTAATGGCGGGAAATGGAAGAACATGTCCCAACAAACAAAGTGATAGGAAATGCGACGATTGTCGTATTAATATGACAAAGATGATTAGGGGATTAAAATATGATTATTATTTTGCAATACGTTCACTATTTTGGGGACTCTATATGATCGACGTAAATAGATTACTACGGTATTTTCATTGAGGAGTAAGGTTGACTTATATTTTGAAGAATCAATGAATTTAATGTGGACTTATAGTAATTTAGGTTACTTATGGGAATGATTAACCTATCTTAGGTAAAATATTTTTAGGTTAGCTACTTTTGTTATAAGATGTTAGGATTGGTTGATATTGTTTGGAGATGAACAATGAAGTTTATTTTGGAAAACTATGTTATCAAATCCCTCTTGTATTTGGGGTTCAATCTTAGTTTGGTTTATTTTGAGGAATTTTAAGGACCGTTATTTATGGAATGGTCTATGATGAACTTTGGGTAGTACCATGGAACTTTTAAGATTTAAAAGTAGTTTCCATTCCTATGGGATTATTTCTTTTTGAAGAGTTGTTTTACCTTACCCTTTCTGTTTTTGGGATAATGTTTAAAGATAGATGAAATATATAGTTAATCTTTTGTGGATTAAGTGACTCTCAAGAAGATGATTCTTGTGTTTTGATGAGACCAAGTGTTTTTTAATTCTCATCATTTGGATAAAGGATTAGTTTGGGGTAGAAACTTATTAAAGGATGAAACTCTACATGAAGGTAGGTATATTTTCTTATGTTTTTGTTCTATGTAGTAAATGAATTCCTCAAAATTATGAAAAGGAATGTAAAACAAAAACGTTGTTGGTTTATGTTTCCTACTAGGTAATCAAAGACCGTTTACACACATCATAAGTTTGGGATTTTCTTATGGTTAACTTTCTCCTAATCATGTTCTCTATCACTCTCCCTCAGAACTTGACCCTTTGTTTTTCTTCCATGTCCATGTTTTCCTACATGGAATCCTAGTGTGGGTTAACTCGGGTGACCTTTGTACTTCCCTTTCTTTCTTTTAAAGTAATAATTTTACTGGCTCCTTTTCCGATGTGGGACTTTCAATGAAATTTCAAAACCCAATTTTAAAAATTGCGAGGATGCAATTTCCTAAGGGGGAAAGATTGTAATGACCCGAAATTTTGAATAAATATTGTTTCCTAATTTTATGTGTTATTTTTATACTCAACAAAAATGTTTCATTTGATAACATGAGTATAATTAAAATGAGACCGTTGGGTTTTGATTGTTATATGACCATTGGTCAATATGACTGCTGGAAACTAAACGTTTTGATTATTGTCTCTAAATACAAGTAATCTTGGTTAATTAATATAGAAAGAAGATTTTATGGCCTCACCCAGTAGTCTTGGACCGATCGAAGCCCATCTAATAGAACTTGGGAAGGAGGTAGCACCACTGGGCTTTGCTCTGGACCAAACCCAAGCTGAACTTCATCATGTGAAGCTAGAACGGGATCGCCTTTGCGAGAAGTTCAAACTGATAGAAATTACTACTCGTGCGATGTTGGCCGAGCCTCCCTCAGATTCTCTCACCTTAGCACACCTTACACTTAGGTCCTACGCTGGTGTGATAAGGGGCTATGTAAGGATACCGTAACTGCCTTGTGTAATCATTTGTTTTAAATAAAAATTGGGATTTCTTCTTATGATGAAGTTTATGAATTTTCAAATGACCGGATAAATATAGTATGCTTATTTTTGATGAATTTTAGAAAATGGATATTTTAAAAATATTTATGTAAACCATAAATAACTAAAAATGTGTAATGATTTTCAAAAAATGGTCTTTTACAATTATGTTCAGTACAAAATTTAGAGTATAATAAGATCAACTTGATTTTTTGATGAATAGTAAATTATGAATAGTGATTTTATGCTTAGGATTAGTAATGTGACCAAATAGATTAGTAACCTCACTTGAAGAAAGTATTAAAATAATCTAGGCACCTTGATTAAGTAATGTCATTCAATAAAATGGTTAAATAACGGTTTCATAAATTATTATTCAAGTATTAGTTTTTTCAGGTGAATACTGTTTTTTAATTAAAAATTAAATTAAAAATATTTAGAAAAATATTTTTATAAAATGGATTTCATTTTTGAACTCAGAGCATCGATATTATGTTAAGGTAATTTTTGGGGTTTTTTCTGAAAAAATGAATTTTCGGTGAATAGTGTATTTATTTAAAAATTAAATTAAAAATATTTAGAAAATTATTTTTATAAAATGGAGTTATTTTTTGAAATCAGAGCATTGATATTTGATTAAGGTGAAATTTTGGGATCTTTCTGAGAAAGTTGAATTTTTAGTGAATAGTAAAAATACAGTTTTAGGGTTTCGGTATGTTTAGTGACATCATAACTGTGTCATGGTGATGTCATGAGATATTTTAAGGGATGGTCGACCAAAGATGATGAATTATTGTATGGGGGGTCCCATGTGGCCTAACTTCATGGGAAATATCATGGGAGAGCACATGGTTTTGAGAAAACCACTTTTGAGGTGTCCCTTGGCCATTAATGCCTTGTCCCCTCACTTTCCCTATAAATACCAAGACATCCTCTCATCCATTTAGACTCCCCACTCTCCCCCAACGAATTTATGGTCTCATTACCTCCCAAGGAGTCCTCCCAAGGTTCCCCCAAGCCCTCAAGGTCCAAACCTTTTAGTTTTAAGAGTTACGTTTTAAGGCAAGGGATCCGATTTTTCTCTTTCTTTTCAAGAAATCTCTTTTTTGTAATTTCTTTTATGCTCCATGTTCTTATGTTAAAGGGTGTTATTTTATACTCATCTTACTGCCCTTTTCATGTTCACATAAAGAGATATCCCCTCTTAATCTCATTATTTTGTTTTATGAAGTTTTAAGTGGCGCCGTTAGGCTGCCGAAATTTTTGTAACGGATTCTTTCTCCCTTCTCATTTTTCAAGATCTATTTTCATGTAAAGTATTTCAAGTTCCTTTTTATTATGTTGGGGTATGATATCTAAATTTATCATACTGATCTTTTATGATCATATGATGAGAGACCCCATTTGATCCCTTCAATTCAGTATTTTGAAGTTTTAAGTGGCGCCGTTAGGCTGCCAAATGTTTAAGTGGTTCTTCACCCTTCTCGTTTTGTAGTTATACTTTCATGTCAATTCTTTCAAGTTCCTTTTTGTTATGTTGGGGTATGATCTCTATATCTATCATACTGATCTTTTATGACAATATGATGAGAGACCCCATTTGATCTATTCAATTCAGTATTTTGAAGTTTTAAGTGGCGCCGTTAGGCTGCCGAATTTTTTAAGTGGTTCTTCACCCTTCTCGTTTTGAAGTTCTACCTTCATGTCAATTCTTTCAAGTTCCTTTTTGTTATGTTGGGTTATGATATCTATATCTATAATACTTATCTTTTATGACCATATGATGAGATACCCCATTTGATCTCTTCAATTCAGTATTTTGAAGTTTAAGTGGCGTCGTTAGGCTGCTAAATTTTTAAGTGGTCCGTGAAATTTTCTCCCTTTTCAAAGTTCTAATTCCATGTCAAGTCTCGCAAGTTCCTTTTTATTATGTTGGGGTATGATCTCTATATCTATCATACTGATCTTTTATGTTCATATTATGAGAGACCCTATTTGATCTCATCAATTCATTTTTGTTTGAAGTTTATGTAACGCTGTTAGGCTGCCGAATTTTCATAAGAGAAATCTTATTTTTGTCTTCCTTTCATGTTCTTCATTTCATATGGTATATTTTCAAATTTCATTACCATGTTCTTAAATCACTTATATTATGTCCCTATACTGTTTTATGGGTCATTTATGAATGATTGACCCATGTCCCCTCTCTTTTTAATGTTTTCTAAAACCCCGAAACATAGTCGTTATGCTGCAGAATTTCCATCTCAAAATGTCTCTCTATTTTTCTAAATTTATTTTATTTTATTAAGTGAATACTAAAAGATATTATTTCTAAATTGGTATTCAAATATATACCAAAATTTTCTATTTTAAATTCTGGGATTTACACACATGAAACCTGCTCTCCCCTTCCGTGGGTTTAAAGTGACTTAAAGATCATGTCTTTAAAGCAGTTTTTAAAACGTTATGATTATGAAATGAAACCGATTTATTTTATGCTATATGGGTTATTTATGAAATGTTTGATGACGATATATGTGTCTCACATGATAATAAAGAAAAATTAAGGGTGCGCCCTGATAGCGCTCCAATGCATTGGGTAATGATGTAACCATTAGAGATTACAATTTTCATGATATCTTGGTGAATAACCTTGGTAATTTTCAAATGACACCTTGGGGATGGACCTTGGTGATATGTTCATGATTGTCTATGTTAAATGATGTAGCCACATCTTCAAGTTATGAAAAATGTTATTTTTATTATGATATATCTCATGATTTATTTCTCATGCCTTAAAGTTCTTTTCATGACCTTATTGAAGTATCTCAAGTTCACATGTAAAATGTTTCTCTTGTTTCCCTTACTGGGCCTTCTGATCACCCTTTCTTTTGATGTATGTCCCCAGGTTATGAGATGCAGTAATGAACCTAGGATGAAAATGAGGAGAATCCTTTAAATTTTTTAAGAATAACGTTTTATGTTTTCATGTTTTATGTTCCTGGTTTCCAAGACACTAAACCTTAAAGATCCTCAGTTTTGTAAAATGTAATGAAAGTTTATGTGATAAAAAGGCAGGATGCTATAAAATGGACTTGGTATCCATGATTCATGGACCTACTTTATAAAGGAAGATTCTCATTGGAGGATTATTTGGTCAACAACCCTTCAGAACTCCAGTGGTTGTGATGATGGGAGGTCGAGATTATCACACCCTTTTGGAGGGGATAATTTCATACTTCAGGACACTCTTATAGATTTAATAAATGTTCATATGTTCATGAATCCTTGGTTCTTTTTTGATGAGTGTGTCTATATATTACCCCTAGGTTGAATGATCAATCATGGATACGCATGGACGAGGGATTTATTAAAAAATGACAGTTTAAGACCTATGATGAGGCGCTCTAGAGTTTATCATCATCCAGGGGTGGCTGGAAGTTTATTCAATATCAGGATCAAACCCATGAGATGGGTTTCCTATATATCCTCTTTAGAGTAACCTGAACCCACATATTTCAGTGTCACTTAACAAGATACATCACCTTTTAAGGTCGTGAGACAAAGACCCATCCATGATGTTTAACGTCATGATGCAAGGATGTCTAGGAAAAAGTATCTCAGTCATGATACTGTGTGGGGATTATGCCAAGGTGGACCGGGATTCCCACAAATGATATGGTCTCTTGGATTTATATGACCCCATTGGGAATATGGCCTGAATAATTTAAGGGTGCTTTGGTTATCAGGTTAGGACCTTAGAGAGGCATCATATGTATCCCAGTTGTCTAGGAATAAAATCCATCATAGTTCGGTTCGCGTTGTGACTTGATTGGTGCTTACACATGGGAGAATCCAATTTGAAGGGGATATGATATATCATTTCATGGATGAGATGGTATGGAGCTCGGGTCTAGGTAAAGGATTCTTATGTATCCTGGTTCTTTTGGGAAGTAGATTTCTCATAGTTTGATACTAGTTTGTGCCAATGTCATATTATCACAGTCCTCTAACCCCAAATGAGTCATGTTCAGAATGAGAAACAAGATGATGTGAAATATTAAACAAAGGGATGCTTTCTCTTATCTTCTGAGGGAAAAGGAGGAGCCCGTGATGGAAGATATTGGGCCGACAGTGGATGAGGGTTCAGAGTAATGAACCCTTGAAGGTTAAATGAGAGTGATGGTTATTGGGTCCATCCTAAATGGATGGAGGGTTAATCCACGAGGGATGTCCTAGAATGTGTTCTGGGAAAGGGGAAGAATGTTTCTTCTCATCAAAAGGAAAATAGAGACTAATTCTTTTGAGTTATTACCAACCTACATTGAATGGAAAAGAAAGGGACCACCCTTGTTCCCTAAAATGGGAAGGTTCACATTATTATCCCAATGTTGGACTCTAGGTTACCATGGGAATGTATACATAAGAACATTCCTAGATTCCATACCGATAGGGGGATTACATTCCTGACTCTACTTACCATGGGTATGTAGACTCAGAAGGGCGCACTGATGCGCCCGATGGTCCGTTCTTACGGGTCTGATATTTTTTAAGGGGCTTTGGCCTGATGTCAGTAGATTGGTTCATGGAGGGGACTCAGAGGATGGGATGGAAATGTAAGGGTATGGTCGGTACTGGAAGGATAAAATCCTAGAGGTACCCTACTCCACATACCATTTTTTTATTTGGGTTGTGGTACATTCCACATACCATTTTGATATACGGGTGGAAGGGTCATCTACATACAAGGGTGGTATGTAGATCTGAATGTGGTCTACATATCAGGGTGGTACATGAATCTAGATGTGGACCACGTACCATGGTGGTATGCAGATCCTGGCATGGCCTGCATACTGTGGTGGAATGCGGTCTTAGGCTCCGTTTGCATACCATCTTGGTATGCAATGCTGGAGTCCCTCTGTGCGGCTGAATTATATGTCCGACAAGGTTTTGTATGCATAGAGTTTCACAATGCAGTACGCTGGTTTGAAGAAGGGGGAATTACTCTCACAGTCCGTAGGGAGTTCTTCTACAAAGAGAGTATGGTTCGTAGTTTTCCTTTTAGGTTCACGGTTTTCCCATATTATTATGCATTCTTTTATTTATGGTTTGCTGCATGTTTTTACCTGCTGGAAGTTGTTCACAATTTCGTACTTAACCGATTTTTTTCCTTGGAAGTCTTCCATGTGAATAATCCCACCTCTACCCAATATTCCATATTTTTCATGGCTCCCCTTTGAGTCCTTTTATAGAGTGTCGAGGAGGCTGTATCTTTGGGTACACGACACCTTTTGCAGAAGACCACAGAGGGATCATCCGAACTGCGGATGACTCAGTCAATTGAGCTTCATGGTGTTGTAGTTCACTGTGGCATAAATCACCACCTCAATTCCATGAATGACAAGGTTCATTGGGCATTGACATCCTTTCCTTATCTTTGAACTTCTTTGTCTATGGTGATGGTATGTGGGTGTGTACCTCTCTATCATGTTTTCTCCAATGATGTGGTTCACGAGTGGAATTTCTATGCATATATTCCACCAATTATGTGGTTAGCGGTTGACCTATTCCTTTAATCATTCATTCCACAAACTGCCTAGTTTGTTGGCCAATGCTTTGTGGTCTAATGTTTCGTAGACCACCTGCTTACAGGTTCGTGGTATGTGCCTTCTACAGACCTTTACTAGTAACTAGTATGTATACTAGTTTGGGCGCTTTGCCGAATTAGATTCCTTCCTTATTTTCCTATAATTTACATACCCACATGCATCCCTTTCCTTTATCAATTTTATATGAATATTTTATTTCCCTTTATGGATTTTTTGGGACCCTACAATCTCTTAATCTAATTTTACTTTTCATATACTAGACAAGCACTTCATCAAAACCAAATAATATCTTGATATTTATCTTAATTTAAAAAATAATTCATATTATTTGAATAATACTATATGATATTTTTAGAATATAATCATTTAAGATACTTTCCATAAGTTTATATATTTTTTTATTTCATTTTAGGAAGAAATATAATAAGATAAAGTATAATTATACTTAAACTAAAATTATTATTTATAAAATTAATTTTGAACACAAAAATATTACTCAACTTATATCCAAATTTGATTAGAATAGTAACATTCAAAATCAATCCTTTAAATCATTAGAGAACATAAATTGTTTTAAAAATATCATATATATATATATATATCTTTTTGGTATAATATTAAATCAAAAAAGTAATTATACATCAAATTTACTATTTATTATCAAATTTTATTATTTATAATTTTTTAACAAAACACCTTACACCTAATTTTGAAATGATTGTTCAAAATATATTATTCATTTTATTAAAATAAATCTACAACTATTAGAGAATGAATTTTAAAATTCAAACTCATTATATATTAATATAGTATTTTTTTGAAAATATTCTTATTTATCCAATGAAAACCCATATTCTTATTTCACACCTTGACGAAATTATTTATAAGATTATCATAATAGAAAAAGTAAATATAAATCCATATAATGAACATAAATATTAATTTATAAAATATATAATAATTAAATTATTCTTGAAATAGATAACAGAAATAAGAAATCATGTCAAGAAAATATATTTAGCCCTTATATAAACAATACTAAATGATTACTTTTACTAATAGAAAATTTGTGACAGATATCATATATATTGATAAAAATAAAAAAATTCCAATATATATTAAGTTTTTTTGGTTATTAAATTTAATTACCATCATTTATTTTTACCAAAACATATATGTGTTGGTACTAATTGTTTAACCCCAACAAACACTTTACCAACAGTTAAAATTTTCACTTTTTCATATTAATACCAAAAATTTTTACCAACAAATCAATATGAAACAATTAGTCATTATTTCCAATAATTTTAGTCAAAATTCAAAATTTGTAGCTATTATTTATTCAATACTAACAAATAAATTTACATAATTTTTTTAAACTATTAGTTAACAGTTTACTAAAAATTATATTGTCATTAAAAAATAAAAATACCTATAAGACTATTTTATAACTTAATCATAGAAATTTATGTTTTCTTTGATAAGGAAACATTTTTAATATGAGGAATGAATTATAAATTTAATCTTATATATATTATATATTACAAATAATTAAAATTATTTTTTATATACTTTTCATAATAATAGAATGTAATAAATAAATAAAATTTAATAACTGATCCAACAAAATAAAATGAAAAACACTTTCCCACCACCATCATCTCACTACCCGTGCCTCCCCTCTCCCCACATCATGGTCTCCCACTAGTGCAGCCTCTCAGACCAATGATCTATTCCTTTATTCATAGAAACGATTCATTAATATCACTCACACATATAAGAACACTTCCTTTGATTATTTAGAATCTACAAAAAACAATGTCTTTCGATTCTCGATTGTTTTTTTCCACTTTAAACTAAAAATACTAGGTATCTGGAGTAGCTAGACATAAACACATTGATCATTCAAAAGGTTGATGATTGAGCCTCTTTTTAGGTAAGAACTTTTCCATTCAAATTTTAATCCTTCAAAATCACAGGCTTCCAGCATTTCAATAGAATAATAGTTAGGGTTTTAGTAAAATTCAGATGAAATGTGATTTCAATTTTTTGTTTTTATTTATTTTATGGGATATTTTTTTTAATTTCATGATTATCTAGATCCCCTATAGTTATTAGAGTCATACCTCCATACTTGAACACATCAATTATCTTTGCATAATTTTTCACTTTATTTACTCATAGTAGAAATATAGTATTGAACAAGAGGACGGAAGCAGGGAAATGATTAGATTCATCCCACACACTACTTTATCTAAATTTAAACCAGGATGTTCTGCTTTTTAGTTTAATTTGGAGGCCCACTTTTATTTTTTCTATTCAACTGGTGCCAAAAATATATATAAATGGATATATAATTTGATATATGACCTAATGAAATACTTTATTCCACAATTTTAATTACTATTTACATATCTGAATTAAATATTGGTTAGTATGAGTCATCTGTTTGTAGGATTACAAATAGAAAATAAATGTATATCTTGTAGTTGATTTGGTTAAGATTTTGGATGTTTCATTAGTGGAGATTATTATTTTAAAAATGCCAATGAGCATGTACCCTAGTGGTACATGCTCCTACTTGGAATCCAAAATACCCAGGATCAAATTTGGAAAGGGACTAAATTTTGGGGCTGTAGCAGCACTATAGCAGGGCACTGTAGGAGTATTGTAGTAGTGACGAGACTGTAGCGGCGAAGACACTATAGCGCCAGAGGCACTGTACCAGGGACTATAGCGACGGTGGTACTATAGCTAGTACTGTAGTAGCCCAGGTACTATAGCATTACTATTCACCAAGGGGCCCTTTGGGCCAAAAAAATTTGCTTTCAAGCCTAGTATTCAGGCCACCTGTCCTTGGGCCTTCAGGCTATATAATGGGTCTCCCTCTACCTAGTCTAAAGAGGTCTTTGCTTTAAATAATAAATAAAGCTTCAGTCCCAACCTTTTAAAAAAATTATTCTTTTAAAAATATACGAAAAGATGGAAATTTCACTCGAAAAGAACCATATAAAGTTATATTTATTATTGAATTTATTGGTCCTTATTATTCTCATACTTTTTAGTGTGTAGGCTTACATGTTAAATTCTCCATAGACGGAGCAAGATTTCCAAATTATTTTCATATATTTTCCAAGTGAAATTAATTTCATTAGAAACTGGACTAGTTGAAGAAAAATGTTTATATTTATTTTTCAATATTCTATCATACTAATATTTAGAATTTTATAATAATTATTTTGATAGAGTTATTTAAAACACTTATAGCGTATAATAAATAGTTTTAATTGACTAAATATGTTTGTCTTGTTGATGAAAAACATTCAAACTTAACAACCTGAAGAAAATAAAAATGTGAATTTTTTTTTAAGAAATATGGGGACCCTTATATAGAACACATAACATAAATTACTTAGAATTTATTGAATCCAGGAAAAAAAACTAATATAATGATGATGCAAGTTCCAAAAGATCAAACCATCCCACTAGACTAGATGCAGACAAAAATTTTAGTACAACTTTACAAAAAACTGACCAATCCATAATCATTTGTTCATTATAGAGATATTTCCTAGGACTGATGCAGAATCCCCTCACCTTCTTGTCAAGAAAACATGCGAATCCAAAATTACATTAAAATGACTTTATAGTAAGACAATGGTCACCAAAATAAATACCATAATCTGATATTTTCTCTTCCACATGATCAAATTTTCTAGCTATGATGAATGTGACATGATAATCGTGATGATTAGGGGTCTCAATAGTATCTGAAACTTGAATTATGATTGAAATGATACACTAGTGGTTCATATATTGATTGATAATTCCATATTATATAGAATCTAAAATAAGTTCCTTTTTGTCCATTAAGAATTATTCTACACCCTAGTATGCATCAAGTGAGATAGGGTATGTATGTATGAATTATCATCGTAGATAATATCACTTGAACAAATCATTGGTAATTTTTTTCAAATGTAATCATAAACAAATTTACTTTTGGGTAATACCTTAATCGTACAGAGACCCCAACCCTTTACTTAGTAAATAACAACTACAAATTTCTTGTGATTCCCCTCTACACAACTCAAATTTCACATTGCATGTTATAGCCACACATTCCCCTAAACATTGATTAATTATATCATTAGATATAATTTTCATAGCCCAGAAACATTTTATTCAGAAAACCTCTTCAATATAAAGTTTTGATAATAAATGTAGTGGGTATTTCTGTGGTCCTTGACTCATGGAAATGAAATATTTTAGGAATAATTCTCTTCACAAACCTTGTTGAGTATAATCAAACAGTTTTATCATTTCACATACACATGCATATTCACATAGAATTGGAAATGAAAGATAATTGAATTTAATGTTTGTATATTTATGTTCATCATCAACCTATGATAATGTGAAAGATAAATATCCATTTATTTAGAATATATTTTGTTGGTTGGAAAGTAATTTAGTCAAGAAAACGATTTTATCTAATAATAAATGATAAAATTTTTGGAACCCTTTGGCGTGTCATTGGTCTTATGAAAGGACCTCTATTCATTTAATGAAAATGGATATTGTTGATATGAAACTGAACTAGGAAAATTTTAACCTGAGTGATGACGATATGGCCAGATTATTACATTTCATGTTATGCTCCATGTACAAGATTCTTATCAAGGATTAATAAACTAAAATGATTTCATATACCTCACTTTGAATTCAATCCAATGATTACAAATAAAATGAGAAGAATAATTTCATGTATATGGAAAGAATTTATATTTTTATTAATACTCTATTTAATTTTTCTTGATTTCCTTTTTTCATTCCTCATCAAGCACTATATTAATATAATTTCATTTCAGTACTTCCAATTTAAATTTAATATTGGGGTATGGGTATGATATTATGTAAATAGGTTTCCCAACCAAGTTGACATAAAAAAATCATGTCTCCCATGACAATAATCAATGGTGAGTTTTCTAAAAGAATTGTGTTGAAATTTATTATATTAAAAAAATACCGTAGAATTATATGGACATATAGAGTTGATTAAATCCATGGAATTCTAATACAATGGCCTAGAGTAGTGATCCCAAAGATTTCAACCTCTGAGGTGCTCTTATGTTAGGTTCTTCTATATATGGTACATGGAATATCCATGGATTAGAGTATTGATAACTCTTTCTTATAATGGGATAAACAACTTGTTCCTATGCGACTGATGTCATATCTCATCATTATATGCATACAAAATAAAGTATGAAAATATATCAACTATTTTGAGGGTTGTTTTAAGGACATCGATGAATAGTTTAATGTCAACCTGGATTAATTATAGGAAACTATTAGTGAGAAATTTTCTTCTAAACAAAAATAAATAGATTTCCTTTTTGTCGATTGCTCTTGAGATATTATTAACCTTGTTGTAAATGTTCTAGAATATAATCCTTCCACTTTAAAGTGTAAAACTCAAGTATTCTAAGGGATATTGATTACTGAAATACCAGAATTCTTTCCAGGACATGAGTTCTCCTATCAGATATTTTCAAAGAGTAACAAACACTACATCGATAAAAATTGGTCCTTTTGACTCTAAATTGGATGTAATTAAAAATAATATATATAAATTTTTTATAGACTATTTTTACCATTAATGAATATACTCAAATAATATATAAGATTGATTTTCAGGATGCCTGGGACCCCGTAGTGGCCCCATAATATATCTACTACCAAAATTTTAATTCCCATTTAAACATGGCTTCTAAAGTCATGGTGGTCATTATTGAGTGTTTGGGATACATCTTATCTCCTTGCATTTAATTGATGAATCCAAATAACCTACTCATAAGGGAAACCAATAAAAAAGGATAAGAAAATAATGAAAAATAATTCGATATAACAATTCAAATAAGTTGACTTTATGAAGTATTTTTTAAATACAATTTCCCTCATTTATGCCAAAACCCTTCCCAAATTCAACCATTAGAATGATATTATCACCCAACACCTTTATGTAATGATTTTACAATATTTCGTAATCCATAAAAATTTATCCTAGAATATATGTTCATTTAATAAACCTAATTTGTTCTTTTAAGACTAGGATGGGGAGGACAGTCCAAAGTATACCATTAATGAATTTTGGCCTGGATTTTGTATACAATGTATCACATGAAAATTGTTCACAATTTTGGAGATATAGTGTTTAATCATTGGAATGAGGATAATTGAGAAAACCAAATATACTTTTTGGAAATAATCCACCCCTAAAGTTGTGTTAGAAAATATTGATGTTCTTTTCTTATGATATATCTTGACAAAATAATAAATGAGCTATGAAATCTATCCAATCCTAGATAATTATCTAGGATAATGACTTCGATGGCATCCACAATGAAAAATTCATCTGGGATAACTTTGAGTCTGGAATTAATCAGAATAGTGATAAATAAGGGGATGAGATTGAAGAATGTTCTGTTAAAATTGTATCTAGGGAAATCCTCTCCTAGGATCAAACCATTCCATAGTTTCAATAAGAAAATATGAAGAGTGAGTTTAATTCATAGGCCCTGTAACATTAATGCCATTATAAAATAATCCATCCTCTATTTTCATGTTGAGGTTTTGTAAGAACCACCTCTCTTGGATACTTGGATGAATGCATTCAATATTTTTATCTCATTCCTTATGCTATAGGGAACTTAATTTCTCATGTTCCATATATCCATCCTAAGAGAGTTGGTAGTTAAAATTATTACTCTTGTAATCCTTGATTTGAAATAAATCCACATCACACCTTTTTTTAAAATCAATGCCCACTACCTCTATATCATTGTTTTTACATTCTTAGTGATAGGTTGTTCAATATTATAAATCGATTATTCAATAAAGTTTGATTTGGGATAGAAAAATTTATTCTACAGGAAAAAAATTTTGTCTTTATAATGGATTTTACCATTATTACTAAATAACCTACAAAATTACCCATTATGTATTCACATATTTTTTAAATATATGTTATTTTTCAACATAGATAGAGTGGGAGTGAAGTGTGTTGGTTGGGTTAAAGAAAACAGTACAATAGAGTCTATCTATGGGGAGTGTATCAACATAATGAATGATCATAGTCTTATTTCTACATAGATGTGTCAAGATATCCATAGTATTTTAGCTACTTAATTTGATCATTGACTTACTAAATTATGTGTATGAATGACTTTATCAGAAACTAATATAGTTCATTCAACATGTTTTTTGTTTTTTGGTTCATGAAATATTAACATCTTTTCAAAACATGGAAATTAATATTTTTTGGTCTTTGATTACAATTAACATATATTTTATTTTGAAATTTATAGATGTTTTACAATATTGGTTTCAATCCTCACTTATGATTTTATTATTCATCTTTCTAAGAAAGGAACATGAGTTTAGTAGATCAGGATTTTGTTCTTGTACTATTAAACTTTTCGATCAGGGAATTTTTTCCCTTCTGTTTTACATATTCCATAACATATTTTAGATGATGACGCATGGTAGTTTTCTTCTTATTTAGTTTGTGAGAATCAATTTGACATTATCTTTTTAATGGTGCATTATATGTATGATTTAAAGGTTCTATAAATGTTTCCTATTTAATTACCTTTATGATGCTTTTAAGGATGAAATTTAATATTATTAAGTATTTTAATGGAATATTGTATGTCATAGGAGTTGTCCATAGGACATTGTTTTTGTTTTCTTCCTTAAAACAAAATTCATTCTATATAGGTTGATAATGGTTTCAAGAGATTTCTGACCCTCTATGAATATTTCAAAGATGAAGCTCCATAAAAAAATTATAATTTGGAAAAAGTGTTGATATAACGTGGGGGCTTCTTAGAGGAAAATTTGATGAAGAAGAAATGAGGCCATTATTTTCCAATATAGTTTTAGTTTTTCATTCAACTACTAGCTATTATTTCAGATAAATATGTTTGTGTGTGCATGTTCTTGATGTATTAGTGTTCATATGCATTTTTTTATTTAGGTTATTTGTTTTTTGTTTATTAATTATTTAAAATTTCACATGAATATTATGTTTATAGTATTTTCCTATGTATTAACTTTATAAATCCTTGATTTTTATTAAATGCGTTGATACCAAAACATAAATCTATAAAGATTGTTTCATTTTTTCATATGATAAAATATTTTGGATTTATATTTTTATTAACCATTTTATCTATATTGTTTTTCAATGTATAATGTATGTAGGGATTTCCATCTTAGGTAACATTTAATCCCCTATAATCTACTTCTATATTAATTAAATTTAATATTTATTTCATTATTAATCAAAAACTACATTAACTATGGAAACTTTTTTTGACTATATTGTTGTTTACTTAGCACATACATTGGGATTTAGGGTAGTTTTTGGTTGTTTCTTCTTCTCCCCGCATGTATGGAATACTATTTTCTACTAAAAACACTTTGTATATGTATTATTGTGTATATGAATATAGTGTATCATTTTCAAAATAAAATTATGCATATATACTGATTTTATATTGACCGTGTAAGTAGTTTACATACACCTTTGCACAAATATTAGGCGTTACCTCTTGCATAAAACACATATTATCCAAGATTTTCTTGTTATGAAATTTTTTTAATTAGGTAAAAAATATATTATTTTGTATGTGATTATACTGTATCATTTTTAAAATACAATTATTCATATATATCAACTCTTTATGGACTGTTTATGTATTTTACATACAACCCTGCACATATATTGGGATTTACATAAAAAAACATACTTTTTATTATGCACTTAAAAATGATTTATTACATAAACTTTTATTTAAGGAAAATATGAGGTTCAAAAGGTTTAGTGTCATGGGAAATTAAGAACATTACATACCAACATAGAACATAAAACACAACTTTTTTTATTGAAAAGTCCCTTTACAAGACCCCAACATTCCCTCGTACTTAGCATTGCATGGGATAACCTAAGGACATACATGTGAAAAGGGTGAGATATAAAGCCTAGTAAGGGAGTAAACAAGGCATAACATAAGAAATACATGACATGTTGGGAAATAGGAATATCAATGGAGTGCAACATAAACATGGACATAAAGTCATGGCATAGCATGATTAACATAACATGGAAATGTGGAAACAACACTTAACATTGTATTAGCATGATCCAAGCATTATTGCACGATAAAGGAATGTGGAATTTATACATTTAACTCTTCCATAAATAAGTAAATGTTAATAATGGTGAATACCCTTGATAGAGAAATGGGCTTGGTATTCACTACACAATGATTTTGGCTTGAAAAATCGCAGTGTAATTTTGGCAGCATAACACCGTGACATAAGACTTCTTAATAAATGGTTGATGAAATATAAAGGTGTGTGTAATAATATGTACATGAAATGGATAGTAAGAGGTTCATATGAATACATGTCCCTACATAATTAATTTAATTTAGATTCATAATACAAAATAATTGTCTGAATGTACATGAGGAGAGAGAAATTCATTACAGAATTTCAACATGGTAATAGGTGTACATGGAAGGAATTAATGAGAGAGAAAGGGTTCCTCCATCATTAAAAAATAAGGAGGAGAGTATGGGGGAGGTTATAAATCATACCCCAACATTTTTAATTTAAAACAAAAGGGTATAAAAACATAATGAAATTTAGACTAAAATGAGAAAGGAAGAAATATCTTACTTGGATGTGTGATCCCAAAGGCTTGGGAGGGACTTGGGAGAGGATTATTGAGTGATTGGGGTGCCTTTGGAGGATTATAGATAGAGGATGGAAGACTTTGGACGAACTCAAAATTATTTGAGTGATGTGGAAGTGGGAGATTGGGTGGGCTTATATAGGAAAGGAGAGGGAATTCTTTATTATTTAGGTTTGGGACACCACACATTAAACTAATAAAAACTACAAACCATCCCATGGTGTTTGCCCATGGTTTTTTCCAAATTGGAGTGTAAAACAATATTTTATAAGTCCAATGGTTTAAAGTCTTAAGATAAAAGGATTTCTTATATGGATGTGAGTCACGCTCTCAAGGAAATCAATTTAAAAGGCTAAAATGTATTATAAGTCTTGGAGGGTCCACTAAAGCTTTGTAAAATAAATAAAAAGCCTAAAATAAAATTATTTTAATGGTAAAACATATATTGGAAGAACATAATGTTTATAGTATTTTCTACATCACTATTGGGTCATTATGATGTCATAAAACACATTATATATTTAAACGGTTTTTTAATTTTTACCCAAAACTTTTACTGTCTCAAAAAATTATGAAAAATTCACAATTAGATAATTTTGAAATCTTGATTCCAAAAATAATATTCATTTTGTCTAAATAAATTTCTTAATATTTTAATTTTTACTTTTAAAATAAAAATTGACATTTATTGAAAATTCATGTGTTTTGACAAAAATAGATTTCAAACTTTAATAAAAATCACAATTCAATTCATAATAATTATATTGTAATTTAAAATTAATAAAAATTAATTAAGTAATAGTATTTTATTAAAACTTTATTTAAATAAAAAATCCATTAATTCATCAAAACAGATTTATTAATTGAATATTAACTAAAAAAATACTATTTGTGCTTTAAAAACCATTTATGAAGTAACTATAATAAAATGAATGTATATTATTTATTCTATACAAAAATAATACACAAAATCATAGTTATAGGGTCTTGTTACATAACCACTTAAAACACCCGCATAAGACCTTAGGGTATGGTGCGTGATGGTGACAGACTCTTGGGGTGGCTCGGATAACATTGCATGGGTGGTAATCTCTATTAACTTCCACTTCTACCGTAAGCAGTTCCATTCAAGATTAATGTGTTCAAGCCTAGATTGTGCTTGGTCAATATATAATCCCAAAGACACCACCTCCTTTTTGAACTTCGAAAAATAGGCTTCGTATGGAGCAATTCAACTGGATGAGGCCATCGCTTCCTTTGTCTGAGTAAATTGGATTTGTTAAAGACCTATATTTATACTAATCCGTTGATCACTCTTCAAAGGATATATTAGAAATGGTAACAATTTTTAATGGTATTTTGAATTCCAAAAACATAAAACCAAGGAAGTGTATATTTTATATAACCATGTCACATATTAATACATTTCAATAGATAAAGAGGAATTTTCATTAATAAAAGTCTGGTTCATCACAATCACCCCCCTTAAGAAATTTTACCCTTGAAATTTTCTTTTCCCACACAAAAACAGATGTGGGTAACTTTGTTTCATCACTTCCTCTGATTCCCTCATTGCTTCTTCAAACCCGTGGTTTCTCCACAACACATTCACGAGGGGAATTTTCTTATTTCCTAAATCTTTTTGCCTATGATCTAAGATCATCAAAAAATTATCTTCATAGGAGAGGTCATTCTATAATGGTACCACCTCTAGATTGAGTACATGCGATGGGTTAGGTACATACTTCCTCAAGAGTGATACATGGAATACATCATGCAGTTGAGATAGTTTCAGTGGGAGTGCTAGTCGATAGGCCACTACTCTAATGAAATCAAGGATCTCAAAAGGGCCAATGTACCTTGGACTAAGATTTTACTTCTTACCAAATATCATAAAACTCTTCCTTGGTGATATACAGAGGAATACCATGTCTCTGACATGAAACTCTAGGTCTCATTGATGATTATCAACATAGCTCTTTTGTCGACTATGAGTAGCTTTAATGTACTTCTGGATGGTCTTAGCCTTCTCCACCATTTCTCCGACCCTTTTCAGACCTAGGAGTTTTCTCTCCACAACTTCATCCCAACATGTTGATGTTCTGCACTTCTTCCCATACCAGGCTTCATAAGGATCCATTTGGATGTTTGAGTGGAAACTATTGTTATAAGAGAACTCAACCAGAGGAATATGTTGATCCCATCCTCCTTTGAAGTCCATTGAGAATTCTCTCTACATGTCTTCTAGTGCCTAGATAGTTCACTCAAATTGGCCATCAGTTTGGGGGTGATAAGCTGTACAGAAGTTCATATCAATATTCAAAGCGTGTTGGAGACTCTTACAAAATGTAAAGGTGAATCTTTCATATTGATAAAATACAATAGATAGTGGTACTACATGAATCCCTACCATGTCTCTGATGTATATCTGTTCTAGTTGATCTAGTGAGAAATCCTCCTGAATAGCAATGAAGTATGAAGTCTTTGTAAGACAATACACAACAACCTAGATAGAATTGTTTCCTTTGGATGTCTTCAGAAGTCCGGTGACAAAGTCCATGGAGATGTTCTCTAATTTCTATACTGGTATTGGTAATGGTAGCATCATCCCCTTAGAATTTTTTCACTCAGCTGTCACTTGCTGACATACCAAGCACTTTGATATATACTCAGGGATCTCGTTCTTCATGTTATCCCACCAATAATTCTCTTGGGGATATCGATACATCTTTCTATTTCCTAGGTGAACCGATAAATTTGAACTATGTGCATCATCCAAAAGTTTTTTCTCCAAATCCAGACTTTATGGAACACACAGTATTTTCCCAAATCTCACAATTCCTTCTTCATTGACATTGAACTCTGAGGATTTCCATTTTCTGATAGTTTCCACTTTATTATGAATTCTTACATCATTTTTTCACCATCTTTTAACATTTCCAAAAGAGACGTTTGAGAAATAATTTGTGAAAGGATTGATAATGTTCCCTTCTTTATGATTCCCATGTCCATCTTCATCAAATCTAAAAATATTGGATCCTTTTCAATTCTCATCAATGATAGAATTGTTGTGTCCTTTCTACTTAGAGCATCTTCCACCTTGTTCACTTTCCTAGGGTGGTAATGTATTGAGCAGTCATACTCTTTAATCAGATCTAACCATCTTTGTTGGTGCATATTCCACTCTTTCTATGTGAATATACACTTGAGGATTTTGTGGTCCATATATATTTTACAATTCTCCTGAAAAAGATAATGGCACCAAAATTTTAAAGCGAAGATCACCGCATCCAAATCCAATTCATGTGTTAGGTAATTCTTCTCATGAACTTTAAATTGCCTTAGAGCATAGATAGTGACTTTGTCAGTTTGAATCAACACACAACCCATGCCCTTCTTTTAAGCATCACTAAATACCACAAAAAGTTCTCCACTTGTGGGTAGTGCGAGCATGGGTGTAGTGATAATCCTCCTTTTCAACTCCCTTAAGCTTTTGTCGCATTCATCACTCTAAGAAAACTTTACTCCCTTCCGAGTTAGCTTGGTAAGAGTGCTGGAAAATCGTGAGAAATTTCTCAAAAATTGGCTTTAATATCTAGCTAACCCTAAGATGCTATAGATATCTGATAAAAATGTTGGCCTCAACCATACCTCTATTTCAGCTGTCTTATAGGGATCCACATATATCCCATTGCTTGTAATTATATGACCCAAGAATGATACCTCCTTCAACCAGAACTCACACTTGTTGTACTTAGCATAGACATTCTTCTTTCACAAGGTCTCTAGTATAGTTTTTAGATTCTCCTCATGCTCCTTTTTGGTTTTGAAGTATATTATAATATCATCAATAAATACTACCACAAATATTTCAAGGTAATCTATAAAGACTCTATTAATCAAGCCCATGAAGATTTCTAGAGCATTAGTGAGTTCTAAAGGAATTACTATGAATTCATAGTGCCCGTATCTTGTAGGAAAATCATTCTTGGGGATATCCTCCTTCTTCAACCTTACTTGATAATATGCCGACCATAAATCCACCTTGGAGAAGTCTTGTGCTCCACATAGATGATCAAAAAAGTCATCAATTTGGGGAAAAGGATACATTTTCTTTATCATGATTTTTTTGAGCTCACGATAATCATTGCAAAGGCGAATAGACCCATCCTTCTTCTAGACGAAGAGGAATGGTGCACCCATGGTGAAGCACTTGGGAATATAAACCCTTTATTCAGATTCTCATGTAGTTGTTACTTTAGCTCCTCAAGTTCCCCAACAACCATTCTATACAGAGTCTTGGATATTGGCAATTCCCTAGGTATAAGGTCAATTAAGAATTCAACATCTCTTATAAGAGTAAAACATGGAAATTCCTCAAGAAACACTGCATCTAGTTCCCTCATAATAGGCATGTCTTCAAGGATGGTTTCTTCCTTAGACTAAATAATCTGAGATAGATAAACTTGTTCATAGGTTAGAAACATCTATTCTTGAGATTATGGTGCTAAAGAAGATTCATTTTCCTCCTTTCACTTGTACAGAATTGGGGGTTGAATCTTTATATGGAGAGTGATTTCCCTCTCATAGCAATTTTTGTTGGATCTATATAAGGAAAGCCAATCCATGCCAAGAATTGTATAAAATTCTAGCAGAAGGAGTTTGACGAGGTTTTCTA
The DNA here is from genome assembly GCA_963277665.1 of Viscum album. Taxonomy (NCBI): domain Eukaryota; kingdom Viridiplantae; phylum Streptophyta; class Magnoliopsida; order Santalales; family Viscaceae; genus Viscum; species Viscum album. Next base: position 540,633,727 of record OY728134.1, on the reverse strand, counting down.
GGAATTTCAATACACAAATTATGATAGGGTAGGAGTTGTATTCATGGGTTGAAATGATTTCCCCATTTTCTGTACTCACCAATATCTTTACTTCCATGATTTTTGGTGGTATTTGGATTGTTCTACTAAACTTTAGGGATACAAAATAATGTGTAGAATTATAGTTGATAACCCAACCATTCAATTTTTTATTCTGGTTCTACTCTATCTTATATATACATAGGGATGAGTATCTTAAACTATTATCACATAAAGGGGAATCCAAAGACAAAATGAATGAATTATAAATAACTTTTATTTCCTTAACTTATGAATCTATAGGTTTCAATCTATGTTATCCATGATATAATTCCCAAAATATATTTTTATGGGAATTTTTTTATTCCCTCAACAACTGTTCATACTAAGATTATGAATTTACCAAAGCATATCCCCCGAGAGTGTCATAACAAAGAGTGAAGCAATTCCCATTTTCATGTACTAGGAAACCCCAGGTCAATCCTGAAACTCCTTGTCGGAGATTTCACTCCTAGGTACATCTGTGCCAGAGCTGCCTCTACCTGCTTGTATCCAGACAGGGATGTATTTGTTTGAAAAACCACTTACTCAATACACACCAATATTTAGGTATGTTTTTATTATACATAGTCTTATCCTTAAGGCTTTCACTAGGGTTTTTTAATCCTAATCCCAAAAATAACTAAACATATCCTTTGATACCAACTATAACAACCCTGCTTTTTGTTACACACTCAAAAATGATTTATTACATAAACTTGCACATAAGACAACTCTAAGGATTAAGAGTTATAGTTCCTTTGGAAATAAGGAACATTACATAATAACTTAGAACATAAAACATAACTTCTTTATTGAAAACATCATTTACATGACCACACATTCCCTTGTACTTATCATTGAATGGGATAACCTGAGGACATACATGTGAAAAGGGGGAGCTATAAGGCCCAGTAAGGGATTAAACAAGGAATAACATAAGGAATACATGAAATGTTAGGAAATAGTCATATCAATGGAGTGCAAGAGAATACTGAACATAAAGTAATGATATTTCATGGTTAACCTAACATGGAAATGTGGAAACTAAATTTAACATGGTATTTGAATGATCCAAGGATTATTGCACATAGAACATGAGTAAACCCTCATTGAACATGAATTATCTTGAGTAAATTCTCATTGCACTTTACATATCATGATACTAATCTTTACCCAATGCATTGGAGCCTGATCAGGGCACACCCTTCTTAAACATTTCATTTCATGCATAAGTGTTCCACAAGATCATACAACATGGATTCATTAAACATCATAATTTATTCCATGATAAAGGAATGTGAAATTAATAAATGAAACTCTTTCATCAATAAGTAAATGTGCATAATGGTGAATAACCTTTATAGATAAATGGGAATGGTATTCACTACATAATGATTTTGGATTGAAAAATTGCGGTGCAATTTTCGGCAACATAACAACATGACATAAGACTACACAAAAATGGTTGATGAGAGAGAAAGGGGTGTCTCATCATATGTAAATGAAATGGAAAGTAAGGGGTTATATAGATACATGTTCCAACTAATGTAATGGAATTTATATTCATAATAAAAAATAATTTCTTGAATGTACATGAGGAGAGAGAAATTCTTTATGGAATTTTGGCATGGTAATGGGTGTACATGAAAGTCATTAATTAGAGTTAAAGGGGTCTCTCGTAATTCAAAAATAAAGATTTATGTACGTGGGAGGTGAAAAATCATACCCCAACATTTTTAATTGAAAACAAAAGGGTATAATAATAGAATGAAATTTATACAAAAATGAGAAAGTAAAAAATCCCTTACTTGGAAGTGCGATCCCAAAGGATTGGGAGGGGATTGAGAGAGGATTATTAGGATCATGGGGAACCTTGGGAGGATTATATAGAGAGGAGGGAAGATTTTGGATGAACTCAAAAGGCTTTAAGTAAAGAGGAAGTGGGATCTTGGGTTGGTTTATATAGGAAAGGAGACTGAATTCTTTATTATTTACGTTTGGGACAACACACATTAAACTAGTCAAAACCACAAACCTGACCATGGTTTTTTCTCAAGGGTTTTGCTAAAGGAAAGTGGAAAACAACATTTTATAAGTACAATGGGCTATATTCTTAAAATAATAGGGTTTCTTATGTGGAGGTGAGTCATACTGTCAAGGAAATCAATTTAAAAATTAAAAATGTTTTATATGTCTTGGAGGGTCCACTAAGGCTTTATAAAATAAATCAAAAAACCTAAAATCACATTATATTAATGTTAAAACATATATTGGCCGAGAAAAATGTTTATAGTATTTTATTACAACACTATTGGGTCATTATGAAGTCATAAAACACCTTCTATATTTACAACAGTATTTAATTTTTTACCCAAACATTTGACTGTCTTAGAAAATTATAAAAAAGTCATCATTGGATAATTTCAATGTCCTGATTCCAAAAATAATATTCATTTTATCTAAATAATTTTCAAAATATTTGAATTTTTACTTTTAAAATAAAAATTGACATTTATAAAAAATTCATGGTTATTGACAAAAATAGCTTTCAAAACATAATAAAAATCACAATTGAATTCACAATAATTATATGGTCATTTATATTTAATAAAAATTAATTTAGTAATAATATTTTATTAAATAATTATTTAATTCAACAATCCATTAATTCGTCAAAATTTATTTCTTAATTAAATATTAACTAAAAAATACTATTTGAGCTTTAAAAACTATTTATGAAGTAATAATAATAAAATGAATGTATATTATTTATTCTATAAAAAAATAATGCAATTATCATAGTGATAGGGTCTTGTTACATTACCCCTTAAAACACCTGCATAAGACCTTAGGGTAAGGTGCATGATAGTGACATACTCTTGGGGTTGTTCAGATAACATTACATGGGTGGTAATCTCTATTAACTCCCACTTCTCCCATAGGTGGTTCCACTCAAGCTTAATGTGTTCAAGATCAGCTTGGTCTTGGTCAAGAGTGAATCCCAAAGATGCCACCTCCTTTTCGAGCTCTGAAAAATGGGCTTTTGTAGATAAATTCTACTGGATGAGGCCATTGCTACTTTTTCTGGGTAAATTGGATTTGTTAAAGCCTTATATTTATACTAATCATGTGATCACTGTTCAATAGCTATATTAGAAATAGTAACAATTATTAACAGTATATTAAAATACAAAAACATAAAAACCAAGGAAGTTTACATTTTATATAACCATTTTACATAATAAGACATTTAAATGGATCAAGAGGAATTTCCATTTATAAAATTTTGGGTCGTTACATTACATGTTTCATCATTTCTAGTTTTTTGGATATTCCATGACACCTTTTTTAGTTTAATTTTTTTTTCATTAATGCAATATTTGGGTTATAGGACTAATTATTTTTGGGTCATTAGTTTGGGTTTAAAAATTAGAAATTATTTTAAAATGGAAAACCATGTTTTTTTATCAAAATGGATTTCTGGAAAGTGGTACTAATTATTTTAAAGAAAAAAATCATACTCTATTAACTATATTCCAAAATATATTTTTTGGGATGTTTTTCTAAAAATTCATTTATGTATTCATTGGTGCATATGTAATGAACTATTTAAACTCACACCCTAATTATTCTACTCAGTGTATATAGACCCAGATTTTTTTAAAATTTAGTTGTGCCCAGGTTTTTATTGAGAGAGGGATGGTTTTGTTGACAATAAAGACTAGAGGGTCACATGGAATGTGTGTCTAGTTCTGGATTTGTTTAGTTCCAGTTTTTCTTTGTTTTCTATTTTTTCCCATTCCAGATGTATTTGGTATGGGATATGAATTTATATTTTTTTAGTCTTTTATTGGATTCTCATGTTTTTGTTTTGTGATCTAGTGTGTTTATTTATTGGTTCTTGATGGGACAAACAATGGGGAAGCACACATTATGGATGAGTTATGTTTCCAACAATTATTTCACAATTCCAGTGTAAGGAATCATAATTCAATAGAGGAAGTGATGGGTATATGGTTCAAAAAATGAAATGAAGGTTCGCCCTATGTCTCAATTTATCTTAGGATACATTTTAAATTTATGGATATTACATCACTGACATAAATTGTTTTAACAAAAAATTATTCAGAAATTAGTAGAAAATAATTAATAGAAAAACACTTGCATGGATGGGTCACTGTTTATTAGAGCTGTCTTTTTGGAATGGATGGGCTGGTGCTGGAGCTGACTCACTAGCATGGATGGGTCGCTGGTGCTCGTTGGTTGCTTGAGCTGGCTCGTTGGATTGGATGTGATGGAGATGTCGGGGTTGGAGTTTCCTCACTGTCGATGATGAGATGGAGCTGACTCACTAGAGTTGGTCACTGGGTTTGGGTCACTAGGTTGGGGTTGGGGTGGTGGATCCTATTTTTGTGGGGGGGGGGGTCCGACATTTTTATATTGATTCATTTTGTAATGAATTTTATTATTTATATAATTATTACAGTTTCTATGTTTGAACATGTGTTAAAATTGTCTCCAGTTTAATAATAAAAATATATGTATTATATATGACAAATTAATAAATATAATATTATATTTTACTAGAAATATTTTTTTAATTTTTATTCAAATTTAATTTATTAAAACAATATTATATGTTTTATAATATTAATACCAACATAATATTTTTTCACTAAAACCTATTGTTATACACTTTAACCAACACACATATATTATTTATTGGTTTTATTATTATTCCAATAGAACAATTTTATTGGTCAAAAATACATTTAGTGAAAGAGGATTTATCGACAGGTTTGCGACATGGACAAATATGTTGGTAAAATGTTTTACCAATATAAAATTTACTTTTACCAAAATATATTATCCCGTTAAAAAAGTGAAATATTTTTTAGTGAAAAAAATATATGTTATTAAGTAAACATAATAATTTTAAATTTCTAATAAGTACTTAATTGATTAGTTATTATTTATTGTGAAATTAGATAAATGCCTATACATTTTTAAATAAATTCTTCAAAAATAAAGAAAAATCGATAATGTGAATATTAATAAAACATAAAACTGATGTATTATTAAATACTATGTTATCACATTATCCCCCATTAAAAGAATTATTCCCTTGATTTTTTTATCTTTTTTAAAAATACAAAGAAATATATTCATATATACCATTTAAAATAGAGATAATAAGGTATTCCAATTTCATTACCACTTCTTGATTCTTAACGGTTCGTCAGATCAAGTCTATGAGTTAATATAATGCATCATAATTTTTATAAATTCTATAAATTATTATTCCTAGGAAAAAAAATATTCAACATAATTCATAAGAACATGGGAAATGATATTTAGTAATATATTGTTATCGAAATTGACCATAATGTTTGGAAATATCATTTATAACTTGTTTTAAATAAAACCATTTGATATAATACAAGTGAGGAAAACATAGTTGATTCAAAAAATATATAAAACTTCTTAAAATTTATAAAATAAGTTAGATAAATGATGTTCATATATCACCCTTTTATCCAACTATATAGATAACTATAATACCATTTCTAGTTTATGACATTATGAAGACTTGATAAAGTCTCCTATCATAAATTTTAAATTTAGTATCGTGAAAAAGTTTTGATTTTATAATATTACTGAAATAATTAAATTATAATTCACAATAAAAAAAATTAAATATGGATAATTAGGTGTATTGTAATATTATTTTCAAATGAGTTTAATGTTTGAAAAATTTGTAGGATCATTTATATTATATTTTGCTGTAATAATCGAAATTAAACCATCCATGAGGGATAATGAAGTAGGTATTTTCTCCCATCCATCTTGAAAAATAATTATTGAAAAATTTTAAACCAAATATTAAATATAATAATAAAACATTTCAAATAAATTTAAAGTAAAAAAATCATTCATAAATCAATAACAAAGAAATATTTTTAATATTTTTTTTGAAATTATCATTAATGTTTCTTTATGTATTTACTGAAATTTTTTATAATCCCTAAAATATTTAAAATATTAGTAACTTATTCAATATAAAAATTCAAAATCAATAAATATTAAACCTTTATCATATATGTAACAACTTTATCTTTTATGAATAAAATTCCCATTATTTCTTTAAATTAAATGTCTTATAGATATAGAAAACACATGCACTCTTATTAATATTATTATTATTATTATTGGGTTTAAATGAACATTAAGTATCATTACCATTCATAATATATCCATTGAACAGTAATCACATGACTGATAAAAATTTAATGTTTCTAAAAAGAATCCTTTCGACACAGACAAAGGAGAGGATGGCCTCATATAGTAGAATCAGGTCGTACAAAGCTCTTTTTTCAGAGCTCAGAAAGGAGTTAGCATCACTGTAATTCAGTCTTGACCAATCCCAAGATGAGCTTCAAAACATTAATCTTGAACATAATCTCCTACATGAGAATTTCAAGTTAATAGAAATTACCACTTGGGTGATGTGATCCGAGCCACTCCAAGAGTCTATCACCATCTCACACCTTACCATTAGGTCTTATGCGGGTGTCATAAGGGGTTATGTAATAATTAATTAGTTACCTATTATGTAATCCATTTTTATAAATAAAATTCTTATTCCATTAATTCCTTTATAAGAATATTTTTTCTACAAATGATGAATTTGATAAATTGATTTTTCAGTTAAAATACTACTCTCAAGAAATATATAAATTATTATATTAAACTGAGGTATTATTATTATTGTTATTATAATATTATTATAAGAAAAATCCTTTTAATTATAAGTGATGATTATATTTATTCCTTATTGTTCTTACTATATAAATGATTAAGTATTCAGTTTGATAAGAATTATATTTTCATACGATAAAACATAAATTATTTTTTTAATTAAAGAAATTATTTTAATGAATCAATGATTATTTGAATAAATAATATTTTAATAATATTTTATTATTCTTTAACTGTTATTAAATATAAATTGTCATATAATTTTGATGAAATCAAATGTAAATTCTATTAAATACAGAATCTAATTTTTTCAAAACCCATCAATTTTCATTAAATGACGGTTTTTATTTTAAATGTGAAAATTCCCATATTTATAAAATTATTTAGATAAAATTAATATTATTTTTGGGATATGGATGCTGAAATTATCCAATGGTGATTTTTCATAATTTTCTGAGATAATCAAATTCTTTGGTAAAAATTAAATACCATATAAATATAATGTGTTTTATGACATCACAATGACCCAATAGTGATTTAATAAAATACTATAAAAGGGTTATTCGAAAAATATATGTTTACCTTTAAAATAATGTGATTTTAGATTTTTTTGATTAAATTTATAATGCATTTGTGGACCCTCCAAGTCTTATAAAATATTTTAACATTTTAAAATGATTTATTTGAGAGTGTGACTCACCTCCACATAATCAAGACTAATATTTTAATAAGTTAAGCCTTTGGACTTATAAAATAATTTTTTCCACTCCCCTTTGGAAAAAACCATGTGCAAAAACCATTGTAAGGTTTGTGGTTTTAAATATTTAATTATATAGATCCCAAATCCTATGTTCGTCGAATATTAAAGAATTACCCTCTCATTCACTATATAAACCCACCCAAGATCCCACTTATATTAAATCAAAATTCATTGAGCACATCCCTACTCTAGCCACCTCTCTCTATAATCCTCAAAAATAACCCCAAAAACTCAAGAATCCCCTCCTAAAACTCATGAAGTCACACACTCAAGTAAGGGATTCCTTCCTTTCACATTTTTGTCCAAGTGACTTTATGTTGTTATTCCATTTTATTTTAAATTACAAAATTTGGGGTATGATTTTGAACCTCCCCCATACTTCCCTCATTATATTTTAATGATGATATATCTCATTCTCTCTCATTAATACCTCCTGTGAACACCAATTACCATGCCGAATTTTGGTAAGATTTATTCCATTTCTCCTTATTCTTCATGTTTATTTATTATGTTACACCTTCTATTTTAAAATTCCATGTGTTGGGACATGTATCTATATGACCCCTTACTATAAATTTCATGTACATATGATGAGATACCCTTTTCCCTCTCATCAACCATTTTTAGTAATTTTTATGTCTTGTCGTTAGGCTTCTGAAATTGCACAACAATTTTCCATTCCAAAATCATCATGTAGTGAAAACCATGCCCATTTCTCTATCAAGGGTATTCAACATTGTGCACAAATATATATATTGATTATATAATTTCATATTTGTATTCAAAATTTATTTATCGTGGAATAAATGACGATGTTTAATGATTCCATGTTATATGATCCATGTGGCACACTTATACATGAAATGAAATGTTTATAAAGGATGAGCCCTAATACTACTCCAATGCATTGGCTAATGTCTAATATCATGATACACCATGTTCAATGAGGTTTTACTCATGATAATTCATGTTCAATGTGAGTTTACTAAAGAAAATTCATGTGAAATGAGGGTTTACTCATGCAAATCGTTGTGCAACGAGCCTTGACTCATGCTAATATCATGTTGTATGTTGTTTCCACATTTCCATGTTATGATAATAATGATATATCATTCCTTTATGTTAATGTTTATCCTATGATACATTGATATTTCTATTACCTAACATGTACTGTATTCTTCATGTTATGCCTTGTTTACTCCCTTACTAGGCTTTATAGCTCACCCTTTTCTTATGTATGTCCTCAGGTTATCTCATGCAATGATAAGTACAAAGGAATGTTGTGGCCATGTAAAAGAAGTTTTCAATAAAGAAGTTTTATTTTATATCTAATGATTTGATGTAATGTTCTTAATTTCCCAAGAAACTAGAACTTCTGATCCATGGAGTTTTCTTAAGTGCAATTTTATATTATAAATAATGTTTAAATATGTAATAAAGAGCAGGTTTTTTATAGTTGATATCAAAGGATATGTTTAGTTATTTTTGGGATTAGGATTATAAAACCCTAGTGCAAGACTTAGGGACAAGAATAAGTATAATAAAAACATCCAATTTTTTTTGAGTATATAGTAAGTGGTCTATTTTGAAAATAGATCCTTGTCTGCATATAAACAAGTAGAGGTTGCTCTATCACGGAAGTATCTACGGGTAAAACACAAAAACACTGCTTTGAGCTAGACTCGAACGAGAATTTGTGCATGACAACAATACTTGCTGCACTATTGGGTTAAAACTCCTAGGGGATATGCTTTGGTAAATTCATAAGCTTAGTATGAACCATTATTAAAGGTAAAAAATGCCCCTAAGAATAAATATTGGGAAACAAATCATGGATAACATTTATTAAAGAACATAAATTCATAAGTTAAGGAAATAATTGTAATTTATAAGTTATACCCTATTTTCATTGGATTATCATTTATGTGTTACCCCTAACTTTCATTTTATTCCGACCAATTGTCGGTAATAGGAGGACTCGGGCTAACAACTGATGTGAATGTCAATGTGACAACTGTTCTAATGATGTACCCAATTTCATGGGAGCGAGAATCAAAAAATTTGTCATGATAATCTCTTAGCTAACTCAAGTTTTGAATAGAATCATGGGTCAAGAGGAACATCCACCCCTCCAAGAAATAAAAATATACAATCTAGAGCTTAATGAGACAAAGGCCTCCTACTTTTAATGGATCATCTGATCTCTCAATCGTCGAACAATGGATCAAATCCATTGAGAATATCTTATCCATCCTTCAATGTACCGAATGAGAGAAGGTTCTTCTGGATGCTTATCGTAGGAAGGGTGAAGCAGATCAATGGTGGACATTAATAAAAAATACGAAGCCTGAGGAAGAGATTGAGGCATTTGAATGGAAGGTTTTCTAGAAAATATTTTTCAATAAATATTTTCCTCCAACCCAATGACTTCTGATGGAAAGAGACTTCCTTCTCTCAAGAAAAAAGGAGATGAATCCATCATAGTGTACAAGGAAAAACTCAAAATGCTTACACGATATGCCTCTAGATTTTTCATTTCCCCCATACACAAGTTTTCCCACTTCTTTGGTGGGATAAAACCTAGCCTACATAAATACCTAGTGATCCTTTACTTTGATAGCTATGAGGAAATTGTATGATGTGACCATAAAGTAGAAATGCATATCGGTGAATCTTTGGGGTATCACAGGGATATGAAGTGGAAATTAGACTTTAATTCTGTTGGTATAATGGATAAATCCAATGGTGCTAAGAAATTCAATCACCTCACTTTCCAAATGTGAAAAAATAGGCATCCCATAAATTTCCGAAGGGGGAGAGTAAATGATTTAGGTGTGGAAGAGAAGGTAACCTGGACATTAATTTCCAATATGAAAAAAACACTAATGTGATAGAGGGGAGGAATTCTCCGTTTGACCCTCAATACACTATTCATTACAACAATTGTAAAGAACCAGTGAAATTTACAAACTAGTTCCCTAATCCAAGGGTTTTCATAGGCAACCGAAAACCTCCATCATAGCATGGGAGAGAATTTTCCATCACTACCACTAATGAAAATCCAAATAATTAAGTAGTGATAGGTACTATTTTTATTAATTCATGAATAGAGAACAAACACTTTGATTCTATTTCTATACATTTTTTTATATCTCAAAAGTTTAGTAGAAAAAACACAACACCACCACAAATTATGGAAGTAGAGATGTCGGTGAGAACAAAAAATGGGGAAATTATTACATCCCATGAATATAACTCCTCCCATATCACAATTTGTGGATTGAAATTCCTAGAGAACCTTATAATACTCCCTTTGGTGGAATTTTATGCAATTCATGGCATGGATTATATTTCCCAATATAGATCCAACATAAATTGTCATGATAGGAAAATCACTCTCCATATGGGGAATTGACCCCTAATTATATACAAGTGAAAGAGGGGGATGAATCTTCTTTATCACCATCATCTCAAGTGTGGATATTACTGGCCTATGAGAATTCATGTGTAGCTCAGTTGATTGAGTCTAAGGAAAGAACTATCCTTGAAGACATACCTATTGTGATAGAATTTGTTGATTTGTTTCTTAAGGAATTTCTTGGTCTTCCTCCTAGAGGAGATGTTGAACTATCAATTGATTTTATACCTAGTGAATTTCTCATAACCAAGACTCCATATAGAATGGTTGTTGTGGAGCTTAAAAAGATAAAGAAACAACTACAAGAGAATCTAGATAAAGGTTTTATATGACCAAGTGCTTCACCTTGGGTTACATTTGTCCTATTCGTCAAGAATAAGGATATGTCAATGCGCCTTTGCATTTATTATCTTGAGCACAAAAAAATAACGATAAAGAAAAAGTATCCTCTGCCATGAATTGATGAATTGTTCGATCAGCTATGTACAACACAATACTTCTCCAAGGTGGATCTACGATCAGGATATTATCATGTAAGGGAGAAGAAGGAGGATATCCCCAAGACTAATTTTTATCCAAGGTATGTGCACTATGAATTCATAGTAATGCCTTTAGGACTCACTAATTCTCCAAAAATATTAATGGACTTGATGAATATATTCTTTAGAGATTATGTTGACAATTTTTGGTAGTCTGTATAGATGATATTATAATATACTCCAAAACCAAGGAGGAGCATGAGGAGAATCTAATCACTATACTGGAGACATTGCGAAAGGAGAAGCTCTATGAAAAGTATAATAAGTTTGAGTTTTATTTTAAGTAAGTATTATTATTGGGGCATATCATCTCAAGCAATATGATATATGTGGATCTCTCCAAGAAAAATGCAATTGAGGAATGGAAGAGGTCAACATCTGTGACAGATATCCACAACTTCCTTGGGTTAGCTGGATATTATCAACGATTTCTAAAAATATTATCATGATTTTCAAACCTTCTTACCAAGATAACTCAGAAGGGAGTCAAGTTCTTTTGGAAATATTAATGTGAAGAGAGCTTCAAGAAGTTGAAAAGAAGACTTATCACTACACACGTGCTCACACTACCCACAAGTGGAGAACTTTTTGTGGTATTAAGTGATGCTTAGAAGAAGGGTATGGGATGTGTATTGATGCAAAATGAAAAAGTCATTACCTATGCATCAAGGAAACTGAAATTGCACGAGTAGAACTATCAAATAAATGATTTATAGTTGTCCGCAGAAATCTTTGCTTTAAGAATTTAATAACATTACCTCTTTGGGGGGAAGTGTGAAATATATACGGATCAAAAAAGCCTCATGTATATATTCACATAGAATGTTCTGAATATGCACCAACAATGATGGTTAGAGATGATCAAAGACTATGACTTCTCAAGTCACTACCATATAGGGAAAGTGAATAAATTGTAATACACTCTAATTAGAAAGGATACAACTACACTTTCATTTATTATAATTGAAAAAACCCAATCTTATATGATTTAATGAAGATGGACATGTGAATAATAAATAAGGGAACATCATAAATCCGTTCACAAATGATTTCTCAACTGTCTCTTTTGGAATGGTTAAAGTATTCTCAAAAGGATGATGTGGGAGTTCTAAAGAAAGTGGAAACTATCTTCAAAGGGAAATCCTTGAATTTTAATGTTAGTGAAGAAGGAATTTTGAGATTTGGGTCAAGATTATGTGTTCCATCAAATATGGAGTTAAATAAAGAACTTTGGTATGATGCAAATAGTTTGAATTTCTACATTCAGCTAGGAAGAAAAATGACGTATTGAGATCTCCAAGATAATTATTGGTGAGATAAGATGAAGAAGGAGATCACTTAATATACGTAAAAGTGCCTGGTATGTTAGATCGTGAAGGCTGAGAGGCATAAGTATAAGAGGATGATGCAACCATTACCCATACCAACATGGAAACAGGAGAAAATCACCATGGAATTTTTAACCATACTTCTGAATACATCTAAAGGAAACAATGATATCTGGGTTGTTGTGGATCTTCTTACAAATACTGCAATCTTTATTGAAATTTGAGAATATTTCTCATTGGATTAACTGGAACGGATATACATCAAATAATGGGTAAGGCCGCATGGAGTGCCACAATCAATTGTATCTGGTCGAGATCCAAGATTCACCTTTATGTTTTGAAAGAGTATGAAACATGCTTTGAATATTGAGATAAACTTCAGTATGTCTTATCATCCTTAAACTGATGGAAAATCTGAGTAGACTATTCTAACACTTGAGGACATGTTAAAAGAATGATCAATTGACTTCAAAGGAGGATGGGATTAATATCTTACTCCATTTGAGTTCTCTTATAATAACAATTTAAATTAAATAATCCAAGTGGATCCTTATGAATCCCTTTATGGGAAGATGTGTAGAACACCGACATGTTTGGATGAAGTTGGGGAGTGAAAACTCCTAGGTCCAGAAATGGTTGAAGAAATGTTGGAGAAGGTTAATACCATCCAGCAACACATTAAATCTTCTCAGAGTTGACAAAAGTACTATGGTGATAATCAAAGATGAGACCTAAAGTTTTATTTTGGATACATGGTATTAATCTTCATATCACCATGGAAGAGATTTACGATTTTTGGGAAGAAGGGAAAGCTTAGTCTAAGGTACATCGACCCTTTTGAGATCCTTGATCGCATTAGAGCATTGGCCTATCGACTAGAACTCTCACTGAACCTATATCAAGTACATGATATATTCCTTGTATAACTCTTGAGGAAGTTCATACCTGACCCATCACGTGTTCTCAATCTAGAGGTGGTAACATTGGATAATTACCTATCTTGTGAAGAGAATCCGGTGAGGATCTTAGATCGTATGGAAAAGTTTCTACAAAATGATACAATGAAACTCGTCAAAGTGTTGTAGAGAAACCACATGTTTGAAGAAGAAATGTGGGAACCGGAGGAAGTGATGAGGCAGAGTTACCCACATCTATTTTAGTGTGGGAAAAGGAAATTTTGTGGGAATTTTTTTTAATGGGGGAATAATGTAACGACCCATTTTTTATGAATAAAATTCCCTTCATTTTTTAATTAAATGTATTATGGATATAAAAAATTCATGCACTCTTTATTATTATTATTATTATTATTATTATTATTGTGTCTAAATGATCGTTAAGTATCATTACCATTGATAATATATCCGTTTAATAGTGATCACACAATTGATATAAATTTATGTTTTTTTAAAAATAATCCTTTCGACACCGAAAAAAGAAAGGATGGCCTCATCCAGTAGATTTGGGTCATACGAAGATCATTTTTCAAAGCTAAAAAAATGAGGTAGCGTCACTCGGATTCTCTCTTGACCAAGACCAATCGAGGTTCAATATGTTAAGCTTGAATATTATATCCTTCAAGATAAGTTCATGTTAATAGAGACTACCACTCGGGTGATGTTATCTGAGCTTCCCAAGAGTCTATCACCACTACACACCTTACTCTTACTCTTATGCTGGTGTTATAAGGTGTTATGTAATAAATCATTAGTTACTTATTGTGTAATCCCTTTTTATAAATAAAATTCTCATTCCATCAATTAAATTACTAGAATAATACTTTTTAAAAATTGATAAAAATGATAAATTGATTTTTCTGGTAAAATGGAACTTTTTAGAAATATATAAATTATTATATTAAACTTTTGTTTTATTAATATTATTATTATAATAGTATTATAGGAACATTACTTTTAATTATAAGTGATGATTATATTTATTTCTTATTGTTTTTACTCTATAAATGATTAAGTATTCAGTTTGATAAGAATTATATTTTCATATGATAAAACTAAAATTCTATTTTTAATTAAAGAATTTATTTTGATGAATTAATGAATTTTTGGGAATAAATAATATTTTAATAAAATATTATTATATAATTTTTTTTAAATTTAAATGATCATACAATCTTTATGAATTAAAATATAACTTTTATTATGGTTTAGAAAATGTTTTTTTCAAAACCCGTCAATTTTCAATAAATGATAGTTTTTATTTTAAAAGTAAAAATTCACATATGTAGAAAATTATTTTGATAAAATAAATATTATTTTTGGAATCTGTACAATGAAATTATCTAAAGATGAATTTTTCATAATTTTTTAAGACAATCATTTTTTTTGGGTAAAAATTAAATACCTTATAAATATATAGTGTTCTTTATGACATCATAATGACCCAATAGTGATCTAAAAAATATAAAAGGGGTACTCAGAAAATATATGTTTTATCTGTAAAAAAATTTTGTTTTATATTTTTTTTATTAATTTTATAATTCCTTAGTGGACCACCCAAGACATAAAAAATATTTTAATATTTTAAGATGATTTCCTTGAGAGTGTGACTCACCTCCACATAAGCAAGACTACAATTTTTATAATTTCGGCTATTGGCCTTATAAAATAATAGTTTCCACTCCCCTTTGGAAAAAACCATGGGAGAAAACCATGGGAAGGTTTTTGGTTTTGAATATTTAATTATATAGATTCCAAAACCTATGTTTGTGAAATATTAAAGAATTCCCCCATCATTTCCTATATAAACCCACCCAAGTGTCCACTTCAATTCACTAAAAATCCTTGGATCACGTCCCTACTCTCCCCTACACTCTCTATATTCCTCCCAAGGCACCCCATTCTCTCAAAAAACCTTTCCTCAAGCTCTTGAATTCACACACTCAAGTAAGGGATTCCTTCCTTTCTCATTTTTGTCTAAGTTTCTCTATGATTTTATACCATTTTCTTTTAAATTAAAAAAGTTTGGGTATGATTTTTCACATCCACCATACTTACCTCCTTATGTTTTAATGATGATATACCTTCTTCTCTCTCATTAATCATTCCTATGCACACCTATTACCATGCCGAAATTTCGTAAGAGTTATTCCATTTCTCCTCATTCTTCAAGTTTCTTTATTATGTTACATCCTATATTTCCAAATTCCATCTATTGTAAAATGTATATATATAAACCCCTTACTATCCATTTTATGTACATATTATGAGAGACCCCTTTCCCTCTCATCAACCATTTTTATGAATTTTTATGTCACTCTATTAGGCTTCCGAAATTGCACCGTAATTTTCCATGCCACAATCATCATGTAATGAATACCATGCCCATTTCTCTATCAAGGGTATTCAACTTTATACCCATATACTTACTGATTATATAATTTTATGTATTTCTTCCATATTAATTTATCATGGAATAAATGATGATGTTTAATGATTCCAAGTTATTTGATCCATCCGGCGCACTTATGCATGAAATGAAATGTTTATAAAGGGTGTGCCCTAATAGCGGTCAAATGCATTTGGTAATGTCTATTATCTTGATAATCCATGTGCAATAAGGGTTTACGAATGTCAATTCATGTTAAATAAGGGTTTAATTTTGCTAATTCATGTGCAATGAGGGTTTACTCATGAAAATCCTTGTGCAATGAGCCTTGGCTCATGCTAATATCATGTTGTATGTTTCTACATTTTTAGGTTATGATAATCATGCTATATCATGCCTTTATGTCCATGTTTCTCTTGTGATCCATTGATATGACTATTTCCAAAAATGTACTTTATTCTTTATGTTATTCCTAGTTAACTCCTTTATTGGAATTTATAGCTCACCGTTTTCGTATGTATGTCCTTAGATTGTCCCCTGAAATGTTAAATATGAAGGAATTTTGTGGTCATGTAAAATAAGTTTTCAATAAAGATGTTGTATTTTATTTCTTAAGTTGTCCTGTAATGTTACTAATTTCACAATACACTAGACTTACCAATACTGAGAGTTTTCTTATGTGCAATTTTATGTAATAAATCATGTTTAAATATGTAATAAATGGGGGGGGGGGGTTGTTATACTATATTCCCAAATAATCCATTTATATTATCCTCAAATATATGTATTCTTCTTAATATAGTAACCCTAAGGATATCTAAGAGGATTTTTGTATGATTACTAATTAACATATTAAACCCAAAGGTTTTCTAAACCCTTTAAATTATACCCATAAAATAATATCCTAACCTGTATAGTTATCTAATCCAGACTCTAATAATATCTATGATTTTCTGAAGACAACCATCCCATAATTATATACTTTACAACAATTCCCACTCATCATTAATCCCTCTAAAAGTCACTAGAAAACATGGGATGAGCATAATAAGTAGAGTAAGGGGTATATAAACTCATAATAATGTGTATAGATAATAGATAAATCATGAAGGTTTCTTGGATTGTTATATTCATAATCACCCTTAAAATGGAATAACTTCACCAATTATTCCTAAAACCCCTTAATGGAATAAATCACCAGTTTATTACAACATAATTTATTTAGAAAATAAATCAATACCCACTGAATTTGTGTGATATATAAAAACCCACTCTTCCATCATATATAATTCAAAATATCTATAAAATTAATAATATACCTAAAATATTACATTTCATACCATACACACAAGCATTTATGTAATACAATAAAATGAAACTAAATTTAAAAGAATATGTAATATGATTCTATATTGAGATGAAAATGAAATAAAATAAATGAATTTTGATAAATATAGATAATATGATGATAATTAATGTTATTAGAAAATATTAGGGAGAGGTATTTTAGAGAAAATATTATAACATTTAGAGTAATGGTGTAAATAAAAAAACCTCATCTCATATATTAACTCACTGTGTACATCCTCAAATATACTAAATAATAAAATTATATTTCTTATCTACCTAATTCATAACCATTTTCATGTTTTTCATAGCTATGAATATTTCATTTATTATTAGGTATTAGTCATTTATTGGATTAATGTTTCTTTAATACTTGTTTGTTGTTTTCTAGTACATAGTTCCAAAATGGTTTTAGTATAATGATAATGGTAAAATATCTTATCCAATGATCCCATACAGTTAGAATTTTTATGTTATATTCTTGTTGTAATTGTAGATGAAAATGAGTTCAATATCCTAAAATATATTAATAATTTAAAAAATATTCCCCAATAAGTTTTTTTATGATGCTTAAAAATAACTTTGATTGTTTATTTTTTATATCATTATTATAATAACTATTTTATCATTCCAAAATTGTAAAAATGAAATTATTTTATTATTATTGTTATAAATTATCATGATATCCATTTTTAGGAATATTCACAGGCTGATTAATTAAAAAATAAAATATATTTGTTCAGAAATCCTAAAACCAACATGTGTGAACGATGTTTTCAAAATGTGTTTAAAAGAAAAGAAAAATTATTAAATACTTGAGTTTCATGAAAAAATAAGAAGAGTTATAATTTTTTTTTAAAAATTACATTTAATGGTTAACCAAATTATAAAAACGGTAAAAATAAAATAGAATAGAAAAGACGTTAATTCTCAAACTCATACTTTGATATAGTAACGACTTATAAAAAGGGTTCATTGAATGTGAATGTGAGATATCTCATCAAGAATAAATAAAAAAGATGATTATAATAAGGGAATATTTTTTTTAAAAATAATAGTATTTAAAATTAGTTTTAAGGTAATAGATTATTAAATATTAATGGAAATATTGAGTGGGGAACTCTTACCATGCTTTTTGAATTGCCTCCTTTGAAGTAAGTCCAAATCCTTCGAAGAAAGACATTTTGGGTTGACTAGAACCTTATTAATGTTAGAAGGGATGTTTAAAAAGTGAGTTTTATAGAATATTGACAAAAAATATAACTTTCTTTGTGTTCTAAAAAGGGCTGATGATTCCCATTTTATAGACAAGGTTCAATGACATTTTCATAAATATTCAATCTTTAAAGGATAAAAACACATTTTTTATTTGAAAATTATATCATAACTAAACAAGAGAAGATATTTATCATAATAAAATATCCAAATATGTGTCATTATAAGGTTTTATGATTTTTTATTAATTTTTAAATAATTTTTTACATTAAATTCCATTTAAATTCATTTTTAGGGTTAATCATGTTATTTGACATTACAAATATCTTGATACCTAGGAAATTTAAATTTAAATATTTAAATAATAACATATATATCATATTTATCCTCTATAACCATGATAAAATCCAACTTATCTAAGCTAGATCATATTTAATATTTTAAACCCACTATATTTTTTTGTTTATCCTCATTACACAAGTGTCACATTAACATCGCATGATGAATTTTTTTTTATAAATAATTTTTAACAATTATAACAGAAATATAAATTATTATTCAACATTATTATCATTTAAAAATGTTCATAAAATTATTTATTCCCAATTATTTCATGATAACATTTATTA
The DNA here is from genome assembly GCA_963277665.1 of Viscum album. Taxonomy (NCBI): domain Eukaryota; kingdom Viridiplantae; phylum Streptophyta; class Magnoliopsida; order Santalales; family Viscaceae; genus Viscum; species Viscum album. The sequence goes on along the minus strand of OY728134.1, from coordinate 540,614,327 downwards.
TATAAGAATTTTTAATTTCCCTTACTTGTACAAGCACTAGAAAAGTATTTAGATAATTAGCATGTTATAAAATTATAAAATTCATTAATAGACATAAATATAATATATTTTATATCAATTTAAAACTTAAATTGATGAATTATCATGTACATTTTCATGGACTCCTTCCCCCAAATTTTCCTTTATTAGGATGACAGTAATGTAAGGAAAATAATAACACTCAAAGCCCACCTCCAATAGGCCAAAGGTTGGAGACAAGCATCAAGGGAATATCATACACAATAATGGAGGAAATTACCCACTATGAAGAGTGTGTAATGAGATATAGGATAAGAAAACCAAAAAATCTCATACTTATAAAAGTATAAAAGATTTCAAAACATGCATGTAATGTCATATGACAGAACAAATGAAAATGGAACTATAAGTATGAAACGATAGTTCCTTGGTGGTGACCTCAAATCCAAAAACAAATACTAATCAACGCTACAATATAGTAATGTCCATACCAATCAACAAAGAGATCATATGGTCCTAATTTTTTTTATATATACCTATGGTGATCATAACCTTTATTCTTAGTTGGATCATCCTTGGAATATTTATTGCAAATGATGACGAAAGAATATTAAAGCTCAATGAATAAACAAGTGAAACTAATCACTATATATTATGTTATTCTAAGTTCCCAACCTCAACATGGATCTCCCAATAATTATCATATACAAAAGATAATATAATATCAAACATAATATCGAATGAAGGTACCACGCTACCACTTCCCCACTAACTTTACACTCCTCCCCAACATCACATGTCATGATCCATATCTCTCCAATAAATAATTACGGTCAAAAACACCTGAGAGACTATATCACATCATGAACCTCATCTATAACATAATCTCATCATCAACATCAACATACCCAAATATTAACCAGATATTTTTTGGGAGCCACCATAGCATGTACATTGTTTATTATACCTTAAGACATTAAATCCCATACAAAACATACTTATAATAATCGGTAAGATACTATATATAGAGATACTTGTGTGTGAAAATAACCAAAATACATTTTATACCTCTAAATACATACAATAAAGGTAACTACCATGAATAAAAACATATAATACTATAACTATAATTGATTGGAGAAAGAGGGGGTAGTTAGGAATCCATTTTTTACCGACCTATATGTCGAGAAAAATATCCTCCAGAGTCCACTGGTGTCAGTGGACCTACTGAAATGGGTGGGGGTAGAATATAAAATCACATAACATAGGAATATATATAGATCAAAACCATAGTATCGGAAAAAACCTAACCATAGACTCAACTTCAACTATCATCTCTCGGACTCCCAACAACCAATTCTATTAGAATGCCATCCTATAAACACACAAACATTTGAAATATAGTGTCATTAATTCATTCTGTTAAAAATTTCATATTACATTAATTAAAATCTAATTTCCATGCCTTTAGGCATATTCAAACTTTGAAAAGGTTCTTCAACAATTATCACAATTCCACATTCCATTATGCCTCATAATCCATTGGTTAAAAAATTAAACATTAATTATCATTGCATAATTCCAGGTACCATAAGACTTATCCTAAGCTACCATAAAAGATGAATAGACCATGAAAAACCAGTTTTGTTAAGAAGTGGGTAAAGGAATATATAAATAAGAAACCTATCCATTAATCCATTATATAATATTCATTATCATACAATAATCATGGATTTATGTATAAAAACAAATGGGAAATCCCAACTTTAACCCATTCCATATATCTTCGTTCCATCCCTAACATCGACTTGAAAATTACCATGCATCCTACTATCACAAGAACAGAATTTTTCCACAAAATTGATCATCCCTACCAATTAATGGCCAAACAAAATCCATCTCAGGCTCATATCACGTTACATAGTAAAGTTCCCCATCTTTGGAAATCACACATGGTAGCAAGAAAAAAAATTTTAATAGGGAAACTATTCCCTAGAACCAATGTATCCATGCTTCATAAGAAAACATGATCAATTAACCTAAAAAGATTATCTTTATCAAATAAACAATTGTAACTATATTGAATTAATCAGTTCATTCATCATAGGTTACCACCATAATAAGCCCAAGGGATAATCTATCAATAGATATTAGTTAATTAAACATGGTTCAAGAATCACTTTTATTTTTATCAAAATAGAATGAAGAACAATAAAAATTACACATGACTCTATATTATTATCCATAAATCATTATCAAATTTACATTCATTTTCCAATTTCAACATATCAAACATTATAATCCATATAACAAAAGATAGAACTATATCAAGAAAATCAAGAAGAAAATCATTAACAATGTATAAAAACATGTAATCACTACTACCCAAAACCAATTATATTCATTATTTTTTGTTTAGTTTTCAATAAATTTAATTCCACAGTTATCTAAAGATATAAATCATGTTATATTTATGATTTAACCTAAAAATAATTGAGAATAGATGAATCCCCTACCTTGATTTCAAAGTTGAAAATTATTTGGATCAAGAAAAGATGATTAAGGGTCAACCACCACCGAAACTGAAGGAATATCCCATATAACTTATCTCTAATAGGACACTGACAAAAAAAGTTAGATCTCACCCCAAAATACAAGTTTCGATATAAAAAAAATCTCAGAAAAATCAAGAATTTAAAGAAGGAGATAAATGTTTCTTAAACAAAAATTGATCAATCTTCATTGATCTAGGGGTGAGAATCCTGAATAATATGATCACGAGTGACCAATATATGTATACCCAAAGATTACCTAGTAAAAATTTCAACATCAGAGTCCTAGTGAGATAAAATGACTCAACCAATCACTATTATCATTTAAATCATCACAAAATTGAAGGAATGATTCAAGAGAGGTGTATTGATTGATTAATAGTGGTAGGAAATACATAAAACCACATTCGGTACCCCTTATAAAGATGAATGTATTTTACCTATTAAACTGGAAGATATCCATAATGAACGACAACTATTTTCATTGTTTAAAAATACATCAAGATAGTTACCACATCAATAACCATGGAATGGTTCAAGTCAAATTGGTACATTCATTTTCTTCTATGGTTATCCACTACAACATGGCACAAAAAACCTGACCCTTTTTCTTCTCAGTACAACCAACTGCATAGTGTGATGATCACCTCTTCCCTATTTTCATAGGCAATATCCTACAGTTATAGGCCTTTCCGCACACCAACGTTGGATGCTTTCATGATGCCAATTGTACAAAGTGAGAATTAAAATCCAATACACCCTTAGAAATAGTTTAACATGTCATTTTCTTCACCGTGGTGAACTTTAGCATTACACATACAACCAAAAAGAACAAAATTACAAAATCATAAATCATCTTTCCATCCACCAGGGTGTGGTGACCCTATTAAAGGGAAGAAAACATCCCATGGGATTCAAAATACTACTAAACTCCTCCTTGATACCACCAAGACTTGGTAAAATACAAAGGAAAATATAGAAATTTCTATATCATTACACCATACACCTCTTAAACAATTATCAACCCTGAGAATGAAAACCAAACCTAGATATAAGATAATTGAAAAGAACCACATTAACAAACACCCCATATGATACCTCTTAAGGATGTCAAAATCATGGAAGAACAACCCCCTCACAGAGAAGAACAAGGAACAAGGATATGAAAGAATAAAAATCATCTTCAAAACACTCTCCTTGGGAATATACTTATCAAGAAGAATCAAATCCACTAACAAGGAATCATGGAAGATAGGTATATATCATAAGCCAAAAAAAATTCAACAATATCAACAGAACATTAAAGAAGAAGAAATAAGAATTCAATATCTTGGGATACTAAGTTTGTTTCTGCGACTTATTTTCCCAAGATCTCTACTCTATAATATTGTTCCACTAGAGGACATGAACTAAGGGAATATAACACATATGAAATAATTTATATTGGGGGTCCTAGATCTCTAAAGGCCACTCCACTAAGGTTTCATAATCATCAATGTTAATATCACCCAAATAGATCATGTGAGAGTTTTCAATAAGATATAGGTGAAGTTTTGACACATAAAAAACATCATGAATTAAGATATTCTATGTGGTAAGTTATATGAAATATTTTAGGACTTGAAAAGGAGCCAACTCCTTGAAAGGACCAACAAACTGGGGATAAAGCTTACTCCCTTGACCAAACCTACACTACCCATGATGAGGAGTCGCATTTAAAAACATATTATCTCCAACATTAAACTCCATTGGTCTCCTCCTATGGTCATCATAGTACTTATGATTATCATACCCTCCATTATCCTCATATGTATTTCCAAAAACATCTCCGTAATATTTTTTACTCATTTCATCCTGAGAATTTATAAATCCATGAACCTAGTCAAGTATAACATAGAATTAAAATGTCAGGAATAAAAAGATTTAAATATTGTTATACCAATGGTGGAGTGGAAACTATTATTTCATGAAAACATGACCAAGGGTAGGTGCCTCACCCATGAACCTCCTCTTCTAAGACATGAGTGAACAAGATATCTTCAGGAGTATTGATGGTACATTCTGTCAGACTGTCCATCTATGTATGAAAATTCGTAATAAAGAACAACCGCGATCCAAAAGAATTCAAAATACCTTTCTAAAACATGGAAATGAAATGAGGATCACAATCTGAGATGGACACCCTTAGGAATCCAAGGATCCACACCACCTCCTCTAGATATTACCTTGAAAAACCCTCCACTAATCTCAGTTCACTGATCACTAGAAAGTGGAATAATATTTTCAAACGGTCCACTATCACCTGTATAACATCATTTCCTCCCAAAATAATGATGTAAACTAGTGATAAATTCAATCAAAATTTCCTCCTAATTCCATTGAGTAATATCTAACGACTAGAGAAAACAACCGAGAACTCAACATTCATCCTTCACCTTCTAGAAGACTAAAAATTTGGATAAAAATTTCTCAATTAAATACTTAAACCCTGGCTATAAAAACTTACCATTCATAACATGTTACATATTTTTAACACCAGGATGTATATTTGAAGGTGAGTTGTGTAACTCAGAGAGAACCAACTCACATATAATAAAATGGATGAAAATCCTCCCCAAGAATAACACCTGGTGCTAATCAACCGCAGAACAACCATCATGGGAATAACCACATAAAACATTATAATGAAAATATTCTACATTATAATCCCCAATATGGGAATCATCACGATGAATTACATTATAATTTAAACAAATCTCCCTCTTCTGGAAAGTGACGAACTAGAGCACTGACCAACATCTAATTCAAATACTCAAAAGCATCTAGACATTGGTCATTCCACAAGAATGCCTGATCCTTTCTTGTTAAGGATATTAGAGGAATCGAAATCCTAGATAAGTTCTACATGAACCTCCTATAATAGTTTGCATGACCGAGAAAAATCCACACCTCTACAATAGTATTGGGGCTACATAAGAAGAAACTATATTGATCGTGAAAAGATCTATAACTACTTCACAATGGTACATTATATAACCCATTGAATGAAATAAAAAATCCTATAAATCAAACTTCAAAATAATCTCTAACAACTACTAACAATGTGGAACTCCAAAAACGACCTATATATACACTACATGTTCATCCGTAGACATGAAGTACACAAGAATTTAATCAATGAAAACCACCATGAACCGGTCTAGAGACTCTATAATCACTAAATTAATCAATCCCATGAGTTTATTTGGAGGATTATTTACACCATAATACATTATAAAAAACACAAAATGACCATAACTACATCGAAAATAAGTCTTTAGAATATATTCATCTTTCAATCACATCTGTTGATATCCTGAGTACCGGTTGATATTTTAAAACTGACTAACTCCCTATAGCTGATTTAAAAAATCATAAATCAATATAATATTGTAGGGATTATTTACATTCACCTAATTCAAGTGATGATAATCGATACCCAAACACAGAATTCCATCGACATTTCTCATGAACAAAACCGAATCACCCCAAGGTAACATGTTAAAATGAATAAAACATAACTATAAGAGATCATTGATCTTAATCCACAGTTCCCTCAAAACATAAGGCTCCATAGTATATGGAGACACCGTGATTAGAGAATATCCAACTATAACTCTTTCCCAAAAATTGATCTCCCATCAAGGGGTAATTCCACAACCACCTTAGGGAAGACATTAGTGTATTCTTCTACAACTCTAAAAATACCACCAGCTATTCCTATAATGAAATCAATATCAACTCAACCATCCATTAATTAAAAGATGAAACATGGATCTAATCCATCTATTGGTCCCACTCACCAATAAACGTGGAAGAATTTTTTTCATCATTATAGAACACAATCTACTTCCTAAATAAATCCATGATAACCTATACTAAATATAACCAGTCCATTCCAAGGAAGATGTTTTAAGATTATAACAATAATCAAAGAAAGTATCCCCAAGAGCAATGTTGACCCAACATTATCTCACAGTCTTCCTATACTTCACAAATTTAGGCACGACCTCCCACAGGCATAGTCAATGCAAAGGTCACTAGAAGCCTATAAACCTCAATTCCAAGATCAAAAACATGGATACATGATATGAAGGAGTGTATAGATCTAGAATAAAAAAACATGATCCAAAGTAGAAAACAAGAAAATGGTACCTCAAATTACATCTAAAACTCATGGAACTGGCAACACTAGATCATGAAACTAACTAATAACTACACAAAAACCTCTTTATCCCTAAGAGAAACCACATTCATTTCTACAGAATACTCTTTGAGGTTGAGGAGAATCATACAATTTTAATCTACCACATCCACCTCCCCTCTACTGATCAAAATCCAGGGCACCCTTATATCATCTCCTAGGATGAAAATTCTATAACGATGGAACCAAATGTGGAACACCAGTCACATGATGCCTTCTAAAAAGGACAATAACTCTCACCACTAATGAATATGTCCTCTGTAAGGAAAAAAATCAACGATACCTTACTGAGGTCCTTAGGGCCACCAACCCTAGGGAAACAAGATGAAGAGGGATAATACTGATCCACAACTATCTGAAAATAATTCTTCTAGACAAATAAGAACCCTAGATCACATCTCTACTACATGGAGAATCATGATTACTCCACTCTCATGTTGATCAGGTTTTGACTAGCGTCCTCTCAACAAACTCAACACTCTCATATACCTTTATATTTGTTAGTATCATAAACGTAGTGAAGTAGAATTGGATCTTTTGATGTGAAGCCTCCTCCAAATGATTCTACTTGTCCTCTTCCTCTACAAATTGGTTTGAATTATATTTAAGAATATTCTTAAAATAAAACCCAAACTCCCACATGGTAGAGACAACCCACAGAAGGGTAAGAAACTCTTGATGACTAGACACCCTTACTGATGAAGGAATAAAATTTTCTTGAATTTAATATTTGAAATTCTCCCATGAGAAATTTGAATACTCACAATCCCCGAGGAGCAAGAACCACCACATCCTGGATGAACCACACAACATCATCACTATCAAGAAAACACAGTGCTCCATTTTAGCATGGATCTAACAAAAAGATATATCTTTTCCCTCCAACCAGTCTTATAACGACCCATACTTTACATACATTGTTAATACTTCAAAATTGAAGTACACTTATTACAACATATGACAAAACCACAAAGGACCGTATAGGTATAGTGTCTTTAGAAACTGGGAAACATAAACAACTGGTTCATAAATCTTCTACAGTGTCTCCCATTTATTTCATCATATCTAGGGTCCCTTTTAGCATATTCTACTTAATATCCATCTTCCTGACCTGGGGAAAAGAAAACATAAAAGGGTGAGCTCAAATGCTCAGCAAGGGCAAATAAAGGAAATAAAAATCACATCATATCTTTTTGAAAATCAAAACCTGCAAAAGAGATCATAATATCTTAACATTGAATAAATCATAGAAGTGAAAATGAGATCCCCATAATCATAACATAAAACTTGAAACTTTGTGGCATGCACACATAATCATGGAAAATCATTTCTTGTTAGTCATGACTCATTGCCAAGACTATCTTAGTGGACAAAGTCCCTTTCTGAACCGAGTTCACTCCTCGTTTCAGTCCTGTATCACTGAACCGAAATAACCTTCCGTTCCAGCCATGTCTATCTCATGAGATATAAAGTCTTTACCCAATGCATTGGAGGGAGATATAGGTCCCACCCATCTTATAATGAATCCTTTCTTATGTGTGCCACATAATCATAAACCATACATCATAACGTAACCCATGTAATAAAAATGGGATTCTTAAACAACATGACATCATAAAACAATTCATATAAGATAAAGGAATTCATAAAAATATTTCCATCACAACATAATCAAATCCATGTAATAATAGGGATAGAAACAGAACCCTTTATTATCTTAGATGGAAAATAATTTTGATAAAACACTTGAACTTCATTCTTGAGGAAAATATCCTTTCTTTTTCAAAAACATTTTACATTTCTTAACATGTCATACAAATTTAAACTAAAAGATGTTGATTAAAAATAAACTTTAAAACTTTTAAAGGAAGCTTCTTGGAAATAATGTTTTAAAAATCCATTCTAGTCGTATAAGTTAAAAAAAACATTCTTCGTACTTTTGTCGGAAAAGTCAAAAAGTACCTCGTACGGAAAAACGACAAAAGATTCCTTTCATATTCTTTACTAAAAACTCACCTAAGGGTAAAATTGGATTTAAACTATTGTAAGTGGATGGAAACAATATTACATATTGAGGGAACATGGATGTGGATGATAAAATACACCCCAGTAAATACTTACGAATAAACAATCTCGGATAAAAATGAGATTGTGATATTTCCCTTACCTTAGGTCCGATTTGCTTTGTTCGTGTCCGAAGCTCCTGTATAATGGTTTAAATAATGTTATTGACTTATTCCAGAATCATACATATTTATATGAGATCATATATGGTCATATTATTAGCTTCTTGTTAGTAATATTTCATTGTTACTTGTTACTCGGGTCTTTATAACTTTTTGTTCTTATGCGTGTTTTGTCGAATAAATTCTTATTATTATCTTTAGGTTATAGATAATTCATTTCCAGAATGGTATTAGTGTAGTATATACCATATTCATTCATTCAATTCATTTATATAATCATTATGAAATGAATATCATGTAGAACGAGTCGCATCACATCATGGAGACGGTATTCCGTACGTACGCACGAGTGATGATATCGTTCCTATGATCGTGGAATTGTATTGGAGTATATATATATTATTTCAGTATCAATATTACTTCATAATAATCATATATAGTTACTCATTACACCATTATACCCATCCTTATAAGGTGATGGTGGAAAATAGATTACACCACGGCGTGGAGACGGTATTCCGTACGTACGCACGCGTGGTGATTTCATTTTTCCGTAGGATGGATAGAAGGTGAATTAGGGTTGTTTCATATTTATAATAACATATCAGTATGTAAGTAATACTGATGTTATTACTTTATCATGAAACAACTAAAGAAGAAGAAGTTGAAGAATAAAGAAATTGAAAAGATCGGTAATGGATATTACCTCTTCTTTGGAACGCCTCTTTGAATCCTCCACTTAAGGAACTGAGATTGGTCTTTGGAGAAGACCAGGACCTCTAGGATTATTCTAGGGAAGTGGATAGGAGAAAATGGCAGGGGTTGGCCGAGCTTGAGTGCTCAAATTGGTGTGAGGAGGAGGGGGAGGAGGTGCCCTTTTATAAGGGAGGAGAGGGGCACCTTAGGAATATCTCAAAATATTATTTTATATTAAAGTCAAAATCGGTTTATAATGGTTCCAAAGGGTCTTATTTCGAAGCTTAAGTGGTGATGGGTCGAAATCCTATCAACCAATAGGATTTAGACAAGTTTGGGGTATTATTTTAACCTTATCAATTTGATTTAACTCTAAGTTAATTAATTTAACTTTTACCGTGTCTTTTTGTTTTCTTTCACTATATGGTTAATACACTTACTATAACATGCCAAACGAACCCCAAATTGTTTATTAATAATATATATCTCCTTATCTAAGTCATTTGGCCGAACCTTAGATTTTTAGGAATAAAATAACAATTAATAATATAATATTTGATTTAAAAACTATTTTGTGTCAATTTTGACACTATTTGATATATGATTTTTGTGAAAGTCATATCAGAATTATATGTTCGAACCAAGTTGATTAAATCAACACTAATATATCATAGTAACCTAGAAAATTAGTGGAATTCATAAAAAGTCTTAAATTACATTTATTTTGGTATTTATATTATCAATTATGTCAATATTTCATTAATAAGATAATTACTGCATCATCTGTGTGTCATAAATAAATTAAATTATTGGATGTCTAAAAATTACAAATAAAATACCATCATGTAGGAAATCTTTTTAGATTTCTAATGAATATTTACAATCGAATTTATCTTATGTATAACCCCATATTAAAAATGATTTACTTATTAAACTTTAAATTTAACTATTTTAACCCTTCTTTAAATAAATTAATAATAAATGTCCTAATCTAATCCAAGTGGGCCTAAATGGTCATATTTTATTCCTAAGTTTGTTTTTGGTCGAATTACACTTCTCCAATAGAATTAGGACATGTGTTAGGGTAATATTAATATCATATTTACCCTTAGTTACCCAATTTACTATTAACCGCGGTAAAAAAAGGTAAAAAGTTACTATTCACCAAAAAATTATTTTCATCTCATTGAACCACATTTTAGTCCTTGATATTAACCATGTCTCTCGGATTTTCGAAATTCCATTCACAGAAGCGGTAAAATTATGTTTTATGCAAAATTCAGTTTTTTAACCTACCACTTAGTGGTTTCACTATTCATCAAAAATTGAAAGTTTCCAGAAAAATACCAAAATTTCACCCTAGGCTAATTTCGATATTCTGAGTCCAAAAATGAAGTCCATTTTGAAAAATAAAATTTATAAAATTTCAAAAAGTGGTTATTACTATTCATAACGGCTAGTTTTAATAGCATATTGTTGTTTAGTGAAACTCGGTATTGCGTACGACGCAAGCTATCGAGGAAGGTCGCGATTGCGTGTAAAGAAAGCCAAGCAAGTGTTGTGTAGAAAAAGATTCGTTTGATGATTTATATAACATAAAAGTCTCGGGTGTTACATTCTACCCCCCTTAAAAAGAATTTCGCCCTTGAAATTCGTCACTTTGTTACAAACAGATGAGGATACTTCTCCCTCATCATATCCTCGAGCTCCCATGTAGCTTCTTCAAGTTGGTGGTTCCTCCATAAAACCTTCACTAAGCGAGTGGTCTTGTTTTGTAGGACTTTTTCGCTACGATCCAGAATCTCTATCGGTTGTTCTTCATAAGAAAGATCTTGCTCTAGCGGTACAACTTCTGAGCTGAGTACATGTGAAGGATCTGGTATGTACTTTCTCAGGAGAGATACATGGAACACATCGTGAACTTGAGAGAGATTCGGTGGAAGCGCCAATCGGTAAGCTACCTTCCCAACACGATCTAGTATTTCAAAAGGACCGATATATCTAGGGCTCAACTTCCCCTTCTTTCCAAATCTCATAACCCTCTTCCAGGGAGATATTCGTAAGAACACTTTATCGCCCACTTCAAACTCTAGGTCTTTTCTTCGGTTGTCGGCATAACTTTTCTGTCGACTCTGAGCTGCTCTTATGTGTTGTTGAATAGATCTGACCTTTTCTGCCATTTCATCAACGAGATCAGGTCCTAATAGCTTTCTTTCCCCAACTTCATCCCAGCAAGTTGGAGTTCTGCATTTCTTTCCATAGAGAGCTTCATAAGGAGCCATCTGAATACTGGAGTGAAAGCTATTATTATAAGAAAATTCCACCAAAGGTAGGTGTTGATCCCAGCCTCCTTTGAAATCCATAGAGCAAGCTCTCAACATATCTTCTAGGGTTTGAATTGTTCTCTCAGACTGACCGTCTGTCTGGGGATGATAAGCAGTGCTGAAACTCAACTCTGTATCCAGAGTATGCTGAAGACTTCGCCAGAACTTCGAGGTAAATCTCGGATCTCGATCAGATATAATAGAAAGTGGTACTCCATGCAATCTTACCACTTCCTTTACATATATCCTGGCAAGCTGATCTAGAGAGAAATCCTCTCTAATAGCAATGAAGTGTGCAGACTTTGTAAGACGATCAACTATGACCCAGATAGCATTATTGCCTTTGGATGTTTTAGGAAGTCCTGTGACAAAGTCCATAGTGATGTTTTCCCATTTCCATTCGGGTATGGGTAATGGTTGTAACATCCCCTTAGACTTCTGTCTCTCAGATTTAACTTGTTGACAAACCAAGCATCGAGAGACATATTCAGCAACATCTCTTTTCATGCCATCCCACCAAAAGTACTCTTTCAGGTCCCTATACATCTTCGTGCTTCCAGGATGAATAGAGAATGATGAACTATGAGCCTCATCCAGCAGCTCATTCTTTAATTCGGGGATGGGAGGAACGCAAACCCGATTCCTGAACTTTATTATCCCATCACAATCAAGGTTGAATTCAGGAACATTTCTCACCTTCTTTTGTAACTCGACATCTTCTTTCTGTGACTCTTTAATCTTCACATGTATAGATGGTTGAACATTCATTTGAGAAAGATAATATTTTTCCCCTTCCATTATAATTCCAAGATCCATCCTTTGTAAATCCATAAATATTGGATCTTTTGTGATCCTCATCATGGATAAACTAGCATGGTCTTGTCGACTTAATGCATCTGCCACCTTGTTTTCTTTCCCAGGGTGGTAATGGATTGAGCAGTCATAATCCTTAATCAGCTCCAACCATCTTCTTTGACGCATATTCATCTCCTTTTGTGTGAAAATATACTTTAAACTTTTATGATCAGTATAAATATCACACCTTTCACCATAAAGGTAATGCCTCCAAATCTTTAATGCAAAGATTACCGCAGCCAACTCCAAATCATGTGTTGGGTAATTTTGCTCATGGATTTTCAACTGTCGTGAGGCATAAGCTATCACCATATCATTTTGCATAAGAACACACCCCAATCCCTTCTTGGATGCATCACTGTAGATCACAAACCTTTCTCCACTACAAGGCAGTGTGAGCACAGGTGCACTGGATAACCTTCTTTTCAACTCCTTGAAATTCTCTTCACATTCCTCTTTCCAGACAAACTTAACTCCTTTCCGAGTCAACTTGGTGATTGGATTAGATAATCATGAAAAATATTTTACAAAACGTCGATAATATCTAGCCAAACCAAGAAAACTTCGGATCTCAGTTACTGTTGTTGGTCTTGACCATCTTTCGATAACCTCTGTTTTTGCTGGATCCACAGATATCCCCTCTTTTGAGATTATGTGACCCAAAAATGCAACTTTTTGAAGCCAAAATTCACACTTGGTAAATTTGGCATAAAGCTTCTCCTTTCTCAGGGTCTTCAATATAATTCTCAAGTGATCTTCATGCTCTTCCTTGCTCTTTGAATAGACAAGAATATCGTCTATAAAGACTACCACAAATTGATCAAGATAGTCTCTAAAGACTCTATTCATTAGATCCATGAAGATAGCAGGGACATTAGTAAGACCAAATGGCATCACTATAAATTCATAGTGTCCATACCTTGTACGGAAAGCCGTCTTTGGTATATCCTCCCTTTTGACCCTTAATTGATGATACCCTGAACGGAGATCAATCTTGGAAAAGTATTGAGCTCCGCGTAGTTGGTCAAATAAGTCATCAATGCGTGGGAGAGGATATTTGTTCTTGATAGTGATCTTGTTAAGTTCTCGATAATCAATGCAGAGTCTCATTGATCCATCTTTCTTCTTTACAAATAGAACAGGTGCTCCCCAAGGTGACGCACTAGGGCGTATGAATCCCTTATCAAGATTCTCTTGGAGTTGCTTCTTCAATTCCTGCAACTCAATTGGGGCCATTCTATAAGGTGTCTTTGAAATAGGCAAAGCACCCGGTACGAGTTCTATTGAAAACTCAACTTCACGATTTGGTGGAAGACCCGGTAATTCCTCCGGAAAGACATCATCAAACTCCCGTACAATGGGAATATTCTTAATCGTGAGTTTCTCACCAACCATTTGAGATAAATAACCTTCATTTAGTGGAATCAAGACCCATAAGATGGAAGAAATTTCCACTGGAAGGTTATATTCATCCTTGCATCGATAGACGATCGTAGATTGATCTGGAATATGAAATGTGACTTCCCTTCTTTGGAAATCGATATGAGCTCCATGTAGAGAAAGCCAATCCATGCCAAGAATCACATCAAATTCCACTAAAGGAAGGATCACAAGATTTGCAGGAAGCACTTTCCCACAAACTTCGATCGGAGAAGAATTATAAACTTTTGATGCGATTGATGTGCCATTAGGTGTTGTCACAGCTAACTCAACATCTAATTGTTGAGGTAATACGGTGATACCCTTAGAAAAGTCTTCAGAAATAAAAGAGTGGGTGGATCCAGAATCAAATAAAACATTTGCTACTTTAGAGTGGATGGTAAGTGTACCTTTCACCACATCGTTATCGTACTCCACATCGCTGATAGAAATTGCATGTGACTTTCCTTTGTCTTTAGCCTTAAGAGTTTGTTGACGTCGACCATCATCATCAACCCTTGGATTTGGGCATTGATTGGCATAATGCCCCATCTCCTTGCACTTGAAACATTGAAGTGTAGTAGGTTCATTCTGTGTATCCCTTCCTTTGTTTGCGTCATTAGACATCTTCTTCCCATTATCACGACATTCAAATGCCCGATGACCTTCTTTTCCACATTTAAAACATTTACTTGTCCCTTTAAGACAACTCCCTCCATGTTTCTTTCCACACTTTGAGCATAAGCAAAAGCTCCTCTTCTTTTCTGTGTGCTCTTTAGATTTGTCTTTGAATTCCATCTTCCTCTTCTTATCAAACCCATGTGACTGATGGGTTACTCCAATCTCCATATCGACTTTGAGAGCACATCGAACGATTTCCTCGTAGCTATTGAAGTCCCTTATGGCTAACGCCCTTCGAAGACTTGGTTTTAAGCCACTAAAGAATCGATCGATCTTACTCTCAGGTTGGATAATAATACCAGAAGCGTACCTTGCCAGTCTTGTAAAATTTGCTTCATAGGTACCAACAGATTCATCATCCCTTTGCTTCAGTTCAAGAAACTCTTTCTCCATCTTTGTTCGGAGAATATGAGGGAAGTACTTATTGAAAAATAAGTTCTTGAACTCGTCCCATTCCATAGACTCAATTACATCCCTTTGCCTCGTATTCTTAACAAGATTCCACCATTGATCAGCATCTCCTTCCAAACGATACACTTCTAGGATGACTTTATCATGTTCAGAACATTGAAGAACTGAATATATCTTTTCAGTAGTACTAATCCATTGTTCAGCAACTAATGGATCAGTATACCCGCTGAAAGAAGGTGGACTCTGCCTCATGAAGGATTCAACAGAATGTTGCTCCCTCCTTTGCTCGTTTGGAAATCCTGCATGATTCATAGCTTGAGAAAGTTGTGTGAGCATGGCTACAAGATTTTTCATTCCAGCTCCCATATCGTTTGGTTGCTCAGGGGGACAATCATTGCATTGCCCATCGCATTCCGCATTAACACGGTTCCTTCGGGTTCCAGCCATTGACTAAAACCAAGAAGAATAGTGTGAGCAACACTAATTATAATAGGAAACCACATAATTCAAGAATAAAATTTTCATGCTTATGGTCTTATCCTAGGTTATTCAAGGCCATTTCTAAAACACTAAGATTGTGTACTATGCTTAGACTTATCCTTAGGGTTATTACTAAGGCTTTCACATCCTAGTTTCCAAAGGTTGACTATACCTTTCCTCTGATACCAACTATAACGACCCATACTTTACATACATTGTTAATACTTCAAAATTGAAGTACACTTATTACAACATATGACAAAACCACAAAGGACCGTATAGGTATAGTGTCTTTAGAAACTGGGAAACATAAACAACTGGTTCATAAATCTTCTACAGTGTCTCCCATTTATTTCATCATATCTAGGGTCCCTTTTAGCATATTCTACTTAATATCCATCTTCCTGACCTGGGGAAAAGAAAACATAAAAGGGTGAGCTCAAATGCTCAGTAAGGGAAAATAAAGGAAATAAAAATCACATCATATCTTTTTGAAAATCAAAACCTGCAAAAGAGATCATAATATCTTAACATGGAATAAATCATAGAAGTGAAAATGAGATCCCCATAATCATAACATAAAACTTGAAACTTTGTGGCATGCACACATAATCATGGAAAATCATTTCTTGTTAGTCATGACTCATTGCCAAGACTATCTTAGTGGACAAAGTCCCTTTCTGAACCGAGTTCACTCCTCGTTTCAGTCCTGTATCACTGAACCGAAATAACCTTCCGTTCTAGCCATGTCTATCTCATGAGATATAAAGTCTTTACCCAATGCATTGGAGGGAGATATAGGTCCCACCCATCTTATAATGAATCCTTTCTTATGTGTGCCACATAATCATAAACCATACATCATAACGTAACCCATGTAATAAAAATGGGATTCTTAAACAACATGACATCATAAAACAATTCATATAAGATAAAGGAATTCATAAAAATATTTCCATCACAATATAATCAAATCCATGTAATAATAGGGATAGAAACAGAACCCTTTATTATCTTAGATGGAAAATAATTTTGATAAAACACTTGAACTTCATTCTTGAGGAAAATATCCTTTCTTTTTCAAAAACATTTTACATTTCTTAACATGTCATACAACTTTAAACTAAAAGAAGTTGATTAAAAATAAACTTTAAAACTTTTAAAGGAATCTTCTTGGAAATAATGTTTTAAAAATCCATTCTTGTCGTATAAGTTAAAAAAAACATTCTTCGTACTTTTGTCGGAAAAGTCAAAAAGTACCTCGTACGGAAAAACGACAAAAGATTCCTTTCATATTCTTTACTAAAAACTCACCTAAGGGTAAAATTGGATTTAAACTATTGTAAGTGGATGGAAACAATATTACATATTGAGGGAACATGGATGTGGATGATAAAATACACCCGAGTAAATACTTACGAATAAACAATCTCGGATAAAAATGAGATTGTGATATTTCCCTTACCTTAGGTCCGATTTGCTTTGTTCGTGTCTGAAGCTCCTGTATAATGGTTTAAATAATGTTATTGACTTATTCCAGAATCATACATATTGATATGAGATAATATATGGTCATATTATTAGCTTCTTGTTAGTAATATTTCATTGTTACTTGTTACTCGGGTCTTTATAACTTTTTGTTCTTATGCGTGTTTTGTCGAATAAATTCTTATTCTTATCTTTAGGTTATAGATAATTCATTTCCAGAATGGTATTAGTGTAGTATATACCATATTCATTCATTCAATTCATTTATATAATCATTATGAAATGAAGATCATGTAGAACGAGTCGCATCACATCGTGGAGACGGTATTCCGTACGTACACACGAGTGATGATATCGTTCCTATGATCGTGGAATTGTATTGGAGTATATATAAATTATTTCAGTATCAATATTACTTCATAATAATCATATATAGTTACTCATTACACCATTATACCCATCCTTGTAAGGTGATGGTGGAAAATAGATTACACCACGGCGTGGAGACGGTATTCCGTACGTACGCACGCGCGGTGATTTCATTTTTCCGTAGGATGGATAGAAGGTGAATTAGGGTTGTTTCATATTTATAATAACATATCAGTATGTAAGTAATACGGATGTTATTACTTTATCATGAAACAACTAAAGAAGAAGAAGTTGAAGAAGAAAGAAATTGAAAAGATCGGTAATGGATATTACCTCTTCTTTGGAACGCCTCTTTGAATCCTCCACTTAAGGAACTAAGATTGGTCTTTGGAGAAGACCAGGACCTATAGGATTATTCTAGGGAAGTGGAGAGGAGAAAATGGCAGGGGTTGGCCGAGCTTGAGTGCTCAAATTGGTGTGAGGAGGAGGGGGAGGAGGTGCCCTTTTATAAGGGAGGAGAGGGGCACCTTAGGAATATCTCAAAATATTATTTTATATTAAAGTCAAAATCGGTTTATAATGGTTCCAAAGGGTCTTATTTCGAAGCTGAAGTGGTGATGGGTCTAAATCCTATCAACCAATAGGATTTAGACAAGTTTGGGGTATTATTTTAACCTTATCAATTAGATTTAACTCTAAGTTAATTAATTTAACTTTTACCGTGTCTTTTTGTTTTCTTTCACTATATGGTTAATACACTTACTATAAAATGCCAAACGAACCCCAAATTGTTTATTATTAATATATATATCCTTATCTAAGTCATTTGGCCGAACCTTAGATTTTTAGGAATAAAATAACAATTAATAATATAATATTTTATTTAAAAACTATTTTGTTTCAATTTTGACACTATTTGATATATGATTTTTGTGAAAGTCATATCAGAATTATATGTTCGAACCAAGTTGATTAAATCAACACTAATATATCATAGTAACCTATAAAATTAGTGGAATTCATAAAAAGTCTTAAATTACATTTATTTTGGTATTTATATTATCAATTATGTCAATATTTCATTAATAAGATAATTACTGCATCATCTTTGTGTCATAAATAAATTAAATTATTTGATGTCTAAAAATTAAAAATAAAATACCATCATGTAGGAAATCTTTTTAGATTTCTAATGAATATTTACAATCGAATTTATCTTATGTATAACCCCATATTAAAAATGATTTACTTATTAAACGTTAAATTTAACTATTTTAACCCTTCTTTAAATAAATTAATAATAAATGTCCTAATCTAATCCAAGTGGGCCTAAATGGTCATATTTTATTCCTAAGTTTGTTTTTGGTCTAATTACACTTGTCCAATAGAATTAGGACATGTGTTAGGGTAATATTAATATCATATTTACCCTTAGTTACCCTATTTACTATTAACCGCGGTAAAAAAAGGTAAAAAGTTACTATTCACCAAAAAATTATTTTCATCTCATTGAACCACATTTTAGTCCTTGATATTAACTGTGTCTCTCGGATTTTCGAAATTCCATTCACAGAAGCGGTAAAATTAAGTTTTATGCAAAATTCAGTTTTTTAACCTACCACTTAGTGGTTTCACTATTCATCAAAAATTGAAAGTTTCCAGAAAAATACCAAAATTTTACCCTAGGCTAATTTCGATATTCTGAGTCCAAAAATGAAGTCCATTTTGAAAAATAAAATTTATAAAATTTCAAAAAGTGGTTATTACTATTCATAATGGCTAGTTTTAATAGCATATTGTTGTTTAGTGAAACTCAGTATTGCGTACGACGCAAGCTATCGAGGAAGGTCGCGATTGCGTGTAAAGAAAGCCAAGCAAGTGTTGTGTAGAAAAAGATTCCTTTGATGATTTATATAACATAAAAGTCTCGGGTGTTACAAGTCTAATATCGATTAGTCCAAAATGGATCCCACCATACTTCTATATAGTTTTTCATTAAATATCTCTATATTTCCTCGTTAATGTGTTTTCATCATCAACATAAACCCTGCAATGATATTCCATCACATCTTGCTGAAAATATTTGAAACAAAATTGATGAGTCCATCATCCTAGAGAGATAACTAAAAAATGTATAAGGACTCCTAAACATGATATATATAATATTAAAAATTAATTAATTAAGGTTAAACTTAAACCCATGGTCTACCCATTTCAAATACAGCTACATACAAGAATGTTGCATGATCCTTTCCTAGGTATCAACCGCACAAATAGTATCACTTTTCTTAGTAGGATCAGTAAAAATAATTTTCATCACATCAAATCATTGGGGAAAAAAATAACAATTTCCTAATTGGTCTCCCTTATTTACATTACTTACTAGGCTCAGATGAAAATGTTTCCCTATCAATCGATGATATCCTCAATAGTTACAACCTCCACACTCCATCCTATCCCTCAAAGTGGACCTTATATACCAATATTTCATTAACTCCTCCCCCCAAAGGTACACCTCCAAGTCCAAAAATAAGACATGGTAGATAATGATTCATGAATCCCACCACTAATAGGTTGCGGGCTGGGGAAAAGAACTAAGGGAATATCATGCACACAAATGGGAGGCATTACCCTTTAATAATAATGTGGAATGATTGATAAAGAAAAAAACTAAAAAAAACTACTACTCATAAAATTATAAAATATTTCAATAAATTTAATTTCATACAAATGTAAAACTATAAAATAAACTATAAGTACCAAAAGAAAAATCATCCTCAACAACCTCCAATCCCAAATTTCTCATAAAAAACACCGTGAGATAGTAATTTCTATCTCGATCACAAACCATAACCAATGTCCTAAAAAATAGGTTATATATACATATATCTAGAATAAATGGAATACTCGGTAGGATCCTCCCTGAAGCCTCTTGTGAAAAAATAATGAAAACATATTTAAATCCTGGTGAATAAATAAGTGAAACTAACTCATCACCTGAACATGTATGCTAATTTCCCAACCTCATCAAGGCTCTCTCACCATGTATCACTTACAAGATATAATATAATGTCATTCATTATATAAAATTAAGGTACCCCACTACCACTTCCCCACTAGTTTTCCACTCTTCTCCAATATCACATGTGCTGAGCTGTATCTATCTAAGAAATAACCCCACATGAAAACATTAGTGAAACTATATCATATCATTAACCCTATGAATAATATCACCTCATTATTTAAATCTACATCTCCATAATGTAATTGGGTCATTTTTCGTATCCACCACAACCTGTACTCCTTGTATTATACCTCAATCCATCACATCCCATACACAACATACTTATAATATTCCTTAGGATACTAGATTTATAAATACATGTGTTTGAAAATTACCACAATCAATTACGACCCTAGAAACACATATACGGGAAGGGTAACCATCATGCCTAAGAAAAAATAATACAACCAAGATAAGAGAGTGGGGAATTATGGGGTAGTCAGCCATCTATTTTTCAACAACCTGGACGTCTGGTAAAATACCCTCTAGAGTCCACTAGTTATGGTTTCCCTTCCAACATGGCTGGGGTAGCATATGGAATAAAATAATATACAAATATATATATCTCACAAAAAAACTATGGGAAACAACCTAGAATTAGACTTAATTGAATTTATCACTTATTGGACACCCAGATGCCAAAGCTAAGGTCCAAATTTTCTATAAGAGCACAATCATTTCAAATTAACTTTTATTTAATTATTTGAGTTATAAATTTCATATTATATTAATTACCAAATGGTTTCTATTCCCTCCAATCATATTTAAATATCTTATATGTTTCCACAAGATTCATAAATTTTTTAAAATTCTTTAATGCATCTAACCAATTTATTAAAACTGACATCAATCATTATCATTCCATAATTCCAAGTACCCTAGGAATCTTCCTAAGATACCATAAAATATGGAAAGACCATGAAAAAATCGATTAATAGTTATTTTGAAAACCTAAAACAACATTAATGAACCCTCAAAAATATTAATTTCTTTTCTCCATTGAATCAATTGAGATCCGCAGTGATTGGTGGTTTTTTTGGCTGTTCAAAAATCCAGCACAACCGTCACCATGAATTTCACCATATGGTGTGGTCTAATCCAAAGTGGTTACTTCATTATATTATATGACCAATCACCATGTACTAATGCTAAAAACATATAATATGTAACGCCCCGACCCCAGCTACCCAGAGTCGGTGCATTAATTACATAACATTGGCATGATCACAAGAAAGATCAAATCTCGAAAGACCGATTGGTTTAGTAGCCTTGGAAACACTAGATATAATCATAAAGTTTTACATTACATTTCAAAGTGAAAAACTACTACAACAACAAAGTCTTCATATCCACACTATTAACCCCTCATAATATCCCTGCAAGTCATTCATAAATTACTTCTTCACTACCTGGGAAAAATAAAACATAGAAAAGGGGTGAGCTCAAATGCCCAGTAAGGATAACAATATAGCGGAACATTCAAAATAAGCATAAACATTTAAGGCAATGAATTACTAAAACAAAAGCCTTTTAAAATTGAACTTCAACATAGTATGGCAAAAGTAAAATGAAATAATGCCATTTACTTGTTCACATAGATATTCTACTGATCGAATAATCACATGCAATATCAATAACCACTTTCATAATGTTGTAATGCATAATGCTAAACGTTAATTTCTTTGTCTAGGCCTCATCCCAAGACCTAGGGGTTACTTCTAACCGGAACCCAACCCGGAGTGCCTCTAATAACCGGACACCAACCCGGAGTGCCTCTAATAACCGGACACCAACCCGGAGTGCCTCTAATAACCGGACACCAACCCGGAGGGCATACTTTTACCAGTCCCTAACCTGGAGGGCTTACTTTAACCAGTCCCCAACCTGGAGGGCTTACTTTTACCAGTCCCCAACCTGGAGGGCTTACTTTTACCAGTCCCCAACCTGGAGGGCTCACTTTTACCGGTCCCCAACCCGGAACATACTTGTTTAGCACATTCATCTGAAGAAAAGTTTGAAATATAACATAAACATTCGGATTAAAACTAGCATACGAAATGTCAATAGTTTCACCATAAACTATGAATGGTATAAAATAGCACATCCACAGTCAAACATATCACAAAACCTTCAATACAATATAGAAGTTTTGTATTATAATAAATAAACTTCAAATAAGCGTAAAATCCATCAAAGGATGTTGACATAGATGAAATCAAAATTCTTTTTAAAGAAATATCTCCTTTTATTTTGAAATCATTTAAGATCCATATAAAATAAAACATTTTCTTTGAAAATATTCTTTTAAGCTTGTAAGGTAAGCTTTGAAGATTTTATAACGGCGGAAAATAGCCGCACCCGCCCTATAAGTTAAAAAAAACATTCTTACCTTAATTTTGTCGAAAAGGTTAAAAAGGACCTTGTTTGAAAACGACCGAAAGATTCCTTTATAAACCACTTATAAAAGTCATAAAGGGTATAAATGACTTTAACTAATAATAAAAATGTTTTGAAATACATTTTTAAGAAACATCGATGTGGATGATAAAGAGATCCCAGTAGATTATTACATATAAACAACCTCGGATAATGAAGAGATTGTGAAATAACCCTTACCAATTTGGTAACTTATGAAACATAAAACCCATGAAAGAGGTATCATACAATGAATATGTAAATACACATAAATTAGAGTGTATTACACAAAGAATATAATTATGGGCAGTACATACACCACACAAAAGGTAATGGTGGCAATATGGCATGAATCTCACGGGAATAAGGAGTGAGATGAAAACCCCTTACCTTGTACTTTTCCTTGGTTGGGGTAGGTTAACCTCCTGTATAATGGTGAAATAGTTGTTATTAAATTATACAAGAATCATATATATTAATATGATATCATATATGATCTTTTAACATTGATTTGTTAATAATATCTTAGAATTATCGTCGTTTCGGGAGTTAACTTACTCATTTTCTTTTATATGTTTTGTTACATAAGCCATGGTTGTTGTATATTATTCATATCCAGAATGATATACAGTCCTTAAACATCATTTTTAAATCATCAAATGATAATTATACTTGAATGGATACGATGGAGAATGAATCTCATCGCGTTCGTGGAGACGGTAGTCCGTACGTACGCACGAGCGACAATATCATTCTTTTGATATTAAAATAATATATAAATGGATGGTATATCATATATACAGAATCATTAACATGTTATATTTATTATTTACATGAGTTACACATCATTATTATACCCATCCAAATAATATTATATTGAATAACAATTACACCACGACGTGGAGACGGTAAGCCGTACGTACGCACGTATGGTGACATGTTATTCAAAGGGTGGATAGAATATTGAATATGATTGTACCATATTTATAATAATATCACAGTATATGTGAGATACTGGAGTTATTATTTCAGAATGGTAAGAACAAAGGAAGAAGAAGTGGAAGAAGAAATGAACTTAGAAAAGGGTGGTGAAATCATTACCTCTTCTTCGGGTTCTTCCTTTTGATTTGATCAAAAGGGCTCCTTAGGTTGGCTTTCTGATCAAACTAAGGCCTCTAGGTTGTATTGAGGGATGTTGGGAGAGTATTTGGGCAGAGTTTTTCCGAACCAAAAGGCTTTGAAGGTGTGAAGAAATGAGAAGGAGGAGTGCCCTTTTATAAGAGGGGTGAGGGGCACCTTTGGAAAAGTTAGAAATATTAATTTATAATAAATTCATATTCGGTTTACAAAGGCTCCAAAGTTGACTATTCAAAGGATGAGGTGTGGATAGGTCGAAAACAACTCATCCAATATAATTTAGACAGGTTTGGGTACTTATATTAACCTTATCTTTAAGTATTAACTCTAAGTTAATTAGTTTCACTTTTACAATGTCTCTTTGTATTTTTATATAATATGATTAATAAACTTACTATATACATCCAAGAGACCCCCAAGTGGTCCATTAATGATTAACCTATCATAATATAAGTCTCTTGGCCGAACCTTAGATTTTTAGGAATTTAATATCAATTAATAATATAATATTTGTTTTAAGAACTCTTTTATGTCAATTTTGACACTATTCAATAGTTGATTTTTGTGAAACTCATAACAGATTGATTACTTCGAACAAAGTCAATTAAATCAATCCTAATATATCATATTATCCTAGAAAATTAGTGTAATTCATTAAAAGTTTCATATTATATTTATTTGGGTATTTATAATATCAATTATGTTAATTTATTACTATTTTAGTAATTACTGCATCATCATTGTGTCATAAATAAAATAAATTATTTAATGTCTAAAAATTATAAATAAAACATAATTATGTAGGAACTCTTTTTATCTTTCTAATGAATATTTATAATCGAAAATCCAACATGTATAACCCTATGTAAAAATTGTTCTTCTAAAAGATGTAAGCTTATGCCATTTTTATTTTTATTTTAACTTTATTAATATAATGTGTCCCTACCACATACAAGTGGCTCCAAGGGGTCCCCAAATTGACCCAAGGATGCCCATGGTCGGGTATGTGTCCACCAATAAGGTTAGGACACGTTTTAGGGTAATTTTTTATTATTATAATATTATTTTTTTAACCCTTATTTACCGGATTTACCCTTTAACCATGGTAAATAAAATATTTACCGCAGTAATTATTCAAAATGTCTAAAAATAAAAGTTACCTATTTACACAATTTGAACATCCTGATTCCAAATATGGAATCCATTTTCCTAAATTCAAAACACAGAAGTGGCAGAAATTAATTTAAAATTAATTCCCGCTGTCAAAACAAAAAGCGTGTTTTTAAGAGATAATAACTATCAAAAGATTGACACTTGTTTATGTTCGGTTTAATTGTAAAATTATGTCCAATGACCAACATTATATTAAATAGTAAAAATATATTCTAAATATACTTTAAAACCACTCAAATTCATAATTTATCACTATTAATTATTTTGATTAAAAAAGTTGTTTTTAATTAAAATTTAGTAATTTTCACTATTCATCAAAATATGAAAGTTATCCGAAAAGTACCAAAATTTCACCTTAGGCTAAATTTGATATTCCGAATCCAAAAATGAAGTCCATTTTAAAATATAAAATATATATAACTTCAAAAAGTAGGTATTACTATTCATAACAGCTAGTTTGATTGGTTACGGTGTGTTAGAACTCGAAGTTGCGTACAACACACGCTACTGTTTTATTCAAAGGAAAGCGTACCGTGGACGCTTGGGATGTTTCATTTTAAATTTTTTGATGTCTCCATTTATTCAAAAAGTTTAAAATATTGTATTTAAAAAGGTTTCACTATTAGAAGTTGATAAAAGTGAAATACTAAAAATGAATTTGTTCTTGCATTATGACTAAGAAACTCATAATAGGGATTCTAAAATTATAAGGATTATATAAAGTTAAAAATGTAGTTAATACTATTAATGACCTCTTTTAATGGTGTGATTGAACTCGGTGTTGCGTGTAGTGCAAGTTATTGAATTATTTTTAAGAAATAACACACTCTGAAATCCCGGGGTGTTACATTCTCCCCTCCTTCAATAAATTGCGTCCTCGCAATTTGAAATTGTTCTTCGAAGATAAAAGGTTGAAAGTAGAAAATATATTTGTGGGAAAACCCACATTGGAAATTGGGTTACTAAAATTTAGTCTTAATATGAGGAAAAGAGAAATTAAAGGGTCACCACCAAATTATGATCTCGATTAGGAGAACATTGGTGGCAATTAGAGACATATAATCGGAGGAAAAACGTAAATATTTATAGGTAGTGATTGAGGTCATCAATCACAAACAAGTGTATAATTGAGGTCCTTAAACTCATAAATCTATGATGATTTAAAGTACCATCGGTTCAACAAAATATAGGGTATTGGGATAACACATTTTTGACGTTTCAAAATATCTTAGTTGAAATCCCACATCGAAAAATGAATTAACGAGGCCTCTATTTAAAATAAAGAGTTGAAAGTATGAAGATTACTGAAAATAACACATACTAGGGTTCCATGTAAGAAAATATGGATATGGAAGAAAATATAGCCATCAATTATCTGATGGAGAGTGGTAGAGAACATGGTTATGAAAAGGACAACAATCCCAAAGCCATAAATTTGTGATGATTTAAGGTACCATCTAGGACAACATTTTTGTTCTAAGTTTCTATTATTAATGTTGAGGAATTTATTTATGAGATTGGATAAGATAATAAGGAGATATACTTTGTTTATAATTAGAGTTTTATCCATTAATAAATTCCTAGCAAAACTCATCATTCACTAGTAAAAAAATTCTATTTATACTATTCATAGATGGTTCCAAAATAAACGAATTTATAATTCATCTACCAGATCTTTTAAAAAAACTACTTTATTTAATCCAGGACATCTCGTGGGATAGTGGTAGGTGATACACCCTTGTCGCCCTTTGGTTGCGGGTTCAAGTCTCGCAGCCTTGCCGGACGCGACGGGTTGCCGCCCGACCTCCGGGTTGTCCTTTTATGGCAATCCAAAATAATCCAAACTAGAACTATCCAAAATACTTCTGTCCAAACTCACAGTCCAACATTCATAAGGAAGGTAAACATAATATAGATCCTTTTTACCCCGTAATAGCATATGAATACCTTCATCATGTATTACCATATTCCTTATTGATTACATTCATGCTCCCTTATTCCATATAGAATGCTGGATATACTTCATTAATCCAAAAATGTTTTAAACCCCAACAATGATGGAATATACAAATCATTAATCAGTTACAAGGTAGTCAAGAATATCCAATATAATTTATCCAAAACAATCACATATTATTCCAAAATCACTACCTCAGTATCAGAACTATATTATGGTTTATCATTCTCTCAACCATATATTTTCCAAAAATCTATCCTGCTAATGAGTCACTTTTCCTTGTTCCACACAATCTCAAGTCCTTAATGAAATAGTACTGCAGTATAATCCTTATATACTCCATAATTATTATAACAAGTACATTGTTGATACAAAGCTCAATTGACATAATCAACATAAGAACTCTAATCATTCCTCTTCATCTGTGGTAGTATCATAACTTGATTATTATCCAATAACATCATTTGCGGCATAGTCTGATGACTGGGACATAGGTTCGCGTAGTGTCCAAACTCCTTGCAAATGAAGCATTGTACATTTAAAACCATTTTCTTACCCTTGCAGTCACGTACTTTGTGCCCTTTTCCTCCACACTTATAACAAACTCCCATTCCTTTCAGGCAAGTTCCAGGGTGTTTCTTTCCACAGTTACCACATATGGGAAAATTCTTCTTTTCCATCTTCCCTTTATCCATCTTTCTCTCTTCCATCCTTTTCTTCTCTTACTTCCCTTCAAATCCATAGGACTCAGTAAAATCTTTACTTATCTTATCAACACATGATATTATTTCTTCATATAATGATAATACATGGGAGACTATTTCTCTTATAAATTCTAGCTTAAGACCATGAAAGATATGATCCTTCCTTCTCTTTGAATCATGTGTATTTCTGGAGTTCTCATTCCTTCTACTGGGCGCCATTTCTATACCATGGCATAAACTAGATCAGTTTATGAATCAAAATACATAATCCCATACTTATAAAACACCTAACATAAATTGAACTATCTATGGATATAATCCATAATCATAAATATGTTTTCTTTGAGGAAGTATATACTCATAAACCCTTCATAATGATTTGTAAAGAATGTGAGAGTTATCCTAAGCATATCCCCCGGGAGTGTCGTAACCAAGAGTGCAGCAAGGCCCGTTGTCGTGCACCAGTTCCCGTTCGAGTCTAGCTCAAAGCGGTGTTTTCGGGTTTTACCCCTAGGTACATCTGTGCCAGAGCCGCCTCTACCTGCTCGTATCCAGACAGGGATTTATTGCTCGGAAAACTCACAAAATCTCTACAATACCAAAATTCTAGGAAGTTCTTCTATACTAATCCTCAAAGTTCATCTTAGGTCTACGTGCTCTAATCAGAGTTTATCTAAATCTAGCTTCCAAGGTTTGTACTAAACTTCCTCTGATACCAACTGTAACGCCCCGACCCCAGCTACCCAGAGTCGGTGCATTACTTCGTAACATTGGCATGATCACAAGAAAGATCAAATCTCGAAAGACCGATTGGTTTAGTAGCCTTGGAAACACTAGATATAATCATAAAGTTTTACATTACATTTCAAAGTGAAAAACTACTACAACAACAAAGTCTTCATATCCACACTATTAACCCCTCATAATATCCCTTCAAGTCATTCATAAATTACTTCTTCACTACCTGGGAAAAATAAAACATAGAAAAGGGGTGAGCTCAAATGCCCAGTAAGGATAACAATATAGCGGAACATTCAAAATAAGCATAAACATTTAAGGCAATGAATTACTAAAACAAAAGCCTTTTAAAATTGAACTTCAACATAGTATGGCAAAAGTAAAATGAAATAATGCCATTTACTTGTTCACATAGATATTCTACTGATCGAATAATCACATGCAATATCAATAACCACTTTCATAATGTTGTAATGCATAATGCTAAACGTTAATTTCTTTGTCTAGGCCTCATCCCAAGACCTAGGGGTTACTTCTAACCGGAACCCAACCCGGAGTGCCTCTAATAACCGGACACCAACCCGGAGTGCCTCTAATAACCGGACACCAACCCGGAGTGCCTCTAATAACCGGACACCAACCCGGAGGGCATACTTTTACCAGTCCCTAACCTGGAGGGCTTACTTTAACCAGTCCCCAACCTGGAGAGCTTACTTTTACCAGTCCCCAACCTGGAGGGCTTACTTTTACCAGTCCCCAACCTGGAGGGCTCACTTTTACCAGTCCCCAACCCGGAACATACTTGTTTAGCACATTCATCTGAAGAAAAGTTTGAAATATAACATAAACATTCGGATTAAAACTAGCATACGAAATGTCAATAGTTTCACCATAAACTATGAATGGTATAAAATAGCACATCCACAGTCAAACATATCACAAAACCTTCAATACAATATAGAAGTTTTGTATTATAATAAATAAACTTCAAATAAGCGTAAAATCCATCAAAGGATGTTGACATAGATGAAATCAAAATTCTTTTTAAAGAAATATCTCCTTTTATTTTGAAATCATTTAAGATCCATATAAAATAAAACATTTTCTTTGAAAATATTCTTTTAAGCTTGTAAGGTAATCTTTGAAGATTTTATAACGGCGGAAAATAGCCGCACCCGCCCTATAAGTTAAAAAAAACATTCTTACCTTAATTTTGTCGAAAAGGTTAAAAAGGACCTTGTTTGAAAACGACCAAAAGATTCCTTTATAAACCACTTATAAAAGTCATAAAGGGTATAAATGACTTTAACTAATAATAAAAATGTTTTGAAATACATTTTTAAGAAACATGGATGTGGATGATAAAGAGATCCCAGTAGATTATTACATATAAACAACCTCGGATAATGAAGAGATTGTGAAATAACCCTTACCAATTTGGTAACTTATGAAACATAAAACCCATGAAAGAGGTATCATACAATGAATATGTAAATACACATAAATTAAAGTGTATTACACAAAGAATATAATTATGGGCAGTACATACACCACACAAAAGGTAATGGTGGCAATATGGCATGAATCTCACGGGAATAAGGAGTGAGATGAAAACCCCTTACCTTGTACTTTTCCTTGGTTGGGGTAGGTTAACCTCCTGTATAATGGTGAAATAGTTGTTATTAAATTATACAAGAATCATATATATTAATATGATATCATATATGATCTTTTAACATTGATTTGTTAATAATATCTTAGAATTATCGTCGTTTCGGGAGTTAACTTACTCATTTTCTTTTATATGTTTTGTTACATAAGCCATGGTTGTTGTATCTTATTCATATCCAGAATGATATACAGTCCTTAAACATCATTTTTAAATCATCAAATGATAATTATACTTGAATGGATACGATGGAGAATGAATCTCATCGCGTTCGTGGAGACGGTAGTCCGTACGTACGCACGAGCGACAATATCATTCTTTTGATATTAAAATAATATATAAATGGATGGTATATCATATATACAGAATCATTAACATGTTATATTTATTATTTACATGAGTTACACATCATTATTATACCCATCCAAATAATATTATATTGAATAACAATTACACCACGACGTGGAGACGGTAAGCCGTACGTACGCACGTATGGTGACATGTTATTCAAAGGGTGGATAGAATACTGAATATGATTGTACCATATTTATAATAACATCACAGTATATGTGAGATACTGGAGTTATTATTTCAGAATGGTAAGAACAAAGGAAGAAGAAGTGGAAGAAGAAATGAACTTAGAAAAGGGTGGTGAAATCATTACCTCTTCTTCGGGTTCTTCCTTTTGATTTGATCAAAAGGGCTCCTTAGGTTGGCTTTCTGATCAAACTAAGGCCTCTAGGTTGTATTGAGGGATGTTGGGAGAGTATTTGGGCAGAGTTTGGCCGAACCAAAAGGCTTTGAAGGTGTGAAGAAATGAGAAGGAGGAGTTCCCTTTTATAAGAGGGGTGAGGGGCACCTTTGGAAAAGTTAGAAATATTAATTTATAATAAATTCATATTCGGTTTACAAAGGCTCCAAAGTTGACTATTCAAAGGATGAGGTGTGGATAGGTCTAAAACAACTCATCCAATATAATTTAGACAGGTTTGGGTACTTATATTAACCTTATCTTTAAGTATTAACTCTAAGTTAATTAGTTTCACTTTTACAATGTCTCTTTGTATTTTTATATAATATGATTAATAAACTTACTATATACATCCAAGCGACCCCCAAGTGGTCCATTAATGATTAACCTATCATAATATAAGTCTCTTGGCCGAACCTTAGATTTTTAGGAATTTAATATCAATTAATAATATAATATTTGTTTTAAGAACTCTTTTATGTCAATTTTGACACTATTCAATAGTTGATTTTTGTGAAACTCATAACAGATTGATTACTTCGAAAAAAGTCAATTAAATCAATCCTAATATATCATATTATCCTAGAAAATTAGTGTAATTCATTAAAAGTTTCATATTATATTTATTTGGGTATTTATAATATCAATTATGTTAATTTATTACTATTTTAGTAATTACTGCATCATCATTGTGTCATAAATAAAATAAATTATTTAATGTCTAAAAATTATAAATAAAACATCATTATGTAGGAACTCTTTTTATCTTTCTAATGAATATTTATAATCGAAAATCCAACATGTATAACCCTATGTAAAAATTGTTCTTCTAAAAGATGTAAGCTTATGCCATTTTTATTTTTATTTTAACTTTATTAATATAATGTGTCCCTACCACATACAAGTGGCTCCAAGGGGTCCCCAAATTGACCCAAGGATGCCCATGGTCGGGTATGTGTCCACCAATAAGGTTAGGACACGTTTTAGGGTAATTTTGTATTATTATAATATTATTTTTTTAACCCTTATTTACCGGATTTACCCTTTAACCATGGTAAATAAAATATTTACCGCAGTAATTATTCAAAATGTCTAAAAATAAAAGTTACCTATTTACACAATTTGAAAATCCTGATTCCAAATATGGAATCCATTTTCCTAAATTCAAAACACAGAAGTGGCAGAAATTAATTTAAAATTAATTCCCGCTGTCAAAACAAAAAGCGTGTTTTTAAGAGATAATAACTATCAAAAGATTGACACTTGTTTATGTTCGGTTTAATTGTAAAATTATGTCCAATGACCAACATTATATTAAATAGTAAAAATATATTCTAAATATACTTTAAAACCACTCAAATTCATAATTTATCACTATTAATTATTTTGATTAAAAAAGTTGTTTTTAATTAAAATTTAGTAATTTTCACTATTCATCAAAATATGAAAGTTATCCGAAAAGTACCAAAATTTCACCTTAGGCTAAATTTGATATTCCGAATCCAAAAATGAAGTCCATTTTAAAATATAAAATATATATAACTTCAAAAAGTAGGTATTACTATTCATAACAGCTAGTTTGATTGGTTACGGTGTGTTAGAACTCGAAGTTGCGTACAACACACGCTACTGTTTTATTCAAAGGAAAGCGTACCGTGGACGCTTGGGATGTTTCATTTTAAATTTTTTGATGTCTCCATTTATTCAAAAAGTTTAAAATATTGTATTTAAAAAGGTTTCACTATTAGAAGTTGATAAAAGTGAAATACTGAAAATGAATTTGTTCTTGCATTATGACTAAGAAACTCATAATAGGGATTCTAAAATTATAAGGATTATATAAAGTTAAAAATGTAGTTAATACTATTCATGACCTCTTTTAATGGTGTGATTGAACTCGGTGTTGCGTGTAGTGCAAGTTATTGAATTATTTTTAAGAAATAACACACTCTGAAATCCCGGGGTGTTACATAATATTTCAAAACACCATAACCATGTAAATAACATGATGATATCATCTTCCTCTATTTTAAAATATGGTCCCCCAAAGATCCATACATAGTGTTACACCCACTCTAGATGTTTTTACACTACTAGTTTTATACATGGTGAACTATAAATTGAAAATACCATTAAAAGGACATGAAAATACATTTCTTTTTCCTTTTTACACCTAAAAAACACATGGCATTCCACCAAGTACCCAATGTCTAAAATTTCTAGCACCATGCCCTCTGCCAGGGTGTGGTGGCCCCATGAAAGTCCAAAACACACCTATCTTTTAGAATAGTCTCAAACTCCTATTTGGTGTCCCAAAGCCTCTAAAAACCAAAAAGTAAATTCTATGAATTTCTAAACTATTACACCCTTTCTCAATATTGTCACATTATTTATCATTTTTTACATTTCATATGCTACACTATCACTTCATCAATGCTATGCATAGTATTTATGGGATCAAAGTGGTTATTGTGAAAATGAAGGTGATTCTATAGGAGGAGTATAATGATGTTTTTATTATTATTTTAGTCTAGAATAAAAAAATTATGTCTGATAAGATGTTGGATGTTTACAAGATCACCAGGGAGAGGTTGAGGGTTCTCTGACTTCATGAATGGGATAAGAACATGATGTACTTTCAAGAATGGATGAAGTAAAATAAGGTGATGATAAAGGTAAATATCTTACTTCATGATGGATCTTATGTTAGGAATGTTAAGGTGGTAGGAAGACTTGTGAAGGATAATTTTGAAGACTTTCTCTCATGGCCTCCCAATATTGATTGAAGGGATATCTTATAGGCTCACATAGAGGAAATTGTTTTGAATAATTTTCCTCGAATATTAGAAGATATGGAGAAGGAGGATGTGTAAGGTATTCTAGATGAGAGAGATAAAGGATTAAATTAATATAATTAATTAAAAAATCACCCAAAGGCCTGATTTTTTTCCATGTCCATTTTACATTGAAGCATGGGACATCATTAAGGATTTGATTAAAGGAGAAATGAACTATTTTTAGGGGTGGAGCTCTTACGAGGGAGGTATGCACTTCCATGGGGGTTCTTATTCCCAAATTTCAAGATTACACAAATCATAACTAGCTTAATCTAATCTACTAATGCAACCTCGAATATAGAATAATCACTTGCATCATGAACAAGATCCTTGGATAGGTCTTCCCCGGGATCATTTCAAATGAAAAACATGGCTTCATGAAGTTCTAGAGATTACATGGGGAAATTAGAATTTCTAAAGAGATGTTTAATGATATAAACAAGAAGAACAATGGTTATAACATTATGATTAAAGTGGATATGTATAATACTTATGATAATGTGGATTGGATCTTTATTTTAAGGGTCATATGATATCTTGGTTTCATGGGCTGGGTATGTGATTTTCTTTTCATAAGCTACGTGTAATCGTGGATTTCCATATCAACCATGGGGTGGAGTTTTAGTTTCATTAAAACTACATATTGGTTAAGATAGGGAGACCATTTTTCACCTTGTCTCTTCATTATATCTCAAGATTGACACACAAGAAACATGCATTATTACATGGATAAAGGGAAAACATTACCATATAAAATCATATTTTGGTTGGGTATTATTTATCATCTGATGTTCAATAATGAAATGTTATTATTAATTAATGTTAGGAAAATATATATTGATTTATTTAATATTATTATAGATATTTATGGTGGATGGAGCAGGAAACACATCAACCAGGTGAAGAGAAGTTTCTATATCTCCAAGAACAACCAACACATATGAAGGAAAACAATTCAAGAAAAATTAGGTATTCAAAAAAGGAACCTACAAATTGTTTACCTCAGCTATCCCTTATAGGATGGAAATATAAACAAGTTATACTTTATAAGAATTATTAATTTTATCACATCATGTATAAGCAGTTGGAATTCAATTTCTCTCTTTTAGGGGGAGAATCACACTACTGAACAGTATACTTATGTCCATACCAATGCACAATTTATCCTTTATGAAAGCACCCAATGGAACCATTAAAAAATATGGAACCCCCATGAAGACTGTGATTTGGTATGATAAACAAGAATAAAAATTCCATTGGGCATCATGGAAAAGGATTGTGAAGCCAGTTGAGGTGGGGGAATCAACATTTATAGTAAATCAAACAACATGTAGGGAATACATGTTAGTGTTAGTTCCCTATAACCAACTTCTGTGTAATTTAATATAACATGTATTCATATTTTTGAATATTGAAAAACTCCTTATAAAATCAGGATTGTTCTTCTATGTAAAAAATTATTTGATAATTTCCTAAGAGTATCTATCACACTAAAAGGTAAGAGATGTTCCATGTTATGATGAGAACCTAGAAGTGCTACAATACTATTCATAAATAAATTTTCTATGGTCGAATGATATCATCTGAGGGACAAAAATGATATAGCCTATCATGGGTGGAGACTCGTAGGACATTGAGGCCCCTTCTCATGGTGTACTCTCTTAGTAATATCTAGTGTAGGATATTGTGAGAATGAGACCCTCTTATAGGAAATCCATATTTATATGTATCATTGTTTATTCTTATATATTGACTTTTTTATTGATCCTTATACATTAAGATTATTATTAATGAATATTATAAGTCATTTACTTTTTGGTATTGATGAAATCTATGACAACATATTTTTGTGGTGAGGTAGGATACATTGGATGCATCTTGAGTAATATTGCATTAATGAATAAATTGAGAAATGATTTTTCCCTTCTGTTCATTAATATAATTTGATATCTTGTTCCCTTTAATGGAAATCATAAATACTAAATGAATCTATGTCCATGGTGTTCTATGGGAAAGATTTATTTCTAGAATGTTAAAGAAAGAGACATCAAGAACACAAGTTAATGACACCAGGATCTGACCTTCTTGATTAGAGATATTCTGATGAATTGATTATATTTCATAGTAAGCATCCATATGAGGTATTATTTCATTTTGGTAATAAATTCATTCTTTATGGGTTCCTTGGCATGTTTCTAGTGTATAGCCTTGGACTTTAGGGTACATCACTTAATTTCACTAAAAAAGAGACCTAGAGAGTCACACACTAAGTGTATCCAAAATCTCAGTTAAATAATATATTTTTATTTATTATTTTATAAGTTGAATAAATATTATTCCCATACATGGTTTAATAATTATTCTTTTATTCTTCATCAGATATATTCCTTTACCATTTATTCGAGAGAATATTATGAGGATGAAATATTTAATATATATTTATTATCTATTTAGTGCATATAATATTTAATTATATATTGGTGAATAATGAATTGATTTTTATTTATTAACTAAATAGTCAATTTTCATGGTAGGATAAATTTTATAGAGGAATGGTGTAATAACCCAATATTTTATAAATAAAATTCATTTTTTGGTTTAATTAAATGCATTATTGTATATTATGGATATAGAAAACACATGCACATATTTGGTTTTATTATATACTATTAGGTTCATAAGACTATTTAGTATCAGTACCTTTGATAACAGAGCCGTTAAATAGTGATATTACTGTTTTTATAAATATAGAGTTTTAATAAATCCAGTTGATGTAGACAAAGGTAGTGATGGCCTCAACTAGTAGGATCATACCCTATAAAGCCCATTTTTCAATGATTACATGGGCGATAACATCAATGGATGTTTCCCTTGACCAAGCATGAGATGAGATCCCAAAACTTAATCATGAGAGAAATCGTGTATGGGAGGGTTCAAGCACTTTGAGATCATGACCCAATTCATATATGTTGAACATCCCCATTAAAGCCTCACTATCGCGCACCTTTCCCTTAGGGATTTTTTTGGTGTATTAAAGGGACATGTATCAAGAACCTAGTAATATGATTATGTACATTATTTTTTATATAGTAATGAATATATTTTCATCC
Organism: Viscum album; assembly: GCA_963277665.1. NCBI lineage: Eukaryota > Viridiplantae > Streptophyta > Magnoliopsida > Santalales > Viscaceae > Viscum > Viscum album. The sequence goes on along the minus strand of OY728134.1, from coordinate 540,577,050 downwards.
TATTATTATTTCCATATAATTTTTTTTTATTTTGATACAGCTAAACAAAAATTGTATTTTTTTGGTAATATTAAAATTAAATTAATGAATTTATTTTTATAAATTAATGGATTTTTTAAATAAATTATATTTATTAAAATATTATTCTTAAATAATTTTTATTAAATATAAATAAAAATAAATATTTTATAAAGTCATATGTAATTTTTATAAGGGTATGAAATCTGTAATTGTCCAAAAAACACAACATTTCTATGTAAATATTGATTACTATGTAAAATGTTAGAATAAATATATTTAGAAAATTATTTAGATAAAATTAATATTATTTTTGGAATTAGGGCATGAAATTATCCAATAGTGGACTTTTCATAATTTTCAAAGATAGACGAACTTTCAGTTAAAAATTAAATATGGTATAAATATACATTGTGTATTATGACATCATAATGAACCAAAAATGATCTAATAAATACTATAATGGGTATCTAAGACCAAATATATATTTACCATTTAAAATAATGCAATTTTATTTTATTTTATTAATTCTATAAAGTCTTTAGGAATCCTCCAAAACCTTTAAAATATTTTAATAATTTAAAATAATTTATTTTAAGAAATAACTCATTTCCAAATTAGAATGGGTTTTATTTTAATATTTTTCTCATTTTCCACAAAAATAATAAAAAAACACCCCACTTTGGTAGAAAATCTGGGAAAAACCATGGTAACATTTTTGGTTATGATTATTTTATTATATAGACTCAAAAAACTATGTTTGAGAAATAATAAGTAATTTCCCACTCATTTCCTATATAATCCCACAAAAGATCCCATTTATTTTCCCTAAAAACCGTGGAAGACATCCTTAATCTTTACTCTCTTCTCTAGAGTCCTATCAACATTCCCTGAGCCCTCAAGAATCACCTCTCAAGAATTTGGAATAACCCTCTCATGGTAGGGGATCCTCTCCTTGTCCACTTTATTCAAGCATATCCATTTTTTTAATACTTTTATATCCATTTAAAAATGGTGTGATATGTAATTTTATATACCCCTTACTATGCATTGTATTTATAAATAATTATATATGTTGGAACCATGGCCATTCTTTGCAATAATTGGAGTATGGTTTATGTTTGTTGTCAATCCTTATTGGATGTTCAGAATGATTTCCTCTAATGTGATTATATAGTTTAAGCAGACAAAAATATTAAAGGTGGTGTCATTTCCCTGTGTTTGCAAAATTTTTGGGCTTGAAAATTAGGAAATGAGAAAATGTGTGTTCGACAAATGAACTTGTGCGCAAAAGGGTAGGTGTGTTGGAAACTTTCGCACAAGGTATGTTTCGAGATCGGATCACTAAAAAATGGCAAAGGCATGAGCTGTGTGAAATATTGGAGTGGTGCGTGAAAAACATGGATTGTGCACTCAATTGGTTTTGCACGCAATAGTGAATTTAGGTTGGTTTTCCCGTGAAAAAGGGGTTTTGTGATTAGAATAATTAAAAACTGCAAAGGCATGAGGTGCACGAAAAATGGTTCCTGCACGAAAAAGGATTGCACGTAGAATGAGAATTTTACGCGACAAGGCAGGGTTTTGCTCGCGGGGTTTAGTGATGCCTATAATTAAGAGGTGAACCCCCTAATTTTGTACAGCTGAAGACTCAGAGAAGATACGATTTCTAATGCACATGAAAGTGGTGAAAAAATGGAGATGTGAAAAAAAGGGAAAGTAGTGCGTAAAAGGCTGAGGTGCACGTAAAAGAAAAAGTTGCGCGTAAAAGTTGAAGGTGCACATAAAAGTTTGAGTTGCGTGAAAAAGAAGAATTTGCGCGTAAAAGTGGAGCCTATGCGTACAAGATTTAGTTGCGCGAAAAGGGTGATGTTGCTCGAAATATTTTCCACACGAAAAGAAAATATTTCACACTAAAGTGAGATCTTGCGCGTAAAGGGTAGGTGTTGCGCACAATCGCCAGTGTAACCTGTTTGCATGTTCTGAATATACGGTTCAGTGGTTCAGTGCTTTCAAGTGCATCAATTTCGGACTTTGATACAAGCATAGTCTCGTGCTGAGTAGAGGCAAAGTCTTCAATGCAAATATATTGAAGATACCTTCATGTATATAAACTGAGTGGGATTTCACTAAAGGAACTGAGCCTGGGAGAGTCAACGGGAGTGACCCGAGGGATGCAGTGAGCTATCCTTGAACATTTGTAAAGGTGGTGAGCCTGGGATAGGGTGACTGTACCTAAACATTTTAATCCATAGTTAGTGAAGTTTAGTGGATTTAGGTACGACTGGAAACCTGTCTGCATATGCTCCTTGGACATAGCCCTTAGTGGTGAACCAAGTAAAATTGTTGGGTGATCTCTTTTTCTTTTGGTTGCCTTTATTTATGTACCCATCAGTCCTACAGGTTTAACTAGTTCTTACCTCTGTGGGAAAAAGATCCTTATTTTAAAAGAAAAATTTAACACCATGATTCACCCCTCCCCTCTCAATTTGTCTCGGGGTCCTACAATATACAACTTTTACTTTCATCAATCCATTACATGAACATTTATACTTACCCATTAGGATGGTGAAATTTATTCGCAAATTTACTTTCCAATCAATTGTGTTGTGAATACCCATATCCATTTCCTATCAAGTGTGTTCACCTTTATGCACATATAATTGTTTTATTGGGGTATTACATGTATTTATTATAAATTTCATGATCTTGGAATAAAATTTTATGATAAATGATTACATGCTGTATGATCTATGTGACATAATTAAGCATGCAGATAAAATGAAAGCAACGAGTTAACCAGGAATTATATTGTGCTCCATTGCATTGGGTAATATTTTAGTCTCATGATACATGATGAAAGGGACTAGGTAGTAAACCTAATACATCACTAGACATTTTCCCTAATTATTTCTTGGCATTTATCCTTGACCTATGTTTATAATGCAGTGTTATAAGTTATCACCACATTTTCTATGTTGCCTTTATGGTTATCAAGCTATATCATGCATCATTTTTCATGTTTATGATTCTCACACATTTTATGTCTCATTGGTATTCCTATTTTATAAAATGTATTAACTTCTTCATGGAATTCTAGGATTATTCCCTTACTCTACTATAAATCTCACCTGTTTCTTAAGTGTGTCCCCATGTCATGTCATGAATTTTTATGTACAAAGGAATATTATGATCATATTAAAGAAGTCTTCAATAATAATAATATATTCCCTATTTTAAGTTCTTATGTAATGTTCCTAATTCCCAAAGACACTAGAATAATCAATATTTTGAGTTCTATTATCTATAATATTATATAATAAATCAGGAATTAATGTCTAATAAAGAGAATAATTGATAAAGTTGGTATCAAAGGAAAGTTTGGTTATTTTTTGAGATAAGATTTTAAAATTAAATAGAAATCCTTATGGATAAGACTATATTTAAGAAAACATCCCTAAATTTTGGTAATGTATAGAGTAAATTTTGTATCAATAAAATATATCCCTTTAAAGATAATACAAGTAGATATGGCTCTGACACAAATGTACGTAGGGGTAAAACCCAAGAATGCCTCATTGAGATAGACTCAACTAGGAACTAGGGTACCAAAATGGGCCTTATTTCACACGTAGTTTAAAACACCCAGGAGATATGATTTTCTAAATTTAGAATCTCATTTTGAACCATTATTAAGGGAAAAAATATCCCATAAGAGTATATGTTATGAAATAGATAATGGATAACATTGACTGAAGCCAATAAATTCATAAGTTAAAAAATAAATTTCATTTATAAGGTATCCCTTTAATGTAATTGGATCATTTTTTATGTGGTTAATAGTTTATAAATTATCATCCATAATTTTCCCTTTATTCTATCCAATGGCTGTAAATGGGAGGAATTAGGTAGAAAAATAATGCTAATAACAATATGATGAATTCCCAAACACGATTCCCCACCCAATGGGAGAAGGAATAGAGAAATTTATGATGATACTCTATCATATGATTCCAATTTTGAAAATAAATATGGATCAAGAGGAGAACTCAAATCCACCTAAAAAAGAACAAGTTGCAATTTATACATTTATATAAAAAAGGCCTCCAACTTATAATGGATCATATGATCCCTTAATCTCTGAAAAAAGGATCAAATCCATTGAGAATATCTTCTTTGTCCTTTAATGCACCAAGCAAGAGAAGTTTATATCATCTGTTTATTATATGGTGGGATAAGACGATCAGTGGTTGAAATTGATCAAGAATACAAATCCTACGGAAAATATTGAAGTGATAGTGTGGAAGGAATTCCAAAAAAAAATTGATAAATATTTTTTTCACACTCTTCAACTTAAAATGGAAAGGGATTTCATTTCCCTCAAGAACAAAGATGATGAATCTATTAGGATGTACGAGGAAAACATCAAAAGTCTTGCATGATATTATTAAAACCTTGTCATTATCCCCTAATTCAAGGTTTAACACTTATTTGGTGGGATAAAAACTAGTCTATAAAAATCCCTAGAGATCTAAGTCTTTGATTTCTATGAGGAAATTTTACAATCTTCCCTCATATTCGAAATGGAGATCTCTGAATCTCAAGGGTATGATAGAGATAAGAAGTTGGAAGTGTAATTTAATTATAATTGTACAATATAGAAATAAAATGGTGATAAAACATTTCAACATCCCACTTTTCAAAGGTGTGGAAAGAAGGAACCCAAATATTTCCTAAAGGGGATTTGGAGATTCTTTACGTGCAGGAAGTAAGGACACCTAGTTAGAGATTTTCGATAAGATAACCCCATTAATGTGAAAGAGGAAAGGAATGATCCATTAAACCTTCAGTTTATTATTAATTACCTAAACTATAAGTAATAAGGGAAATTTTAAAACCAATGTAATTTGTTAAGGGTTTTCAAAGACAACCAAAAGCCACCAAGGTAACATGGGAGTGATTTTTTCTATCACAACTACTAAGGTAGATCCTGACAACAATGTGGTGATTGGTATGATTGTTATTCATTCAAGAATAGAGAACAACCTTTTTGATTCTAGATCTATACATTACTTTATATAATGAATGTTTATTAGAACTATTCAAACAAAAAAAAATCATATAAGTAGATTAGTTAGTGAAAATAAGAAAATAATGAAATTATTACATCATAAGAATATAACTCCCTCCCAGTCAAAATTTCTGGAATAAGCTTCCCATGGAACCTCTTGATACTTCCTTTAGTGTAGTTTGATGCAATTCTATACATGGATTGGATTTCCCTATATAGAGCCAACATAAACTTACCAAGAATGCTGAGGATTCTGTCAAAGAAGGTCATAAAAGAAATATATATTAAAATAGAGGTAACCAATGTCAAAAGTTACAAGTGGTTATTACATAAAAGAGAATGAATCACACCACACATGTCTGCATCCACCACTAGGTCACAATAATATGGAGTCATGAAGGAAAATATCATATCCATTTCTACAACCACCTTATTTTACAATACATCTACCAATTGATTTTCATACCTATATTAATGAGATATTGACATGTTGAGATGGGTAGTATTACTATGACATTATACCCAAAGAGGTAATACTCTTTAAGAAACATCTTGTTTTCTTGTTTTCAAGGCCATCATAGTGATATTGGAGTAAGATTCAATCCAAAAAGGTGTCCAATTATATTGGACCACATATCAAATTCCATGTACAATAGCTAGAAGCTCATCTTCATAGGCCATTACAATTCCAGTGGATTGGTAAACGAATCCTTTGAAAAATATAGGGTGTTGACGGAAGATGACTGAGAAACATGAGGGACTAGGCAAGCCAGAAGCTACCCCCATCAACATTAAAATTGATCCATGGAGTAGATCCACTATATGTATTTAACCATTTTTTGATTATTCTTCCTACCTGGAACACCCAATAAAATGATAATATTCAAATCATGGATAAAATTAGACATAACCCCAGTTTGAACCACTGATTCTGCATGAACCTCCTTGTGTAGATCCTACATGCCCATGTAAACTAAGGGATTCTGTCTATTAAATAGTTTCTAATTGCATGCAGTCCAAATAAATAAAAAAACTAAAGAATTATCTATCAATAATGATGCATAATAAACTCACCAAATTCCATACTGCATAGGATCTCTATGAAATCATCGAGCTGAATATTTCTTCTAATGTTTAGACTAAATAATATTTTAAGGTAATCCCATAATTCCTGAGCCAAGTCACGGACCAAGAAGATATATTGGGCATACTCCTTAGCATGAAAATAGGAAATGCTGATAGATTAATGTTGATGTGTAGCCATTTTGACGTGATCTGATGTGGTTATTCTATTCTTCCAGATCCTCCACAATAGGAGAAAAATGGAAGGCTGAATTAAGCTATTATTATACCTCCTTATCCATGCTGCTGGCCTATTACCACAACTATATTCCATATTATAAAACTCTTTTGTTTTAAAGTAACCATGATGATTGGGCTTCCATATGATGGTGTCACAATACATGAACTTAAAATTTTGGATTCCAAGGCTAAAACAACTAGAAAAAAGGGCTATTTCCATTGTTCAAAAAACGTGGCAATAGGCCCCAAAACCATGGCCATAGGCTACAACCATGGTTTTGGCCAACCGTGTCTACTATCACCATGGCAGTTGGTCTCAGACAAGTTCCATGGTTTTAACCATGGGAATAGGCCTCCAAATTTTCCACCATGGTGGTTGACCTATAGCCATAGATTTAACCATGGAAATGGCCTCAGAAAACCTTGAAAATAACCTAAATTAAAAATGTCACCAGTGGGTTTCGATCCCTGCACCTCCACTTTGCAATCCAGTGCACTTACCAATACTTCGGTCCATAATTCGGGTATATATATATATATATATATATATATATATATATATAAACCATGGGAATAGCCTCAAAACCATGGTGGTAGAGATTCCCGCCCAGTTTTTGGCGAGAATTTTAGTTCCCGCGGATGCGCGGGAAACCTATAGCCATGGTTTTGGAGAACTCTGGCTATAGGGATTCAAAATAATTGGCCTATAGCCACAGAAATGAGGCTATTTACACCTATCGCCACAGTTTTAAAACTGTGGCCATAGGTCCGTGGTAGTAACTCCATTTTCTAGTTGTGTAATATGAGCATGAAGTATGACATAAGTGCGGGAGAGATGTGATACCAGATCCAAAATCAACATGTGAGAAGCCTTAAGAGGAATTATGATTATATCTTATAGTGGGAAGTTAATCTAGGTTGTAGTCTATCAATTATGTTGAGATCCCCTACTCACAATCCATTTGGTGTCATGCATAATTCTGATGGAGTGTTTGATTGATTCCTAGACAAAGTATGCAAGGTAGTGTTTTTATCCATTTAAAATATTCCCTTTAAACCTGTTCAGTAATAATCTATAGTGAGTATCATAAGAAATTAGTCTTTATGTGAATTTATTGATGAGGACATCATTAAATAACTTAATATCATTAATTCCAGGACCTCCCAAATCAGTGGGTTTAATGCACACCTTCCATGAACCAGTGACCAACTTCTATTCATTGAAACCTGTCCATATAAAGTTCATAATCATCCCTTTCATTTCCTTGATGATACTACTAGGCTATCTATAAAGTGAGAAAGAGTAAAAAAAATTTAATGTAATCATAGATTTGATAAGGCACAAACTTGTGGTCTGGGACATGGATTTTCCTTTCCACTAGTCCATTTGATTAACAATGCCTAATCTTCTATAGTAGGAACTGGGTATTACTATAGAAGGTACTATAGTGGGAACTGTAGAAGGCACTGTTTGGCACTATAGTAGCCGGGAATTTTCCCCCGTTTGGGCCTTCGGGCCACGGATTTGGTCCCCGAGTCCAGTAAGGCCTTCGAGCCACCCAAGCCTTCGGGCCAGTAAGGCCTTCGTGCCACCTCAATGCCTTTAGGCCACCTTAAGTGCAGATGAAAACTAGACAACCTAAAAGGAACAATCTCTATAAGGAGGATGAGAAAAGATATTTCACCACAATAGAAGCTACACAAATTTCAAGAATGAGAGGGTACGACACCTGCCATCGGGACAAGCCTATGCATGCATGGGATAGCCTAGTCAAACAGCCATGCGAAGGTGGAGAGCTGATTTCACGATAAAGAATATAGGGAGGAGTAGTTCCATGTACTTAGTCTGGGTTTTATGTAATGTTTGATGCATGTGGGAAATGAATTCCTCTGAGGCCTATAGGCCATGTAATACTTATGCCTACAGGACTTGTAAGGGTTCCACCTCACCCCTTGAAAGGTGTATTATAAAAAATCAATAAAAAATGAAGGACTTCGGGCCATTGGATGGAGAAAAATAATATCATCCACATACAAAAGGTGAGAATTAACACAATCATTTTCACCATCTCTTATTTTCTTTCAAGGACCAAGTTGAGAAAAATCATTAATAAATCTTCTCATGTAATCCTCAATAATGAAAAAAATAATCCCTGAGAGTGGATCCCCTTGTCTCATACCTCTAGTTCATTGAAAATAACCTATGGGCACTCTATTAATATGAATGGATGGCCTGGAATAATTGAGAATGATTCTAAAAAGCATAATGAAAGAAGTTGAAAATCCATATCTTCAAAAACATCATAGAGGAAAATCCATTTCAAAGTATCAAAAGCCTTAGATTTGTAAAATTTTAGGACAATGTTTCCAACCTTATTTTTCTTACTTTATAAATTAACACCTTCTAAGGCTATGAATAAAAAATATTGAATGTTTTTTCTCGGGAAAATATGAATTTATTCATAGAGATATGGTCCTTCACAAGATCTCCCAACCTATTCATAAGGATCTTACTAATAATTTTAGGAATCGTATTACCAAGGAAATTGGCCCCATAAGGCAGGTAGGAATGAATGAGGACATCCTTAATTGCCTTAGTAACATCATCCTACAATATGTACCAATAAATCATGATGAATTTGTTAGTTAATCCATCAGGGTTAGAATCGCTCTCCATATTGAGGGAGAATAGGACCGTTGTAATTTCCTCTATAGATGGGGTCATTAAAAGAGTCTTATTATGATGCTCCTCAATGTAAGGATTGATATTATCAACCATTTTATGTGTACTGTACAACCCACAATTAGAGTAATTTCCCTTAAAGTGCTCCACATTTTCTTGAGGAATTTCATTTTTAGAGGTGTATGTGATGCCATTTATTCAGACAACCTTATTCCCCACTCTATCCCTCTTCTCTTTGTGTAATCTGGGAAAGAACTTGGAATTATGATCCCCATATTTAACCCATTTGACATTTAGTGCATTTTTTCTACACATTCCTTTATAGTTAGAAGATAATCAATCATTTTATGCATTTTTATTTCATCATGAGATGGAAAATTCAAGTGTTGAGTCAAGATCTAACTCTTATCAAGACATTCTTAAACCTCTTTAATGTCAGCATCATTACTGGAAAATATGTTTTTGCTCTATTCATTAAGTGTCCTCTTAGTGTGCTTGAGTTTACCAAGAATATTTTAAAAGGGGATTCCTATAGATTCAAATTTTCAAGCTTCTAACAAAGTCTCCATGTATCCAGGAACCAAAATCTAGATATTATTAAAATGGAAAGGAAGAGGTGTTGAATTTTTCTTGTGTGTGGATAATTACAAAGTAATAGGATTGTGATTTGAATGATTCTTCATAATCATGAACCCTCAGATTCTAGTAGTAAAAGTCATGTCATCCATTTGAACAAAAAATATATCAAGATTACTTTCTTGTCTTCCATGTATAGTATATCTTCTCCATGTAAAGTCAACAACTACAATAGGAACCTCAATATAATTTTAGAGGTCAATACATGAAGATAATTGGTAGTGTGGTTGAAGCTATCTCTAGTTTTCTCCTCAGGTTTCAGAAATGTGTTAAAGTCTCCATGAATCACCCATTTTTATCTATATTTTTAGAAATGGCCAAAATTATATTCTCCTGATATAGGATGTGGAAGAATAGAGATATTATATTGATAAATCATATACATAGATGTTTCAAGACATTGAAACACTCTGATATTCCTTATTATATGAGATAATGATAATTGATTCATGCCTTAACACCCATAAATGATCAATCCTAGAGGCATGATAATTTTTAGAAATGACATTTTATACAAGGGATTCCAACTTAAATCCTTTCCATTTGGTAAATAGAATCCTAGGATCATCAATTCCTATGAGAAAAGGATTGTAAGCCATAAAAAAGTGTCTAAGGGATCTAGTCATTAGAGAGTTCCCTGGCCCTTGATAGTTCTAGTAAAATATCATCATTACTTGAGGTTCTTGACCCTTGGTTGGGGGTCTTCCTTCTATACCAAGTTCACCTGGATCCTTCCTATTATTCCTTTTTCTCGTTTTCTTCTTCTCCTTTGGATTTCTATCAATTATAGGCTCTATTTTGTCCCCAGAGCTTGTACATTCCTCCTCATTTTCCGAGGGATCAACATTCAGCTCATTTATATGTGTTTCCTCACTATCATCTCCCCAAAAAAACACCATTAAAAGGTGTGAATTTATTCACAGTCTGTGTAGGTGTGTCATAAATTTACCTAGTTGTACCTTTCCTGTAAATTCTATAGGATGTCACATGGGAGAATCCTAACTCTATATCATTGTGTTCAGGTTTCCCAGATCATTTTTTGTAAGCCTCCAGGGTCTTCCTTATTGATCCATTAAAATCACATTATGGTCTGAGGTAACATGTCAAGTTCAATCCAATACAGAGATCTGATTCTTAGACTTAATCATGTTCTCATGAGTGCTGACCTGTGGGGTACAAGAAACATCACTCACCATCTTCCCAATATTTGGAAAAATATGTATATCCAAATGGATTGATGCACATTGTAGTAGACACTTCTATCCATACCCATCACCATTGATAAAAATAGAATCCATAACATCATTCACGGGTGAAGGGAATTCATTAATGTTCTTATTATTCTTTGAGGGGAGTGGAAAAACCTCAACATCCATAAAAGGAACAATATCAGTGCAACACATAGCAGGCTGTCCAGTTCCTTCTTTAGCCAAAGCACTCCCAGATTTACTATGACCATCATTATGTGTGTCACCTTCATGTATGTTTTAACGACCTGAAAATTCATGAATAAATTTCCCGTTCTTTTAATTTCTTATAGAAAACACATGTACATTTTATTATTATTGGGTTTAAATGATCATTAAGTATCATTACCATTGAAAATATAGTCGTTGAACAATGAAAATATGACTAGGATATATATAGGGTTTTAACAAATCCTTTTGACACTTACAAAGGAAGTGATGGCCTCGACTAGTAAGATTATTCTATTTGAATACCATTTATCAGATCTTTTGAGGGAGATATAATTTCTTAGATTTTCCCAATCCCAATCCCAAGTTGAGATCCAACAACTTAAGTATGAGTGAAACCATTTACGGGAGAAGTTCAAGCTCATCTAGATCAAGACCAAAACCATGTTCACCGAACAGCCCCAAGAAAGTCCCACCATCACACACCACACTCTTAGGGAATATGATTTCGTAATAATGGGATATGTAACATGACCCTAGCATTTTGATTATGGGCATTATTTTTGGTATAGAATAATATATATACATTCATTTTATTATTCTTACTTTGTAAATGATTTGTAAATCACAAATAATATTTTTAGTTAATATTCATATTCAACTAAGAAATATATTTGGATGAATTAAGGTATTTTCAAATTAAGTAATATTTTAATAAAATATTATTAATAAATTAATTTTTATTAAATATAAATTATTGTTTAATTTTTATAAAGTCAATTATAATTTTTATTAAGGTTTGAAAACTTTGTCTGTCAAAACTTTTCAATTTTAAATAAATAACGGTTTTTATTTTAAAAGTGCAAATTCACATATAGAAAAAAATTATTTAGATAAAATGAGTAGTAATTTGGTTATCAGGATGTCAAAATTATCCAGCAGTGAATTTTTCATAATTTTACGAGACAATCGATTTTTTGAGTAAAAATTAAATACTATATAAATATATAATGTGTTTTTTGACATCATAATGACCCAATAGAGATGTAATTAATTCTATAAAAGGTATATTAGTCCAATATATGTTTTAACTTTAAAATAATGTGATTTTATATTTTTTTATTAATTTTATAATGCCATAGTGGACCCTCCAAGACATATAAAATATTTTAACATTTTAAAATGATTTTCTTGAGAGTGTGACTCACCTCCACATAAGAAAGCATGATATTTTAATATGTTCAGCCAATGGCCTTATAAAATACTTTTTCCTCCCCAATTTGGAAAAAAACCATGGGAAAAAACTGTGGGAAGGTTTTTGGTTTTTAATATTTAATTATATAGATTCCATAACCTAAATTGGTGAAATATTAAATAATTCCCCTCTCATTTACTATATAAAACTACCAAATATCAAACTCCTCTTCACTAAAAATCCTTGGATCACACCCCGAATCTATTTTTATCTCCATATAGGCCTCTCAAGGTGACACCAAGCTCCCAATAAGCCTCTTTGAAACCTTTGGAATCACACTTCCATGCAAGGGATCCTCACTTTCCTCTCATCCTTTCAAATTCAAACATCTTATTCGAAAGTAGTTCTTGTAATTTAAAATGGTTATAATGTCATTATTTTATAATCATTATATTAATGTTCATTTGATTTAATTTTAATGAGGTAATATTTTTCCTCTCTCATTTTGACCCTTACCTAAGCCGTTACTATGCCAAAATTTCTTAAGGGATCTTCCACCATCCACTTTCGCCAAGAATTCCTTTCATGTTATGTAATTTAATATCTCTTATTTCTATTATGGGATATGTTATTAAATATCATACTTACTTCCCATTTTATTTATAAATTATGGGAACCCCTTTCACTCTCATTTATTCCTCTTATGAACCCCTATGTGCATCCATTACCATGCCGAATTTTCGTATGGGATTCCCTCTTTTCTCAGTTTTATAAAAGTTTCTTTCTGCTGTAATACCCTTTTACATTCAATTAAAAAATTTGGGGTATTATTTTGAACCTCTACCATACTGACCTCATTATGTTTGAATGATGATATACCACTTTATCTCTCATTAATTCCTTTTGTATATACCCGTTACCGTGCCAAAATTCCGTAAAATATTTCTCTTTTCTTATTTCCATTCAAGTATTTCTCCCATATTATGTATCTAAATTCCATTTCATATGTTGGGATATTATGTTACATGTTACCATTACTATCTATTTTATGTTTAAATGATGAGGGACCACTTTCTCTCTCATTGACCAAACATATGAATTTCTATATGAAAAAGTTATGATGTTGAAATTTCCCCATGATTTTCAAAGTCAAATCATTGTGTAGTGAATCTGATACCCATTTCTCTATAAATGGTATTCAACTTTATACACTTAGAATTATTGAATGGTACTTACATGTATGTATTCTAGATTCCTTATTTGTGGAATAACATATTATTTTTTATGATTCCATGTTATATGATCAATGCAGCACACTTATGCATGAAATGAAATGTTTATGAGGGGTGCACCTTGATAGAGCTCCAATGCATTGCATAATATTTAGTATCATGACACACCATGTGAAATGATGGTTTAATCATGGTAATTCAGGTGCAATTATGGTTTTCTCATACCAATTCATGTGCAATGAGAGGTTACTCATGCTAATCCAAGTGTAATGATCATTGGCTCATGCTAATATCATGTTGTATGTTGTTTCCACATTTCCATGTTATGATAATCGTGCTATATCATGCATTTATGTTGATGTTTCTCTTTTTCTATATTAATATGACTAATTCATAACATGTATTGTATTATTCCATGATTCTTAGGCAATCTCTATTCTCTCCTCTCTCAGGACACAACTGAGTCCGGTCCCTGATGTGTTGTAGAAAACTACATACCCAATGCCCTCTTCTTGTAGTCTCAAGATGGGGTAACTCGTCAGTTGTCTCTTCAACTCTTGGAAACTCTGCTATCACTTCTCTATCCTTATGATGGTATGTACCTTAATTTTAAAATATGAAAAGGGTGCTTCTACTCTGCAAAATTTGGGTACGAACCACCGACAGTATCCAATAATCCCAAAGAAACTCCGCACCTCAGTCACGCTTGTGGGTAGCTCCTAAGAAAGAACTGCCTATATCTTTGTTGGATCCACTAAACCTTCAAGCTCTGAGAGGAAATGTCATAGAAGGTGAAGCTACCAAATCTAGAATTGGAACTTATAGATCTTACCATATTTCTGTTGCTCTCTGAGTGTATCCAAAACTATCCACAGGTGTGTAGTGTGCTCCTCCTCCGACACCGAGTACACCAACATTTCATCAATGAAGACTACCATGAAACGATCAAGGTAAGGCTGAAAGATCTTGTTTATGATACCCATGAATACCATTGGGGAATTTTTCACATTGAAGTGCATCACCAATAACTCATAATGGCCATACCAACATCTGAATGATGTATTTTCTATGTTGTCATCTTGTACCTGAAGCTCTTGATAGACAAACCTGAGGTCTATCATCGAGAACCGTCTCGATCCTTTCAAGTGATCAAAGAGGTCATCAATACTCAGATGTGGATACTTTTTCTTCATAGTCACCTGGTTCAGGCATTGTATTTACACACATAGCCTCAAGTTCTCATATTCCTTCTTAGAAAAAAACATCAGGGCTGCCCATAGTGAAACCCTAAGCTTTATAAACCCCTTCTCCTACAAGTCCTCATGTTGTACCCTAAATTCACGAATCTCCACAAGAGCCATCTGATATACCAGTGGGGATATCATTAATATCCCCATGTACAGATCAATGAAGAAGTCTACCTCCCAATGAGGAGGAAGTCCCCAAACATCCTTAAGGAATACATCTTCATTTTCATTCACCAATATAGGAAATCTCAGACTCCTCTCATCCACTACACTGAGGGTGAGGCTAGCCAACTAGCGAGTGATTAGATGCGCGCTCCTCTGATAAATTATATCCTATGTTGAAAAATATTCCCTATCTATGGTGAAGTAAAACCCGATCCCATCCTCGTAGAGACACCACACATTGAGCCTAATACAATCGATCTGAACATACACAACAGATAACTAGTCCATACCCAAGATGATGTTGTAAGGCCTTGAAACCGCTACTATTGGATCCCAGCTGAAGCTCTTGCCTCATACAGTAATCCCACACTACTAGAACCAGTGTTTAATAACAGAATCCCCTCTCATAGGAGTTTCTAATCATAAGGATCGAGCTAACGGCTCCACTGGAATCTCTACACCTCGAAAAGGATCATGTTAAAGAAAGAGTGAATGGTATATGTTTCTATAAAAACTACAGATAAAGTATAGTAGACACATATCATACCTATAATCATCTCTAGAGTGCGATAGTCATCGACCTCCATCATATAAAGCTAGGCCTACCCCTATCCACCTTCTCTCGGAGCTCTTGGTGGACCGCCTGGTGGTGGTGGTGGTAGTACCTCATATCTCCTCTCACCGTCTGCACTCTGCCTGCTCCCTTTCCACATATACCTCTATGAGGACCACCATGTTCTAATATCTTCCTCTACCTTGGTGGTCCCTCTACCACCTATTGATCATATGTACGATGGGTCAGGCAGTCTCGAGTTATGTGCCCCTACCCACCGCATGGGTAGCACAACTTGTTCCTCTGCTGGTGTCTACTGCCTGTGGGGACTCACACTGCTGATATAGTATCACGGTGTCATCCCCTAGGGGGTATGGTCTTCTTGGACCCCTATGTTAGTAGTCGGCTACTCACTATTGAGGACTCCACTTCCTGTTGTCTGGTGGTTTCTCTCACAGTCAGTGCATGTTCTGCCAAGAATTTCTACACTAGAAGGGCTCACTCCTGAACCCCAGCCTGCATAGGGACGCTGAGAGAGATCATCGTTTCTATGATATCCTTTTTGAGCCCATTTTCAAAGGTTTCATACCTAAATAAAGGGTCCCAATAAATATCAGAAGAGTATCAGGAGAGTTTTGTGAACCTCATAGAGTATTCATCCACATTCAGGCAGCCCTGTAGTAAGTGGAGAAGGTCCTGTATGCGTACTGAGCGCAATGTCACGAGGAAAAAATCCTCATTGAAAATGTGCTCCTAGTACACACAGGTGAGGGTCACCTCATCCTGCATATTTAGTTTCCAACTCCACCATCTCCCTGTTTTGACCTATAGAAGGCCAGCGGCCAGAACTACCATCTGTCCTGAAGGTGTCCTCACCAGGTGAAAAACTCATGCCACTCCTTCCATAAAATCCTCAAACACCTGAGGATTGGTCTCATATTGAAACCTCAAAGGGATCTTCCTTTAGGAATCTTGCAACATTCTCAGTCGGTGTGAATATTATTCTTGTAAGGATGGTAGAAACTGATGCTCGATTGGTGGTGGTGCCTCTTGTACACCATGTTAAAATTTAATTATATAATATCATTTATTTACATAAAATATATTTAAATATATTATTTAATGGTTATACCATATTTTAAAAGTTTTATGTTGAGTTCCTAAGCTAAATAATTCATTTGGGACCAATAAATTTCATTTGGATGTGTTTTTTTCTATTCCCACATAGCCCTTTGTAGTTTTCTGCATAGCCAAATGTGAATCCATGTAGTGTTTTTATATAATATTTTACTGTCTTTATTTCCAATATATATTGATCTAAAATGATCAAAATTTAGTGATTATCATTGAATTTTAAATATAAAAAATTATCTATATTTAATTAGAAGACATCAAACTCTGAATCGATCATTATAATTACAAGAATTAGGATAGAAGTCAATTTATGTTTTTTGTCTGAATTCTACAGTTTTGTAGAATTTTTTTAAACTATATATTGTTGATAAATTGATCTATAGATTTAAAATTATGGTGAATATTGATTATTTTAGAAACAAAAATAATTTTTTAAATATAATTAAACTAGAAGAGAAACTGATTTTTTTATTTAGAAGGTTTGATTTAGGTTTGAAATTTAATGACTCAAGCTATCTAAAAATTTTCAAAATTAGATACGTGAAATAGGATGTGTGAATTTAATTATGTGAAATTACTGTGTGAATTACCACACATAAATAAGATACATAGATTTGGCTATATTTATTCCCTTACATGGGGAAAAACATGTGAAAATCCCTTATGTTGAATTGTCTACATAGTTATGTGAATTTCTACAAGATATTATAAAGCGTGGAAATATGATCTTATTTATATAATACATGAAATTTAAATTTTCTAAAAGTTCATTATGAATATAGATAGTGTTTTTTTGTTTTAAAATTAATTATCAATTATATATAATTCATGTAAATATGATTTAAATTTTTTTATGATGAATTAAATAAGATTTACATGAGATTTAGCATGTATTGATATACAAGATGAAATTTTAGGAATTTAAATATAAAAATTTAAATCATGTGAAATATGGATATTATGGACTTGATTATTATATAAATTTATTCCATGGATATTAGTTCCTATTATTGTAAAATATATTAAATGACCTAATGAGTTCCACTCTATAGTTTTTATTGTTTTTAAAGGATATCATGGAAGATTAAAAGGAATTATATTTTTCATTTATGAAAGATTAATATGGGTATTTTTAAATGGGAAATGAATATGAAAATATCTAATGTATTTCTGTACAAAAATAAAAAAGCAACATATCTAAAATTTGAAAATTGTTGTTCAAAAGAAGACACTATATACTTAGAGTGGATAGAACTAGGGATGTAGAAAATAGAGAGGTTCAAGATTCTCTGGAATTGTACAACTGATTCATTATTGTGTGATCATCTACATATCTCAACTGAACTAAAATTATTTTACCCTTTGATGCTGGATATTTTCTTGCTACCTCAATAATCACACTATGAATTATTCATTTAGGATATTTGATTTTAATTATTGTTTTTCATTTTTTGTGAATAATTGTAAAGGGTTAAACTACCCATTATAATGTATTATTGTATATTGTAACTACCAAATTAAATTTTGGAATTGGGTTGTGACTCCAAGTGGTAAAAAAGAATGATTTTCATGTTATTACAATAGGGTTTAAAAGGGAAAGAAGTATTGGGTATTATCCTCTAGGGGAAAAAGTATTTTTAATAGTATTTTGATTCCATGTGGGAAACAATAATTGTAACATTCTATTATATTGGTTATAGTGTGTGACATTACTCTCTGCTCAATTTAGGGGTTAAGAGTGGACGAGTATCATTTCGATCTGAACCACTATATAAATATCATATGTTCGTTTTATTTTATTTTATACTGTATTAATATTAAAATGTTTTTATGAATTTAAAATAATTTTAAAAATCCAATTCTCCCCCACTTGGGTATTTTTACATCATAACTCTAGACCATCAATTGGTATCAGCGGAGTCTCTCTAGTGTATATATATATATATATATATTATTTTTTCTAACCAAATCATAACTAAACCATCATGGGAAAAAGATCTATTTAAGATTACAGGAAGAATCTTAGATGATGGATGGATTCCTCAAAACCACCTCATTTTGAGGGTACTAACTATAGGTATTAAAAATCTCATATGAAATCTTTCTTAAAGAAAAATATCAGTAATCATTGGATAATCATGAAAAATTCATACAAGCTACCTGAAGGGGAACCTAAATCATTACTTGGAAATGATGTGGTAAAGTATGTTTGGAATTATAGGGTGGTGAATATTTTATACTATACAATAAATAGAAATGTTTATAGTCACGTTTCATCATGTAAAAATGACCATGAAGTTTGTAAATTCTAAATGTTACACATCTTGGCTCAGATAAGATTAAAAGAACTACCATAGGTATATTAAGAGATGAAAATAAAGCATTTAAAAGCGGAAAATAATAAAATATAAATTAAAATTTTCATATATTTACTATTAATGTAAATGGCATGAGTACTTTAGGATAACTCATTAAAACACTATTTTTATTGAAAGACTATATAGGGAACTTCCTAATAAGAGGCATGAGAGAAAGGTTGATATTGATCATAGTAACAACTTCATGGAATATACATCTAATAAGTTTATGGGATCACTATTAAAATATGATTTAGAGCTTAAAATCATTCAAAATAAGACAATTGAAAGAATAATGGAATTTCGTTTAAATCAAATGTTTTTACCTACTCTTCTTATTTTGAGTTCTATAGTAATAATGGGGATGATACAACATTTGTTACATAGGGTGGATATAGTAGGAATAAATGTTACACAAGCGAATTCTAAAAAGACTACCATGAGTTTGAATACAAGGATAATAATAAAGGTAGTTTCATTTATAATGATTCTTATGATGTAACTTGATATGATTTTAGGAAAAGGGGGAACATCAATCCTAATATCTCAACACTAAATATAACAACCCTTCTCTTTATTGCATATTTAAACATGATTTATTACATAAAATTGCACTTAAGACAACTCTGAGGATCGATAGGTCTAGTGTCATGGGAAATTTGGAATATTAAATGACAACTTAAGACATAAAACACAAACATATTTATTGAAAACTTCTTTTACATGACCATAACATTCCTTCGTACTTAGCATTGAATGGGTTAACCAGAGGACATACATAAGAAAAGGGTGAGCTATAAATCCCAGTAAGGGAGTAAAAAAGGAATAACATGAAGAATACAGTACATGTTAGGAAATAGGCATATCAATAGAGCATAATAAAAACATGGACATAAAGGCTTGATATAGAATGATTATCATAACATGGTGATGTGGCAATGCCATACTACATGATATAGCATGATCCCAAGCTCATTGTACATGGATTCACATGAGTAAAACCTCATTCACTTGAATTAGTTGAGTAAAACCTTATTTCACTTGAATTAGAATGATTAAACCCTCATTTCACATGGTGTATCATGATACTAAACAATACCCAATGCATTACAATGCTATCAGGGAACACCCTTTATAAACATTTCATTTCAAGCGTAAGTGTGCCACATGGATCATATAACATGGAAGTATTAAACATTATAATTTAGTCAACGAAAAAAGAATTTGGAATAAATACATGAAACTATATAATCAATAAGAATATTTGAATAAATATGAATACCCTTTATATAGAAATGGGCATGGTATTCACTACATGATGATTTTGGCATGGAAAATTGCGGTGTCATTTCAGCAGCATAATGGTGTGACATAATCAATAATAAAAATGGTTTATGAGAGATAAAAGGGATTTATCATCACATTTAAATGAAATGGAAAATAATGGGGTCACATATATACATGTCCCAACAGATGGAATTTGTAAATAGAAGGCGTAACATACTAAAGAAACATGAAGAAAGAGGAAAAATGTAAAAACTCTTATGAAAATCACGCATGGTAACAGGTGTAAATGGGAGGGATTAATGAGAGATAAATAGGTCTCTCATCATTAAATCTTAAGGAGGATAGTATGGGGGAGGTGAGAAGTCATACCCCAAAATTATTAGTTGAAAATACAAGGGTATAACAACAAAAAGAAACTTTGATGAAAATGAGGAAGGAAGAAATCCTTTACTTGAGTGTGTGACTTCAACAGCTTGAGGAGAGGCTTATTGAGATCTTGAGGCACCTTGGGAGGATTATATAGAGGGTAGGTAAGAGTAGGGACGTGCTCCAAGGGTTTTGAGTGAATATAAGTTGTAGGTTTGTGGGATTTATATAGTAAAAGAGAGGGGAATTCTTTAATATTTCACAAACCTAGGTTTTGGAATCTATATAATTAAATATTAAAAACCACAAACCAAACCATGGTTTTTGACCATCATTTTTGAAAAATGGGGTTTAAAAAATTATTTTATAAGGTTAATGGAATAAATTATTAAAATATTATACTTTCTTATGTGGGGTGAGTCACACTCTCAAGGAAATCATTTTAAAAAGTTCAAATATTTGATAAGTCTTGGAGGGTCCACTAAGGCACCATAAAATTAATCAAAAATATATAAAATAAAATTATTTTAAAGGTAAAACATATATTTTCCGAATATAACTTTTATAGTATTTTATTACCTCACTATTAGGTCATTATGATGTCATAAAACACATTATATATTTAAAAGGTATTTAATTTTTACCCAAAAATTTGACTTTCTCAGAAAACTATGAAAAATTCACTGTTAGATAATTTTGAAATCCTGAATACAAAAATCATATTCATTTTATCTAAATAATTTTTTTTAAATATGTGAATGTTTAATTTTAAAATAAAATCTGACATTTATAAAATTTTTTGGGTTTTGACAAAAACAGCTTTCAAACATTAATAAAAATTATAATTGTATTCATAAAAATTATACGATCATTTATGTCACGACCCCCTCCCCACAAAGTGTACCCCTACTGGGCTGGAAAATGTGAGAGGGGAGATAATGACCCCCGAGTCCCGCCTCCAGTAGGCCCCGGGTTGGTGACTAGCACTGAGGGTATAGTAAACACACCAATGAGAGGCATTACCCTTTAAGAGAACACATGTAGAAGAGAGAGATAAGATAGACACCAACCAACTCCAACTTAGAACTGAAATATAAAATAAAACACAAGTGCACATATGTAATTTCATGAAGAAGTACTACAATTGGAAGGGGAAAACCGCAAGTACCCAAAGGTAAGTAAAACAGTAGAAACCACAAGCCTAAACAGCTCCTACAACCACAAGCTGGTAGTAACTAGCCTGATCTAAAACCTACTCCAAGTGACCTGAAAAACAGTTTATATATACATAGGGTGAGTATAACAGTATACTCTGTAGGATCCTCCCCGAAGCCTCTCATGCAAAATTAAAGAAGGAATGCTAAAGCACAGTGAACAACAAGTGAAACTAACTCGTCACCTAAACAGGTATACTAAGTTCACAACCTCACCATGGATACTCTCACCAAGTAACGCATACAATAATATATCATATAATAAAAAATATCAATGGTACCCAGCTACTACATCCCCACTAGTTTTTCGTTTTCCCCCAATGTCTCCCGTCCTGAGCATCTCTATCCAAAATGCTTGCCCGCAGGCACATGGGCGAAGCACCACAACATGCACCTTGTGCAATAAAACCACCACATCCACATATGAAAAGTAACCAGGTAGTTTCTAGGAGCCACCATAGCCCACATAATGTACATCATACATCAGGTATTATACCTCAAGCCATTATAGCCCATACACCGAGTAAGGATCCCCAAGCCATCATAGCCTATACACGTTACACCTATAATAGTCCATAGGATACTATATCCAGAATTTATGTGTATGAATAACCACAATACATTATATCCCTCTACACACATATATGGGGAAATATAACCAATGTGCCTACCTGCACAAGTATCTACCAAGAGAAGAGAGCGGGGACAAAGGGGGTAGTCAGCCATTCATCCTCCCACCATAATGTTGGGGAAAACAACCCCCAGAGCTTAGAATCCCTGGGGTGTCAGTTTCCCTTACTGACAGGGTAGAGTAGCGTATAGAAACACAAAAAGTACAGAATATACTATATCTCACAACCACACTATGGGCATAACCTAGTCTTAGAATCAACTATAGCTAATGCCTCTCGAACTCCGTGATTCCACTTCTAATACTAGGTATCCTATAAGTAAAAAACCATTTAAAGAGCTTTAATACATTATTTTATTCCCTTTTCTCCAGTTGCACTTTATGTTAATTAAATATTTAAAAATTAATTAACCATGAAAAATTCGACATTAAATTTCATTAGAATCACACCCAAAGTCCACTATCCCCTTAAAATTACAACCTAATCATTATGTTCCATCAAACTCCAACCCCATGGGTTAACACCGTTTATTCAAATATTCAGTAAAAAAATACTTTCCTATATTCCTAGGCATCATAGAAAAGAATTTTATGCTACTAAACACAAGGGGGATCAACATAATGAGTAGATGTAATACCCGTCAAGTCTTTTCCACCTATAGAAATAGCATAGAACCATCCTCCCTTGAGAAGCTAAACACGGAAAGCATGTGGCATACCCCACACGTCTTCGCCTCTTTCAGAAGAAGGGTAAGCAAGACCAGCTGCCTTGAGCAGTAGGGAAATGTAAAGAATATTATCAACCAATAAGAATAAGAAAGAATCCAAAAATCACATACATACCATTCCATCATACATGGTGTCCTCCCTGACACCCACATGCATAAACCGATGCATCTATCCACTCTAGGCATCATCTGCTACCACAACCAAAAGTCTCCATGCCCCCACATATCACAACAGCCATCCAGGCTCATATCATAGCTCATGCAGTAGGAAAACAAACATCACATAAATTGTGATATTGGCCATTTGAAAATCAAGAGGATAACTCAGAACCCTTCAAATAATTATCAAACAATCAGTTCTTTAATCCATCTTGAATTAACAGAATTATTATTCATAGGTTCCAAAATTCAGGAAACCCAATCAGTAAGATATCACAAATAATTAAACATGATTACTACACCAATTTGATTAACATAAAATTAAAACAAGAATAAACAGATTCATTTACATACCTATTTATCCATATCCAATAGTTATCAATTAATTCGGGTTTATATTCTTTTTCAATTTTCATCAAGAACGAACAACTAAACGAAGAAAGAATGGATATTACACTATCTATAAAACAAGGGCAATAACATATGACCGATATCAATTTATTTATCTGGTTCAAATATTTATTATGAAAATTCCATTGTGGTCTAGTGGGACAAAATATGCTAACAATACAGTTTCACATAAAAGAAAAGAGAAGAAACAAATCCCCTACCTCAAACATTTCTTGACATTCTTTATCCACCCAACGGGTCACGATCATCCTCTCGCGTCGACTGCATCCACCCGAGGATTCCATGGTATGACCGCACCAACCAAAACCCAAGAAAACCCCATTAGAAGCATAGAGATTACATGATATAAAATGGGAAGGAGAAACAGGAGAATATGAACCCCAAAAGAATGACGATAAAACATACCTCATATCAAAGATTGATCGAATCATCTTGGTTGCAACAAAATAGAGTAGAACCAATCCAAGGAGGAAA
Organism: Viscum album; assembly: GCA_963277665.1. Classification (NCBI taxonomy): domain Eukaryota; kingdom Viridiplantae; phylum Streptophyta; class Magnoliopsida; order Santalales; family Viscaceae; genus Viscum; species Viscum album. The sequence continues at coordinate 540,552,775 of OY728134.1, read as the reverse complement.
GTTTGATTATGAAACTCTTATGGAATATAATTAAAGGTTTTAGAATCTCATAGCTGAGAAGAAATAGGAAGAATTAGAGAGGAAGATATCCCGTCCCTTTAGAAGATTTAATGGAGCGATAGTTTAAGATACGCTTGATTTCCCATTAAAGGAGGATCACATTAAACCATGCAATTTTACCAAGTAAAAACATCCCGAGCCTTAGGAATACTTAATATAGGATTTGTGGCCTTTGAATCAGCCTCAGAGTCCTTAAAATGAGGCCTTAAATGAATTTTATGTCAAAGGAAAATGCTAAAGGGGTGAACTGTAGGAAGCTAGAAACACTGTTGACAAACTCAAAATTTGGAAAAGAAAAATTACTGTTCATGAACCTCACCATTAGACACTCTTCATGAAACTCACCATTAGACATTGTTCATGAACCTCACCATTAGACACTGTTCATGAACCTCACAGTTAGACACTGTTCATGAACCTCACAGTTAGACACTGTTCATGAACCTCACCGTTAGACACTGTTCATGAACCTCACCGTTAGACACTGTTCATGAACCTCACTGTTAGACATTGTTCATAAAGATCACTGATAGAACTGTTCACTGATGGAACTGTTCAAAGAAATGGAAATTTGGAAAAGTAAAGAGAGGTTATTGATAGGACTGTTCACTGATGGAACTGTTCACAGAATTGGAAATTTGGAAAAGGAAAGAGAGGTTACCGTTAGAGGTTACAGATAGAGGTTACCGATAGAGGTTACTATTAGAGGTTACTGTTAGACCTCGCCAATAGAACTATTCACCGATGGAACTATTCAAAGAAATGGAAATTTGGAAAAGGAAAGAGAGGTTACCGTTAGAGGTTACCGATAGAACTATTTACTGATGGAACTGTCCACAGAATTGGAAATTTGGCAATGGAAAGAGAGGTTACCGTTATAGGTTACCGATAGAACTGTTCATAGAATTGGAAATTTGGAAAAGGAAAGAGAGGTTACCGTCAGAGGATACCAATAGGACTGTTCACCGATGGAACTATTCACAGAATTGGAAGTTTGGAAAAGGAAATAGAGGTTACTGTTAGAGGTTACTAATAGAATTGTTCACTGATGGAAATGTTCATAGAAGGTTACCGATGACATTGTTCCCAATGGATCACCGATGACAATGTTCACAGAAGGTTACCATTGCAATGTTCACAACTGTCTATCATTGGAACTATTCACCAAACTGGAAAATTGGCAAAGTGTTGGGGATAAGTCACCTTGACCTCTCGGAACACCTCAAACACCATATTTTCACAAAGGAATGGACCGAAGAGGTCCGAGTCATTGCAATTTATATTAAAAAAAGTTAGTTAATAATAATATTTTATTAAAATACTATTTAATCAAAAAATCCATTAATTCATTAAAATAGATTTTCTAATTGAATTTAAATATTAACTAAAAATACTGGTTGTGCTTTAAAAACAATTTAAAATGTAATAATAATAAAATGAATGTAAATTATTTATATAAAAAATAATGCATGTAATAATAGTGCTAGAGGATTGTTAAATAACCCCTTATAGAACCCGTATAAGGCCAAAGGGTAAGGTGTGCGATGGTGATAGACTCTTGGGGAGGCTCAGATAACATCAGTCGGGTGGTAATATATATTAACTTCCACTTCTCCCATAGGTGATTCTGTTCAAATATAGCACGTTAAATCTCATCTTGGTCTTGGTTCAGAGCTAATCCAAGTGATTCTACCTCCTTTCCGAGCTTCGAAAAATGGGCTTCATATGGAGCAATTCTACTAGATGAGGCTATCACTTTCTTTTTCTGAGAAAATTAGATTTTTAAAGCCCTATATTTATACTAATCATGTGATCACTATTCAATGACTATATTTTCAATGATAATAATTCTTAATGGTATTTTAAAATCCAAAAACATAAAACCAAGGAAGTGTATATATTTTATATAAAAATTTTACATAATAATACATTTAATTAGATCAAGATGAATCTTTATTAAAAAAAGTTACGGTCATTACAATCTTTCCACCTTAAGAAATTTTTCCCTCAAAATTTCCTTTTACCACACTAAAGTAGATGAGGGTAACTCGGCTTCATCACTTCCTCTGACTCCCACTTTTCTTCTTCAAACTTGTGGTTTTTCCATGACACCTTTATGATGGGAATTGTATTATTTTGAAGAACTTTTTCCCCATGATATAAGATCTTCACCAGATTCTCTTCAAAAGAGAGGTCATTCTCTAATGGTACCACCTCTGGATTGAGTACATGTAATTGGTCAGGTATTTAATTCCTTAAGAGTGATAGTTGGATTATTTCACGTACTTTAGATAGGTTCGGTGGTAGTGCTAGTTGATAGGCCACTGCTCTAACGCGATCAAGAATATAAAAAGGTCCTATTTCCCTTGGAATAAGATTTCCCATATTCCCAAATCTCATAACTCTCTTCTATGGTGATGTGTGAAGGAATACCATGTCTCCAACATAAAACTCTATCTCTTATCGACGATTATTAGTAATGCTCTTTTTTCGGCTTTGAGTAGATTTAATGTGTTGCGAGATGGGATTAACCTTCTCCACCATTTATTCGACTATTTATGGATCTCAGTGTTTTCGCCCCCCAACTTCATCCCAACATGCTGGTGTTCTACACCTTTTCTCATAAAGGGCTTCATAAGGATCCATTTGGATGCTTGGGTAGAAACTGTTATTGTAAGAGAACTCTACAAAAGGAAGATATTGATCCCATCCCCCTTTGAAGTCCATTTATCATGCTCTCAAATTGTCCTCAAGTGTTTGGATATTCCGATTAGATTGGCCATCAGCTTGAGGATGATAACCCGTACTAAAGTTCATCTTAGTATTCATATAATGTTGAAGAATCTTCTAGAACATAGAGGTGAATCTTGTAACTAGATCGGATAAAATCGATAGTGTTACTCCATGAATCCTTACCACTTCTCTGATGTATATCTATTCCAGTTGATCAAATGGAAAATTCTCTTGAATTTCAATTAAGTGTGAAACCTTTGTAACACGATCCACAATAACCCAGATAGCATTGTTTCCTTTGGATTTCTTCAAAATTCCAGTGAAAAATTCCATATTTATGTTCTCCCATTTACATTTTGGTATAGGTGATGGTTACATCACCCCCTTATACTTTTTCCTCTCAGCCTTCACTTGTTAACATTCTAGGCACTTTGATTTATACTCAGCAATCTCTTTATTCATGTTATCCCACCAGTAATTCTATCTGAGATCTCGATACATCTTTGCGATTCCTGGGTGAATGGAGAATTTTAAACTACATGCATCATCTAAAAGTTCATTATTAAACTCTGGATTTGATGAAACACATAGTCTTTTCAAAAATCTCACAATTCATTCTTCGTTAACATTGAACTTCGAGGATTTTCCTATTTTGATAGTTTCTACTTTCTTCTGAATTCCCACATCATCCTTTTGAGCATCCTTTAACATTTCTAAAAGAGATGGTTGAACAATCATTTGTGAAAGGATTGATGATGTTCCCTTATTTATGATCCCCATGTCTATATTTATCAAATCTATAAATATTGGATCCTTTTCAATTCTCATCACTGATAGAATCAATGAGTCCTTTATACTTACAACGTCTGCCACTTTATTCACTTTCTATAGATGGTAATGAATTGAGAAGTCATATTCTTTAATCATCTCTAACAATCTCCATTGGGGCATATTTATCTCTTTCTATGTGAATATATACTTGATGATGTTTTGATCTGTATATATTTTCCACTTCCACCCAAAGAGGTAATGTCGCCAAATCTATAAAGAGTAGATTACTGTAGGCAACTCCAGATCATGCGTTGGATAGTTTTTTCTCATGAAATTTCAATTTCCTTGAATCATAGGCAATGCCTTTTTTATTTTTCATCAACACACAAACTAGGCCCTTCTTTGAAGCATCACTGAATACCACAAGAAGTTCTCCACTTATGGGTAGTGTGATCACGGGGGCAGTGATAAGTCTCTTTTTCAACTACTTTAAGATCTCTTCACATTAATCACTCCAAGAAAACTTGACTTCCTTTCGAGTTAGCTTGATAATATGGTTTGGAAATCGTGATAAATGCCTCACAAATCGGCGATAATATCCAGCTATCCCAAGGAAGCTATGGATATTCATTATAGATTTTGGCCTTATCCATCCCTCAATTGCATTTTTCAGGGATGGATCCATAGATATCTCATTGCTTGTGTGGATATGAACCAATAATGAGACTTTATTCAACCATAACTCACTATTTCTTTAATTCTCATAGAGATTCTCCTTTCGCAAGGTCTCTAGTATAGTACTGAGATGCTCCTCATGCTCCTCCTTGGTTTTTGAGTATATTAGAAAATAGTCTATAAAGAATAACAATTTTTTGAGGTAATATGTAAAGAATCTATTCATCATTTCCATGAATATTTCTATAGCACTAGTGAGTCTGAGATAAATTAATATGAATTCATAGTGTCTTTAACTTATACAAAAAGCAGTCTTGGGGATATCCTCCTTCTTCACCCTTACTTGGTAATATCCCGACCGCAAATCCACCTTAGAGAAGTATTTTTCTCCACGTAGCTGATCGAAAAAATCATCAATTTGTGGGAGAGGATACACTACTGAAAAATAGACCTATACCCACTGTTTTGCTTAAAACTGTGGGTATATGGATGACCTATACCCTCGGTTTTGGAAAACCATGGGTATTGGTTCGTATACTATACCTATACCCACTTTTTTCCAAAACTGTGGGTATAGGTCACCTATACCCACGGTTTTGCCCAAAACCATGGGTATAGGTTATTTTGATGACCTATACCCACAGTTTTCCAAAACCCTGGGAGAAAAGTCACCTATGCTCACGGTTTTAGAAAAACAGTAGGTATACTATTTTTTTTTTGAAGACCTGTACCCACGGTTTTACCAAACTGTGGGTATAGATTTCCCACATTATAGTGAAAAAATCCAAGGGATAGAAAAAATTGGTGGGAAAACCTATACCCACGGTTTTCCCTCCTATAACCACGGTTTGAATTAATATATTTAAGTAGATATAAATAATAAAACACATAAGCTGTGTAGATTAGTTGGTGAGTCATTGCTTGGGAATGCCAGTGGTTTTTTGATTGAATATCATTAGCCACATTTATTCCTAATACAGCGAGCGAGAATAAAATATTAAAATAAGTGTAGATATATTATACAACAAGAGATTTAGATGGGTTGGTTAGTCACTGGATAGTTCTCGAGACAGACATGGTTTTGAAACCTGACACTATACTTTTTCCTAATACAGACAAATATTATTATATTTCCCAAAATATAGGTATCTGTTAATGTAATTGTTGTATGTGAAGTGGCGAGGCGTGGAGTATTCGAAGTGGAGGTCATGGGTTCTAAACCCACTGGAGTTTTTTTCTTAAAAACGATGGTTAATATTAATATAATTATGTTGATGGATATATATTAGTATAACAAATTCAGGCATGTTAGATGGAATGTTGTTCGGTGAGCAAAGAGTAGGTCGCAGGATGAATTCCCAGCTCCGGTTTTTTTCAATATATTTAAACTGACGGTTTTAAAACCATTGGTAGAAGGTTGTGACACGGTGGAAAAAAGGCAATGACCGGGCGGATAGATCTTTTCCCATGGTTTGCAAAACTGTGTGTATAGGCTACAGACCTATCATGATGCCTCGGTTTCCCACGGTTTCCCAAACTGTGGGTATAGCCTATACCCAAGGTTTTGGAGGTTATGCCAATGGTTTTGAACCATGGGTATATGTCATTTTTTAGTAGTGATACTTGTTCTTTATCATGATTTTATTGAGCTCACGATAATCAATGAAAAGGTGCATTGACCCATACTTATTCTTGATGAAGAGGACTGGTGCAACCCATGGTGAAGCACTTGGGAGTATAAAACCTTTATCCATATTCTCTTGTAGTTGTTTCTATAGCTCCTCAAGCTCCACAATAGCCATTCTATACAGAGTCTTGGATATTGGAAAAACCCCAAGTATAAGTTCAATCAAGAATTCAACATCTCTTCTAGGAGTAAGACCATACAATTCATTGGGAAACACTTCAGTGAATTCCCTCACAATATTAATGTCATCAATGATGGTTGATTCCTTAGACTCAATCACCTGAGAAATATATGCATGCTCATAGGGCAGTAATATCCATGCTTGAGATGATGGTGCTAAAGAAGATTCATCCTCCTCCTTTCACTTATATAGAATCAAGGGTTGATTCTCCATATGGAGAGTGATTTCCCTCTCATGAAAATTTTTGTTGGTTCTATATAGGGAAATCCAATCCATGCCAATAATTGCATCAAATTTCAATAGTGGTAGTATAACAGGGTTCTCTAGGAATTCAATCCACAAATTGTAATAGTGGAGGAGTTATATTCTTGGGATTTAATAAATTCCCCATTTTTTGTTCTCACTAACATATTTACTTACACAATTTGTGCTGGTGTTGGGATTGATCTAAAAAACTTTCAGGATATTAAATAATGAGTATAACCAAAATAAAAAAGTACATTCACTATTCTGGAATGAATAACTAGTGTATATGTCACCACTTCATTGTTCAGGTTCTCATTGGTGATAGTGATGAAAAAATATATCCCTTGCTACTTTGTAGGTTGTTGGTTCTCTCCTAAAACCCATGTCTTAGGGAACTAGTCTGAAAATCTCCTTCATTATTTATAGTTGAAACAATGAACAATGCATTGATGGTTGAACAGACCGTCCCCCTCCTATGTCATAGCAGTGAGCTTTTTTTGTCAGAAATTAATGGTTAGGTTCCCTTCTCTTCCATACCTAAAGAATTTCTTCATCCCATTTAGGCAATTTTTAGGGTGCTTCTTTCCACACCTTTGGAATGTGGGGTGATGAATTTTCTTATCACTGTTGGATTTATCTATCAGACCACTAGAGTTAAATTCCACTTTCTACTTCTTATCCCCATGATACCACTGAGATTCCCTAATCTTAATTTAGAAATTGATGGAATATAGAAAATTTTCCTCATAGATATCAAAGTCGTAGATCTCTAGGGATTTCCATAGTCTAGGTTTTAGCCCACTAGAGAAGCGTTCAACCTCGCATTAGGGGGTAACAACAAAGACAGAGGCGTATCATGCAAGCCTTGTTGTTTTTTCCTTATATTCTCTGATGGATTCATCATATATTTTCTTATGGGAAATTAATTCCCCTTCCATATTAAGTCGAAGGGTGTGAGGAAAATATTTATTGAAAACCTTTTTCCAGAAATCTTTCCATTCCAACACCTCGATCTCCTCCTCAGGCTTCGTATATTGGATCAGTGTCCACTATTTATCAGCTACAACCTCCATATGATAAGCAGCCAGAAGAACCTTCTATTTTTTTGGAACATTTAAGGATGGAGAATATCTTCTCAATGGAGTTGATCCATTGTTCATTGATTAAGGGATCAGATGATCCCTTAAAAGTAAGAGGCCTTTGTCTCATGAAGCTATCGATTGCATCTTGTTCTTTATTTGGGGGGGGGGGGTGATCCTCTTGACTAATGTTTCTATTAAAATCTTGAGTTAACTAAGATATTATCATGACATAGTTTTTGATTACTTATCCCATTGGAATGTGCATCCCATTAGAACAGTCATCACATTGATCTTCACATCGGTTGTTAGCCTGACTCCTCATATCATCCACCATTGGCTGTAAGAAAAGAAAATTTAGGGGTAACACATAAATTGGAAATAAAATAACAAAAAGGTATAACTTATAATTTACATTTTTTTCCTCAACTTATGAATTTATAGGCTTCAATCTATGTAATCCATGATCTACTTCACAACATATATTCTTAGGGGATTTTTTTATTCCCTTAATAATGGTTCTTACTAAGCATATGAATGTACCAATGAATATAACTTGGGGGAGTTGAACCTAGAGTGTAGAAAGACCTGTTGTCATGCACTAGTTTCCATTCAATTCTTTCTTAAAGCAGTGTTTTCTAGTTTTACCCTTAGATAAACCTTTTCCAGAGCCACCTCTACTTGTTCGTATCCAGACAGGGATGTATTTTATTGATATACCACATACTCAATAATCACCAAAATTTAGGGATATTTTTCTTATAATTAGACTTATCCCTAATTCTTTCAGCAGGGTTTTATAATCCTAATCCCAAAAATAACTAAACTAGTCATTTGATACCAACTATAACAATCCTACTCTTTATTACACACTTAAAAATGATTTATTACAAAAACTAGAACTTAAGGCAACTTTGAGGATTGGGAGGTCTATTTTATTGGGAAATTAGGAACATTACATGACAACTTAATAAAAAAATACAACATATGTATGGAAAAATTCTTTTACATGACCACAACATTCTTTCATACTTAGCATTGCATGATATAATCTGAGAACATACATAAGAAAAAGGTGAGCTATAAAGCCTAGTAAGGGAGTAAAAATGGAATAACATGAAGAATATAGTACATGTTAGGAAATAGGCATATCAATAGTGAATAAGATAAAAATGAACATAATGGCATGATATATCATGATTATAATAACATAGATATGTGGCAACGACATACAACATGATATTAGCATGAGCCATGGCTCATTGCACATGGATTAGCATTAGTAAACCCTCATTGAAATTGAATTTTCATGAGTAAATCCTCATTTAACTTTAATTATAATGAGTAAAACTTCATTGCACATGGAGTATCATGATACTAAAAATTACCCAATTCATTGGAGCGCCATCTGGGCACACCCTTTATAAATATTTCATTTCATGCATAAGTGTGCCACATGGATCATAAAACATGGAATAATTCAACATAATAATTTATTACACAATAAAGTAATGTGAAATACATACATGAAACTCTATAATCAATAAGAATATGTTCATAAAGGTGAATACCATTGATAGAGAAATTGGCATGGTATTCACTATATGATGATTTTGTCATGGACAATTTCGGTGCCATTTCGGAAGCATAATAGTGTGACATAATCATCCATAAAAATTGTTCATGAGGGAGAAAGGGTTATCTCATCAGATGTACATGATATGTAAAGTAACGGGATTCATATAGATACATGTAACAACACAAGGAATTTTAAAATAGAAGGATTACCATAATAAAGAAACTTGAAGAAAGGGGAGAAATTGAATAACTATTATGAAATTTTGGCGCGGTAACGGGTGTACATGGGAGGGATTAATGAGAGAGAAAGAGGTATCGCATAATTAAAACATAATTATGGAATTATGGGGGAGGTGATAAATCATAAGCCAATAATTTTAATTTAAAATACAAGGGTATAACATCCAAATGAAACTTTGACAAAAATGGGAAAGGAATAAATCATGTACTTGAGTGTGTGACATCAAGAGCTCGAGGAGGGGATTCTTGATATCATGGGGCACCTTGGGAAGATTATAGAGAGAGTAGGGAATAGTGTGGATGTGCTACCTAGGTTTTTAGTGAAGATAATTTGGATCTTGGGTGGTTTTGTATAGGAAAAGAGAGGGGAATTATTTAATATTTTACAAACTTAGGTTTTGGAATCTATATAATTAAATATTCAAAACTACAATCCAAACCATGGTTCATTCCCATGTTTTTTTCCAAAGGGGAGTAGAAAAAATTATTTCATATGGCCAATGTATGAACATATCAAAATATTTGGCTTTCCTATGTGGAGGTGAGTCACAGTCTCAAGGAAATCATTTTAAAAAGATAACATATTTTATATGTCTTGGAGGGTCCACTAAGGCACAATAAAATTAATAAAACAAATCTAAAATCACATTATTTTAAAGGTAAAACATATATTGTCTGAATATCCCTTTTATAGTATTTTATTACATCTCTATTAGGTCATTATGATTTCCTAAAACACATTATAAATTTAAAAAGTATTTAATTTTTACCCAAAAATTCGACTGTCTCAGAAAATTATGAAAAATTCACTGTTAGATAATTTCAACACACAGAATCCAAAAATAATATTCATTATATCTGAACAAATTTATAAATTTTCAAATTTTTACATTTAAAATAAACACCGACATTTGTCTAAAATTCATGGGTTATGATAAAACCAACTTTCAAACCTTAATAAAAATTACAATTGTATTCATAAAAATTATACGATCATTTATATTTAATAAAAAATAATTTAGTAATAATATTTTAAAAAAATATTATTTAATTCAAAAATCCGTTAATTCATCAAAATTTATTTCTTAATTGAATTTAAATATTCACTAAAAATACTTTTTGTTCTTCAAAACCCATTTACAAAGTAATAATAATAGAATAATTGTATATTCTTTATACAAAAATAATGCACCTAATCATAGTGACAGGGTATTGTTACATAACCCTTTATAAAACCTTCATAAGACCTAAGGGTAAGGTGTACAATGGTGATAGACTCTTGGGGCGACTCAGATAACATCACTTGGGGGTAATCTCTATTAACTTCCACTTATCCCATAGGCGATTCCGTTTAAGATTAACATGTTTAAGCTCATCTTGGGATTGTTTCTAAGCGAAGCCCAGGGATGCTACCTCCTTCCTGAGCTCTGAAAAAGGGGCTTTGTAAGGAGGAATTCTACTGGATGAAGCCATCAATTCCTTTTTCGGAGTAATTTGGATTTTTTAAAGCCCTATATTTATATTAATCATGTGATCACAGTTCAATGACAATATTAGAAATAGTAACAATTCTTAACGATATTTTAAAATAAAAAAACATAAAACCAAGGAAGTTCATATGTTTTATATAACCATTTTACATAATAATAAATTTAATTATATTAAGATTAATTTTCATTAATAAATGTTTGGATCGTTGCACTAAAGGAAAATAATAGTGAGAAATACAAGAAATAAAAGAAGGCAATGAAACATGGTTGATGTTTCACTAAGGACTCAAGTATTTCTGTAACACCCAAAGATTTCATAGTATGTTATTTTCTTTAATTCAATAGCTTACACTACACGCAACTCCAAGCTCGAGCACCCCACGACTTACCAACCTAGCCATTCAAAAGCAGTTATGAATAGTCTTATCTGAATTTTGATTTTTTTATACTCCATATAATTTTAGAATCCCTATTATGTGTTTCTTATAAATAATATAAGATCAAATTCATTTTTTTCAGATAAAAGAAGTATTTTTCAAAAAAAATGCAATTTTACCACCTTTTAATGGAAACCCATTTTTAAAACCAATATTTGACACATTTATATAGTCAATTTAATGAAATTAAATTCTTCTTTATAATTTTAGCATAAAAATGTATTTTGGATAAATTTTTGGTGCTTTTCAAATAAATTTTATATTTTGATGAATACTGAAAAATAATAAATTTTAATTGAAAACAACTTTTTTAATAGAAATAATTTATAGTGTTAAATTATGTATTTGAATGTTTTGGAAGTATAATTAGATTATATTTTTATCATTTAATACAATTTAAGTGATTATAAGTAATTTTACATTTAAATTTGACATAAACACATGTAAATCTTTTGATAGTTTTTAATTTTTAAAAACACGTTTTTTGGTTTTGAGAACGGGAATTAATTTTAAATTAATTAATGAAACTTCTAAGTTTTTAATTTGGTAAAATAGAATTTATTTTTGAATTTGGAATATCAAAATTAGATTAGGGTAAATTGTTTGCTATTTTTCTGAAGACATTCAATTTTTGATGATTAGTGAAAAACACTGCGTTATAGTTTAAAACCGAATTTTTATTTAAATAATTATTTATTTTATTTAAATTTATTTTAATTCAAAATAGATATAAAATACCTATATAATTTCAATTTAACTCATTAGAGTCATTTTATAATAAAATTATATGTATAAAATTTTATTGAAATTTTTACCGTCTTTTACCCACATCCAAGGAGAATTTGCAAATTTCCGTAAAACATAATTTTACCACTTCTGTGGATGGAATTTCAAAAATATTAGATAAATGGTTGATATAAGTAAGAAAAATTTGGTTCAATAAGATAAAAATAATTTTTGGTGAATAGTAACTTTTTACTTTTATTTACCACGGTTAAAAGTAAGTAGGATAATTAAGGGTAAAAATGATATCATAATTACCAAAACACATGTCCTAATTATATTGGATAAGTTTAATTAGACAAAAAACAACCTTAAGAATAAAATATTATCGTTTAGGTCCACTTGGATTAGATTAGGACATTTATTATTATTTTATTTAAAGAAGAGTTAAAAGATTTAAAATCAAAGTTTAATAACTAAACCGTGTTTAATATTGGGTTATACATAATATAAATTAGACTATAAATATTCATTAGAAATATAACATGATTACCTACATAATGATATTTTATTTATAATTTTTAGACATTAAATAAGTTAATTTATTTATGAAACAATGATGACATAGCAATTAACTTAATAATGAAATATTAAAATAATTGATATTATAAATATCCAAATAAATGTAATTTGATACTTTTAATAAATTAAAATAATTTTATAGGTTAATATGACATGTTAGGGTTGATTAAATTTATTTAGTTCGAATTAATAAAGTTTTTATGACTAAAAAAAACAATTATTAAATAATGTTAAAATTGACATAAATGAGTTTTTAAAACAAATAAAATATTATTGGATGATATAATAATACTAAAAATATAAGGTTCGGACAAACTACTTATATAATGATAGATTTATAATTAATGAACCACTTGGGGATCATTTGGAAGTTTATATTAAGTTCATTAAGTATATAATATAAAAATACAAAGAGACATGGTAAATGTCAAACTATTTAACTAACAATTAAATCTAAAAGATAAAGTTAATATAGTGATCCAAACTTGACTAAAACCTATTGGTTGAGTTTTTTTTTGACCCATACCCACCTTATACTTTAAATAATTAATTTTGGAGCCATTAGAAACTGAAAATGATTTTATTATAAAATAATATTTCAATCTTTTCCTAAAGTTCCCCTCACTCCTCTTATAAAAGGTAACTTCCCCTTCTCTCAAATTCACACCATTAAAGCCATTAGGATCGGCCTACCCTTACCCAAATATCATTCCAACTCTCCTAAATTCATCCTAGAGGCGTTACTTTAGTCATAATTCCATCCCAAGGATCCCTTTTGATCAAATCAAAAGGAAGAACCCAAAGAAGAGGTAAATATTTCATCACTTCTTTCAAGTTCTTTTCTTCTTCCACTTCATTTTTCTTGGTTGTTTCTATTCTAAAATAATAACTATAGTATATTATATATAATGTGATGTTATTATAAATATGGTACAACCATGTTCATTATTTTATCCATCCTATGAATGACATGTCACCATACGTGTGTACGTACGACTTATTGTCTCCACGCCGTGGTGTAGTTTGTTATTCAAAAACTTCATCATTTGGATGGGTATAATAATGAGTATAAATGATGAAAATAATAAATATAAAATGATAATTATTCTTTATATATGATATTTCATCCAATTATATATGATTTTAATATCAAAATAATGATATTGTTGCTCGTGCATACGTATAGATTACCGTCTCCATGAAAGCGAAGCAATTCATTCCCCATCGTATCCATTCAAGAATAATTTTCATTTGATGATTACAAATAATTTTTAAAGACTTGATATCATTCTGGATATGAATAAGATACATCCCACCCATAAAAAATATGACTCACATAATAAAGAATATAAAGGAAAACGAATCAGTTAACACTTGAAATGATGATACTACTAAAATATTATTAACAAAGCAATATTAAGGGATCATATATGATATAATATTTATGTATATAGTTCTTGTATAATTTAAGAAAAATGATTTAACTTTTATAAAGGTGGTTAACATACCCTTGACCAAGTAAAAGTACAAGGTAAGGGGTTTTCATCTCACTTTTATTCCCGTGAGATTCATGCTATATTTTCCACTGCTACCTTTTGTGTGGTGTATGTAATACCAATGATTGTATTGTTTGCGTAATATAATTTAAATTATGGGTATTTACATTTTAATGACCCACGTTTTGAACAGGACAAAAACCTGAACGAATTTGAACTTTTTTGTCTGCTGAACGGGTTGTTTTTAAAACCGAACTTCAGAATGGAATTATAAGAGTTGAAACACTTTGTTGTTTTGGTTTTGTTCTTGGGAGAAGGCCAGAGGAGTTTCCCAAGTGACTCAGAAAGTTTTGGAACCACCAGACCTGAGTTTTTAAGGGATTGTATAGGGCGCACGACTGGCGCACGAGTTGACCAAACTGTGCGACCCAAACCATGCAGCCTAAATCAGGTGGGAAGTGGCTTGCGCACGGGCTACACATGGTTTCCCAAACCGTGTGCCTAGCCTGTGCAATGGGTGTCTTGGAGGCGGTAGACTCCGCTTGGTTTTTACATGGTTTGGAAAACTGTGTGGGTCAATCCGTGGGCTTGGGTGAGTTTAGGTTTTTAATTAAAATTAAAATAAAAGAAAATAAAAACATAAAACTAAACTCTCCCTCACTCCTCTCGGCCAGAACCCACGCGCTGCACCTCCCCTCTTCTCCCCAGTGAGCCGCGTGACACCCTCCATTCGGCCTCCTCGCTTTTTCTAATTTTCACTGGATTTCTACAAGTTTTTTGTTCGAATCATCATGGTAAGCTTCTCCCTCGCTTCTCCTCATTTCTTCCAGCCATATTTTGGCATATCCGTCGACACGCGGGATTCGTCCGAACCCTAGGTATTGGGTGTTTTTTGATTCCCATTTTTCATTAATTCTAGGGTTGTGCCAAGGTTGTCTCAGGACCCTTGGGTTCGATTTTGGGCGTCCGACACTGAAGGTGAGGCGGTTTTCTGTGGTTTTGGTCCGCCGGGTTGATTCTGAGGCATAAGTTTTACCTGTGGCTTGTTTTCGCAGATTCTAAGTTAATGCCTTAGTTGTTCTAAATGGTCCTGGTATGTTTTGCTTAGTACATTTCCAGGTTCAGGTTGGATTCGATTTTCTGAAGCTTAGGCTGCTCGCCTTTGTAGGAATATGTCATATGTGAAATCACATATGCCTCTTGGGGGAGAAGTAGCAACACTTAGTTAAAAGCACCAAGAGCCGAAGTGGATATATGGATCCACCTAGAGGTAGGGTCCCTCTCCTTTCCCTTTTATTTAATGTAAAGTAGAAAAGAGTCATTTCTGCATGGTCTTAGTATTTGAATTCTGCAAGTTAGTCTTGAATAAATGCTTCTGTGAAAACAGTGTTAGTTGCCGGAATAAGATAAAAATGGTTGCCTGCTAACTAAAATCACAATTTAATAATAAAACCCCTCAATTAGAGGTGCGCTGTCTTCAAGATAAAATGTAGTGATAGACTTTTTATTCTTTCCTACTGGATTGTTGTGGTGTCTCTTTGATCCTTTGTATGTGAACTTGGTTTGTTGAGACAAAGGGAATGAAATGGCTGTGATACTTGTTTTTGTGTCAATTTTCCATGTTTAGGAAAATTTAGTATGATGATAACCATAGTGGTATGACTTAAGACTAAATGACTTGTTACCTCTAGAGGGTATCAAAGTTTTAAATAATGATAAACGTATCCTTTAAGATGGAATGGTGAAACTAGGAAGTAACAGATTAGGGTGGTACGACCACGCCTTGGGATAACATAATGAGCACGACTTATGTTAGTAAAATGAATATGTGAATATCTTGATTTAGATACTTGAGATGGGTTTCCTTAAGTATGAACGTGAATGTGTTCACTTATGTGTATGCGGTATTATTCTTTGAATGCTTATGAGGTAATTCCAAAAGCAGTATACTATAGACATGTTTGTATTGTGAGTGCGCAGATGCTGATGCCACATAATGAATGATAATAAAGGTGAGTGCATGCTGAGGTCCCCTAGTGACAGATTTGTTGTTGGAAGGGAGGCATTCTTACCCCTTTCCAGTTGACTTATAGGGATAAGAGGCATTCTTACCTCATGCCCACTATTCTCTATACGTGTATGGAAGGGAGGCATTCTTACCCCTTGCCAGTTGACTTATAGGGATGAGAGGCATTCTTACCTCATGTCCTCTATACTCTATACATGTATGGAAGAGAGGCATTCTTACCCCTTTCTAGTTGACTTATAGGGAAGAGAGGCATTCTTACCTCATGGCCGCTATTCTCTATATGTGTATGGAAGGGAGGAATTATTACCCTTTGCCAGTTGACTTATAGGGATGAGAGGCATTCTTACCTCGTGCCCGCTAATCTTATTAATGGGTGTGAGGCATTCTTACCCCATGCCAACTATGGCCTAAATTCATTTATATATGTATATGGTGACATGATCAAGTTACTTTACCGGCAACGAGCCGAAGCTGGTATAACCGTCAGGTGTCCCTTGGGAACCTGGATGGGTTTTATTTACTTATGTAATTCTACTTACTTATTTCTACATACATTCTCACTATTTAATTATTATACACTGTCTGGATTGGGTTTGACACTGGTGGTTCCGACCTACTGAGATTTACATCTCACACCCTACTTGGGCCGCCATTGCACTGGGGTACCTGATTAGAACTTGTTGCTTGCTAGACCTAGGTTGTGTGCTGTGCTGTTCGTACCTGAGGTGTTAGGAGAAAAGGACCAACCAAAAGCTTGGGATACTCAGGGGATCACCATTAGGCTTTTCTGTCTTTTCTTTTTGTATTGTTTGTAAAGAATGATGTAATGTTTCCTGTTTTCGTAAATGTAACATCATCTGTACATGCATGCATTATAAACTGGTGTTTTCACCTTTTATAAAATGGTTATTACCTGTATTTTTCTTTTACCTTTCAATTATTTACTTCTTCCACTATTGAATATTATTTACCTTTATAAAACCATTGTGTTACTCTGATTTGAGGGTATAGTCTCCCCATTATCACCTCCCGAGACCCTCGCTGCTAGTCAGCAACCTCTAGCGTACGTGGAGACGCACTTGAGGCCATGTGACCTACCGGTCCGGCCACCGGTTCGATGATAAGACGGTCCGAGACTTTAAAAAGTGGTATCAGAGGTGTTTATTTTCTTTTTTCCTTACTATTTTGGGTTGGTAAACAGGAGATTAGGAAAGTGTCGACACTTGGCTAATAACCGTGCTTGGGATTGATCACCCCACGTATGGGAAATGACCAAGTGGCCAGGGCTGATAATTGTTGTTCATGTTGTTTGCTATTAATGTTGATATAATTTCACCTTGAGTGACTATTGTATTTTTTGCTACTTATGGTTTATGGAATTACTTGAATTTTACCCTTGGCCCAATATGGTAAGAAAGCTGCATTCCATGAATCATATTTGGAACATAGGAATTAACATGTCATGCATGTGCCATGCCATGTAGTTGCATCTTAGCTTTCCTGTATGATATGCTTAAGTGATTATATGCCATGCTTATGTGTTATAACATGCTTCTGTGATATAACATGTTTTGTGTTTACTGCATATGATGGAATGTCTTGCTTTTTTTGTAACTGGTTTGTGAATGAATGAGAACCAATTTTCGATTGTAAGGTGTATGGGTGCCTTACAACCGGGAAGGGGTAACCCGTATATTAAAACTATTCTGAGCATGATATGAATTTGTTTGTAGGGATATTGATAAAAATGTAAAGTTGTGGAAATTAAAATGATAAAGTAAATTGGTTTTGATTAAAAAGGGGATCCAAATGGCAATTTATGAAGTGTATGGGTGCTTTATAGGTTGGTATATGGCTACCCATATACTTGGGCAGATGTATGTGAGCATGTTAAATTTTGGGTTGGAATCTGGTTTTGAAAAAAAGGGGAGTCAATTTTCAATCCATCAAGTGTATGAGCGCTTCATGAATTGGGAAATGGCAACTTGTATTAAATGTAAAGGCTTGTTGTATTTTGAAATGATAAAATGGAAAATGTTGCATAATTTCAAAATTTAAAGGTTTTGGCTAACTATTAAATGTGCAACTGGACTCATGTAGGTCAGTTGGAAAGTGTTGTATGAGATAACCCGGTTGGGGTGTTTGATTTTTTTAAAAGGAATTGAGTAACTTCTTTGGTGTTGCTTTTTGAAGAACCCAAGATGGATAAAATGGGACCCTCGTAGGTCATCCTTTTGTTTAAATGGTGTTGTTTATCTCAATTGATTGATAAAGAAGGGATGTCTGTGAATGTTTGATGTTCTTAAAAGGAATTTTTTGTGAAACTTTCCCATTTTCTTGATGCATGGTTGATGTTTTTAAATGGATAGAGTTTAAATGGGGTAAAATGTTAAGGTATTGGTAATGGAAACTGTGGTTGTGCATTGAAACCCTAGTGTAAGGGGTAGTTTTGAGTTTCTCTTTGAGTTTACTTGGAATGGGACCGTAGGTTTTTTCCGTGGGCGTTGTTCCCTTAGTGGTGTTTTGATGATTGGATTTTGAGCCTAGAGAATTTTTTTGGCGTGACCTATCGTTAGGGTCGACGTTTGATCTTCGTAAGGGGCTAGCCCGTGGTTGGTAGCACCCTTAGCATTTTAATACCTTGCTTGTACCGTGGGTTTTCTGACGTGAGGTGTTTTTTGGGTGTCGTTGTCCCCTGTTGGACTCTTGGTTTTATAATGACACCCTTGGTCGGATGGGTGGTCATTGGGTTTTGACTTTTGTTGCAGATTTGGGTTATCTCCTCAGTAGAGCGTCCTGTCATTAAAGATTGGTTTCGTCCCAATGTTCGAGATGTCTTTCGAATGTCTCGTGTGTTTTGACACACTAGTTTCCTTGTTTTGGATCTTCTTTGTTTGTTTGGTGATGTGATTATGGAGGAGCATCACACAATCATTTTCGGTGTTTGTGTACTAGCACGCTTGTGCTCGGCTAGGTTATCACCTTTCCCATTGGTGACTAGGACACTACTAAGGTTGGGAGCATGTCGCGTCGAATCTGGTAAATGTGTCCTTTCACGTGGAATGGATTCTTCTTGGAATGCCTTTGGAAATAGGTTGGTCGTGTCTGAATTCCTTGAGGCATGCGAGTTTAAATCGTGTGGATGTGTCGACAGGTGACGCCGAGTTCCTTCCTTGAAGTCGACAAGCTGAGGTTTGACTGTTCATCCGTTCGGTAGTCTGGTTTGATTAGATGGAATATGTTTCAATACTCTTGGTGTATTCTTCTTAGCGACGAGCATGTACCCTATCTTGACATCATCTTAGATGCACTAAGAGAGTGTCAGCCTTATCCATGCTAATTCTTTAAATCCGTTGGGCTTGATCAGATGGTTCTCTTTCGGCGTTGCACGCGGGATGCGTGGAATTATTGTATGGTTTGATCTTGGAAACATCATTGGAAGTTGGGTGTAAGATTCGATTAACGTGTTTGTGCTAAACATAAGGTGCCTTGGAGAAAGTCATTGTGGTTCTGTTTGAAATACGTCAGCTGTTTCAGCTGAGCTTTCTTGTAAATTTTCAGCTGGAGATGGATTGACTTGAGGTTCTTGTTTAATGTCTACGGTCGGTGACATACCATTCTCTGGCACGTCTTCAGGTAGAGGCGAGTGTGGTTTGTGTCGGCCGATGCCTAATATGAACAACCGGCTTGACTTGGGCCTTGACATCGATGGGGAATCGACCGTTTGATATGTTTCAAATCACGCTAAGAGCGTCGTGGGAACTCTTGGGGCATGCTTTGAAAGTTAATTCAAATGGTGGTCCGAACCGTAGTTTGGAGTTGGTTGCTTAACGTTAAAAATATATGGTGGGAAGTACCTGTGGCTGGATGCTTGGCGAGATGACGACGGGTTCGTGTCTCTGGGTAGATGGGATCGGGAAGAGCCGTCTTAGTGTTTCATTGGGAAACGAGTGTTGGCTCGGGTTTTGGTGGATTAAGAACCATAGGGTTTAATGGATTCTTAAGGGTGTGTTGGACATTTGTGAATGCAACGTGATCATTTGAACAAAGCTTTATGACCCTTGTAGGTTGGGTGATGTGTACATTGTTCTCGATGGCTTCTCAGGGACGAGAAGTTCTAAAGTGGGAAGGTTGTAATGACCCGCATTTTGAACTGGACAAAAACCCAAAGGAATTTGAACTTTTTTGTTTACTGAATGGGTTTTTTTTAAAACTGAGCTTCGGAATGGAATTCCGAGAGTTGAAATACTTTTTTTGTTTTGGTTTTGTGCTTGGGAGAAGGCCCGAGGAGTTTCCAAAGTGACTCGGAAAGTTTCGGAAGCACCAGACTCAAGTTATTAAGGGACTGTAGAGAGCGCACGGTTGGTGCATGGGTTTACCAAACTATGCGGCCTAAATTAGGTGGGCAGTGGCTTGCTGATCATACCACGATTCACTGTTTTATTCCACCCTTACACCGCTGTTTTAAACTAGTCTTGTAATGAATCTTCCAAATATAATAATAAATTTCACTTTATGTTTGAATCATTTAATTAATATTAATCAACATTATAATGGGAAATGTTACTTGTTTTTATTATTTCAATGTAGGTGGAGGTGATTTGGAGGACCCTTGATGAAGTGGAAGAAAAATGGGCCAAAATTGCCTGGATCCAATGACATATGTCCACTGTTTTTCATAGTACACAAAATCCGTGAATCTGAATGGGCTGATATTTTGTGGTCCTGTCAAAAATATAATATTCTACATTTCATATTAAGAAACCCAATCCTGATTTCGCTTCTATGGGGCCCATACTAACTGATCTGTCCAAGCCACCGAATTTGGACCAAGTCAAATGCGGTGTTCTGTATTTTATCAATAGATTGAGCTGTTGTTGTCCAAATGGTGAAAAACTTTTGGTTGAGACAGTAAAGAGGCAGGGACACAACTTTTCTATTTTCTCCAAATCAAGATAAGGCTCTCTGAAGACCGAAACACGTGGTACAAGTGGATTGATGAAATATGTGTGCCTAAAACTACCTTCCAATTTTCCAATAAAAGGGCACCAAGGGAACCTCATTTGAAAGTTCAGACTGGAGGCAAGGTGCTGCCATTTTGAAGTACCCAAGGAGTCTTCTCAACATCTCTAGAAGTTCTGGAGGCTATGGGAAGTGCTACTTCAACATCTTCTTCTTCTTCCTCTCCCATGAGTTTCTAAACCCCTTGTGATCACCCGGGGAGGAATGTGATGTAATCCCGAGCTTCAAAGTTGTATTATTTTGAATGATCTTTTTAATTTTAAGTTTTATGTTGTTTTTTCTCATCCTCTATTTTTATTTAATTGAGTTATATATTGGTATGTTATAATCAACTCAAATGATCATGTTTGGGGGTACCCTATCATGTGATGTTTCACAAACTGTTCATCCCCTTTTCTTCCCTCATTCAATTGCGGTATTTGTGTGGTTCATATTGGTCAATTGAACTAACATAAGAACTGTCAAGATCATGCACATTTATGTCATGGTATCACAATGAAATAACATGCAAACCGGGACAGCACATCAAATTCTTTATGTGTTTCCTTGGTGAGATTCAGTTATGATGTCGAACACAAATCACCCAATCATCGGCGGTGTCCGGTGAATCGTTATGTGTTTTCAACTGAACCCTAGGAGGTATCCTAGTATAAACTCAGTAAAATTCTGGTTCTAGGTGTTACAAACCATGTATTAGAAGATAATAACCCCATCCCTTGAAGCGATGAAGGATGATCATCATGAGACTTCCCCGGGTTGATCACGTTTAATCAATCTTGTTCATTTCTACATTGTTTTATTCCTTTCATTTTCTATTTTCATCTTTAAACATCAAACCCCCAAGTTTTAAAAAAACCTTATTTACCTTCTAATTTCATAATCAAAACCCTCTTTTTAAATTAATTATCTAAAGCTCCATCGAGAGACGACCTAGGGTTGCTGCTATACTGCAGAAATTCTTGTCAAAATTAAACAACTAATTTGTCGCGCTCGACAACGCGATCAAATTTTGGCGCCGTTTCCGAGGATACAAGATCATTTTTTTATTTATTTCCTTTTATTTATTTATTTATTTTCTTAATTAGTACTCCTTTAAATACCCCACCCCCATTTGATTGTTTTTGTTTTGGATTTTGTCTTTATTTTTGGTTTTTTTGTGCGTTCATTATCTCTCTCTCTCTCTCTCTCTTATTCTCCATCTCCCTCTATAATTCTGTATTACAACATTATATTCTCTTTTCACCCTTCTAAAGTTATTTTATACTTATTCAAAAAAAACTTCACAAATTATTTGCATGACCCGATCTGGTAAAGAAACACTACTTGAATTTGAACATGAAATTGAAAAGTCACTTCACACACAAATCAAGGCATATAGAGAAGGTCAATCAAGTAACATTTAGGAACCCCTTTTGAAACCTCAAGTGGTCCTAAACCTATCCAAAATTGAACCCAATCAAACCCAAGAAAACATGGCTGCAAATAACCAAACATTAAAAGAACTGACCACCCCTGATGTGGAGTACCAACCTGTGTACAACCAATATCGTGAGGAAGCATCCAACTTTGAGCTGAGATCAGGTATCATCCACCTCCTTCCAAAATTCCATGGTCTTCCTGGTGAGGAACCTCACAAACATCTCAAAACATTTCACATAGTGTGCTCCACCAGGAAACACCAAAATGTGTCTAAGGACTTAATCAAGTTTAGGGCCCTCCCTTTCTCCCTTGTTGGTGTAGCCAAAGATTGGTTATACTGTTTGCCTACCACAATTGGGGGCTGGAATTACCTAAAAATACTTTTCCTAGAGAAGTTCTTCCCTTCCTCCTGAACTGCTTCAATTAGGAAATAAATATGTGGAATTAGGCAATCACAAGGAGAGACCCTTCATGAATACTGGGAGAGATTCAAAAGACTTTGCTCATGCTACCCCCACCACTAGATTAGTGAACAAATTTTAATTTAATAATTATATGAGGGAATTATCCCCATGGATCGTGGAATGATTGATGCTAAATCTGTTGGTGCCCTAGTTGATAAAACTCCTTCCGCCGCATGTGACTTAATAGCCAACACGGCTCAAAATGCACAACAATTTGGTACACGAGCTATTGCACCAACCCTAGGAGTTCATGAGGTAATTCATTCAGCCCTATAACAAAAGGTAGATACTAAACTTGATGAGATGCATACCCTTCTAAGGCAATTATCTCAAGCACAAGGTAACTCACACTCTACTTCTATTCCATTACATTTTGGGATTTTTTCTGATAACACTCATTTTTCTAACTAGTGCCCACAACTTCAAGATTCATCTGAGTCTTGTGCAGCTGTGTTCCCAGGGCATCCATTCCAACAAGAACCTCCCTTCAAGCAAGAACAATTCAGGCCAAATCCAAATCCAGGGTGGCAAGCACAACCCCAATATAGTCAAGGAGGAAACTCAAACTACCCCAAGCAGAATTGGTATCAACAAGGCCAAGGTATGTAAACTTCTTATCCTTCAACTTCTCAAAACAATCATCCTCCTCCTCCCAAATATGAACCAAGCCTTGAGGATATGGTGAAACAAATGGAAACCCAGAACCTCCAGTTCCAATAGACCACACAATCAGCAATTCAAGATTTGCGAACTCAAGTGGGACAATTGGAAAACACCATCGGTGAGATTAAGATGCAAGGGTCTGGACAACTACTATCCCAACCCATTGCCAATCTGAAGGACAAAGGTAATGTATGTGCAATTACACTTCATAGTGGTAAAGAAGCTTCTCCTTCTACTGATTCTACTCAAAAGGTATGTCCCCCTCTTGAAAACACTCTTTCTCCACCCATGAAAGATTCTAATGAAGAAAAACAAAATAAAATTGACAATAAAATTATCATTAAGGATTACCATGAACAATCAATTCCTCTTCCTTTCCCTCAAAGACTCTCTAAATCTAAGAAAAACTTTGATAATGAGATTGAAAATGAAATAATGGATACATTTAAAAATTTTCAAGTTAATATCCCATTATTGGATGTAGTCAAGAAAATTCCCCGTTATGCCAAATTTCATAAATAACTTTTCACCCATAGACGAAGGTTGAAGGGGAATGAGAGAGTCAACTTGGGTAGGAATGTCTCAGCCCTGATTCAACCAACAATGCCAACCAAATGCAAGGATCCAGGAACATTCACGATACCGTGTACCATAGGGGAGACCTTCTTTTCTGATGCTATGCTAGATTTAGGTGCTTCCATTAATGTAATTCCTCACTCCGTGTATACTTCTCTACAGGTTGGAGAGATTCAACAAATAGGCATTGTTGTGCAACTTTCCAGCCGGAGTACAACAAATCCAAAAGGAGTGATTGAGGATGTCCTTGTTAGAGTGAAGAATATCATCTTCCCCGCTAATTTCTATATTCTTGAGATGGAAGATACCTGAACCCAAGGACACGTTCCTCTCATACTTGGGAGGCCATTCCTCAAAACTACAAAGAAAATCATCAATGTTCACAATGGTACATTTTACATGGAATTTCGTGGAGAAAAGGTAAGTTTTAACATCCTTGAGTCTATGAAACACCCCGTTGAAGAGCACTCCACTCTTCATATCTATTCAATGGAAGTGCTCTCAAACGATGCACACACACACAATTCTCTCCTCAACCCAAACTCTGATTCATTTTTGTTTTCTTCACCCTTGAATGATTTGAGTTTTGATTCATGTTTTGAGTGTTGTGTGGGTTCTGAAAAGTGTAAATTTTGTGCTTTAATTGATGAGTGTGTTCATTCTGAGGTACCCATGACTGTTGATGATTCTGCAAATCTCATTTCTATAGATTCTCTATCTTTAGAGAATAAACATGAGCAGATAGACAGTTTAATGGACCTCACTCCCACTAAATCCCCTCCCTCAATCTAGAAAACACTGGTGTTGGAGCTTAAACAACTTCCTTCTAATTTAAAATATTCATATATTGAGGGTATTGACCAATTGTCCATCATTATTGCCAATAACCTCTCTCTACAACAAGAATCAAAACTGCTCAACCTTTTGAGAGAGTGTAAAAAGTCAATAGGATGGATATTGTATGATATTCCTAGGATTATCCCATCTATTTTTATGCACCATATACTTTTGGATGATGAGTCTAAGCCCGTATGACAATCTCAACGCCGGTTGAATCCCACTCTCCTTGAAGTGGTAAAATTGGAAGTCAATAAATTACTTGATGCGGGGATCATTTATCCTATATCTGATAGTAAATGGGTTAGCCCAGTGCAAATTGTGCCAAAAAAACAGGAATAACAGTTGTGTCAAATGAAAGGAATTAGTTGGTTCCAACACGTGTTCAAAACAGTTGGCGAGTTTGTATTGACTACCATCGACTGAATCAAGCCACGCGGAAGGACCACTTTCCATTACCTTTCATTGACCAAATTTTAGAATGATTGGCTGGTAAGTCCCATTATTGTTTCCTTGATGGATATTCGGGTTATTTCCAAGTCCATATAGCCCCTGAGGATCAAGAAAAGACCAAATTTACCTGTCTATTTGGCACATTTGCATACAGAAGGATGCTATTCAGTCTTTGTAATGCTCCTGGTACTTTTCAGCTATGTAAGTTTAGTATTTTTTCTGAGTACCTTGAGAATTGTATGAAAGTATTTATTGATGATTTAACGGTATATAGATCTTCTTTTGATGATTGTTTGGAACACCTAGGTTCTGTCCTCTGCCGCTGCATTGAAAAAGATCTTGTTTTAAATTATGATAAATGCCATTTTATGGTTGAGTAGGGGATAGTTCTTGGGCATGTCATATCAAATAATGGAATTTAAGTTGTTAAATATTAAATTGAATTAATTTCAACCCTTCTATTTCCAAAATGTGTTCTTGAGGTGCGATCTTTCTTGGGTCATGCTGGTTTTTACCGCCGATTCATTAAAGACTTTAGTAAGATCGCACTTCCTTTATCTCGGTTATTACAAAAGGATTCTGAATTTGTTTTTGATAAAAATTGTGAGGATGATATGAATTCACTAAAAATGAGTCTCACATCACCTCCCATAATCCAACCACTAAGGTGGGATCTGCCCTATGAACTTATGTGTGATGCCTCTAACTTTGCAGTTGGGGCAGTTTTATCACAAAGAGTTGAGAAGTCCCCTCATGTCATTGCGTATGCCTCATGTACCCTTGACCCTGCCCAGGTAAACTACACAACCACTGAAAAAGAACTCCTTTCTATTGTGTTTTCCTTGGAAAAATTTCATTCATATCTTCTCAGGTCAAAAATCATCGTCTTCTCTAATCATGTTGCCCTTCGTTTCCTCCTAAAGAAACTTGAAGCCAAACCCCACCTCATTCGATGGATGCTCCTCCTCCAAGAGTTTGAACTTGAGATTAGAGATAAGAGAGGGGTGTAGAATGTGTTAGCTGACCACATTAGTAGGATTTCCCAACCATTGGACCATCATGTTGACTCACCCCTACCCATTGGATAATTCTTCCCTCATGAGAACCTTTGTGATGTTGTGGACCTTACCCCCTGGTATGTGGACATTGTGAATTTTCTAGCAACATATAGGGTCCCCACTGATTTTATCACTTCACAATCCCAGAGACTTAAACATGATTCTCAATGGTACATTTGGGATGACCCATATTTGTGGAGGATCTGTAGTGACCAGGTTGTTCGTAGGTGTGTCCCTGACCATGAGTTCACCTCTGTTTTGACCTTCTGCCACACCTTGACATGTGGGGGCCACTTTGGCTCTCAACGTACAGCTCGAAAGGTCCTTGACTCAGGACTTTATTGGCCAACATTTTATAGGGATGCCCATATATTTTTTAAGTCATGTAGTCATTGTCAATTCACAGGGAATATCTCTAAGAGGAATGAAATGCCCCAACATCCCATGTTATTTTGTGAGATCTTCGATGCATGAGGCATTGACTTCATGGGGCCTTTTCCAAATTCATTTGGATTTGTATACATCTTATTGGCTATTGACTATGTATCTAAATGGGTGGAAGAAAAGGACACCAGGACCGATGATTCTCGAGTGGTTGTTGATTTTGTGAGGTCCCAAATTTTCAGTAGGTTTGGTTTACCAAGATTCATCATTAGTGATCAGAGTTCACATTTTTGCAATTGTAACATGCAAAATTTACTTCATAAGTATGGGGTTGATCATAAAGTCTCCACTAAATATCACGCCCAAACTAATGGAAAAGAAGAAATATCAAATCGGGAAGTTAAACGAATCTTGGAAAAAACGGTACAACCCAATAGGAAAGATTGGAGTTTGCACTTGGATGATGCACTTTGGGCGTAACATACAACTTTTAAAAACCCAATCGAAATGTCACCATACAGAATTGTGTTTGGAAAGGATTGTCACCTCCCAATGGAGGTATAACACCATGCATATTGGGCTGTTAAAAAATGTAATATGAACCTTTCAGATGCAGGTGAGCAAAGAAAGCTGCAGATTCAAGAGTTGGAAGAAATTCGACGTGATGCATATGAAAACTCCCGAATCTATAACGAGAAGAAAAAGGCAATTCATGATAGCATGATTCACTAGCGGAAGTTCCATATTGGTGAGAAGGTCCTCATGTACAATTCCAGGCTTAAGCTCCACCCAGGTAAGCTTCGTTCCCGATGGATCAGTCCTTACACTGTTACTAATGTTTACCCTTTTGGTTCAATACAAGTTTTTCATGAGCAGAGTGGAAGAAGTCTTACCGTCAATGGGCAGCGACTTAAACACTTCTATGAGGATATTCCGAAGAATTCGGTGGAGGAAATCCACCTTCTCGATGCATCATACCAATAAAACACACCAGGTTTTGTCCTTCCTTCTCACATTCTCAATTATTTCAGTGAGGACATTACATACTCTAGGTGTGGGGGGTGGATACATTCATGGGTTAGTTAGGAATTTTCATTGTTCTCTCCTTTTTTTCTCGTTTTGGCCTTCTTTATGGTATTTTCATTTTTCCCCATCAACAATTTCGAAGTTCCATGATTTGGCGACTATAAAGTGGGGAAAGTAAAAATACCAAAACGAAGGCTAAAAAGAATATGTGTATGAATTTACCATCAAGAAGTGATTTTTTTAGTGAATTGGTTTTATGTCAATGATATAAATGGTCGTATCTATGTGAAACCTTTGAGGTGATTGATGCCCATTGTGTGAGTAGTTTTTGGGAAAACTGTGTCACTAATATCTCCACAAATATTTTCACCAAACCACAAAATGTGATTATTTCTTACTTAATATAAGGTAAATATATGTTGGGTTAATATTTTTCAGCTTTAAATGATATTTCCATACGTTCGTTCCTTATCTGATCTGTTTCATTACTGTACCAGATTGACCTATGCGTGTGTACCTAATGTTCGACTGTTGTACGCCCTCAAAAAAATTGTTGTGTCTTGGGCAGGTAAAAAACCACTCCTCCTAAACCTTTGATATTGTTATAACTATTTCAATTAGTGTTGTGATGAGATCAAACAAGGGATGATAGATGAGTGTGAGATTTATTCCAATTGCAACTTCAAAAAAAAATTATAAATGAGGGGAGTGATGAAATGTGAAACATATGTGGATATCTAGGTCAGGATCTTATGGTTTGACTTCTGGGAATTCTTAAATGAGTGGGTCTTGAAATATGATTGGAAAGGATGTAGGGAAGGTTCGGTGAAAAAATCATTTAAGCTGAAAAATGTTAAAATAACATATATTTATTGGATAGCAAGTGGAAAGAAGAGCATGGAATGGTTTCCACACACACATGGAGAGTTAGTGTCATGGTTTACTTCTGAATTCCTTTCTGAATTAGGTATCGTGAATCTTTTTGAATTTCTCTATGATATGATTTATGAGACATCTTTTTCTATTTTCACTAGGAAGAACTCCTTGGTGTGGTTCGTGCATTGATCACTTTAATTTAAATAAAATTTCCTCAAATGATAAATCTTCAGGATGTTGGAAATATATATATATATATATATATGCATCATTGAATTTGGATATGTGACTTTTCCCAGGAGTGTAAATGTTTAGGTGTGGGGGTGTGATCGTACCACGATTCACTGTTTTATTCCACCCTTACACCGCTGTTTTAAACTAGTTTTGTAATGAATATTCCAAATATAATAATAAATTTCACTTTATGTTTGAATCATTTAATTAATATTAATCAACATTATAATGGGAAATGTTACTTGTTTTTATTATTTCAATGTAGGTGGAGGTGATTTGGAGGGCCCTTGATGATGTGGAAGAAAAATGGGCCAAAATTGCATGGATCCATGGAAATCTGTCCACTGTTTTGCATAGTACACAAAATCCATGCATCCAAATGGGATGATATTTTTTGGGAATGTCCAAAAAATTTAATAGGATACATTTCATATTAAGGAACCCAATCCTGATTAGGCTTCTATAGGGCCCATCCGAACTAATCTGTCCAAGCCACTGAATTTGGACCAAGTCAAATGCGGTGTTCTGTGTTTTATCAATAGCCTGAGCTGTAGTTGTTCAAATGGTTCCACAATTTCGGTGGAGATATTCAAGAGGTAGGGCTACAACCTTTCTATTTTCTCAAAATCGAGATAAGGCTGTATGAAGACTGAAACACGTGGTACAAGGGGATTGATGAAATCTATGTGCCTAAAACCACCTTCCAATTTTCCTATAAAAGTGAACCAAGGGAAATTCATTTGAAAGTTCGGCCATGAGGAAAGGTGCTACCATTTTGGAGTCCCCAAGTAGTCTTCTCAACATCTCTAGAAGTTCTGTAGGATATGGTAAGTGATACTTCAACATATTCTTCTTCTTCCTCTCCCATGGGTTTCTAAACCCCTTGTGATCACCCGGGGAGGAATGCGATGTAATCCCGATCTTAAAAGTTGTATTATTTTGAATGATATTTATAATTTCAGGTTTTATGTTGTTTTTACTCATCCTCTATTTTTATTTAATTGATTTATATACTGGTGTGTTATACTCAACTCAAATGATCATGTTTGGGGGTACCCTTTCATGTGATGTTTCACAAACCGTTCATCCCCTTTTCTTCCCTCATTCAATTGCAGTATTTGTGTGGTTCATATTGGTCAATTGAACTAACATAATCACTATCAAGATCATGCAAATTTATGTCATGGTATCACAATTAAATAACATGAAAACCTGGACAACACATCGAATTCTTCATGTGTTGCCTTGGTGAGTTTCGGTTATGATGTCGAACACAAATCACCCAATCATCGGCGGTGTCCGGTAAATCGTTATCTATTTTCGACTGAACCCTAGGAGGTATCCAAGTATAAAATCAGTAAAATTATGGTTCTAGGTTTTACAAAACATGGATTAAAAGATCATAAACCCATCCCTTAAAGTGATGAAGGATGAGCATCACAAGACTTCCCCGGGTTGATCACGTTTAATCAATCTTGTTCATTTCTACATTGTTTTATCACTTTCATTTTCTATTTTCAACTTTAAAAATCAAACCCCCAAGTTTTAGAAAAACTTCATTTACCTTCTAATTTCATAATCAAAACCCTCCTTTTAAATTAATGATCTAAATATCCATCGAGAGACGACCTAGGGTTGCTGCTATACTGCAGAAATTCTAGTCAAAATTAAACAACTAATTTGTCACACACGACAACGCGATACCTTGCGCATGGGCTGCGTACGGTTTCCCAAACCGTGAACCTTTCCCATGAAATGGGTGTCTTGGAGCCAGTAGACTTAGCACAGTTTTCACACGGTTTGGAAAACCGTGCAGGTCAAACCGTGCGCTTGGGTGAGTTTAAGTTTTTAATTAAAATAAAAATAAAATAAAATAAAATCTTAAAACTAAACTCTCCCTCACTCCTCTTGGCCAGAACCCATGCGAAACACCTCCCCACTTCTCCCCTGTGAGCCGCACGACACCCTCCATCCGGCCTCCTCTCGTTTGCTAATTTTCACCTAATTTCTACCGGTTTTTGGTTGAAATCATCATGGTAAGATTATCTCTCACTTATCCTCCTTTCTTCAAGACATATTTTAGCCTATCTGTCGACCCGCAGGATTCGGCCGAACCCTAGGTATTGGGGGTTTCTTGATTCCCTTTTTTCTTTCGTTTTAGGGTTGTGGCATGGTTGTCTCGGGACGCTTGGGTTTGAGTTTGGGCATCCGCCGCCGAAGGCGAGGCAATTTGCGGTGGTTTCGGTCCGCCGGGTTGATTATGAGGTAAGGGTTTTACCCATGGATTGTTTTTGCAGCTTCTAAGTTAATTCCTTAGTTGTTCTAAAGGTTCCTGGTATGTTTTTCTTAGTACGTTGGTGGGTTCAGGTTGGGTTCACTTTGCCAGAGCTTAGGCGGCTCGCCTGTGTAGGCATAGGTAGTATGTGAAATCACATATGCCTCGTGGGGGAGCAGCATCGACTCTTAGTTAGAAAGAGCCAAGAGATGGAGTGGATGGATGGATCCACCTAGAGGTAGGGTCCCTCTCCTTGCCATTTTATTTAAATTAAAGTAGTTAAGAGTAATTTCTAAATGGTCTTAGTATTTGAATTATGCAAGTTGGTGTTGAATAAATGCTTCTGTGAAAACAGTGTGAGTTGCAGGAATAAGATAAAAATGATTTCCTACTAACTAAACTCACGATTTAATAATAAAACCCCTCAATCAGAGGTGCGCTGTCTTTAAGATAAAAAGTAGTGATAGAATTTTTATTCTTTCCTACGGGATTGTTGTGGGGCCTCTTTGATGCTTTGTATGTGAACATTCTTTGTTGAGACAAAGGGAATGAAATGGCTGTGATACTTATGTTTGGGTCAATTTTCCATGTTTAGGAGAATTGAGTATGATGATAACCATATTGGGATGACTTAAGACTAAATAACTTGTTACCTCTAGAAGGTATAAAAGGGTTAAAGAATGATAAACGTATCCTTTAATATGGAATGTTGAAACTAGGAAGGAACATATTAGGGTGGTACAACCATGCCTTGGGATAACGTAATGAGCATGGATTATGTTAGTAAAATGAATGTGCGAATATCTTTATTTAGATACTTAAGATGGGTTGCCTTATGTATGAAGGTGAATGTGTTCTCTTATGTGTATGTTGTATGATTCTTTGAATTCTTATGAGGTAATGCCATAAGCAATATACTATAGACATGTTTGTACTGTGAGTGCGCACATGATGATGCCAAATAATGAATGATAATAAATATGAGTGCATGATGAGGTCCCCTAGTGATAGATACGTGGTTGGAAGGGAGGCATTCTTACCCCTTGCCAGTTGACTTATAGGGAAGAGAGGCATTCTTACCTCGTGCCTGCTATTCTCTATACGTGTATGGAAGGGAGGAATTCTTACCCCTTTCCAGTTGACTTATAGGGACGAGAGGCATTCTTACCTCTTGACCGCTATTCTCTATACTTGTATGGAAGGGAGGAATTCTTACCCCTTTCTAGTTGACTTATAGGGATGAGAGACATTCTTACCTCGTGCCTGATATTATCTATACATGTACGGAAGGGAGGCATTTTTACCCCTTTCCAGTTGACTTATAGGAATGAGAGGAATTCTTACCTCGTGCCCTCTAATCTTATTAATGGGTGGGAGGCATTATTACCCCATGTCAACTATGACCTAAATGCATTTATATATATATATGGTGACATGATCAGGTTACTTTACCGACAAAGATTCGAAGCTGATATAACCGTCAGGTGTCCCTCGGGAACATGGACGGGAGTTATTTACTTATGTAATTATGCTTACTAATTTATCCATACCTACTCACTGTTTAATTATTATACACTATCTGGATTGGGTTTGACACCGGTGGTTCCGACCAACTGAGATTTATATCTCACACCCTACTCGGGCTGCCATTGCACTGGGGTACCCGAGTAGACCATCTTGCTTGCAGGACCTAGGTTGTGTGCTCTGCTATTCGTACCTGAGGTGTTAGGAGAAAAGGACCAAGCATAAGCTTGGGATGCTCAGGGGATCGTTGTTAGTCTTTTCTATATTTTCTTTTTGTATTATTTGTAAATAATGCTGTAATGTTTCCTGTTTTCATAAATGTAACATCATCTGTACATGCATGCATTATATACTGGTGTTTGTCACCTTTTATAAAATGGTTATTACCTGTATTTTTCTTTTACCTTTCAATTGTTTACTTCTTCCACTATTGAATATTATTTACCTTGATAAAACCACTGTGTTACTCTGATATGAGGGTATAGTCTCCCCACTATCACCTCCCGAGACCCTCGCTGCTAGTCAGCAGCCTCTGGCGTACGAGGAGACGCGCTTAAGGCCATGTGACCTACCGGTCCGGCCACCGGTTTGGTGATAAGCCGGGCCAGGATGTTACATACATCATCATTGGATTATCCTTATTTCATGGGGTGTATGTTTCATATGTTAATAAATCGATAAGGGAATTTCAAATTTCCATTTCCACTCATTTAGATTTACGCAAACTTCATTGATTACATATCCCCAAGATTATGTGTGAAATCATTATTTATTTAATTATGTAGTAATTTCCACTCCCCTTTGTGTGGATATATTTTTGATACACATAGTCACTCCATTGATAAATTTTCAAGTCCTCGATATAAACTTGATAAGAGTAATTTTAACTCAATTTCTATTCATTGAGTTAAACATCCAAGTCATTGGTCTTATTTTTACAAGAATATGTGTGAATGTCCTCTGATATATTTATACTTAATATCCAATCATATTGAGTGTATTTATATTTTTCACCCAAAATTATTTCATTGATTTATCCTTAACCTAAGGATACGGTCTTTATAAAGGAATTCATCCCATCTTACATTCCATTGAGACTTTTTTGTTGTTATGCGCAAATCCTCTTTTATTTAGTGTATATACTGTACTTTGACATAGTATATCATGAATCCCTTTATTATCATTATATTATAAAGTTTTGATTACATCAATTATTTTTATTGAAGCATATCTCATTTGGTTAGGAACTCTAACTAAAATAACATTTTAAATGTTTTAAAAATTTATTCTTCTAAATCATTCTCATTAATGTCCGTGTTTTAAAAATAGTTTGAATCATTTATTTATATTGGAATTAATTTTTTAAAGTTAAAACTCCTTTTAAAATTTTCAAAGTGGTATGGGACACTTTGATTCAAAAAACTATTTTAAACACCTTTTGATAAATAGTGAGACTTTTAAATGTTTTAAAGAAAAGGGGGATATTTCTCTCAAATTGTTTTGATGATTAACTTCATCTATGTCAATATCCTTCATTATTATCAATTGAGGTTGATTTATTTTAATGAAATCTTCAATATTGTATGGAATGAGTTATGTTTGACTGTGGATGTGTTATTTTTATACCATTCATGGTTTATGAATAAAGTATTGACATTTCGTCTGCTATTTTTAATATGAATGTTTATGTTATGTTTTAAACTTTTCATATGAGTAATGCATTGGACTTAGTAAGTAACGGGTGTAGCCCGTTATAGCTCCTTGATGCATCATTAGGTCTCACGATACAAACTAGTGGCTTGGCACAAGGCCTTGACAAAATCTTATTTGTAGTCTTAGAACAAGGCCTTGAATATGTGGTTATGAAGTCTGGCATTATGCATTCCATCATTATGAATGTGGCTATTGAGATTGCATGTGATTATTAGACTAGAAGAATATCCATGTGAATAAGTAAATGACATTATTTGATTTTATCTTTTCCATATTATGCTGAAGTTCAAGTATAAAATGATTTTTTAGTCTTATACATTGCCTTAAATGTTTATGATTATTTATGAAAATTTCTGCTATATTGTTATCCTTTATGAGCATATGAGCTCACCCTTTTCTATGTTTTATTTTTCCCAAGATGTGTAGAAGTATTTTATGATTGACCTGCAGGGATAGTCTGAGGAGATATGAGTTTGGTCTATGGAAACAATGTTTTTCTGTAGCTTTTCATTTTATAATGTAATGTAAAACTTATGAATATATCTAGTACTTCCAAATCATCTAAACTAATCTATCTTTTAGGACATGATTCCTTGTATCATTCCAATGTTATGTAATAATGCACCGAATATGGTTAACTAGGGTTGGGGAGTTACATTTGGTATCAGAGGATGTTTAGTAAAAACCTTGGAATCTAGATTTAGATAAACTTTGATTAGAGCACATTACCCTAAGATAGACTTTGAGGATTAGTATAGAAGAACTTCCTAGAATTTTGGTATTGTAGAGATTATGTGGGTTTTATAAACAATACATACCTATTTGGATATGAGCAGGTAGAGGCGGCTCTGGCACAGATGTTCCTAGGAGTGAAAACTCTGACAAGGAGTTTCGGGATTGACTCGGGGTATCTTGGTACACAACAACGGGCCTTGCTGCACTCTTGGTTACGACACTTCTGGGGGATATGCTTAGGATAATTCACATTTTCATTACAAAATGATTTGAAGGATTTTCATATAAAATGATAATAAATAATCATCGTTGATCCTAATATGTTTTAGATATAAAATAAAGTGTTATGATATTCTCTAAATGATTTTATGACTCAAACTATGATTTCTTGTGTTAGTCAATGGATGGATTTCAAGGAAGTCATAGTAACATTGAACATGATGTACAAGGTAGGCACAATAGAGGAAATGAGAAACAGAATATAATGTTGATAGGTGTAAAAGATATCATGTTCATGGTTTTCCAAAAATATGATCAACTACATATATATTAACCATCTTCCGGACTCAACAAAGAAGATAAAGGTGGTAAATGATAAGAGCTCCAGCAGTGGAGACCATGGAGAAAAGAAAGCTCAATTTCCATCATGCAAGAAATGTGAAAGGAGACACCTAGGGAAGTGTATCAATGGAACAAAGAAATGCTTTATGTGTAGGAAATAAGGACATAAATTAAAGAATTGCTGAGGAAAAATGAATACTATGGAAGAAAATAAAAATGATCCTAAGAATCCATTTATAGTCATTTTCCATAAATATAGGGGACCTAGGCATTACCTGAGTGAATGACCTATTCTATAGGATAACCCCATGATCAAGGAAGAACCTATGTGTAAATAAATGGATAGTCAAATGTTTAAAATTAGTAGTGCTCTTTGTTGATGGGATTACATTGGAAGAAATTTATCTTATCTGTAACCCTGTAGTTTATTTTGTGAAAATGATATTTTATGAAGAATTCTGTTTTCTATTACTCATATAGTTACAAATAACCATTTGGGTTTATATGATCTTGAATTTGAGGCAATTACATGTTATTAAATTTTGGGATGAAAATGTGAGGTATGAGATAACATTTGTCGTGAAATTATGTTTTAGTTATTTTGAGGAATTTATCTCATTTTGGGAACATTATAAAATATAGTTTTTGAAGAAGGAAAACACGTAGACCATATGACAACCTGTCACGTCAGAAAAAGCTACAGGAATCGAACCCACAACCATAGTACGGTTGGGATTTATCACCTACCACTGGACTACGTGAAGTCCCTGGTCAGTGTGACTAATTATTTTTTAGTTAAATGATTTTATTGATCAATAATAAGTTGATTTGAGATCTTATGTCTTATCAAATATATATCCTTAGTATAGGAAAATTATTTTGGGATTAAGTGATAAATTTTATTTTTGAAGATGTTTTCTCTGTTTGGAATACTATATACCTTAGGAAAATAGAATACTATGGGATTTAATTTGAGGAGTAATGGTGGATTTTTATCTATGTTTTTATTGTGGATTTATAGATATTTGGGTTATTTATGGAAATGATTAACCTATCACAGAGAATATGTGATTAGGTTAATTACTTTTAAGTATATGACTTTAAGAGTATTCGATGTTATTTGGAAATACAATTTAACGTGGAAGACTGCGTAATCAAATTCTTCTATGTTTTTGTTTTCAATATTAGTTTGGATTATATTGATGGATTTTAAGGAAAATTGTTTATTGAATGGTATTTATTAAACTTTGGATATTGTTGGTTTAATTTTAGAAATTAAGATAAGTATTTCTTTCTCTAAAGGATTATCCTTTTTGGGGATCATATTATCTTGTACTAACCATTTTGGTTTTGGTTAATCTCTAAAGACAAGGTAAATATATATAGTTTATCCTTTGTGGATTAAGTGATTCTATAGAAGTTGATTCTAGCACTTCAGATGTGACCAAGTCATATTGAATACTCATTGTTTGAAAAAAAGATGAGTTAGTGGTAGAAATTTATTAAAGGATGAAACTCTACTTAAAAATTAAGTATATCTCTTTATTTTCTTATTCAATCATATAAAAAAATTCCTTAACTTTATGAAATGGAACTTAAAACAAAAAGTTTATTCGTTTACTTTTTCTACAAAGAAATTAATTAACATTTATCTCTTCATAATTTTGTGGTTTTCTTGTTGTTAACTTTCTCCTAATAATGTTTTCTATCACTCTCTACTAGAAATTGACACTTATTTAATCTTCTATATCCATGTTTTCCTACATGGAATCCTAGTGTGGGTTATCTCGGGTGACATTTGTACTTCTCTTTCTTTCTTTTAAAGAGATAGTTTTATTAACTCTTTTCTAATGTGGGACTTTCAATGAAGTTCCCAAGCCCAATTTTAAAATTTTGAGGATGCAATTTCCAAAAGGGGGAAGAATGTAACACCCCAAGATTTAATAGTAAGTTATTTTCTTTAATTCAATAGCTTGTGCTACACGCAACACCGAGTTTGAGCGCTCCATGACTTACCAAACTAGCCGCTCAGAAGCGGTTATGAATAATATTAACTGTATTTTGAATTTTATATACTCCATATAATTTTATAATCCATACTATGTGTTTCTTAGACATAATATAAGAACAAATTCATTATTTTCATATAAAAGAAGTATTTTTCAAAAAAATTGCAATTTTACCATCTTTTAATGGAAAACACTTCTTAAAACCAATATTTGACACCTTTTTATATTAAATTAAATTTAATTAAATTCTTCTTTATAATTGGGACATAAAAATATATTTTGGATAAATATTTGGTGCTTTTCTAATAACCTTTATATTTTGATGAATATAGAAAAATACTACATTTTAATTGAAAACAACTTTTTTAATCAAAATAATCTATAGTGTTAAATTATTTATTTAAATGGTTTGAAAGTATAATTATATTATATTTTTATCATTTAATACAATGTAGGTGATTATAAGTATTTTTTCATTTAAATTTTACATAAAGACATGTCCATCTTTTGATGGTTTTTACTTTTTAAAAACCCGCTTTTCGGTTTTGACAACGGGAATTAATTTTAAATTAATTAATGCAACTTCTATGTTTTGAATTTGGTAAAATAGAATTCATTTTTTAATTTGGAAAATCAAAATTAGCTTAGGGAAAATTCTTTCTATTTTTCTGAAAACATTCAATTTTTGATGAATAGTGAAAAACACTGCGTTATAGTTTAAAACTGACTTTTAATTTAAATATTTATTTATTTTATTTAATTTTATTTTAAGTAAAAAAATATATATAATATATATATATGTTCAATGTAATTCATTGGAGTCATTTTATATTAAAATTATATTTATAAAATTATATTGAACTTTTTACCGTGTTTTACCCACCTCCTAGGAGCATTTACAAATTCGCATAAAACTTAATTTTACCACTTTTGTGACTGGAATTTAAAAACTCCAAGAGTCAATATTGACATCAGAAAGAAAAATTTGGTTCAATAAGATGAAATTAGTTTTTGGTGAATAGTAACTTTTTATTTTTATTTACCACAGTTAAAAGTAAATATGGTAATTAAGGGTAAAAATGATATCATAATTACCCAAAACATTTCCTAATTATATTGGATAAGTGTAATTCGACCAAAAAAACCTTCAGAATAAAATATAATCCTTTATATCCACTTGTATTAGATTAGGACATTTATTATTATTTTATTTAAAGAAGAGTTAAAAGAGTTAAAATCAAAGTTTAATAACTAAACCATTTTTAATATAGGGTTATACATAAGATAAATTCGAAAATAAATTTTCATTAGAAAGATAAAAATATAACCTATATAATGATATTTTATTTATAATTTTTATACATTAAATAATTTAATTTATTTATGACACAATGATGATATAGTAATTACCTTAATAATGAAATATTAAAATAATTGATATTATAAATATCCAAGTAAATGTAATTTTAGCCTTTTAATAAATTAAACTAATTTTATAGGTTAATATGACATGTTAGGGTTGATTAAATGTATTTATTTATAAGTAATAGAGTTTTTAGGACTTTAAAAAAATCAATTCTTAAATAATTTCAAAATTGACATAAATAATTTTTTAAAACAAATACAGTATTATTGATTGATATAATAATCATAAAAATATAAGGTTCGACACAAAGACTTATATAATTATAGGTGTATTATTAATTTATCACTTGGGGTTAACATGGAAGATTATAGTAAGTTTATTAACCATAAAATATAAAAATACAAAGAGACATGGTAAATGTCAAACTATTTAACTAAGAGTTAAAGCTAAAAGATAAAGTTAATATAGTGACCCAAACCTGTCTAAAACCTATTGGTTGAGTATTTTTAGACCCCTAACCACCTTATAATTTAAATAATTTATTTTGGATCCATTATAAACCGAAAATTATTTTATTGTAAAATAATGTTTCAATCCTTTCCTAAGGTGCCCCTCACTCCTCTTATAAAAGGTCACTTCCCCTTCTCTCAAATTAAAACCTTCAAATCCAATAGACTCAGAAAAACCCCACCAAAATATCCTCAAAACTCTCCTCCCTTTACTCTAGAGGCCTTACTTTGGTTAGAAAGCCAACCTAAAGATCCCTTTTGATCAAATCAAAAAGAAATAACCCGAAGAAGAGGTAAATATTTCATCATTTCTCTCACGTTCTTTTCTTCTTACACTTCCACTTTCTTTGTTGTTTCAATTATAAAATAATAAATTCAGTATATTCTATATACTGTGATGTTATTATAAATATGGTACAACCATATTCATTATTTTATCCACCCAATGAATGACATGTCATCATACGTGCATACATACGGGTTACCGTCTCCACATCGTGGTGTAGTTTGTTATTCAAACACTTCATCAT
Source organism: Viscum album (assembly GCA_963277665.1). Taxonomy (NCBI): domain Eukaryota; kingdom Viridiplantae; phylum Streptophyta; class Magnoliopsida; order Santalales; family Viscaceae; genus Viscum; species Viscum album. The sequence continues at coordinate 540,512,534 of OY728134.1, read as the reverse complement.
TTGGATGAGTATAATAATGAGTATAAATTAGGAAAATAATAAATATAACACGATAATTATTCTTTATAGATGATATTTCATCCAATTATATATGATTTTAATATCAAAATAATGATATTGTCGCTCGTGCGTATGTATGGATTACCATCTCCACAAACGCGATGAGATTCATTCCCCATCATATCCATTCAAGACTAATTTTTATTTGATGATTAAAAATAATGTTTAAAGACTTGATATAATTATGGACATGAATAATATACATCCATTCCATAACAAATATGTCTCACATAACAAAGAATATAAAGGAAAACGAATCAGTTAACACCCAAAATAATGATACTACTAAAATATTATTAACAAAGCAATATTAGAGGATCATATATGATATCATATTTATGTATATAGTTATTTTATAATTTAATAAGAATGATTTAACTATTATACAGTAGGTTAATGTACCCTCGACCAAGGAAAAGTACATGGTAAGGGGTTTTCATCTCACTTTTATTCCCGTGAGATTCATGCTATATTTTCCAGTACTACCTTTTGTGTGGTGTATGTACTACCCATGATTGTATTGTTTGTGTAATATAATTTAATTTATGGATATTTACATCATCATTGGATGATCCTTCTTTCATGTGGTTTTTGTTTTGTATGTTACCAAATCGATAAGGGAATTTCAAATTTCAATTTCCACTCATTTGGTTTTAAGCAAACTTCATTGATTAATTTACCCCAAGATTATGTGTGAAATCACTATTTATTTACTTATGTATTAATTTTCACTCCCCTTTTCGTGGATATAATTTTGATACACATAATCACTCCATTTAAAAATTCTCAAGTCATCGATATAAACTTTATAAGAGTAATTTTAACTCAATTTCTATTCATTGAGTTAAATATCCAAGTCATTGGTGTTGTTTTTACTAGAATATGTGTGAATGTACTCTGATTGATTTACATTGAATATCCAATCATATTGAGTGTATTTATATTTTTTACACATAATTATTTCCTTGATTTATCCTTAACCTAAGGATACAGTCTTTAAAAAGGAATTCATCCCATCTTACATTCCATTGAGACTTCTTTGTTGTTATGCACAAATCCACTTTTATTTGGTGTATATACTATACTTTGACATAGTATATCATGAATACTTTTATTCTCATGATATTATAAGGTTTTTATTACCTCAATTATTTGTATTCAAGTGTCTCTCATTTTGTTAGGAACTCTAAATAAAATATCATTTTAAATATTTTAAAAATTTATTCTTCTAAATCATTCTAATTAATATCCATGTTTTAAAAATGGTTTTAAGGTTTTATTTATATAAACGTTAATGTTTTAAAATTTAAATTCCTTTTAAAAGTTTCAAAGTGGTATGGGACACTTTGATTCAAAAATCTATTTTAAATAGCTTCTTGATAAATAGTGATACTTTTAAATGTTTTAAAGAAAAAGGGGGATATTTCTCTCAAATAGTTTTGATGATTAACTTCATCTATGTCAATATCCTTCATTATTCTAGAATAAGGTGGATTTATTATAATACAATCTTCAATATTGTATTGAATGAGTTATGTTCGACTATGGATGTGTTTTTTTTATTCCATTAATGGTTTATGGATAAAGTATTGACATTTCGTATGCAAGTTTTAATATGAATGTTTATGTTATGTTTAAACCTTTTCATATGAGGAATGCATTATACTTAGTAAGTGATGAGTGGAGCCCGCTATAGTTCCTCGATGCATCTATAGGTCTCATAATACAAACTAGTGTGTAGGTACAAGGCCTTGACAAAATCTTATTTGTAGTCCTGGAACAAGGCCTTGACTATGTGGTTATGATGTCTGGAATTATGCATTAAATCATTATGAAAGTGGATATTGATAATGCATGTGATTATTTGACTAGTAGAATATCCATGTGAATAAGTAAATGGCATTATTTTATTTTATCTTTTTCATATTATGCTGAAGTTCAAGTCTAAAAGGCTTTTGTTTTAGTCTTATACATTGCCTTAAATGTTTATGCTTATTTATGAAAGTTTTCACTGTATTGTTATCCTTACTGAGCATCTAAGCTAACCCCTTTCTATGTTTTATTTTTCCCAGGATGGGTAGAAGTATTTTATGATTGACCTACAGGGATAGTCTGAGGGGATATGAGTGTGGTCTATGGAAACAATGTTGTTGTATATTTTCATTTTATAATGTAATGTAAAACTTATATATGTATCTATTACTTCCAAGGATACTAAACCGATCAGTATTTCGGGACATGATTCCTTGTATCATGCCAATGTTATGTAACAATGAACCAACTTTGGGTAACTGGGGTTGGGGCGTTACAACTGCTGAAGAATCTAGTTCGAAAAAGGATGTGAAAAACTTGTTCAAAATGGATTGATCAAATAAAGTAATTGACATTACATATTATTCATATTCTGAATATGAATCTAAAAAAACATCATATTGAGGAATTACTTATAGAATATAATATACTTGAACATAAATTTGAAAAATTCACTTGTTTATATAAGGTCCTTAGGAGACAATATAATTATCTTCTTAAGGTGAGTGAAAATATAAAGAAATATCTATAGGATGTAATTTGTTTTCTCTAATAGATAAGGTAATTTCACAATAAAGCCTCAAAAATAAATTTTCTAAAAATGATTAATTAAAGAGAGTGGTTTATTTCTTGTCTAAGTATCATGAGAATGAAATATTTATTTTTGAAAATGTTTATAATGAGGATGAATAACAAAAAAATGAAATTGAATATTTAAAGTCAAATCTATCCATTTTTTGTTCAACGTAGAGAAATATTTGACAAACTAATAACGCTCAGAAAAATAAACAAAAGGATATGTGTTCTTGGTAATGATAATAATTTACCATAAATTTATAAAACTATCTTCACAAAAATCACTAATTGAAGTTTAACTATTTCTACTTGTTATGTATTCCAAATGAAGGTTCATCTTGTAAATGAGTGTTCCCTGAGATTTCTACAATCTTTTTAACATAACAAGTATTTTAGTTTTAAATATTAATCCTCAATATTTCTTATAAAAAAGTATTTAAAATATATTTGGGTTTCCAAAATCTCATATGCTAATCCCATTGAACCCAAATTTTATGGGTACCAAATCAGTATTAAATCTAATTTTGTAGGAAGTGTGTTTTGGGAGAATAAAAAATGGTGTTTGGTACATGGATAATGTATCCTTAAGGCACATGACTGGTTAAATTTTCAACTTTATATAATCCAATCAATTTGATAGAGGTAATGTTTATTTTTTGATAATTCCAACATAATGGTAAATGTTTTTGTGAGTTTGTAATTAAAAATTCTATTATTGTTTCAAAATTAATATATATTGATGGTTTAAAATATAATTTGATAATAATTTAAATACTATATGACGGTGAATTGTTTTTTAAATTTCAAAATTATATATTCATTGTTTTCGATGATAATTTATTGTTTTTTATGAAAATATAAAAGATAACTTTTATTCAATTAATATTACTAAATTAAATGATCCAAATGTTATTTTTTTAAATGTTTTATAATATGATAATTTTTTTTGGAATAAGAGATCTGGAAATGATAATTTTAGGTTGATGCAAAAGCTATTCAAGAACAAAAATATTTTACATTTACCGAAAATTAAAGTGGACAATAGCCTTGTATGTGAATCTTTCTTGAAATGTAAATAATAAAAAATTAACTTCAAGTCAATTAAATAAGGAAAAAATATATTTAATTTTGATCTTATCCATTTTTATTTATTTATCCTTATTAAAATTTATAGTTTGGGTGTTAAAAAAATTTCTATTTTATTATAGATGATTTTACCACATACATATGAGTTTATTTTCTTAATCTTCAATATGAAATGTTTTCTATGTTTATTTCTTTTTGTAAATTGGATCAAAATGTGAATGGAAACATAATTAATTAAATTACAATTGAACAAAGTGGTGACTTCCAGAATCTTAAAGTTTTCCTGTTTTGTGTAGAAAATTGGTATTAAAAAAATGATCCCCTAGGACACCACAAAAAATGGTTTATTTGAAATGAAAAATATAATACCTCAAGAAATGTCTAGTACTATGTTAAATTAGTTTAATATACCTAAATATATGTAGAAATAAGCATTGAATAATAATTTTTATGTTACTAATAGGTTTATTTAAAGTCCTATTTTGAAAAAATACCTTATGATATTTTGAAGGATAGAAAACCTAAAATTGGTTATTTTATAGTATTTGGATGTAATTTTTGTATTCATAATACTAAGGATATTTGGGATAAATTTTATGAAAAATATGATGGAGGAATGTTTTAGGATATTCAATCAATAGTATGGAATATAGAGTGTATAATAGAAAAACTATGGTTGTTGAAGAACAAATTCAGGTAATGTTTTATAAAAAAGCATTGAATAAAATAGATGGTGATATTGACTAAATTGAGGTTGGATTTAGAGATTTTAATTTTGAATAAGTAAAACCTCAAGATAAAATTTCTTGTGTTTAGGGAGAGTATATTTATTATCAATTTGAATCAATTTAAGAAAAATCATGGAAGACTCACAGAGATCACCCTATAGATAATTATATTGGTAATGTTGAATCAAATAATCAAACTATAAAATCTATTATGGAAATTAATTCATATCATACTTTTATTTATGATTTTATACAGAATAATATTATTGAGTCTTTAGATGACTTTAAATATATTTTTATTATACAAGATGAATTAAATAATTTTACTAAGAATAATGTATGTACATTATTTGTTCCACCAAATGATTTCCATGTTATTGATACTAAATATATATTGTGAAACAATATTGATGAATAAGGAACAATAATTGAAAATTAATCTATATTATTACATCAAGGATATTCTCAAGTAGAATACATTGATTTTGATGAATCTTTTTTACATGTTTCTAGGTGTGAATCTATTTTGATAATATTATCTTATTATAATTTTCATGGTTTTAAATTATTGAAAATGGATGTAAAAACCACTTTTCAAAGTTTTTTTATTTCCAAATAAGTATCTATTAAACTACCCCATGATTTTTAAAATAAAAACATTCTAATCATGTTTTTAAAGCTTATATGGATTTATATGGTTTGTAATAATCTCCTAGATATTTGTATGAAAGGTTAATAAGTTTTCTTGGGAAAAAATGATAAATTAATGTTTATTCCTAATTTATTCATCAATAAAGGTTTTGATGATATTTTTATTGTATAAATTTATATTGAAAATATTATATTTGAATCTTTAAAGGGAAATCTTGGGAAAAAACTTTAAAAATTGAAGATATCTAAATTTGATATGAGAATGATGGGGGAATTGAAATTATTCCTTAGTTTGTAAACATTTCAAAAAAATATTGAATTTTTTTAAATCAATATAATTCTTGTAAATAGGTATTTAATAGAATTTTTTTATAATATTATTTATGTTAAAATAATCCCTTGAGTACTACTTTCATATTATATTCAGATAATTCTAAAAAACATAGTGATATTAAATCCTATATAGGCTTGATTGAATGTTTATTTTATTTAAGTACTTATCATCCTAAAATAATGTTTTTAGTTTACATGTGTACTATATAGAAAAGTTATTCTAATGAATTTCACATTAAATTTGTTAAAAGGATCATTAGATATGTTAAAGGATCTTTGAATCTTGGTTTTTTTTAATATGCTAAAACTAACTTTCATTTGATATGATATTATGATTATAATTTTGGTGGAGGTAAGATAGATAGGAAGAGTACATCAAGTTTGTTTCATTTACTTGGTAAATATTTAGTTTTTTAGGATTCAAAGAAACCAAATCCTATTTCACTTTTAGATGGTGAATCTGAATATATATTTATGATATCATGTTTCTCCCAATCATTAAGGATTAAGAAAACTCTTTTTGATTTGGGCTATGATTTTAACAATATTAATATTTTATATGATAATATTTTTTATATTTCTATTTAAAAATATACCCTAAAACACTTTAGAAGTAATAATTTTTGTGTTAAATTTTAATTTCTTTGAGATCTTGTTCCAAAATGAAATATAAATCTAGAATTTATTTCTACAGTAATTCAAATAGTTGAAACATTTACTAAACCCAAGTATTTTAATAATTTTATAAAATTAAGCTTGAAATTTTTATTATGGAGATTTAAATTTACATTTTTCTAAAATGAATTTAGGGGTATTTTGTGTGTGTTTATATGCTGTAATTTTCTAATTTACATGAAATATGTGAAATCTAGGATCTTTATTTCAGATAAATTTTTCTTAATCTCTATACATTATTGTGTATTATATTACTAGTTTAATACTTCAAATACAAACTTTATTATCTTAAATTAATATCTAAACTTTTAGTTTACATAAAAGCATATATTTTTAAGGGTTTGTCATTATTTTACATATTTTTTTTTATAATTTATCTCTCTTTAAAGTGGTTCCTTGACACATGTTTTGAAATAAGCATGTTAGGAAAAGTGTTTGAAAATATTTATATTGATTCATATGAAATATAATGTGTTAAAAGAATAAAGGAATAAACTTTATCATTTTAAATAGAAAATAATTTTTCTTTTGAAACAATATCTTTTTTATAGTTTCAAAATGGAGGATAAGTTTTTGAAATTAAACTTGGTTTTGTTATTATTAAAAAGGGGGATAATGTTATGTGGCTATATGAACCAATTTATGTTTTGATAAGTAAAAATGTTTAACTATTTTATTTCTTTTAAATGTTTTAATGAAACTATTTATGGGGTGGGATTTGACCCCCCAAATTTCTCAAAACATTGAACTTTTTTGTTAAAAAAATCAATATAAAAAAATTTCAATTTTTTTCAATAAAAACTACTGAAAATTATTTTTCCCTATCAATACTGCTTATTTCTATTATTGTTGTTTTTTTCATTCAAAATTCCTTAATTGATTGTTTTCTTCATTGAACTATTTAGTGCTGAATTTATTTTATAACTTTCTACTCTATGAGAAAAATAACTTTATCTGATAGATTATATCCTTTAAACCGTAAAATAGAAAAACAAATTAGTTTACTAAAAAATAAAAATAAATTTGAAATGAAAAATTTAGGAGAAGGAGTTACTGTTAATAATCAACAAAACTTTCAACCTAAACTCAATGAAAAAATGGAGAGGCCTATGATGAGGTAGTTTCAACTCCCTAAAGATTCAAGTAACCCATATTCAATAATACATTCACCAAGATATATGAATTTTCAGTTAAATTGGTCCAACCTATCACATTTTCAAAATTTTAATGAGATCTCTAATAAAGACCCACTGAACTTCATTAGAATCTTCTATAATATAGTGCAGAAACTAGCACTCTTAGGACACACGGAATGTGAACGCAAAATCAAAGTATTTCTCTTTTTTCAATAAAGGGAATTCATTAAATTTGTTCTTGATTATAAATGTGCATCCTTTTGAAAATTGGGACTATTTTCATAAGTAATTGTTTATGAAATTATATCCCCAAATACTGAAAGGATAAATAAGAATGAAAATAAGAAGTTTTGACCAAAAATAGGGGTAAGTATTTTAGGAGTTTTTGAATAGTTTTAGGTAAATTCTTAGGCAGTTTCCCCATCATCAACTACCTTCCCATGTTCTGGTGGACACCTTTTAGGATGGACTATCCTCTTATGGTCAAAATCTTGTTTACCAATCTATTTAAGGTAATTATAATGATAAGACATATAAAGAGTTAAGACAAATTTTCAAAAATCTTTTTATGAACACTCAATATAAAAATTCAAGAATGAAGAGAGTGAATATAAATGAAAACAACACTAATTCTAGAATTAAAATGGAAACTCAATTTTCTAAAATAATGATACAACTCCAATTATTAATAAACCAGAATACCAAAAAATCTATAAACCAATTGGGTTTTCCAAACTCAAAAAAATCTCTTAGAGAAGTATTATCTCATTGTAGGATGTTTTGGCACACTTTAACCTTATCTACTAATTTTGAAATTCCATCCCAATATCATGAAAATTCCAACCTTGCTATTTATAGTCCAAGGATACCTAACAATGATGATCTATTTCCAAACAATTATAACCATGTCTATAAGAACCATCCAAATTTATCATGGAATGAAAAAGGCATTATAAAAAAACATGCTACCTCTAGTTACCTAAAACAACCTAGAAAATAATTTCAAAACCAACGAAGGGGTGAGTCATCCAATCCATAAAGGAATTTTGAGGGGGAAATGATGAAAAAATGAACATAAAGCTGAAAATATTTGACAATAAATAAGAAAAATTTTCATTAAAAAAATTACAATATAAATCTTTCAATGTTGTCTATAATGACAAAATTCATAATATGGAGTTACGAATGGAGAAACAAGTTAGAGTCATTACATCTAATGATAAAGGCAATCTATATATTATAATTTAAATTAATCCTAGTGAAAAATTACATGGATGTGGTTACAATAAGTGGTATTATCACACAACTGAAGCGAAATATTATTCTAGGAATACCCAAAAAATTAATGGGTCTATAAATAAAATTTTTCTGAATTAAAAATCTAGAAATTATGAAAAAAATTAACTAAAATAAAGATAATATCATTGTTATACATAAAATTAAATATAATTTATTTTTGAAAATAATAAGAATAAGGTTAAAGTGAAAATTGTTGAAGAAATTGGGGATATGCCTTTTGTTTTTAGGAATTATGGTTCACCCATTAATTTTATAGAAAAATCAAAACAAAAAAGTAACAACAAGGTGGGACATATTCAGTTCCATGGGCTCCTGAATAGGCTTCAAGTTAATATTCCTTTTATCCAACCCTTGATTCAAATTTCATCATATCATAAATCTCTTAAAAAAAAATTAAAATAACAAAACTTCTGAATAATTCTGTACATACAACCTCACTGAAGAGTGCAGTGTTGTTCTTCAAAATAAATTCATTTAAAACTAAAAGATTCGAGAAGATTTTTCATTCCTTGTACTTTAAGGAATAGTGGTTAACTCAAATATCATTGTGAAATAGATTCTAATATTAATATTATCCCATTATAAATATTTAAAATGTTGATATTGGTTGATATTAAACCCACCACTCTCATCCTACAGTTGGTTGACCGCTCATTCACACATCATGTAGGTAGGGTAAATAACCTAATGGTTGGAGTAGTCATGTTGTTTCTAACAGCTAAATTCTTAGTGCTAGATAAGGGGTGTGACCAAACGGTTCCCATAATTCGCTGTAGGCCCTTATTTGTGACTGGTGTAGTAGTTATTTATGTGTCTAAGGTTCAATTGATCTTTAAAATTGGAGAATAACAATAATAGTTTAACATGTTTAAATTTTTTAATGAACCAGCCTTTTCTAAGATCCACTCTAGGTTAGAGTCCTTAAAAGATAAAAACACTCCTAATAATTTAAAAGAATATAAAAAAAGACCCTTTACTGATGAAATGATATTGGAAACTAAAATTGGAGTTTTAGATACTGTAAAAACATCTCAAAATGATAGTTTGGAAAATTTTCCAAAACTGGGAAGAAATCATATTTCTACTGTTACTATATATATTTATTCTATTTATGAACCTATGGAATTATTGAGATAAATTGTGGTTTATTATGCTACTAAAAACCTGGTGGAAATTTTTATTTAATAGAGGGATAGTTGATAACACCACTTAATGATTCTATTTTGATTAATATCCAGAATTATGATATAGAACCATTGGGAGTGAGTTGTACACTTTGGATAGTAGAGAATGAAATCTTAATATTGTTCAAGAAATTAATAACCATTTCACTTTTCAAACTTCTTACAAGAGACATGATGAATATCTTGTACCACATAGGCCCAAAATCCTTCCTTCAAGTGATAAAGCATCCACTTTGGTGCTTTAACCGCTAACAACATGCTAGAAATATTCTTTTCTAGGTGAACATTCTACAATGGTTATGATTATATCCACTGAATTAAAATATAACCAAGGGTAATTTTTTTGGTTATTCATATAAATATAAATTTTCCATTGGTTGGTCCATAGCTGATATCAATGGGATTATCCTTTCATTTTTCATGAAAAATAGTCATATGGAACCAGACCACAAACCCATAGTAGAGTGTAAAAAGATCCTTAACCCCAACGTGAATGAAGTTATGAGATTTTATGTTATCAAGATAATAGAAACTAGTATTATATACCCCATATCTAAAAGTTCTTAGGTCATTCTAGTCCAAGTGGTCCCTAAAAAAAGAGGTTTCACTATATTAACAAATGAAAAAAATGATGAAATTCATGTGAGAAAATAAACCAAATGAATTGTCTAAATAGATTATATAAATCCCAACAGATCAACTAGGAAGGATCATTTTATAATTCCCTTCTTAGATAAAATGATTTAAATTTGTGATTGTAGTGAATTATTTTGTTTTCTGGATGGCTACTCTTATTACAACCAAATTTCCATAGCTATAGAGGATTGATAATGAAACAACATTCACATTCCCCATTAGAACATTTACTTTCCGATGGATGTCCTTTCGATTATGTGGGGTGCCAACTACCTTCCAAAGAAGTATGATGGATATATTTTTTTGATATGATTGATATGATTATAGAGGTATTCATAGATGATATCTCCTTATTATTATAACATTTTAGACTTCATTGAAAAATATGGGATTGGTTTTAGGGAGATTATTAGAGATGAACCTAGTACTAAAGTGGTAGAAATTCTATTTTATGGCCACTAAATGTATTTTTTTGGGACATATGGAGTCCAAGAGGGGTTTAGTGGTTGGAAACACCAAGGTAAAAGTTATTCAAAAAATGGCCACCTTCTAAAAATATTAAGGGTGTTAAGAGTTTCTTAGGGAAGGCTATATTTTTTCAGTGGTTTAAAAAAGACTTAACAAAAATAAAAAATCCATTTTATTCTTTATTGGTTAAAAATTCACCCATTTTTTTTTGTTGAAATATACTTAGATTTATTTAATTTGATAAAGGGAAAACTCACTTCATCACATATCCTTACTTCTCCTAATTGGATGTTTCCTTTTGAATTAATGTGTGATGGAAGTGACATAGATGTTTGAGATGTATTATTATAGAGTAAATATAAGATGTTACATGTGATCTATTATGCTAATAGATTCCTATAGGAGGCACAAATGAATTACACCACTACAGAGATAGAGTTGTTAGTTGTGATATTTTCTCTAGGGAAATTTTGGACATAATATTTAGGATCTAATGTCATTATCTTCACTGATCAATATACATTAAATAATCATCTATCTAAGAAGGAGTCCAAACCTAGACTCATCATGGGGGTTCTTCTATTACAATAGTTTGACATGGAAGTTAGAGACTCAAATGGGAGATGAGAATGTAGTTATAGATCACCACTTTAGACTTTATTATAACACTTGTGGTGATCTAGGAGAGATAAATTCTTCCTTTATTGATGATATTCTTCTCACTATCTCTATTTGGAAGTATTTCTGGTTTGAATACTTTTCCAACTTTATGGAAACAAGTTTCATTCCGAAGGGTTTTTCAGACAACCAAATAATAAAATTAATTTCGGACCTTATGTACTATATTCTTGATGACCCCTTTATATTTAAGAAATGTGCTGATGGGAATCTGAGAAGGTGTGTTCTAGAATAAGACATATTACATATATTGTTAATTTTCCACTCCTTACCTTGTAGAGGATATCATGGTGAATAAATTATAGCTCATAAATTCCTTTAAACTAGATTGTATTGTCCCACTTTATACAGGTATATAATGAGTTATGTTGTGGGTTGTGATAGATGTCAAAGGATTGGTAATGTTTAGTGGAAGCAAGAAATACCAAATAAGTGTATATAGGAAGTTGAGATATTTGATTTTTGGGGTCAAGAATTTCTGTGACCATTTCTATCATCTCATGGGAATGATTATATCTTAGTTTATTTTGACTGTGTCTCTAAGAGGGTTGAGGCTGTAGCACTGGAAAATAATCAAACCAGTATTGTCTTAAAATTTTTTGAAAAGAAAATCTTGTCTAGACTTTGGGTGTTAAAATAATTAATCACTAACAATGAAACACTTTTTAAGAACTAGAAGATAAGGATTTGATAAAAAATATGGATTTACTCATAGAACTATAACTTCCTACATTCCACAATCTAGTGGACAGTTAGAAGTCTCAAATAGTGAGCTGAAATAGATTCTTGAGAAGAATGCCTCAAACACCAAGAAGTTCTAGTCTCTAAAATTAGATTATGCATTATAAGGATATATAACAAATTACAAGACCCCAATTGGTATGTCTCCATAAAGAATTTTATTTAGGAAGTGTTATCATTTTCCTATGGAGTTGTAGAATAAGTCATGTTGGGTAGTTAAGCCATTAAATTTTAATTTGAAGGGTGCTGGAGATAGGTGACTACTTATGTTGAATGGGGTGGATGAGATTTTGAGGGATACTTATGATAAATCTATGATTTACAAAAAGAGGTCCATGTTTCTTTAATGATTTTATCATTCAAAATATTGAACTCAAACCAAGATGAAGGTCATTATTGTTAATTCTAGACATAATCTATTTCCTAGAATGTTGAAATCTAAGTGGTCTGGGACATTCACTATTGTGATATTGTTAAACAATAGAGAAGTTTAAATTATAGGAGAGGAAAAATTCATTGTTTTTAGTGGTCAACTAATAAAACATTAATTTTATTGGTATCCAAAGGGCTTGGCTTCCATCTCTATTCTTCAAAAATGATTCTCACTACAATCTAATTGATGTATTAAACATCCAAATTTTGGAAGGTCCAGAGGTCTTCAAGGCAATAAAATATCATTTATAAACCAACACTAGTATAGTATTGAAGGGTCTAACTCAAGGTAAAGAGAGTGAATGATACATGGACTTATCATATCATCAAACTGCTGAAAACAACAAGAAATTCATTGATGTCTAAAAGTGAGAGGTACTGATTTTTATATGTGACAGTAATGAGTCAATAGTGTCAAAAAATGGGGTTAAGGAGTTGGAAAATAGACGATGTTGTATGCTAGGTGAAATTCTACCTACTAGGTTAAATGGGGTTCTCAATCATAGTAATTAAATTCAAATTGCATTCTCGAAAAAGAGTTTAATTAATCTCCCTCACCGAGCAATTAATACCGTAGAAATATTATTATTAAATCTCACTATTTCTTATAATTATTCAATAGTGAAGTAGTTTTAATGAAAAAATTGATAGAATCAATTTCTCTAAATGAATTTTATTTTTTTGAATTAAAAGTGTAATGTTCAAAACAATTTTAATGAAATCAGATTCGATCTCACTGATTTACTCTAATTTCATAGAAAAATAGTGTGAATTATATGAAATATTAAACTAATATAATATAAATCCCCTATGTGAATATTAATGAAACATCATGTTCAAGAAGAAATTAAAAATAGAACCACAGAGAATATCTTCAAAGTACGGAACTAGAGGATGTAGGGAGAATATGACAAGGAAAAGAACTCCCATTTAAAGAGCTACTCATTCACCACTGGTCTACCTCACACTCATACATTAATTCTAGAAATCATAAGTTGGTAGTTTTATGTTGTGGAAGTTAGGTCTCTATCTCACTCTCCCCTTCTAAGAATTTTTAATGTTTGAATTTCCCCCTTCTATCACCACGTCTACCACAAGATTTCTATCCTTTATTGCCTATCAGTTGTTGACTGCTGGCAAGAACCGACAACAGTTGGTCTTCGCTAACTCACTGAAGACCTATAAAAACCTCCTCTAATCATTGCGACTTTAATAAATCCCTCATAATTGAAAATGAACTTAGAAGTACCACGAAAAATAAGCAATAAATAATTAAAAACATTATAATAATTTAATATTAATTAAATAAAATATTAGTAGAGAAATAATTATAAATAATATACTAATTATTATAATTAGATGTTTAAATTATTAAATATATTTACATAATTATTTATTATTTATTATGATTTTTATTTTAATTAATATATATATGTTTAAAATATATAATAATAATTATTTAATAATTATTAATAACTGAAAATTAATAATTTTTTTATAAAGTAATTATTAATGATATAATAAATTTGTTGAAATATAAATATTATCAAAATTTCAATAATTAGATTAAAATATAATTTATAATTTTTTTTATTTTAAAAATATTGATTTTATTTTATTTTTGTTATTATAATGTATTTGATTAATATTAATAATAATGATTATTATTATTTTATTTTATTTTAATTTTTACTTATTCCCTTATTCAGCTGCGCTTAGTGGGGTTCTTCTCCACCAAGAGAGCTCAGCTCAGTTGGCCATGATGGTTTTCCTTCCTCCATGGCGGCTCTCCTTCCTCCAAGGTGGAATTAGTGGAATCGAGGCTGACATCAGTGGTCGACGGTGTGGGGGTTCCAGATCTAGAGGTGGTTGATGTTCGGCCCATGGTAGTTCATTTGACATTAGGAGAAGGAGGAGGATATTCTGGACCTCCAATGGTGACACCAAAATCAATGAGCTCCGGCAGTGGCGTCTTCTCGAGTGAAAAAAATAAGATTGGGTTCATATGGTGGCCATAGACTTCTCTTGCTCGGGTTTAACAGTGGTGATGGGATTATATAGGTTGGCTCTATGAATGTACTCTAAATCCATGGGATAGAGGTGTGTTGGCTTCGAGCCATAGTAGAGGCATCAGTGTTATTAAGATCTCATTATAGACCAAATTCGACCTGTGGTGGTTTGATCGATGGTGAGTTCTTTTTTTTAAAGGTAATGCTTTGGTCAAAGGCCAAAGCACAAATTATTATTAAAAAAGCAAGAAAGTTACAAGAGTCCGAAATAGGGGATTTTTTTACAATATCTATCAAAAAGCTCAAATAAATCAGCAGGTAGGGAGTCCATCCAAGTCATGCGCTGGTGAATGCCTTTGTTGGCAAGAGCATCAGCGACAGAGTTCGCTTCATGGTAGGTATGGGTGGTGATGAAATCAATCTCATGTAGCGATTTAAGGCAGTTCATCCAACAAGAAGTATGCTTCCAGGCTAGATGAATGCTGCCATTCCAGATGGCATGAATGATGGTGGATGAATCACTCTCAATCCATAGCTTCCTCCAACCTCTTTGAAGAGAAAAATCAACAGCATGGATGACACCCAACAGTTCCGCCTCCAGCGATGATGAGTGTCCACATCCAACGAAGAAACAACCCTGACACTGACCAGCAGAATCTCTGAAAATAGCACCGCAACTGGCAGGACCTGTATTTCCTTTGGAATCACCATCAACATTAACTTTGATCCATCCCGGCATTGGTGCCTGCCAGAAAACCTTGAAGGTGCATTTTGGCTTTGGATAATTGCCAGGAACTCGGAGACAGAGAAGGATCTCAAAGTCCCCAATTGAGTTGTTGCAGAAATCTTTCTGAATAAATGCAGCTTCCTGGATCGCAACAAGGATCCAAGATTTTCCTGCATTAAGATTGAAAGAATGATTATTATTAATTAGGTCATTTCTAATGTACCAGATCTCGTGAATGTGCTCTGCCACTGCCGCCAGCCAGATATTGTTGAGCTACAAAGAAGTTTCAGATCCAGTGCAGTTATTAAGAAACATAGATATAGAATCAGTAAAGGACCATATGTAATTGAATATATCAAAAACAAAATTCTATAAGGCAGAGGCAGTCGCACAAGATAGGAAAAGATGATCCGCATCCTCCCTGTGTTGGTTACATAGGCGACATTTAGAAGAAAGTTGGACACCAAAATTTTGGAGAATAGTATCAGTAGGCAATCTATTATGGGCAATATATGGTAGTGAGTCTCTATCTTTGCCTTCAGATCTGGATCTGGTGAGAAGGTGGGGGATTTATGGTCATGAAATGGTGGAAGTAGGGGATGTCGTTCGTGGAAGCTTGTGATTTCTTTAAATGATGGGTGGATATTATGCTACTTGTGGAAGAATCAACGAGAGACATTGGGTCTCTGGAAGTGGTTTCACCACATATGGGTGTTTCTTTGGAGGAATATGTTAGTGGAGAATCTGGAAATGAGTTTTAGTGGGTTGTTCAATGGTGGCTCACCAAGAAAATGGGTTGTTGTGAGTGTTGGCAGTGAACAACAGTGATTGTCCCCAATGGTGGGTGTAGATTCTGGAAAACGAAGGTTGGCGATGGGTAAATTAGTGACGGTGATTGACCCCAGCAGTGTTTCAAAAAAAAAAGATAGGTGGGGGGATGTGGGTCCCACCATTTGGTTTTTCCAAATGGTGTGTTTGGGAAGTCACCATTGTGTTCAACCCAACGGTGGGTAAAAGGGGAGTTTTCCAATTTTGGGAGTCACTATTGACATACCAATGTTGAGTCATCTAGAAATGGGTCACTCAATGGTGACTCATCTCCAAAACTATTAGGATTAAAAATCAACATATAAAAAAGATAAAGAAAATAAAAAAATAAAAAATAAAATATTAAATAATGAGGATCACTTTCAATTAATCATTTAATTAATTATTTACATGAAAAAACAAATTAAAAATTTTAATTGATAAAAATTTAAAACAAGTTAATAAAAAACTAAGTTAAAATAAAGAAAACTATAAATTTAAATCTAATATTTAACAACTAATTAAAATTAAAAAGCAGATCAATTAAACATTCTGATACTAAAATATAAAATTAAAATAAAACATTAAACAAAAATAAATTAAATTAATAAAAGAAATAACTTTATAAATTAATCTTTAAAATTAATTTTAAATTATATTAATAATAAAAAAATAAAGTATTAAAATTTTAAATAATTTTTAAAATAATAAAGATAATATATAATGAATAGTTTCATAATTAATAAAAATAATCATAAGATAAAATTATAATGTCAAATAGAATTAAAATTTAAAAAGTAAATAGAAAAATAAAATAAAATAAAACTATAGAAAAAATTGATTATTTTAAAGGGTCTAAATACCTAATTAAATATAAAAAGTGATTAATTAATAAATTTCACCTATTAAATTGAAATTATTTTAAAAAGAGGCATAATTAATTAATTAAAACAATGAAAACATAATAAAATGATGTGGAAAATCAAGTTATTTAAAGGCCACATCAAATTCCCTCACACAAAATCATTGATTGTCCTCAATCGATTACATTGTTTTTTTACTTTTTTAAAAAGAAACAATTTGTTTTGTACAACTAAAAATGAAGCATGTTAAGCTATTTAAGAAAAGAGGAACAAAAAACTGTGAGTTTGGATTTTCAAATGAAATGTTCAAAAGAGGTCCTGCCTAAATTCAAATACCCATAGAAGATTAGGGGAACACCTGCTAAAAATTTCATGGATCTTATATGAATCCACCCATTGAATAACTTTAATTCAAATCCACATTCTAATTCTTTGAGTGATAAAATGTTATATATATGTGTAAGTAAAATCCTAACAACAAGCGCCTTAAACCTTATGTTTCTCCAAGGTAAAAAAAATCAATGTTTGAAATTAATTTTTTTAAATCAGTTTTTTGAAATAGATTTTATGTTTTCCATACAAGTCAATTGTCACCTTCTTCATCAGGGTGAAAAATTCTTCTCAACTTAATTTACTCATTTTTGACTACTATGAACTATTTTTTTTAATTTTACCCATCCATGTAACTTGTGTGGAGCACTATGTAGATGAATTTATTAGAAACGAATAGAAGGCTTTACACAGGTAACATGGTAGGGTAAAATTCAAAACATTAATTTCTAGTATTAAAAAATTAGTTCATTATGGTGAGGGGAATTTTAAACCCAGATGAAGAAAGAGACAATTGAATTCTATCAAAATCATTTAATTTGTATCAATAATGTGATTTTAATTTTTACTCTAAAACTATGGGTTTTAGAACCTAGAATAATGTGAATGTTTAAGGTGCATATTGTTAGGATTTTATTTCCCCATAAATATAATATTTTATCACACTTATAATTAGAACTTGGATTTTAATTGAAGTAATTCAATGTGTGGAATCATATAAGAGGCATGTAATCTTAATCGGTGAATTATCCTTTGTTCCCTCGATCTCCTTAGGGTATTTAAATTTAGACAGGACAAATCTTTGAACATTTCATTTGAAAATCCAAACTCACAGTTTTTTTCCTCTACTTATAAATATCTTAACATGATTTATTTTTAGTTGTATGTAAAAGAATACTTGTTTTGGTATCAAATAGACAAAACTGAACGTAATTGATTGAGGATAATCAATGATTAACTGTGGGGGGATTTTATGTGTCCTTTAAATAAATCGATTTTCCACATCTTTTTACTATATTCTTAATGATTTAATTAATAAATTATTCCCTTTTAAATTAATTTTACATTAATAAATTTATACTTTATTTATTAATTAATCCCTTTTTACAGTTAATTTTTCATTTTTAGTTTTAAAATCTTTAATTTTTTCTGTAGTTTTTTTCTTTATTTTATTTTTCTATTTAATTATTAATTTTTAATCTTCCTTGACATTTTAATTTTATGTTATGATTGTGTTTATTAATTACGAATTTAATCATTAAATATTACTTTTATTAACTATAACATTATTTTAATTTTAATATTTTATTTTTGTATTCTTAATATAATTTAACTTTAATTTTCAATTTCAATTTTTAATGTCATTTCATTCATTAATTTCATTCTTTTATGTTTAATTTTTTATTCCAATTTTATATTTTAGTTTCAAAATATTTAATTGACCTACTTTGTAATTTTAATTAGTTATTAATGATTTGTTTTTAATTTTTAGTTTTCTATTTTTTTAAATTAAATTAATTATTCATTTGTTTTAAATTTTTATCAATTCATTTTTTAATTTTTTTCATGTAAATAATTAATTAAATAATTAATTGAATGTGATCCTAATTATTTAAAATTTTTAATCTTTTTATTTTGTTATTTTAATTTTTTTTATATTTTCATTTTTAAATAATATAAATACTAATACTACATATAAATTTTATTTTTGTTTTTTCTTTTTATCGGTTACTTAAAGTAATTAAAATGTGAAAAAATTACGCACTTAAAAAATAGTTTATAGAGAACTGTGTTTTTGAGCATAAATATAAAATTATACCAAAATCCTGGAAGTTGTTGATTCAAATTAAATTAATTATATAATTATAAATAAAAAAGTTCATATGTAACTTTTATAAAAAAAATACAAAATATAATTCTAATTTTAAATTTATTTATTTAAAGAAAATAAATGACAGTATTTAAAAAATCTATAATTATTACTATTCATTGACAATTCAATTCTAAAAAATACAAAATTTCACAAATAATTGATTTTTCTATGATAATTTTAGAAATTATATAAATTTTTCAAAATAAAATTTCTAGAACTTCCAAATATTAATTACAATATTTTAACAAAAAACACTACAAATCATATTTCAAGAAAATGTATTTTTTTGAAGAATAAAATATTTTTCATAAAAAATGATTGATTATTTCATAAAAATATTATCAATAAGTTTATTTAGAATAAGGTATTTATATATATTTAATAATTTATTTTATATTATTCATACTTTTCAATTTAACTTTTTGGTTATAACAATCATAGTTAAATAATCATAGACCATTTAAGCTCAGTAGTGCATATCGTATATGCTATTGAACATAGTTTTATTTTTTTTGAAAACTCAGTGTGTTACAATATATAAAATAGTGATAAACATATACAAATGAAATAACATATACTAATAAAAAATACCAATAATGATATATATTTTCATATACAAATATACTAACACACACACACACACAATGATAGATACGTATATAGTGTCAAAACATTAACATAAACAAAGAGATACACACATAATAAGATATGGAGATATAAAAATATAGAGAGAGAAATTTATATACGTAGATGTATGTAAATAAAAAGAAATATAAAGAGATAGATATTTGAATAAACACAATTTCATTGAATTATATAAAAATAAATAAATAAATATATATATATATATATATATATATATATATATAAAAGGCAAATAGATAAGTAGAGAAATAAATTAAGACAGAGATAAAGACCGAGATTGAGATAGAAAAAGCATTAGTGATATAGATATATAAAGAAATATATACATATATATATATATTATCAATATACATGTATATATAGATATATATACAAATACTGTTTTACTTAGATAAATATTTATACAAATACAAAGATAATATACATATATAAAAATATATCAATAATGATACAAAAATATAGATATTTTAATACACATAAATATAGAAAAAATTATATATATCTGTGTGTGTGTGTGTGTGTTTTTACATGTATAAAGACAAATATACTTAGGTTTGTAAATTCATATCATCTTATGTCATCCTATTAATACGAGTGTCTTATTATTCACCTCAAATCCCACCCATTATTTAAATGAGTTATCATGATATGTAACAATGTCACAAAAATTTTATATACAAACTCAATTATTTAATATTTTTTAACATATTAATTGTATTTTATATATTTATATTTATTTAATTTCTCTATGGAATATAGAAAATCACTAATCAATGAAAATATTCAAATATATAAGTATATATATATATATATATTAAATAAATAAATAATCATGTAATTTATCTTGTTTTCCTTCCATTCACCCTCAACCCTAACTTGACCCACTTATTTAATCATGTATTTGGTACGTTTCAGGTTCATGTTTGTGTCAAATATTTTTATCCCAAAATATATAAAGACAGAGAAAGATAAATACAAATGAATATATATAATAACAATTATACAGAAATTGATACAGATATATATAGACCCGGATAGACCTAAATGTAGTCACAAATATAAAGAGACAGATATACATAAAAATATGTTGATATCAAGACATAAAAAAAGTTTATATACATACACACACATATATATATATAGACACGTGTATATGAATACATGCATTGAGTAATAAAGATACAAACACATATGTAGAGACAAAGAAACAAACACATATAGAGACATAGAGATAAACTGGGGTATCGATATAGACATAGGCATAGATAAAGATAGAGTTCAAGAAATATATAAAGATAGATATAATGTTAGACATAAAGATATAACAAAAATTGATGCACTTAGGAAAATATATAGATATAGGGTTATTGAGACAAAAATTCAATAAAAGATATATATATACAATGGCACTAACAAAGAATGATATAATGTGATATAGAGAATTATAAAGAGACAAAAACAAAGATAAATACATAAAAATATAAAGAGATAGATATATAGATCCACATATAGAGACATGGATATATATATATATATATACATATGTAGAGAAAAAATAGAGATAAATATAATGGAAGATACATATATTGATATAAAAATACATAAGGAGAGATTGCTATACAAATATTGGGATAAATATGATAACACATGCATTCATTATAAAATATATAGAGACAAAGATAAAAATATAGTTAAGAAAAGACAAAGAGATAGTGAAATAGGAAGAGATGCATATAGAGACTATGAAACAAAGACTGATATGTAATGATAAAGATAAGTATATAGGGGGAAAAGCATATATAAACATAATTATATCGAGACCATGTGAAAGAATAGAGATATATATAAGGAGATAGAGATAGATACATATATATAAACCAAGATATACACAAAGATATATATAGGGATATATATAAAGATAGAGAAACATATAAGGAGACAATAATGTATAAAGAGACAAGTATACTGAGAGATGTAAATATATATAGATATAAATAAATGAATAATGAAATGTATAAAAAGGGAGATAGACATACATAGAGACAAAGATACATATTGAGATGAAAACATAAAAATATATAGAGATATATACATATAAAAAGATACAGGGATAGATATATATAAAGATATAAATAGAAATAATGACAAATAGAAAGTGATATATATATATATATATATAGAGGGTTATAATGATACAAGTATATATAGAGAGACATGTACAAACAAATTTAATAATAAATACATATACAGAGATAAATAGATAGACATAGAAAGAGACAAATAAACTGAAAAATAAAGACATAAACATACATAGTAACAACTATTGAGAAAAATATACCAACATACATATATAAAAATAGAGATAGGTAGTGGAGAATATATAGAGATAAAGAAAAATATCAATTCATAGAAAAATATAAAGATATAAAAAATATATAGAGATAGGTTTACATAAGCATATACAGATATAGGTTTATAGAAACTTATACAATTCCATATATGAAGGAACACATAAAGTTCCATAAATAAAAACATGTATATAAAGGAAAATATAAAAATAAAAATATACATATATATAGATAGATGTAAACATACAATGAGAAATATTATTATAAATATATAAAACCATTTACAGTGACATATACATAGAGAGATATACAGAGATATATGAAGAGACTAAAATACACCAATATATACAGAGAAATTGTTAGTACAACCAAGTTAAATACCCTGAGAGCTGGAGTGAATCAAGGTATGATATATTAAAAAAATTCCCTTTTTTATCATGTTTAGTAGTTAAAAAAAATACTCTTATATCATTTTCTCATAGAAATGTATGAGCGGAAATAAAAGCATGCATGAGACACAACAATTTTCCATGGTTCACAAGCACTAGGATACATCTAAGAAGAATACACAAGAAATGTCCCTATGTTATAAATACATTAAAGTGCACTATTATAATATTGTTTGGAGTGGACTCAATGACCCTAATAGTTCACCTCCAATCATAATTTTAAAGCTGGATTCTCTTCAAACTGATGTGTGATCACTACTTTTTAATAATAATATTTCATTGATCACTTGAATTGATATATTTTACACATCATTTGATTTATTATGAATAATTACCATCATTAAATTGATTAATAACTCTTTAACAAAGAATTGATGGTAAAATTATTTTGATTCTCAAAACATTCACTTCTACGAAGCCAAATATTAACTTTTTCAAAACTAACCAATTATTTGTGAAACTTTTCTAACCTTTATGAGAATTGTACTTTTAAAAACCTAAAAATAGTTTGAAAAACCTTATAAAATTTCACAAAAATTAATTGCTTTGTAGAACTATTATTCTTATGAATCCTTTTCATAATAAAATTTTTCAAAAACTTCCTTAAAAAATTCAGATCATTTTGATTTTTTAAGGATTTATCTCCTAAAATGAGGGGGTACCCACCTATTTATAGACATTTTCTCACCTTCATGAAAATTTCAATCTCACCACCTCCTTTTCATGAAAATATTAATTCTTGTAAATGAAACTCCATGTCTTTACAAAACTTTAGGAAATTTTCTATTCATAAAACTTCTCACAATCATGTTACTTATAACAATTTTCCTTTCCATCTCCACATTATTTTTTGAAAAATTATTTTGAAAAAATTCAAATATTCATGACATCAAACATTTTTGAATTACATGACTTTAGCATAATTTTATAATATAGTCTAGTAAATCCATATTTGGTGAAACTTGTACCTTACACTAAATTTTGGATCCCACAAATTTGGAAAATACTATGAAATGACACCACCTTGTACACACAATTTTCTATACCACTTACAGAGCTTCCATACCTCTGTCTTGAATCTTTTTCTACATACTTGATCAACAATTTTTATGTAAACCCACAAATGATATTATAAAGCTTTTTTTTCAATGAGAACAATCAACCCAAAAACACAGAAAAGTAACCTTGAGGGATTTTTCCCAACCAACAAATATACATAGACAGATATGAAGATTTTTTTTAAGATATAAAAATAGAAGCATATTCGTAAACATATACAAAGATATATATAAATAGATTAATATAAAAATACATATATAGAGAAAAATATATAAATACATATAAAGTCATATACAATGACTAATATACAGTGACATATATTGGTATATACAAAGGAAAATATACAGAGACACATATAGAGGAAGATATATATATACTTATACCATGATAGACATAAAGAGACATATGTATGGGGAATTTTATATATATATAAACATATATAGATATATATATTGATAAATATAAATAGAATTATATAAAAAGATATATAGAGGGATGCGTTTCTGTGGTAACTGAACATTTCCAAATATAAAACCATAAAGAAACATGACATTAATCCAAATTAAGGATAAAAAATAGTTGTCACAAAAGTTCCAAGTTCAAAATTTGAAAATATATTATTGATCACTGCACCACCAAAATACCTCGGGTATTGAGATCCTTGATCCATGCTTCCTATCTCCCTGAAACAAATCCCCATCATCAAGAAAAACAAATCCCAGACAATTGATTCCCACCTGTAGCTGAAGTCACCCTAAAACTGCTGAAGTCAATAATCAGGGAAATATTTCAGAGATATCGAAGAAACACACCGAACATATTCCTACCAATGATTCAAACCATGATCACTAAAAACACCATCATATTTTCCATTTTCAAATTACCTTTGAATAAAAAAGAAATCCAAAACCAGAGCCATCCTTTGGTGTAAACGCCATTCGAGACTGAAACAAATATGGTTTGTTGATGTGATCTATATCTATCCTTGTATCATTTTTCTATTTCCATCATGAATAACATACCATAGCACAAACACATAACAAAACACACTAGAGTACATCCGAACAAACCAGAACTAATGTTAAAGAAACCAGATGAGAATACTATAAAGATAAATATAGAGAAATATATATATAGAGGCATAGTTGGAAAAAAATACATAAAGATAGGTTTAAAAAATAAATAATTTAGATAAATATATCTATGTATATATATAGACTTATACATATATATATATATATAACTTTATATACATAAAAAATAAATAGATAGATAAATATACATATATAGAGACAAATAAAGAGAAAAATATATAATTTCATATAGAGTGACATGTCTAAAATTAGGTTTAATGAAATATATAGAGGTTGATATATATAAAAATTTATATATACATAAAAATAATTATAAATAAATAAATTTAGATGTATGAAGACAAAAATATTTAGAGACGTACCACTACTACAAAATGTTCGTTTACTAGTGCTTGAATATTATTTTATTAGCAGTGTGAAAGAATTAATGTTCGAAGCCCTAATAAAATATATAATATTTTATCATCTATGAAAAAAAGAATTGATAAAGGCCACCTTTATTATTTCAAATAAGGGGGACTTTATTAGTATTTTTTCTCTCTAATAAACATGTAATTTATATGTCCCTCTTATAACACTAATAAATGAAGTCTTTATATGTACTAACTTTAGCGCTAATAAAATGAAACATTATTAGTTCTATGTCTAGAACTAATAAATGTGAAAACTCAGGTAGTCCTATAAATAAATCAATTTTATGATTTTTTTGTATTAATTTTAGGGATTCATATTCATTATATTTTCATAAGTAAATTATACAATATTTCAGTCCAAAAAGAAATAATTTTATCTAACTAAATTTTATTTTCATATATTACATGGTTTTATTTAAAAGTTAAATTTCTTAATGTTATAATTTTAAATTTATATTATGGAATTAATTTTTTAAATCATATTTTAAAAATATGATTTAGATAATTTTTTGGTATTTTTTTTAAAATATTTTATTTTATGGTGAATTATAAAAAATATGAATTTTCCAAATACTATCATTTTTATGATATTATCAAAATTTATTAATTTTTTTAATATTTATGAAACCTATTTTATTAAAAAAATTATATTTAATAAGTATTAAAATTCATTTCAAAATACAATGTTGATCTTATATATCTATGTTTGAAATTTGAGAAATCTATGTAATGTTTTTATTAAAAAAAACTAAATTTGGTTATTATCTTTTAATCAAGTTTTCACAAGGATAATTTCAGTTTCGGTTTGGTTTGACAAAAAAATTAGTCTCCTTTAATTTATCTTAATATGATTAATTTCATGGGAAACCATGTTATACTTTACTTTGGTGTAAAATCATTTTTACTCTTAAAAGGTATTTTTATAAGAAAGGGGTTCCATTGTGTTTTGTGAACATATATTAAAATTTATTTTTACCAATTTTAAAAATATAATATTATAAAATGGATTTAATATTTGTAATTAGAATGTTAAATTTGGCAATGAGGTTAGATTTTTTTTATTCATAATGAATAATTCTCATGGTTAAATTTGGACATTATGTTCAGGGTTAAAAGGGTTTAAGAACATGGTTAAACTAGGAGATAATTCTTGAAATGTATCTAAAACATGTATAAATATGATTTTATTAGTGTATTTAGAACTTTACTTATCATTTATTAAAAATTTAACTAAATTGGAACCACTTTAAATGAGAAATACATTGATTATATTTTAAAGTTATTAATATTTTCAAGTGTTCCACTCCTCTCACTTATAAATGGTATCCTCTTACCCCTACATCCCCACAAACATTGTGCACCATAACATGTCCAATTTATAATAAAATACATTCTCATATATTTTCCTTACATCATAAAGGTCCTAGAATAACAAAAATACTAGTTCAAAAAGGTTTAAGGTGTATGCTAAAAGAATATATCCAATGAGAAGGTAAAAGTCTTAACCGAATTCTTTCAAATTTATTTATTTTTCTACCTCCTTAAAATATATTCTAAAAATTAAAATATATTTAAATAAATATATTTACTATACTTTAATATTATTATTTTAGGTAATACCTATTTTATACCTCATATTCATCTTATGGAAAATGAAAATGTCACTCATGCGTATGTGTAGAGCACCGACTCCAAGAAGTGACTTGTTTCATGTTTCATCACCACCTCACACAGATGGTTATAAATATGGATTTAATTTGAATATATGATGTTTATTAAATAATTAATATTATTTAAATATAAAATATTATATAAATTCTTCCCCACCCATTTTTTGAAAACAAAAACATTGCTTTTGTGTACGTACGAAATACTACCTCCACGAAGAAATTTAAACTATTTTTCATCACCACCTATCATGGATGGTCATATGGAAATATTTAAAGAATAAATATGATATTTATGAAATAATTATTATTTTTAAATTTAATCCATTATCTTATTTATTTAATTTTCCCCATTCAATTAATAAAAATGCCACACATGAGTACAAGCAAACCACTACCCCCATGAATGACATATCTCATTTTTCATTTCATTATTACATGTATGGTTTTAAAATTATATTTAATGTAAAAAATGATAATTATAACATGTTTAATATTATAATAATTATGTAAACATAACACCTTTTACCATGTTCGACACACTGACGTTGTTTTGTACAGAACGACCTCAAAACACCCAACGTAAACATAATTGATTTAGTAATTAAATATAAAATGGTAATAACTGAAATAAAATGAATAATAATAAGGAAATTAAAATGGTAAAAGTTTTTTAATAAAATAAATAATGAACATAATTTAAATATTATGAATTTAGAGAACTTAAGAAGCAATATGTGACACAGGTCAAGGGACTTTTCTTTAAAAAATCATTTTCATAACTTTTGAAGTTTTATTTTCAACTATTTATCTTATATATACATGTTCATGAGATTATTTCAAGAATTTTATTATTTATAATTAAATAATTATTTAAAATTATTTTTTATTTATTTAAAAAAAATTAAAAAGTAATCTTCCAAATGTTTTATATACGGTTCAATTTTGACTCTTTCTTAATAAAATGTAAAAGATATTTTTTTAATATTTACTACATGACCTAATTTTTATATTCTCATAATAATTATTCATTATAAATATTTATATAAAATTTATAGGGTTTTTAAAATAACATAACATTCCAATTTTTCTGCAAGTTATTATTATTTTTTTGAAGAAAAGGATATTTATCCTTATTTTTATGAGATGATTGAATATGCTTTTGAATATGTGTTTAAATGAGTTTTATGATGTAAAAATGAGAAATAATATATGTTTTTTTTCATGTAATGGATCTTATGCATTATAAATGATAATGGGTGGTCCTAGGATATATCCCTCCAATGCATTGGTTAGTGATTTATTCTCAATTGAAATGATGATTGGAATTAACTGATTTTTAGTTATTCCAAATGAGTGAAAAATGAATGAACATAGGTGATAAATATAATTTATGATGGATTCTACATGTGTTTTTTTAATATAATTATATTTATATGAATAAATGTTTATTTCCATAATAAGGTTTTCATTATTTTAAAATTGAAATGTTTATTTTCAAGAAAAATAATTTCCTTGGGTTCTCATGATTCCTATGATAACTTCACAGATTTTATGATTTATAATGATTATAAAGGTTTTTATTGAGAAAAGGATGATTTTTAGTTCACGATTATGATTTATTTTATATAACCAATTATTATTGTGCGAAATGTAAAAAATTTTAAGTGTTTCCATGATTTTCACTAGACTAACAGGTTTACTTTATTTTTATATCACTTACTAACATTTTTGTGCACATCCCACCTTTTCAAATGTATTTTACAAGATAATAGGATGTGGAGAAACTATAAAAAAGACAATATCTCCACTATTATGACACATCTTATATTAAAGAAATATGAATTAAATGAAAATGTTTTTAGATTTTAGGTAACTGTTTTTATAGAAAAAAAATACAATATATTGAAATGTCATCATTTTAATATAAATTTATCTATAAATATCTAAAATTATAAACCTAAAAGATCATGGGAATGTAAGAATATAAAATAATTACTATTAAAATCATAATTATGTGTTGGTTAATGTGGGGTTATTATAGTTTTCATCATAAAATGGTTTTAGATAACATTATCTATTGGGAATATATTACAAGACCCTTTTAAGTTATTCTATTTTATAATTAACATGAGGTAGAGTTTTAGAATTTCATTTTTTCTTTATCTAGTCCATTTTTATTCAAAATTATTTTCTATAGAAGAAATAGGGTGACTAAGGTAGAAATTCATCAAGAGGATAATATCTTTTAGAATCAACAACCTAAAATGGTTATAGTCCGTGTTGAGTAGCTGGTGTCTATATTAACTCAATTAAAAGAGTAAATAAATATTGGAACCCATGCAAGATATCAACAAAATTCTCTAGTAAAAATATTTCCATCGTAGATAATTTCATGAAATAAAACCCTCAAACATTTGAAAGTTCTTCAAGCCTAGTAAAATCTTGAGGATTGATTAATTATTTGTAAAATATATTTTATGTTTTGGAATTTTTAGAGCATCAAAAGGTTACATTTCTTATTTACCATTTTGAATGAAAATCAGATTAGTGGTGGTATATAATTAAGAATATAATGGAGGAAATTTAAACTGATACCATGTATTAGATATTATTTCTAGATATATTTCTTTATTAATTTTTTTATAATGTTAAATAACTTATAATGGAATGTAAATTTATATAAGTTAAGTAAAGGGAAGAGTACTCGGTTCCCTATTATGAAGAAAATTTCAATAGATTAGCTAGGTATGAACTGAATTTTATTCTGGACCATGAGAGTAAAATTGATATATTTTATATAGGTCTGAAATCATGTTTGTGAGAATATTTTTTCTCTCATAAATTTAAAATATATGAATAATCTATTAGATTTGTTCAGAAGGTTGGGAAGAATTTTTATGACACTTATGTAAATAATGAAAAAAAGTGTATGATGTGGTCATAGTGGAAAGATACAGAGAATTATCCAATAAGTAAATATGGAGGTAAGCCTCCTTCATGTACCAAATATGGTAAATGAAATTTTAATAGACCTTTGGTAGTATTATGAAGTGTTTTCATTATGAAAAGTTTGAAAATTTTTCTTTTGACCATAAAGAAAAGTTTAATGGTAATAGTCAGATGAATAATGATAAACCATTAGTAAAATTTTTTTATTCTAAATAAGCGTGTCAATATGCTGATAAGTGTCTGTAAAAAATATTAAAGGATGGAAATCAACATGACTCTAAGTATATGGGTGTGTCAAAATCATTTTCTACTACCTTGGTGAATACTAGATCATAAACCAATGTAGTGATTGTTTTATTACTTGTATACCCTAATTATTCTAATATATTGTTTGATTTGAGTTTATAGATTCTATTACATCCATGAAATTTTATAGTTAAACTAAAATATCACCTTGAGAAATGAAGTTAATATTTTTTTGTAAAGACTCTTGGTTGATGTATTATAGAATCATGGATTTATAATAACCTTTCTATTATCATCTAAAGAATGTTTTTTTGCTTCAAATATTTTTAACAAACTCTTAGTGATGTTTTATGTTATTTTGGGTATGGATGAGATTCCAATTTATCTTGTTATTATATATTGTTGAGCTAAATAATTTGAAAAATATTCTTGATTTTTATATAAAAACAATAACATAATTTTGATAACATATCAAAAAGATATGAAATTGATTATATATGCGAGTATAATTTATCTTCAAGGTATTATTGAAAATAATTAAACTATTCAAATTAGTGATTTTCCAATGGTTAAGGAATATATGATTGTATTTACTAATTATTTTCTTGGTGTAATCCTCAATTGAGAGTTTTACTTTACTATTTATATAGTACCTAATGCTAATCCGATTTAAAACCCCCGATTGAATGACATCATTTCAATTTTTAGAGTTGAAAAATCAGTTTCAATAGTTAATTGATTAGGGTTTCATCTTCCCTAGAACATCATCTTGTCATTCCACTATTTTTTTAAAAATAAGGATTATTCAATGATTTTTTTCATTGATTATAGAGATATTAGGGACATTATTGTAAATAAATATTATTTTTACTTCGTATCAATGACTTGTTTGATTAGATATAGGGTGCTTAGTATTTTTCAAAAATTAACCTTAAACCTGAATACCATATACTAAAATTGAAGGAATATGAAATTACGAGGATGGTATTTCATACAAGGTATGTACATTATTACTTTGTGGGCATGAATTTTGGGTTCATAAATTCACTTTTTGTATTTAAAGATATAATAAATAGAGTTTTCCATGATTATTGAGATAAATTTGTATTGGTATTCATTGAAGATAGTCTGTTATATTCTAAAATCTAGGAATATCATGAGAATCATCTACGTATTTTTTTCAAACCTTAAAATAAAATATGTTATATGGGAGATTTGGAAAATTTGAATTTTGGTTATATAAAATCTCATTTCTTATTTATTTTATTTTCAAAGATTGTATAACTATTGATCATGTTGGAATAAAAGCGGTGTAAGATTTTCCAATGCCTATAAATGTCACTATGATCCTATGTTTTCTTAGATTATTGGGTTACTATTGACTGGTAAAAAAGTTTCCCGGTTATCTAGACCACTAACCATGTTAACTCGAAATAGAGCTAAATTCATTTAGAAAATAGAGTGTGATTAATTTTTAATGTAATTAAAAACAATTTTGATAATTTTTTTAGTGCCATATTGTCCATCAAGAAATGGAGATTTTTTCATTTATTAGGATACTCCATTGAAGGGACCTGGTTTATTTATGTAGAATGATTGGGTAATTGTGTTTGAATCATTTCAATTGAAACTGCCTTGGATGAATAATCTTATGCATGAACTTGAGCTATATATAGTATATTTTGATTTAAAAAAATGGAAAAAACATATAAATGGGGATAAATATAAAATATATATTAATCACAAATTTTTAAAGAATATATTCACTCAAAAATAATTAAACATGAGGCATAGAAGATTATTAGAACTGATAAACTATTATTATTTTACAATTCACTATCATCCATGTAAAGAAAACTAGGTATTTAATTACATGATTTGAAAAGATGTTGCATCATTAACAAAGTTATGTTTGGAACATGATCTATTAAATAATGATTTAATAAGTGTGGGAATAAAAGATGTATATGATACTATTAATTATCTTTTTATTTATATGTCAATGCAGTCATCATTATTAGATAGAGCTAAAAATGTTCAAAAGGAAGATCATGGGTTTCCAGAAAAGATAGAATTGGTTATGAATTATAACAATCCTAGGTTTAACATTGATAAATAATGTGTGATAAGGTTTGGAAAAATTTTATCTGTAGGACATGGTTTTCAGTTTAAGATATAATTATTGAGTGAGGCTCACAACTCTCCATTTTTTGTTCATCATAGAAGCACTAATATATAAAGATACATTCATGAATATTATTGGAGGGATGTAATGAAGAATGATATAGATGATTTCACAATGAAATGTTTTAATTTATTATAGGTTAATGATAAAAAACTATCGAAGGGATGCTTCATCCTTTTCCTATTCTGGAAATGAAATTAGAGGATATATCCATGGATTTTTAAATAGGATTACCAAATACATATTGATGTAATAATCAAATTTGGGTTATTGTTGAACGATTATCTAAATCAATGAAATTTCTTCCATATTAATATAATATGTATTTGGATAAGATTTATAGATTTTATCATTAATGTAGTGAAGTTATAGGGAATCCCTCTTTCTATTGTATATCACCATGATCCCAAATTTACATTAAAATTTTGGAATGGTGTTTATATGATGATGGGAACTAAATTAAATTACATCATAATTTTTTATCCACAATATGGTGTAAAGTTAGAGTGAAACTTTCAGACTTAGTATGATATGTATCGAGATTCCTCCTTGGATTATCTAGGTAGTGGGAATCCACATCATTCATTACTAAAATGTTCTTATAACAATTGATTTCATTCTAGTATACATATGGCACGATTTTAGGCATTACAAGGAAAGTTATGTCATACCCTAATATGTTGGTATGATGTCGATGATTTTTTTTGGAATCTATAATTGGTATAATATATATTTCATAAGTTTAAGATGATTAAAAACTATATGAGGGTGTCTCAGAGAATTAATAAAAGTTATACAAATAAATATTGGAATGATCACACCACGATTAACTATTTTATTTTACCCTTACACCACTATTTAATCATATTTTGTATTGTAAATTAAAAATATAATTAAAAGTTACACTTTATTTTTGGATCAATTATTTAATGTTTATCACTATTAAAAAGGGTAATTTACTAATTATGGCTATTTTGTTGTAGGTGGAGGTGATTTGGAGGATTCAGAATGATGTTGAACGAAAATGGGCCAAACTACGTAGCAATCCAAGAACACATGTGGACTCAACCGCACACTGTAGTTAATCCATGCATCCAATTGGGATAAATTTTTTTCTAATGATCCAAAAGTTTGTAGTATAAAAAATTTATGAATACATCCAATCTCAATTAATCCATTAAGGGGACCAATAGAATAGATATATCCAAGAAAAATAATCATCTTGAATTCAAATTTTTGGTACTATATATCATCCTTATCTCGAGTTACATGCCTCAAAATGATGATAATATTTTTGATAGAGATATTAAATATATAGGGAAATAGTTTTTTTGTTTTTTATAAATCGAGATCAGACTGTATGGATTCCTAAAACCATGGGCCAAGTGGTTTTATTAAATTAGATGACCCAAAACAACCTACCACTTTACATAAATTGAAACCCTTAGCAACCCATTTGTAAGTTTGACCAATGAGTGAAGTGATGAAATTCATGAGTTCAATAGGAGTTCATTCATCCCCTTGGAGGTTCTGAATCTCCATATCCTTATATGAATAGATGAAATAAATAAAGAGACCCACCTAAGCTCCTCCTCCTCTCGATGTCAGGATAAACGATGGGGCTTCATTGTGAGGGAGATGCACACATGTCAAGGGAGTTCTTATTCTTATATTAGATGTTTTATTTGAGTGAACTGGTTTCTAAAAAATTTAATTCTATGCATATAATATTATTTAATATTTTAATTATTGTATTGATAAATGTGATTGATAGGCTCTTTAGATCTTGCGGACCAGTTTGAGGTTTTTAGTGAGTGAAGTATGTTACACTGATTAAAAAATAGAAGAATCCTTTAATTACCCACTTATTTTATATTTCAATCTAATTTGGATGCTCTTATACAATTAAAAAGAGTAAGACCTTGGAAATATGGTTTTTTTCAAGGTTTGGTTGAACATACATTAATATAAAATCATAGAAATTAATCATGATTCTGATTAATATCAACCAAATATTTACTCCAATCCTAAATGAGTCTATAAGAACAAAAAACATGAAATGTATGTAGATAAATCACAATGAACCCGTTTATCTAATATTTTTCAAAATCTGCATGTTTTTTCAACTATATATTTACCTATTTAAGTTATTTTTTTTCTTAAAATTATTTTCAAAACCACCACCACATTTTAATCATGTTTATTGAAAATAAAAACTTTAAACCAACAATTATCTATGTGAGATAACCTACGGTCTTCCCTATACTATAGAATCACATTTAAATCCTAATAAATTTGATGTGTCACAAAAAACCAAGAAAATAATTATTCCATTAATGGGGGAGATATTTGGTTTTTACTATGCGTTTTTTAGAAAAACATTGTTTGTTTTGTAAATATTTCTGTTCTTATTTTCTTAATTAATTTTTTAATTTATTTCTAAAAAATTCCTTCTATAGAAATACTGGGTGGCATGATCTTCATCATAGGAACTGCTACCTTTTGAACATGAACTAAAGATGATCTTGTTTCATCAACACCAATAAGCAATAAATGATCCATTAAGGAGGATGCATAAAACATTAACACTTTTCTTGGTCTTTCTTCTTCTTTTGAAACTACCATCAAGAATAAAATAAATTTTACTAATATGGATGAAAATAACTTAATATTAAAATAAGCAATTTCTCCTAATGTATATATACATCCTACATACTTTCAAATACATATAGTAAAACAAAAATTTTAACTAAAATCTAGTTTAATTCACTTATTCCTAATATTCCATAGAGTCACAGGATAAGAACCATATATGCACTTAAAATAATTTTTAACAGTGTTTTCAATATTAAAACCTACAAATGTGGATTAAGAATAATTAATACATGGATAATTTCCATTCTCTTTATAATACAATCCAAAGTATTGGTTATATCATGTTAATTCACCAATAGTAGTCTACGAAGACATGAAATGCCTTTTTTTTAAAAAAAAATACTTCCCAAACACTTGAAACGTAACTACAAGGAAAGAAATATATGGTATAATAAAATCAAAAAGGGAATAAAATAATGAATATTGGGAGAAATTTAAGAGGTTATGTTCAAGGTATCCAAACCACCAAATAAGTGATCAAATTTTGATGCAATATTTTTATAAAGGATTAATTCATATTGATCAAAATATGATTGATGCTGTTATAGTTGGTGTGCTAGTAGATAAGACCCCAATTTTTGTAATAACCATAATTGAAAATATATCATAGAACACACAAAAATTTTGTTCAAGGGATAGTACACTCATTCTAGGTGTCCATGAGGTGTAGAGTTTTTAGTTTGAGAAGAAGGTGGGAATTGATTTCAAAGTGGTACATACCCTAAATTTACAACTTTATGTTTCACAAGGGAAATTCCAAACATCTAAAATTCATTTTGGTATCTTTGTCATTGATAACCACAATTCAGACTAATTTACTCAATTTAATGAAACTTCTGAGATTTGTGAGGCATTCTTTCCAGGCCTCTTATATAACCAACTCATTAAGAATGAACCATACTATCCATACAACCATTGTTTGAAATAAAACCAATCCTATTGGAAATGGGGCAATCAAATCATCCTCAAAAACCATGGAACCAACCAGGGTAGAGTATTCATCCACCACCACCACCCGGAAATACTCAACCACAACAAAGGACATTATAACAACCACATAAAAACCCAATCATAGCCTATGGTACATGATAAAAAAATGGATGAAAATAATATACAATTAAAAAAACACTGAAGAATTCATACAATACCTTAAAATTCAATTAGTCAAACTTTCCAACCTTGTAAAGGAAATACAAAGTCACAGGTCAGGTAAACTACCTTCTCAACCACTAGCCAACCATAGGGACAAGTTAAATGTCAATTACATCACCCTTCAGAGTAAAAAAAACATAAAATCCAAATAAACTCTCAAATATATTCATCCCCTCCTAAGGAAAATTCCATTCCAACATTCACAAATGATCCAAATAAAGAAAATCAATTTCCTGAGAAAAATCCCACCAAAGGAAATAGTGTGTCTATTGATAATTCACCAATCCAAACAATTATTCTTACATTTACTAAAAGGACCACCCAATAAAGGAATAAAAAACTAAACATGATAAATAAATATTGGAAACATTCAAAAAAGTTCATGTTGACACCCCCTTGATTGATGCTATGATGAAAATTCCATGATACACCATGTTTCTGAAGTATATGTGTACACACCGAATGAGAATTTGAGGTGACGAAAATGTGATAATGGTAAGGATCATATCAATATTGATAGAGCCATCACTTTCCACCAAATACCATGATCCTTGAATATTCTCGATTCCATACACCATTGGGGAGTATTTATTTTCCGATGTTATGCTTGATTTGTGTGTTTCTATAAATGTGACGCCTCACTCCATTTTCTCTTCGTTTTGGGTTAAGGAATTGAACCCCATGGGAATTTTATTCCACTTTAAAACCAGATTACCACACACCCCAATGGGGTGTTATAGAATGTTCTTGTGAGGGTGATATTTTTTAATTTTCCATCAAATTTTTATGTGCTTAAAATAGAAAATGTTATGATGAATAGACATGACAAAATTTTATTGGGGAAGAATTTTATAAATTATTTCGAAATAATTATTAGTTTATATGATGATATATTATCTCTAGAGTTTAGTGGTGATGTTTCCCATTTAAAATTCCTTGATTCCATGAAGCACCCCTCAGAAGAGCATTCCTCACATTCAGTAAATTCTATTGATGTACTCCCATCACATGAAAAAACTTATTTTCATTCCCTTGATCCCATTTCGTAGTATTTATCATTAATATATGTTCTAGGTAATGAATCGTGCATTTAATGTTGTACCTATTTATAAAAATGTGAATCATGTTCTTTAATTGATTATTTTATGATCACTAATGATCCTATAACCATCAGTGATACATTTCATCTTATAAATGATTTTCTTATTATGAGGATGTTAATATTAAGAAGTTATATGTGGTCAGTGACCTCAAACTTCCACATTCACTCACATCAATCCAAAATACCCTTGAATTGGAACTTAAACTGCCGCCTCAAAATTATAAATATTCATATCTTGAGAATGGAAACAAGATGCATGTTATCATTTCTAGTTCACTCCCTCAAGAGAATGAATTGTGACTGCTTGAAATTTTGAGAGAATATAAACAATAATTGGGATGGAAACTTCCTAATATTCTTGGTATTATCCCATCAATTTAATTTCAAAATGTATTACCAAATGATGAGGCTAAACTAGTGAGGTAGGCACAACTCTGACTGAACCCAAAAATTCTCATTGTTGTTGAAAAGGTGGAAACAAAATTATTGGTTACTTGAATAATTTACCCCATCTATGATAGAAATTAGATCAGTAAAATGTAGGTAGTCTCTAAACGAACTCATATTACAATAATTAAATATGAAAATAATTAATTTTTTTCATCCCACTTGTAGAATAGTTGGTGTGTTTATATTGATTATCACCTACTAAAACAACACACCAAAAAGAACCATTTCCAATTGTCTTTCATTAACCAGAATATATGGAGTCTATTAGGTAAGTCCCATTATAGTTTCCTTGATGGGTAACCCCTGAGGATTAGGAAAATACAACCATCACTTTCCCCATTGGAAAATTTTCATACAGGAGGATTCCATTTATTCTACGAAATGATCTAAGTACATTCTAGCAATGCATGGTTAGTATATTTTTATATTTGCTTGATAATTTCATGGAAGTATTAAAGGATGATTTCCCTATTTATGGATCCTATTTTTATTATTGTATGCATATTCTTGGTTATATACTATATCCCTGTAATAAAAAATATATGGTTTTAAATTATGATAAATTCCATTTCATAGTTTAACAAGGTATTGTTCTTGGTCATTTCATTTCTAGGGATCATATCAAAGTAGATAAATCAAAAGTGGATTTTATTTCTTCCCTACCATTCCCCAAAGATGTGTAGGATGTGTTGTATTTTATAGGCCATGCTGGATTTTATTATCAATTCATTCGTGACTTTCATAATATCAAACTCCCTCTATCCCACTTACTCAATAAATAAAAAGGTTTTTTTCTCAAAAAAAAATGAGAAATCATTTAATAAATTGAAACGGTGTCTCGTGTTACCCCCAATAATATTACCTCCATGGTGGGATTTATCATTTGAACTCATGTGTGACACATCTAACTATTTATTTGGTTTAGTATTATCCCAATGGGTCGATTGAGATCCACATGTCTTAGCCTATTCCTCCTCACACACAATGCACCCTGTACAAGAAAACAACACTAAAAATGAAAAATAATTCATTTTGATTGTGTTTGAATTGGATAAATTAAAGTCATAAATTTTAGGGTCAAAATTAACTCCATTCACTGCCCATATAGCCCTTAAATATATCTTTTATAAACTGGAATCCAATCTATGTATCATTCTTTGGAGTATCTTACTTCTATAATTTAATCTAGAAATTTGGGTTAAAAAGGAGAAGATAATGTGGTGACTGACCATATCAGTAGGATACTTCCATGAAAATATATATAATCATCCCGCTATATTCCTATAGATGATATGTTTTCGAATGAGAAATTGTATCGAGTGTATGATTATATTCCTTGGTATTCTAAAATTGTAAATTATTTGGTGACATCTTGCATTACTACATATTTCAACAAAATCCAAGTTAAAGGTCTAAAGAATGATCCCCATTGGTACATTTAGGATGACCCCTACCTTTGGTGCACAAGTAGTGATCATGTCATCAGATTTTGTGTTCCCAATAGTGAGTTTCAATATTTCCTTAGGTTTTTACAAGATCTTATTTTTTGGGGCCACTTTGGTCCCTAATAGATAACTTTTAAGGTCCTCAATTCTAGTATCTTTTGGACAAGCCCATTTTAGGATTCCTATGATTTATATAAATCTGGTTATCAGAATCAATGAATGGGGAATGACTCTAAAATAAATGAAATTCCAAAAAACCCCTTTCTTTTTCATGACATTTTTGATGTTTTGGGAATTGGATTTATTGGACCATTCTTTTATTAATTTGGGATCTTGATCATTCTCTTGGTAATAGATAATGCATTGAAATGAGTAGAGGCATTATCCATTAGAACTAATGTTTCAAAAAACGTTGTGGAATTTTTGAGAATACAGATTTTCTATAATGTTGGATTTCCTATGATCATCATTAGTGACTAGGTTTATCATTTCTGCAACCAAACAATGAAATCAGTTGTGTGTCGGTATGTGTTCAAAAAATGAGTTTCTATTCCATATCACCTATAAACCAATGGTCAAGACAAGGTGTCAACTATAGAGGAAAAAATATTTAAAAAATGGTTCAACCCAATTGAAAATATCTGATTCATCTACTCGATGATTCATTATGGTCTTACAATATTGCCTTCAAAAAAGACATTGGTATATCTCCATATCAGCTTGTTTTTTGAAAGTGTTGTCACCTCCCAATTAAAATATATAATAAGCCCTAATGGGAAATTAAATAATAAAATTATAATATTTTTGGTGTAGGTTATTAATGAAAGTAACATATTTTAGGATCCTGAGGAAATGAGAAGAGACTCATATGAGAACTTCATGATTTATAAAGTGAGAAATAAGGTTGTCAATGACCGTCTCATCCTTCATCATCAATTCCAAATTGGGTAGAAGGTCCTCCTTTTCAATGAATGTCTAAAGTTACATCTAGGTAAGCTTCGTTACAACTTTTTTGGCCCATAAACTTTTACTAATGTTTACCAATTTGGTGTTGTTCACATTCAAAATAAAGAAGCAAAAAAATATTCACTATCAATATGCATCAGTTGAAGCACTTTTACGAAGCCATTCCAGAGTCCCCAATGGAGGAAATACATGTTCAAGAAGAAAACTATGAATAAAATTCACCTGGTTTTATCCTTCCTTCTCACATTCTCTTTTATTATAGTGAGGACACTACACCCTGTTGGTGTTGGGGGTATATTCATTGGTTAGTTAGGAATTGTTATCATACTTCATCCTTTTTTATCTTTTTCACTTGTTTCATAGTATATTTAAGTTTACCAAATTTTCTAGGTTAGTTAATAATTCTCATCATCTTTATTATTTTTGTCAATTTCTCAGACTAAATATTATTGTTAACTTCCCTCTTACCCCTCACTTTTTCCCATAATGTTCATTTTTTGATTCCCACTTAACCATGTAATTATTGAAAATGCATATGAAATTTCTTTATTTCTAGTTGTTTTAAAATTTAATTTTTTTACTAAGGGAATGTGTGTTTTATCATAAATTTAACATTGAGTTTTAATTTTTTTAGTAAATTAGTTTCTTCTGATAATATAAATTGTTGTATCACTTTGAAACTATTGGGACGATTGTTACCCTTTGTGTGAGTAATTTATAGGAAAATTATTTCACTTAATATATGCAAATATATTTATACCCAACCATAATATGTTATTATTCATTACTTAATATCAAGTAAATGTATGTTAGGTTAATTCTTCAATAAACTATAAAACGACTTTTCCATTTTTTATTCCTTATCTAGCCTAGTTCATTATTGTACCTGATTAACCTATGTGTGTGTACCTAATATCTGATTGTTGTATGCCATCAAAATAATATTTAGGGGAGTGATTAAATGTATAGAAAATGGGGATATATAGTTCCATATCTTAATGTTTGACTTCTAGTAATTCTTAAGTGAGTGGATCGTGAAATTTTATTGCAAAGGATGTAGGGCAGGTTCGATGGAAAGAATCATATTAGCAGTTTTTTTAAATAACTTATATTTATTAGATAGAAAGTGGAAATAATAACATGAAATTGTTATAAAAAACACACCTGTATAATTATTGAAATTTGTTAAATTTGAATTATTTTCTCAAATTTGTGTCATTCATCTCATTAAATTTTATTCTGATATAATTTATGAGACATCTTTTTACCTGATCATTGAGAATAACTCCTTGGTGTGATTTTTTCATTGATCACATTTCTATTAGAAAATAAATTTTATTTGAATGTTAAATATTAATTATGTTGTTAATATCTCCATGAATAATTTTTTAATTTGAATTTTTCTAGGAGTGAATATGATTATGTGTGGGGGTGTGATTGCACCACAATTAAATATTTTATTTCATCCTTACACCACTGTATTAAACTGATAATTATTGTAAATTCTAAATACAATAGAAAATATAAATTCATTTTCAGTTAAATTATTTAATCTTTATTAGTGATAAAAATAGTAATTTCACTTGTTTTGATTATTTCATTGTAGGTGGAGGTGATTTGGGGGATCCAGAATGAAGTTGAACGAAAATAGGAAAAACTCCGTAGTAATCCAAGCACACATGTGGACACAACCATGCACTGTAGAAAATATGTGCATCCATATGGGATAACATTTTGTGGAATAATATAAAATATAGTTTGATGAAACTATTCTGAATACACCCAATCCCAATTAGTCTATTAAGGGGGCGAATCGAACCAATCATGCCAAGTAAAATATTCTACTCGAAGTCAAATGTTTGGTACAATATTTCATACATATCTCAAGATGTAGTCCTTAAAATGATATGAAATATTTTGGAGAGTTATTCAAGATGTAGAGAAATAATTTTTCTATTTTATAAAAAACGAGATAAGACTGTCTGGATGACCAAAACTATGGGATAAGTAGTTTTACGAAATTGAGGTTTCTAAAACCACCTTCTACTTTGCCTATAAATTTCAACCTTCGGAACCCAATTTGAAATTTAGACCAAGGAGTGAATTGATTCCATTTTTAAGTTCTATATGACTCCATTCATCCCCTTAGAGGTCTTGGAGCTCCCTATACTCATAGGGAGATCTAAAATGAAGAAGCAAATCCACCCGAGATTCCTCCTCCTCTCGATGTCAGGATAAATAGCCTATGTTCATTGTGAGGGAGCTATATGCATGTCATGGGAGTTATAATGCATATATTAGCTACTTGTTGGGATTAAATTAAGTTTTTAAACATTTCATTACATGTATCTTAGATTATTTCATATTTTATTTTTTTGATGGATTTGATTGATATTCTCTTAATTTCCAACCGATCAGTGTGAGGTTTATAGTGATTGAACTGTGTCACTCCAATTGGAAAACAAAATAATCATTTTCCCACCAGTTATTTGAGATTTAAATCATATTTTTAATCTATTATAACTTTACTAAGGGATAGATGTTATCAATATGATTTTTATATCAAGGTTTGGTTCAATATGCATTAATATAAATGCTTGTAAATTAATTAGGATTCTAATTAATTTCAGAAAAATATTTAATCAAAACCAAAATGAATATCTAAGAATAATGAACTTTAAATTATTATTTTTAAATCAAAATGAACCCCTTTATCTCATATTTTTTAAAATCCACATTGTTTTTTAACTATTTAATTATTCAAATGAAGTTATTTTAATAAAATTGTTTTCAAGAACACCACCACATTTTAGTCTTTTTTATTGACAACATACACTTTCAACAACCAATGATCCTTGAGAGATGATCTAGGTTCCTTCCTATACTATAAAATCATTTTTAAATCATAATTAATTTTGACATACCATGAAAACATGGTCAAGAAAATATCTTTTATTTGAGGTTGGTGACTATTTTATAATAAAGTATCTCCTTGAAAAGGTATTATGAATTTTTGAAGTAATGGAAAAATAAGTCCATAGTAAATTATTCTATATAATATTCTAGAGAAAGTGGGATTTTTTGGTTATAGAATAGCATTATATCTTATTTTTCCTCAGTTACATGATGTGTTTAATATTTATTTAGTAAGGAAATGTGTACCTTATATATCTCATGTTTTGGATCTCTAAAGTGGTACATTTAAAAGATGATATTTATTATGAGGAAAATATAGTTTATATTTTAGATCTCATATAGAAGGTATTGTAGAAGAGATTAAATCACAAGTTTATTCTTTTTTTTCTAAGAATCATATGATTCAAGAATAAATATATGAATCTAAAAAATCTATGAGGGAAAAATATATTTACTTGTTCAAGTAATGAATAAAATTTCAATGATGAAATTTCTTTAAGGGGAAAGAATGTGAAAAAAAGGTAATCCTATAAAAAAATCAATTTTATTATTTATATGTATTAAATTTATGGATTCATATTAATCATGCTTTTATAAATAATATTGTATCGAAAAAGGAATATTTTTATTTGAATTAATTGTTTCCCATATATTACAAGGGTGTGTTTAAAAGTAAAATTTATTAATTTGAGAATTAAAAATTTATAAAGTGGATGGAAATTTGTACATCATAATGTCAAAATGAACTCATGATGATATTTTGGTATTTTTTTTAAAAATATTTGATTTTGGGGTGAATAGTGAAAAATACCAATTTTACAAATACTTTCATTCTTATGATATTATCATCAAATAATAATTACTAGAAATTTTATGAGAAATTTTTATTTAAAATTTATATTTAGTAATTAAAATAAATTCATTTAAATATGTACTGTTACAGTTATAAATCTATGATTGACATTTTGGAAGTCTAATAAATGTTTTTTTCAAATAAAAACTATTTTGGATTATTATCTTTTAATCATGTTTATACATGGT
This sequence comes from Viscum album, assembly GCA_963277665.1. Classification (NCBI taxonomy): domain Eukaryota; kingdom Viridiplantae; phylum Streptophyta; class Magnoliopsida; order Santalales; family Viscaceae; genus Viscum; species Viscum album. The sequence continues at coordinate 540,468,426 of OY728134.1, read as the reverse complement.
TCCTTTCTATTTAATATTGTTTTAAACTAAAATTATTCTCATTTTATTTATACTACTCTAATTAATTCTATGGGAATAAACATTATTCTTTATTTTGGTGTAAAATCTTTTTAATGAATTTTTCAAAAAATAAGGTTTCATAGAATTTTTTGAATTATATTAAAAGTGATTTTTACCACTTCAAGAAACTAAATAAATGAAAATAGATTCCATATTTTGAATTATAATTTTTTAATTTAGTAATTATTTCAATTTCATTTTTAATCATAATGAATAGTTACCATGGTGTAATATTGTCACCATGGTAAGGGTTAAAGCAGTTAAAGAGTGGGGTTCAATGAATATAAAAGGCTTAAAATATATCAAAAAATTTATTAATTTTGATTTCATACTTGTATTTATATTTTTAATTATCCTGAACCTTAAATTCCACTAAATTAGAGCCAATGTACATTAAAAATATATTAATTATATTTTAATGTTTTTAAAATTTAAAAGGCCATCACTCCTCTTTCTTATAAAATTGAATCAACTCTATTCGCTTATCTATACACTTTGATAACCAAATCTTCACCTGATATACCCAAATAACTCCCCAAACATCCTACCCATGAACAAGAGTTCCGGATCTCACCAGAATAATTATCTTAGAAGGCATAAGTAGTATTAGAAAATAATATATCCAATGAGAAGAAATACATATTAAATAAACTCTTTAAACATTATTTATTTTTGAACCTCTAATAAATACATTCTAACTGGTGAGGTCGGAGGTCATCATGACCCCCCAAAATTACATTTATTAACATATACTAGCACATGTGGGTAGGGTCGATCCACAGAGAAGCCAGGTGAGTGCTCAAATGTTTTTTACAAACCCCACTGTTGTTAGCAGTGGGGAGACATTTACTTACTTTTGAAATTTTTATATATATTTTTAATATTTTATTTATGATGAACTAAAAAAAATGACACTAATTCTATAAATCGCTCATTTACCTAACTGGATAATGAAACAGCTAGAATTAATAGTATAGACTAAAGATAACAGGAAATATAAACATGAGTGCTGAGAATAGATCATAGAATGAGTTCAAAAGATTTGAAATATAATGATTAAAATAATGACTCTTCCTATGATTAAATTCACACCTAAAAAATAAGTCATTAATCCTTCCACTCTAGAAGAATTAACACTATGTATTATAGTTCACAAAGTACACCACTACAAAAACCGTATACAACAATTTGAGTTTAAGATGTCAATAGAAAGATATCTCATCGATAGTTTCTATAATTTTAATGTATAGTTTTAAAAGAAAAATATAAATGATCAATCTCACCGAGAGAACATAGATGTTGTAATAAGAAGAATTTAGGTGAAAATTCAATTTACGTTGGGAACCATAGTCAATCTCGTCGAAGGAATCCAATTCTCATTAGAAAAAATGTAATGAAGAAAAAGAAAATATGAACCAATAGAAATTCCAAATTACCAAACATGAAATTAAGAAAAGATAAATTTAAATTCAGAATCATCAAATAAATTGTAATAAAATAGAGAAAGGAAGAAGAATTCTCCCTCTATGAATGATGTTCATGATTTGTTGCCCCGCTCCTACAACTCCATGTCATCGATACTGCTCTGCCATCTCCCGGGATTATTTTCTCACAAAATGGTGTGATCGTGGTAGGAGTATGAGCATCTTGATCTGATATCAGATGGGCGTGATTATGGAATGAGTGAGCCTCCTGAATGAGAGCCCCCCATGAATTATGTTTCTACTCTATGTTAAAAATCATCTGCCATCTACTGCATGTCACCACACATTTCCACCTACTTCTAAAGTCCCTCACGTATGCACCACACACATGCATATTTTCATGACTGGAACGTGGTGCTATCTTCCCAAGTAACTAACTCTCGATGAGTTAGTTAAGTGAATCTGGACAGGATTTTAATTCCCGTATGAACCTTCAAAACAGAGAACAAAACAAGTAGTAAAAACATAATGAAAATAAATAATATATTATAGTTATTTTATAAATTAAAGTTAAATTAAAAAGTTAATTAAAGTTAATTAATCAATACTTAAGTTTATAATTAATATTTACCAGAATAACTGTTAAAATAGTAGTTATTAAATTATTATTAAATCATTAATTGGATAAAATTAATTAGGTTTTTAATTTATTTTTATTAATTATGTAATTTAATTTGTGTAAGTATTATTAAAAATTAGATAATATTACTTAATTAAATACTTAAATTAGATCCAAATAAATTACTTTTTTAATTTAAATATCTAATTCATTCTGTTAAAATCAAAGTGTTAAAATATCTATTTTAATTAATATTTTTAAACATTTTGATTGTTTAACATTAAATTTTATAAATTTTTATTAGTTTGACTTGAATTATATTTTATAACCTATCTATTTATTAATATTATAAAAGTTATGTATAAAAATCATTATATATTATATTATTTTTATTTGATTAATTTATTAATTATTTACTTTTATTTTTATATTTTTATCTATTATTAATTTTTAGGTTAATTAATTCACATTCCCCCCCCAATCATGTTGCAAAGTGGAGGGGCCTTAGGTTCTGGTTCTTCTTCTGTAAGTAGAACCGCAGCTCCCTGATACTCCTCCAACAACGCGGCAAAGTTCTTCCTCCCAGAAACCTCAACCTCAGTGCGGCGTTGACCTCAGTACAACCACAGTTTGGTTACATAGCGGTGACATCAGCTCGAGTCAACCTCCTTGTCTGGAGATGGCGCAGCTCCAGTCCAGATCACAACAAGCAGTGGCGGCTACCCGGTCTTCAACCGCAGTGGCTCCAGATCTGGTGTGGCTTCGGCTATGATTTCCAATGATATTGTCTTCATTGAATTCAATTCCACCTAATTTGTGTGCTTTATAGATTCCAGATCGAAGTTAGGGTTTGTGGCCTGCTCATGTGGCTCGTGTTGCTCTCCTCATCTTTACGAGGCTTCAATCATCTAGCAGCACAAAGAAATCATGAGGCTCACCCCATATCGAGTGTCTTAGGCTCAAGAAGGGGAAGCAACTCATGGTTTCTTAGCTCCTTGTCTGGTGGCGGCCCTAGTATGGGTTGGGTAGGGTGGCAATGTCTTGGAGATGCGAGGGTTTGGCTTCACCGGCAGTCGCAGGCGCAATATACCAATGTCATGGAAGAAAATTGTAAGACCATGTGATAACAGTGAGACAGTAACAGAGTTACGGTTGTAGAGACATGATGCCAAGGATGAAATGGTTGCGGGAAATGATGTGTGGTGTCAAGGAAGAGGTAGTGAGACAGTGAAAATAATTCGCAGTGGCACTGTTAATTGTGTTACTGTGGTAGAGACATGGTGAGACCATGAAAAGAGTCACAATACCAACAGAATATAGTGAGAAATCATAGAACTGGTGTGTGGAAACACCATAAAGGTTGAAACTGTGAATGAGAAAAATAGTGTCGCCGCCCTTCTACAAAAATAAAATTTATAATATGCAAATAAAAAAATTAAACTAAAATACATACTCATAACTAACTAAAAAATATAATTTATTAAAATGATTACGAACAACATAAATACTCAAATAATAACAAATTAAACAAATAAAACTTTAATTAAAAAATTATTAACTAAAATTAATTAATTTTAAATTAGTACTAAACTAAAACTTAAAAATAAAAAGCAACTAACTTATTAAAATTTAATATAAAACTTAAACATTTATAAAACAAAGTTAAATTATTTAAAATAGTTACTGTTTGTAATTAAATTAATTAAAGTAAAAAAAGATAATTATTATATTATTTGGAAAATATTTTAATTAATACAATTGAAATAATGAGATTTAAATAATGTAGTATGTTTATAATCTTAAATTTATAAAATTTGAATTGTTTAAAGAAGAATAATATTAATATAAGGTTACTTTAATTAATAAATATTTAAAATAAGAAATGATAAATTTAAACTACATTATTTATGTGGAAAATAAAAACTAATTAATTAATTAATAATTGTTAAATTATTAAATATACAGACAAAAATCACCCAAAAAAATAAAAATTTATTATACTATATAATTAAAGTAAGATATAAATTAACTATTTTAAAGCTAAAAATATAATTTTAAATATAAAAATTGATTAAATAATAAATTTAAAAATAAAAATAATAAAGTTCCATTATTAATTGAAAAGTGTTAAAATAAATAATTAGATTGATAAAAATTAATTAAAAATATGTGACAAAACATATGTTTTTAAGGCCACATCAAATTCCCCCACACTTAATCATTTTTTGTCCTCAAATAATCCCACATTTTATTATCTTTGAAAAATATAATTTTTTTATAATGTTGCTCAAAATATAACTTGTCCTGAACATTCAAGAGAGGACTTCAAGGAAGTCATTAGGATTTAGAAAATGAATTGTTCAAATTTATTCTTTCCCAAAAAAATTCTCATAGGGTAATCAAGATTACTCTGAATCATCAAGAAATAAAGATGTCATGCCTCATATGTGATACTACTTAGTGACTAACTTCAATCTAGGCTTAAATCAAAAGTTCGAGGGTGACAAGAGGTAAATTATCAGTGGAATTAAAAAAATAACCAAAAGAACTTTTCATTTTGACTCATCACATAGGTTCAAAAAATAAATATTCTTTTTTTGAAACACATTAATGATACAACCTAAATGACTCCCATATAAACAAATTGACCCCTTATTCATTTTGTGTTCATCATTTCCCTCACCTTAAAGAACTCATTTTTGACCTTAGAAGCTTTATTTTATTTTTCCCAAGCCATGTATCATGTGTTAAGCACTATTCATATGCACTAATTCTTGGTGTATAGAGGGCTTATAGTTAACAGAAACACACCAAACATCTAAGGTCTCAGAGATTCACCATGGGATCTCAAATTCCCAAACTACTCCAGTTTCAAAATTTCTTAATGAAAACCATTTACTTTGCCTCACTAAAGTAATTAATTTAATAAATAAAAAAAATCTTTGTCCCCTAGGATCAATTAAAACTTCCAGTTCCAAGAGTTGTGATCATAATTCCACTAACAGGTCACCCATATCACTCTCAAAAGTAGTTCATAAACCAAATTTACATAAAACCACTAAGTAAGATCACTCAGCAATCATCCAACATTATTAATTTCAGATTCTTAGTAGTCCTTATCTTCCAACAAGGCACTTTCCTTAGGCAGGACTCATTTGAGTACATTGTAAAGCTTAAAATTATAAAGAATTATGAAAAACTTTACCCATTTTTTTGACAAAAATTTTAATGATGCAGTGGGAATTGATGGGATTTCAATTAAAGAATAGTTGAGAACAGTCAAAAATTGACACCCTCCCCAACACATAAAACCTAAATTTTCCCCAAAGTTGACTTCTAAAATGGAGAAGAACTATTTGATAGTTAAAGTTTAAAACAGGTTTTCAAATGAGTAGATTTATGAAATGTTTTAAGGGTCTCTTTGATGTTAAAGATAATGTTGTTTTCCAAAATTATTAATTTACAGTAGGTTCATTATTAAGTACACACATACAAATTTAATCCAGTGACACAGATTTTCCATTAAAGAACAAACATGACATATAACTTGGAAGCACATAGTGAATTGGGTGTATGGAAATTCAGAAAATAAGATTCAATTGGTTGATTAATTATGCATAAAGGAAGCATTCCTAACACCACATAACAAAGAATATTCAACAAAAACACACAAACCAACCTACATGTACCCCCCCACACACTTAATTTTTAATAGTGAAAAGATTTTAATAACAGTGAAATTCAGTTTTCAGCTGTGAAGTATATGCAAAATATTTATTTACATAGTGACATAAATTAGATTTTCATTCAAATAGAATCATAATTTTCAACATATAAGGAATTTTTTTTATTTTCAGTAGCAAGACATGCAACATAATTTTATATAGTTCATATGTAGCAGAATTTTCTAATACAAGCAGAATTTTTTTTATTAAGAAGAATTTTTTAATGGAGCAACAAATAGAGCAGAATTTTTCATGCAAGACATGCAATATATATTTTTTAAAATAGTAAGGAGCAGAATAATGAAACTGAAATTAATAGTAAGGCACTTCCCTGACTTATGATTTTTTATTAATCCTTCAATATAGGAATTCCACTCTTTTATTAACACAATAGAAGCAACCTAATAAATCTAATATAGAAAAGGTAAACCAAGAACAAGAAACCACCAAATATAGAGAATACATGGGAAAAAGCATCATAGAAGCACTTTATTTGGTTAAAACAAGAAAGGAACAAAAGTGAAAACAAAAGAAAGAACATGGGTTGACTCCTATGAAGCACCAAATTTAAAGTCTTCAGTTAGACATTATTTAATTATATTTTTTTTATTTATTAACTCAATAAAAACCATGGGTTGCCTCCCATACAATGCTAGATTTATAGTCTCCAGACAGACTCACTTAGCAACTAACCATAGTCACTAGGTGGATGTGGTTTCCTTAATAAGAACCACCACATGAGTTTCACACATTTGTTTTTAATAGAACAATTAAAATAGTGGGCTCCCAAGCTAAACACAACCAAACTCTCATAGATTGTAAAAATCTCTAAGAAACACCTTTTAACAGTTGTGAGCATAATGTTGTCCACTTCCATATTTGTTTCAAATTTGACACAATTAACCTTTTTTGGAAGGGACGGTAATATAGGTGTTTGAAAGGGTGTGGCATTGTCCTTTAAGCTAACCTTATCAACATCAACACAATTATATTCAAATTCAAGGGTGCTAATGGGTGAGTTCTAATTATTAAGTTCAAGAAGGGATTCAATATAGAGTTGAAAAGAATCATGTACAATGGAACTCAAGTGTGATTCCCACTCTAGACTACTGTCCGTATCATGAGAAGGCTCAACACCATTCATAGTTGAGGATAAAAGTGATATACAAGGAAGAGATTTTATTTTGTCACAAACAGATTCAGGTTTAACAATGTTGTAAATATCTTCCAAAAGTTCCTCATCAGTGAATGGACACTAAACATATTCTGCTTCAAACAAATCAATTCTGCAACCAACATCTACTGTGTGCTCAACCTTTTTTTCATGTTCATGTTCTGAAGGTTTATTTTCAAAAACAATGTTTGTAGTGTTTTCTAGAAAGTTCAAATCAGGGGGAGAAATGTTCAACTCAGAATCAATAAATAGAAATTCTAGATTGTTCAAATTCAAATAGTTTTCCCCAGGAGTGACACCACTATATTCCATTTCAGTACAAAAAGTTTCAATATAGTGATTACTATGAGAATAGGGAAATGAAAACTCGTCAGTCAGTATTTTGTCAAATATCATTCCCTCATCCTCATCCTCCAACAACATTTAAGAAATTATTGGGTTTATAGGTTCAAAACATGGAAGAAAGGTTTTCAATTGAGGTTCACAGTTTTCAGATTATGTATTATCGAGTTTAATGTTCTCATCCAGACTATACCCAATATCAAGTTCAACCTCATTGTTCACAAAGATAGAAAAATTGGGCGAGGATTTTTTAACTTTCAAGTTTTCAGTTTCAAGAATCTCTTCTACCTCAGTGAATTCCTTTTCAAAACTCCTAAAATAGTGATTTTTTCTCAAGTGTAGGAATTATGAAAAGAAATTGGCATTCCTTTTCAATTTATTTCAATTCATCTTCATAATTTTCCAACTCAACCCCATTAAAGTTCTTTATTTTATTTTCAATGTAGTGTTCTTTGTTTAATGAGTTGGTTATTTCTAGATTTAGTTCAACAGAATAAAAAATTTAAAAGTAAATGGTTTCATGCCTAGTTTCACTATCACTTTCCTCTTAATATTTATTTTTAAATATTTTATATACATTTTACTTTTCATTTTCTTCAAATTATTTTTTTATTTAACCCTATGTTGTAATTCCAAGACCATGTTTTCTAATCATTTAATTTTTTGATCTTTATCTTGAGTGTATTTATCTTGAATTTCATGGGCTTGTATTAACTTAATATCCCAATTATTCTCCCTAAAATTCAATTTGGTTTCAATAAATTCTTGATTAGCCAGGAATTCAGTGTTAGATTCATTTTTTTCATCTCATTTAATGTAAAAATCCTATTATGGATGGTTATTGACACACTACCAGGTTGTATGTCCATAATCTCCACAACAATAACAATAAGGTCCAGTGTAGTAGTTTGAGCCTTAAAAACATTCCATTTTGTAAATTTTCAGATTAAACACACACAAAATATTCAAACAGAACATAAAAATTCAACACAAGAAGCAAATGTTCACATATTTTTTTACAGATTTTTTATATGATTTTTTTTAGTTTTTTTAAACACTTGGATTAATAAGATCTTGACTTACCCAGCAACGACAACAAATTTTGATGAGGCCGGAGGTCATCACGACCCTCAAAAAAAATTTTTATTAACCTACACTAGCACAGTGGTGCAGGGTTGATCCACTGAGAAGGCAGGTAAGTGCTCTAAGGTTTTTTACAAACCCCACTATTATCAGTAGTGGGGATACATTTACTTACTTTTCAAATTTTATATATTTGTTTAAAATATTATTTATGATGAAGTGAATAAAAATGAAACTAATTCTATAAATCTTCTATTTACTTAGCTGGAAAATGAAATAACTAGAATTAATAGTATAGACTAAAGATAATTGGAAATATAAACAGGAGTGTTGATAATTGATAACAGAATGAGCTCAGAAGATTTGAAATCTAATAATTAAACAAATGACTCTTCATATTATTAAATTCACACCTAAAAAATGAGTCTTTAATCCTTCCTCTCTAGAAGAATTAAAATTTTGTATTATAGTTCACGAAGTTCTCCGCAACAAAAACCACACAATACAAATATATTTTTAGATGGTAACAGAAAGACATCTCACTGATAGTTTCTATAATTTTAATTTACATTTTTAAAACAAAAACGTCAACGATCAATCTCACTGAAAGAACATAGATGTTGAAATAAGATGTATTCATGTGAAAATTTAATTTAAGTTGAGAACCAGAGTCAATATTGCCAAAGGAATCTGATTCCCATTGGAACAAATTTAATGCAGAAAAAGAAAATATCTACTAATAGTAATTCCAATTTCCCGATCAAGAAATTAAGAGAAGATCAATTTCAATTCATAAGTAGAAAATATATTATAATAAAACAGATCATAGGAACAAGAATCCTCCCTCTGTGAATGATGTTCATGATTTGTTGCCCCACTCCTGCAACTCCAATTCACCGATACTGCTCTGCCATCTCCCAGGAGTCTTCACTCTCAAAATGGTGTGATCTTGGATGGAGTATGAGCATCTCAATCTACTCTCAGATGGATGTGATCATGTAATTAGTGAGCCTCCTGAATGAGAGTCCCCCCTCGCGAATTCCATTATTTCTCTACTTTAAAAATAAAACGTCATCTGCAACATGCCATCACATGTTTCCACTGACTTCTAAAGTCCCTCACTTGTGCACCGTACATGTGTGTTCTTTCATGACTAACACGTCACACTATCCTTGCCAATGTAACTAAATCTCTATGAGTTAGTTAATTGAATCTGGATAAGATATCAATTCCCATATGAACCTACAAAATGGAGAACAAAAAAAACAGTAAAAAAGCTCAAAGAAAATAAATAGTATATTATAGTTATTTTTTAAATTAATATTAAATTAAAAGGTTAATAAAAGTTAATTATTAAATAATTAAGTTGATAATTATTATTTACTAGAATAACTATTAAAATGGTGGTTATTAATTTATTATTAAATCTTTAATTAGATAAAATTTATTACGTTTTTAATTTATTTTTATTAATTAAGTAATTTAATTAGTGTAAGTATTACTAAAAATTAGATAATATAACTTAATTAGATGCTTAAATTAGATCCAAATAAATTACTTCATTAATTTAATTATTTAATTCATTTTTTTAAAATTAAAGTTATACAATATCTATTTTAATTAATAATTTTATAAATTATTATTTTTTAAATTTAAATTTTATAAATTTTTATTAGTTTGACTTGAATTCTATTTTCTAACTTATCTATTTATTAATATTATAAAATTTATATATAAAAATTATTATATATTATATTATATTTATTTCATTAATTTATTAATTATTTACTTTTATTTTTATATTATTATCTATTATTATTTTTTATGTTAATCAATTCACTTTCCCCTCTAATCACGTTACAAAGTGGAGGGGTCTTGGGTTCTGGTTCTTCTTCTGGAAGTAGTGCTGCAGCTCCCAGCTACTCCTCCAGCAAAACAAAAGAATTCTTCCTCCCGGCGACCTCAACCCTAGTGTGGCGTCGACCTTGGTTCGACCTCAGTTAGGTTACACAACAGCATATTCAGCTCGGGTCACCCTCCTCCTCCAGAGACAACATGACTCTGGTCCAAATCACAAAAATCAGCAGCGGCTTCCTGGTCTTCAATAGTGGTGTCTCCGGATCTAGTGTGGCTTTGGAATTGATTTCCAATGATAAAATCTTCATTGACTTTAATCCCTCCTGATTTGGGTGCAATATAGATTCTGGTTCGAAGCTAGGGTTTTGGACCTCCTAAGGTGGCTCGCGTTGCCCTCCTCGTCTTTTCGAGGCTTCAATCTCCCATAAGAACACAGAAATATAGCAGCTCTCCCTAGATCCAGTGGATTCAAATGAAGAAGTGAAAGCAGCTCATGGGTTCTTAGTTCCTTGTCTGGTGCCTACCCTAGTCTGGTTCGGGTGCGCTGGCAATGTCTTGAAGATGCGAGGGTTTGGCTTCATCGGTGGTCGCAGGCTCAAGTTCCTAGTGGCGTGGAAGAGAACAGTGAGACTATGTGATAACGGTGATATCGTAACAGAGTTACGGTGGTAGAGACATAATGCTGAGGATGAAACAGTTGTTGTAAATAGTGCGTGGTGTCAAGGGAGAGGCGGTGGGAGAGTGAAAAGAATTCACAGTGGCACAGTTAATTAGGTTTTGGGGGAAGAGACATAGTGAGACCACGAGGAGAGTCATGGAACCAAGGGAATATGGTGAGAAAGCTTACAAGTGGTGTGAGGGAACACCATAAAGGCTGAAACTGTGAATGATAAAAATGGTGTCACCTTCTCTCCGCAAAAATAAAATTTATAATATGCAAATAAAAAACATAAACTAAAATACATATTGACAACTAATTAAAAAGTAAAATTTATTAAAACAATTATAAACCACTTTAAAACTTAAATAATAACAACTGAAATAAATAAAACACTAATTAAATAGTTATTAACTTCAATTAATTAAACTTAAATTAGTACTAAACTAAAACATGAAATTAAAAACCAACTAACTTATTAAAAGTTAATAAAAAACTTAAACATTTATAAAACAAAGTTAATAATTTATAATGGATACTTTTTCTAATTAAATTAATTAATGTAAAAAGATAATTATTATATTATTAAGAAATTAATTTAATTAGTGAAATTAATTTAATGAGATTTAATTAATGTAGTAAGTTTATAATATTACATTTATAAAATTTGAATTTTTAAAAGACATCTAATATTTATATAATGTTACATTAATTAATAAATATATAATATAATAAATGATAAATGTAAACTACATTATTTATATGAAAAAGCAAAACTAATTGATTAATTAATAAGTGTTAAATTATTAAATAAGAATAAAAAATCACCCAACTAAATAAAAAGTAAGTATACTATATAATTAAAGTAAGATATAAATTAACTATTTTAAAGCTAAAAATACAATTTTAATTACAAAAATTGATTAAATAACAAATTTAATAATAAAAATACAAAAGTTCCATTATTTATTAAAAAGTGGTAAAATAAATAATTAAATTGATAAAAATTAATTAAAAAGATGTGGCAAAACACGTCTTTTTAAGGCCACATCACTGGCCATACCAATAAAAAGAATCAATTTATTTAAAACACCCATTTTCTTATGTTTATGTGTTAAATATTTTCTACTTCCTTTTCATCTTATAGAAAATGAATACATCACCCAGTGTGCTTACAAAATCTGACCTCCATGAAGCGATTTATTTCATTTCTCATCACAACCTAAAAAAATTCATTATAAATATGTATTTAATGAGAATATTTGATGTATATGAAATAATTATTAATTTTAATGGATAAAATGGTATCTTAATTGTTACCCTCTCAACATTTTAAATGTTAAAACAGCGCCCATGCATACATGTAGAATACCAGCTACGTGAAGAAATGCAATCTGTTTTTATCACAGCTTACAATGGTGTGTCATAGGAATGGATTTAATGAATAAATATGATATTTATAAAATATTTATGTTTCTAAAAATGAAAATATTTATATTTTTTATTTCCATTTCATATATTCGAAAAAATAAAATGTCACTCATTCATTTTTGTGGAATACCGCCTCCCTGAATGACTTATCTCATTTGTCATTTCTCATTTCTACATTTCATGGATGGTTATACAAGTATATTTAATGTAAAAAATTATGATTATAACGTGTTTAATATTCTTAGTATGATGGAACCATTACCCATTTTTTCACAATCAACATACCAAAGCAATTTTGGACCGAATGACCTCAAAAACGTCTGATGTAAACATAAATGATTTAGTAAATAAATTAAACTTGGTAATAAGTGAAATAAAATGAATAATAATAAAGAAAATTAACATGAAAATGATTTTTAATAAATTAAATAATTAATATAAATTTATTATTTACGAGTTGGAGAGCACATGAAGTAATATAAGACTCAAGGTAAGTGTGTTTCTTTAAAAACTCATTTTTAAAATTTTTGAAGTTATCATTTCATATTTTTATCTTCCATGTACAAGTTATTAATTTTTTCTGGAATGTTCTCATTTAAACATAAATAATGTGTTAAATTAATATTTTACTATATTTAAAAGTTTTAAATTGGGATCTTACAAACAATTTCCATAGCGGTTACTTTTGAATTTTTTTAACAAAGTGTGAAAGAATGTTTTTATCATTTATTTCATGAATACATTTTTCAATATTGATAGATATTATTAATTATCAAGACTATATAAAAAATCTTTCATGGGTTTTCAATGAATATCATCTTTCCATTATTCTAGTGTTTACTATTTTTTTTAAAAGTATATGATATTTCACCTTATTTTTATGAGATGATTGAAAGTGCTTTTGATTACAGATTCAAATGAGGGTTATGATGAAGAAACGAAATATACTATATTTTTTGTTCTTTTAATGGTTCTTGGACATTATGGATGATTATGAGTGATCCTAGTATATTTACCTAGAATGAATTGGGTAATTATTATTTCTATAGAGAAATAATGATTAAAAATAATTGATTATGAGTTATTCTATACGGGTGAAACACGAGTGAACATAGGTGATGAATTTAATGTAAAAAGGTTCCTGTATGTTTTTTTATTATTTCAATGATTTTTAAATGGAAATGTTTTTATTTTAAGAAGGTAAATCACTACAGGGATATTTTTGTGATATGTTATGTGAAACAGAATGGGTACCTATCACATATAATAAAAAATGTTGACTTATTTGTGAATAATTAATAATATTTCATAAATTACATTAGATCATGAGTTATTTGGGACAAAATTATCATTATATTGAAAATATTCTGAGATAAAATGCAGTCTATATGCTGAGAAAATATTATTTGTGAAAAAGACCTCATTTCATAAAAAATAATATTACACTCCAAATAAACTATTATAACTGATTAATAATTAAATCAAAAATAATTTTATTTATGAAGAATAGCATGATCTGTAACAATTACTTTTTCAGTATAGTAAATAAAAACTAAATATGGTGAGTAGAATTTTTGATGGATCTCCAGATCTATCACAAATTTTCTATAAGAAATCATCTAACCAATACAAGGCCCCAAGCATCATCACCTCTATCACTCTTAACATCTCAAATAATATCAACTTCAATAATATTTATATGTTTCATACATTTAATTTTTTTATTGTAACTCATTCATAACCACATCAACCTATTTAATCCTTTAAAAGTATAAGTTTTACAATATTTATTTTCAAAAAATTAATTGTTAATTTATTTAATTTTTAGTATATTAGGAACAATTAGTAATAAATAGTAATAATTATTAACAGTTTTTATTAGTTTTAAATAATTATAAATAATTATAAATAATTATAAATAATTAGTAAAAATTATAACTAATAACCAATAATTAGTAACAATTTAGAGTAATTAATAAAAACTAGTAATAGTTTTTAAAGATTATAAATATTTATTAATAATTATCTATAATTAGTAAAAATTATCAAAAACTAGTAATAATTATCAATAATTAGTCATAATTAAAATTAATTATTAATAATTAGTAATAATTGTTGTGAGTGGGTTCTTTGGAAACAAATCCTTTATTTATATTGATTACCATTACATGTATATAGTTTTATATATAAATTTCTTTATTATTACCAAAATAATATTGATACTTCTACATCCACTGATTACATGTTAATTCCCTTAGATTATGCATCCTATCAAAAATTTATAGTTCTTTCCATCTATAATGAAACACTTATGATACTCTGAAAATAATCTTAAATATATGTACTATGGTCTAGATAAATTATACTTATATAACACAGATGATGTCTGAATATTATTTTTTGAGGACTCGTGAGTATTGAGACTTCTTCTAATGAAGTTCTCACTTTGTGATATTGAGTAAGTGACATCATTAGGACTAACCCACCGATAGGAACACCACTTGTTTCAAGTGTAATTGGATAATCCTATCTACAAATATTTATGATGGTATCTCAATTTGAAATTGTTATCAATGTATTCAATTTTATTTTCTACATTAATGTGAGGAAGAAACCATGAAATTTAATTAATGGAGAGGTAGCTTGTATTGGTAATGTCCGCAGTTATATGGAATTAGTTGAATGACCAAGATAGATTTTGTAACTTCTGAGTTGAGAAAAAAATATCTCATGAGATTAGGTTGACCAGGACGGTAATATCATTATTAAATTTATTGCCAGGATATAAGATGGTATGTCCATCTGGTAATGTAATTAATTATATAAATCATTAAAAGTATGATGACATAATTGTGTATCATGCTTTATGAGATATCATGAGACAAAGAGAATATATTACACATTTTGTGTTCATAGGATGTAATTACAGCTATGAAATTCCTTACCTCATTAGGGGACATAGTGATTTATTATTCACCATTATTTGTTTTTGAGTTAGATTCACTTATATCTAGATAAGTACATAGAGGGTCACACACTAGTGTATCTAAAATTTCCACTTATTCAGATGAATATGAGTCTAAAATGAAGTGGGCCCTATGCATGGGGGCTGGTGAACTTTCAAGTGTCAATGATTTCATGTAGAAATAATTTAATTATATTATTCAAGTTTATATTAATTATGATTTAATTTATTT
The DNA here is from genome assembly GCA_963277665.1 of Viscum album. Lineage (NCBI taxonomy): Eukaryota > Viridiplantae > Streptophyta > Magnoliopsida > Santalales > Viscaceae > Viscum > Viscum album. Next base: position 540,452,856 of record OY728134.1, on the reverse strand, counting down.
TTCAAGGTATTCACAAATTGTTTGATAATAAAAGTTAATAGGACAAAATATAACTTTTTTAATGAACATAACATATTTAGGGTTCATTAATTCAGTAAAGAAGAATATGAGCTTAGTTAATGGTTCTTATTTTATCATGTACTATTTTAAATTGTTGTAAGTGAGTGATAATTTTTTTGTGAAATTTATAATATGTTTAATTAAGTCCAAAGTGTGAAAAATTGTCTAAAATGATGGTTTTAACATTCCAGGGACCAAAGTGAAATTTTGGGATGTATAACCTATATATATAAGTAAATATTAGATTAAAAAATAGTTCTCCCCACCATTTGGATGAAATTGGGATATCTTCCTATAATTCTCTCTCAATATTTAGATATAGAATATAAAGGAATAATGAGGCTGAATCGATCCCTCTTTCGGGATAACATTTACATTCTTAATGAGATTGAAGGGATGTAGTAAATCATGCTATTTTTATATACTAGAACCTAAGAATCATATATCAACAATTCAGTTTCAATGACTAATGTGTTAATGGACTATTGGATTCCAAGATGAGCACTTTTTAGCCACAACACAATGATGGTGAGTGAGTAAAATTATGGATTTTAAATGAACAAGGTAGCATTTACAGTTTTGGTTGATTTTTTTTTCAATATTAAATTGAATTTTATTTGATTCATTTAGAAATAAGAGAAATAGGTTTGTTTATTTTGTTTTTTTAACTATAATATGAACCCATGATTTTAAATTATGTATTTGTTTTAATTATGTTGTTCCCTTGGTTCCTTGAATCAGCATCATAGAGAGGATTTAATTATTTAGACTGAAAATGCTTCAAAATTTCAATTTTTTTTTATATTTTTTTAAAAAATGGTTTTTATGTGGTCCCAAAACAATTTATGGATTTTAAATCTATGTTTTTGTGTTCAATATATCAGAAATCAAAGATAAAATGGGTTTTGAACAAAAAATGTGATGAAAACATTTTCATATTTTTAAAATTTCATATTGTGTATTAAATAAATATAAATATTCATATATATATATGGGAGTTTCAGGATGATAGGGTGTGTATGAAAATAAGTTAATGTATATTTCTTAGATCTACTCTGTGAAAGATACATAACACAATAATATAAAAAAAAGTTAGTATCCATGACCCTCTTTAAAAGTGACATGGAAAAAAACTTTAGTCCCCCCCACTTATCGGAGGGCATCAACAAAGACACGCCTCATTGATTGGGGTGGAATGTGCGCATTCACACACATGAATAAAATATATATATATACATAGTGAATATATTTAAATAGAGCCCCAAATTGGGACACCTAGACTCTCCCCATCTCAGGCCGAACCTAGGTTAATTAGGATCTGACTTGGACTAGTCAATTATGTTGAAATCCCTCAATAAATTTAAGGGAACTTGATTTTGGTCCATATAAACCTGAAAAATTATAGAAAAATTATATAAATTAAATTAAATTTTTCAGAATTTAATAACTTTTTTGGAATCCCAGGATGTATTGATAATTAATTTAAATTACTTTTATTCAAGGTAAAGAATTAAAATCACAATAAATTTTTATTTTAGAAAATTTATTTTTTTCTTATGAAATATAATTGTCTGTTGACTTATCATAAGGAGAGACATACCCATGTATATTTAGTTTATTATATATTTAATATAATTATATAATTTATGTTTTTAAAATGTAATAATTATTTTTATTTTTTAGAACTACGTAACATTCATCTCTGTTCAATGTATAAGGGAACTCATTTCAACATTAATATGAAAAAAATGTAATTTCACATCCCAAGTTACCCTCTCCTGTGTGTGGGTACACATTGTAAACATCAGAGGAGTACATTGTGATATAGTTCAATTTAATAACGGGTGTAAAACAAACTAGAAAAGTGAACATTAGTTGTGGATACTATAATTTGAGTAATTTATTGACTCAAATAATTCCACTAGGGTCTTTATTAATCCATTATTCGATATTTCGATTAAAGAAGAGTTGAAAACTCATGATCACTTCATTATTTATTTATTTAAGCATATGCAAGGTTTATTATTTTGTTAATATATATTTATTACGCATGGTCACATAGTATAATAATAAAAAAGAATTCAATATAAAATGAATTTGTTATGTAATTGTTTTATTTAAATCATGGTTTTGTTCTGAGTTAATTAGCATAGAAAAATCATGTTAAATAGAAAAAATATTTATGATTCACACATTTCATGGGGTGTGCTAATGGAAATTTATTTCTCTTAGGGGTGTTGTAGTTGTGGTAACCAAAAGTTGACACTAAATAGTAGTGTTTTAATGTAATTTTAATATATGTGAAAGTAAATAAGAGAAAAAGAATGTAAAGACTAGAAATAAATGGAACTTGGAGTTTGTGAAATTCAGATAAGAAAGGTGTGATCAGATTCAAGTTATGTTTTCCCCTTTTTTGATGATATCATGGTTTTATAAAAATTGGATATTTTTTTCATTAAAATAATTGAGTGAATAGAGTAATAATCATTTTTGTTATTCAAATTTTATTTATATTTATCAAAGTGTAAAATTCCCAATGGTAATTCAATAAATTATTCAGAAAATACCAAAAATATTATTGACATTCCCTAAATATCCAAATCAGTCCATCATTCTTCACTCACACATTTAGTAATCACTAAATCAATCTTATACTTTAATTTTTTAGATAAACCATTGAAATAATCCAAAATCAATAAAAGGTAGAATAAATTCATAAATCAAATTAATCTAATATTTTATGAATTAAATAAAACACACATTCATTTAATTTTCATTAAATGTTTATTAAATTGATAACCATTCAATTAAAAAATTATTATATAATAAATAAGTACTCAAACATCATAAAAAAGGGTCCCCCTTCCCTTTATCCAATCATAATGGTTCCTACCCTCAATAAAACGGGGTCAATAAAGAATTGTAAGAAGGGGACAAGATGAAGGTAAAAATTAAGTGGAAAGGGGAAATGAAGGGGGGGGGGGTGGAAGAAACCTACCCTTATGGTCCTATGTGTGGATCCTCCTCCTGTGTAGTGGGTGTGTGGGAGTCCTCCTCATAGTAGTCTATTTCTCTTCACATCATATTTGTATTTCTACTCAATTTTGGGTAATAGATTAACTATTAGTAGGGTAATTTCCTCCTATTATATGTAGATAGGAGGGTCTTTCCTCCCAATTCATCCTTCAAGGATCTGGGTGTTAGGAGGTGGCCCTAGATCCACATGGATCATAAAATATTACAAAAATTTAAACCCCCTTATGAGATCATCCTATTAAATCACCCACAAGATGTATTGGTGTGAATAATGAAACAACTTAAGCTATCAAGTGAATGAATAAGAAAGTAAGAATTAAAAATGTGGTACTGTAAGGAGTAGTGTCTCCTTAGAAGTGTGCCTCAGATACTACCTGGAGGCAAGGAAACATGACTTTCAGGGATGGATGATGTTTGACAGCGGTGGAGTTGGAACCTGGTACTGGTTGTTTCTCCTTCCTCTGGTAATAACAATGGTTGGTGGAGCATAAAAATTTTGGCATGTGGGTCAGAAGATACCTTAGAGAAGGTCCTTAGTGGTGGAGAGGTGGGAAAATGAAGATGGAGCACAAGCAGAACTTGAGCAGCAGACCATCAGATTCTCTTCTTTTCATCTATCATTCACCAGGACATATAAAACACAAAGTGGGATTCAGTGTGATCAGACATCATTCTAAAGGGTATTGGAGGTGTCCATATGCTTTTCTAGGGGTGACGGAGCTCGAGCATTATCTTGGAATGATCTGCAATGGTGGTCTCGATCTATGTAGTGGCAGTCAGTGACACTATGAGGTGATGCCGTGATAGGGTCTAAATAATGTTGGTGGTGAATTGGTGGTGCTTGTAAATAATGAAGGATAGTGGAAAGGTAACTAGAATGGGGAAAGGGGATCCTACTTCCTCCATCATTCACAATAGTCAAAGGAAGTATCGAAATGTCATCGTGGTGGTCATCTGTGACTTTGGAGGTGATCCAATGGAGTGGAGAGATGTGGTAGGGAATATGAAGCTTTAGCTCGAGCTCACCCATGGTGTACATTCTGTTCTGGAGTTACTAGAGTGTTGGAGGGTACTAGGAATGAAGTTGGCAGTGGTAGACCAAGAGAGTGTGATGGAGCATATATCCCACATCCAAACACCCTATATTTTTGCAAGGGAAAATATTATTTCTCACGACTCCATCCCTATAATGAAGTCAAACTAGAGCTGGAGGACTCCTACCACCACAACTAGACTATCCCATCTATGGTGAAGCATTCCTCCCACCACCTCATAGAGAATCCATGTGCACCAATACTTCCATGGATGTGAAAAAATGAGAGCCTATGATATTTCACTACTCACAGGGCCTATGCATTAATTTATGCCCTTTGCACTTCTGGATTTAGAGAGGGCCCTTATGGGTGATTGTGTGATTGTCCAATCCTCCTGTTCTGGATAAATGGTGCATGGTTGTCCTGGTTTAGGGCCTACATAGACCTTAGTTCAATATTTTTGACAATGTCCTAAAAATGAGTAAACAAAATCAACATATCACATGATCAAATTTCTGAATTAAAAACATCATTCATTTAATAATTTAAAAAAACTTCCATTACATATTTAAATGCAACCATTATTTATTAAAACAAAGAAAAATCATGTTTATTAACATTTAAATCTATCAAATAATCATCAAATATTTTTTAAAAAATATGCATCATATTTTTTCCCTATCAAATACCCCCACACATAAGCTATAAATTTCCTCAATAATAAAATCTCAACATGCAATTAAAAAGGTAGCCAATTATATAAATATTTAAATTTCAAAGTAATAAAATAAAACAATTCTTAAAGTTAAATAAAAATTTCAAAAATCGACATAAAATATCAATTTAATTTCTTAATTAAAAAAACAAATAATTCCTGCATTTTACTTATCCCCATTTGAAAATGGTGGAACTTTTTTTTCTTATTCATTCATGTTCCTTAATTAGTTATTATTAAACATTCTGAATCATGATTTACCAAAATTTTGATTCCTTTCACTCATCACTTATGATAAAATTCTAGTAGATTTATACTCATATCAAGAATACATGAACCTTATCCATAAGCCTGTATATTAACTACTCCTTCCACTTTGTAAAGACAAAAGGCACATAAAATCATTAAGACATGAAATTTAAGGTTCAAGTGTCTCGAAGGATTATGGTTGTTAGGAATTTATGTTTTAAAATTTAAGGATAATGAGGAGTTTTATCACTTGAAGAATAAATCATGATATTTAAAGTAAAGGAGTCCTGAAATTATCCCATTTAAATTATAATAATTATAATTTCTCCCACATATGAATGTAAATATCATTATCAAATTTAAGCATTATGAATTATTTATTATCCCTCTTGAAATTTTATATACTTTTATATTTTTTTTCTTTTTCAAAAACATTATTACATTTTTTTAAATTTATTCCTGCAATAAACCTGAAATACACAGCCTAACCACATATGATAAAATCAAAGGTGTAGTAATTGTGTTTTATTGTTCTCCTAAATCACAATAAAATTTTATTATCTATTTCTTTGGATATTTCTTCATTTTCCCTTTTTTCAAGTGGGGAAAAAATAATGTATCATTAATGAATCAATAACCTTGATTTATTCCCACAATAATCAGCCCCACAATACTTACTTATAATGTAAGTCATTACATTTACCATCAATCCCTTTACCCCCACACTTAGACTTTAAAATAACATGAAAACACTAATAGAAGGTTTGGAATAGAAAAAAATGGCTTGAAATGTGGATCATTCCTAACAAGGTCATTTATTGTTTCTATTTTCTAAATAAATACGGATTAAAAGGTAGTATTTCTATGATAATTTTTTTTATAAAAAATATGTCTCAATCATTTTAAAAGTGTTTTTTCACCATAAAAGATTTGAAAAGATAAAATGTAAGTTATAGTGGGTGACATGTCTCAATATCACCAATAAATATGCTCAAGAATAAATAGGAAGTATTGGGTCATGAAATCATCACAATAATGGACATATGATACTAGAAAATCACTCAACGCATGATCACTAATGACAAATTAATTCACATAAATTTTTTAAATTTAAATCATGAAAAATTGTTTGGAAATTTCATTTACATGAATCAATCAATTCCATTAAATCATGAATCTTCATTTTAATATACATGCTTCACTTTAATCATATAAGTCTCCATATTAATAATTAAATCTTATTATCATTGAAATATAAAACATGGAATCATAGGATTCCTAAGAAACTCAAGTCTCCAAGATTAGTCAGGTAAAGCATAATTCAATCATGGGATTTCAATTTTAATTTATTGCTTGAAACATGTATTCAGAAAATAAAAGTATGGGGAGATTAAAATATAAATAACCAAACTGAACACCTATTTGAAATAAATATTTGGTCCTCTTCCACCACTCTTTGGGGTTTACTTGTGGTTTCCTTTTATGATGTCCCTTGAAAATCAAAACAAATCATACAAGTATAAGAATCATTCCATTTAAATATCAAAGGTTTGATATAAGAGGTAACTGAATAATAAATCATAATTAAATAGTAAAACTCTAGTTTCCTCCTATAATATATTTGGTTAATTTTGTGGGATCGAACTAACATCAAGAGAATAAATTAGTTGATGTGTTGGGGAAGTTGGATCTCCTCTACTAGTTCTTGAGGTAAACATCCATGGAACTTCTTTAGACTTTTTCTATTTATAGTGAATTCGTTTACTTGATCTTCGTTCTTGATCTTAATGGAACCAGTAGGATAGAAAGTAGTAAGAAGAAATGGTCATTACCACCTACAACAAAGTTTACCTGACATTAACTTTAGTCTAGAATTCTAGAGAAGAACTTGGTCCCCATTTTTAAAGTTCTTTGGTTGAATAAGTTTTTCATGTGCCACCCTAGTTATTTCTTCCTCAATTTTTAAAATTTAAATAGATTATATTATAGTTCCATAAATATCCTATAACTAAAGTTTTCTCTTTTTTCCAACACTTTTTGAATCCAAATAAATCTTTTTTATCCCAATATTCTCAGTTCTCCAATTCCACTGATAGATGAAATGTTTTCCACAAATAAAATGATATGTGCTCATACATATAGGTATATTGAACTCATTATAGTATGACCATAATTTGTCTTCAATCCTTCGGCTCCAATATATTCTATTTGGGTTGACTATTTTCTCAAAAACACATTCAATATCCTAGTTGGACACTTCAACATGTCCATTTTTTAGGGTTGGTCACGTGTAAACATTTTGTGGTGAATCCCATACATTTTAAGTATATACTCCATTATTTTATTGAAAAACTGTGTCACTTGGTCAATGATGATGGCTCTTAGCATTCTTAACCTACAAAAGATGTTGGCCATAACAAAATCACAAACAACTTTGGCATCATCTATATTAGTGGCTTTGTATACCAAAAATATGGAGAAATAATCAATAGTAAATAAAATATAATTTTCCCAAAAGACTTGGGAAAATTATTCCATAAAATAAATACCCCAAACATCAAATATTTCACCAAAAATTATTGGTTTTTAGGCATATATTATCTCTCTGAAATGTTTCCCAAAAACTGAAACTTTTCACATTTGTTTCAATAATCATGAGAATCTTCAGACATGGTCAGCCAATAGATTCCAAATCCAAATATAATTACAGTTGTTCTTTAAGGTCCAATGTTTCCAACACAAGAAATTATATGAATAAATTTTTAAAAAATTCTATTTCACTTTGTGGTATTTATCTTCTTATGAATTGGTCGATGAGAATTTTCTAGAGAAATGGAACCTACTAGATATAGAATCTAGATTCATCTTTGAGTCTATAATTATGATGGGAGTTATGGGATGAAGGAACCTGATATGTGGAAAGATAATATACTATGTTATTATAACATGGCACTACACCTTCTATGATGTAGAGATTCTCTCCAGGTATATGATCATTGACTGGGATCAGATCTGGAATTTTTGTTTCAACGGTGTTGGTTAGCCTACTATGATGATCTTCCACACGATTTTCAGCCGTCTATTTTCATTTAAGCTCAATATTAAACTCCTATAATAGTTTTATCCATATTACCTGCCTTGGTTTGGAATTGTCCTTCTTTATCACATACTCAAGTGCTACATGATCAGAAAATATAACTATTTTAGTTCAAAGTAAATATTACCTGAATTATTCTAATGAAAATAAAACAACAAGAAAATCATTTTTAGTGGTTGTTTGGTTTTTCTTACTGTAATCCAATGATATTGAAGATTAGGATATTATTTGGGGTTTTCCTTTAATTATTTTGGAATAAACACTCTTATAACTTGGTTTGATGCATCGAGAATCTAGTAAATGGATGTTCCCAATTTGGTGGATGCATTATTAGTGGGTTAATGAATTTTTTTTTCAACACATCAAATGCCTACCTGTAATTATTCTTAAAAAATTAAGCATATTTTAAGAGTAATGTTGAAATGTTAAGAGAACCATTTCTAAAGTCCTTCATGAATTTTATAGAAAATGTCAAATTCCATAAAAAAGATAAAAAGTATCTCACACATGTTGGATGTGGAAAATAATTTTTCAGGTCAATTATATATTTAGTATCTTGAATTACTTTTTGTGAAAAAATATATCTTAGCATTATTCCTTTTTCAACCATAAAGTGAAACTTTCCAAACTTCTAAACTAAATTTTTCTCTATAAATTTTAAAAAAATCAATATTCCCTATGAATTTATCAAATGAGATTCCAAAAATAGTAATGTAATTTAGAAATACCTCTAAGAAGTCATCAATGTGATCTGAGAAAATTATTACCATACATATCTAAAATGTACCCATGGCATTGATCAATATGAAGGCATCCTCTTGAAATAAAAAGTACTAAATGAATAGGTGAAGGTTGTCTTCTCTTAGTCTTTAAGGGAAACTTGTACCCGGAAATAACGAAAAAATTTCCAAAAGTATAAATGTTTTCTACCTGCTAGAATTTCAATCATTTGATCATTTAATGAGATAGGGAAGTGATCTTTTTAGGTTAATTGTTTCATCATTCTATAATCATTGCATACCCTCTAGCTGTTTTGGACTCTCATTGGAATTAACTCATTATTCCCATTTTACATAATGGTCAAGCCTGTTTTCTTGGGAACCACATGGATTAGGATAACCCATTGGGAGTTAAAAATTTGTTAAATAATATCAGCTAACAATAGTTTTTTAATTAATGTTTTCATAACATTAATGATGGTGGGGTTAAGGCTTCTCCTAGGATGCCTAAAAGGTTGAGAGTACTCTTCTAAAAAGGTTCTATTGGATCATACCTTGGTTTTGATTAAGGTTTTATCTCCTAAAAGTAATTCTATGGATCATACATTTATTCTTATAAGGTCAATCAGAGTTTTCTCTTGGTTCCTAGATTGATTATTAGCAATAACCACTACATAAGTCTATCCCTCTAATGGATACACATATTTTAAGTGACTTGAGATTGCTTTTAATTCAAGATTCATGGGTTGTTTGATGGATGATAATGAATTCAAATTTACGACATCAAAAGATATAATTTACTTGGTAAACATTATCAAATTATTTTCTTCTAGAAAATAATCAATGAATTCAGAGGTTATTTATTTTTTCGAGTTTTAAAGGAATAATTTTTATATTTTTAGTGATCTCTCTTTACCTAGTGTTTTCAATATCATGGTTACATCATAAGGCTAATAATTCTCAAATAATACTAGAATATTCAATGGGATCAATAATTTCTTTATGGAAAATTTCAAAGAGCGTATTATTTTTTGAAAGGATCTTTTTAGAGTCAAGAAAATTGATTCCACCTTACTATATCATGTGTCTTTAGTGAGGGTTCCTTCATGCACGCGGATAGTCATTTTGGATTTTTTAGGAATGGAATTCCCAAAATAAAGGATGAATTCCCCAGTGCCATGTCTTCCTCTATGTAGAGTATGTAAAAATAAACTGGAAAAATTAACCCTTTAACTGCAACTAGCACATCCTCTATAACTCTAGCTGGGAAAAACTGGATTAGGTTTTGAGTTTGAAAACCACTCTTCTGCATAGTACTTCACTTTTTATCAAATATGTAATGGTATAGAAATTCAGGAAAATAATGGATGCACCAAGATCACCCAAATAATCATAAATTTTCAACAAACCCATAGTTCATGGTATAGAAAATTTCACTAGATCTTGACAAATATTTTGGAAATGGTGTTGTGATCATAGTTGAGACACTCCTTCCAAATATTATTCTTTCATCCCCATAATTATTCAGTCTCTTGGTGTATATTCCTTTGATAAAATTCATATATTTTAGGATTTTAAAGATTGCCTCTTGTAATGGAATATTGATTTCATCTTTTCGAAAGGTTTCTTGGATCTCTCTTTCATGTTTATATTGTTAAACCTTTTCTTACCATGTTAATGAATAATTTAATAGTTCCTTGTTGTATTTTTTATCCCTTTAATTAAATTTTACTTGTTTTTCTGGCCTTTCTTTTGGGTGGGTGGGTTATTCTTCATGATTTTTTTAGAATCATCAAATATACTTGGTTTAGTTGGCAGAATATCTTCCCCACTTCGTGTCATAATTTAAATAACATTATATTTGGGATTTTGAATTGTCTGGGCTGGAATATTTCCAATATTAGAGGTTATAATATTCGAAATAGTATTTAACTATATGGATTAATCACTAGAATTTTCTTTTAACCCCTCAACATCAGATTATGGTTATTGGTACTTCTTTAATGGTGAACTGGTTGGTAGCAGTTCAAAAGTATTTCATTAGAAATGTGTTTATTGAAAATATTTTTGTCTCCAAAAGAGTTGGTTGTAAGATTTTTGGGATGGTGTCGAGATTTGATATTACTGTTAAAAAGGTGTCTGATTAGGAAATGGGGTCTATCCTGGTTTTTTTGACCAATGAATCCTTGTTGGTATTTACCTTCTCTTGATTGTTTATTTTTTGGAAATTTCCATTTCTATATGGAATATGAAGAAATATCCATACCATGTATCTTAGTACATTTTTCAGTGTAAGGATTAGGTGATGAACATAATATGCATACCTATGGTGGATATGGTTTCTCATTCATTTACATTATGGCCATTTGTGTCACCAATATTTTCAATTATTCAATTTTAGTTTTAAAAAGAGGTGTTGATTAAGATGTCCTTACCTCATGAATACCTCTCACACATGTACCAATTATTCCAAATTTTTTTAAATTCTATGTTATCTTCTAAATGTGATTTTGGGCTTCTGCTGGTGATTTTTAAATCATATCTCCCATGGAGGATGCATCGAAAAGATTATAATCATTTTCTAGAAATCCTTGGTATACAAATATTAAGAAGTGGTGATATTACCTTACTTGATGAGGGGATATTTCACAAAGATTTTTGAAATTGTCCCATTATTATTATAGCATCCCGCCTTTTTATCACATAAACTTTCATTACATTTTACAAAACCAAGGATCTTTAAAGTTTAGTGTCTTGGAAACCAGGAACATAAAACATGAAAATATAAAACATTATTCTTAAACACTTGAAAGGATTCTCCTCATGTTCATCCTAGGTTCATTACTGCATCTCATAACCTGGGGACATACATCAAAAGAAAGGGTGAGAATAAGGCCCAGTAAGGGAAACAAGAGAAACATTTTACATGGGAACTTGATATACTTCAATAAGGTCATGAAAAGAACTTTAAGGCATGAGAAAGAAATCATGAGATATATCATAATAAAAATAACATTTTTCATAACTTGAATATGTGGCTACATCATTTAACATAGATAATCATTAACATATCACCAAGGTCCATCCCCAAGGTGTCATTTGAAAATTACCAAGGTTATTCACCAAGATATCGTGAAAATTGTAATCTCTAGTGGTTACATCATTACCCAATGCATTGGAGCGCTATCAGGGTGCACCCTTAATTTGTCTTTATTATCATGTGATCCACATATATCATCATCAAACATTTCATAAATAACCCATATAGCATAAAATAAATGGGTTTCATTTCATAATCATAACATTTTAAAAACTGCTTTAAAGACATGATCTTTACGTCACTTTAACCCCACAGAAGGGGAGAGCGAGTTTCATGTGTGTAAATCCAGGAATTTAAAATATATAATTTTGGTATATATGTGAATACCCCTTTAGAAATAATATCTTTCAGTATTCACTTAATAAAATAAATGAACATTAGAAAAAGGGAGAGACATTTTGAGATGGAAATTCTGCAGCATAACGGCTATGTTTCGGGGTTTTAGAAAACATTGAAAAGAGAGGGGACATGGTTCAAACATTCATAAATGACCCATAAAACAGTATAGGGATAGAATATAAGGTATTTAAGAACATGGTAATGAAATTTGAAAATATACCATATGAAATGAAGAACATGAAAGGGAGACAAAAATAAGATTTCTCTTATAAAAATTCGGCAGCCTAACAGCGTTACATAAACTTCAACCAAAAATGAATTGATGAGATAAAATAGGGTCTCTCATCATATGAACATAAAATATCAGTATGATAGATATAGATATCATACCCCAACATAATGAAAAGTAACTTGCGAGACTTGACATGGAATTAGAACTTTGAAAAGGGAGAAGGGTGCAAGGACCACTTAAAAATTCAGCAGCCTAACGACGCCACTTAAACTTCAAAATACTGAATTGAAGAGATCAAATGGGGTCTCTCATAATATGGTAATAAAAGTTCATTATGATAGATATAGAGATCATAACCCAACATAACAAAAAGGAACTTGAAAAAATTTACATGAAGGTAGAACTTCAAAACGAGAAGGGTGAAGAACCACTTAAAAAATTCGGCAGCCTAACGACGCCACTTAAAACTTAAAAATAATGAATTGAAGAGATAAAATGGGGTCTCTCATCATATGGTAATAAAAGATCAGTATGATAGATATAGAGATCATACCCCAACATAAAAAAAATGAACTTGAAATAATTGACATGAAAGTATAACTTCAAAACGAGAAGGGTGAAGAACCACTTAAAAATTCAGCAGCCTAACGACACCACTTAAAACTTCAAAATACTGAATTGAAGGGATAAAATGGGGTCTCTCATCATATGATCATAAAAGATCAGTATGATAAATTTAGAGATCATACCCCAACATAATAAAAAGGATCTTGAAATACTTTACATGAAAATAGATCTTGAAAAATGAGAAGGGAGAAAGAATCCGTTACAAAAATTTCGGCAGCCTAACGGCGCCACTTAAAACTTCATAAAAAGAAATAATGAGAGTAAGAGGGGATATCTCATTATGTGAAAATGAAAATAGCAGTAAGAGGAGTATAAAATAACACCCTTTAACAGAAGAACATGGAGCATAAAAGAAATTACATAAAAGAGATTTCTTAAAAAGAAAGAGAAAGATCGGATCCCTTGCCTTAAAACGTAACTATTAAAACTCAAAGGTTTGGACCTTGAGGGCTTGGGGGCACCTTGGGAGGACTCCTTGGGAGGTAATGAGACCATAAATTTGTTGGGGGAGAGTAGGGAGGCGAAATGGATGAGAGGATGGCTTGGTATTTATAGGGAAAGTGAGGGGACAAGGCATTAATGGCCAAGGGACACCTCAAAAGTGGTTTACTCAAAACCATGTGCTCTCCCATGATATTTCCCATAAAGTTAGGCCACATGAGACCCCCATACAATAATTAATCACCTTTGGTCGACCATCCCTTGAAATATCTCATTACATCACCATGACATAGTTATGATGTCACTAAACATACCGAAACCCTAAAACTGTATTTTTACAATTCACTGAAAATTCAACTTTCTCAGAAAGATCCCAAAATTTCACCTTAATAAAATATCAATGCTCTGATTTCAAAAATGAACTCCATTTTATAAAAATAATTTTCTAAATATTTTTAATTTAATTTTTAAATAAATACACTATTCACTGAAAATTCATTTTTTCAGAAACAATCCCAAAAATTACCTTAACATAATATCGATGTTCTGAGTTCAAAAATGAAATCCATTTTATAAAAATATTTTTCTAAATATTTTTAATTTAATTTTTAATTAAAAAACACTATTCACCTGAAAAAACTAATACTTGAATAATAATTTATGAACCCGTTATTTAACCATTTTATTGAATCACATTACTTAATTAAGGTGCCTATATTATTTTAATACTTTCTTCAAGTGAGGTTACTAATCTATTTGGTCACATTACTAATCCTAAGCATAAAATCACTATTCATAATTTACTATTCATCAAAAATCAAGTTGATCTTATTAGACTCTAAATTTCGTAATGACCATAATTGTAAAAGACCGTTTTTTGAAAATCATTACAAATTTTTAATTATTTAACGTTTACATAAACATTTTTAAAATATCCTTTTTCTAAAATTCATCAAAAATATGCATACTATATTTATCCGGTCATTTGAAAATTCATAAACTTCATCATAAGAAGAAATCCCAATTTTTATTTAAAACAAAGGATTACACAAGGCAGTTACGGTATCCTTACATATCCCCTTATCACACTAGAATAGGACCTAAGTGTAAGGTGTGCTAAGGTGAGAGAATCTGAGGGAGGCTCGGCCAACATCGCACGAGTAGTAATTTCTATCAGTTTGAACTTCTCACGAAGGCGATCCTGTTCTAGCTTCACATGATGAAGTTCATCTTGGGTTTGGTCCAGAGCAAAGCCCAGTGGTGCTACCTTCTTCCCAAGTTCTGTTAGATGGGCTTCGATCAGTCCAAGACTACTGGGTGAGGCCATTAAATCTTATTTCTATATTAATTAACCAAGATTACTTGTATTTAGAGACAATAATCGAAACATTTAGTTTCCAGCGGTCATATTGACCAATGGTCATATAAAAGTCAAAACCCAACGGTCTCGTTTTAATTATACTCATGTTATCAAATGAAACATTTTTGTTGAGTATAAAAATAACACATAAAATTAGGAAACAAGATTTATTCAAAATTTTGGGTCGTTACAATTATTAAAGAGT
Organism: Viscum album; assembly: GCA_963277665.1. Taxonomy (NCBI): domain Eukaryota; kingdom Viridiplantae; phylum Streptophyta; class Magnoliopsida; order Santalales; family Viscaceae; genus Viscum; species Viscum album. Next base: position 540,437,642 of record OY728134.1, on the reverse strand, counting down.
ATCACCAATAGATTACAAAATGGCATATATCTCCTTTGTAATTGCTATGCTCTAGGAGGTCAGGAAGGACCTCTGCATGAATCGTTGATGGAGATCATCCCATTCATGGGTCTCTATGGGTTGGAAGATATAAAACCACCCCATTTATTCTCATTAAAGTGAAAAGGGGAAATCCCCAACTTGAATTTCTCTTAAGCTTGTCCTCTAAGATTTAAACATAAATAAACAATGCAAAATTATTTAATGTACCGATTGAGTTCTTCACCTACATGGCCAAAGAATTTAGGTAGCATAAAAATCAAGTTGAATCTAAATTCAAAATCATTTTCTTATGTAGGCATGGTTAATTTATTTTTTTAGTTGGAAAATTATATGGCATAAATGTACCTTAATCTTTGTTGTGGATTAATTTCCATAATTAGTTGTTTGAAATGAACACTTGATGTTTCACTTTAGTATTTTAAATTGATTTCTTCAAAATAGTTTTCATGGTTAATTATCATATGACTAGTTACAGAGTTCTTTCTATCACAGGGTCAAAATCAAATAGTTTCTCATTGGAGGTCCTAATCATGAAAATTTCAAGCTTATATTAACACTCACTCCCCAACAACAGTAATAGTTTTGTTGTGCACCTATCATAGGGTATGGAAGAAGAAATATATTCCCCCTAGGGGTGTAGTAGTAGGGGTAACCAAAATTACTATCCATATAGTAGTGTTTTAATATAATTTTCATGTATGAGAAAGTAAATAAGATAATAAGAATGAAAATAATACAATATAATGGAACATGGAGTTCGTGAAATTTAAATGAGAAAGAGGTGACTGAATTCATGTTAGGTTTCCCCCTTTTGTGATATTATCATGGGTTTTAATAAAAAATAATATTTTTGTTTTGTTCAAAATAATTAAGTGAATGTAGTAACAAGTGTTTCTCTTTTTAAACATTGATTTAGATTTATTAATGTGTCCAATTCCTAGATGCCAATCTTTAAATTATTCATGAAATACTAAATATGGTTTTGATATCCCAAAAAATATCCAAATCAACCCATCTTTATTTCCTCACATGTTTAGTAATCACTAAATCACTCCTCTACTTGATTTTTTAGATAGTCCAATTGACACAATCCCAAATCCAGTATAGGGGGAATAAATTATTAATTGAAAAAAATTTAATATTTTAGGAATTAAATAAAAAACAATCATATTAAATTTTTGTTAAATTTATATTAAATTTAAAACTATTCAATTAAGAAAAATAATTTTATTAGATAATAAAGGAAAACAACATCAAAAAAAGGGTTTCCCCTTCCCTTCACCCAATCACAATGGATTATACTTCTCCATTTGAAGGGGATCATTGAAAAAGAAGAATAAGTGGATATGATGTAGGTGAAAATTAAGTGGAAGTATAATTGAACTGGGGGTGGAAGTAGCCTTCCTAACTTGTCCAGTATATGGCTCCACCTCCAATACAGTGGGTGTGGGTGGTTCTTCTATTTACAATGGCCTCTTTCTCTTCTTGTCGTGGCTGTATGTTCACTCGACCTTGAGTATTAAATTATCTCATAGATTTTAATTGCATCCTTTTATATGTAGAGAGGAGGGGATTTCTCTACCTATTTGGATTCCAAGGCTCTGAGTCTTCATAGGTTCCCCCTGATCCTTGAGGATATTTAATTCTTTTAAACATTTAAAACCCTCATGAGATCATCCTTTTCTATAACCCACAAGACTTACATGAGTGAATAATGAAACACCTAAAGGTCTCTAGTGAATGAATAAGCATTAAATAATTCCATGTGAGGTATAGTATAGAGTAGATATTCATATGGGGTGTACCTGGTATGCCGCATGGCACTAGGGGTGTGTGGCATGCATGGAAGGACTTTGTTCGGTGGTGTTGAAGCTAGTGCCTAGTAGTGAATGTTTCTCATTTTTTTGGGCTTTACAGTGGCTAGAGAATCTTATAAAATGATTCATGGGGGGTGAGAAGATACTTAATATATGATCCTTAATGGTGGAGAGGTGTGACAGTAATGATAAAGCTTGGGTAGGTCTTGAGCAGTGGAGAAGTGGATGTACATCATGTTATTTGGCCTTCACAGGGCTCGATGAATCTTGAAATGGGATTCTGGGTTATTTAACATCATTTCATAAGGGTTCATAGGTGGACCTGAGCTTTACTAGTGGTGTTGGAGCTCAACAGAAAGCTTGGGGTGATTTTCCAGGTCAGTCCAGATTGATACAGTGTTGGTTGTCGATGCCAAGTGGCGAGAAAATGATGGAGTTCGATGAATGAAGGCAGTGGATCAAGGGTGAATGGAAATCATGCATTATGGAAGAAAGATTAGTTGAATGGTGGAAGGGGTTCCTCCTTCCATAGACCTTCTCAGCGGCAAGATGATGTATCTAAATGTCATTGTGGTGGCCGTCTAGGACTTCATTGGTGATCTATAATGGTGTATAGATACGGTAGTGAAGAGGCTGTTAGAGCTTGAGCTCACCCGCGGTGTTCATGGTCTTATAAGGTGAAAAGAGAACTGGATGGTGTTTATAATGAAGGTGGAAGCTGTAGAGTGAATAGAGAATAGTGGATCTTTGAACCCACATCAAGAAACCTGATCTTCATGTGAACACATATATGACTTCTGATGGATCCAGTCCTGCAATGAAGTCGGACTAGAATCAGAGGACTTATTCCGCTACTACTGGACCACCTTGTCCACATAAAATCATTCCTACTACCTATATATGAATATTCCACATGACCTGGCACTTCCATGGATGTGTCCAAATGAGAGCTCATGGGATTTCACCACTCATGGTGCCTGTGCCAAGATTGATGCCCCATGAACTTCCAAATTTAGAGAAATCCCTCCTATGTGGTTGTGTGACCAGATGAACCTCTTGGGTTAACTAAGTGGTCCATGGTCTTCTTGGTTAAGGGACTTCCAAGAGCTTGATCCTTTTTCTGAAAAATAACTAAAAAAGAAAAAGAAAATTCCACATAACACATGATCAAATTTCAAAATTAAAAACATCGTGCTTTTACTCATTTAAATCCCCTTCTACTCCATATTTTAAATTAAACAATATTTATTAAAACCAATTGAAATCATGGGTATTAACATTTAAATTCATCAATAAATCATTAGAATTTGATTAAAAACATGAATCATATTTTTTTCTGGTAATTTCATTCATTTAGATAAATTAACTAATCCTTCAAAGAAAATATTTAGTCACTAAATTCCATCAATATCTTGAAATTGGACTCAAATTTTTTTTTTGTGGTGTTCATCCACCCTAGTTAAGGGTGTCTCTTACTACCAGGGAGTTATTTTGAGAGTAGAAATCCAGCTTATCTAATGTTGTCAGTAAATAAGTAGAAGTATATAACTTGTTTCAACTTCAGAGACAAAGAATTTAGCAATGCAAGTTAATACTTTTTAGGAGATGATACTCCACTCAACAGATCAAGGAGGCCTGACTTAATGCATTTGTACAACCAAAAGGTTAACTTAGACTCTCAGAGTAGGATAGATTCCATAGCTTAGGCTTTTAAGAGAGGTTTAAGGATCTTTGCCACTACAATTCTCAAGTGATTGAGTATTTTGAATCTAGTAGTTAAAGGATGATAAGATTTGATAAAAATAGTTAGGGGAATTAAAAATAATAATTTGAAAATTTCTATTGGTAACCAAGATAAAGTACCAATTTACTAATTTTTATTTTTATAGATCAAATAGAAACTACAAAAAATTAAATTTCACTACAATATATATTAGATAAATTAAATATCCCAACTGGTCATAACTTCCAGGAGTGGTACATGCCCTTGCATATAGTATTACACCCTGAATGGATGATTTATGTGTTGGAATTCCCACTAATTATTATGAATCATTAGGAAAACCCCATGGAAGACAAAGATAAATTCAAGAAGCATATAAATGATGTTATGATGTTTAGTGATTTATGTTTTCATATATGGATGGTGGGATTCAGAAAAGGAATGAGGAAAATGATGTTTTCCCAATGCTATTTTATCTCCAAGAGTTATACCCGAAGATAAATTGACAAGAATTATATGATACATATAGTTATTTGTATAGATGCAGGATAATAGAAGTGAATTGGGAAGGATCTCATGTACTCAAGATGATTAATTATATTGATGTACTTAAGTTCCTTTGGTTCAAACTAAACCAATAATTTATAGTAGGTCTCATTTTGGACTCTTTACAACATAGATTCTCTTATATCATTGTAAATTATAATATGAATTAAATGACTATTTCACAACCATATTTATTTGATTTAGTTCCATAAGAATAGAAAAAATAAAGAATTTCAATTCTTTGGACCGTATAGTGAGAAAGAGGAGGAAAGATAACACAAAAGTGTTAAGGGCAATGTTTAGGTCAAATAAAACAAATAACCACCCTTATAAAAATTCAAAGATAAAGAAGGAGGGAGACGATTAGGAGGTGGTCTTATTTTAATGTGGTAAGAAAGGCCCCTGTAAGAATGAAAAAGGATATTTTTCTACTTCAAGTATATCATTCATTGAACAAAATCTACCGATTTTTAAAAGTTGGGTTTGGATATTGTGTGTGTCCCACACATTTGTATTCAAATATAGGAAACAAGTAGCTGAGCTAGATCTCCAAGTAGAAAATGGAATGAGACTAACAAAATTAGTATTGTGAAATGATCATCTTTCTTTTACTAGTGGACTAGTTTTGGTACTAAATAATATTTAATTTGTACTATATGTTTCTAGAAACAAAATCTTAGTGTAGAGTTTAGATAGAATGGGATTTTAAATGTTTATAAATAAATATTTATTTATTTATAAAGCCAAAATCTGTTATGATATAGAACATATTAACAATTGATAATATATAATTGAACTAGAAAATACAATTTTTGGAAATAAATGACAAATCTATTGAGAATGGATCATATCCTATTCACCTATATAACTTCAGGACAGGTCATATAAATGAGAAGAAGTTAAGAAAACCAAATAAAGTTGGGTATTTAGAATATCATGGGTTAAAACCTTTTTTTCATGTCTTCCTTTTCTATAATTTAAAATAACTATAGAACCTTTTTGTGGGAAGGGAGAAAGAGCAAAGATGTTATTGGAATTGGTTCATACTGAGGTATATGGTCTAGTTCCAATAGATGAAAGGGGTAGTTTTTTCTTAATTAATTACTTTTACTAATGAATATAGTAGATATAGATATATATACTAAATTTTGTATAATTTATATTCTTTTATCATGTTTAATGAATATCAAAAATAATTAGAGAATTTTCTTTTTAAAAAGATTAAGAAGATTTACTCAGTATGTGGTGGGGAATATCAAAACCAAGTATTCATTGGTTGCTTAATTGAGTGTGAAATAGTCTCCCAACTCACACCTACTTACACACATCAGTGTAATGGTGTTAGTGAAAAGATAAATTGTACCTTTCTTGATATTGTAAGATCAATGCTAAGTCATTCAAATCTACCATTATTGGTTTGGGGATATGCACTACAGACTATGGAATATACACTAAATTGATAACCAATCAAAGAGGTAGATGATATTCCATATGAGTTATGGTATTTTAAGAAACTATCTCCTTCACATATATCTATAAAGGGTTTTGTAGTGTTTTTCAAGTCTATATATAATGAAAAACATGAATCTCAATGTAGAAAGTGCATCTTTATTGGTTATCTTACGGAAACTAAATGATATTACCTATGTAACCCTTTAGATAGAATAGTGATTGGGGAAATACATTCCATATTTATAGAAAGGGAATACATTTAAAATGTAAATAGTAAGATGATGATTGAATTATATGATTTTGGTGCTTCAGATACACACGATTTGGTATGGGAACAATCTTCATAATATCCAGTGAAAAATAATGATGTTCCTAAGAGACAAATACTGCGTAGGTCTATAAGACAGGTTAGAGAACTAGAGTGGTATGCTTTTCTAATCACTTAGTTAGGAGACACATTACCCATTGAGGATAATGATCCTATAATTTAATATATAGAATTAGATGAAAATGATATTTCTAAAGGGAAAGAAGAAATGATTTCAAAGATGAAGTTCATGTTCCAAAATATGAATTATATTTTGGAAGACCCTCCAAATGATGTAAATCCTATTGGTCATAAATGGTTATTCAATAAAAAGGTAGAGATGGATGGTCAAGTAATTACCTATAAATTACAGCTGGTTTCAAACAGATTCAAGAAATTTCAAGGCATTGAAAATGAATAGGCCTTCTCGATAGTGGAATGTTGAAATCCATCAGAATATTACTTACATTGACAGTATTAAATGATTTCTAAATTTAGAAATTGGATTTAAAAATTGATTTGTAAAATGTGATTTTGGTTGAAGATATATTTATAACATAACTAGAAAGTTTCATTTAGTCAAACAATGCTAATTATTTGTCCAAGATGAAGAGGTCTATTTATGGGTTGAAAAAGAAATCATGATTATGGAATGTTTATTTTGAAGAGGCCATAAGAGAATTTGGTATCAATAAAAATAAAATATATATATGTGTCTATGAGAAGTTTATTGGGAGTTCTATAATATTCCTAGTATTATATGTTATTAGCATATTTTTAATAGAAAACAAAGTGAATTTCCTGTAGTTTGTGAAGACTTGGTTAAATGAATATTTCTCTATGAAAGGATTAAGTGAAACATGCTAAATTTTGGGGATCAAAATCTATTGAGATAGATATCAGATGCTTATTGGGATATATCAAAGTATATATCAAGACAAGGTACTAAAAAGGTATAATATTGAACAATCCAAGAGACTATTGTTACTAATGTTACGTGATATTAATCTCTTTAAGAAAATGTGTCCACTGAAATAGGAGGATATTGAAAGAATGAGATTAATACCTTATGCTTATGTAGTGGGATATATCATTTATCAAATTATATTTACTTGGTTTTATTTTTATTTACATTAAGAATAGTGGGATGATATCAAGCTAATCAAGGAGTGATGGATTGGAAAGCTATAAAATATTTCTGAATTACTTGAAATATACGAATGATATGTTTTTGATGTATAGAGGATATGATGAACTAGTCGTAATAGGATACACAAATTATATCTTCCATATATATCATGATGATATGAAATCATATTCAAGCTATGTCTTTTTTCTAAAGTATGGGGTTGTGAGCTAGAGATTATCGGAGCAGTCGATGGTCACTGATTCTATAGAAGAATCTGAGTATATAATGACTTTTGATGTTGATATAGAAGTATATTGGATATACAACATTGTTAATGAGATAAGAATTATACCATAAAGTGAAGAAAAAATTATATTATATTGTGATAATGATACAGTAGTGGTGATTTTCAAAGAACCCATGTCAAACTGAAAGATAATGAATATACTTTAATATTAATATCTTGAGTTATTTTACTCAGATATGTCATGTTTTAGTTAATAGATTAGAAAAAATGGATAATGTAGAATACCCCTCAAACAAATCTATATCTCAACAGAAGCATGATACTCATAAGAGAGCTAGCGGGTTGGGAATTGTTATCATCCTTCTCTAGATCAATTCAATGTATTTTTAGTGGGTTCTTTAGACCCTAGTATTTTATGTACTTTGAGTATTATTACATGTATATAGTTTGATATGTACATGTTTTTTTATATTATCATAATAGTGTTTATTCTTATACATCAACTATTTACATAGTAATTTTCATATATTACATATCATTTAAAAAGTTTATAGAAGTTCTCACCTAGAATTGGAGCCTTGATATACAATGAAAATTATCTTTAATATATTTCATGTGGTCTACATACAACATACTGATATGACATGGATGATGTATGACTATCTATTTTTGGTGGTTTTTAAGTATTGATACTTCTTCTCATGATGATTTTACATGGTGATCCTAGGTCGGTGAGATCACAAGGACTAACCCACCAATATGAACAACACATGTTCTGAGTTTCATTAGTTGTTCTTTTCTATAAACTTGTGTATTGGGATATCTAATTGAGATCATTATCAATGTATTCTATTTGATCATTTACTTTGATGCAAGGAAATAACCATGACATTGATTTCACGATGAGGTAGCCTGTATTGAGTGCCACAACTAGAAAACAAGGCTATGACCACACTTTCTATTTCCTCAATTTGGAAAATTGTGGCCATAGGAAGCCTATAACCACAATTTCTAAAAACTGTGGCTATATCCAACATATAGACATGGTTATAAGAAACTATGGATCTAGGTTTCATGGGAAACACAAAAAAATGTTGTAAATTCGTGGGAAAGGGCTAATACCATGGTTTATGGAACTGCTTCCATAGACACCTATTTCTACAGTTTAAACCATGGTCAAGACCACCTATTTTCATGGTTTACAGCATGAAAATATCCTCATATTAGCATGGATTAAACCATGGCCATAACCACCTATATCTATGATTTAAATTGTGGACATAACCACCAATTTCAATAGTTTAAATTGTGGCCACAACCACCTATTTCCACAGTTTAAACCGTGCCAATAGGTTTTTCTATTATTTAAATGATTAATAATTACAATTATATATAATTATTTATATATTTATATTCATATATATAAATACATATTTTTATATATACATATAGTAGTGATCAGTATAGTGCTTAAGTCTTTGAAAGAATATAGAATAGTTTTGAGGATCAAACATCACAGAAAACATTTATTTTTTAAAGGATATTTCCATTGTTTAAAACTGTGGAAATAACCACATATGTATACGGTTTTATCCCATTTCCATAGTCACATTTTCCACGGTTTCAACCTTGGATATATCCACCTATGGACATGGTATTTTCCATGGTTATAACCACATTTTCCAACAGTTTAAATTGTGGATACATCTACCTATTTCTCCAGTTTAAACCATGGATATAGCCACCTATTTCCATGATTTAAACTATAGCTGTAGCCACCTATTTCCATGGTTTAAATAATTTCAATAGGTCAGACCCTATTAAAATGGATATAGAGGCCACAGTTTTGGAACCTATTTCAATATTTTTAAACCATGAAAATAGTCCAATTCTGTACTCTTGTGCAGCATTGGTTATATGATAGTGGTTGAATGATCAAGATAAAATTTTCTGCTTCTGAGTTGAAATGGAGATATATCATGGGACCAGGTTTTCTGGGATGGTATTACATTAAATAAATCAAAGGCCATGGTATGGGAAGGTAATCCCACCAGGTAAAGTAATGAAATATATAAATACTAGAAAGGATGATGACACAATTGTGCATCCTATTTAAGGATATATTGTGAAACAAAATGATTATATTTCATATTGTGTGTTTATAGGAGGTCTTCATATCGATATAATTCATCATCTCTATAGGATTCATGATAGGTTTATGGAATCTACACATGGTATATGATTTGGGCTCACTACGAATGATATATGGACCTAGAGGGTCACACACTAAGTGTATCACAAGTCCCACATATTCAGATGAATAAGAGTTTAGGATGAAGTGTTCCCCACATGTAGGGGTCGGTGAACATCAGAGTGTTTATGATCGCAAGTAAAAATAATTCAATTATATCCTTAAAGTTTAGAATAATGATGATTGAATTTATTTTAAATGTATTCACAAGTTGTTTGATCATAAAAATTAATAGGAGAATATATAATTTTTTGAATGAACATAACATGTTCAAGGTGTGATAAATTATTATTGGAACTTATGAATAAAATTAATGGTTTAAATTTTATCATGAAACCTATTAAAATGTTTCTTGTGAGTGATAAAATTATCATGACATATATGATAAGTTTAACTAATTCATAAGTGTGCACAAGGGTCTAAAATGAATTTTATAAATTTACAGGGACCAGATCATACTTTGGAATGTATAACATAAGTATATATTGAATTTTAGTAACTAGAATAGTGATCTCCACCAAAAGGAAAAATTTAGATATCTCTCCCCATATCCCATTCAATCTTTAGAGAGAGAACCCAAAGAAAGAAAAAAATCCAAATTAACCATACTTTCTTGATCAAATTCTTATTCTTCACACAATAGAAGGGACGTTGTAAAGAACATCGATTTCTTATGACACTACCCAAGAATCATCGATCGATGATCCAAGAACTATGTTGGACATGCAGATAATCTTGAGGATGCCTAGATTTGGGCCTTTTACCCATGACATGCCGACATTGAGAAAATCAAATCAACAATTTCAAATGAACATGTTACCATTTACTATTTTGTTAAATTTTTTTCTTCGTGATTAAATTGAATTTTATGTGATCTTTTAATGAATCTAGGAAAGGGGTTTTAGGGATTTAGTGCTTGTAAAAATAATTAAAATAATAAAATTTAAATTATGTCTTTTTCATTTTTCTACTACGCTCTGGGTTTCTTCATGAAATTGTAATAAATAGTAATAATTTATAATAATTACCAAAAATTCATAATAATTACTAGTAATTGTTAATAATTACCAGCAATTCAAAAAGTTACCAATGATTCATAATAATTAAATATAATTTGTAATAATAACTATCAATTGCCTGTAATTTGTAATAATTATGAGTAGTTACCATTATTTAGTAATAATTACACCCAATTACTAATAATAAGTAATAATTACCAGTAATGACCAGAAACTAGTAATAATTATGACTAATTATTGATAATGAGTAATAATTACAAATAATTTATAGTAATTTAAAATATTTACAATTAATTAGAAATAATTATAAATTATTAGTAATAATTACTAGTAATTCAAAATAATTAATAATTATTATCAATAATTAGTAATAATTAATAGTAGTTAGTAATAATCAGTAATTTTTATCAGTAATTACCAAAAAATTGAAAAAATTATTATTAATTAGAAATAATAGCCAATAATTGGGAATAATTTACAATTATTAGGAATATTTACCGGTAATTAGTAATAATTAGCAATAACTTCCAAAATAAATAATAATTATCATTAATAACTTGTAATGACTAATAATTATGGATAATTATCAATAATTATTATTAATAACCAGAAATTACTAATAATTACCAATATTTAAAAATAATTAATAATAATTAAAAATAATTTTTAATGATTTTTAATAATTACAAATATTAGTAATAATTACCATTAATTACTATGAATTAGTGATAATTATTATCAATTAATAAAAATTAGGAATAATTATCCTTAATTACGAATACTTTTCAGTGATTAGAAATAATAAACCATAATTAGGTATAATTAGTATGTAATACTTACCAATAATTATGAATAATTAGCAATAATCCCAGGTAATGAGAAATAATTACTAATAATTAGCAATAACTACTGTAAATTTTAAATAACTAATGGTAATTAGAAATAAATATTGATAATTAGCCGTGATTACCATAATTAATAATAATTATTAGTAATTAGAAATAATAATTAGTAGTTAGAAATAGATTTCAGTAATTAATAATAGCTATCGATAATTACCAATAAATCCTAGAAATTACCAATAGATATCTACAATTACCAACAACTACTGATAATTATCTATAACTACCATCAATTAGAAATATTTTTCAATAATTTGTAATAATTTCTGATGACTAGTTATAATTACAAGTAGTTAGAAATAATTAGATGTAATTACCATAAATAAGTTATAATTAGTAATAATTAATAGTAATTACAAATAATTAGTAATAATTACTCGTAATTAGTAATTACTAATAATTCAAAATAGTCACCAGTATTTTGAAATAACTACTAGTACATAATAATAATTAATAATAATTATCAATAATTACCTACAATTACTAATAAATATTAATAATTAGTAATTACCTGTAATAAGTAATAATTAAAATTAATTAGTTATTTCCAAATTTTATATTATTTCCAAGATCAACCTTTCTATTAGATTAATCATTAGTAATATTTCAAATTACTCTTATTTGTTTTATAATCCTATGGAACAATGAAGTTGATTTCAATTTTTAATATGAAATTATGAATGTATATATAATTTTAGAAATCAAAAAAAATCCTAGTATATATATTATATATATTGAATGTGTCAAATAATTTTTATCATTTGCATCATCAAATTCATATTTTATTCCAAAGTGATAATTAAGTACTCATATAAGAAGTGTTATATGAGGATATTGGAATTTTTTGTTAGTTTTGGGGTTCATCTATTGAATTTCTCTATTTATAAGGATTATATTTTTTGGCATCAACACATTGAATGAAAAATTGGATAAGATACAAATAATTTGGTTTCAAATCAATAGTGGTTTCAAAATTTAGTACACTGTGTTTTTTATTTTCTTTTCAAAAAATTGAAACCTAGAATGATATCTCAAATACTGATTTTGAACCATATCAATTTTATGAGTAGCTTAAATATTCAAGGGAGGCCTTATATCCCACATGAATGATAATTTTTTTAAACAAGTTAAAAAAGATAGTGTTAATAAATCAGAACATGGATTTCCATATTGTTTTTCATCAAGTATTTTATTTAGTTAAATCATTTTTACCTTAATGAAATGTGTTTATTGTAAATTATTATAAAATCAAGAGGTTAGTCCATAATTTGGGTCTTGGTTTTCAAAAGATCCATGCTTGTTCAAAATATATTGTCCTATATTATGGTGAATATGAATCATTTGTTAATTTTAAAACATGTGGAAAATAGAAGAAAAAAGTGGTAAAATAAGGAACGTTTGAATTTGTTCCTATTAAATAGTTGAGGTACATCCCACTTACAACTTACCTGAATTATTTATTTATGTCTCGAAACACATCCACATTGATAACATGGAATAAATCTAATATTTCTCTCAGTAAAATCATAAATTATACTTGTGATGGTTATTCATGGAAACATTTTAATTAGATGTATATATGATATAGTCATAAAATAGACTTTCATAATGAAAGTTACATTAATGTGGACTATCATTTCATTTTTACCATAAGGCATGTTACCTGGATGGTGTACACATGGTCCAAAATTATTTTCATACTATGTGAGTGAAAAAATTTATTTCCAATAGAAGAAAGAATTTTATTTTTTACAATCATCATAGATTTATTCAGCCATATCAACTATTTTAAATGAATAGAAGTAATTTTAGAAAAGGTACAATTGAAAGAGATGGACCTCCAACAATTATATTAGGTGTTGTATAAAATATATTATCACATCATTACCTATTATTATATTTTTACTGACTATAAATTAATAAAAATATACTCATTTAGGTAATATAATAAATTAATATTGTATATAATTTTTTGGGACATGCCATATTGGTATTATTTTTTGGTTTGTCACATTTCATATGTCATGCATATTGAGAATAAATTTCTTGAAAACCTATTATATATATATTTATATACACATGGTAAAACTAAAGCTAATGTAATAGAATGATTAATTCTTTCAAAAATTTATAGGTGTATGGATCTTGAGTTATTTGAAAATGATAGATCACTGAAAATTAATTAAGCTAAAATCATGTTATGTGGTTTCTAAAGAAAGTGATATATTATTAAATTTTTTAATTCTTTGATTTGGGATGTGATAATAGAAATATCATATTTTTTCTAAGAAATTTATACAGTGACAACATACTGTGATTCATTTAGTAAGTTGTAATGTAATGTTGTTATAATTTTATATAAATTGAAAAAATATCCACTAAATTTATTTTATTTAATGAAATATTTGACATTAAATTTTCAATGTGACACACCAACTCAGGATAAACTATAAAATCACTCAATATATCTCACCAAAAGGCCTCAAGTGCACCTCCAAATATTCCAATGGATTCTGAATAGCATTTAGGGTTTAAAATATACAATGAGGATATAATAACCTCTTGCAAGAATGCAACTACAATGAAAAATAACCAGACTCATAAAAATCCAGAACAATTAGAGTAAAAAATATAAATAAATAGAGGGGACACATTATATATAAAATTAAATGAATAAAATAGTCATATAGGATTAGAAGAAAGATAAAATTGACCATAATCGATCACCCACTAGTCTGATTGCATAAATAAAAAGTTAATAAAGAAAAAAAATTCAAATTTTCTACTAATAATTTGAAGCCAGACCTCATGCCAGACCTCTAACAGTCGATCTTCTCCAACCTGATCCTCAAACCTAAAATTAATTGTCCCAGTTGACCCAGAAATGTTGGGACTCAACCCTAACCATTGAAAACCCCGTGTGCCAACCTAAAAGAAGACATATGGTTCTGCACACACACTGAGATTCACATACGAGGGGTGAGGAATAAATCATATTAGAATAACCCCAATGATGAACCAATAATAAATTTCATAACATGTCTCCACAACATGTGATATTCCCATCCTAGTAATAAATGACATCTATTATAAAACCATAAATAAGGAAATGAAATAAACAACTACAATGAATAAAGGGGGCTAAAAATATAAAATATCTAACCCACGGATCTAGCCTAACACCTAGAATCAATATACACCCACTCTAGACCGTGATAGAGGATTTATATCACATGGATCACCCATGAAATGATTAAAAGAGTGTCTTCGAGACCCAAAAATGAGATCTAAGATTTCTAAAAACACAACAAGAATGAATGTTGAACCCTAGGGTGTAATTGTATGCATCCAAAACCACACACACAACTCTAGAAAATCATAAAAAACCTCAATACCATGATCTAAACTAGATATAGGAACTTTAGTCGACACAAAAATAACCTAAAAGTGTCACGATAGTCCTACAAAATGAATTGTGAAATAATCAAAAGTAAAATTATACACTACCACAAGGGCCCATGGGCTTGAAAAATAAAATATCATAGTGTTCCAAATATCTACTCAAGCATGCTAATCATCCAAATCCAATAACTTCTATCTAGTGTGTTAATATTATCAAGAGGTCTCAACTCATATAGATTTACCATTAGCTTCTAAGGACCCATTTAAAAACCATAGTTTTAAATAGAGGAGAGCACTAGATCTATATTAGGACTAATTTCTGATCTAAGAAATATCTAAAAGGTGACCTCTCTAAATGAAAACTTGAACAATAAATACATAAACATATTCATCCAAAGGCCATCAAAGAATTGGTTGATCAACTATCTACCCCAACATCTAGATAGTTGTACCATCATCACCAATCAAATCTTTGTCAACCAAGGCCTCGGGCTCTGTGGTCCCCGAGGTTTCACCATAATGGGAAACCGTATAATTAGATCCATGGACACACCCAAGATCTACATCCATGTCAATCAAATGATCGTAAACAATTCATAAGAAGATATCAATAATATAACTACCTATAAGGGGCTCCTCAGACTCATCAAACTCCCCTGGATAAGTCCCTTATGATGGAAAAATCTAATAAACCTTTAGTGTCCTCTAACTAATTGTCAATGAACAATGCACTCACAGGTGCATCCAAAAGGGGAATATAGGATGAAATTATAAAATCATACCAATGAATCCCAACTATACTCAACACCCCATGGTTTAATTTCATCCCAAAACTAGCTCCTTTTATAATGAAACTATACTTTAACACATTTTGTTACAAGATTTTAAGCACCATTAAACATCAAATTATAATCCAAGGATAAAAAATTCTAGTTTCTTTGGATAATTAGGTACATAAAACTAAATACATGGAAATAAAATAATTTTTTTTAATAATCCATAAAGAGATCCTAACTTCAATTTATATCCTATATCTAAAAAGGATAACTGGGTGAATACATAAATAAAAGGTATGATCTGGAAAGGCTAGTAAGGAAATAGTTATAGGAATAAAACATAGCACATGGGTTAGAAGGCATAACATGATAGAATGAAAGGAATGGAAAAAAGAATAAACATGAGTAATAATAACATTTTTGAAATGGGAATATATAATCATGGAATAATATAAATTTGGAAACAACATATAACACGACATAAACATGAGTCAAGGATAACTACTGATACTATATAACATGGTGTACAAAGTTCCATAAAGGAATTAGGTTTACTCCATGTCCCAAATATGATTCCTCATGAGACTAAACATTACCCAATGATTTGGATCTCTATCCAGGTTCACCCATTATATCATGTTTATGAATATGTGTTCCATGTAAGTAATTATACATATGGAATCAAACATAACATAAGGGTTACCCATGTAAGGGAATGGGCATCGTAATCAAGTCATAACACGTTACAAATGGGTGTATCATAAAATTGTCCATTAAAGAATGGATTTAGAACATACATGGAAATTAATAAATAAAAATAGTTATAGATAATGATAAATGGTTTCCAAATAAAGTCAAATCATATTAAAAGAGTGTTTAGGAAACTTTAGAAATTAGCCACTTTAGTGTGGTTTTAAGAGAACATATTAAAGAGTCTTTAAAATAGAAAACTCATAATTGGATGAAAAAAATGAACCCTGATAGATTTTCATGTTAAAAAATATTTATTTTATAAAAATAATGGTGGATTAAAAAATATTATGTACAAAACATGATAATGGTTAAACATAACATAAGGAAATTCCATTTAATCGGGCTAGCTTATCGAGAATATTTGAGGAGGTATCCTTTTTAAAAAATGAATTTCCCCATAAAAAAGGATAATATGATATGGATATGTGGGTTTGGAACATATAAATATAATTTATAATAATTAAAAAAATAATAATTACATTGGGGTAAAGAGAGAGAAAGAGTAACCCAGAGGAAAAATGGGGGTTGGGTAGAATCCCTTACTATATGTCTAAAACAGTTCTACACTTGATCTTAATGTCCTAAATAATAACATAATATTCATTAATTAATTATTCAAGAACCTTTTATACATTTAATTTATTTATTATAATTTTATTAAGATATTTTATTGCCTTTTTTAGTTATAGTGTTAAATATCATCGTTCGGGAGTGCTCGTTTTCTTAGTTTTCATGATTGGTTTGCTTGTGTAATAGTATGGAATTTCACGTAAAATGGAAATAGAGATCCAGAATTGAAGTTATAAGTTATTAATGGGAATATATAAGGTTAAATTATCTTATAAATAATTTTGTTATATGCTATGAGGATGAATCATTTGATAAATAGTTAATGATAATTGTTTAAGATAATTTTGGCGTTTTCAATCACAACGAGCTCGTTTCATTTTATCATTTAATAATATGTAATCATATTAGATCCAGAACATAAAAAATGTTATAAAATAAATTTTAAAATCCTTTTCAACCATTGAAAATGTTTCTATGTCCATCCTAGAAGGCATTAAAGGAAACTGAAAACGCATCATCTATGATGTTGGGAAATTGGCACATTGCGGTCAATGATTTCATTTTTAGAATAAAAGGAGAGGAGAAGGGGTATTGTTGATGGATTATTCCCTTAACATAATGAAATTATAGTATATTTATGATAATATTTTTATCATTTAACTTGTATAAGGGTAGGTGAGAAGAGAATAAGAAAGGAAAAAAATTGAAAATAAATTTAATGAAAATGAAAGAGGAATTTACCTCTTGAAGTTCCCCTCTTTGAGGACCTCCTTAGTGAAAAGGTTTTGGTTTTTTGAAGATACCAATAGCTCATACAAGCATAAGAGGGGATTGGGAATACTATTCATCATAATTTAAAAAATTTTAAATGCTTGATTGGTATGAGGAGTAGAGGTTGGTAGGGGTGATATTTATTGGGTAGGAGAGGGGTGTTTTCTTATTATTTTATTCATTAGTTTATTATTTTACCTCAAGAATATAAATAGTTTGAGAATTATCAAAACATTTATTAAAATAATTAATTTTCTTTCAAGATTATGGGCTTGCATAAGAAAATAATTATCGATGAATCATTCATGACATAAAAATTCATTTATTACTTAAATACCGCAAACTCACTATTCCCAAAAATTGAACTATTTTAGAAAAAACCCAAAAATTCACCATAAATATTTTTTGACATATAGAATTAAAAATTGAAATATATTTTATACAAATAATTTTTTTAATATGATACATTTTAATTTTAATTAAAATCATATTTTACTTGAAAAATATAGATTTTAAAATTATATCTATTTTTATAATAGTTTCAAAAATTTACTATGGTATCATAAAATTATTATATAATCATTAGATATCAAAATATTAACTTTTAAGTACATTTTATAGAAATAAATTTTCTTTTAAAACATTATATTAATTATAAAATTGAAAATTAATACTTATGTTATATAAACATATCAACTTGTAAAAATTTCTAAAACATTTAATTTCTCATTATATGATATAATTAAATCATATTATATTTTATAAGATACCTAAAATTTATTTATAATTCAATGGGTGAGGTTACTAATCTATTGGCTAGTTTACTATTCATAAGGGTCATATTTCTATTTCTATGTTGAAGTTGACATTTCATCGGTATAGGTTTCTTAACATGTTGAAATACTTCTTATTTCATTAATTATTATTTTTTTAAATTTTTATTGTGTTATTATTGTGATTATTTGTGATTATAATATTTGAACTAATTATAAGAATAAAATTTCATTGCTAAAATTTTTGGGTCATTACATTCTTCCCCATTATGAAATCTCAACCTTGAAATTTTGTTTTACATACTATGGTGAAACAATTGAGGGTACTTCTCCTTCATCATGTCCTCTTGTTCCCATGTCACCTCTTCATACATATTGTTCCACCAAAGTAATTTGACCAGGTGAATAGTCTTATTACCTAGAAATTTATCTCTATGACCCAAGATCTTCACTAACTAATCCTTCTATGACAGTTCATTTTTCAACTATACAACCTCTAAATTCACTACATGTGAATAATCAGATATATACTTCCACAAGAGGGATATGTGGAATACATCATGGACTTGAGACATGGTAGGTGTCTGTTCTAATCAATAGGCCATGTCTCCAACATGATAAATAATCTCAAAGGGACCAATGTACCTAGGACTTATCATTCCTTTCTTCCCAAATATCATGATTCTCTTCCATGGAGATATTCAGAGTAATACCATGTCTCCATCCTTAAGCTCAAGTTCTCATCTGGGATTGAATGCGTAACCCTTTTGTCAAATCTAGGCTTCCTCAATGTGATCCTAAGTAGTTTTCACCTTATACACTATTTATTTGACCATTTCAGGTCCTAATTTTTTTTCAATGACTTTATTCTAGCATGATGGTGTTCTGCATATTTTCCCATAAAGGGGTTCATATAGATCCATTTGGATGCTCGAGTAGAAACTATTGTTTAAGGAGAACTCAACCAGAGGAAGATGATGGCCTCATCGTCCTTGGAAGATCATATAACACGATCTAAATAGGTCGTCCAGTGTAGGAATATTCCACTCATATTGGCCATTAGTTTGAGGATGATTGGCCATACTCAATCTCAACTCAGTGCGTAGAGCATGTTAGAGACTATTCAAAAACATCAAGGTGAATCTCAAATCTAAATTGGATATAACTAATAGTGGTACTCCATAAATCCTTACCAATTCTCTTATATATATAAATGAAATTTTATCTACTGATAAATCTACTTGAATTATGATAAAGTGAGTTGTCTTTGTAAGACAACCCACAACCACCCATATAGATTTGTTTCCTCCGTATGTATCCACAAGTCTAGTGACAACATATATGGTAATGTTCTCCCACTTTCGTGTTGGTATGGGAAATGGATGCATCATCCCCTTAGACTTTTTTCTTTTCTTCCTTCACTTGCTGATAGATCAGGAACTTTGATATATAATTAGTGATTTTATTTTCCATATTGTTCTTCCAATAGTTCTCTTGGAGATCTCAATACATCTTTGTTCTCACCTAGTGAATAAAGTAGGTTGATTTACATGCATCATTCAGAATATCCTTATTTATCTCTAGATTAGATAGTACTCATAGTTGTGAACCAAATCTCACAACTCCTTCTTCATCCATTTTGAACTCTGAGGATTTTCCTTTTCTCATGGCTTCCACATAATTCTAAATTTCTGCTTCATTTACTAAAGAATCCATTATTTTCTCCAAAATGGATGGTTGAGAAATAATATGATAAGGTATTTATGATTTTCCTTCCTTAATGATTACCATTTCCATCCTTTGAAAATATAATATGTCACGACCCGCCCTCGGGGTCCGTGCCGTGACTACCCCAAGCCCGCCTTCCATAGGCCAGGGGCTGGTGACTAGCACTAGGGCGTGAATCCCGGTAAAAAGGGAAGGCATTGCCTTTGTAAAGTAAACAAACACCACAGAGTAAGCAAGCGGAAAGTAAACACTAAGCAAAATCAGAGTACAACTGTAAGTGCGGAAAAGTAAATGGGCCAGTATACAAACCCAAACTGAAAGTAAAGTACAACACGAAAGGGAAAACAACAACTGAAAAGTAAAAGCCGCTACACCGAGATGTCCACTGGAAATCCCACCTGAAGGGTGGGTACAGATAGCTCCACTGCTCCATGGGTCCCGCCGTCCGCTCCGAGCACGTCCCGCCCAGTGGTCCACCTCCAGGTACCGTCCTGCTCTGCAAGCCTCAGCTAAGATCAACGCTGTCCGTCGTCTGCAACCAACACAACGTAGTGCGGGCAAAGCCCATGCAGGGGTGAGTATAAGCTACTCATTAGGGACCCCGAGACCCCTGAAGGTCTCCCAAAATCCACAAAGGATAAACCACAAAGAAAGGTACAATCACGAAGTAACAACCGACACTGCTTAGGTATATGCCCATACATATACCTAAGTCATCAATTTCAAATACGCTCCAACCTCCGAGCCCAAGTACAACTCAGTCCACACAGGAAAGTAAACGTATTCCACATAGGAAAGCAAACGTATTCCAC
This sequence comes from Viscum album, assembly GCA_963277665.1. Classification (NCBI taxonomy): domain Eukaryota; kingdom Viridiplantae; phylum Streptophyta; class Magnoliopsida; order Santalales; family Viscaceae; genus Viscum; species Viscum album. The sequence goes on along the minus strand of OY728134.1, from coordinate 540,416,622 downwards.
ACAGGATAGCACAACATATTCCACATAGGAAAGAAACAGAAATCAGCTCACACAGGATTTTCATTATAAAAAATGTAACTACTGAAGAGCCACATCTCTGAAGTGTACAGTGTCCTGTCACGACTCTGAGATACTGCTCACTAACCTAAGATTGCTGAGGTACTCCTCCTGTCGAGTACAGCGGGTCTGCCGCCAACTACCGGGCGCTCCGTCCACTGAGGGTCTGCTGCCAAATACCGGGCGCTCACCCAAATAGCCTACAGAGGTACTCATCCAGTCGAGTACCGCGGGTCTGCTGCCAACTACCAGGCACTCCATCCACCGTGGGTCTGCCGCCAAATACCGGGCGCTCCGTCCACTGGGCTAGTCGACTCACTCCAAGTCGAGTCGGTCGAGCAGTCTTCAGGTCTCAGCCGGCTACACAGTCTCCGTACTCCGTACGCTCGTCTCCAGTATCGCGGGTCTGCCGCTACAACCAAGCGCACCACCTCTGTCGAGTAAAACAGAAGATTCATCTCACATAGGTATACTTCTTCGGATGACGATAAAGATGATCACTAAACCATCTAAGTCGTCGGACCCACGAAGGATCGATATGTACTAACCCCCGCAGTGACCTACACAGGATCGGACCCACACAGGATCGGGCCCACGCAGGATCGGGCCCACACAGGACCTGTAGCACTGATCCACGTAGGATCGTTGAGTGCTGAAGTCGTCGTCGTCGAATCCACACAGGATCTCTGTACTGTCGTCGTCGCAGTCACAATAGTAATAGCAGTCACAGTAACAGTCGCAACCAGCACTAGGGTTCCCGCACACAGCAAGCTCGTTCGGAGGGTCCGCTCCACGAGCCGAGAGGCTGATACATCAACTGTCACAAAGTCCAGAGTTGATGTATCCAAAAGTTCCGTATCGTCAACAGGAACTCAACGCAACAGACGGCGCGTCGATCGGAAGCCCGGTCTGAGAGTTATTGGCATTTTCGTCCCCGGGCCCCGGTTGGTTTTTAAGGCAAAACCAACCCGACCGTACTCCACCTGCGTCCAAACCTCGGGCGAAGCATGCCAAAAGAACCTTCTCATTAAGAGGAACACAACAAAGCTGACGGTACGTCAATCAGACGTCCGTAGCTCAAGATATGAGCGTTTCCGCTCTGAAGGCCCGGTTTGTTTCGTGAACGAACCAACCCGGCCGAACTCAAAGTGTTCCGAAACCTTGATTGCGATATACCAAAACGACCGTCTCGATCCATGGATCGCGTTGCCGCAGACGGTTCGTCGATCGGAGATCCGTGGCTCAAGTTATGGCCAAAAGACCGAAACTGATTCGAAACGGGGGGGTCCGGGTCCGGGCCGACCCGGCCCGACCCCCCCCCCCCCCTGGGTCGGCCCGAACCGGGTCCGACTCAACCCGGCCGGCCGGCCGGCGGCGCGGCGGCCTGGCGCCGCACGGAGGCAGCGCGCGGGGGGGGGGGGGGGGGGGCAAAGCCCCCCGCTTCTTGGAGTGGCGGCGCGGCAATCAGGCCGCGCCCCTTTGTCAAAAACGGCACCCCTCATGGGGGCCTGCTTCGTGGAAAAACCGGGGGGCCGCCTGCCCCCCTTCAAGGAAACCGCCCCCCCCCCTCGTGGGGGGGCCTGCAATGAAACGAACCGGGGGGCCGCCTGCACCCCTCAAGAAAACCGCCCCCTCATAAATGAGGGGGGGGGGGGTTTAAGCTGGAAGGGGGAATTTATTTCCCCCGCCTTTTGACCTTCCGGCCGGCCAAATGCCGGCCGGTTTTCTCCAACGGGATCGGAAAATCCGGACCCCTTTCCGGCTTCCGATGCCGGCGTCCCGGCCGCCGGTCTTCTCGTCCCGCCGCGGCCCGGAACCGGCCGCGGTGTCCGTCGTCTGGCGCGGTGCGACGGCACCGCGCCCCTCCGCCGTGCCTTTGATTCCCTTCGACGCAGCGCGACGGCGTCGCGTTCTTGATGATTCTTCCATGGCGCGGCGCGAAGGCGCCGCACAATTTAATAGTGTGAAAACCGCGTGGTGCGACGGCACCACTCCATCTTGTATCATCCGCAGGATAAATAATCAAGAACAAGGGAGGGGGTTCGGCCGTGTTCATGCGGTCCGGCCACCTCACGTTAAATGATAACACATAAAATAAATCCTCACGTTAGTCATGCTAGAACCACGAACAAGGATAAATAAATAAACAACAACAACAACCCCTACCTTGGGTATAGGTTCGAAGATTTGTCAACGTCCCGCGGAAGACAACGTCGCGGAGGTCGGGCGTCGCAGTAGTCATTCGTCAAATCCGATGACGAAGAGGTACGTCCGAAGAGGTACGTCGTTGGCGAATCTTCGTATGCCGACGAAGGGAGTCCGAGGAGGAAGCGGCATTCCCTTTCGTTGACACGGAAGACGAAGAAGAGAGGAGCGACGTTCTTCGTCGGAGCTTGAGCGTTCTTCGTCAAGCTTGAGCGTTCTTCGTCAAAGTTTGAAGAAGAAAGAAAAGCTCTCAAATCCTCACAAGATGGCTGAAGAGTTCTAACCCAACAAAAGAAGATAAGAGCTTATTTTATTCACAAACTTAACAAAAGAATTTCAAAGGTTTGAAATTCAAAAAGGATAACTCCAAAATTAAATAACTCATGTCATTTAAAGAGGGGTTAAGGGAGTTGGGAGAAGATGAAAAGTTTAGGGTTCGTGTGGGCCCCACCACACTTAATCCTCTCAAGGGAGGTTAAGTGGGTGTGGGTCCCAACCCTAACTTCCTTTGAGAGAAGTTAACTAATAAGTTTAAATAAAAATACGTAATCCACAATTTTTATTTAACTTATTCTAAACTCCCAAAAACTATCTCTCATCCCGAAATAAACGCAACCTCGGAAAAGGTCTCCTTAAGCGAATATCGGCGCTGCGAGTTCATCGGTGCCCTCGGATTTCAATCCCAAGCACCAGATCAAAAGTTAGGAATTCCTGCTCGTTCGTTCACTGAACGTACCCGAGCCAAACTTCAGAAATTGATTCCGGGCACTCCGGGCCTCGGAATCAGGTGCCGTCAGAAACCACGCTCTTGTAAAATTCCAAAGAAAATTAAGAAAAAATTTCCCTTGAATTTTACGGGTCTTTACATTACTCCCACCTCAGGGATTTACGTCCCCGTAAAGATACATCAAAAACTAGGGAAACAAATGAGGGTACTGAGCACGCATCTGAGCCTCCCGCTCCTATGTGCTCTCCTGGAGATTCCCGTACTGCCATCTGATGCGCACAAGAGGAATCGATCGCCCACGCAGGACCCGCTCCTGTCGGTCCTCTATCTCCATCGAGACCTCCGTAAAAGTCGCCCCATCGTCAACGTCAAGCTCCCCATGGTCAATGATGTGCATCGGGTCGTGTGCGTATCTTCTCAGCTGGAATACGTGGAAGACGTTGCGCACCCAGTGCAACTGAGGTGGCAGAGCCAGGCGATAAGCCACCTCGCCAACCCTGCTGAGGACCTGGAAGGGTCCGATGAAGCGCGGAGATAATTTGCCTCCTTGGGAAAAACTCCGAATACCACGTTGAGGTGAGACCCGCAAGAAGACGTGGTCGCCATCCTCGAACTCTAGTGGCCTCCGCCTCCTGTCAGCATAAGGCTTCTGCCGGCTCTGAGCTGTACTCATCCGCCCCTGGATGACCTGGACCATCTCAGGTCCCACAAGAGCTGCAAGATTTCTTCTTTGCCGATAAGAGAAATCTGGTCTCATCCCCTGGATGAACCACATTCTTTGCCTAATATAGTCAATCCTAACATGGATGATACTAATCCATACCAAGGATGACGTCGTAAGGCCTCGACGCTACTACTAAGAGATTCAACCGTTACTCTCGTCTCAAAGGGTTGAGTCACACTGTCGGCATCAGTGTGTGGTAATTGGGTCTCCTCCAGTAGATGTCTCACAAGTGAGGGTCAAGTCAACAGCCAAAACTGGAACCTCTTAGTAACATCACAAAAGAGGACAGGAACGAAAATATCACAAAGGTATGCGTTTTTTTATTATAGCAGCTCATAATACAAGACGCTACACAAAAGCAACAAGGAACCAGAAGTACAAAGGACGTATCCACTAGTTCTGCTCCTGTCCATCGGCTCCCAGAGCTCCATGATCGAAGGCCTCGGCTGCCTGAAGCTGAGCTCTCGCATGTTCACCTACTCCCTGTGGTCGGGGTGGACCTCCTGGTGGTGGTGGTGGAAGAGCCTCAAAGCGTCGCCCACCTCCTGCTGCTCGGCCAGCTCCTCTGCCTCATCCGCCTCCTCCCTGCGGACCGCCACGGTCGAACCTCTGCCTCTGCCTGGGAGGTTCTTCACTTAACTGCTGATCATCAGCATGGCGGGTCGGACAGTCACGAGCCATGTGACCAATCCCGCCACAGGAGTAACACTGCCCACTCTCGGCACGCCTGACTCTGACTCCACCCCGGCTTCCCCGCACAACTGAGCCTGAGTCGTGCAGTCGGCCACTGGTAGGTCTGGTCTGCCTGGAACCCTGAGTCATCCATCGGCTACCTGTTGCCGAAGACTCCGCTATCTGCCGCCCTTCGGTAGGTCTCGTTGTGGACTCATCCAGGAAACTCTCGATCAAGAGGGCTCGCTCTAGCACTCCTGCCTGGGTCGGGATGCTAAGGGAGATCAGTGATGCCCTGATCTCGTGTCTCAATCCCTGCTCGAAGGTCTGGGCTCGGAAGAAGAGGTCTCGTACCATGTCGGTCGAGTAGCGCGAGAGATCGGTAAATCTCGCCGAGTACTGAGCGACCGTCATGCTGCCCTGCCACAGCTGAAGAAGCTCCTGGATGCGCACCGCACGAAGGGTGGCTGGGACGAACTCCGAGCAGAAGAGGCTCTCAAAGTCCGTCCATAGTAGAGACGCCTCATCGTGCACCTGGAGCATCAAGCTCCACCATCGTCCTGCTGCTGCGTGTAGTAGGCTCGCAGCGAGGATCACCATGAGGTCTGCTGGTGTCCTCACTAGCCTAAACACTCGTACCACTGCCTCTAGCCAGTCCTCTGCTGCCTGGGAATCCGTCTCCCCACGAAACCTGGGCGGTCACTGGCGCTGAAACTCATGCAGTGCGCTGAGGCGACGTGCATCGTCAACGGCTGGTGCTGGAAGTATCGGGGGCTCGGCGGGTCGAGTTACCGCCGGTGCCACTGCTGACAAAGGGCCCTGCACCGAAGCCTCATCGCTCGGTGGGCTGTTTTCACACTCGACTCTCGGAACCCTAGCTGGTTGTCATCGTGGGGCCATCCTGAAAAGGAAACAGGTGTGCCACGGTCAGAACAGTATACCTGGTGAGCTGATATAAGTAATCACAAAGAAAACTTTGAAACACACACGCAGTCAATGTTTTCATACATTAAGTCGGAAATCAGAAGTCAGGGTCCTGGTGTACGGATACGTCGGCCGCCGCACCAACACTGGACTCCCTGGACTGATAACCACACTCAATACACTAAACATTATTGCTTCACATAGAAAAGATCAGAGTTCGCGGTAGAACCGAACTCCTCTGATACCAATTTGTCACGACCCGCCCTCGGGGTCTGTGCCGTAACTACCCCAAGCCCGCCTTCCATAGGCCAGGGGCTGGAGACTAGCACCAAGGAGTAAATCCCGGTAAAAAGGGAAGGCATTGCCTTTGTAAAGTAAACAAACACCACAGAGTAAGCAAGTGGAAAGTAAACACTAAGCAAAAGCAGAGTACAACTGTAAGTGCGGAAAAGTAAATGGGCCAGTATACAAACCCAAACTGAAAGTAAAGTACAACTCGAAAGGGAAAACAACAACTAAAAAGTAAAAGCCGCTACACCGAGCTGTCCACTGGAAATCCCACCTGAAGGGTGGGTACAGATAGCTCCACTGCTCCACGGGTCCCGCCGTCCGCTCCGAGCACGTCCTACCCAGTGGTCCACCTCCAGGTATCGTCCTGCTCTGCAAGCCTCAGCTAAGATCAACGTTGTCCGTCGTCTGCAACCAACACAACGTAGTGCGGGCAAAGCCCGTGCAGGGGTGAGTATAAGCTACTCAGTAGGGACCCTGAGACCCCTGAAGGTCTCCCAAAATCCACAAAGGATAAACCACAAAGAAAGGTACAATCACGAAGTAACAACCGACACTGCTTAGGTATATGCCCATACATATACCTAAGTCATCAATTTCAAATACGCTCCAACCTCCGAGACCAAGTACAACTCAGTCCACACAGAAAAGTAAACGTATTCCACACAGGAAAGCAAACGTAATCCACACAGGATAGCACAACATATTCCACATAGGAAAGAAACAGAAATCAGCTCACACAGGATTTTCATTATCAAAAATGTAACTACTGAAGAGCCCCATCTCTGAAGTGTACAGTGTCCCGTCACGACTCTGAGATACTGCTCACTAACCTAAGACTGCTGAGGTACTCCTCCTGTCGAGTACAGCGGGTCTGCCGCCAACTACCGGGCGCTCCGTCCGCTGAGGGTCTGCTGCCAAATACCGGGCGCTCACCCAAATAGCCTACAGAGGTACTCATCCAGTCGAGTACCGCGGGTCTGCTGCCAACTACCAAGCGCTCCGTCCGCCGTGGGTCTGCCGCCAAATACCGGGCACTCCGTCCACTGGGCTAGTCGACTCACTCCAAGTCGAGTCGGTCGAGCAGTCTTCAGGTCTCAGCCGGCTACACGGTCTCCGTACTCCGTACGCTCGTCTCCAGTATCGCGGGTCTGCTGCTACAACCAAGCGCACCACCTCTGTCGAGTAAAACAAAAGATTCATCTCACACAGGTATACTTCTTCGGATGACGATAAAGATGATCACTGAACCATCTAAGTCGTCGGACCCACGAAGGATCGATAGGTACTAACCCCCGCAGTGACCTACACAGGATCGGACCCACACAGGATCGAGCCCACGCAGGATCGGGCCCACACAGGACCTGTAGCACTGATCCACATAGGATCGCTGAGTGCTGAAGTCATCGTCGTCGAATCCACACAGGATCTCTGTACTGTCGTCGTCGCAGTCACAGTAGCAGTAGCAGTCACAGTAACAGTCGCAGCCAGTACTAGGGTTCCTGCACACAGCAAGCTCGTTCGGGGGGTCCGCTCCACGAGCCGAGAGGCTGATACATCAACTGTCACAAAGTCCAGAGTTGATGTATCCAAAAGTTCCGTATCGTCAACAAGAACTCAACGCAACAGACGGCGCGTTGATCGGACGCCCGGTCTGAGAGTTAATGGCATTTTCGTCCCCGGGGCCCGGTTGGTTTTTAAGGAAAAACCAACCCGACCGTACTCCACCTGCGTCCAAACCTCGGGCGGAGCATGCCAAAAGAACTGTCTCACTAAGTGGAACACAACAAAGCTGACGGTACGTCAATCGGACGTCCGTAGCTCAAGATATGAGCGTTTCCGCTCCGAAGGCCTGGTTGGTTTCGTGAACGAACCAACCCGGCCAAACTCAAAGTGTTCCGAAACCTTGAGTGCGATATACCGAAACGACCGTCTCGAACCAAGGATCACGTTGCCGCTGACGGTTCGTCGATCGGAGGTCCGTGGCTCAAGTTATGGCCAAAAGACCGAAACTGATTCGAAACGGGGGGGTCCGGGACCAGGCCGACCCGGCTCGACCCCCCCTGGGTTGGCCCGAACCGGGTCGACCCGAACCGGGTCCGACTCGGCCCAGCCGGCCGGCCGGCGGCGCGGCGGCGGCGCGGCCTGGCGCCGCACGGAGGCAGCATGCGGGGGGGGGGGGGGCAAAGTCCCCCGCTTCTTGGAGTGGCGGCGCGGCAATCAGGTCGCGCCCCTTTGTCAAAAACGGCCCCCCTCCTGGGGGCCTGCTTTGTGGAAAAACCGGGGGGCCGCCTGCCCCCCTTCAAGGAAACCGCCCCCCCCCCTCGTGGGGGGGGGGCCTGCAATGAAACGAACCGGGGGCCGCCTGCCCCCCTCAAGGAAACCGCCCCCTCATAAATGAGGGGGGGGGGGTTTAAGCTGGAAGGGGGAATTTATTTCCCCCACCTTTTGACCATCCGGCCGGCCAACTGCCGGCCGGTTTTCTCCAACGGGATCGGAAAATCCGGTCCCCTTTCCGGCTTCCGATGCCGGCGGCCCGGCCGCCGGTCTTCTCGTCCCGCCGCGGCCCGGAACCGGCCGCGGTGTTCGTCGTCCGTCGCGGTGCGACGACACCGCGCCCCTCCGCCGCGCCTTTGATTCCCTTCGACGCAGCGCGACGGCGTCGCGTTCTTGATGATTCTTCCATGGCGCGGCGCGAAGGCGCCGCACAATTTAATCGTGTGAAAACCGCGTGGTGCGACGACACCACGCCATCTTGTATCATCCGCAGGATAAATAATCAAGAACAAGGGAGGGGGTTCGGCCGTGTTCATGCGGTCCGACCCCCTCACGTTAAATGATAACACATAAAATAAATCCTCACGTTAGTCATGCTAGAACCACGAACAAGGATAAATAAATAAACAAAAACAACAACCCCTACCTTGGGTATAGGTTCGAAGATTTGTCAACGTCCCGCGGAAGACAACGTCGCGGAGGTCGAGCGTCGCAGTAGTCGTTCGTCAAATCCGATGACGAAGAGGTACGTCCGAAGAGGTACGTCGTGGGCGAATCTTCGTATGCCGACGAAGGGAGTCCGAGGAGGAAGCGACGTTCCCTTTCGTTGACACGGAAGACGAAGAAGAGAGGAGCGGCGTTCTTCGTCGGAGCTTGAGCGTTCTTCGTCAAGCTTGAGCGTTCTTCGTCAAAGTTTGAAGAAGAAAGAAAAGCTCTCAAATCCTCACAAGATGGCTGAAGAGTTCTAACCCAACAAAAGAAGATAAGAGCTTATTTTATTCACAAACTTAACAAAAGAATTTCAAAGGTTTGAAATTCAAAAATGATAACTCCAAAATTAAATAACTCATGTCATTTAAAGAGGGGTTAAGGGAGTTGGGAGAAGATGAAAAGTTTAGGGTTCGTGTGGGCCCCACCACACTTAATCCTCTCAAGGGAGGTTAAGTGGGTGTGGGTCCCACCCCTAACTTCCTTTGAGAGAAGTTAACTAATAAGTTTAAATAAAAATACGTAATCCACAATTTTTATTTAACTTATTCTAAACTCCCAAAAACTATCTCTCATCCCGAAATAAACGCAACCTCAGAAAAGGTCTCCTTAAGCGAATATCGGCGCTGCGAGTTCATCGGTGCCCTCGGATTTCAATTCCGAGCACCGGATCAAAAGTTAGGAATTCCCGCTCGTTCGTTCACTGAACGTACCCGAGCCAAACTTCGGAAATTGATTCCGGGAACTCCGGGCCTCGGAATCAGGTGCCGTCAGAAACCGCGCTCTTGTAAAATTCCAAAGAAAATTAAGAAAAAATTTCCCTTGAATTTTACGGGTATTTACATAATAAGATTGGATCCTTCTCAATTCTCAACAATGATAAAGATATAAGATCCTTTCATCTTAGAGAATCTACCACCTTATTTTCCTTACCAGGATGGTAGTGGATTGAGAAGTCATAATTATTGATGAGATCTATCCATATATACTGGTTCATATTAAGCTCCTTATGTGTGAATATATATTTGAGACTCTTGTGATCAATATATATCTCACACTTGTTCCAATAAAGATAATTCCAATATATTTTCAACGCAAAGATAACAACTACCAATTCTAGATCATGCATGGGATAATATTGCTCATAGATTTTAAACTACCCTAAAGAATAGGTTACCACTTTATCATTTATATTCAACACACAATATATGCCATTTTATTATGAATCGTTTTAAACCATAAAGAGTTCCCCACTTGTTGGTAGTGTGAGCATAGGTGCATTGATAAGCCTATTTTTCAACTCTTTAGAGAAGTCATCACATTCATTGGCCCATAAAAAATTTCTCCCTTTAGAGTAATCTTGGATAAGGGGTAAAAAATCATGAGGATTACATCACAAAATTTTGGTAATACCTAGCTAGACCAAAAAAATATGAATATCTATTACAGATATTGTCTAAGGAAACTCTTCAATCACCTTTTTCTTGGAAGGGTCTACATATATCCCTTTTCTGGTGATTACATTTCCTAATAATGATGCTTCCACTATACAGAAATCACATTTACTATAATTTTTATAAAGTTTATCCCTTATAAAAATATTTATCACAGTATTGAAATGATCATCATGTTCCTCCTTTCTCTTGAATTATATTCAAATTTCATAAATAAAGACTACCCCAAATTTGTCTAGGAAATCCTTAAAGACATTATTCATTAAGTCCATGAAAAGTTTAAGAGCATTAGTGAGTCCAAAGGGCATCACTATGAACTCATACTATCCATAACTTGTTCTAAAGGTATTATTGGTAACATATTCTTTCCTCACCTTTAATTGGTGATATCCCAACCGATGGTCCACCTTAGAGGAATAATTGACCCCATGTAGCTGATCAAACAATTCATCAATCAGTGGTAGGGGATACTTTTTATTTATCATGATTTTTATGAGATCATAATGATAAATATACAGGGGCATTGGTCTATCCATAATCTTGATGAAGAGGACTAGTGCACCCCATGGTGAAGAACTTAGGAATATAAAACCCTTATCTTGATTCTCCTATAACTACTTCTTTAGTTCTTCCAGCTCAATGGTATCCATTATATAAGGTGTCTTCTATATAGGAAGAGATCTAGGAATAAGGTCAATTGAGAACTCAGCCTATTGGTCAAGAGGATGACCATCAAATTCATTAGGGAATACATCAGTGTAATCCCTTATGATGGGAATGTCTTTGACCATGATTTTATCCTTTGTATCACAAATTTGAGGAATATATGAATGTTAATATGGAAAAAATATACATAATTGAGAAGATTATTATGAAGAAGATTCAACTTCCTATTTACACATTTACAGAATTGGAGGATTCTTCAGAATGTGAAGAGTGATATCTCTTTCTCAATAGTTGATGTTGGATTTATATAATGATAGCCAATGCATTAACAAAATAGATTCAATCTCTACCAAAGCGAGTATAAGAATATTTTATGGGGGGATCGGTCTAAAAACATTAACCAGGGAGGAGTTTTAAACTTTAGATGCATTAATTTCTCCATTTTTATACTCACAAACAACCCAACCTCTAAATTTTGAGGTAGTGATTGAATAGTTCTACTAATCTTTCCTGATATGAAATAATTCATAGAATTTGAACCAAATAGAACATTCTCTATTATTAAATGAATAACCAGCATACATCTCACCAAATCATTTCTGAGCTCCACCTCAGCGGTAGTGATAGACTATTCCCCTTATTATTTCATTAGAGGTTTTTGTTGTTGATTGCCTCTAAAAACCCTGGGCTTAGGGAAATGGTTTTCATAATTACCTTGTTTCTTACAGTTGAAACACTGCACAATAGGCTAAGTGTTGATCTAAACCATCCTCTCTTCTTCTGCATTAGTGGGATTATTCATATCCCTTTAGTAGTTATTAGCCATATGCCCTTATGTTCTACATTTGAATAATCTCTTGGTTCCTTTTAAGTAGTTTCTAGTATGCTTCTTCCCACACTTTTGACATATGGGGTGTAGGGTATTCTTTCCATTTTTGGATTTATCACCCATATTAAACACAATTTTCCTCTTTTTTTCCTTGGGCCCACAATACCACTGAGAGTCTCTGATCTCCATTTCAACCATGAGTGCACAACATACAATCTCCTCATAACTATTAATGTCATGAATCAGAAACTCTTTTAATAGACTCAGTGTTAGTCCTTTAATGAACTGATCCACCATTATTTCAGTGTTCATGAAAATATTGAGGTTTATCATGTAAGCCTTAATAATTTTTCTTTATACGCCCCAAAAAAACCATCTTCATTTTGATTCAGTTTAATGAATTCCATTTCTATATTAAGATGTTGGGTTTAAGGAAAATGTTTATTGAAAAATATTTTCTTTAAATCTTTCCATTACAAGGAATAAATTTTGACCTTACACTTTATATTATTGATTAGTGTCCACTACTGATCATATTCGCCGTCAAAAAATAACTTTTCATCACAAATTTATCTTCTTTTGAGCACTAGATGACATAGAATATCTTCTCAAGAGAGTTAATCCATTATTCTATGAGGAGGGGATAATATGATCCACTAAACATGGGATTACTTTGACACATGAAGGATTCGATTAAATCATGTTTTTTTGGATAAGGAGGGTATTACACACAATTAATATTTTTATTAATAACATGAGCTAGTTGAGAATATACTATCCTAATGTTTTGAGAACCCATTACCATCATATTTGAAACTTCATCAGGTAAATCATCACATTGCCTATCAAATTGATTATTGGAATGATTTCTTATATTTATTTCCATTAAATAATAAAAATAATGTATAATTAGTGGGATTTAATACATAGATAATAAGCATACAAAAAAGACAACATTGAACTTAGAAGGATAATATTGTTAATGAAAAGTATATCCATACTTGAGATTTACTAGGTTTCAATGTTGTTTATACATGATCTATTTCTTAACATATATTCTTATGGGTTTTTTTCCTTAATAATGGTTTTTAATTAGATTATGAATTTACCGAAGCATGCCCCCCTGGAGTTTCAAATCGGGTGCATAGTAAGGCTCGTTGTCTTGTACTATGTTACCTAGAGTCGGGCTTAGAACACCTTGTATGGTTTTTTACTCATAGGTACAGTTGTAACAAAACCATGCAAACTTGTAGTATATAGACAATTATATATGTTTTGATAAACCATTAACTCTATACTGACCTACATTTATGTATTTTTTTCTCATACATAGTCTTATCCCTAAGTCTTTATCTAGAATTTTCTAAAAAAAATCGAAAAATAACTAGAATTTTCTCTAATACCAAATATAAACACCCTAGTCTTTTAACCATTTTATTACATTATTGTAAGCATAATTAAACATTAAATTACATTCAAAGGATATTAAAATATTGGTAATTTTTATGATTGGGTATATAAAACTAAAAACATGAAAATAGAATAAAACATTTTTATTTTAATCATCCAAAAATAGCTCCTAACTCCCATGAGCTCCTACACCTTTGTAAGGTAACCTAGGGAATACATGACCAAATGGGACGATCTAAATACCCCTGTAGGGAAATAAGAATAGGAATAAAATATATCACATGGGATATAACTAATAATATATTGGAATAAATGGAATTAAACATGAATAAAAAAAATAAAAAATGACATTTATAACATGGGAAAAAATGATCATGGAATCATAGGAATGTGAAAACAACATATACATGTCATAAAAATGAGTCAAGGATAACTATCAAGATTATATAACATGGTTGACAATGTCCCATTAAGGAATTAGGCTCACTCCATGTCCCAACATGATGTATCATTAGAAAAAACATTTACAAATGTATTAGAGTGATATCAAGGCACATCGATCATAACATTTTCATGAATATGAGGGCCACATGAAGAATTATACATAATGAATCAGTCATAACATAAGGGTTACCCATGTAATGAAATGGGTATTGTAATCATGTAATAAAGAATTACAAATGGGTGTATCATAAAAGTGTCCATGAAAGAATGGATTTATGACATACATGGTCATTAATAAAGAAATATAGGAATAGATAATAATGAATAGTGTACAACTGAAGTGTAATAATTTTAAAATATTGTTTATTAAACTTTAATAATGTTCCACTTTAGTGTGGTTTTAAGGGAATATATTAAAGAGTATTGAAAATGGAAAAGTCATAATTGGTTGAAAAAACTCTAAATGAACCATGTTGGGTTTTCATTATAAAAATTTTGATTTTTTTAAAAAATTGTGGCTAAAAAAATATTATGGACAACACATAATAATTGGTAAGAAATCAAGAAATTCCCTTTAATTGGGATTACTTATCAAGATGATTTGAGAAGCCAACCTTTTTAAAACAAAAATTCCCTCATCAAAATTTTTTTATCTGATTTGAATATATGTTTTTGGAATATAAAAACAAAATCTATAAGAAGGCATAAAAATTATAGAATCATTAAATTTGAGTAAATAGAGAGATAGAGAGAGAGAGAAAAGGTGTAACCTGAAGGAAAAAATGGGGGTTCAGGTAGAATCCATTACCATATGTTGGAAATGGTTATGAACTTGAATTTAATGTCATGAATAATAAAATTAGATTAATCAATTAATAACTATAAAAATTTTCAAAATTTAATTAATATATTATAATTTTATTAAGTTATTTTATGAATTTATTGATGAGTTATAGTGTTTGATTTGATCATTCTGGAGTTCTCATTTTTTTAGTTTTCAAGAACAATTCACTTCTGTAAGAGTATGAAAGTTCTTACAAAATGGAAATAGAAATATAGAATAAAATTTATAAGTTATAAATGAACATAAATAAGGTTATATTATATTATAAGTCATTTGGTTATATGGTATGATGACGAATCATTAGATAAATAGTCAATGATAATTGGTTAAGTTAATTTTGGTTGTTTTCTATAACAACAAACTTGTTTCATTTTATCATTTAGTATTGTGTCCAAAAATTAGTTCCAGAACATAAAAAAAATTTATAAATTAAATTTTAAAATCCTTTTAAACCATTAAAAATGTTTTTATGACCAGAATTTAGGGTCTAAAAATAAAATGAAAATTCATCATCCATGATGTCGGAAAGTCGACACATCATGAGCAATGATTTGATTATTAGAAAAAACGGAGAGGAGAAGGGGTATTGATGATATATTATTCCCTTAAGATAATAAAATTCATGTACACTTATGTTACTAGAGTTATAATGTAACATGGATAAGGTATTTGAGGATAGAATAAGAAAATAAAATAAATTTAAAATAAATTTAAAGAAAATGATAGATGAATTTACCACTTTATTTTCTCCTCATTGAGAACCTCCATAGGGGAATGGTTTGGGTATTTTGATGATAATAAGGTCTCCCAGATCTAGTAAGGGGATTATAAAATGTATTAGTAATAATGGGGACAAGTATTGAATCATGATAGATGTGATGAGAAGAGGTGGTGAGGGGTGGTATTTATATGGGAGGGGAGGGGAAGTTTCTCATTATTTTTTTCGTTAGTTTATTATTTTTCCTCAAGAATATATATAGTTTTTGAATTATCACTAAATATATTTAAATATGAGGGGAGTTCGATATTATGGTCTTATATAAACCATGAATCATTTACGACTCATTCAAGACATAGAAATTAATTTATTTCTTAAAGACCATAAATTCACTATTCACCAAAAATTCAACTATTTTAGAAAAATAAAAATAATTAACCCTAAAAATTTTTCAACATGTTTAATTAAAAATTTACTCCATTTTATGAAAATTATTTTATAATTATGAGAAATTTACATTGTAATTAAGATAATCATTTACTCAAAAAATACATATTTTAAAATTATAACTTATTTTACAATACTTTGAAAAATAAAATAAGGTCTCATAAAATTATCCAATAATAATAAGATATGAAAATATTAACTTATGATTACATTATATGGAAAAAAAATCTTTTAAAACATTATATTAATTATGAAATTTGAAATAAATAATTATGGTTTATAAATATATCAATAGTTAACAATTTCTAAAACATTTAATTAATTATACTATGAAATAATTAAAATATATTATATTTTATAAGGTGCATAAATTTTAGTTATAATTTAATAGGTCAAGTTAAAATTATATTGGAAATTTTACTATTCATATGGTTCATATTATTATTCCTAAGGTCAAGTTACTATTTCATTAGTATAGGTTACTTAACTTCTCGAAATACTTCTTATTTCATTAATTCACGATTATTAAAGTTTTTTATGATCATATTGTGAATTTATGTTATTATACTATATGAGATAATTATAATAAAGTAATTTCCATTGATACAAGTTTTTGGTCATTACACATTCCTTTCCAATCCTCAAACATTATCACTAAAAATCCCATAAGGGAACCCTCAAGGGTCCCTCAGACACTACCTCAACATTTACTTGACGACACCCTTCTATATGAGGCACAACATAATGTAATCCCTCCATGAATGCTCTAAATGAACTATACCATGAGAGACCACTCATAAACCTAATCCAAACAATCACAAGAAACCATCATAACATCTAAAAGACATCACAGCTGGCCCATACAAGACATATCATGTTCCCAACTTCTTGGAACTATCCAAAGAGTCCCCAAAACGAACCCCTTAGAATTCAAAATCAAAGACACTCCTTTGTTTCATGGCACCAAAATGTATGATCCCACACATCACATCCAGAGGGTTTTAAATCCAAATCCACAAGGGGAAACTCTTCTCTAACCTAATATTTATCAATGAATCTCATCATGACCTCTAAGTGCCTACAAGTCTCACTATTGCATCCAAATTAGTTAGAGAAACTAAATGGATATACTGATACCCATTAATTGATCAAGTAAAATTATGGAACCCAAACACCTCTCATATCCCCACCCCTTCATAACATCACAGAATACACATGGAATGTTCTTAAAATGAAATCTAAGGAAAAGGGACCCCCGAACAAAGACTCCTCTTTAAAGAATCCAAACCCCATGAATTTCCCAAAAAAACATAAAGACACAAAAGGGGTTATCAATAGCCCAATTTAATCATTTAAATTAAAATAGATGACTATGAGAGGGGTAAATCTTAAAACTAAACCATCATACCACCTCATGGAATAATCTCTGAAGCTTTGAGCCCAAAACCACACTCTACCAATAGGTCAATAACTTAACTAATTACAAAAATGGAAATAAGGTAAATTAAAACAATTAAACTGAATTAATAAATTTATTTATAATGTTTCATAAATATTTAATAATCATTTAGGGGTTTCTTACTTCTGAAACCACAACCAACCACCCATAGAAGGCTTAAAATACAACCCATCACCATGGATAAAAAAATCCAGAAAACAGAACACCTAATTAATCATGACTTCCCTTAAATTTATTTAAATTTTCTGAAAAAATAAATCATACATCATACCTACACCGATACGAAGAGATGCAATATGAAGACACTATCTCGGAATGTCCTCTTTCAAAAATAAATGGAATCCCCATCATTATTGGTTGATTCAACCACAATATGGTTGAACCGACACCAAAAACCCTACATGGGAGACACTAAAATAATCAACATGAAAGGATAAATAAGAATAAAGGAAGAAGAAGAAGATTATTACCTCAAAAAACAGAAGAAAAAACCTAGAAACTAACCTAAATAAAATGGGGTTTAATAGGAAAAGGGGTAGAAGACCTCCTCTATTATGTGCATGCGAGGGGAAGGAAAGGGTAGGGGAAACCAAAAATACCAAGGGGGAAAGGTAATTTTCAACTTTTAATGAAAGTATTGGATTTTTTATTTTTTATACAGATGATTTTCTAAACTATGTGCTAACCATACATAAGGAACTTCCTAGAGAAAACCACCATGTATGGTCGAGCCACATTGTTTTCTAACCATACACCAACCATGAAAAACAACACTGGAAACCCTTTGAAACACCTTATATAGTTTTTCTAGAACCATGTTCATGCCATGCATCATGGACCCAGGAGAAGCCAGGAAAGCATAATCTATTCTAAAACTTTTATAGTTTCCTCTTAATCATGTACAATTTATGCACCTAAAATAAGAACATTTGAAACAAAACTTAAAACCCCCAAAACATATGTGGTCCTCATTTATTTAACTAAACCTTCCACATAAAATGGGGCACTAGGACAAAAAAAATCTAGAAAACTCAAACCTTCACTTGATCCACCTTTCAGGACTCAAACCACAATTGAAACACTTAATAAGAAGGCTCTAATCAGAATTTCAATTTGAATATGAATACACCGAATTACACCCCAACGGTCAAACAATTCAAATTTCCTTTGAATTTTCTAACTTGTAATGATGTAGATAATTACATGACACATGAAGAAAAATGTGTAGGAACAATACATTTCTGAGGGATGTACCAATATAGAAGATGAATATAAATATTGAAGAAAAATATACATAATAGATCATCTGTTGAAGGGTAAACTGCAGAAATATATTTGCAAGAGAAAATTTTATTTTTATACTCTTATTATTTTCAATATGAATGTCCATAAAAACATAATTGAATGGGTTATAATGGGGGAAATAATGATGATGCAATGAATGATCAATTATTGGTGTTTAATCCACATGAACATGGTTTTGGTGGAGTTCATGAATAGTGGATTTCAGATGATGAACAACACAAATCTCACACATATGTTCTAATCAATTGTAAATAAATAAAATTATTTGTAGAGGGAGTTATAATTTTTCTTATTCTTTATATTTTATGAAAATTAAATAAATATTTAATCAATTTTATATTATATAATGATTAGATCAAAAAATATCACAAAAATTACAATGGGTTCTCTTATAGAACATAGAAAATGTAATTTTCCCACTGCTTTCAAACACTGGTAAAGTAAATTATTTATAGTTGAACATATGAAATCAATTTATTATTTATTTTTTAATTTTTCAGTTATCGGAACATGATGATAAAATTGATAATTGATTGTGGACATTGAGTGTCCCACCATCTTAATTTGTTAAATCATAAAATTCATATGTGGTTAATAAATTTCAATTTAATACACATTCATATGGTGAATAAAATTAACAATTAACAATAGTGTTTAAATCAAAGGATATTATTATAACGAATGTGAAGCTGACCTTTGTGGAATATTGGATGAAATAATTTAGATTTTTTATCGGGGACAAGATTATGTAATAATGTTTAAATCTCATTGGTTTGATATTGATATAGGGTTGTGTATTAATCCAAGACATGGAATCATAAGACTTAAATATAAATTTCTTATTTCATTAATAAAACCACTTATATTGGTATATCAAGCATATCAAATTTATTATTAAATTTCTTCTTCTTATTCAATAGATTTAATTAACTAATGGGGTATAATAAAAATGAAGACTCGTGAAAATTAGTTTATAGAAAATGAAATGTTTATCTTTTAATTGCAGGAAATTTAAATTTTTCAAGTAAAACCACCAAATACATATTTTTCTCAAAGAGATAAAAATATCAATGGTGAAACCCCACAATTATGAGATGATAGTGTTGATAATATTGATGATATAACCAATGAATTTCAAGTAGAAATGGATGATGAAGTTGAAGCTCATATATAAATTGATGATGCTGAGGAGTGAGATGAAGATATTTACATCGATGAATATTAATATAAGGATAATATTGAAGAATGAAACAATTAATTTCTAGTTATTTTCATAATTAATATATATTATATGTTTTTAGTTATTTTTAGACAATATTATTTTCATGTTTCAAATGGCTGTAAAATATATCGATGGGTTGTTATGTGCCAACCTAGACACTGACAATCCTGAAGACGATCCCAATGACTAGTCATCTAACCTGCAGGTTTCTGCCCCTACACTGTCAACACAAAGGGGCCATGTAAAACTAGATTAATGATTCTAAACCCTATTCTAAAGTGAAATATGCCTCTTGAATTCGATCCACACTTATGTTGGTATGTTAAGTTATTCATTTTATTTAATTTTCATTAATTTATTTATGTACTAATAATTTAATTATTTATTATCTTTCTAGAATATTTTTTTTATAAAGTCATTGGATATATGTGTATACTTCTATATAAATATTTTTCTACACTATAGGTGGTGTGGAATCGAATTCCCATTGATTTCCATCATCACATGTTTGATCACGGGATGGTATGTAAATAAATAATATTTATTTTGAATCTTATTTGAGTATTAACATAATATTATTAATTATTTATAGGGATTACAGTATCACATAGATGATAGTTTGAGATCCTCCATCTGAGATTCATCATATATTTTTAAATGTGATCATTTTTGTTAGTTTCTACACATGTTGACAAAGAGATCCCAAGAGAGAGATGGAGTCATATTATTTTGATTAATTTTTGTGGTAGTCATCAACCTGATTAAAAATTATCCTTGGTTTGAGATATATTTTGATCCAACTATATAATAGAATGATTTTAGAGGATTTTATCATTAGTTCTACATAACCATTTGAGATAAGAGGTCACAGATAGAAGTTGGAGTCTTAACTTTAGTAATCATCAATGATATATGGTAAGTAATTTTATTTAATAATTTATATATAATTCCAATGAAAAATGTTAATTTTATATTCATATAGGCAGTTGATCATTTTTATGTTACAAAATTCAATTTTTATAAGATGGTTCACAATGATCCTACCATTAGATAGGTTATTGGTAATAGATAGCTTCTGATTAGGGATAGTGTAACTTTTTTTAATATTTAAAATTATCATAATTTATGTCTTTAAATACATTAATTATTAATTTTATTTTAAGGATGTATATGAGGTTTAGAGTTCTCAAGGACATGAGATTTAGGCCAAGACAAAGTTTCAAGACCCATGTGAGTCAGGTTTGGATAAGTTATCTTATATGTTGGTGACTCAACATGGTATCGAGAATGTTCAAGTGATTATTATTGGTTCCCAATTATTGAATTCTAGTAATTATGCTACTAATATGAGTTCATTATCTAGCTAAAGTGGATATTTAAAAAAATTAACATCATATATGATGTATATGGTCAGGTTGTGAGATTATAATGAGATTATATAATGTATTTGTAGAGAGAAAGAATATAAGCATCGATAGTAGGAGCTGAAACACTGTTGAAAAGAGAAGTTTCATGAGTAGATGATAGAGTATATGTGATGACTTACGCATGGGTTAGGGATAGATTTCCCTCTTTCTAATCCTTTAACTGATCCTTCTCCTCCACATTAATCCATGATAATTTTTTGATGAAATTATTATGATAATTTTAGGATGGAAATATTATATGTAAAATGGTTATTAATTTCTATTTTAAATGTTTTGTATATTTATTTTTGCTTAATTTGTTTCATTTTTTTATTTTTTATTTATATTCTTGACTGAATTCTATTTTCCTTGTAATTGGATATTTGAAATAGAAAATCAGTTCAGTTGTGAATAATTATTGGTGATGGAAATACAATTCCATCACTAATAATAATTTCTTTCTATTTTAATATTGGAATGATGTCCATAAAAACTATTTATTATGGGAAAAAATATCATCCCTTAAATAATATTTTTCAAAGAAATTTTCTTTAATGGGTCAATTGTGATAGATTCCCATCACAATTGAACAATCCCAAATAGTTCCAAAAAATTATTGTATTTTTAAAGTCATAAACATTTTTCATATGTATGAAAATACCCTATCTCTCTCTTATCCTAAGGTTTATCTAGGTTCACCCATTCTTGGGTGAATCTTAGTGGGATTTGAGTAGCATATGTAATCTAAATAGAGAGTTTATATGATTTTTCTATCCAAAATAGGAAACACCACAACATTTTGCAAGATATGGTGGCCCCTAATGTAAAACAGATAGAGGGGAATTGTGAATGGCCTTTTGTGGTGTTTGGATAAGGGCTCTATCAGCCACGACTTGGGAATCTGCACTATGGATGTGGTGGAGGATGTAGTGAAGAAAAACAAATTTATTTTTAGGGACATTTCATATCCTTAGACATTCCCAATTATGTGTCCAAGAACACCACGACCAATGCTCGGTCATGGTGGTGCATGTGGAGATGGTCTAGATGGATCTCAAATGTCAAACATGGATGTCTCTTTTCTCAAATCTTGACCGAATCCAATGGGAAAGTGTGTGTATTAAATTATCTTTCTTAATTAATTAATTAATTGATTCCAACACCTATAAATCAAATCATCCCCCTCTTCTCATGTTTATTCCTTTAATCCAATGAATTCGAGATGCACCTTGGGCATTTTTGGGGCACACTTTGAATGGACCTATTGGGTGATGATACAACATTAGACATTTTTTTCCCATTATTTCTCTTTACTCAACCATTTTAGAATATCAAACCTTTGGAGTTGTGGGTAATTATTATTTATTATGATTTAGGGATACCTATATGTTATCATCCCTATTCATTTTCCAAGAGTGATGAATTTACTTTTCCTTCAACTATACTTGAAGATTACCTTTGTCGGTAATTAACATTGGTTTTGTGTTATTATACACCTTGGATTGTTCAATATTGATTATTTATCTTTAACCCATTTTATTTTATGTGGAATAAATTCTAGTATTTCATGTCATTTGATCAAGTTTTGGTTAGTGTGCGAACATGGTTCATGAGATAACTGCCTTGAAAAACCTTCACGTTGATGTTTTTAACCTTTAGGTAGGATGTTACTTACCATTTAGAGGCTATGTTTATGATTTTTATCCTGATATGATTTTTGTGAAATTATATTTTATATATCATGATGAATTTTTTCACATCTCTATGTAAATTTCTTACTATACTATGTTTGATGTTTGACCACATGTTTGTGCACGTTCATAGCCCGTGAGACCACATTCGAGTATAATCACATGTGTATGTTTGGAAACTATTTGTCACTTGATATTCTATGACTATGTCTCTATATGTGATGAAATATTTTAAATTTTATGTATATGGTATATTATATTATTTTTTTCTATGCACGGTACCAAGTAATGTGTGGAACAATCACTGCATGATTCCCTTAGAGGGGGCGCATGTTTAGACACTACATGTGACACAATGATAGGAATGAGTAGATAATGGGACATGAAGACATTGTGGTCTAACCTATGGTCATAATTCTATTAAGTTATATGTACTAAAAGGAAATAATGGTGTATGAGGGTCTATAGTGACCTGACCTCAGACATAGTGTTGGGATATGATGGCCTTGAGGCCTAACTAGAGCTAGTGTCAGAATTGCAATGAAATTGTGGACTCACTCATGAGAGAGATGGGAATTTAAAGCCCTATGCCCAAACCTAAGATTCATTATCCATGTGGTGGATATGGGATACATTTTGCGGCTATATGGTTAATTCTGGTTAACAAACTCTATTATGACTATTTTCATGTCCTAGAGCTAAAGCAGGTATGACCTGGGATTTGTGGTGTCTTGGTTATAACATGACCACTCGATATACATTTCTATATCGTTGCATGTGAATTTATCTATTATCATGAAATAAACTCGTATTCATGTGTACTCATGTTAAATATGCATTTGTGGTGTCCTACTAGTTTGTCTCACACTCTACATGAGCATCTCGATGCGCACGTTGACTTTGTGATCAGGGATACAGGAAAGGGAAAGGCCCTGGTGGAAGGGATATACGAGACAAAAAATGGTTTTCAGAGACAGTACCGGGATATACATATGATATATTCCTTAGTGTTTAGTTTACTTATCTATTTTTATCATAATATGGTTTAACCTACTACATTGGGGGTCCTTGGCTGGTTTTTCTATATGACTTGAGATTCTTTTCATTTCATATGTTATAAAATTGTTTCTTTATTATATGGTATTTTAATTTTTATGCTTTTATTTATTTATATTAAGGGTACAATATCCCAATTGATGGCATAAATACCCTCACTATTATTAGATAACCTCTTACACATAAAGAGGCATGTAAGATACGATTTAGAAAACAGGATCAATCCCATGGATTTGGTTTAGGGTGTCGCAATGTTGCATCAAAGGAGGTTTTCCATATTTCATTCATATTGACTATATTTAGTTGAATGGTGGAATGGACTAAAGTTGTGGGGGACTCTTAGAAAGGGATTTTCATGTGTCTCTTTCCAGCATATGTGTAATGGACCTTGGAGTTACCGTTGTTGGAGACTATTGTTACATTAATGGTTTTACTATTTATTATTGATCAAAAGTATGTTGTGTTGTTACAGTTTTATGGGCTTTGGTTGTGTTAATTTATCATGAATGGGATCCTAGGAACTCATGTCATATATATATATATATATATATATATTCCTATCGAGTGTTGTGTGGTAATTCTTGAATTAAATTCCATGATAAGTGAGGACTATTTGGTGATATATATGTTCTTTTTTTGATATATCTATGTTGGTATTAGTTAGTTAAATATGAACATAATTGTTCTTATATATATTTTTGAGGATAATGTGTTAGAATATAGAACTAGTATTGAGACTTGTGTAGTACTAATAAGGTTTTGTATTCTTATTACTAATATTCTCCCATCATTGGTATTTCATATAAAATCCCTTATCTATGCCTATGAAATACTTATTTTATTTTATAAATAAGCTATTATATTTGTTTTATGAAAGTATTTTCATTTGAGAAAATAAAGTATCAACATTTCATTATGGAATCATCAAGAAGATCAGGCCATGATGCTCCCAAAAGGTAGCATGTATCAGTTCAACAACCCATCATATAATGGAATTCTCCCACTTCCACTATAGTAGTTCAGGATGAAGGAAGAGTTTGGACTGGAGGCTTCAACAAAGTTAATGTTCAATGTATAGAGGTTTCTAATAATATGGTTTATTATGCTCGAGACATTCACATCTTGAACCCTCCATCCTACCAAGGAACTAGAGTTCCCCAAGATTCATAAGACTATAAAGGAGTCATTGAGAGGATCATTGAACTGGTGGAGACTCTAGAGGATTGAATAGTAGCACTTGTAAATATTTTTCTTCAGGGAGCAGTTGGATGATGGTTGGATGTTATGCTTCAGGCTTGTAGATGTTAGGGTATAACTTGGAAGACCTTCATGAAACTTTTACTCCAAGATTTATTTCTAAGTATAATGAATATGGGTTGTTCCTAGGTGTTGGTGGAGCCTCAGTAAAGCTTGATGATGGTGTATAATTACTTGTCATGTTTCAAAAGGTTTCTATGATTTTCATCTATATTTTATTGGACCATGGTGTAGAAGGAGAAGAAGTTTAAGATCATCCTCCTACCAAATTTTTGAAGCATGGTATGGAAATTCAACCAAATGATGTATATGAAGGTGCTTTATAAGGCCCTGATGATCACGAAGGGTCTGGAAGATGGAAGAGATGTTATTACCTGTTCATATTTCAATAGAGATCCAAGTGATACATATAATGATAGAAATAGAAGTGAAGATGATTCACAATAGTGTAGTGGAAGATAAGAAAAGTGGAGTATAGGGTTTGTAGTACACTCTTTGGAGGAAGGTGTTCCTCAATCTTTCAACTATGGAAAAATTAGGAATTATTTTAATTTTTTTCCAAAGCATTAGATCAAGTTTCATTGGTGTGGAAATATAGAGAATCTACATCATTGTTTCTTGAGAAAATCATTAGTTAATTCTCACGAGGGATCAATTCAGATGCATAGGGTCAATCTAAGCGACTGTTTGGGTTCCTCACTGGAAGTTTTAGACCCCTTGTACCATGATGAGTCAGGAAATTCATGCATATCCAGAATAAAATGGTGGAACTATGTTAGCTGACTGTATGTATTGGACTAGGTTACGACTGATTGTGGATAGGGACCATCGACCATTCAAGGTATTTTCAATATCACCTCCACTATTTCTACTACTCTTTTCAGTATGGGTTCTTCTCATTCATTTATTTCTATAAAAAATATTTTTGGGTATGACATATTGGTCATGTTTTCTTTGAAGTTACTCTATCATTACACCCCCTTGGGGAACAAAGTGTATCAAATTTAGATATATCCAGTATGTACCATACTAGTTTCTAGTTACAGACACTAATGGGATGTCATGATCTTTGGCGTGGTTTGATAGAATCATTATCAGGTTCACATTGATTATTACAGAAGACATGCATCCTTTACTAAAACAATGAGGGTGAAGGTTGTTTTGAATGATGAATTGGATGTTGTAATAGTTAGAGAGAGAACATTCATGACTCATGTTGGAGATATTAAAATGCAGGTAGTAGGATTTGATCTTGTGGATGATCTAGTACTATCCTATTATTTTCCTCCAGTGGTGGACCTGTATCAGTATTCCATTTCAGATGAAATTTCTTGGAATCCCTCTTGAAAAGGAAATTGAATTTTAGATCAAACCCATACCAGCACTGCAACCTATATTGATTCCCCCATATCATATGGAATCAACTAATTTAAAGGAACTTAATGTATAACTTATGGATTTGTGGGTGAAGTAATTTATCAGACCAAGAACATTGACTTGCGGTGATAATATTTTTTTAAAATAAGGAATATGGTTGTATTTGGTTATGTATGGTCTATAGAGTTATAAACCAAGTGATTATCAAAAATCAATATATGTTTTTGGGGATTTATGACTTATTTCACCAGTTTTTTGGATCTGTGTAGTTCTCCAAGTTTTACCTATGATCAAACTACCATCAAGTTCAGGTCATATGGGAGGATATTCATAAGACATCATTCAATAGTAGATATATATAGTATGAATATATTTTCATGCCTTTAGATATAAAAAATTCACCAACATTGTTCATCAATATCATGAAAATGATCTTCTATATGAATCACTACTCCTTCAGCATGGTGTTTTTTGATAATATCCTTATATTCATTAATACTTTAGATAAATATGCCAGGAACCTAGAGATTATACTGAGTAAATGATGAGAACATAAGATTTTATAAAAAAACTAATGAAATTTAATTTTTGTATTTCATAGGTAAAGTTCATCAAAAATGTTATATTTGAAGAGGGGTAATTTTTATACTTGAAGAAGGTCGAGGAAGTGTTGTAGTGGGGTCATCCTTGGAATTTTTTTAATATCAGGATCATACTTGGGTTAGGTAGGTAATAAATAGGGTTTATTCATGGATTCTAAAATTAAAAAAACCTATGAAAAGGATAAAAAAAATAAGACAGTGAAGTTTAAGTGGAAAAATTAGTGTGAGGTGGTGTTTCTAGAGATGAAGATAATACTGACTACAACCTCAGTTTTGACCCATCTTGATTCTATGACGAGTTATGTGGTGTGTGGTGATTCTCCAAGAGTTGGGATGGGTGTTTTGTTTATGTATATAGATCATGTAGTTTCATATCAGTTACATCTACTGTGACCCTACTAGTGGAGCTACCTGACGTACACCATAGAGTTGTAATTTTGTAGTCCATGCTCCGAAGTGATTGAAGAATTGTCTTTCTAGAGAGTGTTGTATTGTTTATAAATAAAACTACTTCCACTGATATATCTTCTCTAAGTGGGATCTCAACTTGAGGTAATGGAATTAGGTGGAGTATCTATATAAATTTGAAATTAATATGGACTATTATATGAGTAAATGTAATTTCATTTCATATTCTCTTAGCAGAAAAATATAAGAAACATTATCTTGGTGAGTGGCCTTTATATGAAGAATGGAATTAAATGAGTTTAATATTAGTGTGTCTTATGGATTATTTGGAGTATAATGGTGTGATAATATGTGCATATTTAATGATCATATCATTTTTGGTGGACCATGTGAATGTGATCTAGGAGTTATAAACAATGTTTGTGGTGATTCAAGAACACTTGCAGGGGGATTATTTTATTCTGAGGTGGTCCTCAGATGATGATGACATGATCTACGTTGATAAGAGGTTAGAGGTTCTATATTATTTGAATTAATATATTATGATATAATAACATGATTCTAAGTGGATAGTTAATATATGTTAAAATAATATGTATCATGACGTTCATAATCAGTTTTTATGGCCAGACATGAAGAGAGATATTGCTGATTTTTTTTATGATGCCTTACCTTCCAAAGAGTAAAGGTAGGGCATAAACATTATAGTGGTTTCCTTAGCTACTTCCAATGAATATGTGGAAGGTGGATTATGTTATTATGGACATCATGATTGGGATACCTAGGACCCTAAGGATTCGTGATGTTTTTTGGGTGATAGTCGGTTGTTTGATGAAATTTGGTATTTTCTTACTGATTTGAGAGACATAATCTATAAATGAGTTGGGAAAGTTATATGTATTTTATATTGTATAAAAATATTTAGTGCCTTCCATTATCATATCATATAGGGATGGGAATTTTATTTCATGATTTTAGCAAGGATTTGTGAAGGCCGTAGGGACTCTGTTGAACCTCATCACAATGTATCATCTATAATCTTGTTTAATGTTGGAGAGGATGATTTAAATCCTTGAGGATATTAATAAGGCTTTTATAATGAACTTAGGTGGATCTTGGGATGAGTAGTTTGCCTTGTTAGAATTATATTATAATAATATTTTCTAGGATTCTACATATATGTAACCTTTTGAGGATCTCTATAGGAGGATGTTCTTCTCATTGTAATGATGGAATGAGGTGGGTGTGGTAGAAATTTTTAGGTCAATTATAGTGAAGGTGACATTAGAGAGAGTGTAGTTGATCTAGAAGTGGTTAGATATTGTTTAAAGTAGGTGTTGATTGTGTGTCGATCAGGGGAGATGTCCTTTGGAGTTCATTGATAGCTATTGAGTTTTATTGTGGGTGTCACCTTATTAGGGGCATCACTTCTTACATAAGAAAGGGAATATGGTGTTTTCATTTTCTTAACTATTAGAGATCATTGAATTTATCATTATAATGTCATATCAACTATACCTTACACTATATTATAGATTCATGCATTATTTGTTCCACATTTTTCATCCTCTGAGGTAAATTTCTGATCCAAAACATGTGATTGACCATGAGATCATTGAGTTGGAACTAGACTCATCATTTGTATAATAGTCATTTTGGATCATTTACTAAATAAAAAAGGTTGTTCCAAGGGAACAAACTACTTATTAAGGTCTTGTGGAATCTTTAATCAGTTTAGGCGGAAATGTGGGAGAGAGAGTTAGACAATTGAGTTCAATGGCTTGAGTTATTTGGGAGGGATCTCTAGAGATTCCTCTCAAGGATGAGAATAACTATATGGTCAGATTGTAAAATCCTAGATCATTTTTTAAATGTATAAAAACAAATTAACTTTTTCCTTTACTTGTGTTTATTTGGATTAATCCATTATTGGGAGAATATTAGTTCTATTTGAGTATAATTAGAATCTAAAAAGTGAGTTTTTTTTATTTTTTTCTTCAAAAAGGAAACACCATAGTATGGTACCAGCCATGGAAGATGCTAATGTAAAACTCATCGAGGGGAATAAATCATGTCCATGGAATGATGCTTGGTGAAGGTCCCTCTTTTCCATAGATTAGGAAACCTCACCATAACCATGGTGAGGGGAAATGAATTTAATTTTGGGTTCATAATGTATCCATGTTTGTTTAATGTTGTATGTCTAAGAACACTACCACCAAGGATAAGCCATGGTGGTGGGAATGTTCATGGTTGAGCAATATTTAAAGTGGCTAAAAGGATCTCTTTTTGAATATTAATCGAACCAAAGGGGAAATGTGTGTAGATTAAATTTGGGGGTTGTGATGTGGTTATAATCAATTCCAAATCATTTTAATTTAATCAAAACCCTATTATCATGTCTATTCCTCCAATCTAGTGAATTCTAAATGATCCTTGGGAATTTTTGGGGTATGAATTTGATGAAACTTGTGATTGGATCTATGATGTTGGATGTTTTTTCTCATTATTTATCTTTGATCAACATTGCTAGAATATCAATACTTGGGAGATAAGGAATGTCAAGGTTGATTCAGATTCATGATGTCTTGACTCTTCTTCTCACTACCCATTGTACAATAGTGAAGAATTTTTTTCTCCTTGAACCTGACATGAATATTATCATTATTTGTAATTTACATTGGGTATTTTTTGTCCAACCCCTAGGTTTATTCTTTCTTTAATATTTATCTTGAACCCATTTTTTTTCAGAAACTTGTTTTAGTAGTTATTAGCTTGTGATATTCTTCTAGTTGGTGTAGGATCATGGTTTGGGAGATTTCACCATTAATAAACCTTGATGTTGACATTGAACCCCTTGAGTTAGAATATTTTTTAACATGTAGAGTCCATTTTTATGATTTTTATAATTATATTATGTTATGTTATTATAATATCTAGATGATGATTGAGTTTTATTACATGAATGTATGTGTGTCTCCCATGAGACCATGCTTAATTTTTAATCACATGTGTGTGTCTACGTGTTCATGTCCGCACATGTATCCTATGAGTCCATGTTTGAGTTTGATCACATGTGTTTATTTGGATATTATTTCTCACTTTTCATATTCTATGATGGTTCCAATCCAAGTGAAAATAGTTTTAAATTTTTTGTATTTGGTATCTAATATGTTGTTATTTAAAGAATGGTACCAAGTGATAGGTGGAGTAGTTGTGAATTGGTGGCCCTAGAGGGGGAGTGTGTTCAGACACTTCATGTGAGATGATGATAGGAATTATTATATTATAAGTCATGATGGCCTTCTAGAATAACTTGGCGGCCCGAGGATCCCGCGTGATCTGGCCCAAGAGGTATCAATGGGGTATGATGGACTTTCGTTACCTAAACTCAAAAATGGTGTTGGGATAGAATGACTTTGTGGCCTGAAGTTAGGTAATATGATATTGTAAAAGACTTATGGATTGACTCATAAGAGAGAGATAGAATTGAAAAAAATGTGTCATGTTCTAAGACTCATTATAATTGTGGTTGATATGGGATACATGTGGTGATGTTATGGTCAAATATATTTCATGACCTCTGATATGACTATTTTTTAGGCATTGAGCCAATTCAGGTATAACTAAGGGTTTGTGGAATCTTGGTTAGAGAATGACCTCTTAGTACATAATTTTATGTTATTTCTTGTATATTCATTTATTATTATGACATAAACTATTATGCTTATGTACTAATGTTAATGATAATTTGGTGGAATCCTACTGGATTTATCTCACAACCTTTATATGGATCTTCATGTGTGTACATACTTCATGATCAGTGATATAGGAAGGGGAAAATCCCAAACATGAGATAGATAGGAGACAAAACATAGTGTTTGGAGGAGGCACCTAGATTGAATTTAGAGTATTGTTGTAGTGTTTAGTTTACTTATTTTTCTTCATCATTCATTGGATTGACCTTCCATATTGGGGTTCCTTGGTTTATTTATCAATATGACTTTATATTCCTGATATTCCATGTGTTATAGAATTTTTTTTATTCTTGTATTTATTGATATTAAGGGTATAGTCTTCCCATTAATGGCATACATACCCTCACTGCTAGTTAGAAACCTCTTGTGTAGGGGAGGCACACATGAAGTTATATGGTACACTAGCTCAAAAATAGTGATTTGGGCTAGGGAATTGCAATATAAGCTTTTAAAAGTGAAATGTTTCTTTTTAATAAAAAAATTCATTTGTTCTCAGGTTTTCCCAATATACCTTCATCATTTTTCAAATCTTGATATGGGTTTTATAAGATTTATTTGATAACAGGTTGATATTTTAAATGTGATTATCATTTATTTTATATACTAAATGTTTTTTTTGTGAAAACATTAAACACTTTTATGGGTTACTCTGATTTTTATCATAATAATGAGTTTCCTTCATATTTATATCCATTAATGAGATTCTTTGCTCATCCTACTTTTTCAGATGTTTTTTATATGATTTAAGGATGTGTAGGAACCATAGAAAGGATAATATTTCCACAATGTTGGTTCTTCTTAAATAAAAGAAAATATTGTTAAATAAAATATAGTTGTAAATTTAAGAACTTGTTTTTTTCAAAAAAATTGAACCATGGGAAAATTTCCAATTTGTTATGTAATTTTTCTCCAAATTATCTAAAAATATAAACCTAAATGATTATGGGAATGTAAGAATATGAAATCCTTGTTGTTAAAATTATAATTATTTGTTGGTTAATATGGGGTTGTCATAATAAAAGACACTTTTTTCTATTGTAGAGTAGTGAAATCTATATCTGTAGTGATCTACTGAGATGATAAAAACATAGATGAAAATTTTAATTATTTTAAAAATATTAAAGTACACATATATAAAATAATTTAAATTTATACTGCAGCATCATTTCAAAACATATATTATATTTAATTTTTTTATGCAGTATAATTAAATTTATGTAAAACCAATATAAAAAAAATAATTAAAACCAATAAAAAACACTTATAGTATTCCTCCTCTAATATTCAACCCAACCTTAAACAATATAATTTGGCTCCTATATTAAAAATAATGTTTATTTTTGTAATAGTAAATAAAAAATAAAAAAAATTAACTTAAATTTTATATAATGTTTGAAAAATTAAAATTGGAATGATATTTAATTACTTTATACATGTTTTAAATGAATAATTAGTTTCTTTTCGTATAATATAATGATAATAGTAGTGTGTTTTTTAGGTTCTCATTATGTGGTGAATTGTGGACTAAAATGTCACTTTAAAACTAAAAAACTACAGGTTTGGAAAATTCTTCACCACTGTGTATCGGATTGTTGTGTGTTTAATTTATACAAATTAAAAATAAATCATAGATAGTTATCCTAAAGTATCAAGAAAATATGAATTCATTTAATTGTTTTTGAGTTTGTGATGTATGTTGTGAACTAAAATTCTACCTTTATAATGAAAACATGCACATTATTTCATAGGAGATACATTTTTTATAAATTGTGTTCATGTTTTCTTGGTTTTGATTATGTGAAATGCATCTAGGCCAAAAATGTCACTTTTAATTGAAAACATTCACTTTCAGTCATAGAAACCACAACATGTGTTGAATTGATATATAGTTAATTCTAAAATTTTACAAATGAATTATTAATATTTTTTCTTAAGTATCAAGGTAATATGAGCATATTTTATTAGTATTGAGTATATAATGTGTGTTTTGAACCAAAATGTCACTTTTAAATAAAAACATGGACTTTTAGTCATAATAGCACACTATGTGTCACATTGATGTGTGGTTGATTCATAAACATCAAAAATTAATCATGGATATTTTTTTAAGTATTAATAAAATCAAAGATTTTTTTCTTAATTTTCAGTACGTAAATATAATTTTAAACAAAAATTCAACTTTTAAATGAAATAAATTCTTTTAGTAATAATAGTCATTCATATCTCATATTGATGTGTGTTTAAGTCCAATATTTCAAAAATAAATCAAAAATAATTTTCCCAATGTATCAAGAAAATATGATTCTGTTTTCTTGGTTTTTGGCACGTGAAGTGAATTTTTAACTTAAATGTCTCTTTTAAACTAAAAAACTATATTTTAGTTAATCTATTCACACAATGTATCATATTTATTTCAGGTTAATTTTTATACTTAAAAATAAATTATCAATCTTTTTCATAAAGTATCATTGAAATCAAAGAGCATTTTCTCAATTTTTAGTATTTGATGCATGTTTCAAAGTAAATGTCACTTTTATATGAATAAATGCTCATTTAGTTGGATTGATTAGTTGTTAATTTCAATAAATCATAAATGAATCACATATTTGTTTCATAAGGTATAAATAGATTCTGAGTATGTTTTCATGATTTTTATTGTGTGACAATTTTTTGGATTAAAATGTCACTTTTAAATGAAATCATGTTCTTTCATCCATAATGACCACACCATGTGTTAAATTAAAATGCGGTTAATTAATAACCATCACAAATGAATCATGATTTTTTCAAAACGTTTTTAAAAAATATGAGTGATTTCTCCTGGTTTTTATAATGTGATGTTTTTTGAACTAAAATATAACTTTTAAATGAAATCATGCACTTTTTGAAGGACCCCAGAACACCCTAATACTGGTGGGGTGAAATAGGGTGTCAAATGTTTCATCAAAAGTGATATATCTGGTTCCCATATTAGTATGAAAAAATTAAACCTTTCTAATGGGAACATGATGAAAAAAACAACCACATTCAATGAGATTGCACAACAATTTAACTTGGTTCACCACAAAGGGATAATATAAGAAGTATACACCGATAGTGTGTTGGTCTTACCTAAATCAACTAATATTCACTAATTATATAACACAAGATTTCATACATAACAACTTTGTTCCAAGAACATTTCCTTTACATGATTTTAGGGATAACATACTGTGTCCCTTGGAAATCCATCGACTCCCCCTAGCTCACTGCTTTGAGAGAAGTATAACATAGTTTATCAACATTACGGTTACATCAGTGGATTGAAATTAAATTAATTAGGCCATTCGATCATGAGACACTAATTGCACC
This sequence comes from Viscum album, assembly GCA_963277665.1. Classification (NCBI taxonomy): domain Eukaryota; kingdom Viridiplantae; phylum Streptophyta; class Magnoliopsida; order Santalales; family Viscaceae; genus Viscum; species Viscum album. The sequence goes on along the minus strand of OY728134.1, from coordinate 540,382,336 downwards.
ATAGACCTGAGTTAATGCACACTAAAATCAATATTTTCTAAGAAACTGTTATTAAAAAAATTCCTTTCACAAAGTTCCTTTGTGAAGCACAATACATTCTTGAAGCTCAATACCTTTGTGAAGCTAACTATATTTATGGAACAAACTTCCTTAATGAAGCTCACTAAGTCAACACATAATACCCCATCATAATGAATCACCCTTTACACAGAATCATTGGTATCAATCAATAATAAATTATAATTTTCATGATTTTCATCCTCAAATAGATAGCCACATTTACAAATCCACCTGGCTTTGTAAAATTAAAGTGATTACAGATTTTTCATGAAAAACTTCATGTGAAATAAAGAATGGTATCCTTATATGTATAGGATCATCCATTCATGATTCTACACCAAATCTAGTGAATTTTTTGGTTCTACAAAAAATATATACATGGTGCTCCTCCCTTCGCAATGCTCCACACATATTTGATGTAGTCACCGAGATCACCATCAACACATCAAGTAGTCACGAAGCTCCACTTATCATAATCGTGAAGATCACTGTCTCCATTTGTGATGCTCCACATCTCCTATATCCTCAATATAGGCTTTGTGAAACCCATCATTTTACCATATTTATGAATAGTTGATTCCCAAAAACATCCTTTTTCAATGATATCCCTTCCTTTGGATTTTGATCACATAAATTTGGAAAACAATGGGAAATGATGCCACCTTCGAATCTATATTTAGCTTGAACAATATTATCCCTTCCATTGGAAACTCCATGATCTTCCACATCAGTATTGTAAACAAACACAAACCATACTCCATTTATAGTAATGAAAATCCTTGGTTCCAACACATTCTGTCACAATGGCCACAACATTTATCATATTAATGTGTGATTAACTTATAAACATAAAAAAATAAATCATAGATCATTTAACTAAACTACCAAGACAATCAGATTTAATTTTCTTAGTTTTGAGTGTGTGATAATCGTTTTGGACTAAAATGTCACCTTTATATAAAATCATTCACTTTGAGTCATATCGGCCACACTGTGTGTTGGGTTGATATTCGGTGGATTATTAAATATCAAAAATAAATCATGATGTGTTTTTCTAATATATCTAGACAATATCATTTTGATTTCATGGTTTTGAGTATGCGATTCTTATGTTTACCTAAAATTTCACTTTAAAATGAAAAATTTGACTTTTAGTCAGGTCGATAATATAGTGTATTTGATTTATTTGAGGTTAATTCATACACATAAAAATAAATTATTTATATTTTTCCAAAAGTATGAAGATAATCCGATCTTGTTTTCCCAAATTTGACTACATGATGTATGATGTGAACTGAAATGTTACTTTTATATGGAAAAAATTTACTTTGAGACAAAATAGACACATCATGTGTCATATTGACATGAAATTTATCCATACACATAATATATGAATAATTTTTTCTCATAAATTATTAAGACAATCTAGGCATGTTTGATCAGTTTTGACTATGTGATGTGAAGTTTGAACTAAAATATCACTTTTAAATGAATGAGCACACATTTATTCATAAAATCACTAACATGTGTTGTATTAATGTGCATTTAATTACTACTTGTAAGAAACAAATCACATATCATTTTCCTAAAGTATAGAATTAATATGAGTGTGTTTTCTTTATTTTGAGTATGCAACATGCATTTTGAACTAAAATGTTACTTTTATATGAAAAACGCACACTTTAATTCATATCAACCACATCGTGTATCATATTTTTATGATATTAATTCCCAAACATAAAAAATGAATCAAGGATAATTTTATTAAAAATTATAGATATTTTGATAAATTATTCTTGGTTTTTAGATTGTTATACATGTTATGAACAGAAATATTTATTTTAAACATAAAATACACTCTTTAAGTCATAATAAAAACACTGTGTAAATGATTTATATGTGGTTGACATATATATATCAAAAATATATTATTTATCTTTTTCATAAATTATCAAAATAGATCATGCGATTTTTATTTCAGTTTTGACTATGTGAGACACATTGTGAGAAAAATGATACCGTTATAATAAAACATGCACTTTGACTCATTAACTCCACACCATGCATCAAATTTATGTGTGGTTGAATACTATACATTAAAAATAATTTTTTTTTTAAAAACAGTTTTGATAAAATATTATAACGATTTCATAGTTTTGAGTATATGATGTGTGTTTTGATCTAAAAAGTCACTTTGAAATGAAAAGGAACAGTTCCAGTAAAAATTAGAACACTATGTGTCATGTTGACTTGTTGTTAATTCCTATAAATAGAAGATAAATAATGAACCATTTTACTAATGTATCTGGAATATTCAAGTGAATTTTATCAATTTTTATTATGTGATACTTGTTGTGATAAAAATGTTACCTTTATACTAAAATGTTCAATTTGAGTCGTACCATCCAAAAAGGGTTTCAGATTAACACTTGGTTTATTATTAAATGTAAAAAATGAATCACGACTAATATTTATAAAGTATCAATTCAATAAAATCATTCCTGTATTATATTTAGTATGTGATGTGTGTTGTGAGATTAAAAATTACTTCTGTATTAAAAAAACATAAATTTTGTCATACCATCCACATTGTGTGTTGTATTGATGTTTGGTTTCCTCCAACACATAAAAAATAAATCAATTTTTTCCTAAATTATAATGAAAATTTGATAATATTTTCGTTATTTTAACTATGGAACACTTTTTTGGAAATAATATTGCACTTTTTAAGGAAAAAACGCACTTTCAATCATTGTGACCACAATGTGTCTTATATTAATGTGTGTTTAATTACTACACATCATAAATGAATCAATATTAATTTTCTTAATTATAAATAAAATAAAATATGTTTTTCATATTTTTTTAGTTTATAACTAATTTTTGTGTCTATAATGACACTTTGAAATTAAAACAAGCAATTTTAGTCATATCTGCTATGTCATGTTTCAGATTGATGAGTAGTTGATTTATACATGAAAAAAATTATGCTATGATATTTTCCTAAAATATTATGATAACAAAATTAAAATTTCTCTATTTTTTGACTATTTTAAATTCCTTATAAATTGAATTGGTCCTTTTATACTAAAAACACACTATTTGAGTCATATTTGGAACTCCGTGTATCATATTGATGTGTGTTAAATTTATACACTTTAAAAATTAATCATAAATATTTTCATAAATAATCCAAACAAGTAGAGAACATTTTCTATTTTTTTTTGATAATGTGATGCATGTTTTGAACTGAAATGTTAATTTTATATTATAACACAATCGTTGAGTTATACCAGCCCCATGACGTGTTATATTGATGCGTGGTTGATTTATACACATTAGAAATAAATTATAGGTTTTTTACAAAATTATCATGACATTAATAGTGTTTTTTATCAATTTTGACTATATTCCACACATTTTGAACTAAAATGTTACTTTTAAATGAAAACATGCACATTCATTCATAATAGACGCATCATGTGCCAGATTGACATAAGATTAATTTCCATATATGAAAAATGAATCTAGATTCTTTTTCATAAATTTTAAATAAAATATGAGTGTTTTCTTTTTTTCAGTATTTGACATGTGTATTGGACTAAAATTACATTTTTAAATGAAAATATGAACTTTGATTAATATCGGCCACACCAAAAGTTATATTGACATGTGGTTCATTATTACACAAAAAAATGAATTAGGAATTTTTTTCTCCAAAAGAATCAATATAATATGAGTGTTTTTTAGGTTTGAGTATGTGATTCAAATTGTGAACTGAAATGATTTTTTTACTCAAATCACACACTTTGAATCATACCGACAACAATATGTGTCTAATTGATCTAAGGTTGATTTATAGACTTAAACCATAAATCACAGATCATTTTACTTAAATATATAGACAGATAGAGTGTGTTTTATTAGTTTTTATTATTTTATGTGTGTTGTGAACTAAATTGTTGTTTTTAAAATAAAAACACACCCTTTGAGTCACACGACCACATTGTATGTTATATTTATATGATATTGATTCATAAACCTCCAAAACGAATCAAATATTGTTTTTATAAATTATAAATACCATACAAGGTTTTTTTCTCAGTTTTAACTATATTATGTTCTTTTGAACTAAAATGTCACTTTTAAATGAAATCTTGAACTATTAGTCATAATTCCCACACTATGTGTTAGATTAACCAGTAGTTGATTCTTGTATATAAAAATTAATAATTGATTTATTTCTGAAAATATCAAGACAATACAAGTATATTTAATTTTTTGAGTATGTTACACAAGATTTGAACTAAAGTATAACTTTTAAATTTAAAACATGCACTTTTATCCAATACCATCACATCATGTTATATATTGATGTGAGGTTCATTCTTATAGGTCACAAATGAATTTTTAAATTTCTTATTTATGAATAAATTATCCAAATATTAAAAAATTAAAATAATAAGGACTCTCAATCTCACATACATAACATTACTATATAATCATTTACTAAAATTAAACTACATATATAATATATTGTTCTTACTAAGAGGAAAAACTTTTGATTATAAAGTCTCTCTCCAATACTCTATTTTAAAATGATAATAAAATTAACTAAATAATAAACATATAAACCAACTCTTCATGAACTATGTGAAATAAAAAAAATAAAAACATGATATGAAATCACTTCTTCATGGTGTCTAAAAACATTCTAATACAATTTATATTTCCCACTCATTTAAAAGAAAATCCAATTACCCTTTTGAATACCTGGAATCTTTATAGTCCTATTCATAATATAAAAATATAGATAAAAAATTATTAATAAATATTTTAAATGAATATATAAATACATATAGAAATGATTCTAAGAGGATGAATGTTTGGTTATAGAATATGACATATCTCATAGATTTAAAAATGTAATTATTCTAATCAATAAAATTAATTTTTTAAGATACATTAAAAACATTGAGGAAAATAAGTAATTTGTTTTGATATAATTTTGATAGTGAAACCTTATTATATATACTATAATAATTATCGCATAGTATAAATAAAAAAGGCTTCTTGTGTGCATTTTTTATCCTTCTATTACCATTTTTATGATAAATAAACCCTACCCTATTATAATTTTTTTTCATTAAATAATTTTATAAAATGTATAATTTGAAATTTATTTGTAAAATTTTGAATACAGTGTATTAAAAATTCATAGGACACATAATTTAAGGTTTATTTATTAGATATATATGTTTTGGATATAAAAAATATATCTTCTTAGTAACAAAATTGATTATAATGAGCATGTAATGCATATGAAAAAAGGGAATATGTACTGAAAAAAAGGAAAATATATTTTATCTGATTATATTACAGAGTTTAACCTATGAATTATAAATATTAAGAAGAGTTCTTCATCTGTAATTTAATTTCAAATGTCTTTGGTAATCGGTGAACTCTTAATAAAAATTACTTTTCATTTAATGATATTTTTAATAGAAGTGACATAAGGACCAACAAATAAAAAAATTTATTCACAAATGTTTCCTTTTCTATAGTAGTGATATATAACCCTGTAGAAAATAATAATTTATTTAACTATAATTATTATATTTGATCATTTATTGGAATAAATTTATGAAGATATACCTCATGTATATATTAAAAACTAAGAATACTAGCCATTAATTATGGATAAGTTCATTTACATTCTCATGTATAGTCATGTTGGAAATGGAAAATCCTTAAATTTGTTCATCGAATTAAACATAGGATATATTTTGATATTTTAACATTATTTCCACATAAAAATATAATATTATCAAACAAAATAATATAATTGGTTGTATAAATACACCATCATAAGTTTAGTTCTATTTGTTGGTCAGATATATATATTAATTTTATTCAAACATCCAATTTCATTCATTTTCTATATTTATATAAATACATATGTTCAAAATTTCTTTCATTAATTGTTCATTTTTTTAATATAAAATAATTTTTAAAGGATATACCATGTTATCATTATGTATCTTTTTAATATTAAAATACCATCCTATGAAATTTCCAATATAAATTTTGACTGTGATAACATCCAAAGAATCAAGTAGAATATGTATCTTGTTTATCATCTTGTAAGATACCTGAATCCCTAATATCATGTGATCTTTTGGAATTTTTTATTTTTTATAATGTCTCCTAGGATATTTTACTTTTTACCACTCATAATATGGTTATGGGTATTTGATGATATATATAATCACATTAAATTTCACCCTATATAATTTGAGTATAATAAATGTATTAGTAGTTATTTGATTCACATTTGGTATAAAATACTACGAAAAAATCTATTACCACCAGAATGGAAGGGATTTTACGGGGGGATGGATAGCCTCAAAGATGGGTGGTGTGGCTCTTGGTGTTATATTTTCTTATGTGTTACTTATTCTCATTGACACCTTTAAAGAAAATAGTTTATCACATTATCCTATCAACCAACTATTAATTTTTTAAAATCAATTTGTACCTATTTATATATATAATTATCTCATTTGTATCCCCATTTATCTTTTCTTTCTCAACCCCAACACAGAAATATCATTCATACCAAATAAAATCACCTGAAAGTAGTTGTTTATAAACAAGAACTTAAGTATCAATTTAATTCCTAATAATTTTCAATTTTTAACTCTATGTGATTTGGAAATATATTATGCGACTTCTGATGTATCATATGTGATCATAAATAGCATCAGGTTAATCAAACAAATATTCATATAATTCAGGTTTAATCTTATATAGTCATGATTTATTTTGACATTTCTCAGTCTCTACACCATCAAAACTAATGTATCTTCCAATGATAATATGAAATGATATATTTCAATACTATTTTAAAATTCTATAGTTATTTATATAACCTTTATAGCTCCTTCTTCATGGATTTAATTTGACATAACAATCGTAAATCCATGTTTAATCTCTTATAGCATTGTTTTCATTTCCTAAACCAAACATATAATAATAAATCTGAATTTATTCAAACATGAACCATGAAAATTCCTATACATTCTTAGGCATAAATTAACTTTCTATAATACATATCCAAATATTTCAGATTGACTCAAATCCATTTTAACTCAACTCCATATATTCTCTGCCATTATAAATCACTTGAAAAATATTCAATTAACATTCAACCATGAAAAAATGATCATGAGAATCTAATATTGATTCATTTACCCGAATATTTAGTATATAAGTGGATTTTACATATTGTATCATCCTTATTCAAAGATATATAATTATAATAATTCTTCACACTCTATTAATATACTTAAATATTTTTTTACCTAAAATAAAAAGTTTCAAATAGCTCAAATTCCAACTATAATTCCCAAATGAATAATCTGCATTAATATCACCAATGTAAGAATCTTAGTTAATTATTACCCCATTATTTATAATCTTATTTATCATGAATCAAAGATGAGGGAACTTATAAATCCATGTAAAAAAGTGTTATCCAATACTCTCAAATCAGTGCATTTTTAAAATCTTTCATGGGATCTTTAACAAGGAACTTATTTTAATCTAATAATCATAAAAAATATTTAAATGATCTTATTAATAACAAATAAAACTCCACATAATGTTTATTTTACAGGTTAATATTTTGGATGTGTTCACATGTTTTAGAAGATAAAGGATCCTTAGTATCTAAGTGATATATGATTGACCACCCTTTGAGGATCTATAGTAGGAATAGAAACATCACATGGTAAAAATCCTATAAAATACATGATTATAATTTATAATGGAATACATAATTTTATAGACCATGTGAATGTGTAAAATGGATAAATCATGGGACATAAATTATAGAAGATAAGGGTTGGGTGAATACAAATTTTTTGGGGAAAGACTGTGTGAAATGGATCCACTAAGGTCCATAGTTCCTATTGGGAAAGATTAAACGATTTAACCCAGGTAGGTGATAGTGAAAAATATTTTTTTTTATATGAGGGATATATGAAACCAAAATTAATTGAAGGTGGAATGACACTAAATCCATTTGATCCAAATATCTCTAAATTTTCATTAAGTGGAGTCCTTCACCAAGGTCAATGTATATATCCCTAGAAAATTTTTCATTAATGATTTCATTGTGTATAAAACCTTTGGATGAATCAAATACACTATTTATCATCACATATGTTCGTTTTGGATATGAAAATAACTTTTTTTGTTTATATATCTTTGATATGCTAAGAAAATGGTCTTTATACTTAATATTTTCTCTATTGGGAAACTATCATATCTTTGTAAAATGTAGAAACTAAATGATCTATTTATAAGAAAAGGATCATTGGGTGTGTAGTATTATCTTTATGTGGGTGATATTACTTGAATAGGGTATACACTATTATTGATTAATAGGGTGAATACTCAATATTTAATAGATTTCACACTCAACCTTGTCTATGAAATATAAGGTTTCTTTATCTTAAAACCATTCAAAACATTTCCTTGATATTTTTATATTAGTGTTTAATAATTTATTATCACACAAAAAACACCCAGAATTGGATCCAATCATTAAAATAAGATTCAAATTTTAAGTAAAATAATGAACCTAAGAACATAATTCTATGAAGTACCAAGAATATAATCAATTCATCAACCATCTAACAATAAATAGGGGTACCAAATTTAAAAGGGATATTTCTTCACCTCAATGATTCCAATAGATCATGGTATCCCTTTTTAATAGGTTTTATTAATGTACAATAATATTTTCATTTAATTGTAGTTATATATCTATCTAGATAAGTCCTCAGTGATTGGGGCTAAATAAAAGAAGGTGAGTGAAGAAAATATTTTCATTACCTACATTGCAAATTATTTTCTTTTATATTGATTATATTTTTTCCTATATAGTAGTTGGTATTATTTTATTTTAAAAGAGTTGGTTGTGAGATCATATCATAGTAACATTACAGTTAATCCAAGAAAAGGAAATTACTTGTAAGAATATCGAGGATTTTTCAAATTTCCTTGTTTCAACTCATTTACATGTTTTTATACTTTTGAGAGTAGAGATCCTTAATTACCATCCATATTACATGCTCCATTTATAATGATTTATTCTTCATAATGATAAATTTATTACATATCCAAATAAAAACCTACTATATTCATTGTTTAAAACTTAATTATAACGAACCAACCTAGTTATAATTTCTATGTAACATGGGTTAGACCACAATATAGCCCTAGGAGTGTTCCCGGTCCCTCTGAGCAAGAAACTAGTACCAAGGTATCAATGCTAACTTAGTCAGAATGATTTATCCGTTGTTATAAAATAAAATATAAAAATGATTCCAATTAAGAATCAGGAATGACCGATCAATATATTGGAATCCATACTATTAAATAAATAGGCATAACGATATATACCAATATCAATACAATATATGTAGTAGGAACACAAAAAACCTAATATAGATGAAAAATATTATCTAATGTTATAAAACAAAATATCCCAAAAATAAACATTAGATTCATAATATATCCCATACAGAATTGGGAATTACATAAATTCCTAGTAAAGAAGTCTTTATGGGGTCCTTCTCCACCATCAAACTCATAACATGATAGGTGGAAATACAAAAAAGAATCCCTTCCATGATATAGACCTCATTTTCATTTCCTTATTTTGGACAAAAACCAATCTTATTATTCCCAACAACAAATGTATGGTGTAGGGAAATTCTTAGTTGGATACCACCATGAATATAAATATCATTTTTTGTAATGAAAACCTAGATTTCAAGTTTGAAAACAATTTTTTGAAAGAACATAATTTCTCTAAATAATATTTTTTACAAATAATTTGGGTTTTCATAAATTAACCCATAATAATGAGTAACATGGGGTGGATAAATCTCTGAATTTAACTAAGGGTAACAAGATATAGCCAACATGTTCATAATCAACAAATACAAGGGTCTAAAATAGAATAAAACCATAACAATCTCAAAGTATATGTGAATCACAAGGATTATTGGACCTATATTATCTAAGGTTATATGACTTGTTTATAGAACACTAGTCTGACTATATGATCCTAAATAAGTAGTAGAACCTGGGCCTCCAAAGGAATCACTATAAATAACCCCTAGCTAGAATCGCACCAAGATCTTGGGAAGAACCCATCCGAAACCCACACAACAAAGGTCACCCATGTGAAACCTTAACCATATTCATCACATATAATAAATACCATTATCAAGAAAAAATATTTCCAAAAAAATTACCCATTAAAATATCCTTGAAAACTCATTTGGAAACATTTACTTTCCTAAAAATATTTTATCAACCATTTTAAAGGTACAAATTGATTTCCAAAGGTATAATTTATGGGAAAACACAATTTTCAAACTAAAATCCATTTTAGAAGATAATAACTGAAAAAAACCCTCAATAAATAAATTTAAATATAAATGTCCATGAAATTAAAGGAAGATCCCAAGAACAAATGAACGCCAAAGGAAAATCTCAGGTATATAGAGACACCTACCCCAAAAGTGATGAAACATCATCACCTACACAAAAGATCACTAAGATGGAAGAAGATGGATCCTCACTAATCTAAAACCTAAATAATATCATCAAAACACAAACCTAAACCCCTGGTTCTGAACATCATGGATGTTATTGTTTGAGGAAAAAGATAGTAAAGGAGTAATATGGAAGAAGAGAAAGAATGAGAGGAACAATAAGAAGAATTTAGGGTAATATTTAAGGAAACCACAAAATACATAGGGTAAGGGAACCAAAATTAAAGGTGGAGGATGGTCATATCTAGGAGAGGAACTAGGTGATGTGAGGGTGGAAAATTGTGAGGGATAAGAGTTAAAAATCATGGGGGATATAAAAGTAAAATAAAAGTTTTGACAAAACAATTCATGTCACATGGTTTGATAACATGGTATGGAAAATCATGTTCCAACCATGTGGTTTACCCCTATTCACTAAATTGAGTAACTATATCACCTCAATATTCCATGGTACACTTCTCTTTGAATAATACAATTGCTTGCGCTTTACGCAACTTCGAGTTCTTTCACACCACGACCAATCAAACTATCCTTTTTGAATAGTAATACCCACTTTTTGAAATTTTATAAATTTTATTTTTCAAAATGGAAATCATTTTTGAATTCGGAATATTAAAATAACTTAGGGTGAATTTTTGGTATTTTCCAGAAAACATTCAATTTTTTATGAATAGTGAAAAACAATGTGTTATTGTTTAAAATCGACTTTTTATTTAAAGAATTATTTATTTTAGTTAAATTTATTTTAAGTCAAAACATATACATAATACCTATATAAGTTCAATGTAATTCATTTGAGTCATTTTATAATAAAAATATATGTATAAAATTTTATTGAACTTTTTAACGTCTATTACCCACCTTCTAGGCACATTTGAAAATTTGCATAAAACATAATTTTACCACTTCTGTTAAATGAATTTCAGAGATCCAAGAAACAAGGTTGAAATAATTATGTAAAATGCGGTTCAATAGAATGAAAATAAGTTTGGGTGAATAGTAACTTTTGATTTTTATTTACCACGGTTAAAAGTAAATAGGGTAATTAAAGGTAAAAATGATCTTATAATTAACCTAACACATGTCCTAATTCTAATGGATAAGTGAATCTCGACAAAAATAAACCATAGAAATAAAATATTATCTTCTTTGATCTACATGGATTAGATTATGACATTTATTATTACTTTATTTCAAGAAGAGTTAAAACTGTTAAATTAAAAATTTCATAACTAAAACATTTTTAATATAGGGTTGTATATAAGATAAATTCAACTATAAATATTCATTATAAATATAAAAATATTTCCTACATAATGGTATTTTATTTTTAATTTGTATAAATTATATAATTAAATTTATTTATGACTCAATGATGATGCAGTAATTACCATATTAATGAAAGATTAAAATAATTGATATTGTAAATATCCAAATAAATGAAATTGAGAATTTTGATGAATTCCACTAATTTTATAGGTTAATTTGAAATTTTATGGTTTATCAAAATCAAATTTCGAAGTGATAAATTTGTTATGACTGTAAAAAATTCAAAAACACCAAATAGTGTCAAAATTGACATAAATGAGTTTTTAAAACAAATACTGTATTATTAAATGATTTAAAATTCCTAAAAATATAAGGTTCAGTAAAAGTAATTAGATAAGGTTATATATTTCAATAATAAACCAATTTGGGTTTTTTCTCTTTTTATAGTATGTTTATTAACCATTTACTATAATAATATAAGAATACATGGTAAAAGAAAACTATTTAACTAAGAGTTAAATTTCAAAGATAAGGTTAATATGGTGACCTAAACCTATATGAAACCAATTTTTTGAGATGTTTTCGACTCATCCCAATCTTATCCTTGAAATAAATCCTTTTGGATCCATTATAAAGAGAAAATGAGTTTACAATAAAATAATATTTCAAGCTTTTCATAAAGTGATTCTCACCACTCTTATAAAAGGGTACTTACCCTTCTCTCAAAATCACACCTCCAAATACATTTGGCTTAGCCAAACCCTACACAAATATCCTCCCAACTACCCTCACTTAAACCTAGAGGCCTTACTTTGATCATAAATCCAACCTATAGATCCTTTTTGTTCAAATCAAAAAAAAAAATAACCTAAAGAAGAGTTAATAATTTCATAACTTCTTTCAAAGTTATTTTCTTCTTCCACTTCCTATTTATTTTTTGTTTCTATACCAAAGTAATAACTCTAGTACCTTATACATAGTTTGATTTTATTATAAATATGGTACTACCAAATTCATTATTCTATCCATCCTATGAATGAAAAAGTCACCAAACATGCGTACGTACAGCTTACCATCACCACATCATAGTGTAGTTTGTTATTCAACACTTCAATATTTGTATGGGTATAATAATGATTAGAATTGATGTAAATAATAAATATAACAGTTTAATAATTATTTTTATAAGATAAACCATACAATTACAAATTATTTCACCATCAATAGAATGATATTGTCACTCGTGCGTACGTACATATTACCGTCTCCATGAACACAATGAGATTAATTCCCCATCGTAACAATTCAAGAATAATATTAATTTTATGGTTAAAAATAATGTTTAAGAACTTAATATAAATCTGTATATGAATAAAATATATCATATCCATAACAAACATGAATTATGTAACAAATAATATAATGGAAAATGAATCAGTTAACACCCAAAATAATGATATTACTGAAATATTAATAACAAAGCAATATTAGAAGATCATATATGATATAATATTTGTGTATATGGTTATTGTATAATTTAATAATAATGATTTAACTATTATACAATAGTTTAATTTACCCTCGACCAAGGAAAAGTACAATGTAAGGGTTTATTTTACAATCTCTTTATTATCCGAGGTTGTTAATACATAAGTATCTACAGGGACCTCTTTATTATACACGTCCGTGTTTCTAAAAAAATTATTTCAAAACATTTTTACTATTTACTAGACTATGGGTTAAATTCATTTATACCCTTGTTAAACTTTTTATAAAATGGATTGAAAGGAGTTTTTCCATCACATTCTAAACAAGGTTCTTTATGACCATTTCTAAAAATGAAGGAAATAATATTTCTTAACTTATACGGTAGGTACGACTATTAGTCGTTGTTATAACACCTTAAAATATTCCCTTACAAGCTTCTAAGAATATCATTAAAATATTTTGTATTCTTAATTTTGAATAATTTTAATGAAGAAAGAGATATTTTACTCAAATAGTTTTTTGATTTATTTTATCTATGAAAACATCCTTCTATGGATTTTATGTTTGTTTGAAGTTAATTTATTAAGAAACAATCTTACATATTTTATTGATGGTTCTGTGATATGTTTGATTGTGGATGAGCTATTTTTATGCCATTCATTGTTTATGGTTAGATTATTGACATTTTGTATGCTAGTTTTAATAGAATTGTTTATATTATTTTTCAACCTTTTCATATGAGGAATGCATTGGACTTGGTAAGTGACGGGTGGAGCCTACTATTACCACTTGATGCATCGGTAGGTCTAATGAAACAAACTAGTGTCTTGGAACAAGGCCTTGACAAAATATTATTTGTAGTCTTGGCATGATTCCTTTACTATTTAGTTATGATGTTCAGCAATAAGAATTCTATGATTTTAAAATTATCTATTGATATTACATGTGATTATTAGACTAGTATAATATCCATGTAAATTAGTAAATGTCATTATATGAGTTATATTTTCTATATTATGCTGAAGTTTAAGTTTAAAAGGCTTGTTTTTTTGTCTAATACATTGCCTTAAATATTTATGCTGATTTATGAATGATTTTGCAATATTGTTATCCTTACTGAGAATCTGAGCTCAACCCTTTCTTATGTTTTATTTTTACTAGGACGTGAAGATGTAAATTATGAATAACACACAGTGATAGGATAAGGGATATGAGTGTGTTCGACGAAGACACAATGTTGTTTTTTGTCAATTCATAATGAAATTTAAATTTTTTTTATGTATCGAGTACTTCCTTGGCTACTGAACTGATCGTTCTTTCAAGACATGATTCCTTGAATCATGCCAATGTTATATAATAATGCACCAACTATGGGTAACTCGGGTTGAGGCATTACAATAACAATGTTTCTTAGATGGTCCAACATGGTTATAAAAACCTTGTAGATATAGTATGAAACATCACTGGTCCTCTCCACTCCATGTCACATGGTATGTCATATGATAAGTATAGACCGTAAACTAACCATGCACTCAGTGTTGTTTCAAAAAACAATCATCATATCATAACCCATGATAAGAAATGGGTTTCATAAACATTTCAAAATAGCATAACAACTAGATAAGAAAAAAGTTTCATAATAATTTTATCATTTCATCAATGTATAACCCTTGGAAAAAGAATTGGGTTTCACAAGAATCATGTAATCATAAACATAAATCTTCCATAAAATAATAATAATGGTATCCTAGTATCTTATCCCTAGTAAATGATAAGTGACATCAAAGGATGTCATCTTAAATGTAAAATTATTTTTAAATATCACTTAGAAAATTTCATTAGGAAAATATCATTTCCACTTTGAAATATAATTTGTAAAACATAAAACATTTTCAAAAACATTTTCAGTGAATTTTTTTAAAAATAAAATTTTACAAAACATTGTGAACACACATTTCTTCAAAAATAAAAACCATTCCCACTGTGGTAACATTTAATCATAATCCCAATAAAATAATAACATTAAATGAAACTGAAAATATCATTAATTTAAGTATATTAATTATTAAATATTTCATTTTTTAGTATATACACCTTATAAAATAATACAGGTTCATAACACAACCTATGTCTCAAACAAGGAAAATTAAGACAAATATCCCATACCGCTTTGGTAACATTTGAACTGTAAACCCCATGAAAGAGAGATCATAAAATGGATATGTAAATGCCAATAATTTGTAGGTTAGTCATCATAAAATAAATTCATGGAAATTATATACACAACATAAAATAAATTGGTGGTGAATATGACATGTGTCTCACCAAAGTAAAATGTGGGACATAAATCTTTTACCTTATGTCTCGACTTCCTTGATACACATTAAAACATCCCGTATAGTAAATATAAGATTATTATAAATATATAAAAGAACAATAATCCTATATATCATAACAAATATGATTTACATATTACCTTTTATTACATATTTATAAAAAATCCATATTAAAATCATTTTTTGGGCTATAATTGCTTTTTTTCATGTACATTTTTATTTGGTTTTTTCATTCATTTTACATTTATAGAGGTTCATTCATCTAAATAATTTTAAAAGTTATATTAATATCATATATATTTATTATATTTTTATTGATATTAGTCCATAAATTTTTGAGGTATAAAATTAAATACATCGTTCATGGAGAAGGTAGGTGGTACATATACATGAACATTGTTTCCATTCTCTAAACGGATGAAATGAAAAAAGGTAAATAACATATTAAATTTCTAGAATAATTTTTATTTCATATATATTAATATATAAATCACATATATTCTTTAAATTTACCATAATTAACTTTCATTCAATGTGTTAGTATAAAACAAATCACATTGCTTTGTGAGGCGGTTGTCAGTCGTACACACAAATGATGTTATTATTTCCCATTTGAGGGAATATGAGATAGATGTAGGTAGTTATTAAATAATAATAAAATATATTAAATTGTAAGATACTGATTTTATTTTATTACCATGTTATAATAATATTTCAAAGATGTGGAAGAAGAAATAAAAAACCATTCTCATTGAAGAACATTACCTAATCTTCATTTAACCTTCTTAGGTTTGTACCAAAAGCATTCCTAGATTGGATTAATGATAAAAATAAGTATTATAAAATGGTATGGGATAAAATATAAGGATATTTAGTTCATTATTGTCCAAAAAATGTGTTTTGGAAGTGTGAAGAGGAGTGGAGTGGGGGTATCCTTTTATAAGTGGTGAAGAGGACACCCTTTATATTTTTGAAACGAATAAAGTGTACCAATGTTTTTTATATTAAAAAAAGTTCCAAAATGGTTCAATATCTAATATTAGATTTGATAAATTTTAAATATATCAATAAAATTGTGTTTTATATGTTTTGGGTCGTTTTTAGTCCTTATCATTTTAGTTTAACTATGATAAACACATTTTTACCTTAATTGGGGTAAATACGTTTTACATTTTTTACTATTAATTATGGTAAACAAATTATGTTAGAGTTATTAGATAAAATAAATAATGATGTTTCAAAAAATATAATCCATTTTTTCAAATTAAAATTCTTAAATTGGTTGAATATAATTTTATATTAAACCCATTGATGCGACAAAAATGCATGTGTTTAAAGTGAAACATTTTTATATGTAGAAGAAGTTTTAATATAAAAATTAAATATTAAATTAATTAAAATATAATAAATTGGATTAATAGATATATAATTAAACTAATTTTACTTTTTAAATCAAATAAAAACAATTTTGATGTATTTTAATGTTTTAAACGAAATAACAATTCTTAACAAAAACTAGTATTTTTCATTATTCACTAAAAAATTTATCTTTTCAAATACATCTAAAAATTTCACTTCAATATAAATTTTTCATTTATATTTCAAGAATTATGTTTATTTTGTCTAATAAATTTTTTAAAAATGTTAAAATTTAATTTTATTATTTTTTCAAAAATGTAATAAAAACAATTTTTTTTAGAAAATATTATTCTCAAAACATATATACATTTCTAAAAATGAAATAATTTTAGAAATATTTTTTATTTATATATATCCATTATAATAAATATTTAAAATTTATTTATTACTATTTATATTGAAATGTTTAATAGCTAGGTTAAAACTACCCCATTTAAATAATAATATTAATAATATATAGCGTTCTTTTAACTCAGTGTTGCGTGTAGTGAAATATATCGATGAAATTAAATATAAAAAAACAAATATTTCATAAAATATCATTTTTTTACAATATATTCTAAAATATAGAATTTTTGTTCCATTTTTCTTTGTTAAAAACCTTTATATTTTTTTAAGTAAAATAAAATTAAAAAATGACACTACCATGTTTTTAATTTATCTTATATGTTCACATTGGGATAACATGATTTTTTTAATGAATATAAATATTTATTTTGACCATAATTAATTATTTTTTATTATGGTAATTTATTTTAAATTTTTAGTGATGAAATAATTACCTTAAATACTTAAACAATGATGACAAAAATATTCTGCAAATAGTAAAAAAATCAAAGTAAATGATTTCAAAAACATCAAAAGTAATGAAATTTGGATAAAATATATTATCACCTGAATTTAGGTATTAATACTAATTTATAATTTATATTCATAGAGTTTATTTTATAATTCCATACCTTTATTGATGAATTTCAATAGAAAATACATGAGCAATTCTTAAAATGTATTAATGGGAATTTTATGTTAAATAATATATTATTAAATGATTTATAAATCATAAAAAACATGAAAGAGGACAAAGGGGATTATATATAGTGTTAAATTTTATCCCTTAAAATTTTTGATCCAATTCTTAAATTATAAGTAAACTTGCTACCCTTTAGTATTGAAAACATTGTTACCATGATTAAAGTTAAAAATGATATACGAAGGGGTTATACCAAAAGATAATGTAAAAACTTCCACATAAACATATAAAAATTTTAAATGTTTAAGTGATTTAAAAATTAACCTATATTATCTTATAAATTATGTACATTTGGTTCCACTTATAAATGTGAATGAATTTATTATATTTTAATATTTTAAGTAATTCCATGTGTGTCCTTTCCTTCCCTATAAAAGGACTCCATCTCTCTGATGTTATTAACCCCACCAGGATCCACCTAGATCAACGAAACACTAAAAAAACTCTTTTGAATGTTTTTATACATGTTTTTAGGTGTAATTTTCATAAAAAGAACACCCCTGGGGTCCTTAAGAAGATATCCAAGGGAAGTTTCTCAAAGAAGATGTAATCATCTAAACTTATCTCTTTCATTTTACATTTTATTTTACCAATATAAATTATATCTTAAACATTATAATATAATATAATATAATATAATCAGTATCAACCATATACTAGGGTGTTATTATGTTGATTTCATATAAATTGTCAATCTCATTTCTATCAAATTGGAAATGAATGTATTGCTTATGGGTACGTGTGGACTACCACCTCTACATATCGATATGATTCATTTTCCAAAATCATATTTCATGGTTGTATATTGGGATTCACTTAATGTTTATACATGATATTTAAGACATAATTATACATTTATAATTATAATAGATCATTTACTTTCTTACCTTTCAATCCATTCAAAAATTATAATGTCACTCATGCATACGTGTAGACTACCACCTCCATGAAGTGATTAGATTTGATTTCTATTTAGTCTTTACATGGATAGTAATAATGATAAATTTAATTATTATATATGACACTTATGATATAAAAATATTTCTATAATGGTGAATAATTATTTAACATTTTTTCATTACATCTATTAAAAAGTGGAAGCATCACTTATGCGTGCGTACATAATATCATCTCCACAAAATTATGTAATACATTTTTCATTAGAAATTTATATAAACGGTTATAAGAGTGCATGAAATGATTAAATATGATACTTAATACACTAATAAAATGATTTAGAACATGTAACCATGATAAAATTACAATTACTAGAACTTTGTAACCAAAACATGAATGAAAAATGAAATTCTTATCGCATAGAACAATGATTTTAATAAATAATTTACTACTACAAATAAGGAATTTAATAGTGCTATAATTGGCCTTTATTAGTGAAAAAATCACAGACTATTGAAGAATTGTTAATATCTCTAGGCTTTTATCAGTTCTAAAAAATTCTTGTTAAAGGACCCCTTTAACAGTGCCAAAAAAATGCTGTTAAACGTGTCCTTTAATATCTATTTTTTTAGCATTGTTAAAGGACCCTTTAAACATCACTTTTTTAGCACTATTAAATTAGGACTTTAACATTTATTTTTTTAGCACAAATAAAGGGAGCACTGTTAAAGGAGTAAAATTATATTTTTTTGGTCTTCTATGAGACTGAACTCTTTATTAGTGTTTCTAAGACACCATTAACAGTGCCCCCCCCTTATCAGCGCTTTTCACACCACCAACCTGTTTATCAGTGCTTTTCTAATTTATAGCTTCATGTACACCTACCTAGATTCAAACCATACACATATCTTTTGAAGATGGAACACCTTCACCACTACACCATATTATTTCATTGTCTGTTTGGTGATATTTATGTTTATTTATATAAACATATTTCGATATATTTTTTCATATATTCATATAATTATTTTAAAATAAATTTATAAAATAAATTTTTGTGTGTGATATATATATATATACTTATATTTATTTAAATATATTATTTATTATATTCATTTAAATATACTATAATATGATATAAATAAATACATACATATATCTATTTACTAATACACACACATATGTATATATAAAAATTATTAATTGATTTGTATAAAGTAAAAAATGGTTAGATGCTATTTTAAATGATTTTTTGGAATATATATTTATATTCACATATTAGAATATATATTTACCTATATATTTTTTAATTATTAACACATGAATTTATTTATATAAACCATAATTTTATATGTATTTATATACATATTATAGCATTTTTATAAGGAAAATAAAAGGGAATTTTTTTTAATTTAAATAAAATAAATAAATAATATTTATTTTATATATTTAAAGACACATTTTTAAGTAAATATGTTGATATGTGTATTTATACATGTGATTTGTTATATTTAAGTATAAGAAAATATGAATATATTTAACTATAAATAAAA
Source organism: Viscum album (assembly GCA_963277665.1). NCBI lineage: Eukaryota > Viridiplantae > Streptophyta > Magnoliopsida > Santalales > Viscaceae > Viscum > Viscum album. Next base: position 540,361,650 of record OY728134.1, on the reverse strand, counting down.
CAACATTGTGAAAAACAATAAAATTTTAAAACCCTAATATCAATATGAATGTAATTCCTGGGAATAGACTTAATATCCACAAAAAGGGAATAATACCCCCCCTCAAAAGAGGGTTAAAATCCATAAAATGTTATAAATTGGGGTACCCTAACTAAAAACTCCATTTTGGTGGACTTAATGGATTTTTTTTTGCCTAAAAACATTCGGTCCCCCCTAGTCGCTAGGGTGTAGAGCATATCACATGCTTTGAATTTATATGTGGTAGAGCCCAAACAGACACTCAAATCAAATTTTATTGTAGTTTTAATTTTGACTTACATTATCAACATATTTTAGATATTTTATTATTATTTTTGATTATTTTTATCTTCAAATTGATATTAATTGACTAATACTCACTAATAATTAGAAAATTATTAACTAAAATTATTTTTTAAAATTATTTTACAATGCATTTTAACTAAATATATTATATATTAAGTTCAAATTCATATTTACCTTATCCAAAACATATTTAAAAAATATATATTATAATTAAATCTAGAAAACTATATTAATATATTAATATATTATTTTAATAGAAATATATTTTTTGAAATATTTAATTTTTTAGTTCAAGTAAAAAATGTTGATTAAGGGTGATCTTCATCAATTATTCAAAAAAATAACTAATAAAGCCCCTATCTGTGCTTTTTTATCACTTTTATCTATCACTGTTAATGCCCTACCACTAGATAAACCTTGTTTTGTAATAGTGATTTTTCAAACTGAGTGATATTATGTTATAAATACATAATATATGGTATTACATGAATTAATCTAGTTTTATATTAGATTTATAATAAAGATATATTTATTATATAGGGGGTATTAACATGTATGAAGAAATGCAGGAATTGTGGTAAGGGTTCTTCAATCTCAATATTGTTTTGTTGAGACATTTTTATGTTATGCATCAATTTATGTTAATGTGGTGTATCTTATTCATATTTACCATGTTATATCATGAATATATTTATATAAAATTTATTTAAAGTTTATTTTTATTTTATTTATTATAAGGGTATTATGATTCAAAAGTTACTAGAGTGATAAGGGTTTCTCGTCTCACTTTTTTTTGGCGAGACATATGCCATATTTACCACATTTTTTGTTTTTTGGGTGTATATACTACCATTTAATTTTATTTATTATACATATCATTAAAATTAGGGGGATTTAAAAATAAACCAATGTCAACTCTTTCATGAGGCTTGATTCAGATATTTCTGAAGTGGTAAGGTTTTATGTTAGAATCTCATCTTTTCAAGATTATATTGTGTAAAACGTTCCTTGAGGAAAATTATATAAATATTATCTTTTAAAACCAATAGATTTTTCTATCCTCTATTTATTTATGATGTTTTTTTATTATTTCCATTTTCCACTCTTTGTTACTTGAAATGTATAATAAATTGTTTTTAAATAAAATCTGAGTTTATTTCTAATTTGGCTGATGAATTAATTCTTCCACATCTATACTCTTCATAGAAAATTTATGGAAGTTTTTTTACTTTAATTAAAATGATTAAATTTTTTTAATTTTAATTAACTTTTACTATATCAACAATGTTTTTAATGGAGTATTTTTAAATAATTTTTTTCTAAAAAATTCATTTTTTTGCTTTTACGAAAGTGTAAAAAGAATGTTCCCATTTAACATATACAGTATTAAGATTTTTTCCTTCTATTGTGATTGTTCTTAACTTTGAATCTTATTAGACATGTTTCCACATTTATTTTCATAGAAAAAAATTCCCAATATTTTGGGAAAGTTTGGTTAATATTCTATATAAAAAATAATATTTTCTCATGTTTTCAAAGAAATGTTTGAAAGATCATTTAAAGTTATTTTTCATCAATTTCAACATACTTTAATGATTGTTTTTCCTCCCAGGCATATAATCCTATGATACCATCCACTTTATTTATTTGAATGGCTTATGATAATGGTGGTTTAATGATGATTCTATGAAACCCTTTTCTTTCCTATAAGACAATTATGTTATGAGGAAACCTTTATGATGACCATTTCTTTTCAAAGGGTTATGCTATGATGAAATTAGGAAATGTTTATGAAACTTTTCTCCATTTCCTGGGTTTTGATATGATGATATGATGAATGTTTTATGATATTGTGCAAAGACTCAGACCCTAGTTATCTAGAGACTATGCTTTATATTAATACGTTGGAATTATTATAAAAAATATGTATCCTGAAGGAATTAATAGTTTAGTATTTTTGGAAAACAATGTAAAAACATAATTTCAACATTACAACATGAAATGAAATACATAGTAGTCATTCCATTGGAAACATCTATGAATCCTAGGTTATCAATGTAATTCATTCATAATATTTATCTTCAAAACCTAGGTAAAATGAAACATAAAAAAGGGGTGATATTAGATTCACAGTACGGGTAAATAATACAATAAAATTTATTCTAAAAATAATCACTATGCAATATGAACAACTAAAAAACTTTCCTTTAAAAATATACTTGATCATAATGTGAAAGGAATGAAAGATGATTAAATAAGTCCATATAAATGATATTATGATAATGAGATATATCCATTTATATTATACTTGTCTAATAATCACAAGGTTTATCAATTACTCATACCATAATTATGGAATGAATAATTTGGTACATTTGAAACATATTTTTAAGGCCTCGACCATGACTTCTGAAAATAATAGATTAAATCCTTAGCCAAAACCCAATTCTATTTTTTCTCATGATACCTATGGATGCATCAAGGGACTATATAATGACCCACCCATCAATTCATTCCTCATATAAAAGGTGTTAAACAAAAACAACATGAACATATGAAATAAATTTCACCAATATGTGCACATAAACCCTAACCATTATGACTAGTTTGGTTAATGGTATCAAGATAACACATACATATTCAAACTGATCATAAAAAATTTAATAAAATATCTTAGACGATAAAAATAATATATCAATCTCAATAAGACATAAAATTCAAACACGGTGTTTAAATAGTAAAAATACACAAATAAAACCATTGAGGAATTTTTGAGAGAAATACACTTTTACATTGAAATATGAGTTCTATCAGAAAAATATTTTTATAAAACCACAAATGATCCAAGATTGTTTTTCCATGATAAAATGAGTGGTTTTAGAAAAATAATTGTATATTAAAATATATTATAGAGTGAACTTGTAAGTAGGTAAGAATTGGAGATGTTACCTTCCAACAGGCTTGTATATCGAGAAGAATATTGAAATTTCATTATAAAAAATTAAAATCCACGTAAAATAAAAAAGGTTTATAATTGTTAAAAATGTATAGAAAATTAAAACATAATTTATTAGTAGTAAATAGTAATAATTAATAATTTAATTATGATTAAGAGAGGCAAAGAGTGACCCGAAGGAAAAAGGAGGTTCGGGTAGAAAACTCTTACCTTATGTATGAACCTATACTACACATGACCTTAACATCCAACATTATAATATTATATCTATTAAATACTTAATTTATAACCTTATATATATGTATAAAATTTATTATAATTTTATTAAGTTCATTTATGGACTTTTTGATGAGTTATAAGATACAAATTTATAGCTCAGTAGCATTCGTTTCCTTGGTTTTCATGATCGGTATACTTATATATGAGTATGGAACTTCATGTGGAATTGGTATAATTATCAAGAATTAAATTAATATGATAACAATAAACATGTAGAATATAAATATGTGATATAATTCATTTATTTATCTAGTATGAGGATGAGTTATTAGATAGAACATTAGTGATAATCATTTGGATTAATTTTGCAATATTTCAATTGTTACAAACTAGTTTTTTCATATGAATTATTATTACATATATATACCAATTAAAAATAATTTAATAGGTTATAATATATATTTTATAGTCTGGTTCAACCCTAAAAATGGTTTCATGTCCATATTTGAAGGTGAAATTGATGAACAATGGTTTTTCGTCCATGATTCTTGTAAATTCGCAGCTCCTGGATGATGATTTCATTTTTAAAACAAAAGAGAGAGTGATATATATATTATTTTGGGTAAGGATATTCAATTAAAATGATATCATTCCATTATATAGATGTTAATGGATATATAATGATCATTTGGATGGAGGGGTTGAGGAGAAGATAAGATATAAAATAAAATCAAAATCAAATTAAAGGAAAAAAGGAAGAGGGTACCCTTTGAAATATCCTCCTTGAGAACCTCCTCAGGGGATGTGATTTTGGTATTTTGGAAAGAACAGGAGCTCCGGGATATGTGGACAGACTAGGTAAAATTATTTGGGCATAAATTTGATAAGATTAAAGTCTTATAAGAGTGAGGAGAGGAGGGAGTGAGGGGTGGTTTTATAGTGGAGAGGTGGGGTGGTTTTTAAATATCTTATTCATTATTTTATTATTTTGCTCAAGAGAACCAGTAGTGTTGATTCACGTGAACCAAAATAGTAATAATTGCATTTAATTTTGAACCAGATTTCCTTACATCAAATATTACTTAAGTAATAGTGTATTTAGCTTCTAATGTATTTATACTATAAATTACTATATTTTACTATTCACTAAAAATTCAATTATTTCATAAAAATCCAAAAAAATGACCATAACAATTTTTCAACATGTACAATTAAAAAATAGAATTTGTTTTATCATAAAAATTATCTAAATATGTGAAATTTAATTTTTAAATAAAATATATATTTACTTGAAATATACAGATTTTAAATTTGAAAGTGATTTTACAATGCTTTCAAAAATTAACCGAGGACTCGTAAAATAATCCTAAAATCGTAGGAAAACAATTTATTTATTTTGGAATACATTTAATGAAAATTAATTTAATTTTAAAAAAATTAATTAATTTAAGATTATAATTAAATATTTATTACTCCCAAAAATACCAACACATAATTATTAATTTAAAATATTCTCTCTCATTTATATGGTGTCTAAATTTTATTTATACATAAATTGGTGAGGTTAATATTCATAAGGGTATATTACTATTCATAAAGGTCAAGTTAGTATTCACCAAAAATGTAGGTTGATCCTATCAAAATCTATATATCTTACTGATCACAACCATGTATGCTCGTTTAAGGAAATTCAATCACAAAGGCAAACAAATTATATTTAACGACAATGTTATAATAACAAAGTGTTATTTCGCAGAGGCTCTATGTTTAATGAATTACATTCTATAGTAAATTTATTTTTAAAACCTTGGGGTGTTACATTCTACCCCCCCTCCCCCCACATAAATTTTATCCTCTAAATTTCCAAAATGTTACCTCATAAAAAGAATTGGGTAGGTCTTTATCATAAGTTCCCTAGGCCCCCATGTTGCCTCTTCTGTTTTATGATTTTTCCAAAGTACCTTTACCAGCCAAGACATATGATTCCTCATCACCTATTCATTAGTGTCAATAATCCATATATGCTCTTCATGGTATGATATGTCAGGTTTCAATTATTTACCTTCAGAAGTGAGTACATGTGTTGTGTCTGGAATTTACATTCTTAACAATAAGACATGGAACACATTTCATACCTTAGAAAGGCTTCCAAACAATAATCTACAACTACAATTATCCCTAAAATTTCAAAATGACCAATTTACTTGGGGATTAGTTTCCCTTTCTTCCAAAATCTTATAACACCATTCCATGGTGATACTTTTAAGAAACCATGATCTCCCACTTGAAATTCCAAATCCTTCCTTAGATTATCATCATAGATCTTTTTATTGCTTTGAGATTCTTTGATATAGGTTTGAATAGTATTTACCTTTTCTGTTGTTTCCTCCTCAAGCTCTAGGCCTACAATATTCCTTTCACCAACTTCATCCTAACATTTTGGTGTACGACATCACTTTCCGTACAATGCTTTATATGGTGCAATTTGAAAACTTGAATGGAAAATATTATTGTAGGAAAACTCCACCAAAGGTAAATAATGATCCAACATACCTTGAATTTCAAGTGAAAATGTCTTCTAATCTTTATATATTTCTTTCTAATTTCCCATCAGTTTGAGGGTGATGAGAAGTACTCAATCGAAGCTCAGTATTCAAAGATTTCATAAGACTTTTCTAGAATTTCGATATAAATCATGGATCATGATTAGAAACAATTACGAGATGTGACACATAAAGTCATAAAAATTCATTAATTTAGAGTCTTCCAAGGTGATCCAGTGAGAAATCCCCTTTTATAGTGAGGAAATGTGCAGATTTGGTAAGTTGATCCACAATTGGCCATATTGCATTATTATTTTTTGGGAGTTTTGAGTAATCCAATGAAAAAATCCATGGTTATTTCATTCCATTTCTATATAGGAATAGGTATTGGTTGAATGAATGATGTGATTAATATTTTCATGACTTATTATATTCCCCCTTTACTGATTTTATATGAAATGTGCATAATTTGTGTGAAATATTAATGTTTTAATATTAAGTATAATATTTGAGCATTTTTAGAAGTAGTCCAATTGAGTCAGTTTAATGTTTTAATTATAAATGTAACTAAACTGATCCAAATTGTGTGTTTATTGTTTTTTAGGATTCTCCTTTCAATATAAAACATTTCATTAGAAGGAATGATGATCCAATTCTGCCATTTGAAGGGTCATATGGTCCTCGCAAACAAGACCAAAGAATCTGTGAACAAACTGGACCAGCCTTGAAGATTGATTTACTGGGATCAATACAGAAGTCCAAAAACATTACTTCTCCACCATAATTATGGGGACACTACATTTCATCTTGGATAAAAATTTCATGGCCCAAGTCCAAGTACAAGGGGCCCAAATGAAGCTTTGAAGTCTAGCTCACCATTCTGTCCGAGAATTAAAATTAGTATACTATTCATGAAATATCTCATGATGTAAGCATCAAATCGAGCTGATATTTTGCAGTGGGAAAGAGTAGATATAGGTGGCCGGCTTTGTGGAATAAGTCATTCGGATTTGAAGTCATCTTACTGTTCAAAAATCCATTCACATTTTGGCCATCAAAAAGACTGGATTGAAATGGACAGTTTAATTTTGTTTAATCAACCGGCCATAACTTTTGATCCTTAAGTCAAAATGACTCCCAATTTTGAGAGTAGTCTGCCAACATTATTTTATACAACTTTGAGGAATGAGATATTTGAAGATTTGGTTGTCTGAATATCCAAATTGGCGTTTCAAGTGGAGGGACAGATTGGAAATGCAAACAGTCCACTCCTTGGGCTATAAATACTCTCCCCTTCTCTCCTTGAGAGGGTTTGGCATTTCAGAAGAGAGGATATAAAATTGGCACGACCAAAGCCTTTCAAAAGGATTGGGAGGACCTTACATACTCAAGTTTTCACTTCAGAGACCTTTCCTCCTCTCTTTGTTTTCACTTACTTTTGTGTTCTTCATTTTTGTAATCTTGTAATTCTCTTTCTTTGTAATTCTGTTTTAATGCAAGTTACTTCTTAAATATCTGTTATTCTCATCCACCTTCTGTAGTTTAATATTTATTTTCCTAAAATAGTTTAAATTCAGTTTAATCCCCTTCCCTTCTTTTTCTTCCTCATTCAATCAAAAATCCGTTTTTAATTATCATCATCGTTCGTGTGTGTGTGTCAACGTACCACTCTTTTCTAATCCCTTTATTTTTCTTCTATTCTTAATTTATCATCATAATTATTTTAACCATAATATTAAACATTCAAATGTCTGAGTAAATCTCTCATTGGAGTGAGTTATAATTCGGGGATGTTAAGTGATTGAGAGTTTTTCTCGATGAGTATTCTTTAAATTAATATTGTGTATGTTAAACTTAATATGTCATGGATTAATGATATGTTTTGTTTAACGAGTGGTTTCCATAGATTATTGGAACCATAAATACACTACCATAAATAAGTTTTGATTGATATTAGAACCCTAAGTTAAGTTAAGTCTTGGATTAAAGCCTTCACACTTAGGAATTCCAATCAACTTCAACTTATGTCATGGGTGTTAATTTAATGCAATACAAAGTAAGGCTCAAGGATATCACATGCTTAACTCCCCAATGATGAACTCACCCCAATCTTTATAAATTTGGTAAATCAAACATCATCCATAAATCATTTCAATTAAGATCTGCAAACAAACCCCCTAATCAACATACAATCAACTAAAAACAAACGACTATTACAAAGTATCATCGCCGAGGATTCGACCCGAGTGCTGCTATAAACATTAGCAGAGCGCCGGAATTTTGACCGGTAGATAGGCGACAATCGGTCGTGCATTTCAAATGGCGCCGTTGCCGGGGATGGTGCTTTAAGTAGTCATTAGTTTCTGGTTATTGTAAAAAAAACCAAAAAAATCAAAAATTTTGAAAAAAAATTGAAAAAAAAACACAAAGAAAAACCCGTCTTCCTCTTAAAAAATCACAAACTGAAAAAATACAAAGGAAAACCCGTCTTCCTTATCCTTTCTAAATCTCTCTGAATTCCCCGCAGCCTCCCAAACAATCCCTCGGATTTGTTTGACCCTGAAATTGATAGAACTCTTCGTCGACTTAGGAGGACCATTAGGGATAACCAAATCACCCAAGAACCAATCATTCCCCGAACCAATTGAATTAGATATGGCCAATCCTAGGGAACAAACATTGAAAGAACTTGTTTCCCCTGATATGAATTACCAACCTCTTGGTATTCAATATCCAAACATTGAAGCTGACTTCGAACTCAAATCGGGTTTGATTCATCTTCTCCCTCATTTTCACGGGCTAGCCGGTGAGGATCCACATCTTCACCTTAAAGAGTTCCAAGTAGTATGCTCTACCATGAAGCCTCAAGGGGTTTCTGAAGAACAAATCAAGCTTAGAGCTTTCCCCTTTTCCCTAGCGGATTCTGCCAAGTCTTGGCTCTACTACCTCCCACCTGGTTCCATAAACTCATGGGTTGACATGAAGAGACTTTTCCTTGAGAAGTTCTTTCCCGCATCCCGAACAGCTTCTATCCGAAAGGAAATAAGTGGAATCCATCAATTCCCTAATGAATCACTCCATGAGTATTGGGAGAGGTTCAAAAATCTTGTGGAAACTTGTCCACACCATCAAATCCCTGACCAACTCCTGATCCAATACTTCTATGAGGGGTTATTGTCTATGGAGCGAACTCTCATTGATGCCGCAAGTGGCGGTGCTCTTGTTGACAAAACTCATGCAGCTGCACGAGAACTCATAAGCAACATGGCTGTAAAAACGCAACAATTCCATACTCGAGCACATGCTCAAGTGAAACAAGCCCAAGAGAATCAATGCATAGAGCCCAACAAGATGACTGAGTGGATGAGTGAACTTACAGGTGTTGTGCGTCAACTAGCGGTGGATACCAAAGCCCCAACCTCATCTTCTCCACAGTCACTATTCCCTGGACCTATCAAGAATTGTGGAATCTGCAACTCTCCATCTCATCCGACTGACACATGTCCACAACTTCAAGATTATCCATCTGATTCAACTAGTCCAATGGAGCTCAATGCGGCATATGCTCAGCAAAACTTCAACCCTTAACAATCAGGTCAGTTTGTTAGAAACTTCAACCAACCCCACTCTAAGCCCTTCTCTTCTACCTTTAACCCACCTCTGAGGTATGGTAATCCCATTTCTCCTCCTCCTCAGTTCCCTCATCAAAATCCATACCAGTTCCAATATGGTCAAAGTGGTGGTAACATCCATCAACCTTATCCTTTTGTTCCTCAACCCCAAAGGAACAATCCTCCTCCTGGATTCCACTATCCTAACGAGCCTTCCCAATTCCCCACCCAATACAATCGCTTACCCAAGAACCAAAATCAAGGCCAACTCAATTTGGGACAAGCCTCTTCTTCTAAACAATCATGGGAAAGTGTTGTAGAGGATCTTACTTCCTTCACCCATTCTAGCCTCAAGAACATTGAAACCCAAATAGGTCAACTTGCATCCCACCTTAGCCAGCAACAACCATCCAATTCATCCCAACTCCCAGCTCAACCATTACCCAACCCTAAGGGTAATGTAAGTGCAATTGCACTTAGATCGGGAAAGCAAATTGCTATGCCTCATGATGATTCCTCTAACTCCCCTTTCGATGTTGATCTAGAAAATGAAAAGAACAAAAAGTTGGAAAAGGAACTTGAATCCACTCCTTCACCTCCTTCCATTCCTCTAAGGAACCCAATTCCTTTTCCTCAAGCCATCTCCAAGCCTAATAAGTCCTTTGAACCTGATCCTGAAATGCTTGACATGTTTAGACGTGTTGAAGTGAACATCCCCCTATTAGATGCCATCAAACAAATCCCTAAGTATGCCAAGCTTCTTAAGGAATTGTGCACCCATAAGAGGCAACTTAGGAACATTGAAAATGTTTCAACCCAACAGTCCATTCCCCTGAAGTGAAAAGATCCAGGGACCTTCACGGTTCCATGTCAAATAGGGAGTTCCAACTTTGATGATGCACCCATAGACCTTGGAGCCTCAATAAATGTCATGCCCAAATCCATTTTCTCCAACCTTGGTCTAGGTACCTTGCACCCAACGGGTGTTGTCATTCAATTAGCTAATTGAAGCACTTCCAGTCCTGAAGGGATAATTGAGGATGTTCTTATTCGGGTCAATGATCTTATCTTCCCAGCTGATTTCTATGTCCTTGACATGGAAGGTGAGACGACCTCTTCTCGATCTCCCCTAATTCTAGGAAGACCATTCCTCATGACTACGAGAACCAAGATTGATGTCCATTCAGGCATCTTATCCATGGAATTCGGTGACCAACTGGTCAAGTTCAACATTTTCCAATCCATGCGATACCCATCTGAGGATCACTCTGCATTCTCAATCCATGATTTTGAGGACACTTCTAAGATTCAATCGAACCCCAATCCACCATGTTCTTCATGTTCTAATGATAAAGGATCTTGTGAAATCTGCACCATGATTAACAAAGTCATAAATGGTGAAGTTTATGTGGACCTCTCATTCATAGACTCCATCAATCTAGAGGAACTTGAAAACTCTCTTGAATCCCACATCAACTCTGATCTCTACTGCTCCACCTTGGACAGTGTTGAGGAAAATGACCCAAACCCATCTGGAATCCCTTCTCCTGCTCCTAACTTGTCTAGCTCTCAAATCAAGGCTGAAACTGATCTAAAACCACTTCCTTCACACCTCAAGTATGCATTCCTTTTCCATGATCCCTCCTACCCTGTCATTATCTCTGCTTCACTTTCTGAAACTGAGGAGTCCCAACTTGTTCAAGTGTTAGAGGAAAACAAAAATTCCTTAGGTTGGACCCTAGAGGATATTCCAGGAATCAACCCTGCCCTTTGCATGCATCACATCCATCTAGAGGAATAATCCAAACCAATTAGGAAACCTCAAAGAAGACTCAATCCACTCATACTTGAGGTAATTAGGGAAGAGATTACCAAGCTTCTTCAAGCTGGTATTATCTACCCAATTTCTGATAGTGAATGGGTTAGTCCAATTCAAGTCGTTCCTATGAAGGGCGGGATAATTGTTGTCACAAATGAACATGGAGAAGTGGTCACAACTCGAGTGAAAAACAAATGGCGTGTGTGCATCGATTATCGAAAATTGAATGATGAAACACGAAAAGATCACTACCCACTTCCTTTCCTTGACAAAATGCTTGAGAGATTGGCCGGAAAGTCACACTATTGCTTTCTTGATGGTTACACCGGCTACTTCCAAATTCCAATCGCACCTCAAGACCAAGAAAAGACCACATTCACTTGCCCCTTTGGAACCTATGCCTATAGGCGAATGCCTTTTGGCCTTTGTAATGCTCCTGCAACATTCCAGTGGTGTATGATGAGTATCTTTTCTGAATTCATTGAGAATTGCATGGAGGTATTCATGGATTACTTTACCATTTATGGCGAGTCATTTGAATCTTGCTTACATTCACTCTCTTTGGTCCTTCAAAAGTGTGTCAAGTGCAACCTTGTGCTGAATTTTGAAAAATGTCACTTCATGGTTTCAAATGGGATTGTTATAGGGCACATAATTTCTCAAGAGGGTATCCAAGTTGATCCAGCCAAAATTGAGGTGATCCAATCACTTCCTGAACCCAAATCAGTTCAAGACATTCGGTCCATCCTTGGTCATGCCGGTTTCTATCGGCGATTCATTCAGAACTTCAGTAAGATTTCCCTCCCACTTACTCGTTTACTTCAACATGATGTCACATTCAATTTTGATGAGTCTTGCAAGAGAGCATTCATTGAACTCAAATCTTCTCTCACATCTGCTCCAATAATCCAACCCCCAGATTGGTCCTTACCATTTGAATTGATGTGTGATGCTTCTGATAGGGCCATTGGGGCTGTTCTTGGTCAAAGAAGAGAAAACATTCCTCATGTCATCTTTTATGCCTCAAAAACATTGTATGAAACTCAATCACACTACACTGTGATTGAAAAAGAACTTTTAGCTGTGGTTTTTGCCTTGGATAAATTCCGGCCCTATCTCTTAGGTGCCAAAATCATCATCTTCATGGACTACTCAGCATTAAAGTTCTTACTTGAGAAAATTGATTCCAAACCAAGGCTAATAAGATGGATTTTAATGCTCCAATAGTTTGACCTTGTGATAAAAGATAAACCTGGAAAAGAAAAATCTATGGCTGACCACCTGAGTAGAATTTCTAATTCTTCTCATTCTGAAAAAATTGATCCTGAATTTCCAACTGAACACCTCTCATCTCTCACTCCAAAGTTACCATGGTATGCCCCAATTGTCAATTACATGGTTTATGGTGTTTTCCCTGAATATTTTTCAAAAGAACAAAAAGAAAATATGAAAATTGATTCAAAGAATTATTTTTGGGAAGATAATAAACTTTGGAAAACTGGGGCTGACATGGTAATTAGGAGATGTTTTGATGAAACTGAACAATCCTCCATCTTGGAATTCTGCCACTCAATGCCTGGAGGTGGCCACTTTGGACCACAAAGGACTTCTCGAAAGGTCCTAGATTCTGGATTCTTTTGGCCTTCACTCTTCAAGGACTCACATGAGTTCTGTAAATCATGTCCCACTTGCCAAAAGTTTAGCACAATTTCCAAAAGAAACGAAATGCCTCAAAAGCCATTAATCTTCTGTGAGCTTTTCGATGTTTGGGGCATCGATTTCATGGGACCTTTTCCCCCTTCCAATGGATTATCCTACATTCTCCTTGCTGTTGACTATGTTTCTAGGTGGGTTGAGGCCAAACCCACTAGGAAAGATGATGCTCAAACTGTGAGTGAGTTCCTCAAAACCCATATCTTCCATCGATTCGAAACACCACATGCTTTGATAAGTGACTTAGGAACTCATTTCTGTAATAGAACCATGGAGTCACTTTTGAAAAAGAATTGGGTTGTACATAAAACATCCACTGCATATCACCCTCAAACAAATGGAATGGATGAACTTTCTAACAAAGAAGTGAAAAGAGTGCTTGAAAGAATTGTTAAGCCCACAAGAAAAGACTGGCCCGATAGACTTGATGAAGCACTTTGGGCCTATCGAACAGCCTATAAGACACCCATTGGGATGTCTCTATTTAGGATAGTTTTTGGTAAAGCCTGTCATTTACCAGTTGAAATCCAACATAAGTCATTTTGGGCTGTCAAAACTTGTAATTTTGATTGTGAAAAATCTGGTGAAGAAATATTTTTGCAGTTGACTGAATTGGAGGAGCTTCGACTCGATTCATATGAGAACTACATTCTCTACAAAGAAACGGCAAAGTCACTCCATGACAAGCACATTCTTCGAAAGGTATTTCATGAAGGTGAAAAGGTAATTCTCTTCAATTATCGATTTTTACTTCACCCAGGTAAGCTCAATTCTCGTTGGGATGGACCTTTTATTATTACTAATGTTTACCCATTTGGTGCAGTGCAAGTCCAAGACCCTTCTTCAAAAATAACATTCACGGTAAATGGACACCGGTTAAAGCATCACCATGAGAGGCCATTCACTTCAGGTTCCACATCGACTTCCATTGACCCACCACTAGATGGAAATGGCGACCCACCAAATCCAAACCAGGAGGCACCTCTTTCCCTTTAACTCTCTCTCTCTCTCTCAATCTCTCTTCCCTCTCTTCTTCTCTCTATTTCTTCTTCTTCCTCTCTCCCTCTCATTTTTTTACAACATTCTTCCACAACCTTTTTTCTATTTTCTCTTTTGTGTGGATGTGTCATTAAAAATAAAATAATTAAAAAAAATCAAAAAAAATGAAAATTAAAACAAAAGGGGTGTCATAATTACTCATCATCCAATATTGAAATTTTGTCCAACCATTTTGGGGAGTCAAAAGGCTTTTTTTCAACTCAAATATATTGAATTTTTATCTCAAACTTGGGTAAACAATTTTCTGTCAATAATAAACATTTTGAATGAACAATTTTTGGTGGAAAATGATTCTCCCCTACCGTGAGGAATAACATTAGCCTTCATGACAAGGTCATCTATGGCCATCTTTTTAATTGTGTGTCTTCACCACTGATTGTGAGTCTTGAGTTTCTGGACCTTCGAGCTGAATTTCCATCTTTTGTGTGCATTAATATGATAGAGGCATTTTCTAAGCCACATGAGAATCAGAATAGCCAAATAGCCTCCTGTTACCCTTACATTGATCCTCCTTTTGAAAGCCCCTTTGAGCCTATGAAAACCTTTCTTTTGATAGCCACATTACAAGCCTAATACCTTGTCCCACCCAACATCTTCATGGATTTTCACTGTACAATTTATTTAAATTTAAGTGTGGGGGGAATGGACTTCATTTTTGGGCGTACTTTCATTGATTTCCAATGTGTCATCATATGCTTGAGGGCAAGCATACATTCAAGTGTGGGGGAGAGGTTGTAATTCTGTGAGCTTTGGGGTGTATATGTGTAATTGTCATTTGTACAAAAGTCATTGAAAAGTGTTCAAAAAAAATAAATAAATAAAAATTATATTAAAAAAAATGAAAAAAAAAAATAAAAAAAATGGAATGGGTTGTGTCTTGGGTGGGTCAAAAATCATTCATCATCAACCTTTGACTGTGTTATAACTACTAAAATTAGTTCCATGAGGAGATCAAGCATGGGTTGGGAGATGACTGTGAGACTTGTTTCAAGCACAACTTTCGAAAAAAAAAGAGCAAAAAGAGAAAAAAAAGAACACTTGAATCATCTTGTATTGTGTCATTATTGGAAGTCTTCCATGTTGTACATATTCCATCATCTCACCCTATTCCATTTTCTATATCCCTCACTTTTCATTCATCACACATTCATTCCCTTGTAAATATGTGTTTCTATTTCCTTTCAAATCAAATTTCAAAAAAAATGTGCGTTGATTTTTCCATGTTGGTGTTTTTAACCCCTCTTTTTCTTTGGACATTATATTCCTACCGTCCCATAGCCACTGAAAAACCCCTTAAAAGACCTCTTGATTCTTGTACACATAATATTTGGGAATGGAAGCTGAGAGCTCTTACAAACTCTTGATTTTCACTTTTTGTTGGTGAATGAGTGAACCTCCTAAAATACATTTTTATCATCTTGAGAGGAGTAAGTTTTGAGTGCCTACATTTTCCAATTCAAACCTTGAACATGAAAAAATGAATTGTTTCTGATGCATTATTGTGAACCAAATTTGTGATGGAATTCAATATGTATGAGTGAAATAGTCTAAACCTCCCCTGATTGGAGAAAACAAAATTTTAATATTTGTTGGTGAGTGAAAATGATTTTGTCATGTTTTTATATTTGTTGCACATGAGGACACGCGCAAATATAAGTGTGGAGGATTTGATGTTATTAATATTTTCATGACTTATTATATTCCCCCTTTACTTATTTTATATGAAATGTGCATAATTTGTGTGAAATATTAATGTTTTAATATTAAGTATAATATTTTAGCATTTTTAGAAGTAGTCCAATTGAGTCAGTTTAATGTTTTAATTATAACTGTCACTATACTGATCCAAATTGTATGGTTCTTGTTTTTTAGGATTCTCCTTTCAATATAAAACATTTCATTAGAAGGAACCATGATCCAATTCTTCCATTTGAAGGGTCATATGGTCCTCACAAACAAGACCAAAGCATCTGTGAATAAACTGGACCAGCCATGAAGATTGATTTACTGGGCTCAATACAGAATTCCAAAAACATTAAATCTCCACCATAATTTTGGGGACACTATATTTCATCTTGTATAAAAATTTCATGGCCCAAGTCCAAGTACAAGGGGCGCAAATGAAGCTTTGAAGTCCATCCCACCATTCTGTCCGAGAATTAAAATCAGTATACTATTAATGACATATCTCGTGATTTAAGCATCAAATCGAGATGATATTTTTCTTTGGGAAATAGGAGATATAGGCGGACGACTTTGTTGAAGAAGTCATTCGGATTTGAAGGCATATTCTTGTTCAAATATCCATTCACATTTTGTCCATAAAAAAGACTGGATTGAAATGGACAGTTTAATTTTTTTTAAGCAACCGGTCATAACTTTTGATCCTTATGTACAAATGACTCCAAACTTTGAGAGTAGTCGGCCAACATTATTTTATACAACTTTTAAGAAGGCTATATTTGAATATTCGGCTGTCTGAATATCCAAATTGGCGTTTCAAGTGGAGGGACAGATTGGGAATGCAAACAGTCCACTCCTTGGGCTATAAATACTCTCCCCTTCTCTCCTTGAGAGGGGTTGGCATTTCAGAAGAGAGGATATCATATTGGCACGACCAAAGACTTTCCAAAGGCTTGGGAGGACCTTCCATACTCAAGTTTTCACTTGAGAGACCTTTCCTCCTCTCTTTGTTTTCACTTACTTTTGTGTTCTTCATTTTTGTAATCTTGTAATTCTCTTTCTTTGTAATTCTGTTTTAATGCAAGTTACTTCTTCAATATATCTTATTCTCATCCACCTTCTGTAGTTTAATATTTATTTTCCTAAAATAGTTTATATTCAGTTGAATCCCCTTCCCTTCTTTTGCTTCCTCATTCAATCGAAAATCCGTTTTTAATTATCATCATCGTTCGTGTGTGTGTGTCAACGTACCACTCTTTTCTAATCCATTTATTTTTCTTCTATTCTTAATTTATCATCATAATTATTTTAACCATAATATTAAACATTCAAATGGATGAGTAAATCTCTCATTGGGGTTAGTTATAATTCGGGGATGTTAAGTGATTGAGAGTTTTGCTCGATGAGTATTCTTTAAATTAATATTGTGTATGTTAAACTTAATATGTCATGGATTAATGATATGTTTTGTTTAACGAGTGGTTTCCATGGATTATTGGAACCATAAATACACTACCATAAATAAGTTTTGATTGATATTAGAACCCTAAGTTAAGTTAAGGCTTGGATTAAAGCCTTCACACTTAGGAATTCCAATCAACGTCAACTTATGACATGGGTGTTAATTTAATGCAATACAAAGAAAGGATCAAGGATATCAAATGCTTAACTCCCCAATGATGAACTCACCCCAATCTTTATCAATTTGGTAAATCAAACATCATCCATAAATCATTTCAATTAAGCTCTGCAAAAAAACCCCCCTAATCAAAATACAATCAACTAAAAACAAACGACTATTACAAAGTATCATCGCCGAGGATTCGACCCGAGTGCTGCTATACACATTAGCAGAGCACCAGAATTTTGACCAGTCGATAGGCGACAATCGGCCGTGCGTTTCAATGAATCTTCGAGGATGTTGTCATTAAGCCTTCACATGTTGACATACTAAACATATGAATACATAATTAGCAATTTTACACTATATGTTGTCCCACCAGAAATGTTCTTTCGAATCTCTATAAATATTTGTGCTACCATGGTGTATAGAGAAGTTCAAACAATAGGAATTATATAATAAATATATTTTTAATCTTGGGTATAGAGTTAACACATGGACTTCTACCAAATTTCAGAATTCCATATTCACACACAAAGTCTGACAAATTCCCATTATTCATAGTTTTAATTTTCTTTTGAATGTTCTTATCATCAGATTTAGAACTCTTTATTATTTTTAATAAAGATGTTTATGAAACCATTTTAAAAATAAATTATGCTTCAAAATATTTGATAATTCCCATATCCATGCTTTCTAGATCCATGTACATAGGATCCTTGACTGTCCTGGTTTTGTTCATAACTCAATGATCCTTCTTTCTCAATGCATTTTCCACATTATTTTCCTTCCCTAGATGGTTGTGTATAGAAAAATCATAATTCTTGAGTAGCACAAGCCATCTCCTTTGCCTCATGTTGATTTATTTCTTCTATAAGATATATTTTAAGCTCTTATAATGAGTATATATCTCGCATCTATCACTATAGAGATAATACCTCCAGATATTCATAGAAAATATTACAAATGCCAACTCAAGATCCTGAGTTGGATAGTTATTTCCATGAATTTTTAACCTTGTTAACATGTAGGAAATAACTCTATCATTATGTATGAGGACACGTCCAAGTCCTATAATTTATTCATCACTACGTATCACAAATCAACCATTTCCTGAGAGTAGATTCAGGATAAGGGAATTCACTAATCTCTTATTTAATTCTTCAAAACATTCTTTGCATTTTTTGTCCATATGAACATAAACCCTTTGTGTGTAATATTGGAGAACATGTTTGATAAACGGGTGATGTTCTGAATGAAATTAAGATAATAACCTACTAAAAAATAAAACTATTTACCTTGGTTATGTTCATTAGAGTAGGCCATTCATGGATATCTTTTTCTTTCATATGTTTAACTAAGAATCCATCCATAGAGACAATATGGCTAATAAAAGATAATATTTGAAGCTAGAATTCATAATTTCTAAAATTATCATATAACTCATTTCTTCTATGTGTCTTTATAATAATGTGCAATTTATTCTCATAAACTTATTATATTTTTGTGTATACCAATATATAATCAGTAAATACCACAAAAACATTTATCAATATATTCCTTGAAAACTTTATTCATTAGATCCATGAAAATAGAGGGTGCACTAGTAAGTCCAAAAGGTATTAATATAAACTCATAACACTCATACCAGGTTTGAAATGATGTCTTTGGAATATATTCCTTCTTCACATTAAACCGATGATATCCAGATCGAAGGATACTCTTCAAAAAAATATTAGGATCCATGAATTTGATCAAATAAATCGTCAATGTGTGGAAGATGATACTTGTTATTTATAGTAATATCATTGATCTCCATATAGTCAATACACATCCCCATAGATCCATCTTTCTTATTAACAAAAAGAATAGGACCTCCCCATGGAGAAACACTGGGGAAATAAATCATTTATCACTAAATTACTATAGTTTTACTTTAGTTATACTCATTCCCCTGTGGCCATTCTACAAGGGTTCATTCATAAAGTTCTTGAACCCTGAATTAAATCAATAGAGAACTCAACTTCCTGCTCTAGAAGATGTCCAGTTAAATCTTTTGGAAATACATAATGTATTCTTTCAAAATAGGTACTTCCTCAATTTTAATACTTCTTCCCCCACCCATAGATATTGTGTTATCTTCCTCCCTAATAAATTAATTCATTAGAGAAAACATGGTGGATATATAAGAATTAGACGGTGATGTTTCTTCTCTAAAGATAACAGATTATGCACCATCCTTAAAAATCATAATTTCCTTCTTCTTGCAATAGATTTTCACATCAAATTTTTAAATGCAATCCATGCCAAGGATTATGTAAATGTTGACCATAGGTATAAAGATAAAATAAGTGGACTAAGAACATTTATATTCCTTAATGAGGACTGTTTGACACATCATTATTACGATGAGTCTTCCCTTAGTGGTTTTGACTGACAACTCCCATGTTAAGTAGAATCGAAAATATAAAATTTTTAAAGAAAACTGGGAATATATAAAGTAATTCCATTATTCAGAATCAAATATTTTATTTGAAATATTTGAGGAAACGATTCTAGAAACTTCCACCACATAGTTAGTAACTTCAACTTCAGTAGTTGTGATCACATAAGAATCGCCTTTCTCCCTTGGACATCCTTGGGGAATGTTTCCTTGAATCTTAGGACAATAATTGGCATAATGTTCCATATCTTTACAATTTTAGCATTAAACATTGGTAGCTTCTTTATTTACCTTGAAATCAAGATATTTATTCCCTATTTCTCAACATTTTTAACAGGATCCTTTTATTTTTATGCAGGCTATGGGGTGTTTATTTTCATAAGTATCACATGTTGGAAAACTCCCCTTCTTATTCTTTCTTTTATCTAATATTTTCCCTTCCACCCTTTTCTTCTCTTTCTATCCTTTAAAATCACAAGACATAGAGAATTCATTCCCTATCTTTATTGAACATTAGAATATATCCTAGTATAGTGATAATGTTTAGGAAAATGGTTCCCTTTGGAAGAATGGTTTTAAATTATCAAAAAATCAACCAACATTGCTCATCGGATTGTTCATGTAGTACATGGCCTGCCTTGCTTGCCTTGTAAAATTGGCTTCATACTTTGCTACATTTTCATCCTCTTTTTGTTTCAAACTCAAGAATTTCCTCTCCATGTCTGCTCTCTATTCTGAAGGAAAATATTTTTCTAAGATTTTTACTAAAACTCCCTTCATTCCATTTCTTTTATCTCTTCAACCTCCTTCTTGTTTTTAATTAACAACCACCACTGATCCATATCTCCTGGTAGATGATAAAATCCCTTGAAAACCTTCTCCCTTTCCTTACATCCTTGAGCGATAAATATCTTCTCTAGGGAGCTTATCCACTACTCTACGATTAATGGGTTTGTAGTCTCATTTATTGATGGAGGTTATTTTCACATAAAGTAATATCACATTTCTTCTCCACATTGTGGATGATTATGTTCCATATAGGTAAGGCTATTGTTCTTAACCTGAGTCAGCTGTCCCAGTATAGTTATAAGTTACTCCGCACCAGTCGTAGATTCAGAACCAACATCGTTATTTTGAAAAGGTGGGAAATACCAAAATGGGATTCATGCGTTCATGTGGTTTCAATTACTTCCACTAGGTTCCATTTCTAAATAATGAAATATATTAAATTAGGGTAGGAATCATAATTTATAATGTAGAACTAGAGAAACACTTAACATAAATTGAAACTTTATGCATGTCTAATCTCCTAATAATAAACATGGTTACTTTGAAGACAAATTTATTTTTAAATTCTTAATAATATTTTATAAAGAAAATTTGAATTATCTATGAATATCCCATGTCAGTGTCATACCAGGAGTGAATTAAGTCCCATTTTAAAGTACCTGGTTACCCCGTGTCAAGCCCAGAACACCTTGTCCAAGTTGTTACTTCTAGGTACATCTATTCTAGAACTGCATCCACTTTTTGTATCTATACATGGATGTATTTTATAGAAATATCCACATAATAAATACCTTACCAAAATTCTAGGATGTTCTTGTATACTTATCCTCAAATTATTTTTTTGGGTTTTTTTCACTAATCTACATTTTCTAAATCTAGTTTCCAGGTTTTCTACTAAACATCCTATGATACCAACTATAATGACAAATACCCCAGTTTCCCAGAGCCTATGACTTATATTTATACATTGGCATGATTAAAAGAAAGTTGTATCCAAAAGTAATGACTATTTTAGTAGTTTTGTAAAACAATTTACAAACATAAGTTCAACATTATAACATAAAATGAAATACATAATAGAAATTACATTGGAAACATCTATGACTCATATGATATCCCTATAATTCATTCATAATATTCATCTTTACAACCTGGGGAAAATAAAAAATAAGAAAATGGGTGATCTTAGATTCTCATTAAGATTATGTAATACAGTTTAAGTTATCATAAAAATAAACACTATTCATGGTGAACAAATAAAAACATATTCATTTAAAAGTATACTTGAGCATAATATGTTATGAAAGAAAGTTAATTAAATAGAGTTGTAAAAATGATCATAAGATAATGAAATATAACCATTTATATTATTCGAGCTGAATAATCACATGGTTTATCAATTACTAATAACATATTTAAGGAATGCATATTTTCGAACATCTGAAACATATTGTCAAGGCCTCGGCCAAGATGTTTGAAAATACCAGGGTAAGTCCTTAGCCAAAACCTAGTTCTATTTTGTCTCATAAGACATATCTATGTATTGATGGGATATATTGGGCCCCACTTGTCACATTCTATGTCCAATTAATTCCTTATATGAATGTTTATAAACATAAACAACCTGAACATATGAAATTACATTCCCCGATCTATATACATAAATAATAACCATTCAGAGTAGTACGGTGAATGGTATCAAGATATCACATCCACAGTCCAACTGATAATAAAACATTTAATACAATATGGTAACTAAAAAAATAAAATATTAAACTCAATACGACATAAAATTCAATGGAGGTGTTTAAATCAAAAAAAATTAATAAAATCATGGCAGAATTTTTAAGAGAAATAAACTTTTACATTAAAAATTACAGTTATTTTGGAAAAATATTTTCATAAAACAAGAAATGAAACAAGTTATTTTTTCCATTATGAAATTACTGGTTTTAGAAAAATAATTGTTTCTTAAAACAAATTATATAGTGAACTTGAAAATACGTAAGAATTTGAGAAGTTCCCTTGAATCAGACTTGTTTATCGGGAAGAATTGTGAAAGATATTTATAAATCATTTAAATCCATCTAAAATAATTAAGGATTGTGATTGGTAAATATATATGTAACATTAATGGATAATTAATTAGGAGTAAATTATAATAGTTAACAATTTAATTTGGATTAATAATTTCAATGAGTGGCACGAAAGAAAAAGGAGGTTCGGGTAGAAAACACATACCTTATGTCCAAATTTGTTTTCACTTGACCTTAGCATCCTGGATAGTCAAATTAAATACATTAATTAATAAATTCAAAACCTCATATATATTTATCCTATTTATTATAATTTTATTAATTTCATTTATGGCCTTTTTGATGAGTTATAACATACAAATATTTTTCCCAAGAGCGTTCTGTTCCTTGGTTTTCATGATCGGTATACTTGTATATGAGTATGGAAGTTCCTGTGGAATTAGTATAATTCCATAGAATTGAATTTATATGATACTAATGAACATACATAATATTAAATGGTGATATAATTGATTTTTTTATATGGTTTTAGGATGATTTATTAGATAGAATATTAGTGGTAAACATTTGGATTATTTTGGTGATATTTCGATTATTGCAAACTAGTTTTGTCGTATAAAATATTACTAAGTATATATACTATTTTCAAAACATTGAATAGGTTATAAAAAATAGATTATTGTATATTTTACCAGAAAAATGGTTTCATGACCAGACTTGAAGGAGAAATTGAATAACGAAGGTTCATCATCCATGAATGTTTTAAATCGGCACCTCCTGGATGATGATTTTGTCTAAAAAATTGAAAGAGATAGTATTATGAGGAAATATATTCCATTTACATGATATAATTAAATTATATAGAGGTTACTTGATTTATCATGATCATTTGGATAGAGGAGGAGGATATAAGATAAGAAAATAAAATAAATTGAAAATGAAATTAAAAGAAAAAGGAAGAGGGTTTACCTTTTGAAATATCCTCTTTAAGAACTTCCTTAAGGGAAGGGGTTTTGGTATTTTGGGAAGAAAAAGAGATCCTAGACATGGGGATAGACTAGGGAAGAGTATTTTGGCCAAAATTGGAGATTAATCTAGTCTTAGAGGACTAATGATAAGTGGGAGTCAGTGGTGATTTTTATATTGGAGGAGAGGGGTGATTTCTGGATATCTTATTCATTATTTAATTATTTTTCTGAAGACAAACAATAGTGTCGATTCTTGTGACCTAAAATAGTAATTAGTTCATGTGAATTTGAACCAAGTGTGTTTACATCAGTGATGACTCAAGGAATATTTTATTCATCTTCTAATGTATTTATACAGTAAATTATTGTATTTTACTATTCACAGAAAATTCAATTATTTAAGAAAAATATAAAAAATTCACTCAAGATATTTTTTGTTGTTTATAATTCAAAAATTAAAACCATTTTTTCAAAATAATTTTCTAAATATTTTAAATTCAATATTTAAATAAAATCATTATTTAACTGAAAAATAAAAAAATTAAATTTAAAACTACTTTTATAATACATTCAAAAATTAACTGAGGTCCCATTAAATTATCCGAAAATAATAGGACAAGAAAATATATATTTAGAAATACATTTTATGAAAATGGGTTTTATTTTAAATAAATTTATTAATTTAAAATTTTAGTTAAATATTTGTTACACAAAAATACCAACACTTAATTATTAATTCTAAATATTCAATATCATTTATAATGTGCCTAAATATTATTTACACTTACATGGGTGAGGTTAATATTCATAGGGGTACATTAATATTCATAAGGTTCATTTTACTATTAACAAAAAATTTATTTTGATCCTATCAGACTCTATATATCTTAATGATCGTAACCATGTATGTCTGTTTTTCGTTGTTCAAAACATAGAGGTAGAAAATTATGTTTAACAGATTGGTTATATTAACAAAGTGTTTTTTCCTAGATACTTATGGTTTCATGAAATAATTATATATGAAATTTATTGGTAAAACCATGGGGTGTTACATCTTGGGTAAAACATATGTTTGAATTTCATTATAATATGGGTGGTTTTGGAATTATATAGCCCTCCAACACATTGAGTAATGATAGAGATATCATGAGATAATAATGAATGGAATATAGAGTAAACCAAATCTAGTAATGGAATCTATCAACTATTATAGTATTAGGAGTGAACCTTGACTAAGAAAATAATGGAATTGGGAGTGAACCCAATCTACTCTAATAGTATTGGTAGTGAGCCTTGAATATGGAAATGATTTTCTATTCTTATGTGTATGACGCAAATTTTTTTCTTATGATTATGACATGATTGCATGGATCATGATTTATTATTGATTATTTTTTTACTATTATGACTTATAGATTTTGTTATGACCAAGCCTTAAGTCCTAATTGATGAATAATGATCTTTTACTGATTGGGTATGATTATTGTAAATTATGATCATGTTCTCACACCCTTGTGATTATCTTATGATCACATGTTATCATTGATTGGTATCTCTTATATTTACTATTATTGAGCATATTATCTCATCCTTTCTTATATTTCCTTTATACAGGTTATGAAGAATGGTTTTTATTAGTGAATGCCAATAAAGTGTACTATGTGAGAAGATCTTTGTGGGAGATGTTAAAGATATTTCACGAAATAATATGGGTTACATATATTTCCTCCAAATACTCTAAACATTTACGGTTATGGTGTGTTCCTTGATTTAAGATATATTTAATATCCATATAAAATATTGTAATATATATTTTTGAATCTCTTAGTCCACCTCATTTATGTATAAGGAAATTTCATCATGAAGTTGACAAGGGAATAATGGTATAATTGGAGTTGTACAAAATTTTAATTGAGGATGAAATATATTTGTTATATATATAAATTTGGACGTGACTATTTTTATCATATCATCATGCTAATATTATTTTATAATGTATTAACTAGTGGTTCTTAGAAACCAATACCTTTCAGTTGTTAAATGGAGAATTAATAATCAGTCTTTGGGATATAGACTAAATCAGTTGTTCTCTAACTCTTTGTGATATTTATTATAAATTTATCACACTGAAAAATATTTAGGATGATATTTAGTAAACTATATTACTGGTAAAGGGAATCTAGGGGATAACTACTAATTATCCATGAATAGATATTCAACCATACTTAACCATTCCATTCAACAAATGGGTTGATACCGTTCAATAGCATCATGGTCTAAAAGAAAAATAAAAGTGAGCAAGAACTTGTATATAATAATACACTAGTGGGACTAAAGTAGTTTACTATTCTATTTTAAAATAACTTTCATACAAAATATAGGGTTTCCTAGTATGTCCTAAGTGGTATCCAGCCTCTAAATA
Source organism: Viscum album (assembly GCA_963277665.1). Lineage (NCBI taxonomy): Eukaryota > Viridiplantae > Streptophyta > Magnoliopsida > Santalales > Viscaceae > Viscum > Viscum album. The sequence goes on along the minus strand of OY728134.1, from coordinate 540,335,444 downwards.
ACAATATTTTTCGAAATATTACTCAGATTATATTTATTATATTCTCAATATTCTCATATAATATTTAGGGTGACTAATGTTTTTATGGAACCATAATTATTACTAAGAAATAAGATAAATATTATTATGTTGGTGTTAGGAAGTATTTATCAAAATCTAAGACACATCCATAGTTCAGAGGGCCCATAATATATTTTTAAACTAATTTATATTTTGTATAGCCGTATAGAAACACATCTTAGAGCTTATGAGTTTCAAACCCCTATAATTTTTCCATTATATAATTTTAAAACCAATGTTTTTGGATATTTATAGTGTATGTTCATTGGTTATGGGTTCGAATGAACTTACCAATATATTGGGATATCTTTCATATTTTGATTTTCTCCCCATATAAGGTTCTCACTTGCATGGTGTTAAAAAAAACTACTTGTATAAATGGTGATAATTCTTATATAATATCATTCAATGATTGGGTGCTCATTTCATAGGTTGATGGGATTGAAATTTGGGATCATTATATAACATACAGATTCAAATGACTGTTAAATTGTATTCAAATGATCAATCTATTAACATACTATGGGGTGTATAATGATCCACATACAGTGATTGTATGATAGTTTTGGATAATACTGGGATATGATGACAAAAATGTATATATTTCATTTTTAAACATCACTACTCCAATCTACCAATCCATATAATATTCTTAGTGATAGATTGAGTGTTAACAAAAATTTATACTAAAAGGAATGGTTGCATGGAACTATTCCCCTTCAGGCCACTAGTTTGGTCCTCGAGTCCTTCAAGGACATTGGTCCACCTAGTCCTTTAGATAAGTAAGGCTTTTGGGCCATATTAAGGCCTACGTGCCACCTGAAGTCCTTCAGGACACCTCAAGGAATTTGGTCCATATGATATGAAGACGCTATCCAAACATATTCTATAAGGAAATAGCTCCGGATGAGGATTCAGAGTACACACATTCACTAGATTAGAGAAATTGGATTTAGAAGAATGAGAGTGTATGGGAATTGATATCGGTACAAGGCATGTCATCTCAACACTGTATAGCTTACCAAATATCCATCCAAAGGTGGAGAGATGATCATGATGTAGACACTGGGGGGGGGGTAGTTCTAAGTAGTCATAGTCGAGGCTGAATTCCTCTAATTACTTCGAGTATGTAATGTCACGAAGCCTACAGTCCATGTAAGGGTTCCCCTCTAACCCTTAAAATGTGTATTGTCATAAATGAATAAAAATTTAAGGCCATCATCCCATTCAAGGGATGGATTCCATGTAACAGTCTATGATTTTACTATGTATTTTCCTTTAAATAAAGATTATGTTGAATATTTTATTTCAAATGAAACACTAAACAAACAAAATGATACATTTTATTGAGATTAAATATTAAAATAAAAGATAAACATATATACATTATGAGAATACAATATGAAAAATTATTAAAAGAACAAAACGTTGATTAAATCCTTAAATAGATAAAAAGTCCATGAACCAGAAATTTCTATCCTTGTGGTTTTTCATGAAGATCAAACCCATTATCACGACAATGTAATTATGAAAAAATACTTGAAATATAATAGATGTGATAAGTGAAAATTAAATTAATATGATGAATTAGTTTAGTAATTTATGTAATGAAATATATAGGAACGAAATATGATGATTCGCAGGACATGTGGTCATTGGATATATGGTCGTTGGATATATGGTCATTTGAAATATGGTCATTGGATATTATTATATCCAATAGGTATATTTATATTTGTTTATTTTTTATTAAAAAAATTAAAAGTAATATAATTTAAAATTATAATAATTCCAAAAGTGAAAAAATATTATATTTAATAAAAATATTTTATTATAATTTTTTTTTATTTTTAGAAAATTATTATTATTAAAATAATAATTTTATGAACTTATAAAATTAAAATAATGATTTTAAAGCTATGGTATTGAAAACATTTAATGGTTATAAGATAACTAATGTGATGTGACTAAATTCATTTAATGATAAAAAGAATAATTTTAAATAATTGTTTTTTATTTTCATTGTATTTTTTTAATAAATTAAATTGATTACTATTGAAGAATAATTTAAAGGAAAATTAGTTTTTTATAGAAAATTAAACAAATTATCATTCATCTAATAGTTATTATTTGGTAATGAATAAAAAATAATATATTTTGGGGATAAAAAATATATATTTATAAAAAATATTAATGCATTATAGATTTATTATTTAAAAATTAATTTTAATCAATTTCAGAAATTGAATCCTATAAAATTTATTTAACATTTTGAATCAGTGTATCAAAATTAGGAAATAGGATCAATTTTATTTTTGGGAATAAAAATAATATACAAAGGTAAAATTTAGTCACCATGGTAAAGACTGAAAAAGGTAAATGTGTTCAATCAAGGGGTAAAGGAATGATCCTTAAATGGTTTTATGAAGCAATTATAAAACTCATACCATCCATTATATATTATTTTTTTCACCTTTTCACTTTACTTTATAAAATGACAACAATATACATTGAGGAATGTGAATTTGTGAAAATATCACTAAAAACACCTATAAAAGGACCCATTATAAACCCCTACCAAAACTAGTTTTTAATTATTTTATCTATTTTTACTCTCATAAATACTTACTTGACATTTTCCTGCCTTGGGTCCCATGAAAGAGGCTAAAATCCTTCATTTCAAAGAAATCCATTTTGAGGAGAGAATTCATCAAGTACATAGTTATTCACCATATTTTACAATTATATTCTCAACTACACACTTTATAAATATAATTATCTACTAAAATGATGTTATATTAACATAATTATGGTTTTATAAAATGGTATTACTATTATATATCCCTATAATGTTACTCATTTATTAGTATAACTGGTTTTTATTTAGGTTAGTTCAACTACTAACCTGAATGATGCTATACAATCTTCACCATTTTTAACATGAATGAGTTTGAATACATTAATACTAGTAATTTATGATAATTTATATTGATTTATGTTATGAATATTTTTCTATAAGGATGGTAAAAATTGAATTATCATTATATAATAACTTGTTGTTGTCGGTAAATTAAAAGAAACATGCTCATCATAGATGTCATTCTCAAAAACTATATCCACGACTTTTATCAAAAGAACATGCGAAGACATAAATTGTTAAAAAAATATTATTTCAATACCTTGTGCAACCTGAGAGTGATGAACTTGGTATCTACGAATTAGGATCGACATCACCATTGTGAAACATCTACGAAATAATCAAAATAATTGATATCTAATGATGAAAGCAAATAGTTAATAACTAATATATATGTAATGATTGAATATAATTTAAGAGTATTAATGGTAATAAATATGAATAATGTTCTTAAATATTTTATTAAAGATATATATTTTTATTATATAGGATTTTAAATCACCTTTGTGGAGGATAAAAGTAAAGGTACGAGTTTATTTTCAAATCTCACATTGAAATAAAGATTATATATTTTAAAATTTCTATTTTGGAAAATTTTATATTTTTTCTATTTAAAACCATGTGTATTTTTTTCTCATTTTTTTATTTATATTGTTCAAAGGTGTTTTTACCATTTCATCTCCCTTTGGGTTCACAATTACACTGAAATAATGTTTATAAGTGGAGCTGACCTTATCCCTTATTTTTGATTGAGAATCATTCTCTTACATGTATATATTCTTTATATTTTTTTATAAATTTATTTTTATATATATCAAAAAAAATTAAGCAATTTTATATTTACTTTATTTTTTTAATTATGAAACAAATATCTTTTTTATCATTTTTCCCATGAGTTATTTTATTTTGATTTTGACTTTATTTTCAAAAGTGTAAAAGGAGTCTCTTTCATTCACACTTTCTATATTATCACATTTTCAGGAAATTTTAATTTGTTTTATATATAATGATTCGTTCATATTTTTTCTGGGTTTTCCAAAATTAATTTTTATTGTCTTTGTTTTATAATATATTTTTCTTTAAAAAATATTATTAAAATGTAAGTGTCATTTCTTCTTATTTTTCAAACAATTTTTTATACTCTTATAAACTATTTTGATTATTTATTTGAACAACCATTTATAATTATTATACATCATTTGGGATGTTATCTAATGACACCATCCACTTTATTTAGTTTATTCCTTATGATTATGTTTTTTGAAAATCTTCTTGAAATTTTCCTATTTATCACAGGTTATTTAAGTTATGATAGAATTATAAATGTTTTCAAATTCATGTGAAACACACACACACACATATAATTGTGTGTGTGGGTGTGTGTATATATATTTTAATTATGTGATGAGTGGGACTATAATTATATATACCTCCAATTACTTGGGTAAATATTTATATCTCGTGATATGAAATTTAAGGGAATGGTGAGTAAAACCAATCCATTGTGGGACTCTATCCATTTTGTTTATGTGAAAAGTGGTCCCTGAATTATATAGCCCTATAATACATTTGGTAATGAATTATATCTCATTAGATGACCTTTTCTGTATTGGGGTGTAAACAAAATCCATTAAGGGACTTAATCAACCATGCGATGATGATCTTGGAATTAAGACTTGATGTATATAATGATTTTGTGTGCTTATGTATATGCCATATTCTTATTACTATGTTGTTCTTTCATGGATCATGATTAATGAATCCAATTTCCACACTTAAATACCTCATTTCTTGTGTATACCAAAAAACATGTTCTATGACTCTCGATTTACGATCCATGTTTTATTATATATGATTGTCCTATATCATATTCGTGCACCTTGGTTAGGTTCCCATTCCCACATGAATATTTTTTTTCTCACAAATTATTTTCAATTTTTATCACCCATGTTTACCCTTAACAATAATTTGATATCACCCTTTATTATGTTTCTATTTCCCATGTTATTAATAAGTGTATTGTATATAATATTCCAAGAAGGGTATCATGTTTGATATGTATTTTTCAAGATATTTATTTGTTTGTAAAATAAGTTAGTTATGTTTATAATATCCATGGAACCTAATCATTTAAGTTCTAGGGTGTGATTTATTATGATATATAATGAATATTCATGAAAAATGATGTAATATATATGTATGTTATGTTTGGGTGATCTCAGTTGGTATCAGAGTGGGGTTTAGTTATTTTATGGATTTAATTGTGAAGAATAATATGTTATAACGTAACATATCTTATAATGAAATAAATTGATGGAAGATAATCCTAAAATGTAATTGGTTTAAATGAATTTGTCATAGTTTATGACATATTAGGATGATTTTCCATAATATATGATTTCTTACTTTGATTAATATTGAATAATACTCACACTAACCTTTTTGGTTTTTGTCAATGTATAGAGCCATAGTGAATGAAATCATAAGAAGTGTGATGGACTGTGTAGTGTTTTTTCAAATGAAAAACAAAACAGGGTGTCATATAGACAGAAAAATCCCATAGATATTCTCACCCAAATCTCTTAAAATATGAAAATATCATAAATCATAAAGAACCCAAAAACATGCCTAGTATGGAACAATTATCTAGTTATACATTTATTTATGAACATTTAACCACCATTCGTGAGTATTCTGACCCCCTAATTTCATAATAATAGATCAATAAAACATAAAATTCATTTTTCATTATATAGTAATAAAATTATAAAAATTTTGTTTTATAATGTTATCATTTGGATAGTGAAGCTAATCGATGGTGGACTATCATTAAGAATGCAGGGTAGGAAGAAGAAATTAACTCCCTAGAATGAAATCAGTTTATGGTGGTATTTTTAATATATATTTTTAAAAAAAATCATCATACTAAAATTGATAGAGAATCCATATTGATAAAAAATGAGGATAAATAAATTGGTACCTCTGAAAAAACATCAAAATACATTCAAGTTCTATTTAAAATCATTTGTATTATTAGTTTGAAATTTCTTAAGGATTTTGAATTTTCAATCACATGATGGGTTAAATCTTGATAAGAGATTTAGAATGGAATTATGAAGGTTTGAATACCTCAAAGTAATTTTTTTAAAAGTGGAATGATTCTTGGTAGGTTTTTTCGAGTTTTTAGGAGCATCCTGGGGGATCATGACTCGACGTTGAAGTTTGGGAAAAGTGTTTCTTAGGGTGAATAATTGGTAAATGATTTGTGGTAACCATGTGAATCGATCATATGGCACAACCTTCTTAGGGAATTTTTTTCAGAAAGCATTATAATTTCTACATGAAAAAATTTAGGTGTCTTTAGTAAATTTTAGAACATGTTTAAAGGTTTATGCATGGAATGATAAACCATAAACTGTAACCATACTATATAGAGGGTTTTGAGGTAGTTCCAACTTCACAATAGGTGAACGGTTTGTCCAAACTTATTTCCAAATCATGAATCCCATTAAAAATGGTTAAATTACCCTTTTCTCTTATGGGAATAAATATATAATCCATCTATTTTATTCCATTTTCATCCCTAATGTGATCTGTCCATTTTCTCATTTCCATCCCCAGTTCATACCCCATGAAGGATGTGTTCTTCATGAGATTCTATGATTTCTCCTATGATATCTTCTATTTCTCATATCCACCTTGTTTTATAAATTTTTGGTTCATGGGTTAGGGTTTTAAATTTTGATTCCACTAGATAATGGTGGAATCAGATAATAGTGATGGGGTTTTTTCTATGCCTAAGAAGAGGGTGACTGAGGAGGCCATCTGGAATTCACTACATATCATATAAGTAAATTATATATCTATGGTGAATTTTTAAATCTTTAAATCATGTATAATGTTTTTGAGTGTTTATATTATCACAATTTATTAGGTATTTTTCCTAATTCAAGGTTGAGTATGTGCCGTTAGTTTTTGATGTGTGTTTGGTTGTAGTATCAGTGTGATGGGATCAACCATTGAAGTTTTATGATTTATTCCATTATAGATTAAATTATTTAAATATTTATAGATATTTGGAGTTAATTAGTTATAATTTAATAATAATTATTTATCTTATGGTGGTATTTTTGTGATATAGGATTTCATATATCTCGAATGATCTTAGATGGAGCTTTGAAGCTTCTTATAGCCCTTGGAAAATAAATTGAAATCTTCTTAAAGGGTAGGTATCCTTTCATACCTATAATTTGGTATTGATGTATATTTATGGTAGTATGTGGAAGATTGGTCTCTCCCAAAAGGGAGACACCCCCATTTTACTTATATTCCTTTAACATGTTAATTAAATTATTTTTTAATTAAATTAATGGATTTTAGGGGTTACAAACCACCCCTATGAATTTACCATATTATTTATCCTCTTAGGCCAAGACGGTGACCCTTGAGGCACTGAGTCGTCTTTAGAACTCTTGGGAGTTGTGACTACACCAGGTGAGGCATGATATCCCTTTTAAGAACCTAGGAGACCCTAGTTAGTTTTTAGGTGGTTAACCAAACCTAATCAAGTGTGTTATGGGTCTGGTAGAGAGGGTAGTCAGAGTAACCCTAGAACCTATACTATAAATTTAATCCCAATAGGAAATGGAAGTAGTGATGGATTTAGGTATTTATCTGGCCCTATTCTTATCATTATTCTTTCACCTATTTTCTATTGATATATATTTGAATTCTAGATTTTCTTCCTATAATTAGTCCTAATGGGACTAATGTGATGTGATGCTATGGTGGGGATGACCAGAGGTACTTCTTAGGATTAACATTGTTAGAATTAATTTTTAGAATGTTACCATTATAGGAAGTCCTATTTTTCACTGTGATTCCTCACTGTATAAATATTATAGAGGAGGTATGCAAGTTTATATAAGAACCCCTATTTGGTTATATAATCTAGTGGATGATTAGCTCACTATGATCCTGGTGATTCTAAAGGTTTATAATTGGTATCTTTTCCCTAGATCATGGGATAATTATGTCATAAACGAGTATTGATGATGATATCCTCAATTGATGCTTGGTACACTCCTCAGTATTGGGAAGATGCACCAATAATGTAAATCCAGGATTTTCTAAGAATGGGTTGTTGAGCTAGTTATTGAATAAAATCTAGGTTTATATATTGGATATGTAGAGTATTCATTATATATCACCTAAGGATCATCCCCCTTAGGGTTTATCTGAGTTGTAATGTCATGATTTCGTATGATCTGGGACCTAAGAACCATTCATTAGACTGTATTACCATAGATTGACTGGTATGAAATCTTTCTCAATTCCATATTTATTAGATGTCTATTTTACATGTTTAATTCTTCATTTTATTTATTGGTGGTGAGTAATGGTTATCATAGGGTTAGAAATTATATCCCCCAATGGTGACATAGTATGTTTAGAGAAATTTCTAGAACTGGAAAAATAAATTATGGTAGATTGAGATTATCGACCCAAGGATCAATGAGAATACACATGAATTGAGTGGTATGAAATATGACTATATACCATAAATAGAGGATGTCCTATAATTAGTGATAACAGACCCATGGATTTAATGTGGTATTATTATATGAATTTTATTTCGAGTTTGGTATTATATAGGATGAGAACATCTCATGAGCAGGCACTTATGACAGTAAGGCTTATTGGGAATTTTGTTATCTAGTTTATTTCAAATAGTTTGTTTTTATTATTTTTATCCTGATTAGTAGATAACATATACACACTTATTTTACAGGCTATGTATGAGACTACATTGGTGGTTCCCTACTAATTTTTTTAATAACACCCTTCTCATGCCACTATTTGATTGGGGTACCTGAGAAGACATTCACTTGGTTACATGAACAAGATAAGATGATTTCCTAGACTGATTGAGAAGGATGACTCAAATATGTATGTGGATCTAGGTATGTGACATGAATAGATATGGGCAGTAGATCCCTATACTTTTGTTTATTTATTTTATTCTTATATATGTGATCAAACCAATGGGTGATCAGTGTTTTGAATTTGAAATGTCCATTAAATCATTTATTACATCCATTTATGATTAAATACATATAATTTTTATTTCTTTTTAACTCTTATATGAATTCTATTTGGATATTTATAATGTTTTGTACTCTGATGTGAGGGAATATCCTTCCCACATACACACCGTAGTTCCGTACATTTTTTTGGTAACCTATGTAATATGAGGAGGCTCTCTTAAGGCTTTGTATCCAACTGAATTAGCTATTGTTCATAGAGTGATATAGGCCAGGACATGAAAATGTTGTATCAATGGAGTTCCTTCCCTATTGAATTACTATTTGAGACATGGTAGATTAAAGTATTGGGAATGTGTTGGAGCCTAGGATCAATATCATACCACTAAATTGAGAACAATTCTTCCAATATTACATTCATGTTTCCAAGGATAAGGTATTGTTGTTCTTGATATGTGATGTTATATTTTAATATGTTTTTTCCTTTTATCACCACACAAGTGGCAAAAATTTCATGATTTATTATGCATTTAATTCTCTTTACCCTTTATAAAGTGGCTAATGATTGATTTTGACTCCTAACAGAATGTTTCAAGAATATTTTTTTCATGCATCATATTTATCATGTTGGGTATACATGTTATGGGCTTGTTAGTGTTTAATTTTGGCTTAAAATAGATTTTAAATGTTAAAAGTTTGAAAAAATGAATAAATGGTATTTTACCATGTAGTTTCTTGGTAGAATTATACTATATTAGATCAAATAATATATATTTCTTCTAATTTAAAGTCTTGTGGATATATGATGAGAAATTAAACATTTAGGATAATGACTCATTCCTCATGCATATGAGGTGAAGTTTATCTAGTGGGTTGATAGGGAACATGGTGCCTAAGTTATAGACCCCTCATGAGGTGTTATTTCTAAGGTTTAGTTATTTAAAGTTCTAGTAAAAACCTATTTGGTGTGTTCCTACATATCTTGGAATGGTATTCTACTTAAATAATCCTTGTGTATGTTGTATGGAATAGTTAATTTTTTATGGTTTTATGTGGGTATGGTGGACCCTTGAAGGTTAGTATTGGTAGATAATTATTTTTAGTAGAAACATTATCAGTGTATCCTTTCAGGTGTGATTAAATAAGTATTCATAACAACTTATATGGAGGTTTCCCATCTATATTTCTATAATATTTTACTTAATCGACCTTCATTTACGGTTATCTAGATGTATCCTCTTGTTCGATGTTGATAGATACCTAATCATTTATAGTGACCTAGAGCCTCAAGGGGGTTTTACTATATGTGGATGACTACTGGGGGTTAGTTCATTAACTTTTATATACTTTTCAATATGACCCTATAGGGAGTATCCCCTTATGAATATTCATGGAGAGGATCAGTTCATGGTAGGTCGATGCTTGGTGGGAAATTCAATTAAAATCCTTAATTTAGTTTTACTAATGGGTTTCACTTAAATGGGATTGCAATTATAAATTATAAAGTGCTTCCTCTGTAACTTTGAATTGAAAAAATTTATAATTGAACTCATGTTGATTGGTTTTGAACCTTTTATGTCAAGTATATACATAGCTTCCCATGTA